>OU975446.1:3750000-5000000 GCA_918857605.2 Philereme vetulata
TACTCAGAACTCCTTCGCACAGCACTTCCTTTTACAGCGCTTCTTTTACTGTCCAGGCTGTTCAGCTGTGGAATGCTCTGCCCGAAGAAGTAAGACGGTCATCGTCCTTACACGTCTTCAAATTGAAGGTGAAACATCATTACCTGACGATGTCATCTTCCTAGCGTTATTTATTTACTATTTATGTACTTATTTTATCTGTTAGTATAGTTTGCTATATGTATATACCTATATATTAGTCTATTTTATAAGTATATTAAGTATTAGGATTAAAATTTCATATTATTATTATATCTTAGAATATATTATGTGTAAATGTAATGTATCCGCTAAAGTACACCGCACTCCGTAATTTTTAAAAATTTCGCACCATCCAAAGGTTGCCTGGAAGAGATCGCTTTTAGCGATAAGGCCGCCCATTGTATTGTCTTATTTATTTTAACCCAGTACTTATTTTTTTTATTATTTCTGTTTGTGTGGTAATTCAATAAAGAGTTATCTATCTATCTATCTATCTATGTTTTTAGTACTTACGGCGTCACCTGGATGGATCTTAGCTATAGTTGGCTATAAATGGCTAAAAACTAATCGGGCATTACTACACAAGTGAGAACTAAGACTTTTTTCAACACCATATGATAGATAGATAGATAATTTCTTTATTGCACACCATTAAATACAAACATATACAAGAAAATACAATTTTAAATCATAGGTACAATGGGCGGCCTTATCGCTTAAAGCGATCTCTTCCAGGCAACCTTTGGATGGACAGGATCTATATGAACAAATAAGGACGGCGGTATAATTTTTTTTTTTAGAATCGATTTAAAAAAAAAAAAAAAAAAAAAAAAAAAAAAAAAAACCAAGCATATATTACAATTTATAAAAAATATAGTTAATATAAAATAAAATGCTTATATATATATATATATATATATTGTCATACCTACATACATAAATTATAAAAATGTATAGATAAATAAATAAATGGCCTAGTGAGCGATGGATGACAGAAAGTGTTGTCTGACCATGTTTTTAAAGATAGGGAGAGATTTTGCATGACGACAGGTAGCAGGTAGTTTTGCAGACAGGTAGGGCATTCCAGAGTCTGGTAGCCTGCAGAGTAAAAGAGGTACTATACTATATATGATATATTTAGGACTTCTCATTGATAGCAAACTAAATTGGAAGTCACATCTTCTTTATCTGTATCTTTCTTTACATAGTATAAAATGAAATCAATACACACGGTACAAATTACAGTTATTCTGGATTTCAGACTTTTGCCTATATTTGTGTCACTAAAGCTACACGCATACCAAATTTCAGCACTGTGAGGTCACGGGTTTACCCTGTGAATTTTGTCAAATTTCAGTTTTTATTGTGGCTAACTTAAAAATTACAAGGTTTAAACTAAAAATAAAAACAGGGTCCAAATGTACTCACAAAAACCTTTTACTAAACGTGACATTTGACCGGATAGTACTATATTGTTTTTTTTTACCCCTCTTGAACACCAATATCTCAACAACCCCCCAACAATTTTACCTCATTTAGTCACACCAAAATTGTGCCATCACTACCTACCTTTGTATCAAATTTCATGATGATCGGATCAACGCTTCGAAAGTTATCCTCAGACAAACAAACATACATACATACAACGCTGATTTACCCAAGTTGACTTAGAGATCTCGCTTCGCTCTATCAAATATTTATTTTAGTCAATAGAACAATTTTATTTATTTACCTTATTTGAGGTTGGTGCCGAGTAAACTAGTCCCCTAAATTGTATGAGCGCCCATACAACTCAGAGGACTATTTTTATTGGCGTCAACTATGTATATATGGGAACTTTTTTCAAAATCATCCCTAAGGACGGGGGGGGGGGGGGATAAAGTAAGGGGTTGAAATTGTGAAGTATTCTTTAAATGCACTTCCTTTGTACCGTATGGTCCTTTGTATCGTATGGTCCTTTGTACCGAGGGTATGTATTAAAAACGGAATATTTACCATGATTTGTGAGTTTTTGAGTATTGTGTGTGTGACGGAATCGAGTTATGATCGAGAATGAAACCGGTGATAGTAATAGTATTAGTGAATTCATTCCTAGCAAGGGATTAAGAAAGAGGGTGGATCGTTATATCTGCCAATAACTACCCACTCGCAAAGACTTCAGTTTACCCACGATCATGGCGCATGCAACCGCGTCCAAATATCGGGATACTCAAAAACTCACAAATGATGGTAAATATCCCGTTTTTAGTACAAATAGTGTACATAACCATGTTAATGTCAAAAGTGATAGGAGGGTAGTAGGAGGGTAATGTTTTTATTGACAAACGACGCGTGCGAAGCCGCGGGCGGTTCATATACCTAGTAAAACTAATATATCCTAATCTAAGGCGTCTCTAATCGTGGACAAACTATAAAGGTTTTATTAACAGTCCAACAGAATCCGGAAATAAGATTAATTTCACTTAAGTGTACCTAGGCTTAATTTGAGGTCACATACAATTGTGAAAAAAGGTTTTAATACCGAGGGATTTGGAATAAAGTTAGTGGCGTAAGAAATGTGAATGTCTTTATGTTAGGGGTTGTGCATTCATCGTGATACCGGGTTAGTATAAGCCTTTGTATGGGGAATATGGTTTAGAAAAAATTACGGTTCGTAAATTGTCCTCAAACAGTAATAAAACTTGTGCAATTTGTATATATTTACTGAAAACAGAAAGAGTATACAATCTATAGATAGCTCAACTGTTCCAGATCACTACCTGGCTGTATTGCCCCGCTGAATTGCAATGTTTATGCGTTGACCCAGATAAGGGTCAGCTCCCGGATCACACGTAGCGTCGACCAGACGCCTAGAAAGAATATTGAAAACGCGATGGGCCCCGGTACTCTATAAACCCAGGGTCTCCATGAACCCAGGGCCGGATTATCAATAAGGCAGATTAGGCAACTGCCAAGGGGTCCTGCACCTACTAAGGGTCCACGGGGGCCTAGTCGATGCAGGCCACGCACCAAGAAAAAACTTTTCATTCGTAACATTCCCCATTATTTAAGTCCGGTAATGCTGCCATAGAAAAACAGATTTTACTCACTGTAAAAATCGGTACAATCAATTTTCCCAAACGTAACGTAATGCAAATATTTAGAAGTCTGATGATATCAAACGCCACAGTTAAACGAATTTTTTAGAAATAAAAATTAATAAAAAACTGTCTTCGTTCAACAATATCACAGAACCGTTTAAATTCACTTTCGATAATGGCCATTGAAAATGATGTGTTGGAAAAGATCAACTGCCAAGATGTTTTAAACGATTTGTATTTAAAAAAGTTAGAAGAGTTGCTATTTAAACCTATTGTACCTACTTCAAATAAATATTTTCTTTCGTTATACAATATATTTTATTGTATTTAACAAGATAAAATTTTAAATAACCGCGTCGCGTCTCATTTCTCTTTCCTACTCCATCATGAGACCTGGATCATCACTTATCTATGAATATTATCCATTCGTTAAGATTATTTCAATGAAAGCAAAAAGCAGGAGTCGATCTTATCGACTCGACTTTAGTAATAGAAAAAAATATATTTTAAAAAGTACGAAACGGGCAGAGGATAGGGCCCCGAAAATTGCATTGCCTAGGG
Source organism: Philereme vetulata (assembly GCA_918857605.2). Taxonomy (NCBI): domain Eukaryota; kingdom Metazoa; phylum Arthropoda; class Insecta; order Lepidoptera; family Geometridae; genus Philereme; species Philereme vetulata. Next base: position 3,753,663 of record OU975446.1, read on the forward strand.
GCTACAAAAGGGTTAATCCGCCCCTGCATGAATCCAGGGTCTCGACCCCAAATGGCTCAAATACGTAAGCTCTTTCGAGACTTCCGAATTTGCCGCCGCATCAGCCTCAACTGCTGTACCAGACAGATTAGTCCGGTCAATTTAGACATTCGAAGTTACCTAAATTCCCACCAAGCTGAAAATCGGTAAGATTGTTTAAAATATCATTAAAAACAAAATTTGAAAGTTCCCCATCTTTCCCCTGTAAGGAAAAAAATTTATTCAAGGTCAAAGGTAAAAAAAATGAGTTTTTCGCGATTTTCAGCAAAACGGTAAGTTTTATCATAAAAATATTACAAACAAAAATTGTAGATCATAAAATTATCTACAAAAAATTCATTAATACTTTTTTTTCTACGAGCCACCGTTTTTGAGATGTAACGATTCAAAAAGTTGTAATCGTCATAATATGCACACGTTTCCACGCTATCTATGAGGTAGTGTACTTAGCGCGTTTTTTTTTTGTGGTTTCCCCAGTAGGCTTATTCCACGGGTCAGTTTTGATCCTGTTTAATTTGAAACTATTGAAAAATAATGGATATTAGCAGAGATTGAAAAGATAAAAGCAATTTAAGTTAAAAAAAAGTAGTGAAATTTAATCGTTCGAGTCGTAACTTTCAGAATCTTCTTCTTGTTCTTCTTCTTGATCTTCTTGTTCTTGTTCGTCTTCTTCTTGTTCTTCTTCTTGATCTTCTTGTTCTTGTTCGTCTTCTTCTTGTTCTTCTTGTTCTTGTTCGTCTTCTTCTTGTTCTTCTTCTTGATCTTCTTGTTCTTGTTCGTCTTCTTCTTGTTCTTGTTCGTCTTCTTCCTGTTCTTCTTCTTGATCTTCTTGTTCTTGTTCGTCTTCTTCTTGTTCTTCTTCTTGATCTTCTTGTTCTTGTTCGTCTTCTTCTTGTTCTTCTTCTTGATCTTCTTGTTCTTGTTCGTCTTCTTCTTGTTCTTCTTCTTGATCTTCTTGTTCTTGTTTGTCTTCTTCTTGTTCTTCTTCTTGATCTTCTTGTTCTTGTTCGTCTTCTTCTTGTTCTTCTTCTTGATCTTCTTGTTCTTGTTCGTCTTCTTCTTGTTCTTCTTCTTGATCTTCTTGTTCTTGTTCGTCTTCTTCTTGTTCTTCTTCTTGATCTTCTTGTTCTTGTTCGTCTTCTTCTTGTTCTTCTTCTTGATCTTCTTGTTCTTGTTCGTCTTCTTCTTGTTCTTCTTCTTGATCTTCTTGTTCTTGTTCGTCTTCTTCCTGTTCTTCTTCTTGATCTTCTTGTTCTTGTTCGTCTTCTTCTTGTTCTTCTTCTTGATCTTCTTGTTCTTGTTCGTCTTCTTCCTGTTCTTCTTCTTGATCTTCTTGTTCTTGTTCGTCTTCTTCTTGTTCTTCTTCTTGATCTTCTTGTTCTTGTTCGTCTTCTTCTTGTTCTTCTTCTTGATCTTCTTGTTCTTGTTCGTCTTCTTCTTGTTCTTCTTCTTGATCTTCTTGTTCTTGTTCGTCTTCTTCTTGTTCTTGTTCGTCTTCTTCTTGTTCTTCTTCTTGATCTTCTTGTTCTTGTTCGTCTTCTTCTTGTTCTTCTTCTTGATCTTCTTGTTCTTGTTCGTCTTCTTCTTGTTCTTGTTCGTCTTCTTCTTGTTCTTCTTCTTGATCTTCTTGTTCTTGTTCGTCTTCTTCCTGTTCTTCTTCTTGATCTTCTTGTTCTTGTTCGTCTTCTTCCTGTTCTTCTTCTTGATCTTCTTGTTCTTGTTCGTCTTCTTCTTGTTCTTCTTCTTGATCTTCTTGTTCTTGTTCGTCTTCTTCTTGTTCTTCTTCTTGATCTTCTTGTTCTTGTTCGTCTTCTTCTTGTTCTTCTTCTTGATCTTCTTGTTCTTGTTCGTCTTCTTCTTGTTCTTCTTCTTGATCTTCTTGTTCTTGTTCGTCTTCTTCTTGTTCTTCTTGTTCTTGTTCTTCTTCATCTTCATCCTGAGTGCATGTAAACTGCGTTAATAGCGATGTATCGCATGTTGCCTCGTTGGAATCAAACGGATCCTCTACTGGCTTCACAGGGACTGGGCTTCATTTTACCTGATATTCTTATAGTTATAACGTATGTATATCTTATATTAGTAGTGTAAGTTACAATAACCGATAGAAAAATATTTTAACATATATTACAACTGTAGAGATGTATATATACGTGGCGTACTCGTGCATATTATGACGATTACAACTTTTTGAATCGTTTTATCTCAAAAACGGTGGCTCGTAGAAAAAAAAGTATTTTTGTAGATAATTTTATGATCTACAATTTTTTCCTGAGATATTTTTATGATAAAACTTACCGTTTTGCTGAAAATCGCGAAAAACTCATTTTTTTTTTACCTTTGACCTTGAATAAAATTTTTTCCTTACAGGGGAAAGATGGGGAACTTTCAAATTTTGTTTTTAATGATATTTCAAACAATCTTACCGATTTTCAGCTTGGTGGGAATTTAGGTAACTTTACTCTTATTTTTTGGTCTAATTTGACCGGACTAAGATTAGATGGCGCAAGGGTGGCGTCCCACATCAAAGGCCTACCTTTCTCTCAAGGTATAGAGTCATACCGTCAGGCCTCTTACCATCATCACGTATGATATCAATACTAAAATCTTATTACTTATTCTATATTATTTTGTTATTATTCAGTCAACAGAAATACAATTAACAGATGTTAAATTAATTTGCTCAGCAAATGGCTCACCTTTTGGATTACATTATGACAAAAAATAAACAAAATTAAATTAACCTCATGTACCATCTAAGAGAACCTAGTTATTAGAACTTTCCGTAAATCAACAGAGAGAATACCAGTCTTTGTCTTAAAATAATAAATCATTTAGTTCAGGCAACAATAAAATAGTTACAGGATAGTAAATAACTTATTCTACGGCGCTTATATAGCTTAGCCTAAAATACATATTATTATAAAAAACTTCTATTTATATTTGTACTACATCATCATCAACATCATCATCAGCCGCCAGACATCCACTGCTAAACATAGGCCTCCCCTTTAGATCGCAACGAGCGGTTGGTAGCCGTTTGCGCCCAACGGCTCCCCGCGATTCTTTCTAGATCGTCGGTCACCTTGTGGGGGGCCGGCCTACGCTGTGTCTTCCAGTCCGTGGTCTCCACTCGAGAACCTTTCTTCCCCAACGGTTATCGGTTCTACAAGCCGTGACCCGCCCATTGCCACTTCAACTTGCTAATTTTGAGAGCTATGTCGGCAAGTTTAGTTCTGCGGATTTTCTCATTGCGGATTTTGTACTACATAAACACTGCAATTTAAGACGTTAGTTCTCGGTGCTCAGTATCCGCCATCGGAAACGACTGATAATAGTCTGCTCAGTTCATCATATCACAACGTTCCGACCAGCTACTACATGAATGGGGGACTGCTGGAAATCTCAACTATGCACTTTCGGCCACCAGCGGGCACGAGTATGGTACCGACTACAAAAATCATCGAGTTATATCATACATTCAATCACTAGCTTATACGAAATTATTTTTATTCCTCAGCTCATCAACAATTACCGTGCTTCTTTAACAAAAGTAAAAAGAACAAGGGTCATTTTGAAGTAAAACTTCTTTACGCACGCTTGACTTGGGGAGTAAGCTGGTGAATGCGTTACGAAAAGTGCGAACGGAAGTTGAGAGGGAGATATAAGTTAGCGAGTTGCGTTTGTCTGTTTGCGACAATTTTGCCCTTGAAAAATTTAATAAATAAATATTTTGAAATAAAAGTTTTACTTCCGTCGTGTGGTCTAAAGCACACTCGTTTTTTTAAATCGTCAATTATACTCCTATTCCTCCCTCTTTTTTAAATATGTTTTTTAAAACACAAACTTATTTTGTTTCAGAATGCACAAGTCTCTCCCCGTCTATTTCCTGTTCATCGGAGTCGCTCTTTGCACTCCCGAACATGTCCAGAACGACAACCACGGCTCTGGCGAAGCCCCAGGGCTCCTCCAAAACGAGCACGTGGCGATGGAAAAGAGATCCCCTCACTACAACTTTGGCTTGGGAAAGAGGGCCTACAGTTACGTGTCGGAGTACAAGCGACTGCCTGTTTATAACTTTGGACTGGGCAAGAGGTAGGTTCCGATAATTTCTTCTAAGCAAGCGCGTTCCATCAGGCGATTAAACTCGAAAGTGAACCTTATATTGATAAAAAAAAAATATCAAAACATAGAAAGAAAAAAAACGTCTTTATTACTTAACGTCTTACGATTTTGACTCAGTTTACCGTAATTGATTCTGATCTTTTCATAGTTTTGGTCGTTGTTTCGGCTTTTTCCGATCAGATAGAAAGTTATATAACATAAAAAATTAAAACCATACTCAGTTCAGTCTGTTATCAGAATTAGAAGAGTCAGAAAGCTCTCATTGACCAAAATGTATCTTGTATGTTATTATATTTGTTTAGGGCCAGTCAGACCACATTGTGCCATTATTTATCTAGTTTTAATTAGTCTGTTCGTTCACCGTGCTATTAGTGAACACCACGGCCATATGTATTTATTATACAATACATATTACAAATAGTTGGTACATTTGAATCTATTTTTTGTATTACACGTCAACCAATCTTCCATTTACCAAATCCGAAGGTTGTCTGGAAGAGATCGCTTTCTTTGGCGAGTAAACCAACCAATATACTTTCACTTGTTTAAAAAATTCAGGGCTAGTATTCCAGAGCCAAACTCCAAACTATTTTGATAGTTCTTTCATCGAGAACTATCAAACTCTATAAGATTGAGTCTCGCTTGAACACTTCAGGTGTATGACAATTGGAAGACATTTTTTTTCCTCTAGAAAGTTCGTTTTGAATTCTCTTTGTTTTTAATAGTTATATATAAGTAGATATATTAAAAGTATTTTATTTACAGGTCTCGTCCCTACTCGTTTGGTCTCGGTAAGAGGTCAGTGAATGAGGAACCCGAGGAAGAACTGAGCAATGACATCGACCAAGCCACCCTCTCTGAACTCTTCGACCAGTACGAAGAAAATGAACCAGGTTAGTACTAATTATTTGTTAAGTTATCTCTGAAAGAAAAAAAAAGTCGTAGCTGTCGTTTTCATATAGGCCTATTAAGCCATAAAAATAAAAGCCTACTTACCTAACTACTATACAGTGTGTTTTTTTTAACTGGGACAGTACGGCAGCACCCATAACCAGAAAAGATACAGGTGCAGTTTCTTTTAAAACATCAGCTCGTCTTCGAAGAAAAACATTTTGGCATTAAATTTTTTTTGGACAAGCGTGAGTAGCGCCTTAAAATGAATCAAGTTGGTAATTTTTTTTTGATGCCGATCAATGCAGTACTATGAAAGGATAATTTTATTGTATAGGATGAAAAAAATCTGAGCAGCGGAAGTTAGTCAAATTTGATAAAATGTATTCTCAAACAACAGTACAAAGCAAAATTCCTCCAACAAACATTTTATTAGATTCTAATTGCACATACTGTAGCGACTAAGAAGTTTAGGAACTCCACGCTCTCATGAGCAATTCAAAAACACTTCGTATTTCAGAACAATTTTGAATCTCGAATATGGTTCTTGCATCTGTCAGACTTTTATATCAGTCATTGCATCATCTTATTTGTCTATCATAGCATTGTCAAATACGCAAAAAGTAGACTTGATTGAAGCATACTTCCTCAACCGACGAAAACCAACTAATGCGTTGAAGTGGTATCAGGAACGCTACCCAGACCGCGATTGAGGAAGTATGTATCAATTAAGTCTACTTTTTACGTATTTGACAATGCCATGATAGGACAAATAATATGATGTAATGACTGATATAAAAGTCCGACAGATACAAGAACTATGTTCGAAATTCAAAATTGTTCTGAAATACGAAATGTTTTTGAATTGCTCATGAGAGCGTGGAGTTCCTAAACTTCTTAGTCGCTACAGTATGTGCAATTAGAATCTAATAAAATGTTTGTTGGAGGAATTTTGCTTTGTCCTGTTGTATGAGAATACATTTTATCAAATTTGACTAACTTGCGCTGCTCAGATTTTTTTTATTCCATACAATAAAATGATCCTTACATAGTACTACATCGATCGGCATCAAAAAAAACGACCAACTTGATTCATTTTAAGGCGATACTCACGCTTGACCAAAAAAAAATTTAATGCCTAAATGTTTTTCTTCAAAAACGAGCTGATGTTTTAAAAGAAACTGCACCTGTATCTCCTCTGGTTATGGGTGCTGGCGTACTGTCCCAGTTAAAAAAAACACTCTGTATACTCTGTATTCTGTCTGACTGGACTGTATCGTAATATTTAGTTTTAGTGAAAAGTAGTGATTCTAACCATAAAATAGAACGAAAATTTCAAAAAATTTAAGTAAAAAATCTGAAATTTAACATTAATTTTGTAATTTATTACTTTGTGGGGAAACCGCACTTAATTTCCAAGCCCTAATCTTCTGTCTTTCTCCTCAGGTTACGAGCAGGTAAAACGGGCCCGCCCATACAGCTTCGGCCTCGGCAAGCGTTTCTCCGACGACGAATCTGAAGAGAAGCGAGCGAGGATGTACGACTTTGGTCTAGGCAAGCGAGCCAGGTCTTACAGCTTCGGGCTAGGCAAACGACTAAGCAGCAAGTTCAACTTCGGCCTGGGGAAACGGCAGAGAGACTTGCACAGGTTCAATTTTGGACTGGGCAAGCGATCAGACGCCTCTGCTGAGGAGGGTGATAACTATTTTGACGTCTAAATTGTGATTTGGAAGTTTACGTGAATTTTATTGTTTACTAGCTGACCCGACAGACTTGTCCTGTCTTAGATATGAATATTCAATTCGAACTGGAATAAACCACTACAAACTATTTCAAAAACATATTGTTTATTGTAATGCTTTTCATACACAATAATTCAAATTTATCAAACTCGCGAAGTTAAAAATGTCGTTAAATTTTCGGATATTATCCAATTTTGTGCGCAATCTTCCTAATTTTACTCCGTAAGAATCTTCTACAAAGTATAAGAAAACTATAAAAAAAATGATAAAATAAATCGGTGAAATCGTTCTCAAATTATAGCGTGACCAAGGGAATTTCATTTATATATTATTGTTTATTTAACAGAAAAAAATTTACATTTTTTATCCAGATGGTTATCCAGTATTATTTATTTAAGTTTTAATGTATTATTATTGAATCCTTAACTTAATATCGTATGTTTTTTTCTGCTATTAACAATTTTTGTTGTGAAAAGACCAGCCAATTTTCACAACAAAAATCTAGTTACTTTATTTATTTCAAATTTAATTTGTAATATTCACGTAAATTTCTAAACAAAAATGTGCTTCTTACTTTAATATCTCGGACTGGATTTAATAGTTTAACTTCGTACTTATATTTTTGAATATAGCAACACAGTAATATTTTGTGTTTTCTTTTCCAATTTTAGTCAAATTTTAATAGGCATGGATTTCTATTAAACAAAGTAAAATGTATAAACCGATAATTACTTATGTAGATAAATACTTTTAGTGTTGAAAATCTCTAAAGATTAGGCCATTTTCTTGTTAAAAATCTGTCGTTTAATAAATTGTGGAGATTCGGACCGTAAGTTAAGTTTTATTTTAGAGTAGTTGTTATAAAGTTACGATACTTACAAGAATGTAAAAGTTTTTATTAGGATGGTGGCCTAAGCTCACGGCTCAACTGATGTTACCACTCTCTAACCTCAAATTCTCGTGGTAGTACTTCTTCTGACGAACTCTTTCACAGGAGCTCGACTCCTACTAAATATGTATATAATGTGGGTTTACTTTAGAAACATAAACTGTATATTTTAAAAATAAATCAAAAAATTGTGTCATCATTCAAGAGTTTTAATGAAAAATATTTCAGTTTAGTTCTTTTTAGAAAGTTGCAAGGAATTTAAAATTGTGATTGTTATTAACATACGGAATGGACGTATTTAAATATATTATACCGACTAAAGCATAAAGTAAGTTTAATTGCCTGTTTAAAACTTTAAAGTATACCTACCAGTGTATTTTAGTTTATGTTATGTATTTACGTTTCCCCTGACTGTTTGGATCGTAACTTTATGCTAAATTAATATTTAAGTGTAAGCAATAGTTGTATGTTTCTCTTTAAGACTTAAAATGCTGTTTATCTAATATAATCAATAAATTAAATTAAAATTGATCAAATAATAGTGAATGCATCCTCTAATGTTATTTCAGTATCTACATCCTCCCTACAAAAACTTTTATTTTTCTTGTTAAACCGTATATGGCGACAAGACAGACCCTTGCCCAGCAGTTTTTTTTTTTTTTTTACACAGCGTTATCTAGCTACAAACTAAGCCGAGCTTGTACTATGGGAACCAGATAACTGATAGAATACTTATATACTTTTGTTTTTTGTAAATACATACTTGTAATATATAGAAAAACAACCAGACCCGGAACAAATATCTGTAGATCATGCAAACATTTGTGCCGCGGCGGGAATCGAACCCGCTACCTCCTGCGTCTCAGCCGGCTGTTCGCCAACTGCGCCACGGAGGTTGTCAAAACGGAGGTTGGAAGAAAGGGATGACGATGATGGCAACAGAAGATATATAAAACCCAGCGATAGAGTTAGGTATCTCATTATAAAGGTTGACTTACCCTTATGTATAACTAGCTTACCAATCCGCGGCTTCGCACGCGTGGTTTGCCAATAAAAAGTAGCCTATGTGTTAATCCAGGTTACGATCTACGTACAGACCAAATTTCACCAGTTCAGCCTTTGAATGAATGAATGAAAATTCTTTATTATACCTTACAAGCTAGACACAATATATTTAAAGAAATAAACAAATAAAAGTAAGCATAATGGGCGGTCTTATCGCTTAACAAAGCGATCTCTTCCAGATAACCTTTGTATGGAGAGGATCATTGTTTAATAGAAGATTGGCCGAGGTGTAAAAAGAATAATCTTAACAGAAAAAGAAAAATTACTTAACCCTAAATAGTTATATACATACATATTAGGCACATAAATAATTTTAAATAAATAAATATCATACATAAAATAAATAAATATGTACTTACATACTTATACTAACAATAATAATATTAGAGATCAGATGAATCACGACACTTCATGGAGATAAAAGTTTTTGAGTCTAGCTTTAAATACGGAAGGTGAGGGGGAATTCCTAGTGAAGACCGGCAAGGCGTTCCATAATCGGACAGCTTGGACGGAAAAGGAGTTTGCATAGAAGCTGGTTCTAATTATCGGGGTTTTGAGAAGGAGGTTTTCAGAGGATCGGAGTGTTTGGGAATTTGTGCAAAAAAGGAACTCGCCGGCGGCCTTTCTGGCGTGAAAGAGTAACAAACATCCATCCATACATACAAACTTTCGCGTTTATAATATTAGTAGGATTTGTCCTAAGTATAACAGTAAAATAATTAAGTTAAAATATATTTAATATCGGGATGGGATTGGGCGGGTCATGTCTCCCGCACGCAACCAAATAGGTGGGCTAAGGTCGTAACTGGATGGATCCTAGTTGAAGCGGTGGCGCGATGATTTGGACGCGTATTATAGGAACTGGCAGGATTTAGTACAAGATCGAGAAAGTGGAGATATGAGGGGGAGGCCTTTGCCCAGCAGTGGGACAGCATAGGCTAGATAAAAAAAATAATATCATTTGGAGATTATGTCAGGACTAACGCTAGTGGTCGGTCACTCTGGAAATCTGTAGAGGAGGCCTGATTCTAATTCTAGGGTGGGGGTAATAAGGGATCTGCACTGACGTCCCGCATTGAGGTGTATTGTGCATTACCACCCTTCACTGACCCCAGTCATCCCAACTCCTTGAAGTAACGGATTAGGACTTTGGGTTGGTGGCAGCAGCTTTCCAGGGTCCCCGAGGATGTTGATGTAGTGGCGGTGTTGGTGGAGGATGAGGATTCAATAACCCCTTGCAGACCCGTTCACAGTCTGGCGTCGTTTGTGGCAGTGCAGTGAAGTATCACGTGCTCCACAGTCTCTTCCTCCCGAAGGCATCCGTGACAAAGCCCACTGTCCGTAGCTCTGGTCTTCAGGAGGTTATAGTTAAGTTCGCTGGAGGAGGCATATAGTCTAACAGTGGACATACTATGGCTGGTATGATGACGGACATGAACGGTTCTCGCCTTAGTTAAACACTGACTTTCAAAATGTCAATAGTATTTTATGAAGACGAGACGAGACGATCACATTAATATTATAAATGTGAAAGTTTGGATGTTTGTTTGTTACTCAATCACGTCGTAATGGCCGAACCGATTTCGATGAAATTTGGTGTGCTGATAGATTATGACTTAGATTCAAACATAGACTACCTTATGTTGACAAACAATGCGTGCGAAGCCGCTGGCGGAAGCTAGTACTAAAATAAATGTTAGTGAGTTTTACAAATAGAGGTGATTAGTATTAAAAAAATGTAAGGAAGTGCGTGTAGCACTATCTACTACGTAGCACTGTCTACTACGTAGCACTGTCTACTATATACATAGCTCTGTCTACGACGTAGCACTATCTACGGATATGGCGTAACCTACCTACGACTACATCGTAATACCTTCTACGGATACTATCAATTGAAGATGATTTATTTAAAAAAAAACGATTATCTGATAACCTCAGTAGCACTGTGAGAGAGTAACCGCCTGTCTTATGACAGAGGTGCGGGTTCGATTCCCTGTCAATTTGTACCGCCGCGCCGCGAAAAAATGTTTGTGCCTTGTGTTTCCTTGATCGACAGATAGATTCGAACGATTCTGTAATTTGAACTTTATAATTCATACTTTAAACTCCAAAATACAAGTTCATTTTATTAGCTTACCTAATGGGTGGCTAATTGAGCATAGCACACCATAGCGCAGCATAGCTTAATTAAAATATCGAATAAATTTTCTAGTGTAAACAGCATGCCTATCTATTTAGATAGGAAAACATGGTCTGCCTTCCTATTGCTGTACCCTGCCAGGGTTTATATGTGGAACTATCTATCTGCTACGACGACCTCCGTGGCACTATGGGCGAATAGCCGTCTGAAACGCAGGAGGTTACGGCTTCGATGCCCGCCGCCGAACAAATGTTTGCATGATCTACAGATATTTGTTCCAGGTCTGGTTGTTTCTCTATATATTACAAGTAATAAATAATAAACAAAATAAGTATTTTATTATTCTATCAGTTATCTGGTTCCCATGGCTTTGCTTAATTTGGGGCTAGATAGCGCTGTGTGAAATGTCCAGGATTATTTAGTTATATCTTTATTACCTGTAACAACTGTGTCACTACATAAAAGCAATAAATATATTTATGTTGTATAGTCATTCTGAGGCTCTCCACTTAACAAAGTCTAAACACAAAACTTGTATAATCGTACCTTTTGTCATTCCACCCACGTTATCGAGAACCTGGTGTTCGTCCTAACCTAGGTTTGTCCAAGGTTGTTTAAGACATCATTGAACTATTGAATAACCAGCTTTTTGTATCAGATAATAAACAATAAAACCCACATGGAAATCTAGTGTGGGAGTCAGGACTGTGTACAGTCAGCGTCACTAACTGGTAATTACTAGCTCTTGGCCGCGACTTCGTACGGGTTACAGCTACTAAATTTGTAGATAACCTAAAAATGAAGCTAAACTCGCTGTTGCAACTTGACTTGACATCCCATTTTTATCCCATGGGACCTGATTTTTGGCATAAAAATTAGCCTATGTGTTAATCTAGGTTATAGTCTACGTACATACTGTTACGGATGGCACAAACTTGGAGAGGCCTATACCCAACATTGGGTGAAGTCAGGCTGTGGATGATGATGATGATGACATACTGTTACGAGCTGAGGGTTCGGGATAAAATAATTAAAATGAATCTAACCAAAATAACACTTTTATTCAACACTGAAATTATGAATACACGAACTTAATCACAAGTAATCACAACACACTAATTCACAACACTATCACACAATAAACCACTAAAAGTCACTGAAATGTTCGCACGGATAGCCAAATCCAGACTGACTCAGCGGACGTCTCTGCGCACTATTGCGCATTATTTCCAGAACCTACTTGATGTTTCTACTGGTTACTAGAAAAGTGTAGGTATTTTGACCGACTTCTTCTTCTTCTTCCTGATTTTTTATTCTATGCAACTGTAGGTATAAAACATGGTATTACTCGTGCGCGATAACTTGGGACCTGCTAGGAATGCGACTCCCCGACCGCTTCCTCTGCACTTCCCCGATGGCGCCCGTATTGTAACGTTCGCATCACTATTTTTTACTAGGATTTTTAGTCTCGTACTGGCCTACGTCACGTAACGACGCGCTCTGGAATTCTTTTAGTTTTCGTCTGTGTTATTGTTTTGTTGTTGTAGTTCTTGTTAAGTGTTTTTGTTATCATTATGAAGGGTAAACCTTTGCATAGCGGAGAAAGAAACCTCGTGCTAAAAGTGTTAGAGTTTTTTGAAAACGAAAAACGGAACAAACAGTTTTGTTTACCTGTACACTAAGTAGTGACGAAGATGAGATAATGTAAATAATAGATAAAATAAATGTATAAACTTAAACATTATAATTTTATTTTATTCAAATAGTGTAAAAAAGATTAGATAAAAAGCAGCTTCCTCCCTGAGTAACATAATAAATTAGGTTAAAAAAACAAAGACGAAGCCGCGGGCGGCTGCTTGTTATGTTCGCTTTTTTGCGGGCGATACAAACACGCCAATATGACGTCACCGCGCTCAGGTCCCAACTTATCGCGCACGGGTAATATGTAGGTATATTCCATACCAAGTATTAGTACTGTGACACAGTAGGTATAACTGCGAGAAGTTGACTATTACTTATTCTGTAACAGCCTCGACGTAACAATACTAAATTTCATCGAAATTGGTTCAGTCGTTACGCCGAAATTGAGTAATATACAAACAAATAAAGAAATAAACAAACATTCAAACTTTCGCATTTATAATATTAGTATGATACATTTTATTTAAACACACGACCGACGATGTGTAGTTCACTTTTTGTAAATCATCCTCCTACGAGTTAAATTTATTTATTTATTTAATTTATTGGAAAATCAACAGCTCTTTCATCTTGATAGATTACAGTAATAATTAATTACAGATTTTGACGTATAGTAACAATACAACTAACAATACACAAAAGCTCACTTGACAATAACATGGAATAATATACATGTATATACGTAAGGTTAATATAGGTAAATCTAAGTACCTACTTAGTCACAATTAAAGTAACTACTGGCCAGTCGCTGTCAGGCTGAACTTACGCTCGTACAGACTATATCTAGGTCTAAATCAGGCCTGCAACACTTATTGAATAGATCGCAAGTTCGCCATAAAAATATATTTCAATCTTTAAGGGGACACCGGAGGGACAATCGCCCATACAACACGTACTACCAAGATCATTTCTAATTGGAGCTTATTTCTACCTTAATAAGGTATTATTTTAATTTGAATAGTATTTATCTAGGTTCCCAAACCATATATTAGATCAAAATACTTACCTAAAATGAAATAGAATCGTATCGCATTCTGCATGTTTTTAAGTCATAAAAGACCTCTTTTCAACCTAATTGTTTCGTATTCAAAACTACAACATCTTACGTATCCTAATCATGGGAACATAGATTATATCGTCTAGTTACAGAATAACAACAAATGAGAAATATACAACAAGTTTTCAGTCATCATTTTTGGTATTAAGTTACAGGGTCAAAATCTAATCAAATTTAGAATCGTTCTATTGCTATCACTGTCACTCTGCGTGGCTAAACTTCGTCACTAGATAGGGATAGCGATATTCAGGCCGAAGTTTTTGACGCGGCCGAATTGAAGTTGCGCTTGGGGTTCGCCAGCGCGTTAAACATGCAATTACCCGTTTCAAGCTGTGTGTACTTAGTTGGTAGTGTTGGGTTTTACTAATCTTGCTAGATATCCTGCCGGCATTGCTTTACATTGAAAGTGGGTATTAAAAGGCTTTGTTTATGGGCATCCAGCAATAATATGTTATCACGGGCGAACAGCCGTCGGGTTAATAGCCTGTTGGTACAAATATTTTTATATAAAATATTGAGGCCATTGTTTAAAATATTCAGGTTTTAGAGAACTTGCTTAAATATTACTAGTTTGTGTTAGTATTTCTATCAACCTCCGGCGGAAAAACAGGAGCGTATCTGTCTGACAGCATAGTTTACCTGGTTGCACTTCAAACTTTAACCCCCCCCCCCCCCCCCCCCCCCCCGGGCCGCTAAGATATGAACGTGCCGCAAACCCTGCTCCATCTACAGGGCTTGTATTTAAATCTGCAGTCGTGGTTGCCGCTCCCAAATATGCCTCTTTGACCATGAAATAAAGTGCCTACACTATCCAACCTGACGCTTACTTAAATCATCATCTATAGATGTAAAGAATGTAGTATTTTCGTCCTGGTAGGAATCTGTTCTTTTTGAAATCTAGCCTTATAAGAACCAACTAACGGCATATCAGGATCGTACCAAGTCAAAATCCTTGAGTTCTGCCTACCCCTCCGAGAAGGAGACGCGATAGTCTAATTCCAACAAGATATAAGGTATATATTTGTTTAAACAAGTGTACAATATGGTCTTAACAACTAGGTACTGGCACTTTATACTTGTTTGCCCTTTCCCTGCATCGCAATCTACTCATTACTGATGGGCACTTTTTTACAATAAAAATAATAAACTATTTAGTGGTGCGCCCCAAACAGATCTCGCGAGTCTCCCATAAAAACAGAAAATATTATTTGTACCTATCTTTGACTATGTAAATAGTGCCAAGAAATATATAACCAACTAACTTGATCTACAGTTTCATTCAAACTACAGGTAACGGGAGTTTATGTTAATTGGTTCCTATTTTTTGGGGTAGGAATTTAGACATATTATTTTAGACCCTTTAGTTGTGTCACTAAAGCTATACGCATACAAAATTTTAGCACTAGGGGGTCACTGGTGTACCCTGTGAATATTGTCATAGTTCAGTTTTAATTATGGCTTAAAAACTACAAAGTTTAAATTAAAAATAAAAACAGGGTCGAAATGTACTCACAAAGATCTTTTATTAGACGTGCCACTGAACCAATTAGTCCCATTTTGTCTATTTTTACCCCTCTTGAACTTCAATATCTCAACAACACCACCACCCGCCCACATTTTTAACTCATTTAGTCACAAAATTATACTAAATTTAACGATGATCGGATAAACTCTTCGAAAGTTATCCTCGGACAAACAAACATACTTAACAACATACATACTTTAGAGATCTCGCTTCGCTCGATTAATAACACAATAATACAAACAATTCAATTAACATTTTAACACAACGGCCGGCTTGCACAACGATCCCTAAACGTATTTAGCGACTACACATGTTTAAATTTGACGTATTTGTATGATTTGACAACTCCTACAATCATATTTAGCCACTAGATATGTTTAGGTATCGTGGCGCACCTACGTCTACATGTTCACACAGAGTATGTATGTATAAAACAAAGAAATTTGAAAGTAAAGTAATTCCATCAAATAGAATGACGTAAAAGAAAAATACAATCTTTTAAACATTTTTACGCGAATGTCGCGTTTTCTCCTAAATCAGGTAGGTAAGTATATTTTTGAAAATCCTACGAGCTCGTTATCACTAATATTATCAATAAGATCTTCCATTAGCGGGTGCCTACTAAAGCAAAGAATTGAGACTTCGTAATTACTCCGGGAGTAAGATCAAGATATAGTGCGCATAATGGACGAAGGTATGAACGTACCCCTTCTGTGTGCACGTTTTAATTATTATTTTTGTATAGTTTTGTATGTTTAATGTATTTATGCGACTGCGGAACACCCGTTCAGTGCATGTCTCATCTGCTCTCCTCCTTGTCCCTCTGTCCCTTGTGCCCTACCACCTGCACAAGGGATGACCTCGATAAAGCCACGCCCAACGCTATACAAGTGCCAAAGTACTACTCTAAAATAGTTAAACTTACCATTGACACGAAACAAGACGAAGAAGAATATATTTATGGACTAGCTTCCGCTAGCGGCTTCGCACGCGTTGTTTGTCAACAATAAGTATGTGTGTTAATCCAGGTACATACCAAATTTCATCGAAATAGGTTCAGCCGTTACGACATGATTGAGTAACAAACGAAACAAACAAACATCCAAACTTTCGCATTTATAATATTAGTGTTAACATTGTGTCTGCAATAAAGAATTTATTTATTCATGATTTCTATGTAGTTATTTAAAAAGAGCCTATGACCCAATTTATATATTTTGAGTGTACACATTTTTTAAGAGTATTAATCAATCTATAGGTACTAATATTCTAAAGAGGAAAGATTCATTTGTTTGTTTGTATTGAATAGGGTCCGAAACTACTGGACCGATTTAAAAAATTCCTTCTCTGTTGGAAAGCTACACTATCCCCAGGTGATATAGGCTACTTTTTATCCAACTGTGTAGAAGGAGGGTAATGTTTTTATTGAAAAACTACGCGTGCGAAGCTGCGGATTGGTCAGCTAGTTTATTATAAACCTGGATGTTCATACTGGTTGTTAAACAATGACGACTATAGAAACTCTTACGTCTTTATAGCTACATAGTATTACTCTGAGACCTTTCTTTGTTCCCGTGTTTTAAATCAGGAAATTGTATTTTACCTACTTTTGTTTTTACCAGAATAATGTTAAGCAGCGTATTTAATAAAGTCTAAGCTTTTTCTTGTTAAAATTTTCTTTCTGCTTTTTATGTAGGCAAACATTAAATAAACTAATATTATAATCAATTTCTCTTTCTAAATTTTGAAAACTAGGTTATTTAAATTAAATTAAATAAATAATAAATATTGCTGGACATTTCACACAGCGCTATCTAGCCCCAAACTAAGCAGAGCTTGTACTATGGGAACCAGATAACTGATAGAATACTTATACTCGTATACTTTTTTTTTGTAAATACATACTTATAATATATATAGAAAAACAACCCGGAACAAATATCTGTAGATCATGCAAACATTTGTTCCGCGGCGGGAATCGAACCCACTACCTCCTGCGCCTCAGCCGGTCATTCGCCCACTGCACCACGGAGGTCGTCATTATTAAATCAACTTCATTAATTCATTTATTAAATCAGACAATAGTTTAGACAATAGGTTAGCATTACTTGTTACATACTTGTTCCGGTTAGATGGTAATGGTATGTTCCTGTAATTACTGGCACATAGGCATAACAGCTAAGTCCTATAGTATGACAACGTATCCGCATAGAGATCAAGACAACATAATAGCTTGTTTTGAATTCTATGTGGATATCCATGGGCTGCAGTAGCCACTTAACATCTGGTGGACTGCATGCTCGTTTGCCATACAATGAGAATAAAAAAAGTTTACAAGTCCATTTGTGCAAGGTTAGTTAGGTTAGGTTATATAAACATATATACCATCTAAGTTAGTAATATTAGTCTTGTATTTTGATAAAACTTTCATTCGCATCCCAACCCGAAACCGCCTTAAGGCTATTTGATCAGGATCCGAATGAAAGATTTAATCACAGGCAGGATCTATCAGGTATGACCTGCAGAATGCTGTTGGAGCTGGCCCGTACCCTGCTTAGCAATGAGGCCATTTTCTTACGGATTATGACATGGAAACCATGGACCCGCGCCTCAGCAAACATGGTAGATGCACTACAGTATCGAGGAAACCCCAACAACATTCTGAAGCCATTGTTGTACTGGACGCGTGGGGCACTTAGCGATTTTTGAGTATAGCTGAACCAAAGACTGCTCATGTAGAAAGATGCAGTAGGCTTTGAAGGGAGTTATTTTCAATTGCCTACTGCAACGAGCAAACCTCTGAGCCAGCATGTTACTTCTGACCGCCATTGCCCTACGCCTTCTTCCTATATCAGCCAGATCATCAAGGTCGTCGGTAACATAATGGCCAAGATACTTAAATGTATAGACCCTTTTCAGTTTGGCTCCTTCAAGTGTAATTGCTGGAACCGATTCGGGAACTTTACCGGCGGCCTTAAAAAAAGGAATTCACTTTTTTTTACAATTGTAGAGTAGGCCACGACTATGTACATACTCTTCACAAACGCCCAGTAGTCTCCTGAGAGCACTGACCGATGGGCACACCAACACCATGTCATCCATAATCATCGGTTCTTAATACTATTGGTTCGCCCCGAACTGAGCTCTCGCGAGTCTCCCTTAAAAACAAAAATATATTATTCATAATCTTTGACTATCAAAATAGTGTCACGCAATGTTAACCAATTTACTTGATCTACAGTTTCATTCAAATTACAGGTAACGAGAGTTCACCTAAATCGGTTATTTTTTTTTTTGGGTACTAATTTCAGTTATTCTGGATTTCAGACTTTTGCCTATACTTTTGTCACTAAAGCTACAAGCATACCAAATTTCAACACTGTGGGGTTACTGGTGAACCCTGTAAATTTTGTCAAATTTCCGATTTTATTGTGGCTTAAAAACTACATGGTTTAAACTAAAAATAAAAACGGGTCGAAATGTAGTCACAAAGGTCATCATCGTCATATCAGCCGTAGGACGCCCACTGCTGGACAAAGGCCTCCCTCATTGATCTCCAGGAACTGCGGTTGGAAGCGGCCTGCATCCAACGCCGACCTGCGGTTCTTACCAAGTCGTCTGCCCATCTTGTAGGTGGACGTCCTACGCTGCGCTTGCTGATCCGTGGCCTCCATTCGAGAACTTTCCGGCCCCATCGGCCATCTGTTCTGCGCGCTATATGGGCTGCCCATTGCCACTTCAACGTGCTAATCCGTCGGGCTATGTCGGTGACTTGAGTTCTCCTACGTGTCTCCTCCTTTCTGATTCGATCCCGTAGAGAAACCCCAAGCATAGCTCTCTCCATAGCTCGCTTGTGCAAGCGTAATTTTGGTGGCGGTCGGTAAAAAGTTACGAAGTCTACGCAACGAAGCTGAAGAAGCAAACATTTTGCGGCTGATCTCAGCAATACACGGCACCCATGATAGCTTGGTGTCCATGATAATTCCCAAGTTTTTACCGTCTGACTGATAGCTATTTGTGTTCCAATAAAAAGTACAGATGGGAGTTGTGCAAAATCTAGCCTAGGAATCATTTTGTACTACTAGATACCTATATATTATAAAGTTGTATGAATAGACAGCGGCTCATCACCCGTCGACCATCCCAGTCACGCAAGCGTTCGAGTGCTTAGCGCGAGCGGGATGCGCGACAGCGCGGCCGTCATTTTGATTGTTAAGTTCTAATTTTATTTTATCAGGAATATTAATTATTAAATGAACTGACCGTTGCGACCCGCGCGCCACAGACCCAAAATATATTCCGGCGCGTGCTTAGCACGACCGGAAACGAAGTCCAAAAACAAACTTCAACATACATAGTGGGCGAATAGCCGGCTGAGACGCAGGAGGTAGCGGGTTTGATTCCCGCCGCGGAACAAATGTTTGCATGATCTACAGATATTTGTTCCGGGTCTGGATGTTTTTCTATATATTATAAGTATATATTTACAAAAAAAAATGTATATAAGTATTCTATCAGTTATCTGGTTCCCATAGTACAAGCTCTGCTTAGTTTGGGGCTAGATAGCGCTGTGTGCAGTGCCCAGCAATATTTATATTTATAAAAAAGTACACCTTCACAAAAAAACATTATCAATTCTAAAAATAATTTTAGGCTCCTCAAAACATTAATAAAATATACTCACGATAAACAATTTCGAATTGGATCGGGTTGAAAGTCATGACACAAATTGAATAACATTAAATGCTTATTTTTAACACCAAATAACATATATATTCATAATTAATATTAAATTATCATAATCACCCTTACAATATGTACATACAATCCATACATATATACATACAACGCTGACTTGCCCTAGTTGATTTGGAAATCTCGCTTCAATAAATCAATAAATTACATGAAATCAATCAAAGACTTGTTGCTGGGAACCGTTGGGTGCAGGCCGCACAAGATCGATCAGTTTTTTTTTTAACTGGAAAAATTTTTGTTTGACCACAATCTCACCTGGTGAGCGGTGATGTCGTCTATGATGAAGCAGGGAGTACTAGAAGAAACCTATGTACTCTTAAGGCTGTCCGAATGAAAATGATAAATAAATGAAAAAAATAAAATAAATGAAAATGAAAAATGATTTATTGGTTTACATAAGAGTAAATACAAAGGTATATATAAGTAGCCAATTTGTTACAATCACAGTTACAAGACACTGGGGTACGAATAAATACGAGTATATACAATATATATATAACAAATCAATAAATAAATAAGTACCTAAAGTATACAGTGTTTTTTTAACTGTAACAGTACGGCAGCACCCATAACCAGAGGAGATACAGGTGCAGTTTCTTTTAAAACATCAGCTCGTTTTCGAAGAAAAACATTTAGGCATTAAATTTTTTTGTTCAAGTGTAAGTAGCGCCTTAAAATGAATCAAGTTGGTAAAATTTTTTTTGATGCCTTTCGATGCAGTACTTTATAAGGATCTTTTTATTGTAGCGGATGAAAACAATCTGAACAGCGGAAGTAAGTCAAATTTGATAAAAAGTATTCTCATACAACAGGACAAACAAAATTCCTTCTACAAACATTTTATTAGATTCTAATTGCACATTAAAGAAATATTAATACTGTAGCGATTAGGAACTCCATGCTCTCATGAGCAATTCAAAAATATTTCGTATTTCAGAACAATTTTGAATTCCGAACATGGTTCTTGCACCTGTCGGACTTTTATATCAGTCATTGCATCATCTTATTTGTCCTATTATGGCATTGTCAAATGCGCAAAAAGTAGACTTAATTGAAGCATACTTCCTCAATCGCGGTCTGGGTAGCGTTCCTGATACCACTTCAGCGCAAAAAGTAGACTTAATTGAAGCATTCTTCCTTAACCGACGAAGCCCAACTAATGCGCGTAAGTACTATCAGTATAATGGTGCGTCAAAAACCGGACTAGATTTTCTATATCCCAGTTTTTGACGTCTTCTATTGGACAATGGAGGGCGATCTTAAAGTAATTATATTGAATCAATAAATTATATGAAATCAATCAAAGACTTGTTGCTGGGAGCTGTTGGGTGCAGGCCGCACAAGAGCGATCAGTTTTTTTAACTGGATAGATTTTTGTTTGACCACAATTTCACCTGGTATACGGTGATGGGGTCCAAGATGAATCAGGAAGATCTAGAAGAAACCTATGTACTCTTACCTTAAGGCTGTCTGCCCACGTCAGACTTTTTGTAGGACAGATAATCGGGCCAGATAATGAGGTCCGGATAGTATTCGTTAGGAAATCTATGGGAGAGGTATTTGTTTCCCACCTAATAAGACAGCCTTGTTTAATCAGAGTGTGATGTGTATGGCTCCACGTATATACCTATAACCACCTACCTGAGTCTGTACCGGGTTCTTCCAGTCTGAATGTGTTCAAGAGAAACTTAAAACTAATATTATTAAAAAAGGCATAATACAACGTAGATGAGTTTCTTAGCGATAAATCCCTAGAATAATTTTATTACATCTGACATTTTATTATTTATTTTCTTTTTTAAGGCAAGAGCTGACATGTTGAATATTGTATATAATTTAATCTTTATTTGGTTTTTTCTATGTAACTACTCGTAACGCTGACTAAAATAGCATGCGATAAACGCTGATTATGGCAGAACGCAAACTATATCACTAACCACCTGTTACTAACCCATATTCGCAATAAATAATTTGATTTGATTTGGTAATTGTCCGACAAAGGACGTCCTATTGCTAATTTTGATGATCATAATGATAGCGGTATAAATGAACCTTCTAAACAATAGATAATTATTCGCTTGTATTAAACCCTTTCATCTTTTTACACATTTTTATAAATTTACCCAGACGCCATTTTTATACTCAACCGTTTTCCTTTCAATATTCCGAATTCTGTATAAAAATATAACGGATATTGTACTTGTAGAATATACAAGATACTACAAATAAATACAGTTCTTTTTGTGTTATGTTTTACTGTTATTCTTAGTACTAATGTTTATACTGTGACTAGTTCCATTTAACATCCTTTTACAAAGAAAATATGTGAAATGACAGCTGTCAGCAGAACAGAGTGGTGGCACATATCAGGCGCGGGTTCCACCGCGTGGGCATGTGGAGAAAATGTATCAAAATAAGATGTCCTATATTAATAATTGTGCATAGTATATCATCTGCATAGAATACTGTATGTGTATGATTTTCAATTCATTTATTCAATTTTCAGATTTATAAAGTGAAAAAAAACAAATGTGGGTATTTGTTAGTAAAAAACTTAATTCAAACATATCACATGGGTTAGTACACACGGCTACAGATCAAGCTATATTTCCAGTATAAGCTGACCTCGCATTGTGTAAGCTTTTCGTAGAATGAGAGGTCAGCTTATGCTGAAAATGTATAGCTTGATGTGTAGCTGAGTGTACAAAGTATAGGCACAATTAAACAAACAAAATTCATATAATGACAATAAAAGTTTAAGTGAAAGTCGCTCACTCAAGTCCTGAGCCAATAGTCTCTCACAACGACTATTCGATCAGAGGACTTCATAATCGGTGAGTCGTATTTGCTATGACCTGCAGGATGGTGTTGGTGCTGCCTCGCACTCTACTGAGCAGTGAGCCAGTCTTTTTGCGGATGATGGCGTGGAACCCATCGACCCGCGCCTCCGCAAACATGTTCGAGGCGCTGCAGAAGCGAGGCAGCCCCACCAACATCCTGAATCCATTATTATATTGGACACGAAGGGCACTGAATTACTTTTTAGAACAGCAAATTACTTTGAATGAGGGGATTTTTAAGGCAGGCATCCTTTAAACAAATGTTGCCTCGAATTAAGCTTTCTGTGATGGCAATTTTTATTAGTTACCTAAATGCTTGTTTTTATCTCTGACTACAGGTATGTATTAGTACACGATAAGCTTTAACCCAGTTGCAAGCCTGCGCAAAGACTAACCTACACCTTTGCATTAGAACCGAGGCGTCTCCATCGCCGCCAGCTGTCTCACTACACATTACCGATCAACTACGAAATGCCAAAACTTATTCAAATGACTTCGGCCACAGAATGCACAGCAAGAAGTCAACTCAATGTCTTCACGACGAATGTCTCCCATTTAAATGAGTCCTAAGAAAACTTACCTTTAAGAAACCGGCATACCTTCCTACATCGCGCCGGAGCGCTCAATTCAACGTTACTTTATTCCCGTAAGAAAAATACAGGATTTGCTTACGATAGGAATCGGGTTCTGAGAAAATGTACCTACTGCTTCTCGTAAAAAGAGTTGGTAGTCGACACAAAAGCCCACCTTGTTACAGTAATGAGATGTAAGCAGGTATAAGTTTAAAAAAAAACTTGTTAAAATAAAGGATTGAGAATATCTACCTACCTATTATATTATGTGTGGAAAAATATTGATTTCTCTGCTGGTTTTTAAATATGGTGTTATAATTTAAGCTAATTAAATAGAAAATAAGATTTCTACAGATAATGAGTGAGGACTGGAAAACGCACATTAGTTTCTATAATACGTGTTTTGCTATGAACGACATTAATTTAAAACACACATCCGGAATAGTGCTAACTGATTTTAGAGATGGGGCATCGGTAGCTTGAATATTTATCCAGTTAACGATACATTTCCAATAAAAAAAACGTAGGTAAATCGGTGGTGCCTTTGGGACGGTCAGTTTAACAGGTACCTGCCTACTTACATGATGTATGAATATGATTTGTTTTCCTGGCTGGTACATTGATATTTTAGGAGTTGGTATTAAGGTTGTTTGAGTTTTTTTTAGTGGTAGGTAATTAATTTGAAAAAAACCCTATTTAACAACAATATTAGTCATTAGCCCTACGCGTGTGTTTATTTAATGTAGATAATAACAAAACACGTAGTATATCCATATCTATCCTTCCATTTCTCTCTAAAGTCCTAGAGCGCCTAGTCCATCACCAACTAAGTAATTTCCTTACTAGAAATTCTCTCATGAATCCTCTCCAATCCGGGTTTCGCCGTGGTAATAGCACCACGACGGCCTTGATTAAAATCACCGATGACATTCGTCAGGGTATGGACAATGGGCATGTGACTATGTTGTCATTGTTGGACTTTAGCAACGCCTTTAACAATGTCGACTTTGACATTCTTCTGGCTGTTCTTCAATCTCTTAACATCTCATCAACGGCTATTGATTGGTTTCAAAGTTACCTGTTTGGACGCCAGCAGCGTATTCGTATTGATGACACTTATTCCTCGTGGTGTAGTTTGACTGCCGGTGTTTCTCAGGGCGGCGTGCTTTCTCCTCTTCTGTTCGCTATCTTTATAAATTCGATCTCTCACACTCTCTCTTCTTCCTACCACCTTTACGCAGATGATCTCCAGATTTACACACAAACACCGGTCAACAACTTAGAGATAGGTTTTGAAATCATAAATGAGGACTTGGCTCGGATACTCACATGGAGTAAATCATACAGTATCAGTGTTAACCCATTGAAAACGCAGTTTATTGTTGTAGGCAGCTCCAGGATGACATCTAAGATTGACTGGGCTGGTCTTTCTCCAATTATATTTGATGGCGTTCCAATACCTATAAGTAACTGCGTGAAAAACTTAGGCGTACTTATTGATAAGGACATGTCATGGGGACCTCATGTAGCCGAACTAAGTCGGAAGTTGTTCGCTTCGGCGGCATCATTGAGAAGGCTACGGAACTTTCTACCGACATCTACCAAAGTTGCGCTGGCACAATCCCTCTTACTCCCTATTCTTGACTATGCTGACGCCTGCTATCCGGATCTCACTCAGAAACACCTTGACAAACTTGAGCGCCTTCAGAACGTTTGTATCAGGTTTTTATTTGGACTACGAAAATATGACCACGTTTCTATATTTCGCAAGAAGCTCAAGTGGCTACCCATTCGCTACCGCAGGAATACTCATATCCTCACTCTTTTGTACAGTATTTTGTTCAATCCTTCTAGTCCTTCTTATCTTAGAGAACGCTTTGAATATCTCCATCTATCTAATCCTCGTCCGTTGCGCTCTTCTAAGTCCTTGAAACTTAAAATTCCTATCCACTCTTCTAACTTTTATGACAACTCCTTTACTGTACAAGCTATCCGTTTATGGAACTCTCTTCTTTCTTTTATTAGATCTGCCAAATCCCTTCCTATCATTAAAACGCTATTGTTTAAGCACTATTTGTCTGCATCAGAGAGCTGAGTAATTTTATTTTGTTATCATATATGTCGTTGTTACTGTTTATATTACAGCTGTTTTATATTTTATTTATTGCTAGTATATTTAATATCATAGAATGTTTATGTATAATATTTATGCTAATATTACCTACCCTGGTATCCTATTTCTTCTGTTTTGTTTATGTAAGTATACCTACAATTAAATAAAAAGCTTATGTTATAAAGCTACCGTCCTTTAACGTTCTCGTAAAATCCAGTCCATCCAAAGGATGTCTGGAAGAGATCGCTTTTAGCGATAAGACCGCCAATTGTACTATCGAGTGTCTAGTTTTAAGTGTTTTAATTATGATTTGTTAGTTTAAGTGTGGTATACAATAAAGCGTTTTCTATCTATCTATCTATCTATATCAAATTTAATTGACTATCGACTGAAAATTCAGTTGTTTGGTATATATTGAATTAAATTAACATAAACCAAACATGAATAATAAATTGAAAAAGTTTTTTCTGCGAATTTACTAACCGGAAAAGAATTCTGGGCAATACTCGTAAATTCATTACGAACTTTTGATTTTAATGTCATTCGATTTGACGCGTCGCGGTAATTACGTTCAGGGTGTGAGAGGGTGAAAGAGGGGGGGGGGTGAGGCTTATTGTACGTCTTCCACAGAACCTTATTTAAACGCTAATTAATTAATTATAATTGCAGATATAAATAAAACACGGTTTTTAAGAGATGTTGAAAGGAACGCTGTGCGGGCAGACTTTGCCTCATTGTCTTTATGCAATTAAAATACGATCCTATAAAGTTGTTTTCATCATCATCATATCAGCCTTAGGACGTCCACTGCTGAACATACGCCTCCTCTAAGTATCCAGGTTTACGGACCTAGTACGGCCTGCACCCAACGGCTCCCAGCAACCTTTACCAGTTCGGCATTATTATCTAGTGGGGGCCCGTTCTACGCTGCGATTTCCAGTGCATGGTCTCCACTCGGGAACCTTTCTGCCCCAACGGCCGTCAGTTCCTCGTGCTATGTTCCCCGCCCACTCGATAATCACCGCTGCTTGCTGCGTGTTTGTCATTCAGATAAATAACTTTCAAGCGATCCCACTAATATCATAAACGTAAAAGTGTAAATGTTTGTTTATTTGTTACTCAATCACGTATATAATGGCTGAACCGATTTCGATGAAATTTGGTGTTTTGTAGAAGAGGTCTAAACACCACTAAAAATTGTTTGTGGTGTTTTTGGTGCATTGTACAGAAACAGTTAAATATCCAATATTACTTATATGGATATTTACACTGTTAAATATCCATATAATTTTGCTAACTGTGTCAATGCGAGCGATGATTTTATTTAATTGCAACTCCTGGTTCGTTTTGCAAGTCTAAGTAGGTTTAAATTGAACAGGCTTCGGGCTGAATAAAGAGTAGGAAGTATAATAGAGAACTTATTCGGACATGGTTCTTACAGTTCCGTACCTCAAAAGGTCAAAAAAAGGAACCCTTATAAGATCACTATCTTGTCCGTGTGTCACCACCTATTTGCTCAGGAACGGGTGGACCTAGCAAGTTGAAATTTATATCAGATACTGAGATCTATAGTCCCTATTAGGTGTATAAAAATCAAGGTCCTGAGTCATCACGATAAAAGGATATGGGCAAATTTAGATTTTCGCGGAAACTTGTGAGTATCAAAATTTACCTTAATTTTCAACTTATTTTTTATTTTTCAGAATTTTGGCTTTACTTGTGCTGTAAGACCTTGCTTTTAACCAAAATTGACAATTCTAGGTCAACCGGAAGTACCCTATAGGTTCTGTGTCGAAAACCTATATGGTAGTTCCCGTTGACCTAGAATCACGAAATTTGGCAAAAAGCAAGGTATTAACAGCACATACAAAGAAAAATTAATAAAATAAAAAAGTTGATAATTAAAGGTTGTCCCCATACATACATAGAAGACGCCAATTAAGATAGTCCTCTGAGTTGTATGGGCGCTCATACAATTTAGAGGACTAGCTTAATCGGCTCCAATCTCAACTAAGGTAAATAAATAAAATTGTGCTATTGAATAAAATACATATTTAAATGGGGCTCCCATAAAACAGACATGATTTTTTTGCCGTTTTTATAGATAATGGTACGGAACCCTTCGTGCGCGAGTCCGACTCGCACTTGGCCGGTTTAAATACTCAGCGGACATACAATAGGTTAGGTTACCCAGAACACCGTGAATCCTAGTGTGGTTTAAGACTATGTAAAGCCGATTAAGTAGGTACTTCTCTAAATTATTACGGTCCATTTCCATTTACAGTTTAAATTAGACGCTCACAAAACTAGCTGACCCGCCAG
Source organism: Philereme vetulata (assembly GCA_918857605.2). NCBI lineage: Eukaryota > Metazoa > Arthropoda > Insecta > Lepidoptera > Geometridae > Philereme > Philereme vetulata. The sequence continues at coordinate 3,781,439 of OU975446.1, forward strand.
CGACTCCACACGCGCGTGAAAACATTAAGGGTTTAGATTTAATTTAGATTAAAATGTATAAAGCTTTAATATTAATAATATATATACATATATTATTATATATATATATAGTCAAGTATACATAGTCTTAAACCACACTAGGATTCACGGTGTTCTGGGTAACCTAACCTATTGTATGTCCACTGATTAATAAAACCGGCCAAGTGCGAGTCGGACTCGCGCACGAAGGGTTCCGTACCATTATTATTATTATTAAAGCTTTACACATTTTAATCTAATCTAAACCATTATTGTTTTCTATTGTTCATTCTTGTTTATATCTATATTTATGAATAAGCTCAGAGTCGCTCAACGAGCTATGGAGAGGGCTATGCTCGGGGTTTCTCTACGGGATCGAATCAGAAATGAGGATATACGTAGGAGAACTCAAGTCACCGACATAGCCCGACAAATTAGCACGTTGAAGTGGCAATGGGCAGGCCATATATCGCGCAGAACAGATGGTCGATGGGGCCGGAAGGTTCTCGAGTGGAGGCCACGGACCGGCAAGCGCAGCGTAGGACATCCACCTACAAGATGGGCAGACGACTTGGTAAGAACCGCAGGTTGGCGTTTGATGCAGGCCGCTTCCAACCGCAGTTCCTGGAGATCAATGAGGGAGGCCTTTGTCTAGCAGTGTATGTCCTACGGCTGATATGATGATGATGATATATATATTTCAGGCATATATAAAAGTACAATAACGGCCCATATAAATAATATACTTTAGTGACTAACATACATTATGTATGACTTATACGTATATTCTTAGATTTAGAGATACTTAAGTTATAAGTTTATGTTCCTGATTACTGGCATGCAGGGATTGTTTCGACGTTTTAGAAAGGCACGAACGCAGAGAAAACTCCTTAATAATATACAAGCTCTTTTATTTTGCATATAAATCTATATCTAAACTATTATTATAAAGAGGAAATATTTGTATGTCTGTGTGTATGTTTGTAATGAATAAACTCAAAAACTTCTGGTCCGATTTCAAAAATTCTTTCACCATTGGAAAGCTAGATTTACCGTGAGTAACATATGCTACTTTTTACCCAACTGCGCTGAAGGAGGGTAATGTTTTTATTGAAAAACTACGCGTGCGAAGCTGCGGATTTGTCAGCTAGTATTATATAAGTTTATCTATGTTCATTTTTTTTCTTTAATATTTATTTCATCTATATTTATAAAGTTTTTTGAAGTAAAACTTCTTTAAGCATGCTTGACTCGGGGAGTAAGCTGGTGAATGCGTTACGAAAAGTGGGAACGGAAGTTGAGAGGTAGATATATGTTAGTGAAGATAGAAAGAGAGAGAGAGTTACGTTTTGTATATTTTTGAACGTTAATGTGCGAGTGCGAGTTGCGTCTGTCCAGAATGAACATAGACTGATCTACGTACAGACGTGTGGACAATTTTGTAATTGAACAATTTTATAAATTAATATTTTGAAAAAGAAGTTTTACTTCAATCGTGTAGTCTAGAGCACACTCGTTTATTTTAATAAATTATGTTTATGGGTTTGCCCATTTGCGGGCAAAGGCCTTCGGCCTCCTCCAACCGCTTACATTCTCCTCTTTGTTTGGCCAATAGGGTCCATGTCGCACCCACTGTTCCCACTTATCGCGGACTGCTCGAAGTTACGCGTAGATGCCAGTGCAAGCGTTGGAAGCGACGATCATAACTTGCCGCCGATCTGCTAATAGTTGAGTTGCGGCTACGAAAAATATAAAGTGTCGAGCACCAATAACACCATCTGTATTGTAGGTACAATTTGTGTGTTTCGTGCAATTATCTTGAGTCATTATTATACATCCGGGATTTATCACGTACCGTTTTATCGGAACGTGATCCGTGAACCATCATCAGTGTGAGTGCGATCCGCTCCGCACTGCGTTTCGCCTCGCACTGCGGGCCGCAGCCCTCTGCACGCGAGTAGACGGGCGCAATGGTGATTATTGCATCACCGGTCGCACATCGTGTTGACTCGATGCATCATCAGTATCAAATCCCGTATTTATAATAATGATTGAAATAAATCACTAAGGTTTTCTAAGTAAAATATCTTGAATCTGAATCTTGTGTCCAACACAATCAAAGTAACAGTCTATAGAAATGAAACTCCGAAAAAGAAAACATAACGTTTATTCAAATAACAACAATACACTAAATACTAAATATTATTACTATCCTACAGAAAAAAAACGGAGAAATGGTTAATGGACGTGACAGCTTTCTAACAACAATCAGTGTCTTGTACGCGCCACTCGTACACACGGCTACACAACAAGCTATACATTTCCAGTATAAGCTGACCTGTCATTCTACTAAAAGCCTACACAATGCGAGGTCAACTTATACTGCGAGTTCAGCTTATACTGGAACGTATAGCTTGATGTGTAGCCGTGTGTACCTACACAACCTCGCTAGCATGCAATTACGATAAAACCTGCCTGTTGATGATAGTGATGTTCGTTTCTTTTAATATAACTTGGAGGTGGAACATGCACACGACACATCTGATGATAAGTGGTAACCATCGACTATAACTAAACATTGGGTAGGTCTCGCACATCGAACTAATTACGTCTTAGTGTAATTTTATTGATTTTCCAACAATAATAAGACGTAACTAATTTGATACTCATATGTTTAGAAATGTTTACAATTCAATCATCTGGTGAATGTGCACTGATTGGTATAGAAATTGAACCACCTAAACCTAAAATATGATAACATCTTCATCGTGCGTGGCGCGCTTTTGTGCAATTTTTTTTTATTGATGATAGCCAAGCGCTTGACCGCTATCTCACCTGATGGTAAGTGATAGTGTGCTCGAAGATGCCTAGAAAGAACCTGTGCAATGGTTTATTTATTTTCAACACACTTGCTCGTAAAGTGAGCCTTATTAAATCGTTATTAGGGCCATAACCCGAGCTATAACACACACGTGCTTAATAATATAACACACTAGTGCATAATAGAATTATCCCTACAAAGTTAAGTTAGTACCTAGCTGCAAATTATATACGAGTAAACAGAGCATTTTCAATTTAACCGGGTAATACAGTTTTTTTTGTAACAACAAAGAGGTTTTATGCCGCTGAAAATCCATTTACATTTTTGAAATAAATAAATGTATCCCTAATTAAGACCAAAAAACATGTATTATTATCAAATTATTTATAATTCAAAATAAATTGTTACAAATATTTGCATTTCATCACTAAAATTATAATTTTAAAGTAAACTATATGGCTTTATGTACCTAATCAATCACCCCACATTTGGCGCGTGCAAAAAAAACTTCGCGCCATTTCCCATTTTATTGTTTGTGCCGCATTTGTTGCTGTGTGGTAAATAATTGTAAAAATGTCTAGTTTTAGTATAGAAGATGAACAATTGATCGATTTAAATGAATGTAATAAAGAAGTGGCAAGTACCAATGTAAGACAAACTGTGAAATTGCCATCAAAAACAATCCAATATCGTTTTGAAAATTGTACATTCACCAATTGTTTTAATAATTAAACGATTTATGCAATACATGTATGTTGTTTCCTCGCAAGTGTGTTGCAAAAGTGCGTATGAAACTCGTGAGCATCTTAGCTCACTTGTATATACTATTATGAAGTTATTATTAGTATCATCAGTAGTCTAGAGCGCAGAAGAGCGCGACGCCTCGCTTGATCCAGTGCGAGTGCGGCTTGCGCGTCGCCAGCTCTATCGTCATCACGTAGTTGGTGGAGTGGCCGGTGGTGGAGAGCGTGCCCGCGCGGACCAGCGTCTTGTACGCGGGGCACTCGTACACGCCCGTCCCGCGCTTGCGCCCCACTTCCGGCTTCATGTAGATTATAGCCATGTCTGTCGACAATATCAATTCATTCATTCAATCGTTTCTAAATTGTTTGTTAATTCAATCTTTTTGATAATAATATGAATGTGTTCGATATCTATTGTTACGCCGAGGCTGTTACAGAATAAGTAATAGTCGGTTTCTCTCGAAATTATACCTAATGTGTCACAGAATAGATAATACTTGGTATGGAATGACCTACATACCACGTTTTTTGCCTACCGTTGCACAGATTAAGAAATAGTAGACAATCGAAATACCTATACTTTTCTAGATACTAGTGGAATGTTCTGGAAATAATGCTCGGTATAAATAGTGCGTAGAGACGTCCGCAGAGTCAGTCTTGATTTGGCGATACGTGCGAACATTTCTAAACTTTTAGTGGTTTATTGTGTAACAGTGGTGTGATTTAGTGCGTTGTGAATCTTTGTGATTAAGATCGTGTATTTATCGTTTTAGTGTTGAAAAAAAGTGTTATTTTGGTTAGATTCATTTTGATTATTTAATCCCGAACCCTCAGTTCGTAACACTAAATTAATAATATAAATGCGAAACTAAATATGATTGTTTGTTTGTTAGTTTTTTCACGACTAAACGGCTGAACGGATCGTAATGAAATTTGACAAGGATATAGATGGAAATGACATAAGATTTCCTAGGAAATTACATAGGTTCTCTTTTTTCTCAAAAAATAATCTTGAAGGGGTGAAATTGGGGTGAAAAGTTTGTATGGGCAATCCATCATTCCTCAAGTTGGGTTATGCAGTAGCGACTGCGCAGAAGGGTAATGTATTTATTGACATCCCACGCGTGCGAAGCCGCGGGCAGGTCAGCTAGTTACAAATAAATGCTATATCAATCAATCCTCTCCATCCAAAAGTTGCCTGAAAGAAATCGCTTCAAAGCGATAAGACCGCTCATTGTACTATTTGCTTTATGTCTTCTAATTTGTCTGTAATTTTTATTTTTTAATGAGTACAATAAAGTGTTTTAATTCATTCATTCATTCAAGAATAATAATGTTCTGTGCGTGGCGACACCGCGGTGCCCCATTACCCCCTGGGGTCGACAGAGACTCCTGACCCTTAGTTTTCCTTATTTGTAAAGGTTCAGGTCTTTAGCCTGAGTTAAGTAATAAATGTGCTAAAAAATAATATTACTAATACTTTATTGATTTGACACAAATTCATTGATACATGCATTTAGGTAGGTAGTTAAGAATTTAAAATTCATTTAATAATACATTAAAAATACAAGATTTTTTTCAACTTGCAATGTATGCATGTTTGCCCGGATGGAATCTTGCAACTGGTCTCATGATGGTGACGGATGCTAGACAACGGAACTTCTGAATGGATTATAGTGAGCATGTTGTGTTTGGGATTCATCATTTGAATCTGCTTGCGGTTCCGATTATGTTACTCTGAGATAATGTAGCATTCTGATGGTGAAATGTTTTTTTTTAAACCAAAAAAACCAGTAGTTTTTGAGTTTATTCGTTACAAACATACAAAAATACAAACCATTGCTCTTTATAATATTAGTGTAGATTATGTATTCTGAATGAATAAATAAATGACAATTCGTTATTACAAGCTAGATTCAACAAAATTAAAAAAATAAAAGTATTATCGGTGCTTTTATATAATAAAAAGCTATATCTTCCAGACAACCATTGCAATGTGCATAGATAATGAAACTATTGAAGACATAGTCTGACAGTTATTTACACATTAAGAAAATATAAAAAAGTTGATATGTCTTGATATGTACTTAGGACTGTTATGATGATGATGATAGCATCATCATCTATACTAATATATCATCATCTATACTAATATTATAAAGAGGAAAGATTTGTTTGTTTGTATTGAATAGGCTCCTGAAACTACAGGACCGATTTAAAACTTCTTTCACTGTTGGGACCCGGGGATAATGTAGCTTACATTATCCCCGGGTGACATAGGCTACTTTTTACCCAACTGCGCAGAAGGAGGGTAATGTTTTTATTGAAAAAAACTTGATTGTTACCAGTGTGCAGTTCCTTAGGCCTGCTCTCCTCGAGCGACATGTCTCCCATGTTCCAGCGCGCGCCTTCGAGGTAAAACCCTCGCACGCAGCACCCGTCGTCAGGCTTCTTGGCCGGCGTGCCCGCTAGAGGCTGGAACCATATCACACTCTTCAACTAATTGTTACTGAATTTATATACAACCTGTTTTGTCATTTTCGACATTAAATGAAAACACGGGTAGGGCTAATGGCTAGTATTGTTGTAATTAATTTAAAATAGATTATTTTAAATTTTTAAACAACCTTGATGAAATAGCCTTTATAAAATAGATAAACGAATCATATTCATGCATCACGTAAGTAGTTACCTGATAAACTGGACTAAGCGGCATCGTCGGAAAGGCGCCGCCGATTTACGTTAAAAATTGTTTATTAGAAATGTATCGATTACTGGATAACTATTCAAGCTAGCAGTATCAAACCCACCTCTTAAATCAGTTAATACGATTCCGGATGTATGTTTTAAATTAATGTCGTACCTACATAACAAAACGGGTTGTATAACTCGGTGGCATTCAATAAAACTGTATTCACCAAAAGAATAAGGTATGTAGCTTTTTTATCTATGTATTTAATCATATTATTATTAGGTGTAGGTAGTCCTACAGTTTAACATTAGGCTTCCCCATAGATTGGTCGTACACACGACTACACATCAAGTTATAAAATACCAGTATAAGCTGACCTCGCATTGTGTTGGCTTTATGTAGAATGCGAGGTCAGCTTATACTGGAAATGTATAGCTTGGTGTGTAACCGTGTGTACTTGACTGGTCTTGTGTCTCCTAGGATTGGAGACGCTCCACAACAACCCTAATTAGGTATTTATTCCCTTTAGTTAGGTGTCATAGGATATTAAAATGAATGAATGAACACACTTTATTGTACACAGTATAAACAAAAAAAAAATACAAACAAAATAGAAAATATAAAGCAAATAGTACAATGGGCGGTCTTATCGCTTAGAAGCGATCTCTTCCAGACAACCTTTGGATGGAGAGGATTTTGAAATAAAATCACATTAAAAACGAATAAAAAAATAACAAAAGTATTTTTAGTTCAATATAACTTAAGTATATTAAAAACATTCAATTGAATACTTTAAATCTGTCTGTAAATGTCTGTTTTTCCTAAAGAATACAATCCGAGCCTCTTTAAGGTAAGAGTAAATAGGTTTCTCCTAGATCTTCGCGCTTCATCTTACACTACATCATCGCTTACCGTCAGGTGAGATTGTGCTCAAACGAAGAGATATCCAGTTAAGTTTATACATTAAATTTAATCGTGTGTAAGGCAATCTATATTTGAGTGAGTTAATAAACCCATAGTTATAAAAATAATACCTCGAAGCCATAAGACACAGTGTCTATAGCGATGACGTGTTTTCTCGCGTAGTTTTGTAGTGCGCCCGTGAGGAAGGCTTGCGGGAAGTAGAATCCAGATATCCAGAACACCTTGAATATAAAACGTTGTAATAAAAAGTTAATTTTTACAAAGTTTTGTGGCCGGGGTTAAAAACTGATTTAGCGAAGGACCATCCCAGTTAAAATATCTTTCTATTATAAAAACAGCGTCCGAATCGGCCCATCCGTTTGGAAACTACGATGCCACAGACATACAGACACAGAAGACAGACTTCTTGCGTGTGATATGCTATTGATCATTAAGCAGTTTCGTTCTCCAGGTCCAGAGATTTTCATTAGATCTTCAATCTAATATATAAAAATTTCGTGTCACTGTGTTTGCGATCACACTCCTTCGAAACGTGTCGACCGATTTCAATGAAACTCTTTTGTAGATATATTTGGTAGGTATGAGAAGTATGTCTTTAGTATGTTTGTATGAACAATATCCATATAATTTAACCGTCGTTCATGACGTGAAGTGTCGCGTCACTTTGACAAGAGTGTTTATATAGGTTTTATCACGAAGCTCCCACGGGAACGGGAAATATCAAGCGTGCGAAGCCGCGGGCGGGTCAGCTAGTAAATATATAATAAGGGACCATAGACACGCTCTTTTAATAAAGAAAGAATCAACGAAATCGGTTATAAACCGATATAAAATTCAAAATATAATTTTGCGCAGATCAACCAATAAAAAACGCTCTGAAATAATCTTACTTTATTGATTTCGATTGAAAAACATTTTTCAGTGAGTGGGAAAGTATAAATAATTATTATTTACTAGTTGACCCGGCGAACTTCGTACCGCCTTGACATGCATATGACGCGGGCTGTCAATATACGTCACCCCGGTAGGATTGAAAATCTGTCATGATTATTTATGAGGAAATTAATTCTCTTCATAATTTCTTTTTGCGTGAATTTATTCGATATTTTAATAGTTTTTCTGCTATTCGATGTGGAGACAAATCCAACAAATCAAAGATCATCAAAATCGGTCCAGCCGTTCTTGAGTTATAAGTGTTCGAACAAACCCGACTTTGTTTTATATAATAAGATTCTACAGTACCTAGTAAAGAGACTGGTTTATTACTGTATCCCACACAGTATCGCTACTATCACACTATACCATGGTCCGGTAAAGCAAATACCTTAGGGATCCCGTTATCAGCCCAGCCTTGCATGAATCCAACTCGAAGACAGAGGTCCTTAGTCCACGCGGCTAGAAAAAAAAACGTACAGTCTCACCAAATGATACTAACATTACTACATATATAAGCAACACTTCCACCCCCCACAAGTCATCGTCTTCCGAAACGTAGAAGTAAGTCTAGCAGTAATGGCGTACCGGCATCATTCGGTTGTCACCGCTCGACATGTCGGTACTATAAATACATATATTTTTGTTAGGACGCAGAATCACGAAATTTAGCAGAACGCAAGGTAAGAGATACCTGTCTGTGTGTGTTGGCTTACGGTATACTGTATGTGCAAGTCGTCCTGTCTGTTTTCGTATAGCCAACACATCCAGGAACGGTAGGCACTACATACGTTTCGACAAGACCCGGGTTTTAGCGAGAGAGAAATTCTTCGTTCCTCGCAAGATCCGAGAGGCGATAGAAATAAGTCAAGTGCCGAACTTTAACAGGGATAGAGGATGGGTTCTACCGCCGACCTGGAGGCCATGTCTTCATGATGCAAGTGACAGAAAAGTGAGTGAACCTGGTAGAGACATAGTTAGTGTTGTGTGTTTGCCTGTACCAAGAACTACCGAAGAGAGCAGCAGTGATGATAATGATGATGACACAGCCGGTCAACGCGCTGTGATTTCGTTAGCCCAATCCCCGCCACCCCGCCCGTCCACTCACGCGCAGAGGGCAGCGGCGCGCAGTGCGAGGCGAGACGTTATGCGGAGCGGATCGCACTCACCCTGATGAAGGTTCACGAATTGAACCGAAACATTGTCGGTCGAAACACCGATAAGATGGTACGTGATAAATCCCGTATTTATAATATTGATTGAATCACTCTATCTATTGCTGAAAACAGCATTAAAATCCGGTGAGTAGTTTAACATATCTAAGCAAACCAACAGCGGAAGCGACTTCATTTTATACTATGTAGAGATAAAGAAGATTCATAATCCAATCTCATTTGGGTAACAATGTGGAATGCATTCAGTGTTGAGATAGGACTTACCCAATGGCTTCAGAGAGGGGTAGGCCCTCGAGCTCCAGATCAGAGGAACAGCATTACGAGCAAGACTCGCCGCCATGTTTTCCAACGCTTCCGACATCACCACGAGACCTTTCAACGCTTTCAGTAAATCCCTGTTTATAAAAACAAATATAATATACCAAATACAATACAAAAATATTTATTCTGTTTCATTATTAAATTCTAATAACACAACAGTTATACTTATATATATATATAGCTGACATACTAGCTGACCCGCCCGCGGCTTCGTACGCGTGGATTACCAATAAAAACATTACCCTCTTGCGCAGCCGGGTAAATAGTCTATGTCCCAATCCCGGTCACAATCTATCTATATACCAACATAAGGAGTGCACCTAAAGAATACCTTATAATTTTATTATACCCCCCCACCCCTCATTTAAGGATGATTTTGCCTAAATATGAATTTTCAGATCCATAACTTGAGGAATTATGGATTGCCCATACAAACTTTCAACCCCTATTTCACACCCCTTCAAGATTATTTTTTGAGACAAAAGAGAACTTATGTCATTTCTTAGGATATAAGTAATCTATTTCCTTGCCAAATTTCATTACGATCCGTTTAGCCGTTTAGACGTGAAAAGACTAACAAACAAACAAACATATTTACTTTCGCATTAATAATATTAGTATAGATATAGAACACAAATATATATTATTAACAATAAGATTAACAAACAATTTTAAAAATAAAAAAAATATAACCGATAACATAAAAAAAAATTACATATGTAAATGCAAAATTACATAAATGAATGAACCCAAATAATAACTACTCACAACAATGTATATATACATTTATTTAAGAATCATATCAAATATTAATAAATACATAGATATTTAGCGACATATACTCAGATACTGGTCTCTGAGCATACGTTTAAAAATGGAAAGTCACTTGGCACATCTGATAGCTACATAAAAGACTTATCAAACCAGGAGGAATGTACAGGTGTCCTGAGTTGGAGTGTGTCAGCTCAGGACACCTGCCAAAGACGGGGTAAGGTATTTTTAAATTTTTAATTTATTCTTGTTACATTATAAAAAATATTGAAATTGTTGTCTATTCAAAATCTATGTACAATCTACAGACCACAGACAGACAGTGAAAAATGACGACACTTACTTGAGTGAATTAGATATGACACTGAGCAGTCTGTTGTATCTGATGGCTTCTTGCATCAACACTGTGTTCAGTGACTCTTTGTACGACACGGGATAACTGAAAAAACAAACGTAATTACATATTAAAAACCTTTTTTATTAATTGCCCTTTTTTAAAGAGTTTCAATGCCAGTTTAAACGATATTACTACAAAATAATAGTATTATAATATAAGCTTGAGCTTGCTTCTAGCATCACAACCTCCGTGGCGCAGCGGGCGAATAGCCGGCTGAGACGCAGGAGGTAGCGGGTTCGATTCCCACCGCGGGACAAATGTTTGCATGATCTACAGATATTTGTTCCGGGTCTGGATATTTTTCTATATACATACTTATACATAGTATGTATTTACAAAAAAAGAACGTATATAAGCATTCTATCATATATCTGGTTCCCATTATACAAACTCTGCTTAGTCTGTGGCTAGATTGCGCTGTGTGAAATGTCCCGCAATATTCCAGCAATATCTATTGCCCCAGGAAATTGTACAGAGAGCCATTTAGTATGTGACACTGTCTGGATTTGCTCGCGTGGTTTGTAGATAAAAACATTACCCTCCTTCTGCACAGCCGGGTAAAAAGAAGCTAATCTCGGTCATAATCTACACCAAACAGCAACCAAACCAAACGTTTCTAACAAACAGATGGATAACTACAGCTTAGGGATCATCAAGTCGCGAGTGAATAGGGCTGTGGATGACACGCTAAGAAGAAGTAAGAATGTTACGTGTCAAGGATGTGCTTCTGGTCGAGTGGTTTGGGCAGGATCGCCAGGATGTCCTTGGCGGCGCGCTCCGTCATCTCCTCGGCGGAGAGCCCGCCGCCGCCGCTCACCTCTTTAGGCTGAAGGTCCTTTAACGTATCTGTTGATGTTTTACATAACAATGATCCTCTCCATCCAAAGGTTGTCTGGAAGAGATCGCTTTGTTAAGCGATAAGACCGCCCATTATGGTTACATTTTTTTCTATTTCTTTATATCTGTTGTGTCTAGTTTTTAATGCGCATTCAACTTCATAAACAGCCTTAGAGGATAATTACTTAGACAGGTGTTGGTTTCAGCCATGGCGTAACTGATGTTGGCGTTGCTGTGCAGCCCGAACAGAGATGGGTCGTCGTTCAGCGGCAGACTGCGGATGTACTTCGTGTACTCGTCCACGTTGCTCGACGCACGTTGCTGTAAATATCAACATATCAATCAAAGGACGTCCACTGCTTTTCCGGGCCACTATAACCTCGGAGTCTTAAGTCTAGCGTGAACAGGGTATTTTTAGGCAAGCGTGCTCCATCTTTGATCTCACCATCAATTAACATCAGGCGAGGTAGTGATCAAGCGCTTGAGTATCTCTATATATAATAATGAATCCCTATTTCCCTTGATCACGTGTGAACGGCTGGACTCATTTCGCTTATTCTTTTTTTGTTGTATTTTTTATCGTCAAGAGAAGGTTCTTATGAAAGAAAAAATTAAGAAAATTGCGCGCAAAATTAGTAAATTTAAGAGTACTTAACCACCATATAAAATTATTTATAATCTAACCTTAGCGCTTTTATAATGTAACCTTATGACGTTTGACATAGAATTGACAGAATGCGTGCTGCAAATATCGTCAAAGAGGATGTAAAAAAAATGAATTTCGTTTGAAACAGATGCTTCGGTCGGAGCTATCCCGAGATATTGTCTATCTATATATATAAAAATGAATTGCTGTTCGTAAGTCTCGCGTAAACTCGAGAACGGGTAGAGCGATTTGGCTAATTTTTGTAATTTTGACTTCCCTGGAGGAAGAGGAAGAGAAAGAGGAAGAAGAAGACGAAGAAGAAGAAGACGAAGAAGAAGAAGACGAAGAAGAAGACGAAGAAGACGAAGAAGAAGACGAAGAAGAAGAAGACGAAGAAGAAGAAGAAGAAGACGAAGGAGACGAAGGAGAAAAAGAAGAAAAAGGAGAAGAAGGAGAAGAAGGAGAAGAAGGAGAAGAAGGAGAAGAAGGAGAAGAAGGAGGAGAAGGAGAAGAAGGAGAAAAAGGAGAAGAAGAAGAAGATGAAGACGAAGATTAAGACGAAGAAGAAGATGAAGACGAAGAAGAAGAAAAAAAAGAAGAAGAAGAAAACATGATCAAAGAATATACCGAAGTAGAAAACATGATCAAAGAATATACCGAAGTGAAAGAAGAAATCAAAAAGGATACCTATCAACATCGATGATGACAATAAAAAAACGATTCCACCAAAAATTTGTACTAAAATTTTGTAAACTTTACTATGCCTAACTGCTTCCGTTTAGAAGATACGAGCAATTAAAGTTTTAGGAAAAATCATACTTTTGTTGAGAGGATATCGTAGTGCAAAAGCAATCAACAAAGATATCGAAGTGGAAGAATCTATCAAATAAGATATCAAATTTAACGAAGCAATCGAATAAGATATTAAATTTAAAAAAGCAATAAAAAAGGATATTGAAGTGGAAGAAGCAGTCAAAGACGATATCAAAGTGGAAGTAGCAATCAAAGAGTATATCGAAGTGGAAGAAGTAAAAGAAGCATTCAAAGACGAAAACGAAGTGAAAGAAGCAATCAAAGACAATATGGAGGTGGTAGAAGCAATCATAAACATGAAAATTTAGTAGCTAGTTGCCTTATGCCCCTCCAAAAAATAAAAAAAAAAAATTGGACATCCAAAATGATGATGATGATGGATGTCGCATAAACATGAAAATTTACTAAGCAAGTTGCCTTATGCCCCTCTAAAACAAAAAAAAATTGTTTGGACATCCAAAATGATGATGATGATAGATGTCGCATATACTTGAAAATTTACTAAGAATGTTGCCTTCCGCCCCTCCGAAAACTAAAATAAAAAATATTGGACGTTTCAAAGTGATCCTTGTAGATGTCGCGTATACTTGAAAATTTACGAAGAAAGTTGCGTTACGCCCTACCAAAAACTAAAAAATAATTTTGGACGTTTCAAAGTGATCCTTGTAGATGTCGCATATACTTGAAAATTTACGAAGAAAGTTGCCTTATGCCCATCCAAAAACTAAAAAAAAAATATTGGACGTTTCAAAGTGATCCTTGTGGATGTCGCATATACCTGAAAATTTACTAAGAAAGTTACCTTATGCCCGTCCAAAATCTAAAAAAAACATGGGACGTCTCAAAATGATGATGCTGGATGTCGCATAAACATGAAAATTTACTAAGCAAGTTGCCTTATGCCCCTCCAAAACTAAAAAAATAAAGAAAAATTTGAACGTCCAAAATGATGATGATGATGGATATCGCATAAACTTGAAAATTTAGTTATCTCATGCCCCTCCACCAAAAATAAATAAAATTACAGTAAAATAAATTGTATAGTACTCACAAGCCGTTTGGCTCCCTACAAAAACGGTATAAAAGTTACGGCAAACGAAATATACGGTGTACGGTATTTGCACAAAAATATTTTGTATGGGACAATTTTTTTTTGTATGAAAGACGTTTTTTATTAATAGATCCGGATATAAAAAAATGTCCTGAGCAACATTAGTTTTGGCACTAATGCTCTAAGTCTTTTACTTTCCAAGATACGATGTGGATGGGAGCGAATGGGAGACAAAAGGGGGACTTTAGGATTTATTCCCAACTCACCGAAACTCCCTCTATACGAACCTACCAAACATTTCTACCCTATGAGGGGGCATCTGGGAGAACAATTATGTCAATGAGTGAGTGGTAATCGAGCTGTATATAATATAATTCAGACAGCGCTAGCTAGTTACTTAACGCAAAACCTAGGTACCTGTTTAAAAGCACCGTTTTCGTCGAAGAAGTAGTTGTCGCTAAGCACCAGCGGCGAGTAGTAATCGGCGAGCAAGCACAGCAGGCAGCGTCGGTCCCAGTCGTCCGTCACGCGCCCGCCGTAGTTGATGTGCCCAGCTGTGTACGTCAGCATCTATACATATACACATATATATTAAAAATAAGCAAGTTGTTTGTTACGCTTTCACGACCATATCTTACCTAATATTCTATTGGTATACAACCTATTTTGTTATGTGCGACATTAATTTAAAACACACATCCGGAATCGTATAATTGATTTTAGAGATGGGTTTAATGCCGGTAGCTTGAAAACTTATCCAGTAATCGATACATTTTCAATAAATGTCTAATGAGTAATACACAGACTTACATTAAAATAAAACACAACAGAAGCGCTCCCTGCGCTCACTATGTGAAGGTAATAGTCAGTTTAACAGGTACCTATTTACATGATGAATGAATATGATTTGTTTACCTATTTATTACATGCTGTTTTATTGATATTTCAGGACTTGATATTAAGGTTGTTGATATAAGGACAATTTATTATTTTTTATGGTAATGAAGTTGAAAAAACCTATTTTACAACAATACTAGCCATTAGCCCTACCCGTGTTTTCATTTAATGTCGTACTAACGTAGTATATGTTAGTCAAAACTCTACTTTTACTATTTTTAGTTACATGAGTTGGCCCCATGTGTCTATAATAAAAAATAACTTATATTATTTTATTAATAAGAGTGAATACTCACCCTGATAGGCACTTCGACGTATTCATTCAAGAACATATGAAGCTGCGATATACATATACGGAGATCTCCATCAGTGAAGTCGTAGGGAATATTGAATCCTAAAGGTCCAAACTTGCGCCTTTCCAGTACCACGCCGTGGAACAAACACAGAGAGAAGAGAAGCCACTGAAAGGAACAAGACCAGTCAAGTACACACGGCTACACATCAAGCTATACATTTCCAGTATAAGCTGATCTCTCCTTCTACGAAAAGCCTACACAATACGAGGTCAGCTTATACTGGAAATGTAAAGCTTGATGCGTAGTCGTGTGTACGAGCAGGGCTCGCGCACCGAGGGTTCCGAACCTACATAGGTTTATTTGTGTTAATTAAGCAGCGCCATCTAGTTAAGTGACCGGTAAACCAAACAAAACACTTTTAAGACAGATTATCTAAATAACTGATCTAAAAAGTGACTTTGTTATAATTTTCCTGTAATCTATTCAAAGTGAATACTCAAAATCAAATCATTTATTTCAAGAAGATTTACAGAATTGACAATGCTGTTTAAGATACAGTGCTAGTTCACAAGATTGGTTGTTACAAACATTGCTTACAGAGACTTTGCATATAGCAATCATATTAATTTCAAAACGATGCTTCGCAAACTTTGGGATAAGAGGGGGGACGGTATTTCTTTGACATTTTTTATCGTAATTTCTAAACTGAACATTTTATTTTGTGAAATTTTGATGAAAAATGACAAAAATAGTAATAATATTAGTTGGCCATTAAAATGAAAATATTATGAAAGTTTATTATTTGTAAGTTTGTAGGAAATCTCAGAATAATAATACCTTATCTGAAAATTATTATACTGAATAAAATATACTCCTGTAGGTACGTGTTAATTATTTGTATTTTTTAAATTGATTTGTTTTAAATAAATAAGACTTCATCTGCCTAGCTATAGTTTTACACACTACACCAATGTAGGTACATTGAATAAAATCACTACGTACATAGTACTAATTAATGATTTAATGGGGTGTTTATCGCGCACCACGCTTGTTGCAACACAGTTAAAACGTCGGGATAACCAATAAGAAAGTAACATACGCGATACCATTTAAATTAGTAATTATGTACAGTTTGTGTAATTGTCGGTCGAAACACCGATAAAACAGTACATTACACCTAAGCAATCATACGGTGCTGCCATCTACATATTGCAAAGAGAAGTAACATACGCGATAAATACCCATTTAAATTAGTAATTATGTACAGTTTGTGTAATTGTCGGTCGAAACACCGATAAAACAGTACATTACACCTAAGCAATCATACGGTGCTGCTATCTACATATTGCAAAGAGAAG
Organism: Philereme vetulata; assembly: GCA_918857605.2. Lineage (NCBI taxonomy): Eukaryota > Metazoa > Arthropoda > Insecta > Lepidoptera > Geometridae > Philereme > Philereme vetulata. The sequence continues at coordinate 3,798,132 of OU975446.1, forward strand.
TAAAACCTTGAACTGTGTAACTTTCCCGTCGCTAGAGTTCATGTACTCTGTGAAGTCCGTGACTTGGTTCATGTACGCTTTCAGTAAGTTCGCCTTAATGCCTCTGGGAGGCTCCACTGTCATCTTGTAGCCTGGATGCGTTAACTTCCGATAAGTAATGTGTAGTGACTAACTATGGTTGGGATTAAAAGGCCGCTTAAAATGTGGCTTTTTGTGGCGGCTACTAATAACTAATATCTATTGAATTTTTTTGTTGTTGTTGGCATTTTTTGCCTTAATCTTAACTTTCCCACTGCTGGCCTACCCACACATTCCTCCACATCTCGCGATCACTCGCCACGCCCCACCAGCCATCTTTAAAGGCATCAAGGTCGTCACGCCAACGCTTCCTCAGCCTGCCCCGGCTTCGGTTGGGTAATATTTTTTTTTGTTTCCTTCTTTCAAATGGTTTAAGAAAATAAATGTTATAATTTCATTATAGGGTATTATAATAGTAGATTATTAAACGAGGGGATAAAGCAGGGTTTTGTGTCACGTAACGAACGTAACGAAGTTCTAGATTCTAGAGTTAACTCACGAGCGGAGCGAGGGAGCTACTTGAATCCTTAGTGCAGAGAGGGATATAAGCACGCCCAAGATGCAGAGAATACTCTACTTTTCACACTTTCTGTGAGACAATAAAAACCAAATCTAGATTGATGCATTATGTGCAGAGGTTAGTTCGATTAGGGATTAAATTCTTATTGTGCGAGTCTGTTTGGTTCAAATTTTAATACAAATGAGGTTCCAAATTCAAATCAAATTATGCCCGCGAGAGCATAATGAAATTCAGTACAACTTTACTCCCGGCTCAGTCGTAAGGATTTAATCACCTGCTTTCGGTTAGGTTTACATGACATATAATTTGACATTGTCGAGCAGGTGGTGTGTAAAACAAATTATTATTAGTTACAGCCAGCGGCTTCGTACGCGTGGTTCATTAATAAAAATTGTCAATGTCAATCCAGGACACATCCATACTATTAATTCGAAAGTAACTCAGTCTGTTTGCTACGTTTTCACGGCTAAACGGCTGGACCAATTTCGATTAAATTTAGTATATAGATACATTATATGACTTAGATCGAGACAAGAACTACTAGTACATGACTGCGTAGAACAGAGATGCTTTTATTTAAAAACCATGCGTGGGAAGTCGCGGGCGGGTATTAGATGGCTCTCTGTATAGCTTCCTGGGCTGAGAACCAAGCTCAAACGTGATATACGATGATATACATCAAGACCTAGAATTGTACAGTAGAAATATTTCAAAATCACGCTGAAGGTGGCGGCTAGTCTCAATTAAACACATGATATAAACATAGCGCGAACCATTCTGCAGCAAGGCGACGGGGAAGTGCGGCGACGGCATGGAGGTGAGCCACAGCCGGAAGTCCTTGTGCACCAGCTCCGGTTGGATCTGTTCCACGTGCAGCTCAAGCACCGGCATCCACGACGGGGAGAGGTGACAGTTCTAAAACATAACAGTACATACATACCTACATATCGACAACCTCCGTGGCGTAGTGGGCGAATAGTCAGCTGAGACGCACGAGGTAGCGGGTTCGATTCTCGCCAGTTATCTGGTACCCATAGTACAAGCTCTGCTTAGTTTAGGGCTGGATAGCGGATGTATTCTCGCTGTGTGAAATGTCCAGCAATATCTATTTATTTATTTATATACTCGTACAGGTAGAGATCGTCTACTGTAAAACTGAACGCCCCACACTGTGCATCAACCACAGCAAGACAATTTAAAATAAGCCATGTCATTGCACTGAATAAAGATCCTGAATAGGAAATGTGTACTGTACGTTTATTTTAACAGGTTAGCTGTCCCGAAGCAAGTTTCGATCTTCTTTGTACACGTCCTCGTAGTAAATAATGACAGCTAACGCTCATGAAGTTTCGTATTAAGTTACGTCATTCTCTTCAAGTATTTTATGATACTTTATGTGTCCTAGTGATTGAAATTAATTATATCGATAATTGCTAATGTTAGATGAGTATGATAAGAAATTAATTATTTACGTTTAATGATAAAATGTACGTTTATGTTCGTAACACTTTAGACATCTGAAAAATATCTTTTTGAAAGCAATCTTCTGTTATTGAATTGCACCATTCAATTAGGTACCCTTTCGGCCACCAGTTTCCAAACAAGAAAAAAATTAATATTAATACGCCCATAAGAAAAACAATCATCTGGTATAAAAAAATAGCAGCTGATCTTCTCTGTATTTCGATTATAAATTCCGTGCTGATTTACAATGAGTTTCGTGAGGACAGTAACAAACTATCAATTCTTTCTGGTCAAGAACAAATTGTCAAAGAATTATTGCAAATATCTACGTCATCGTCATCACTAATGAAAACAGCAAATCCGTCCACAAGTCATTTTTTGACTACTATGCCACGACAGCGTAATAATAAAATAAAAAGAAAACGTTGCAGTGGATGTTACGCAAACAAACGCAATCAAAATTTATCATCCAAAGATGCTACAAATAATATAATTATTAAAAAAAATTATCGATAGATCGATTGCATTATCTACATCATTGGCCATGAGGCACATATGCCTCATGGACGTACCAGTGCAATCACCCATGAGGCACATGTGCCTCATCGGACAGCTAACCTGTTAATGAAACAATTTTTTTTTCTGGTTCGTTATGTTACGAGAACTGCACACTTTCGGACAACCCCTTAGGTGATTTTTAAAGTGGTTTCACAATATTAAGTTATATTTTATAATTGTTATAAGCTCTGCTTAGTTTGGGGCTAGATAGCGCTGTGTGAAATGTTCAGCAATATTTATTTATATAATATTTTTAATATTTATTAAGTAAGATTTTGGTTACTAAAGATACATCGCTATGATCATCACATCGCTGAGCATCGCTGGCAACTGCAAGTGCCGCGGCTGTATACACTATTGGTATGTATTTCTATTGCCGCGGCGCGGCAGCTGCGCGTGCTGTCGGCAGTTGCAGTCTGCAGCGGCACTCGGAATAGTTTATAACCTTATGATAAAATAAATTTACGTTTTACCTGGAAAAAGACCCAGTTTCCGAAGTCACATCCGATTCTCATCATGTTCTCAGCGAGCGGCCCCTGGCCCTGCCCGAGGGAGATGCTCTCGAAGCGCTTCCCCATCTTCATTTTATCCGCAAACTTCATCAGATCTGGAATAAAACGCGTCTTCGAAACTACCAAATCAACTCTACGTTAGAAGATACGAATAGTTTCATATAGGTAGCTGGGAGCAATTGGGTACAGGCTGCACATGATCTATTTTGATCTGTAAATCTATGAAGTAGGTATATGTTCCGCAGTCATGTGAATGTACTGTAGCTGATATAATTATGACTTAAAATTTCTGGTGTTGTTATTTTTTTACTTTTTTAAAGATAATAGCCTCGCGTTTGATTACAATCTCACCTCATGGTAAGCGCCGGTGCGGGCTTAGCAAGCCGAAGTGGCATTGCACGGGGCACATAGCCCGAAGAACTGACGGCCGTTGGGGCAGAAAGTTTCCCGAGTGGAGAGCATGTACTAGAAAGCGCAGATATGACGACCCCCACTAGATGGAAGACGACCTTAAAGGTTGCAGGGAGCCGTTGGATGCAGGCCGTACAAGATCGGTCGCTTTGTAAATCTTTGGAATAAGCATATGTTTAGCACTAGATGTCCAATGGTTCAGTTGTTAATGATGGCAATTCTTCTGAACTCTGTATACGTTTTGTGGTTCAATTCGCCTAAATAATTTGATCATCGCTAGTGCGTGCACTTTTATAGAAAGCTGTGGCTCTTACTACAAATAAAATTACAACACAGTTTAGTTTTTTTTTGTTCTCATTGTGATCCGCAATCAGTTGGAGGACTATAGGCGGATGAGTTGATTTATTTGTGGCGTTCGGGATCGAGACACATTAGTCCTTCTTCCCTTATTCAGAAGCAGCAAGCAGGTTGTCCTGATCCGCAATCAGTTGGAGGACTATAGGCGGATGAGTTGATTTATTTGTGGCGTTCGGGATCGAGACACATTAGTCCTTCTTCCCTTATTCAGAAGCAGCAAGCAGGTTGTCCTGATCCGCAATCAGTTGGAGGACTATAGGCGGAGGAGTTGATTTATTTGTGGCGTTCGGGATCGAGACACATTAGTCCTTCTTCCCTTATTCAGAAGCAGCAAGCAGGTTGTCCAAGACATGGGCTCTTTTCAGGCGCTTTGTATTCGAACGATTTTCCACCAGCGCTCTTGCCAGCAGATTTTCATGGCTTTTTAGGAGGTCCGGATATCTTTTCCCTATGAAGGCCGTTTCTTGTTGAATTGTGGGAACTTCTAGGTACTCATGGATCTCCTTGTTGGTTGTGAACCATGAGTCATTAGAAATGGAAAGCAAGATTTTGTTCTGACAGCGTTGGATGATAGCACGATTGGATTTGCTGGTTGTACTCCAGATTTGTAGCCCATACGTCCACACTGATTTAAGGATGATGTAAATCAGGCGCTTGTTAAATAGAGACAGTCGGGATTGTGGTCCGAGCAACCAGAACAGGCTCTTGAATCGAATGTTAAGTTCTGTTCTTTTAGCCTTGACGTGGTCCTTCCATGTCAAACATCTATCTAGTGTAAATCCGAGGTATTTAACAGAGTCCTTATGTGGAAGAACGTCCCCATCAAGGTAGACTGAGGCACAGTTTCCTCTACGGAGTGCGAAGGTGATGTGAGAAGATTTGGCGGCACTTGTACGAATTCTCCATTTCCTGAGCCACTTTTCCGTTTGAACCAGTTGGTCTTGCAGGGTCTTAGATGCTTGGTCTGCGGACTTATCGCAGGACAGGATTGCGGTGTCATCAGCGAACGTGGCAGTTACAGCACCTGAGACTTGAGGTAGGTCCACCGTAAAGATGTTATACAACATTGGGCCAAGAACTGAGCCTTGCGGTAAACCAGCCTTTATATTGTAGAAAGAGGATTTCGATTCTCCGTGCCTAACTTGGAAGATTCTGTCCGACAAGTAGGACTTAATCACAGGAAAGAAAGTGTTAGGGAGCTGCGCTTTGACCTTGTAGAACAATCCTTTAAGCACAGTTTAGTGCGTGTTTAAAAATATCCTATACAAAAACTGTTAAGGAAATATTTAGACACGCGTTAAACAGTTATTTAACTGTTTTTGTGGTAACACGCTATTAGTTTAATTTTTCGGTTGTTACAAGCCGGTTGGCAAGCGTAATAAGCCAAACATGTTCACAATTTAGACGTAATTTATTTTATTTATTGTTATGTATTATAAAAAAATCATTAAAAACAACCAGCTTTGTTACTTGCCTTTCTTTCTAGGCTTGGTCGCGGAGGAACAGGCAGTAACATTGACGTTTCAAAGTGATCCTTGTTAAACTCACAATAAATACATTTTGATTTTGATTGAATACAAGTGGAATGACCTTCCACCAGAGGTTTTCCCGGTGGGCTTCAACATGAACGCGACTGCAGTACCACGAGTGCTGCAGGAGTTTATAGGCGGCAGTGCCCACTTAACATCAGGAGGTCCATCAGCTTGTGTGTCTAAATATCTAAAATCATTATCATCATCATCATCAGCCCTTCTCATCCCACTGCTGGGCATAGGCCTCTCTTCGTTGTCGCCATTCGCCTCTGTCCTGCGCTGTTCTAACCCACATACGACCTGCGACTGTTATGTCGTCAAGCCCCATCTGGCCGGCGGAGGACCTGCGTTCCTGGTTCCATCTAGGGGCCACCACTCAGTCAGCAACCTGCTCCACCCTGTCATCACCGCGCCTGGCCACATATCCTGCCCGACCCCATTCGAGCCCCAATATACGCTTGCACTCTTGAACTTTAGTCTGCTTGCGAATTTTATCTAACATAAATAAAAACTACAAACCAGCGGCGGGATCCGTGCCTGTGGACAGCACGAAGATGATAGGCGCCAGGTTATCCGACTCCGCGTACAGTGCTGCCAGATCAGCCGGCTGCGGCTCCACGAACCGACCGCCCAGGACAGCCACTACGTAATCCTGCACTTAAACACATTATCAGCGCTCGAGAGCAGCTTCAAACAAACACAGAAATAATATATTATATAGGTACAATATACACACTCCCCTCCCTACCTCTTCAAGTATACACATTTAGACACATCATTCTCCCACCCTGTCTCCTGTCAAATACGAACCTACTTTCCTTAAAAAAACTAAAAAAATATTGTTTTTTTAATCATTCTCTGTAATTGAGAATTTCTATAAAGTGATGTCTATAAAATGAGAATCTGTTATTGGCATTAAGCATTAGGTATAAGAGTTTATTTTGATATCTGTGCTGTTGATTCTGTAATGAATGAATAAAAAATATTTATAGTAGTTGCCAGTTCACAGTGGACGAAATTTGACTATAATTAATAAAATTCCTTTTTTTTATTAAGTGAAATCTCTATTGGCCTGCTTCGGGGATAAGCCAGACTCGTACGCCGTCACGCCGCCATGGTGTGACTACATATTGTAACACGTTGTTATATTACCTGTAAGACGATTAAAAACGGTTTTTTTATATAAATTCTTTCAATAACCATCAATTTCGATGTTTCAAATGTGCCGGGCGTCCTGTGAGAGCCACATTTAGCTTAATTCTAGTATTCGCTTCGCCTTCTCTCCTCTGTGCGTGCAATAAGCTTAATACGAGGTAGAAAGTATATGGTATAGTTAGTTATGTGTTTTAAAGATGATTTGTTAATTTAACACAACTATTCTATTGTACAAAGTTTTACCTTCACGTACTTATTTAGAGATATCTCTTTAAAAATACAAAAGAACAATTGAATCATCTAAAGGCAAACGATGCAGGGACAAATCCGGCAACACAAGATTCCACTTTACTCTAAAAATAAATTAAAATTTCACGATGAAGATTATTAAAGAACTTGGTAAATGCTGCTGGGAGTCGTTGGGTGCAGACAGCACAAGATCGGTTGCTCTAGAAATCGGGGAGGCCTGTGCTCAGCAATGGAAGTCTTGTGGCTGATATGATGATGGATGGAGATTGTGTCACAAATTAAAGAAAATGAAATAAAATACATTTACTTCAAGCAATTATGTAGCCCATATAGGGAAGGGCACAACACAAAAGGTATGCTAAGGTTTATACTAAACCGGGTTTTTGAGAGCATGTCTGGTGTACGGACAGTCTACTCTGCCGGCTAGCATTGCCAAGACGGTGTTGGCGCTGGCCCGCAGCCTGTGCACCAGGGACGCGGCTCGCTTGCGCATGACGGTATGGAAGCAGCAGTTATTAGATGTAGAACTGACCTGTAATCCTGGCACTAGCTTGTCCGGTCGCAGACATTTGAGCACCAGTAGCTTTTGGAACGAGTCCAGCTGTGAGTCCAACGGCTTTGGATAAGGAAGTCTGCGTACGAAAACATCAACATTTTTATAAGAGGTAATATTAGGCCGTCTAGTCCCACTAGTTCCATCTTGGGATGGGACAACTGACACTATTCTGTCCCAGTTGTCCCATAAGACAAGTAACACCAGTATATTTGTTCCAAGAGTCCCAGTCTGGTATCCCATCGCACGTTGTCGCTTTAAAAATCCATACTAATATTATAAATAAAAAAGAAAACTCTGGTACTTTTCATTCAAACATTTTGAAAATGAAAAATGTTTGTCTATTGTGCCCTACGATTCACTGCCCTGCTTTCATCAACTTGAAGAATGCAGGTGTAAAATCTTATACCCATACCTACATACATAACCACACCCTACAATCTGAAACACCGCAACACTGCTTGGCGGCAGAAATAGTTTCGTCCCTGGGCCAGCCCTTTCACAAAGAGTTCCCACTATTTTTTTATTGGATTGAGAGCCGTTGGGTGCAATCAATGCAAGATCGGTCGCTCTGGGAATCTGGGGAGGCCTATAAGTATTCAACTGTGGACATCCTGTGGTTGATATGATGATGATTATGTATGTGTAGCTTACTTGTGAGGATTCCACGCGTCGTAATAGGTCCTGAAGAACTTGGTCTGGTTGGCGAAGTCTTCTACAAAGGGGCGCATGGTGTCAAGCGACGCCATTTGCTGCATATCTAACCACATGCGGAGTGATACCCACTTCGGCTCCGGATTCTCGTACTCCTGAAGTCAAAACACTAGTATAATACGAGTACATAAAGACAAAATTAGTGTATTCTGGTACGAGAGTAGGGTTGCGAGGTGATAAAACCGAAAAGCCAGACAAACCAGTCAGTTTAGATTAGATAATTCTTTATTTCACACGAAGAAGAAGCCTCGGCCAATCTTCCATTAAGCAATGATCGTCTCCATCCAAAGGTTCTCTGGAAGAGATCGCTTTGTTAAGCGATAAGACCGCCCATTATGCTTACTTTTATTTGAAGATTTAAATAAATAATCTTTACATCTGTTGTGTCTAGCTTGTAAGGTATTAATAAAGATTTTTCATACATTCATTCAAGAAAACAATACAGCTAAAAAAAACATTGTGTGATACAATTGGCAATACAGTTTAGCCGGACGCCCTTAATTTTTAAGTCTTTTTTTTTAGTTTTACACGACATTTTTTAAAGTAAAACAAGGCTTTTTATCATTTACCATAAAATCTTTTTATATTTTAAATTTCAACAACGGTGTTGCGCGCTCGCTCCCGGTGCACCCGCCGATGGCCATCGCGCTCGGTATTTAAAAAGCCTGACAAAAGCCGGACAGGCCGGACACCGTCTGATTTGGCCGGACACGCAATCAAAAAGCCGGCTGACTCCGGCTTTATCCGGACGCCTAACAATCCTATACGGGAGCAATATTTTATTCAAATCAATCAAATTAAAATATGTTTATTCCTTAAACACTTGGAAAATTCATAAGTTTTACAGAATATTATAAAAATCTAATAAATACAGATCAGTACTAAAATTCGCTGAAAAATATTTAAGGGTATTCATATTTCACATTTATTTATTTTGCTAACATGTACATATATGTACATGTTTTACAGCTTATACATTTCACAAATTTATTTATTATGCTCATCTAAATAACCGCTTTTATTTTTGTGCGTATATTATCAAACACATAGGGTGTTTGATAATATACGCACAAAAATGAAAGGGGTTATTTAGATGAGCATAATAAATAAATTTGTGAAATGTCTACCATAGAAATGTGAAATTTATTTTGGCATGTACAACCAAACACTTTATTTAACTTATGTTGTGCTATTGCATAATGCTTGCCATCTAACCACAGATACTGTATTGGTGGCGTCTCGAGATATCTCTTGTTGTCCCTTTCTACCCCAAAACCTGCAGCCATTTCCGAAAGAGATATAAAATCGGCCTTTATTTTTGGATGTCGATTGCAGTAAGTTTTATATCAAATTAATCACCTAAACTTGGTCGATTTTCTTTAAAATTTGATAAAATAACTAGTAGTTTTTTTTTTCGAGAAGTCTTTTTTTATGCTTTAAGAAACCGCCACTTGAATATCGTCAGTATATTACCAAACATCCTGTATACCCTGTAAGGGTATTGCAAGTGTAGTAAAAATTAATTTAATACAAAAAGTAATCAATTTCAATCCTGTAGCTTTATTGCGTAAGTCAATTGATGTGACATCTCTGTCACTGGTCAGGCCGTCCATTTTTCAAGCTGCAGTGCAAGTGTTTTTGCTCTCAAGTGCAATGCGACCATTACTGTTTGGAAATAAGTACGGCGGTAAGATCCTTTCACAAGGAGCTCTACTACAGAAGTACATAACCTGCAGACGACCAGTGTGCTAACAAACCTGTGTAATATTAGCTCCGTTGAGGAGGAAGTTGAACTCTTCAGTGCGTATAATCCCCTTGTCCAGTAGAATGCGTATACAGACGAGCAAAGCGAACAGCAGCTTGTGTCGCTCGAAGAGACTGCGGCATACGTTTTGGTATAGCAGGAACGTGAAATGTTCTATGATTATGTCGACCCGCTCGATTATGTCCTCTGAAAAAAATTTAGTTAAAAAATAATATTTTTGTTACAATATATTGCTAGACATTTCACACTACCCTATGCCCCAAACAAAGCAGAGCTTGTACTATGGGAACCAGATAACTGAAAGAAAACTTATATAAATACTTTTTTTCCACATTTATAATAAATAGAAAAACATCCAGACCCGGAACGAACATCAGTAGACCATGGCAAACATTTTGTTCCGCGGCGGGAATCTAACCCGGTACCTCCTGCGTCTCAGCCGACTGTATACCCACTGCACCGCGGAGGAGTTAAATAGATTTTTGAAATTGCTACGGAACAAAAAGATCTTATTGTTTGGTGATAGTGATACAACTTGCTTGCCTAGAAGAAACCTATTCACTCGCGACTTAAAGATACCCAGGCTATAGCTATGTGGAAACACAGACTCTGGCAAGGCGTTCCACTCTTTGGCGGTGCGCATAATAGATAGATAGGTAGAAGACCTTATAATAATAAAGGTCGAAGAGAACCGCTTTGTGCAAATGGGAGGTATTTCTACCATATAGCGGTGGCGCATCGCAGAGCATCTGGTTGTCCGTTGATAGAATGGAGATGGTGAGATCAGGTTGAAAAGTTCCGCCGCACACTCCCCGAAATGTACTCGATAAAAAACCAAGAGCTAGCAACCTTTCGTCGATGCTCCAGGCTGAGGAGCCTTGCATCAACTAGCTCATCGTTGCCTATGAGCTTCTTGGCTTTTTTGTCAATTGATTCCAGAGCTTCAAGTTGGTACTTCGCTGATCCGTCCTAGAGGTGAGAACAGTACTCCAAACACGATCGGACTGTGCTTGGTACAAGTTGAGCAACTGTCCCGGTGTGAAGTAGTGCCTCACCTTTGCGAGTATACCAAGCTTTTTAGCAGCCAACTGGGCTTTCGACTCAATGTAGGAGCCGAAATTGAGAATCTGAGTTAATGTGATACCTATTAAGCTCGAGGTGGTCAGATATCGGCACGGATACATTTCGGAAAGTAGGAGTCAGATTAAATTGACTTCGTTTTGCGGAGAACAGAAACGCCTGGGTCTTATTCGCATTGAACTTGACCAGATTGGCATCACCCCAGTCGGAGATTGCCTTCAAAGACAAGTTTAAGTGCTCGACCATGGCCTCCCTGAGTGACTGAATCTGCGCTCCACTGGCTCGTGTACTAGATGTATAGCTTTCCACAACTGTGCTATCATCTGCATACCAAATGGTACCGGGTTTTAGCAGATCGTTGATATGCAGCAAGAAAAGAGTTGCGGAAAGTGGGACCCCGGCGTTAATCGCCAATTGATCGGACGAGCAGCCTTCAACGACAACTCGTATCGAACGGTCCCTCAAGAAGTCCGATATCCAGACAGTTTATTATTTATCAATTAAAACCGGCCAAGTGCGAGTTGGACTCGCACACGAAGGGTTCCGTACCATTATCTACAAAAACGGCAAAAAATCATGTCTGTTGTATGGGACCCCCACTTAAATATTTATTTTATTCAATAACACAATTTTATTTCTTTACCTTATTTGAGGTTGGTGCCGATTAAGCTAGTCCTCTAAATTGTATGAGCGCTTGTATGGGCGGACTATTTTAATTAGCGTCTACTATGTATGTATAGTGACACCATTTAATTTTCAACTTTTTTTTATTTTTTAGATTTTTTCTTTTATTTGTGCTGCTTGACTTGCTTTTTGCCAAATTTTGTGATTCTAGACCAACGGGAACTACCATATGGGTTTTCGACACAAAACCTATAGGGTACTTCCGGTTGACCTAGAATTGTCAATTTTGGTTATTCGCAAAAATCTAAATTTATATCTATAGACCTCAGTATCCGGTATAAATTTCAACTTGCTAGGTCCACTCGTTCCTGAGAAAATCGGTGGTGACACACGGACAGACAGACGGACAAGAGAGTGATCTTATAAGTGTTCCTTTTTTTATCTTTTGAGGTACGGAACCCTAAACACGATAATAATATAATTATATATCGATTTGTATAAGTTAAAAAGCAATAATATAAAAAAATAATTATATATCGATTTGTATAAGGTAGAAAGCAATCAGATCTTCTCAGGGCAACACTAATGGAAATTTTCTAGAATATTAATTATTTACAAATCAATTTCTAATTACTGATTTAAACGGATTGTATCGCGTATGTATCAATTTTATTTGTTATCTCGACGTTTAAATCAGTAATCATGTATAGTAATCGCGAACGTTTGGAAAATACTAAATCAATTTCTTACAATAAAAATCAGTTGGGGTTTTTTTATTATTGATGATAGCCACTTGATAGCTGATAGCTATCAAGATGATAGCTTAACCACTACCTCACCAGATGGTAAGTGAAGGTGTGATCGAAGATGGAGCACGCTTGCCTAGAAAGAACCTATTCACTATGGACTTGAAGACTCTACGATTATACTGGTTTGGAAAAACATACACCGGAAGCGAGTTCCACTCCACTTGTGCTAACAAGAAAAGTTGAAGCAAATCGTTTGGTATGGCAAGGTGGTATGCCGACGAGGTATGGGTGGTACTTCTCGGTACGTTTGCTTGTCCGGTAGTGGAAGGGGGAAGGAGGGACAAGGTCATGAAGATCTTGCGCACATTCACCAAAATGTATCTTGTAATAAACTGAAAGTCTGGCTACTCGGCGTCTGTGCTCTAGACTTTTTAAATTGGCTTCCACTAGTGAGTCATCATCAATGAGTCTAGCATCACGTCGCTCAATCGAATCAAGGGCTTCAAGCTGATACTTGGGCGAGCCATCTTAGAGATGGCAGCAGTACTCCATACATGAGCGTGGGTGTCTCAGATTTTGCGTTATTTCATGAAGACTTCGCAAGCGTGCTTCATATTCAATCACACCATCACATATTATCAGGTGAGGTAGTGGTAAAGCGTTTGGCTACCATCAATAAAAAAAATTACGTAAAACTGTTAGGTGCTGTACTTACCATTAGGCTCGGTCTCGGCCATACTCCGTATGAAGAGTTTAACGAACCACTCCAGCGAATACTGGTACATAGGGTCAACGGACGACATTCCGTACAAACAGAAGAACAGGATCTGTCCCCGATTCGCGACCGGGACGTAACCGGACCGGGCCGAGTCTATCTCTATAGTCGTGCGTTCTATGTCTTCTACTTTTATCTGCAAGGGAAAGACAACCATTCATCGACGCTTACATGCAGGCCAGAAGAAACGTAAGGCAAGGACTAAGTAGCAATTTAGAGATCAAAGGTCAGAGGTCAACGGTCAAGGGTCAAAATTAAAATATTTGCAGCGGTTTTAATTCTGATGACTTGTAGGGTAAAATGAGAGATAGGTCATCCACAGGGCTGTCCACGCTATAAGACAGTTCGTAAAAGATGTCTGCTTGCATCTCTCTGCTAACTAGGCGCATCCCACCTGGGCGCGGGACACTAAATATAGTTGACCTTTATCTTGTTATAATTATTTGAGATCAAGGGACTTTTATTCCTTTGTTTCTAGTTATATTTTTTTTAATGCTTACTAGTATATCTAATGTCAAGACAAGTGTCAATTTTTCAAACCATGACGGTAGAATTTTGTATTTTCGTTACACGCGTAAGGACCTGCAAAAAAGGTCAGTTGTCAAGTCAAGTCAAAAAAGGGTCAAAAGTCAACTTACAATAATTTCAGCACTCTTGATTTTGATAGCTTCTAGGGTCAAAATGAGGGGTAGATCATCGACAGGGCTGCCCTCGCTATTAGAGAGCCCGTACAAGATGTCGGCTTGCATCTCTGCTAGCTGGGAGGCAAGCAGGGCGCGGGATACTATCAGTTGACCTCGCAACTCCTCCAGGTCAGGTCGTTCCTGCGCTACTACGATCGATAGTAGCTGTTCGGCCAAGCCACTGGAAATACACTATCATTCAATACTAAATTACATAAAACCAACATGCACCATCATCATCATCATCCACAGCCTGACTTCACCCACTGCTGGGAATAGGCCTGCCCAAGTTTGTGCCATCCACCACGATCCTGCGCTAGTCTCACCCATTGACGGCCCGCGACTTTAACGATGTCGTCCACCCATTTCGTTACCGGACGCCCTATCCTTCTACAGCCATTCCTCGGCCACCATTTAGTCGCTACACTACTCTACCTGTCTTGCCAAGAGTCCCGCCCAAAACCATTTGAGTTCCATAACTTAATTCCCAACGTAATGAACCTTTGTTCGTCTACGGATCTCGACATGAACATGCATCACACTAATATAATAAATGCTAAAGTTTGGATGTTTGTTTGTTAATTTGTTTGTTATAGTGTGACCATTAGTGCTGTGCACTCCCTGAGGTATGCGCGGCGAGGTGGGAGGCAAAGAAAAAACTGCATGAGTTCACATGAGATCAAAACATGTCGGACATATCTTACGATATCAGTTTGCATTTCTAAGGCAAGACTTGTGGCGGGACGATGGTCGGAGGCTATCTATCTGTAATATATTATACTTACTTAGTTGATTAAAATGTAACTTAAATATACTCATATTTTATTAAAAATATGCAGGTGATAAATAAGAACTAAACTTATAATTCAAAGGACTTGTTTAATTGAACATTTTTTATATTTACAAACAATTATATATTCTAACGAAAGTTATTCTGACATAGATTCTGTTTCAACTTCATCTTCCATTTCATATCACGAGATAACGCACGACCCATCTTTGAATATTTATCCCGTGTGCGTCTGACATAGACCGTCCGGTACAAAAGCTACCTACCGCCGTGAGCGTTGACGGCAGACTGATAGATCGGAGCGGCCGACACATCCCCCCCGTCTCGCCGCGCGCATACCTCAGGGAGTGCACAGCACTAATGGTCACACTATACCCAATCACGTCGTAACGGCTGGACTGCTTTCGATGACATTTAGTATGTATGTACATCATAACCTGTATTAACACCCAGGCTACTTTTTATTACATAAATAAGGTCCAATGGGATAAAAATGGTGTATCAAGTCAAGTTGCAACAGCGAGGTTATCTTTATTTCTAGGTTACCTATACATTTAGTAGTGTAACGCGTACGAAGTCACGCGCAACAGCTAGTAGATATATTATTATTAAACTGGCTCCGCACGCCTTGTTTGTCAATAATTGAACGCATCCAAATTAAATTTATGAAATACCTCTGCTTTCGTCTGCACATTCCTTATAGCTCTTCTAATTATATAAATTTATGTAAGAAATTCCATTTTCTTCCCCTGGTCAAAAGGCGTGAAGTCGCCGATCTGTCATTGCTATTAAAAATAGCTTCGAACAATATTAACTGTGCCGATTTGTTAAGGAAAATTAAAAATTAGTGTACCATTTAAACCTTAGAGATTTAATCCTCCTATCCATGTAGCAAAATTTATTTTTGTGGCGAGCAAGCGACAACTTTAATAAGCTGAGTAAGCGATTAGATATAGATCTATTCTGCACGAGTGTCAGTTCAGCCAGACTGCGGCTGAACAGAGAATTTTTTGGCGATACAAGTATACTTTAAATACATTTATGTAGTATTAAGTAGCTTCTATGTAATTTATTATCCATATTTATTCCTAACTACTTTGTTTTGACTTTTTTATTGTTCACTTCACATTTTGTTTTATTATGTTGTTTGTCGTGAAAACCTATTATTGGCTTTCTTTTATCTACTGTGTTTCATATTATGTTTAATTAGCTGTTGGTTTTCCAAATAAATAAATATAAATAAAAAGTAACCCATGTTTAAATTTTGGGCATAATTTATTTATATACCAAATTTATCATACACTCAAGATCGCCGTGCATGGTATTGAATGGAGGAGGCATGGGTCTGGCCTACACTCAGTTCTGGGTGCCCAAAATTAATTAATTCAAATGTAATATAAATTAATAATAATAACAGTAATGTTGCCTAGAAGTCAAACCTCAAGATCTGTCAAAGGGCAATTGAGCGCAGCGTTCTCGGCTTTAAACGTGTCGACCGAGTGCGTAACACCATGCTGCGCTCACTTACCGGCATTGCAGATGTAGGGAAGAGATCGGCTGGGCTTAAGTGGGAATGGGCGGGCCACGTTGCCCGAATGCACTCCGAGAAATGGGCCCATATTGCAACACCATGGACGCCTGAAGACGGAAGGCGACGTCGGGGTCGGCCGAGAAAGCGTTGGCGGGACGATTTCGACACTTTCCAAAGAGGATGGTGGGAAATAGCGACTGATAGGGATGCTTGGAGGGACTTGGGGGAGACCTTTGCCCAGCAGTGGAAAAAAAACAGTAATGTACATAATTAAATGATATTAAGAATAATGAATAATTGCCTTTTTTCTTAAGTTATTTAGGAATACAGGCCTTGTTTATTTATTTATAGTAATGGGCACGAATCTGGGTACTGCGGTACGCATGTTACACTCGTACTTTCTGATAACTACGATAGAAAGGTTTTAAATTGTACACCAATCTAAAATTCACAATCAATATTAAAATAAAATGACCGCAAAAAACCAAGTGGCCGTCTCATTTCTTCAAGCGATCTCTTCCATGGAATATCTTCGTTTCCATCTGTTCCTTATGAATAGAAGAAATTGCTATTTATAACAAAAAAAAAATCTAGTTTGGTGTTATTATTAACGAGTCTTACCTGGGCACCAAAGCGAAGTTCACGATCTGAACCTTAACAGATGTCTCCGGCGTGTATTTAGGGTTAGGCAGCTTAGAGGTGATGTACAGACGGAATCCGGGCATGAACGGGATCAGAGAATCACCCAGTTTGAGCACCATTTGACCAGCTTGCCGGAAGTATTGACGCTGAAATATTGATAAAACGGTGATTAGTTCATTTGTTTTCATCACTCCATGCTCTGAAAGTTGGTCATTGTTAACTCTATAACGGCTCCGTAAATGCGTTTCACCGCCCTAGGCCATAAGTAAATTTGAAAACAAATCTTTAGTTCTATTTAAAAAACCGGCCGAACGAATCGGAGCAAGTCGGACTCGTGCACGAAGGGTTCTGTACCATTATCTAAAAAAACAGCAAAAAAATTATGTCTGTTGTATGGGAGCCCCGCTTAAAGTAAATATATATTACTAAATATTCTGTGAATATTTCAAGCGTCTACCTGTTGCCGTTATCAATATCGAGCAAAAACGAGCAAAAAAATATAAGCCTGTATAATGGTGAATGTTCTGAGGAGCTATTTGATATCATCCCGTCGTCGAGATTTTGCCACCGCACTTCTCGACAACGTATTAAAGCTCATCCACATATCATCGACAATTGGGTATCACGCACCACACGCTTCACGCGATCTTTTCTACCCCATACTTGCAAGATGTGGAATGAGCTATCATCTGAGGTTTTCCCATTAGGCTACGACATGGCACGCTTCAAGAGAAATGAAAAGAGGTTTCTACAGTGTAGGGAACGCATCGACAATACCCCGGGTGTCGCCGGTGTCAATAGGCGACGGTGACCGCTTACCATCAGGTGGGCCGTAAGCCTGTTTCCCCACAAATAACATAAAAAAACATGTCTGTTGCATGGGTGCTCCCTTAAATATTTATGTAATTCTGTTTTTAACATTTGTTATAGCGGCAATAGAAATACATCATCTGTGAACACTTCAACTGTCACGGTTCATGAGATACAGCCTGGAGACAGACGGACAGACAGACAGACAGACAGACAGACAGACAGACAGACAGACAGACAGACAGACAGACAGACAGACAGCGGAGTCTTAGTAATAGGGAGCTGTTTTACCCTTTGGGTACGGAACCCTAAAAACTAAAGTGACCCATAGTCCGGCATCGTCACTGCCGATGCCGAACTATGGGTCACTTTAGTTTATAAATAAATTGGTAGCCAGTACGGCTGTATCTTAGTATTATACAATACAAAATACAAGGTTAATTCTTGTCTGAAATAAAAATTATACGGTTTTTAAACCCACAGTGCACTGCAAAACAAACTGAAAAGATTACTTAACAAGCTTGCACATTTTGATAACAGCAGGCTGAGATTAGGTATATTAACAATACCGTAACTTTAGCGTAATCACATCCACAGATATGAATTCCTTAGTTATGTTATTATTGATGTTGATTATAGTTCTCTTTTCCTCGTATATACAAATAGTATCCGTCAGATAGGCTTTAGGTACAGATAACACATAAGATTATTACCTAGGCTGACATAAGCGGCCTATCCACTAAACATAATATCTTCTGACTTGTCCTGCCGTTCAAACTACAGAAACGCTCAGAACATGCTTTGTACTAAAAACGGGATATCCATGATTTGTGAGATTTTAAGTGTCTCAATATTTTGATGCAGTTGCATGCGCCATGATCACGGGTAAACTGAAGTCTTTGCGGATGGTTATTGGCAGATTTAATGATCTACCCTCTTTCTCAGTCTCTTGCTAGGAATGAATTCACTAATACTATTACTAACACCGGTTTCATTCATTCATAACTCAACAAATAGTGTTCATAGCTCATATCCTTTCTCTGCTATACAACATACTCCATAATCTCTTAACCCCCGCCTATTTGAAGGAGCGATTTGAGTTCCTTCATTCTTCCCATCCCTTCCAGCTCCGGTCGTCTGAAAATCTGTTGCTCAGAACGCCAGTCCATAGTACTAGCTTCTATGACAGTGCTTTTACCGTCCGAGCAGTACGTCTATGGAATGCTTTACCAATAACAATACGGCAAGCCTCATCCTTAGCCATATTTAAATCTAGGATAAAAAGTTATATATATTTATCAGAAACGTCATAGTATCGCACATTAATTAATGTATATTTATCGTATTTATCTAATGTATGTATTATAAATATTATACCAATATATATCATAATTTTATATATTATATTTAGGTATGTAATTTAATTATTTATTTATGACTCTTTATATTTTATTTAGTTATAAGTTGCACTCCCTTCATTCATAACTTAAGTGCACCCCCGTTACTATACCCTCTCCATCCAAAGGTTGTCTGGAAGAAATCGCTTCAAAGCGATAAGACCGCCCATTGTACTGTTTTGCTTTGTGTCTTCTATTTAGTCTGTAATTTCTATTTTTTAATGTGTACAATAAAGTGTTTTCATTCATTCATTCATAGCCATGATAGTTTCAAAAGTTATATTCAGAACATGGATAGAATTATAAAGATTTCACAAAACTAAATAGAATCACCCTATTTAGGCATAGTCATTTGAAGAATTTAAATTGTGGATCACTATGTAATAATCTATACTATTTAATATAATCTACTAATATAAGAAAAAAAAGAGGAAAGATTTGTATTTTTGTATGTTTGTAACGAATAAGCTCAAAAACTACTTGTCCGATTTCAAAACTTCTTTCATCATTAGAATTCTACATTACCCCTGAGTAGCATAGGCTATATTTATTATTACAAAAATTAGAGGGATCCCTGCGAAAACTTCAATAAGGAAACACAAGGCGTAAAGAAATTGCCATAAAAAATGTTTAAAAATAAATGTCCACCCGTGCGAAGCCGGGACGGGTCGCTAGTAACTATATATGTCAGTACTGGAATAATAATAATAATAGGTCGGAGGTAATGTCTTTTTGTATTTCCTCCCCGACCTATTAGATTAAAATTGAAACGAGTCTCAAATGTCATGTTGTATCATATATTATTTTCATTAAAAAATCTTAGTTATAAATAAATCCCTTGAATAATTTTATCTACTCTGATATTTAATTGTTTATTCTAAGGTAAGAGCTGATATGTTGATTAATATAAAAAATATCACCTCATTAAGTTAAATCTCTCTATGATAGAACGCTGATGCGATAAACGCTGGTTATGGATGAACTCAAACTGTATCACTGATCACCTGTTACTAACTCATATTCGCTTATATGAATTGATTAATTAGTAATATCCATGTTTATGACGACCTCCGTTGAGACGCAGGAGGTAGCGGGTTCGATTCCCGCTGCGGAAAAAATTATTGCATGATCTACAGATATTTGTTCCGGGTCTGGTTGTTTCTCTATATATTATAAGTATGTATTTACAAAAAAATTATATATATATATATATATATATATACATATAAGTATTCTATCAGTTATCTGGTTCCCATAGTACAAGCTCTGCTTAGTTTGGGGCTAGATAGCGCTGTGTGAAATGTTCAGAAATATTTATTTATTTATTTAGAAATATTTATACAAAAAATCCTAAATAATAGTAAAAAACCGTTTCAAAATCCAAAGAACAGAGCGCACAAACAGACGGACGCGGATAGCTACAGTGTTTTGTATTGTTTAGACTCGATAGTTAACAAACTAGATAGTGTACATATTTCTTGGTTTTAGTTTAAATGTATTTTGTATGTGTATCTTGTTCTGCGAATGTTGTTATGTACCTACAATAAAGTGTTCATCTACCTAACTCATAGAGAACTTGACCATCTAACAACAATACAATCATAATCATCATATCAACCAAAGGACGTCCACTGCTGAACATAGCCCACCCCATAGACTTCCTGCACAAAGGATTAGCAAACTGAAGTAGCAGTGGGCAGGGCACATAGCTCGTAGAACTGACGGCCGTTGGGGCAGAAAGCTGAAAGGTTCTAGAGAGGTGACCGCGCACCGGAAAGCGCCCCGTTATATGGAAAGACGAACTGATGTAGGTTGCTGGGAGCCGTTGGGTGCAGGCCGCACAAGATCGGTCGCTCTGAAAATATATGGGGGAGACCTTTGTACAGCAGTGAACGTCCTCTGGCTGTTATGATGATGATAATGATGAAACGAATATATAAGTACGGTTTAAAAAAATATTTCTTCTAGAGATATAAATTTACCTAAACGAAAAACCAACAGTGACTATGCTGCTTTTTTCAGAATCAATCCCTTTTGTAGGTTCATAAATGTTGAAAAGCACGCTACCTTATCATAGTAAATCTTTAGTAGACTTTAATATGTACTTAAACATATAATTTAATATACTCACATATTTTTTTTTTCTCTCTGTGTAAGTATATGTGTAAGTGTGTGTAAGAAATCTGTGTAAGTAAGAAGAATTGAATGTTCTAAATGTTTATATAAGTTTATTACGCATTTTTAAGACATTTTTTTATTCATAGACATTAAATGGCCCACCTAATATTAAATGGTAACCATCGCCAATAACAAAGTATTGCCTCACAATTCACGCACCTCAGAAACGTGTATAAATTCCAGATAGTTAATAGGCCTACAAAAAAAAACGATACATATGCAAATATTTCTATAAACAAGGTAAATTATATTAACAACGTACATTTTCCTTATTCACTTCCCTCAACATTCTTTCCGTATGGGATTTCCATCTCGTCGTCTGACTTGAATCACATTATATCGGCTTGTAATATAAAATAGGCTTTATCGCGCTGTATTTAAAGTTCCTAAGGCGGTGGCTATACGATAGTTGTTTGCATACATATAAGGCTAGGGATCATTTGATTCTGGCTGGATTTTCTCCAACATCGGCAATGCCTGTCAACGAACGCAACGTGTTGTTCATCACTCGATCAATCCGTAGATTTATTGATTTGCTCAAATGGGATTATTAGGCGGGACACATCAGCAGAATGCACCCCCACAGATGGGCTAATCTAGCTACAACCTAGAGGCCTGATGGAAGACGCGGTCGAGGTCACCCAAGAAAGCGTTGGCGACACACATCTTGTTGCCTTCGAGCAGGAGCGGAGGAGTATCGCACAGGATAGAGACAGCTGGAAAGACTTGGGGGAGACCTTTGAACAGCAGCGGGACAACATAGGTTGAAAAAAGTCTAGGGACCAATCTAAGTATAACGTGGTAGAATTTTACCAGCGTAATTTCAGGCCGTCTATCGGTCGGTCGGTCGGTCGGTCGCTTCCTCGGTGTTCCGTTGTGGACGCATGGATTGGACACGCTAGTGAAATTCCGCCGCGTCTTACCCCTTTGTCCTTAGCCTTACCCGTATCAGCGATATATACCTCGCCAAACTAGATACAAGTTGCCCTATTTAATTTATAGCTTTACCAGCAGACTCGCCCCGGTTTCGCATAGATTTTTATCAAAACAAAAGTAGCTTTAAACAAAAATATAACTCAAAATCCAAATCAGAGTTTGATGATTTTCTCATGGATCCCATCAACACATTTATAAAGGACCACTCCTGGCGCACTTTCTACCAAAAATAATCATTGAAATCGGACAACGTGGTAAAAAATTATCACTAACATACGACAGAAAACAACGTATTACGAAAGTTTTGAAGACCTCCGTGGCGAAGTGGACGAATAGCCGGCTGAGACTCTGGAGGTAGCGGGTTCGATTCCAGCCGCGGAACAAATGTTTGCATGATCTGCAGATATTTGTTCTGGGTCTGGGCGTTTTTCTATATATTATAAGTATGTATTTACAAAAAAAAATAGTATATAAGTATTCTATCAGTTATCTGGTTCCCATAATACAAGCTCTGCTTAATTTGGGGCTAGATAGCGCTGTATGAAATGTCCAGCAGTATTTATTTATTTATTTCCTTATTTGATGTTTGGATTTTTTTAAACACGCGCTAAACTGTGTTTAGATTAATTTGTTGAAAGACCTATAGTACCCTATAGTACTTAGGGATAGTGGAGCTGCTGGACATAGGCCTATCCCAATACGCGCCACTGAGCCCCGTCATCGGCTCTTCTCACCCACTTTCCACGCGCCTTCATAAGTCATAGTTTACCAAGACGCGGTCTCCACTCAAGAACTAGTTTACCCCAATGATTGTTTAGCCCACTGCCACTTCAGTTTGCTATTCCGCTGGGTCATGTCGGTGACATTGGTTCTCTGTCGGATAATCTCGTTACGGATTTTATCCTTCAGTTTCAGATCAATTTCCCAGATTACCTCTATAAAATACAAACTAACAAACTTTACTTGCTTATTATGTAGTTAAACGGTTATTGAAACCGGGTCTGAGTTGTTATGGTAGAGTAACCAGTTACGTACGTACCTACCACGTCGCAATAATGTTAATGTTTGTTAACGTTGTCTGACGATTGCGATATGATACTAAAACATTAACCTTGTTACCACAAAAAAAGTTAAACAGCTGTTAAACTCGGACCAACATAACTTGACCTACAGTTACAGTTACAAGTAACGGGAGTTCGTGTTAAATAGTTACTCTTTTTTGGGGTATAAATTGGCAGTAATTCTGAACTTCAGACTTTTCTCTATATTTATCTATACTAATATTATAAAGAGGAAAGATTTGTTTGTTTGTATTGAATATCTCCGAAACTACTGGACCGATTTAAAAAAATATTTCACAGTTTCTCAACTGCTACACTATCCCCGGGTGACATAGGCTACTTTTTACCCAAATGCGCAGTAGGAGGGTAATGTTTTTATTGAAAAACTACGCGTGCGAAGCTGAGGATCGGTCAGCTAGTATAGTAATAAAACTACAAGCATGCCGAATTTCAACACAGTGGGGTTACAGGTGTACTTACCCTGTGAATTTCAACACAATGGGGTTACAGGTGTTTCTACCCTGTGAATTACAACACAGTGGGGTTACAGGTGTACCTACCATGTGAATTTCAACACAGTGGGGTTACAGGTGTACTTACCATGTGAATTTCAACACAGTGGGGTTACAGGTGTGCCTACCCTGTAAATTCCAACACAATGGGGTTACAGGTGTTCCTACCTTGTGAATTACAACACAGTGGGGTTACAGGTGTACCTACCATGTGAATTACAACACAGTGGGGTTACAGGTGTATCTACCATGTGAATTTCAACACAGTTGGGTTACAGGTGTACCTACCCTGTGAATTTCAACACAGTGGGGTTACAGGTGTACCTACCCTGTGAATTTCAACACAGTGGGGTTACAGGTGTACCTACCCTGTGAATTTCAACACAGTGGGGTTACAGGTGTACCTACCCTGTGAATTTCAACACAGTGGGGTTACAGGTGTACTTACCCTGTGAATTTCGTCAAAGTTCAGTTTTAATTTTGGCTTATAACGCAAAAACCGTCCACGGCTTAGCAAGCGTAGTTTGTTAATAAAAATCTCATGTCTTGTCTAGGTCCTATTCTATCGTTATACCAAATTTCATCAAAATCTGTTCAGCCGTTAGTGAAAACTTAACAAACAACAAACAGACAGGAAGACAGAGTTACTTTGATATTATTATATTAGTATGGATATGGATTGATGGTAGTGCGACTTCCTTGATCCCTACTACTTATATGCTGTGACTTAATCAATCACCTTTGACTCATTATCTAAACTAAACTTCATAATATAAATATAGGCAAAGTTAGTCTGTCTGTACTTTTAGATTAGATTAGAAAATTCTTTATTGCACTAATAAAATGATACATAGGCGAACTTAATGCTAATTAGCATTTTATTCCAGCTAACCTTTGTGTAGTGTGGAGAAAGTGGTAGTACCAGAAAAAGGAAATTTAATCAAACTTTAGCTTAGAAATAAACTTACAAAAATTAAAAATAATAATAATACACATACATAAACGAAATACACAAATATATCTACATAAAGTGCTCAATTTTGTTGGGTATCTTGAAGAGAGATGAAGTATTTAAAGAGTTTGGATTTGAAGATTCCCATAGAGGCGGCCTTGCGGATTTCCACTGGAAGAGAGTTCCACAAGCAGATAGCAGTCACAGTAAAAGAGTTAGTGAAGAAAGAAGTTTTATGCTCATGCGTCTTGAATAACAGATGTTGAGAAGAACGAGACGGACGATCAGGTGGAAAAAGAGTACTTTTAAAAATATTTATTTTATAAGACATGGAGACGGCGCTCTCTAGTGTCAGTAGTTCGGTTATTAATCTGGTAGACCGAACTACTGATACTTTTAGGTGTCGATAGTCCAATTGATTCAAAGCGCCGAACTATCAATACGCATGCGTAACAATAGTTGAGTTGCACAGAAATGTAAAAAAACCTAGACCTGCTGCCATCTAGTGTGCCTGGTTGGCAGTAGGTCGTCCGATTTTTTGTACCGCCCGAGTTATAGACTAGTTCGGTCAACCGGACTAACAGCCGAGCTATTCACACTAGAGGGACGACAGAAGCCCATAGTGGTAACTGCCTATAACCTCACAGTTGTCCTACAAGCAGCAGTTGGCCTATATGGCATTGCATTTGAACCCGTCGAACAAGAGTACTATCCAAGTACTCTTTCAGTTCTACTAATACTAATTATTATAAGATTCGTGACAGTACAATTATTTATGTTTTTCATGGCTGGCAGGTGAATATAAGTAGTATTGTTTTGCCGGGTAAGGGAATATTTGTACGTCCAGTACAAAAGCAAGCTTAGACAATAGAAAATTATCTGCTCGTGATAACGCAGAGATTATAACTATTGCGCAGTGCAAAATCAATTGTTATAGATCAGGTGACCACTTAAAGGTACTTCACCTCATCAAGGCAATTTATGTCATATTATGTCAGCTTGAAAGGGTAGATTTTTTTTACACCACTATGGTAGCAAACAAGCATACAGCCCACCTGAAGGTAAGATGTTACCGTACATAGCATATCCGCGCACGTTGGTAACGCCACAGGTATCCCCTATGCTTATGCCACGTTTCTGCAGTGCATCAGGTATGTTCAGTGAGACGTACACTGATGTCCTCTACGCCATTATAAGAAAGCAGTGTGCGTCGCTCTTGAAACGCCTGCGTGGCAGCCCCGACATCAATCTGAGCACATTGGCGGACAGGTGGGACTCTCCGTTTCTGGGGCACTGGTTAAGACCGCATGCAACCCCCAAATAAGAGGCGTTGAATAGAATAGAATAATGCTTTATCGTACACCAGGAATACTTAAAAAAACGAATTAATTCTAAATATAGTACAATGGGCGGCCTTATCGCTGAAACCGTATTCATCCAGGCAACCTTTGGATGGAAAGTAATGAGCGAAGCAGTAATGGACAGCGTTGTACAGAGTACAATTACAAATGAAGAGGAATAAAAAACTGTAATTCTAATCATAATTATACTAAATACCTAACGATAGACTAATATATACCCAACTAATAAACCTATATCATAATGCTTACAAATCTTCTAAAGTAAGAGTCACTTAAAATCAATAAATAGGTATAAATGACAAGAAAGCTAGGCATTAAGGTAATGCTGCTTTATTCTCAGCTTACAAGAGTGCTGTGACGGAGTCCGTCTAATTTCTACAGGCAAAGCATTCCGCAGGCGCACTGCTACGACAGTGAATGATTTCCCGTAGAAGGAACTAGAGTGTACGGGTGTTTTGAGAGATAAGTTTTCCGATGACCTGAGAGAAAAAGTATTGGAAGAATGGAGATAAGTAAACCTTTCTTTAAGATAGCAAGGGGAGAAAGGATTGAATAGAATTTAGGAGAGACAGTATATGAGAATCACAATGAAGGCGAATTGGAAGCAACTTGAGATGATGCGATAAGGTTTCCCCGGTCACTGTGTTTTGTTTGAGTGATTTTGTAATGATTTTTAATTTCAAATTTCAATTTTCCTTTTATTTGTAACATTTGTGAGTAGGTAAATGAGTTGAATTAAACAATTTTTATATTATTCTTTTATTTTGTTACACTACCTGCAAGTTAAGATGTATTTGCGTGATTCAAGTGTTAAAATTTAGATGTAATTAAGTGTAGATTAAAAAAGAATAACCAGCCGTGTTTCTTGCCTTTCTTTCCTGGCTTGGTGGCAGAGGAAAATCCATTAAATTTGACGTGTTAAAGCGATATCGGTATCATAATTGTTCTAGACGCAAATATATGAATAAAAAAATCAACCGTTGTTATCACATTACAAACGAATTCAAAACTGCAAATCTAGATGATTCTTTCGGCCCCGGTTCATAGTTTTCACACGAGTGAAACAACAAACAAAAGCCTATAAGCAATATTATTTTTGTGGCCAACATAACTTACGCATATCATCCATAACAATAATAAAACGATTTTCCTCAACTAGGGGTTTAAATACTGGGCTAAAATCAAGATTCATCACAGTACTCAGTTGTATCTTCACTTGAGAACTTCTAACCAAACATAAAAAAAAACAATAAAATGGCCGCTTTCAAAGCTGTTTTCTTCATACTCTTGGTCGCCGCCGCCATGACAATTGAGGTGACACAAGCTGCTGTCCGAGTCGGACCTTGCGATCAAGTAAGTTACCTTTCATACCATCGGTTTTTTCATAGGCCTCAACATAAACCCTTGCATACTTAAAAAGTCAAGTCAAAATTCATTTATTCATTAAAATCACAAAGGCCGCTTTGGAACGTTTTTACTGTCTGTTCCTCCGCGACCAAGCCAGGAAAGAAAGCCAAGAAACAAGGCTGGTTATTTTTTAATGGTCCTTTTACAAAACAATAGGTACATTAAATAAAATAAGTTACGTCTAAATATTAACACTTTTGATCGAGTTGGAACAACTTCAATCCCAAGCTTTTTTATCATCTTACTAAATGATCCAATATGCAATAGTAAGCTTTTTATAAAGGTTATGATTGGTTATTTAAATTTAATAATTGACAATTTTTATACATCCCTTGGGGGTTTGTTATAAAAGCGTCCACCTGAGTCTACGTGTGGCAACAGGCGAAAATATCTTTATTTCTAGTACTTATTATTAAGATACTCAATATTTTACTTACACAAATTAATATTTTTGTCAACATACATTAAATTCTCTTAGATATATGGACAAGGGATCACTTGCAGGGGACCATATATCTATTTGGAACTTTGTAAAATAACCACCTTCTTTCACGACATTGGTTATTTCGAGAAAAGGGGTACCTTGCATAATCATGACAGGAATTCAGTTACAGAGCATCTTTGAAGTGCATCGAACATGGCTATATCCAAGACCACAACACCCTAAACAATTATAAAAATTATTTTTCCAACAGGTGTGCCCACGTATCCCGGCCGAGAGACACGAATGCTGCCGCGCTCACGGACACTCCGGCTACTCATCCTGCTCCGGAGGCAAAATGTATTGTCGTTAACTTGACCGATGACTATGTTCGGAATGTATACTAACCGTTCACCTTTTTACTAAATTTATAATCTCTAATTAATGTCTCATTAAATTATAATTTCAAGAATTTATTTTTTAATTTTTGTCTACCGCCCTAGTTAACACACGTAGTTAGTTTTAGATAAAGATAAGCGTTGAAAAACGATTATTTTGTCACCATTGTACACAGAAATGGAATGAAATCTTAATACTAGGCGTAGGCTACAAGATACATAGTGACAAAAATGGTTACCACTCAGCTATTATTCTATGTTTCATTATAATATGTCATAATATTTAATTTTGATATGTCTTTTTTCTTAATATTTGAATTCACATAAGGTGACACAATGTCTGAGCTACTCTGCCTTTTGGCACTTCGGCGGCAGTTTCAGTTGCCAAAGTCCTTAGCCCCAAGACTCCAAGAGCCGTGTTCCATTTCCTTTATAGGGTTTGGTTACTCTCCAGCATTCGGACAAGTGGATCTGACCTAGCTTCCTTTCTCGGCACCGCCGTTTTTGTAATATAAGGTCTAGTGCAAGATTTTGCATATGGTTCTAAATGTACGTTTCCAATAAATCAAATTTTTTGTTAGTTAATTTTGCGAATTCTTCTACAGAGCTCTACCACTACTGATTATTATATTCCTGATTACGGAAATTTATTGATGCCATGACTGGCAGAATATTCTCCGAAATACTATTGTTTTGCCGGGTAAGGGAACTGCATGTGCTCGTTCAGTTGAAAAGCAAGCTTAAATAATATACAACTATCTGCTCGTGACAACGCAACTTATAACTATTTTGCAGCAAAACCAATAGTTATAGATCAGGTGACCACTTTAGTACCTCATCGAGACCATTAAAATAGCCCATCCTTGCTACGTCTGCTTGTAAGATTCATAGTTTTTTTATACCACTCAGGTGACATACGAGTATAAGCAAACAGCCTACCTGATGGTTCCATCAAAGGACAAGCAGGCGCGCACGGCTCAGTACCATCCATACCTTACTTGAATCACACAAATACATCTTAACTTAAGATGTATTTGTGTGATTCAAGTGTTAAAATTAGACGTAAGTTATTTTCTTTAATGTACCTATTGTTTTATAAAAGGATCATTAAAATAGAATAACCAGCCGTGTTTCTTGCATTCCTTTCCTGGTTTGGTCGCGGAGAAAAAGGCAGTAAATTTGACGCTTCAAAGCGATCCTTGTGATTTTAAGAAATAAATACATTTTTATTTTTCTGACTGTTGACTTTTATTCGGCCGCAAATATTTTTTTCTTTTTTTTTAACTCGCATTTGAAGAAAAATGGAGTAAGCAAATTATTTTCAACTGAAGCGCCGCCGCCGTAGAAAACAACCGCTTCTTACTTCATTACTTTAACTCACTTCTGGGAGGGAGTATCATACTTAATTATCATTATTTAAGATTTTATAGAAATATATATCGCTCATTTGGTGCTACAGTGACGCAATTGTACTTTTTGCAATTTTACATGAATGAGGTTTGAAATATTTTTGAATCTTTGTAAAAATTTAATTATAAGTATTTAAGATTTTAATGAAATATATATGAGAAAAAACCGGAAATTAATGGGGGAGGCCTATTCTGCGGTGGACATCCTGTGATAATTATGATGAAAAAATAGTTTGTATATATATCGCAGGCATTTTGTGTGAATCCGCCGTTTACATACGGCGTCGTCAGTTTAAAAACGCTCGCTGTTATGTAAATACCGAAGGCAAAATTATGACAACTCGTTCAATTGTTATAATTTCAACGTTGGTTGTAGTTTTGGAGTGACCATGAAGAAAACACAGTTTGGACAAATCAGACATAGACAAAGAATCAGATAAAGTCTATAATAATACAATAATATATAATAATACAATATATATATTAAATATTTTAACGTAGCGGCAGCAGACACACTGTATGGCAGTAGGTCGTTAGGTTTTTTTTCATAAATGAAAAATAATAGTTTTGAATTGAATGTTATTGACCAATAATAATGCGCAGGGGGGTCCTCCGAGAACCAGATTCTGTGAACACCTTAGCATTTTTAGGTGCCGGATGGTGATCCGGCAATATCATATATCTGATCAAAAATCTTCTCAATTCAATTTGCCGCGGCATTATATATTGGTGTTTAAATCGTCAATCAAATGTTTAGGCATACTATATGATGACACGGCAATAGACATTTTGCTTTCGGCATATTACACAACACCGAGCGTTTCCAAACTGACGACGCACTATGTAAACGGCGGATTCACACAAAATGCCTGCGATATCTATATCGGTATCATAATGATTTTTAACGTAAACCTTAAAATGAAAAGTGGCACTCCGGGAGTGCCGACAGAAGTGAAAACTTGAACTGACTACACTACAGATACTGATATACAGAGGTGTCGGTAACGGTAACAGTGTCGCGAGTTCAATTATTTTTACCCATCTCAAAAAATGCCCCCGCGCCTAAAGAAGTTTTCACTTCAAAAATCAACCGTTGTTAATACATTACAAACGAGTTCATAATTGCAAATTTGGATAACCCTTTCGGCACCAGTTCATAGTGTTCATCCGAGTGAAACAACAGACAAAAGTCTATAATCAATATTATTTTTCTGGCCACAATAAATAAACGCTAATCAACTATAACAATAATATAACGATTTTCCTCAATTAGGAGTTTAAATACTGAGCTAAAATCAAGATTCATCACAGTACTCAGTTGTATATTCACTTGAGAACTTCTAAGCAAACTAAAAAAAAAAACAATAAAATGGCAGCTTTCAAAGCAGTTTTCTTCATCCTCTTGGTCGCCGCCGCAATGACCATTGAGGTGACCCAAGCTGCTGTCCGAGTCGGACCTTGCGATCAAGTAAGTTACCTTTCATACCATTGCTTTTTTCATAGGCCTCAACCTAAAGCCTTGCATAATTCATAAAATAGTCAAGTCAAAATTCATGTTTTCATTAAAATCACGAAAGTCACTATAAAAAGTCAAATTTACTGCCTCTTCCTTCCGCGACCAAGCCAGGAAAGAAAGACAAGAAATAAAGCTGATTATTTTTTGATTCTTTCACAAAACAATAGGTACATTAAAAAATAAGTTACATCTACATTTTAACACTTTTGATCGAGTTGGAACAACTTCAATCCCCAAGCTTTTTTATCATCTACTTAACTAAATAATCAGATATGTTATAGTGGAGGGGGCACTTTATAAAAATTTTGATTGATTACGTTTTTTAATTTATTAATAACTAGCTGTTGCCCGTGATGTCGTACGCGTTACACTACAAAATGTGTAGGTAACCTAGAAATAAAGCTAGATTCAATGTCGCAACTTGATTTGACACCCCATTTTTATCCCATGGGATCAATGGGATAAAACTTAGCATGTGTGTTAACCCAGGTTATAATCATACAAATTCATCGAAATTAAATTGGTTCAGCCGGTACGACGGCATTGGGTAACAAACAAATAAATAAACAAACATCCAAACTTCGGCATTTACAATATTAAGTCTTTACCTATGAAATTAGAGATTTGTATCAAATTTTAACTTTAATTTTAATTTTAATCAATTTTTTGGTTATTGTTTATTTTAGCTTATCACAGCGTTGGCCCAAATTATTTGTACAATTTTGCCATTTTGATGGCAGTTTGTTTATCCCTTTACTGTAGAAGTCTGCCGGACGGGAGTCGATGAAGTCAGCGAAAGCGTTTTGTACTGCCTCTCGGGTTTTTAATTATTTCTTACTTAAAAATTATCTAAATTTTGAAATAAGTAGAAATCTGTTGGGGCAATGTCCGGTGAGTACGATGAGTGACGCAGAGCTTCCAGCTTTAAGTCTTGCGATGGTCTGTCGTGAAGTGTGAGCTCGCGCGTTGTCGTGGAGATGCAAAGGGGAAGAGCGATTGACCAGTCTTGGTTGTTGAATTGCGAGCTTCTCCATCATTGTTTGCAATACTTGGCAATAGACATCTGCCGTCACTGTTGCGACATTCGGTAAGAAGCTGTGATGTACAAGTCCGGCACTGGTCCGCCAGACAGTCACCATCATCTTCCTATGAGTAATCTTTTTATAGCGCACTGATTAGGTGCTGTACCCGGGTCCACCCACTGAGACGAACGCTTACGGTTGTCGAACAGAATCCACATTTTTATCGCAGGAAACAATTCTATTTAGAATTCCCTCGTTTCTATTCTGATTTAGTAGTGCTAAACATGCTTCGTCGCGTAAGTCTCGCTGTTGGTCGCTTAGTTCGTGTGGCGCATCCACTTTTTTATCTTTCCTATTTGAAACAAGTGCTTCAATGTTGTTTTGACACTAACTCCAAGGCCCGCAGCAAGCTTCCACTATCGCCTTCAATCCGTCGTTGTCGACAATGGTTACCAGCCGACCGCGAGGCTCGTTCTTCAACTCCAAATTTGTTTATGCAAGCAGTGTTACGCCCGTACGTGTACACGTCGTTAATGTTTCGTGTTGTTTGTGCAGCGCTATTTCCACGTAGGAACTCATTTTCGAAAATTGTACGAATTGTCAGTTTATCCATGGAGCCAAAAACTACCACAATTTTACAAAAACAAAAAACAAATTACTGAATTTGAAGTAAAAATAACACGACCTTCGAATAAAATTTATTTAAATTTCGAATTCCACCCCAATCAACAGATAATTAAATCTGAAAATACTCGTTATAGAATCTCCAATTACATAGGTAAAGACCTACTATTAGTGTGATCAATTTTTGTACATCACTTGGGAGTTTGTCATAAAAACGTACACCTTGCATTATAAACACGATTTACTAACTGTATAGTCTAAAACTGGCAAAAGCGAGTTTGCACAAACTTACATTTTTGTGAAAATACATTACATTCTCATAGATGTATTGACAAGGGAATGTCATAATATTTATTTCTTTGTAACTTTTGCCGCAGTAATTCTCTAGGGCCCATATTATAAACTCCACGTACAGCCCTTTTCTGCAGCACAAAAACGATGTTTATATCTGCAGCACTCCCCCACAGCAATAAGCCTTAGGTACGACATTATGCCGTGGAAGTAGCAGCAGTAAACTAGTTTGTGTCTACGTCTGTAAAGAGACGGATCGTTTTGACTGCGTATGCCGCAAAACTAAGTCTCTTCGACAACTTATCAATGTGAGAGCCCCATTGAAACTTATTATCTAGGGTTGATAGATAACTAAGAGTACGGTGGCTTCCACAAGAGTCAACTCTTCATCCTTAATTTTAATATTTTAACTCTGACCACTTGCAAAATCAAACATCATCATCACTTGCAGAGTTTTCCGTACATCAATTTGGTACTTTGTAAAATTACCACCTCCTTACTCGACATTGGTTATTTCGAGAAAGGGGATAACCTTGCATAATCATGACAGGAATGCAGTTACGGATCTTAGGATCCAATCTTAGGAGTGCATCGAATGTATAACATGGCTATATCCAAGGCCACAATACCCTAACCAATTATATAGATTATTTTTTCTACAGGTGTGCTTCCGTACCCCGGCCGAGAGAGACGAATGCTGCCGCGCTCACGGACACTCCGGCTACTCGTCTTGCTCAGGAGGCAAAATGTTTTGTCGTTAACTTGCCCAACAAACTTGACCGATGACTATGTTCGAAATGTATACTAACCGTTGACTTTATACAAAATTTATAATCTGTCTCATTAAATTATAATTTCAAGCATTTTTTTTTTGTTTTTGTCTACCGCCCTAGGTAACACACGTAGTTAGTTTTCGATAAAGATGAACTTTCTGATTATTAGATTCCTGATTACGGAAATTTATTGATTTCATGACTGGTAAAATATTCTGCTAAATAATATTGTTTTGACGGGTAAGGGAACTGCATTTACGTCGCCTAAGAGTGAAAAACGCGTATCTAAGTGCAAAAAGGAGAACTTTTCAGGAGGAATAAAAAACTGCTTCCTATAAAAATGCGTTCTATATATTTTCTAACTCTATGTTATTTTATATACAAATTGAATGCGTTTACATACACTGCACTGACAAGCTTAAGATTATAGTCATCAATATTATTGTATTGTACAGAAAACTAATCACAAATCTTTCACACAGTTTTCCTTGAATCTGTTTAAAAAGGAATTGAAAAGATGAAGATTACTTACCTCCTTTACATAAACACACAATTATACAGTAATATTCGTTAAAATCCCTAAAAAACACTTTTTAAATAAGAAATGACACGTTCGCCGCAAGGTATTCACTCCAGACTGAAGTTCGCGAGTATTTGCGAGGTACTCATTACACGTCATAAATGTCGTTACGAGTATCAGATATTTTTTTGAGTGAAATCAAGACATGCTTTGCGAGGTTTTCTTTCCAGAAACGTAATAATAATAAAAATACCAGAATTGCATTCCCGAGGTTTTCACTCTAAGGCGACATTTTGTTCATTCAGTTGAAAAGCAAGCTTAAATAATATAAAACTATCTGCTCGTGATCAGATAACGCAAATTATAACTATTTTGCAAAACAAATAGTTATAGATCAGGTGACCAATTTAGTACCTCATCGAGACCATTAATATAGCCCATCCATGCTACGTCTGCTTATAAGATTCATAGTTTTTTTTAAACCACTCAGGTAACATATAAGCAAATAGCCTACCCATGCCTGGTAATGTCCCTTACAAGATCGACGACCGTAGGAAATGAATGAAAGACCGATGCAATAGTCCGGGTGACAGGTAAACACTATATGTCTTAATCTGTGACCTGTGCGATATTTTTCCATTCATTCATTCAATCCATTCGCCGGATCTGGAGACGTTTTGTAATTTTTGAACACAGACCGATTTGTTGTTTTTTGAAATAGCTGCCATAATTTGTTATTGTTTATTAATCTGTGCTACAATATTCAGTAATTTCGTACGTAATACATCTAAGTGGTATGTGCGACACAATGATGACAATGTTCCGAAAGTGTTGTGTCCGAAATGTTCCTAAATGCGACAGCCAACGACAAGACCTTAAATTACACAAATTTCCTATGAGAAAAGAACTTCTGCCAATTTCTGAACTTCTTTTCAGTGCCACAAACCACAGGCAGCCTCACTGTGATCATTATCACACATATTGTGCTTCAAACAGCAAAACAGCACTCAAATTGAGACGTCATTGATAACAGTTCAGCTCATGAAGCTTCCATTTGCATTGAAACAGGTAAAACATATGTACAGTTTGTTTGGTGAATCATGGCCTCTGAAGTTAATGTTATTCTGTGGTGCAGCATGAAATAATACAATTCATTGTTATTTTCAGTGCCGCAAATCCACACAATTACAGGCAGCCTCACTGTGATCACACTTATTGTGCATCAAACAGCACTCAAAGCGAGACATCACAGATCAACAGTTCAGCTCACGAAGCTTCTATTTGCATTGAATCAGGTAAAACCTAATTATGTTTGTTTGGTGTATGTTTGCATAGCATCTTGAAGTTAATGTTCCTACGTGTTGTTCCACACAATAAGTTTGTCACTCA
Source organism: Philereme vetulata (assembly GCA_918857605.2). Taxonomy (NCBI): domain Eukaryota; kingdom Metazoa; phylum Arthropoda; class Insecta; order Lepidoptera; family Geometridae; genus Philereme; species Philereme vetulata. The sequence continues at coordinate 3,833,851 of OU975446.1, forward strand.
GTTCAATGTGCCTCTTGGTGAAGTTCCCTTTTAGCGTTTTCAATTGAGATCTGTTTCAGTCAATTCTGACAAATGTATATCTTGATAAATTCATTAGTATTCTCATTATTTACAAACGTTATAATTTTTCTTATAGATGCAGTCATGGACAACAAAAATTTAACAGAGAGCACCATACCTGACCAGCTGGAACATAGAACTGAGACCCAAAATATACAAGGTGAGTTATTTTATGAGCTTCATTGTGCAGGATAAAACTGGCAATTAAAAAAGAATATGTTCGTGGACAAAATTTTGTGTAAAATTCTTGGTTTTATTGTCAATGTAAAGATTTTGGGTACAAAGTGTAGCGTAAATAAAATTATAAATCTTTTTATTTTCAGACTGTACAACTCCAAGAAACTGAAAAAAGAGGTTGATCAGAGATTTCAAATCTTTGACTCCGAAATGCAAGCTTTTATACAAGGAGTTTACAAGAATAGATAGATAGATAGATAATTTCTTTATTGCACACCATTAAATATTAACATACAAAAGAAAATACATTTTTAAATCATAGGTACAATGGGCGGCCTTATCGCTAAAGCGATCTCTTCCAGGCAACCTTTGGATGCCGAATAAAACGTCAAAGTCAAAGGAATGTTGAAATCAAGACCAAAAGGATAAATAAATAAGCGTACATACTAAAACAAACTTATATGCCAAATTTCAAACTCGTACTCTGTAGTTTCGGATATCGTAATGAGTGAGTGTCAGTGGACTTGTTTTCTATATCTAAGTAATAGAAGATTATGTTTCTACTGTAATAATAAAAAATGTACCAATGCAATTGTTATGTTAAGATTGATTAAAATAGTTTGACTGACTTTGCTTGTTTTGTTCTTTCTTTGATGTCAAGTAATAAGCGTAATATAGGTAGTGCAATATAATATGGATGAAGGTATGTATGTATAATAAAACCTCGTTCGCTGGTAGAATGCGCGTGCTGGCAGTTGCCATAAAAGAGTGACCGAAAAGGAAAAAAAAAAGAATGAGTGAAGTTGAGATTAAAAAAAAAACACTTGTAAAAATCTATTGTGGCATCGGTCCATTCACTCCTTTACGCTCCAACTCCAATGTAGGTCACATGACCGTCTGTACGTAGTACATCTAAGTGGTATGTGAGCCTACCTGATGGTTCCATCAAAGGACAAGTAGGCGCACAGCTTAGTACCATCCATACCTTACTTGAATCACACAAATAAGTACATCTTAACTTAAGATGTATTTGTGTGATTCAAGTGTTAAATTTAGACGTAAGTTATTTTCTTTGATGTACACACGGCTACACATCAAGCTATACATTGCCAGTATAAGCTGACCTCTCATTCTACGAAAAGCCTACAGAATGCGAGGTCAGCTTATACTGGAAATGTATAGCTTGATGTGTAGCCGTGTGTACCTATTGTTTTGTAAAAGCATCATTAAAAAGAATAACCAGCCGTGTTTCTTGCCTTTCTTTCCTGGTTTCCACCGGTTTGGTAGCGGAGGAAAAGGCAGTAAATTTGATGTTTCACAGCGATCCTTGTGACTTTAAACAAATAAATACATTTTGACTATTCTGACTGTTAAATTTTATTCGGCTGCAAATAACATTTTTTTTCACGCTCGTTAGGAAAAATTGAGTAAGCAAATTATTTTCAACTGAAGCGCCGCCGCCGTAGAAAACAACCGCTTCTTACTTCAATACTTTAACTCACTTCTGGGAGGGAGTATCATACTTAATTATTATTATTTAAGATTTTATAGAAATATATATCGCTCATTTGGTGCTACAGTGACGCAATTGTACTTTTTGCAATTTTACAGGAATGAGGTTTGAAATATTTTTGAATCTATGTTTTAAGTTTTTAACGTGATAATATAACATTGTTTATTTATGCTTATCTTATCTTGTGATAAAATAAAAGCTTTTTTTAGTAAATCAATATATATATTTATTTTGTAATAGTTTTATAAGCTAAATATTAGTCATTAAAAGAATCACGCATAAAAATGAGGTAAAATTATACCAGGTTTCACTTAAATCATAATAATCAGAATTATACCACATCATCGCTTACCATCAGGTGAGATTGTGTTCAAACGAAGATCTATATAGATTAAAAAAAAAAAAAAAAATCAGATCTTAAATACTTATACTAAAATTTTACAATTATTAATACCAAACTTTAACACGTCTTCAATATGAAAAATACTAAACTAGACGGCACTTAAATCACAGAATCTAAAATGTAATACTTTCATAAAATAATAAAGTATTATAATGTGACCATTAGTGCTGTGCATTCCCTGAGGTATGCGCCTCAGGGCGTATGCGTCTGACATAGACAGTCCGATACAAATAACACTACCTGCCGCCACGAGCGTTGACGGCGAACTGACAGAGCGCAGCAGCCGATTCTACCCCCCGTCTCGCCGCGCGCATACCTCTATAGTCTATCACACTATAGTCTCTCAAAGAATCATAATTATATTTAATAAAACAAGAAAATTCTTAGTTTTACACCCGTCAAAGATTACAGCAATACATTTTTGTATGGTAGTGAGGCCTGAGTGATAGCTTATGCTGCCTCACTACCATACAAAAATGTATTGCTGTAATCTTTGACGGGTGTAAAACTAAGCATTTTCTTGTTTTTGTTCATGTATTTTTAAAGGATATATAAGTATATCCTTTAAAAATACTAATATTCTTATATTTTAAAGTGATTATATTAAACATTAATAAACATTCAATATTAGGTATAAAAAAATATTTATCAATACGAGTCACAGAATCAGTACTGAGGATTTAAAGCCCTGAGCAATGTTCATTTATTATCTTAATCCTTAACTTTGATAGGAATATTTTGATATTATCAATTTATTTTTAAAATACCGCTGCACAGGATTTGCAAGACTACTTATTCGATTAAACAATACTATCATAGATATCAAAGTAAAATCTCGGTTCAATATTTTTTTGTATCGACTCTTTTAAATAATTTTTTTTTGTTTTGTTTAATTTATAGTTTAGAAGAGTAATCTGCCACCAATGTCTAATCTTTTATCTCCTTTTTATTTTCACGTCGTCGTGTAGATAATTGCATTCTCTGTTCTTAAAACATTTTTAGCTTCTTTCCAATCTTTATCATATTTATTTTTATAAATTTATTATGTATTAGATTTTTTATAAATTTAATTAATCCAAAGTCACTTATTTATATTGTATTGCCGTGGATGTATTTTCCTGTATTCAGGTCGACTTCTTCGCCTAACATTTTTAAAACATAAAATTCATCAAAATTAAGCTCTTTACAATGAACGGATTGTAGATGAAGAAAAAGAAGTGTGTCATAATAATACAATTGAATAAAAACACAGACCTAAAAATTATGTGAAGCACCATGTGATTAGTGATGTCGTCGGAAATAAATAGCATTCAACGGAATTTGTGTTCTATCCTTTTGAAATTAGCGGTTGTTTTATGAGAAGGTAAATGATCAGCTGATCTAATAAGGATGATCGCTTAATGACAGAGGTACATATATGTATCTACATAATTTTGTAGTGTTTGAACTAACTATTCTGTGAATATTTCATCAAACGTCTACCTGCTGCCGTTATCACAGTTGAGCTAAAACTAGCAAAAAAATCACGTTTGCTGGAGCCCTCCTTAAATATTTATTTTATTCTTTTTAGTACTTGTTGTTATAGCGTCAACAGAAATACATCATCTAGGAAAATTTTAACAGTCTAACCATCACGGTTCATGAGATACAGCCTGGGGACAGACTGACAGACAAACGGAAAGACGGACAGATAGCCGAGCCTTAGTAATAGGGTGCCGTTTTACCCTTAGGGTACGGAAGCCTAATAAAATGATTAATATAAAACGATAAAAACAATTAGTACTCATCACAGTACTCAGTTGTATCTTCACTTAAGAACTTCTAACAAAACTTTAAAAAAAAATCAATAAAATGGCCGCTTTCAAAGCTGTTTTCTTCATCCTTTTGGTCACCGCCGCAATGACCATTGAGGTGACCCAAGCTGCTGTCCAGACCGAACCTTGCGATAAAGTAAGTTACCTTTCATACCATTGGTTTTTTCATAGGCCTCGACCTATAATTCATGAAAAAATCAAGACAAAACTCATTTATTCATTAGAATCGCAAAGGTCACTTTAAAACGTCAAATTTACTGCCTGTTTCTCCGCGACCAAGCCAGGAAAGAAAGGAAAGAAACAAGGCTGGTTATTTTTTTGATCCGTTTACAAAACAATAGGTACATTAAAGAAAATAAGTTACATCTAAATATTAACACTTTTGATCGAGTTGGAACAACTTCAATCCCAAGCTTTTTTAATCATCTAACTAAATATATGTGATATGTTATAGTGGAGGGCACTTTATAAAAATTTTGATTGTTTACGTTTTTTAATTTATTAATTACTAGCTGTTGTCCGCGACTTCGTACGCGTTACACTACTTAATGGGTAGGTAACCTAGAAATAAAGCAAAACTCGATATTGCAACTTGACTTGACACCCCATTTTTATCCCATGGGATCTGATTTATGGGATAAAAAGTAGCCTATGTGTTAATCCAGGTTATAATCTACTTACATACTAAATTTCATCGAAATTGGTTCAGCCGGTACGAAGGGATTGAGTAATAAACAAACATCCAAACTTCCGCATTTATAATATTAGGTCTTTACCTTGGAGATTTATATGAAATTTTAACATATAAAAATTTTGGTATTTTTATATTTTAGCTTATCACAGTATTGGCCTAAATTATTTAGACATATTTGCCATTTTGATGGCAGTTTGCTTATCCCTTTACTGTAGAAGTCCGCCTTTAATGCCGGACGGCAGACGATGAAGTCAGTGAAAGTGTTTTGTACTGCCTCTCGGGTGTTGAATTTTTTCCCACTTACAAATTGTCTAAATTTTGAAATAAGTAGAAATCTGTTGGGGCAAGGTCCGGTGAGTACGGTTGGTGACGGAGAGCTTCCAGCTGTAAGTATTGTAGCTTTGCGATAGTCTATCGTGAAGTGTGAGCTCGCGCGTTGTCGTGGAGATGCAATGGGGAAGAGCGATTGACTAGTCTTGGTTGTTGAACTGTGAGCTTGTCCATCATTGTTTGCAATACTTGGTAATAGACATTTGCCGTCACTTGCACATCACAGCTTCTTACCGAATGGTACAACAGTGACTGTGCCATTCGGTAAGAAGCTGTGATGTACAAGTCCGGCACTGGTCCACCAGACAGTCACCGTCATCTTCCTATGAGTAATCTTTTTTATAGCGCACTGATTAGGTGCTGTACCCGGGTCCACTCACTGAGACGAACGCTTACGGTTGTCGAACAGGATCCGCATTTTTATCGCAGGAAACAATTCTATTTAGAATTTCCTCGTTTCTATTCTGATTTAATAGTGCTATACATGCTTCGACGCGTATGTCTCGCTGTTGGTCGCTTAGTTCGTGTAGCACCCACTTTTTTATCTTTCTTATTTGAAACAAGTGCTTCAATGTTGTTTTGACACTAACTCCAAGGCCCGCAGCAAGCTTCCACTATCGCCTTCAATTCGTCGTTATGGACAATGGTTACCAGCCGACCGCGAGGCTCGTTCTTCAACTCTAAATTTGTTTATGCAAGCAGTGTTACGCCCGTACACGTCGTTAATGTTTCGTGTTGTTTGCGCAGCGCTATTTCCACGTAGGAACTCATTTTCGAAAATTGTACGAATTGTCAGTTTATCCATGGAGCCAAAAACTACCACAATGTTACATAAACAAAAAACAAATTACTGACTTAGAAGTAAAAATAACACGGCTTTCGAATAAAATTTATTTGAATTTCGAATTCCACCCCAATCAACAGATAATTAAATCTGAAAATACTCGTTATAGAATCTCCAATTACATAGGTAAAGACCTATTATTAGTGTGATCAATTTTCGTACATTACTTGGGAGTTTGTCATAAAAACGTACACCTTGCATTATAAACACGATTTACTTATAAACACGATAATTTATAATCTGCCATTAATAGCGCTATTATATTTAAGTTAGATATTTTTTTCTTTTGTGAAGGGTAACTACGGCTGTAACTTAGTAGTTACGTTAATTTTGCGAACTCTTTCACAGAGCTCTACCACTACTGATTAATAGATTCGTGATTACGGAAATTTATTGATGTCATGACTGGCAGAATATTCTGCGAAATACTATTGTTTTGCCGGGTAAGGGAACTGCATTTGCTCGTTCAGTTGAAAAGCAAGCTTAAATAATATACAACTATCTGCTCGTGACAACGCAAATTATAACTATTTTGCAGCAAAAGCAATAGTTATAGATCAGGTGATCACTTTAGTACTTCATCGAGACCAATATTATAGCCCATCCTTGCTACGTCTGCTTGTAAGATTCAGTTTTTTTATACCACTTAGGTGACATACGAGTATAAGCAACCAGCTTACCTGATGGTTCCATCAAAGGACAAGCAGGCGGCGCACGGCTCAGTACCATCCATGCTACTCGTAATACACCACCCACATCATTATTATAATAAAGGGATTAGTCACGTACCGTTTTATCAGTGTTTAGGCCGATAATGTTTCAGCTAAATTCATGATCGCACTCACCCTGGATACCCTCAAGGTTCACGGTATTCAACCGGTATTTATTAAATTAAAAATTGCAAATCTCGATGAACATTTCGGCCCCAGTTTATAGGGTCAAATATTTTGCAAATGTATTATTAGTAAAAGCTTTTGTAGCGAACAGGTCATAAAACAAGACACCGGTATCTCATACTATCACTAACCCAACCTAACATATTACCTCATCTACTCATAGATACGAGTACCACACAAGCGAAAATACAAACAAAAGCCTATAATCAATATTATTTTCCTCGTCGATATTACTTCACACAAGAACAATAGTGACGCCATTTTCCCTAACTAGGGGTTTAAATACTGAGCTAAAATCAAGATTCATCACAGTACTCAGTTGCATCTTCACTTGAGAACTATAACCAAACTTTAATAAAACAACAAAATGGCCGCTTTCAAAGCTGTTTTCTTCATCCTCTTGGTGGCCGCCGCCATGACCATTGAGGTAGCCCAAGCTGCGGTCCGCGTCGGACCTTGCGATCAAGTAAGTTACCTTTCATCATAATGATTTTTCATAGTCCTCAACCTAGACCCTTACATAATTTTTAAAAAGTTTTTTATGCTACATGGAGATGGAACAAGCTTATGGCCCATCTTATGTTAGGTGGTAACCATCGCCTATAACAGAGGACTGCCTCGTAAGTCACGCACCTTAGAAACTGCCCTACGTTGTACTACCCTACGTCTATCAACTTGCGGCATACAGGTATAAATCCGAACGTGCCTGTAATTTCACCGGCAACCATACCCTTCAAACCCAAAAATGCTGCTTGGCGGCAGAAATAGGTATGGTGGTAGTACTTCCCCTTTTCACAAAGAACTCTTAATCTTATTAAAATTGATATTGTCTAACAGAAACAAATACATAGTCCTGGGGTCAATTCTACTAATTTATAAAATAATCGATTATGACTGTTGTTCCTGTCGTTGTCAAATTTACGCGGAATTTAAGTTTAACTTTCTCCCAATCTTGAAAGTGAACCAGCGAGAGTTGATCACTGAGTGATTTGTCAATTTTTAAGGGCATTTCAGTTCTTGAAGCAGTTTACAAGCGTTTTGCTTGTCAGAAATTAGTCACCGGGTGATTAACAAGATGCAGTATCCATCAGGCAAAAGACTATTTTTCATCAACCGACCTAACCTATTGAACTATAAAATGTCAAGTAATAGGATGTTTAATCTTTAATAGCAAATCTGCTGGTAGCTTCTATCTAAATAAAAAACGTGAGCAATCTTCGAACATGTTCCCAAAGTACAAGCTGTGTTAAGGCTAGATAGCGCTGTGTGAAATGTCCAGCATTATTCATGATTTATTTACAGGTGTGCGCACGTACCCCGCCCGAGAGAGACGAATGCTGCCGCGCTCACGGACACTCCGGCTACTCATCCTGCTCCGGAGGCAGAATGTACTGTCGTTAACTTGCCAAACAAAGAACAAATTTAACCGTGACACTCTATACACCTAGTCTAAAGTTCTATTGTATCACTATGCTCGGAATATATACTAACCGTTGACTATTCACAAAAACGTTAATTATTAAATTACATTTTCAAGCATTTATTTGTTTATTTTCTGGCTACAGCCCTAGTTAATACACCAAGTTAGTTTTATATATCTTTCTTCATCATCTTTGAAATCTCATAAAGTGACAAAATGTCTTCCTTTTAGCGCTTCGGTTACAAACATGCACAGAGACAGAATTACTTTTGAATTTATAATATAACTAGTGGACCCGCCAAACTTCGCACCGCCTTGACATGCATATAACGCGTGCTGTCAATATAAGTCACCCTGGTAGAATTGTCAATTGATGCCATCATTATGTATGAGAAAATGAATGACTTCCACAAATAATTCAATACCAAAATTAGCCAAATCGCTCCACCCGTTCTCGAGTTTTAGCGAGACTAACGAACAGCAATTCATTTTTATATATATAGATAGACAATATCTCGGGATAACTCCGACCGAAGCATCTGTTTCAACCGTTATTCATTTTTTTTACATCCAATTTGACGATATTTGCAGCACGCATTCTGTCAATTCTATGTGAAACGTCATAAGGTTACATTATAAAAGCGCTAAGGTTAGATTATAAATAATTTTATATGGTGGTAAAAATTGCGCGCAAAATTAGAAAATTTAAGAATACTTTCTTAAATTTTCTAATTTTGCGCGCAATTTTCTTAATTTTTTCTTTCATAAAAACCTTCTCCTGACAATAAGAAATACAACAAAAAAAATTTGCTTAATCGGTCCAGCCGTTCACGCGTGATGGCGTGACCAAGGGAAATAAGGATTCATTTTTGTATATAGAGATTAGTATGGATAATATTACCTTGAGAACAGGGTCCAACGCTGGGTCCAACTCTTGTCCCACATTTTCAAGTAAGATCGGCTTTCCAAACCGCAATGCCGATTCGAAATTTCTCAGCAAATCTCTGTCGTTCGGCTTGCAAACCACTAAGCCTTCGATTTTACCCTAAAAATTGAACATTATTTTTATATTTATACATTTACGGTTTTTAATATACTTCTCTCGTATGCAACCCGATAGGTGGGCCAAGAAGACAAGCTTATGAACTCCTAAAGACGGAAAGCGACGCCGAGGAAGGCCTAAAAAGCGCCGGAGCGATGACTTGGACGTCTTCCAAAGAGACTGGCGGGATATGGCTCTAGACTGTGATAAGTGGAAAGAAGAGATGGAGGCCTTTGCCCATCAGTGGGACTGTATGGGCTAGTAAAAAAAATGTACTTTTCTAACATGAATCCCCATTTGTTCACATAGATCCAGTCCATCCAAAGGTTGCCTGAAAGAGATCACTTTAAGCGATAAGGATGCTTATTGATACTTTGATTTAATTGTGTATTATCTTTTGTCTCTTATTGTTAATAGTTTGTAATAAAGAAATTATCTAATCTAATATTTTTTTAAGAATCAGGGATAGTGTGTTGTTTAATTAATTTATTGAAAATTAGATTCATTTAATAATGTAATGTCAAAGACCCATTCTTTATTAATTAAAAACCTTATTAAACTTGTCAATTTTTTTTTATATATATAGGCTTGCGTTTGACCACGATCTCGCCTGATGGTAAGCGATGATGCAGTCTACGATGGTACACGCTTGTCTAGAAGAAACCTATTCACTCGCGACTTTAGATACCCAGGTTGTAGATATCTGGAAACACAGACTCTGGCAAGTCGTTCCACTCTTTGGCGGTGCGCATAATGAAGGTCGAAGAGAACCGCTTTGTGCGAATGGGAGGTATTTCTACCATATAGCGGTGGCGCACCGCAGAGCGTCTGGTTGTAGTTATATGTTAGTACAATTATTAAGGATCCTTTTAAAATACATACAATAAAAAAATAACGTCTAAATTGTAACATTTTTGACAGAGTTATAGCAATTTCAATCCTTGAAGCTTGGGATTGAGTGATATTCCTAATAATTTCCTAATAAAAAGCCTACTATACCATATTTAGATTCTAAATAATCCGATATATATCCTTAATCCTCTGCAGTCTGGCTTTCGTAAAGGCCACAGTATTGTCACTGCTCTAGTCAAAATCACGGACGATATACGAGTGGGCATGGAAAATGGGCAACTTACCGTGCTGACTTTACTTGATTTCAGTAATGCGTTCAACACCGTAGATTTTGATATTCTCCTGGCAATACTTAGCTCCTTTAACGTATCTCCAGCTGTGATTGGTTGGTTTTTCAATTACTTGCACGGGCGCCGTCAGCGTGTTCGACTCGAGGAGTCTCTCTCTTCGTGGTGTAATACGTCTGTTGGTGTACCTCAAGGTGGCGTTTTATCTCCTCTTCTTTTTGCAATCTTCATAAACTCTATTTCTCTTAATCTTTCTTCGTCTGTTCACCTCTACGCAGACGATCTTCAGATTTATAATCAAGCTACGCTCAGTAATATTGCTGATGCTGTTGACGTTACCAATTGCGATTTACGCCGTATTGCAGAGTGGAGCAAGCTCCACGGTGTGAAAGTTAATCCTACCAAATCGCAAACCATTATTGTAGGTAGTTTAAGAACGCTTAGCAAAATTGATTGGTCCACTGTCCCACAAGTTGTCTTTGACGGAATAGCAATCCCATACAGCGAAACCGTTAAGAATTTAGGTATCATCATTGACCGCAACTTTTCATGGAAGGCTCAGCTTGAACTAACCAGCCGGAAGTTGTTTGCGTCAGCTGGTTCACTAAGGAGACTAGGAAACTTTTTGCCTACGTCCACCAAGACTGCGCTTGCACAATCGCTTTTACATCCCGTACTAGACTATGCCGATGCTTGTTATCTGGACCTCACTGAGGAACAGCTTAACAAGCTCGAGCGTTTACAAAATTTTTGTATTTGATTTATATTTGGCCTCCGTAAATATGATCATGTGTCTCCCTTCCGTTCAAAGCTTAAATGGCTTCCGATTCGTCTTCGTCGGAATACGCATATCCTTTTTCTTCTCTATGCTATTCTTTTCAATCCCTTCTCTCCTCACTATCTGAAAGATAGATTTTAATTTCTCCATTCTTCAAATAACTATACTCTTAGGTCATCAGAAAACTTGATACTCAGAACTCCTTCGCACAGCACTTCCTTTTACAGCGCTTCTTTTACTGTCCAGGCTGTTCAGCTGTGGAATGCTCTGCCCGAAGAAGTAAGACGGTCATCGTCCTTACACGTCTTCAAATTGAAGGTGAAACATCATTACCTGACGATGTCATCTTCCTATCGTTATTTATTTACTATTTATGTACTTATTTTATCTGTCAGTATAGTTTGCTATATGTATATACCTATTTATTAGTCTATTTTATAAGTATATTAAGTATTAGGATTAAAACTTCATATTATTATTATATCTTAGAATATATTATGTGTAAATGTAATGTATCCGCTAAAGTACACCGCACTCCGTAATTTTTAAAAATTTCGCTCCATCCAAAGGTTGCCTGGAAGAGATCGCTTTTAGCGATAAGGCCGCCCATTGTATTGCCTTATTTATTTTAACCCAGTACTTATTTTTTTTATTATTTCTGTTTGTGTGGTAATTCAATAAAGAGTTATCTATCTATCTATCTATAATATGTGATATAGTAACTTTTGTACATCACTTGGGAGTTTGTTATAAAAGCGTACACCTTGCCCTTTAAACGATTTACTAACTTTATGGAGTCTACAAGTGACAAAAGCGAGTTTATCTTTATTTCTAGTATTAAAATTATTATCAGTATTTTTCCCAAACAAATTAATATTTTTGTGAATATACATCGGATTTTCATAGATGTATTGACAAGGGAATGTCATAAAATTTATACTTATGGCGTAATGATCCTCTGGGGCCCGTATAATACATATATATTGTTGGACATTTCACACAGCGCTATCTAGCCCCAAACTAAGTAGAGCTTCTACAATGGGAACCAGATAACTGATAGAATACCTACTTATACCTACCTATACTTTTTTGTAAATATTATACATACTTATAATATATAAAAAAACATCTAGACCCGGAGCAAATATCCGTAGATCATGCAAACACGTGTTCCGCGGCGGGAATCGAACACGCTACTCCCTGCGTTTCAGCCCACTGCGCCACTGAGGGTTATAAATTGACCATATAATGGTTTATGCATTTATTTTCTCAAAACTATTACAAATTTAGTTATAGAAAAAATTACAATTTATCTTAAAAAATAAAGAGGATGTGCTATTTGGCGGAGCAAACCATTCTAACTGTTGAATTAACTCTATCTCTAGAATAATCTCGCTATATTCAAATATATAAAATATTGATGATACTGTTTTACAGTAATATGTGGGTAGAGATCGTCCAATCTAAAAATGAACACCGTCCACATCATTACTGTGCGTCAACACTACATTATGACAATTCAAAATAAGCCTTGTGAGTACAGTAAATAAAAGAACATTTCGCTATGACGCAATGAAGTGGAGGGAAGTTCATTTTTACAGTAGACGGTCTCTAGTATGTATTACTCGTGCGCGATAACTTGGGACCTGCTAGGAATGCGACTCCCCGACCGCTTCCCCTGCACATACCCGATGGCGCCCGTATTGTACCGTTCGCATCACTATTTTTTACTAGGGTTTTTAGTCTCGTACTGGCCTACGTCACGTAACGACGCGCTCTGGAATTCTTTTAGTTTTCGTTTGTGTTATTGTTTTGTTGTTGTAGTTTTTGTTGTTATAGTTTGTGACATTGTTTTGTTGTTGCAGTTTTTGTTGTTATAGTAAATGTTGTAAATTTATCGGATACCTCTTGGTCAAGTGATTATAGTGAGACTGAGGACGAAGAACAACCTCTAGAAGGCATAAATCCACTAAGTAGTGACGAAGATGAGATAATGTAAATAATAGATAAAATAAATGTATAAACTTAAACATTGTATTTTTATTTTATTCAAATAGTGTAAAAAAGATTAGATAAAAAGCAGCGTCCTCCCTGAGTAACATAATAAATTAGGTTAAAAAAAACAAAGACGAAGCCGCGGGCGGCTGCTTGTTATGTTCGCTTTTATGCGGACGGTACAAACACGCCAATATGACGTCACCGCGCTCAGGTCCCAACTTACGGCGCACGGGTAATATACATATAAACTAACAAGAAACGGAGCAGTGCGTAGAAGTGTACCGCACCGTGCATTCAACTAAAGGAATGTATACCAAGGCTCATGTAACAGTGTAAGAATAAGTGTCATAGCGGAAAATATGTATATACCATAGCTCGGATCCACTTATTGGCCTGCGTCTGAGGGTCGATGATGAGCGGCCAGCGCCGGGAGTTCCACATGAGGACTGCAGACTCCACGGACAGAGGGTCTCGCGGCAACCCGTACAGTTGCCAAATCCTGTTCAACATTCATACGAATATTTATCTCTACTAATATTGTAAAGAGGAAAGATTTGTATGTTTATTTTATTTATTTATTTAGAGAAACCAACGGCGATACAAATTGTTTGGTTAAATAGCTTAGAACTAAACGTAAGGCTAATAACAGGTTTCTACGTTTGAACATTGTAAAGAAAAGATGTCGGGAACAAAAACAAAAGAAAAACAGCCTATAATAGTTAGCCTATTATAAAGTTACAATCAAAATAGTATTATTCAGTTGTACACTGCACTTGTAATAAAAAGAATCTAATGTGAAATTATTGTGTTAGAAAATAAAGACTGAGCATAGGAAAAAGAAAAAAATCGTCTCTAAAAGTTGAAATATGTACCAAAAACACGTTTCAATTAACCAAAGGTTGGTAGGTATTGTAGAAAATTCAAAATAAAACGCATGCAATTTCATAGGCAGGTATTATAAAAACACATGTTAAAAAAAATATAGGCAAATCCTCCCCTCCACCGCACCAAAAGCTCACAAGTTTGTAACGAATAAATTCAAAAAATACTGGTCCGATTTTCAAAATTCTTACACCAAAGAACGCCCGATTGCGCGGAAGGAGGGTAATGTTTTTATTGACAAACCATGCGTGCGAAGCCGGAGGCACGTCAGCTAGTGATTGATACTTTTTTAATACATTGCATAGTTTTCCCTAGCTACATTTTTGTTACTATTTTACGTTGCATAGTGTCATCAGCTGCTATAGGTAATAAGATTACTATCTTTTATTTATAAAAAAAAAATCTATCATAATCTTTATAATAAATATTTTTTTTATAATAGCAGCGTTTTACCTGAAAATAAAACGCATATTGTATACTTACCTTATTTGAACTTTTTGTTGAGAAAGACCCTGTCTATTTTCTGCAGAATCGACCCGCTTACCCCTACTTTATTGCTCTCTGTACGGCGAACGACATTGGAGACGACACCGATAAGTCTGGAGTGAAAAGACGAGCTCTTTTGCTCACTGCGCTTGTGGAAAATACCTTCCGCGTCGCTAAAGATTTGGTTTTTCCTGACAGCTTGGACAATGTGGAGTATAATAGGTTTTTAGTCTTTTAGAAAAGTTGGACGTCCATTTACAGTCGAAAAAAAGCACGTTCGCTGAAAGATACAGTTTTTACAAGGCTGAACAACGTCCAGGAGAAGACCTAGCCGAATGGGCGGCGCGAGTGCGTAATTTGCGCGAGCGCGCGAGCTGGCAACGCCGCGGCCGGCGTGGCTGGCGCGGGGAGCGGTGCGCGGTGTTTCATCCAGTGATGATGTGTGAGTGTCGAAGTGTTGTGTTGTGTGCGGTTATAAAAATCACTCTAAAGAAAAGTGTCGTTTCGTAAATTATATCTGCCAAAAGTGTAACAAAAAAGGTCATCTTAAAAGAATGTGCAAAGCTAAGATAAGTGATAGCAATTTTATGGGCACGGATGACAATGACGCTGGTGAAGGTATTTATAACTTATTTAATATTAAAAACTCATTAAAGGACGAACCGATCTCGCGTAAAAATTGGTTAGATTCTAAAGAAATTCTTTGTGAAATTGATTGTGGTAGTGCTGTCTCCGTTTTACCGGCGGTTATCTATCAACAGCTGTTCGGAAGTTATAACAATAAGTATAGCTTACAGCCATGTAATGAGGTATTTAATTTTTATACCGGAGTTAAGATTTCTCCTATGGGTTGTTAATCATTGCCAGTAACTTTCGAAGGACGCACTAAGCAAATGTTATTTTTTGATATCAAAACTAATGAAAAACGTTTATCTCTTTTGGGTCGCGATTTTATGAGATTGTTTTGTTTACATTTATGTAGTTTGAAGTGCAATAATATGGCTGTAAACAACAACGCAGGCGAGGCCCTAATAACTAAATATTCTAAACTATTCTCAGATGAATTAGGCAGATTCAACAAATATAAAATTAGCCTAAAAATTAAACCGGAAGCTCAGTTAAAGTTTTTTAAGCCTCGACCCACGCCTTTAGCTTTAAAACCTAAAATAGAAGAGGAGCTGCGACGTTTAGTAGCACTTGGAATTTTGGAAAAAGTTGATCATTCGGATGTTGCTACGCTTATTGTTCCAGTGGTACGTTCCGATGGTAACGTCATAATTTGTGGGGATTTCTCTGTAACTGTTAAACAAAGTTTTGTACCTAGACAATTATACACTTCCTAGAATCAAAGATTTATTTGCCAAGCTTCACGGTAGAATAGAATTTAGCAAATTAGATTTGAAAATGGCTTATCTTCAACTGGAGCTGGACGATACTAAACAATGGTGTTGTATAAACACACATATGGGTTTGTTTAGGTATAAAAGGCTGGCGTTTGGTTTAGCTAACGCACCATTTATATTTCAACGGACAATGGAACAGTTATGGTGATATAGATGGTATATGTATATATGTAGATGATATTTTAATAACAGCTCCTAACAGGGTTTTGCATTTAGAAAGATTAGAACTGGTTCTAAAAAGATTACAAGAAGCGGGTTTACGAGTGAAACGTGATAAATGCGAGTTATTTAAAAAATCTGTTGAGTATCTCGGTTATGTGATAGACAAAGACGGTTTACACAAATCAAATACTAAAATCGAGGCAATTGTGAAATGCTTACCTGCATTCACAACGTTAGTGAATTAAAATCATTTTTAGGGATGGTGAACTATTACCGTTGTTTTGTTCCGAATACATCTTCAGTACTTACTCCCTTAAATAATTTATTGAAAAAAGGTGTAAAATGTGAGTGGGGCCAATCTCAGTCAGATGCATTTGAAAGAATTAAGAGAGAACTGATTTCGGATCGCGTGCTGGCCCATTACCACCCTGAGTACCCCACTATCGCGACGTGTAATGCGGCTCCTGAAGGCCTGGGGGCGGTGCTCGCGCAGCAGCAGCCCGACGGCTCCGAGCGAGTGGTGGCTTATGCCTCTCGTTCTTTGTCGAAAGCCGAGTCTAATTATGCACAAATTCAGAAAGAAGCCACGTCCATTGTTTTTGCGATTAAAAATTTTAATCATTATTTGTATGGCCGTACTGTAGCATTTATATTGCGTACGGACCATAAACCAATTTTGGCTATTTTTGGTAAAGAAAAAGGTGTGCCCGTTTTGGCCGCGAATAGATTACAAAGGTATGCTTTGTTTTTATCTGCATATAATTTCCGCATTGAATATGTTAAAAGTGATGATAACGTGGCCGATTTCTTGTCAAGATCGGTTTCTTTATTGAATGAAGTAGAAGATATAGATCAAACGTTGTATATCAATTTCATTGGTGAATCAGTCCTACTACCGATTACTATTGAGAATATAAGAGTAGAAACCGCTCGTGACGGGATTTTACAAACGGTGATGCGATTTAATCAGGATGGTTGGCCATCTAAAATACTAGATCCTCAGTTACGGTCGTTTTTCTTATGTCGTTTAAAACTGGCTGTCGAAAACGGATGTATTTTACGGGGCCACAAAATAGTAATTCCTTCCTGCTTTCGTGAAAGACTTTTAGATGAATTACACAGTTCGCATTTTGGCGTAGTTAAAACGAAATCTGAAGCTAGAACGCGTATGTGGTGGCCAAATATCAACAAAAATATTGAAGATAAAATAGGTTCATGTTCTGTATGCAACACGCTCCGCTGTCACCCACCTAAAGTGCCGTGGCCATACCCGGAGCGCGCGACTTACCGAAGTAAGCAGTTTTTAATCGCATTTGACGCTGATTCTAAGTGGGTCGAATGTTTTTCAATGCAAAAGGCAGATAGTGAAGCCGTAATTAGTAAACTATGTGAAATGTTTAGCAGGTTTGGTTTAGTGCGTACCTTGGTTACTTACAATGCTACCAATTTTTGTTCGAATGAATTTGAAACGTTTTGTCAATTAAAAGGAATCCAGCATTTGAGCGGTGCGCCGTATCATGCAATGTCAAACGGACAAGCAGAAAATAGTGTCAAAACTGTAAAAAATGGTTTAAAAGCGATATTTAATGACAACATGAACAATAAAAATGTTTTAAAAATATTGAATAAGTTTTTGTTTGACTACAGGAACTCAATTCATTCGTCTACGGGATTTTCTCCAGCCCAATTGATGATCGGACGTCCTTTACGTTGTCGACTCGATTTGTTAAGGCCGTTGCAAGTAGACTCTTTACCGTCCTCGTCATCCGCTGCTAAAGATAATGTAATCAAAGCGCAATTGAACCAATGTAAACAGTTTGGAGGTAATAGGAATGTAAGTTTTTCAGTAGGCGACAGAGTTTTGATCAAACATTACTTTAATAATGGTACTAAACATATTTGGAAACAGGGTATTGTTAAGAAATGCCTAGGCTCTCGAATGTTTATAGTTAACATTTCCGGCGAAAATGTAAATGTAAAAAAACATATAGATCAGTTATTGACGTACAAAGGTATCAACTCATCGTTAGATCAGGATGACGATGTAAGTGTTTTCGCAGATAATTTGCCTAAATCCACGGGTCAACCTAGTGAGCTGAATGCTGACTTGGTATCTGACTATGCTTCATCTACGTCTCCTGCGCGTGATAAGATGGATGAAGGAGAGGAAATACGAGCTGACTCGGATGATGAGTTTTTAGATGCAGTTTCTCCTGATGCTGCCCCTAACGTACGAAATGACGATCATTCGCATCATTCTAATGAAAGTGATAATGCAAATCAAAATCCTCAGCTTGTCCGCCGATATCCGATTCGAAAAACTCGGAATCAATTATATTATCAGTTTTAGTTTGTAAGCATTTTGTTAATAGTGGTGGAGGGATGGTGTATCGATATACATACTTATTTCTATGATGTGGTGTATCGATATACATACTTATTTCTATTTGTGGGTAGACTTGTTTGGCAGTTGGTTGTCAGCCATTAAACGAGCACAAGTGATTTGCAGTGTTTCCTTGCGTTATTCCCTAAAATACTGAACACCTTGTTATACTCCTGAGGTTTATCACTTTGGTGGCCACCTCTTGATCAAAACGAGCCTCTGTAGTGGTATGAGAATGTAGGGCGAATGTCAGTATGAATATGGTTATGAAATCTCTGACCCTGCGAGGGACGAGAATGACAACAACCCTGCGAGAGTTGATTTGCATGGGAAATATGCGCTGTGGCACAAAATCCATCTGAAGTACTCTGTGAGGGTAACTTTCGATTCATCTGCCCCTGCGAGGGGTGATTTGTAGGTTTGCTCGTTCCCACTTGCGAAGTAAGAACATTTGAACCTTGTTTATTTAAAGGCAAGAAAGCTTTTCGAACGCCGCCTGCTTTTTCAAGGACTGTAGTCAGTGCCTTTGCTTCAAATAAATGATGGCAGGATGGAGAGATCTTACGCATGGCAACTTTATTTAGAGGATCCCGCACAAAATTAGTTATCCCGTCTCTCCTCATCTGCATGACTTCCGCGCGATGACCGCAAACAATTTGTAATACTTTAGATGAAATTTTATAGAACTCTCCATTTAAAAACTGTTCGTTTACTTTTTCGCTTATACCCTCAAAATTTATTTCAGAATTACTAACCCATTGTAAAAGGCTCCGAACGGAAGTCTGCAAAGCCTCACGTTGTTTAAGGACACAAAAAGTTAACGCCGCGAATGCTTTATCTGAATAGGCAAGATGCCGCAGAGAATCGTATGCTTTAATTTTGTCATTGACCTCTTATTCGACCAAACCCAGGGTATGATTATATATCTTTTGTGTTTCCGAATAACGAACTTCACACCACTTACTACTTGCAAAATGCTGGATCTCATTTAGATTTCTCAAATAACCTTGTGGAGTTTTTGGAACGGAGGGCTCCTTCAGCTTCGTTTCAATTTCAAAAACGAAACCAGGTTCTGAAAGTGATTCCGTAATTTTTTAATTTGAGCTTCGCTCACTACCGTTATTATATAAATCTCCACTTACATTACCATGAACTAATTCTTCCGAATTCAAATAATTGAAATTAGATTGTTGTTTTCGGAGTTCAGCAATTTATTTTATCAACTTGTTTAGGCGATTATGCTGACGACTACGTTTGGCCCCCCCTTTTTTACGCTTATGAATGACATTTATTTTGTTACCGAGAATCGGAACTAGATGACGACGATGAAGAACTGGACTCGCTTGAGGAACTCTAGCTGAATGAACTACTTGAGAGGCTACGCCGCCTTTTAAATAAAAATAACACTCAAGTTGCAATCTGAATAATAGAATAGAAACACTAAATTAGTAAAAACAAAGAAAAACTAACACAGATAATGAGGGTAGCTCGGCCCCGCTACGAATCTAAAAATAGATCTCGTCTCGATCTTTAGAGCACAAAAAAAACAGATGATTTACATCAAGATAATAACGAACGGTAATACCGTTAATAAATTAGGGTACACAAGTAAGTAATTTAATTAAAGTTTCACAAAAAAATTACTCACATGGTGGGTCTTCGTACGACGTAAGTCGTCTAGAACGGAGTATATAAATAAAAGATCTCGAAATGAGGTTGAAGAACAGTATTCTATGAAGAAAAGATCTTTAGTATTTTTTTTTTGTACTCCGTAGAAGCGACCGTTCACTGCAGAAAATAAGTCGCCAATGAGCATAGACCGCGCGTTAGCTAACTCTTGCGCTGCCAGGTGAGATGGAGAGAGATGTGCGAGCGAGAGAGCAATAAAGTAGGGGTAAGCGGGTCGATTCTGCAGAAAATAGACTGGGTCTTTCTCAACAAAAAGTTTCAAATAACGGTCAAGAGTACAATAAAAATCTTTTATTTATAACTATGGTTTTTTTATATGATTTGATTTGACATGATGCATTCTTTTAATTGTATTTGTTAAATAGTTTAATTGTTTGTACTTTTTAAAACGGCGCAACCCCAACTTTCAGTGCCCTTATAGGGTACATGTACTTACTCCCTAAGGTAATAGTAAGTACCTATCTAAGCTGTAAAAAATGTATATGTACAATAAGTAAACAAAATAAATATGAAAACTACCTACTTCTTCTGAAAATAGTATGCATATTAGTAGACCTATTATTTTGTTATAATATACCTAACAAAATCAATGAGTTACTACCTACTTATATTGTTGTGCCCAACAGGGTCCACGATTAATAAATAAATAATAATGCTGGACATTTCACACAGCGTTATCTAGCCCCAAACTAATAAACGCTTGCACTATAGGAACCAGATAACTGATACATACTTGTAATATGCAAAGAAACAACTAGAACCGGAACAAATATCTCTAGATCATGCAAACATTCGTCCCGCGGTGGGAATCTGTAGTGACGTTAGTCAATTAATTTAAAATTACATTAAACTTATCTTCTAACTAAGACTACTATTATATAAAACTACTTATTTACAAACATGTTTACTATCTACGTAATATCTAGTTTAAAGTCTATTAAAATGTACGTTTTATTTCAAAGGTAATAATTGGAATCACTGTTAACAGTTGTTTATTCGCTTGTACGCGCGTTATGTACACCAAACCGGTTTTACCTCTAATTATGTGCTAGTGCGCCGCGCGCTGGCTAAGGCCGAATGCGGGGCGCCCCCACAGTCTGTTCTGTGATCTGACGGCGAATGCACGCCTGTTTTCGCTCCGCTAGTACATAACGCCGTGTGCAGCCAAGTAGTGCTTTTTTATATAGCTAGCGCAATAATTCTATCTAGCTTATTAGTGCTTTCATCTAGTGCAATCATTCTATCTAGCTTATACCTAGTCAGGTCATAAGTAGTGTCACACAGCAAAAACCTTTTCTTTTAGAAAAAGTTGCATCGTTGCGGTTACGAGCCAATTAAAATTTTTGACATACTGAAAAATTTGAATATAACCAAAAGATTCGTTTATCGCACCATCAAACGATACAATGAAGACTCTAGTGTAGATGACAGGTCAAGAAGTGGTCGCCCTCGGTCTGTTAGGACTCCAGCAGTGATAAAAGCTGTGAAGGCGCGAATTCAAAGATATCCCAAACGTAAGCGGAAACTGTTGGCCCATCAGATGGGGTTAAGCAGAACCACGGTGAAAAGGGTGTTAAATGAAGACTTAGGGCTTCGGGCATATCGAAGAAAAACAGGACATCGTTTGAATGCTCGTCTAATGGACCTGAGACTGAAGAGATGCCGCGCTTTGTTGAAGCGGTACGCGGGGAAAAAATATCGGGAAATTCTTTTTTCGGATGAAAAAATTTTTACCGTAGAAGAGCTACAACAAACAAAATGATAAGGTGTACGCACACAGTAGTGAAGAAGCGAGCAACCGTATTCCGCGTGTCCAACGAGGTCATTTTCCATCCTCGCTCATGGTATGGTTGGGAGTTTCTTATTGGAGCTTAACAGAGGTACATTTTTGTGAGAAAGGTGTAAAAACGAATGCAGTTGTGTATCAAAATACAGTCCTAACGAACCTTGTGGAACCTGTTTCTCATACCATGTTCAATAACAGGCACTGGGTATTCCAACAAGATTCGGCGCCAGCTCATAGAGCGAAGAGCACACAAGACTGGCTGGCGGCGCGTGAAATCGACTTCATCCGGCACGAAGACTGGCCCTCCTCCAGTCCAGATTTGAATCCGTTAGATTACAAGATATGGCAAACACTTGGAGGAAAAGGCGTGCTCAAAGCCTCATCCCAATTTGGAGTCACTCAAGACGTCCTTGATTAAGGCAGCCGCCGATATTGACATGGACCTCGTTCGTGCTGCGATAGATGACTGGCCGCGCAGATTGAAGGCCTGTATTCAAAATCACGGAGGTCATTTTGAATAAACTTTAGTGTCATAAGAATCTATGTTTTGTTAAGTTCATTTTGGTATATAAATGGTTACATAATGAATAAACTTGTTTCAATTATTTTATATTAAACATGTGACAGAATTTATGACCTGACTAGGTACATTACTTCTTATATCTCCAGAACCTTAAATAAATAATATATAGTGTGAACTGACTGGTGTATAGTGTGAGTTATTGAACAGCAATATACCCTGGTAGGTTCCCTCTAGAAATCTAACCTGCAACCTCCTGCGTCTCAGACGGCTATTCACCCACTGTGCCACGGAGGTCGTCATTTTTATCATCTATCTACTTACATATAACCAAAAATCAAGGTCTATCATCTATTTAACCTCTTCTTTTGTATTTTATTTTCGTGTGTCGTGTTTTATTAGTTTTTTTTAAATACCTGATCTGAACTGCATCTCCCAAAACGGAGAGTGGGGTGGCCCCGTCCGAGTGCGGCACACCCACCTCCTGTACAACAAATGTATTTACTGGTATAAGTAAAATAAAAAAACGCTCGTGTTGCATGCGCTAAACCTTATTGCAGCATTATATAAGTAAACTTGTGAACACTAAGGGCGACTTCCGCAACGATGCCTAAACGTATTTAGTGACTAAATATGATATAGAGAGTTGTCAAATAAATCATTTATTGTTTGCTGTTCATATGTTACAAAATAAGATCTTAAAATTAAATATGATAGTGCTTAATGATATTATCTGCCGGTTAGGCCTTGCAAAGTTGTATAAACTCTTGATCAATATTAATTATTATGATTATCAGCCCACTGTGTCCCACTGCTGGGCAAAGGCCTCCCCCCATTCTTTCCAGACACTTCTTTCAAGCGCTAAGGTGGTCCAGTCCGCTCGGATATTAGTGAGCTCATCCCTCCATCTCTTTTTTGATCTGCCACGACGTCTTCGGGCTGTGTCGGAGTTCCACTCAATTAATTTTAAAATAATCTTAATTTCAAAAATGCATTAACCGAATCGATGCAATGATTCAGTAGCCATGTAAATTATATATATTTAATTTGATTGAGTGGTAACTCCTTAATGTCATTTAACTTATACCTACATTCTTATACACATGCAGTACACATTTTTGTAAATATAATAATACAGATACATACAATTAAACATACTTAGTCGCTAACTACGTTTAGGAATCGTTGTACAAGCCGAGTTTAGACTAGTTTGCTTTTTTGTAGCAAATACGATAGCAATTCAAATGTCTAGTTCTAGGACATGCTGGTTTCCTCATGTTTCACAGTTTTAAACACGTGGCAGCGCACACACAATCCACAGTCGTGAATTGCATTTTGTAATTTCAAAAAATACTGACTACGGAACGCTTCACCGCGCCTAATCAGACACGCGCCTGATCATTTTCTTTACTCGTATATACCTTCATGTGTTGTATCCATTCGTTAAGCAGCTCCCGTCTGAACTCTTCGGTGAAAGGTGTGATGTACCCAACGGCACCTGAACAAACATATTACACGCGTGATTTTTCCATGAATACTAGCTATTTTATTATTATTATTCAATTCATTTATTAAACTTTTTTTTTAGATGACAAAGATCCATAATTGTTGGTAAAATAATATTAAACATGTCAAATAGTACAAGTGCAATTTTACTAATCTTTAATAAACAAAAATATTAATATAAAAATAAGAAGTACAGTGTATGCGGTAATTATGTGAGCATCTAGTGCAAGTACTGCGCATGTACCATACAACAATGGCTTAGATGCTCACAGTCGAACCTGTTTGAGAACGCATTCAGTATACCGTTGGAGCTGGCCCAATTTCTGCGCCCCAGGGATGTGCACCGCTTGCGCATGGTGCTGTAAAAACAGTCCACTCGCGCCTCGGCAAACATCGCCGACGCGCTGCAGAACCGGGGCAGCCCCACCAGCACCCTGAACGCGTTGTTATACTGTACGCGTAGGGCATTGTACTGTTTTTGCGTATAACTAACCCACAGGCTGCTCGTGTAGAAGCTAGTACGGTACGCTTGGAATAGGCAGATTTTTACATCTGTGGAGCAACGAGCAAACCTGCGGGCGATCATGTTCGCTCTTACAGACAACTCCATACGCGCCCTCTCAATGTGTGCATCGTCATTCAGGTCTGAGGTTATCCAATGCCCTAGGTACTTAAACTGTTCTACTCTTTTTAGAGGTGTGCCATACATTTTCATTTCAGGTATATGAGCTGGACATTGACAACCCCTGGCCCGAAATACCATGCTTCAGTCCATGTAGGTGGGCATATTTCTCACAAATATCCAGCAACCTGGCCAGACCACAGACAGAGGCACTAAGCAGCGCCATGTCGTCCGCATAGCTGATATTATTAACACAAACTCCATCAATATGACAGCCGACACGGGTTCTGCTCAGATCCTCTATCAAAGCATTAACGTACAGGTTAAAGAGCTTCGGTGAGGTTAACCCCCCCCCCCCCTGCCTCACCCCACACTCCAGCCTGTACGGCTCCGAATAGGTTCCCGACCATCTCACGACATTGACCTGGTGCTGGTACCAAAATTTAAAAATGCGGTTTACCTCCTCAGGCACATTTATGTCTTCTAGTTTTTGCCACAAGATGTCATAACACACCAGGTCAAATGCCTTTGAGAGGTCGAGGAAACAGGCATAGATTGGTGTTCGTTTTTTAGTGTAATATTTGACAGTCTGCTTCAAGCTCAAGATAGCTGCTTCTGTTGACAGTCCTGATTTGAATCCGAATTGGTTGTCATGCAAGATTAGATGCATATCTAGTTGAGCATCAAGCAAACCGTCAAATACTTTCGCTATTATGGTAGCCAGTTAGCCAGATCGGTATATAGTTAGACTTATCTCCCATGTCACCCGTCTTATTTTTCACGATCGGTACCACCAGTCTTCATCATTTCGGTAGGTAAGTACGAGTGCCCCAAGCATAAGGTATAAAACATTGCTGTCTCAATCCAGGCCATAATCTAGCCATACTACGTGTTTTGTTATGTACGACATTAAATGAAAACACGGGTAGGGCTACTGGCTAGTACTGTTGTAAATAGTCATCATCAACACCCACAGCCTGACTTCACCCATTGTTGGGTATAGGCCTCCCCAAGTTTGTGCCATCCGCCACGATCCTGCGCTAGTCTCACCCACTGACGGCCCGCGAGCTTTACGATGTCGTCCACCCATCTCGCTGCCGGACGTCCTACCCCTCTACCGCTCCTCGGCCACCATTCCGTCGCTGCCCTGTTCCATCTGTCATCACCACGTCTAGCCAAGTGTCCCGCCCGAAATTATTTGAGCTTCATAACTCCAATCCCAATGTAAATTTTCCTTCCTCTCTGACACCCATGACCAAAACCTCAGATCCACTGATTCTCTCCTTTTTGCTTCCCCGAAACACTCAACGTCCTTCCGTGGCAACTTTTTTGAGGTGGTAGCTGTCGGTCTATGGAACTCTCTCCCTACTCGTATTAAAAAGGTGCCTAGTAAACCGGTTTTCAGACGACTAGTCAACAGTAATTTCTTGCAGTCCTCCACTAGCTGTTGAAATATATGAAAACGTAGTATGTGTGTTTGTATGTAATAGTATTTTTTTGTTTTATATATATATATATTCTATGTATTATTATTGTTATATCAAGTAGGTTTATGTATTTATTCTAACTGTGATCGGAGTTTATTGTTATTTGTGTTTCTTTTGTTTTTTTAATTATCATTAATATTGTTATAAGTTTTTTTTTTGTTACCTCTGAGGTTGGCAGGTATAAAATGCTATTAGCATTAAGCCCACCTTTTGTACATGTAATTTGTATTTTTGTGCAATAAAGTATTAAATAAATAAATCCCAAAGTAGCGAACTTTCGTTCGTGTACGGATCACGACGTTTGGAACTCGATCTAACAGTCTGATGTCGTGCATGGTACGCTCAATAGCTCTCTTGCAACTCTTGTTATTATCAACTCTCTTATTTATTTATTTTCAAATCCATTACCATCGAAAATTTTAAATTTTCAACAACCTCAATATTAAAGTCCTAAAATATCAATTAAACAGCCTGTATAAGATAGGTAAACAAATAATATTCATTCATCATGTTTTCCTATATGTAATAAGTATTCTATCAATTATCTGGTTCCCGTTGTACAAGCTTTGCTTAGTTTGGAGCTGGATAGCGCTGTGTGACATTTCCAGCATTATTTATTTATTATTTACAAGAGGACTCGCCCTGGCATGGCACATATTTTTATTAAAATAAAAAACAGCCTTTAGCAGGAATAATGTAGCTTCATATTAGTGAAAGAATTTCCAGAATCAGATCAGTAGTTCCATTACCCCCTACATCCAAACAAACCCACAAATTTTACGCCTTTATAGTCCAAAGCAACAGTTGGATTATACTATTCGCAGTGAAAACGGGATATTTAACATGATTCATCATTAAACACATATCATGGTAAATATCCCTTTTCACTACAAATAGTGTTCCTAACCATGATAGTCTCAAATATGTAGTTGGATTATATTCATATTAGACGACCCCTGTGGCGCATTGGGCGAATAGCCGGCTGAGACGCAGGAGGCTGCGAGTTCGATTCTCGCTGCGGGACCAATGTTTGCATGGTCTACAGATATTTGTTCCGGGTTTGAGTATTTTTCCATAGAATAAGTAGTTTTTATACAAGTAAATATTTACAAACAACAAAGTAAACAAGACAAGTATTCTATCCGTTATCTGGTTCCCATTGATTAGCTTTGCTTAATTTGGGGCTAGATAGCGCTGTGTGAAATACCCAGCATTATTTATTATACTCACAAGCACTGATCAGTATGTCACCAATCAAATTAACATTGGCGACGGTCAATTCCTGTATACTTCTGATCCATCGCACTCTCTCAGACGACAAGCCATTTAACAACCTGAAATCAAATGTATACTTTTAGGTGGTTCGATTCATATACCACCTGTTTTGTTATTTGCGACATTAATTTAAAACACACATCCGGAATAGTATTAACTTATTTTAGAGGTGGGCTTAATACAGGTAGCTTGAATATTTATTCAATAATCGACAAATTTCCAGTAAACAATTTTTAACGTAAATCGGCGGCGCCTTTACGACGATGCCGCTTATGGCGGGTTCCTATATCCGTCGGTAAACGACTACGCCTCGTATCACCTTGAAAAAGTGTCAAACTAATGTCAAACTTTTGACAGGTGTTCAAGGAGAAACGAGTCGTAACTGGTTACCGACGAATATAGGAACCCGCCATTAGTCAGTTTAACACCTACTTACATGATGAATTAATATGATTTGTTTACTTATTTGACACAGGCTGTTTCATTGATATTGTAGGACTTGTAGTTGTTTGAAAATTAAAAATTTTCTATGGTAATGAATTTGAAAACCCATTTTCAACTATAATAGCCATTAGCCTGACCCGTGTTTTAATTTAATGTCGCTCATAACAACACAAGTAGTATAAACAACAGGGACTTTATAAACAATCAGTGCATATTCAAAAAATAATAGAATAGTAGAAATACTGTATGGAGTATTGCTCATGTATGGAGTACTGCTGCCATCTCTGGGATGGCTCAGCGAAGTATCACCTTTATGCCCTTGATTCGATAGAGCGGCGTGCTGCTAGACTCATTGGTGATGACTCCCTAGTGGAAGCCAATTTACAAAGTCTAGAGCACAGACGTCGGGTAATGGCTACCCGACGTCTGTGCTCTAGACTTTGTAAATCCGTCCGTTCGTCTGTCCGTTTGTCACAGCTGATTATCTCAGCCACTACTGAAGTCATCGACTTGACATTTGGAGTTATTTTTCCTAAAGTTTGTCCGTTAAAGAGCGAAGTTAAAATTTAGAAATTTCCCCCTCCCAACCCCCAAGTCAGGGGCGAACGTTACCAAAAGTGTCTTTCCATACACACCAATCTCCAATTAAAGTTTTATTTTTGATAAATATATCTATGAAATATCTCAGCAGTGGATGAAGTCAGGATGTGATTGATGATAATCGTATTTTTTTAAACTTTCGCGATCACTGTACATAATTACTGATTTAAACGGGTATTTATCTCGGTATGTACCTTTTTTATTTGTTATCCCGACGTTTCAACTATGTTGCAACAGCCGTGGTTGCGGCATAACAAATAAAAAAGGAACATACGAGATAAATACCTGTTTAAATCAATAATAATGATGAGAATGATGTTACCTGTTAGCGCGATCCATTCTCGCCATACACTGGTTGATATCTTCCTCCATTTTTCGTTTCTCGTCTTCTTTTTCTAGCAAATAGGCGTTCAACTTCGTAATGCCTTCGAGTAAAGCTTGCATCTTTGCCTTGGCCTTCGCCACAACACCTGAAACACGAACACATTTTAATTCGAGGAACACAAACGTACAGATCAACTTTAGGCATATAGGTGTTAAGCGCCTCATGAGCCTATAATTTCACCAGCAACCATACCCTTCAAACCGTGCTTCAAACACAGCAATGCTGCTTGGCGGCAGAAATAATGGTAGTAGTTCCCCGGGCGAGCCCTAATTCTAATTCAAGGGTGGGGGGAATAAGATCTGCACTGACGTCCCACATAGGGGTGTATTGTGCAATACCCCCCTTCTAACCTGACCCCAGCCATCCCAACTCCTTAAAATCTTAACTCCTTAAAGTAGATAGGTATTTGAATTACTCTAGTACTTCCTTTCAGGAAAGCGCACAATTTTCTACTAGTTAGGTAGGTACCTATGTACATATGTTATTTATTGTTTCTTTCTGTTTGCACTGTTTATTCTTCTATTTATAAAGCGCGCGGCGCAGTCGTACTGAGAACTATGGTGCCGGCACCTGTTTACGTGATGCATTTTTTTTTTAAATTAAATCATTTATTTCTCAAATCAAGCATTATAAGAATACAGCAATATAAAATACAATTTTTACAATGGCTTGTTGTGATGATTTTAATTATGTTTCTTGTAAATTTTTGTTTTTATGTATTATACTAGTTGGGTTTTAATGATAAGTCACCTACTTGCTTATTTTTATATTTTTGTATGTGTTAGCAAACTTCCGTTTACTCAGAAAGGTTCCAACGGAAGACTAGCGCTGTGTTACCTTGCTGTGACATAGCAAAATGCTGAGTTGGAACTTTTTTTGTGGCGGCTACTAATAACTAATACCTATGTTATCTTTTGTGGTACTGTATTTTGTTTTTGTGTTTATAATTATTGTTATTAGTGGTTGGTATAATAAAATATTATTTTTTCTTTCTTTCTTTAAAGTAGCGGAGTGCTCTGAGTTGGTGGCAGCAGTTTTCCAAAGTCCCCGAGGTCGTTGCTCGATGACTGCAGTCCCGTCTTCAGTCCCGTCTTCGCGTGCGGCCGTACAGTGCAGCAGCACGAGCTCCACTGCGAGTGAACACTAGGAACACTACTAGTCTTTGTAATGATTTGATAATGACTGACCTTCGACCATAGCCAGGTCTCTGGATGCCCGCGCGAGCGCTTCTTTCTTCGGCGCGACGCCCTTGTTCACGTGGTAGAACTTATACATGGCGTGCACCCACATGCACAGCGATTGGCACGCCTTCGACACCTACACATATAATTATTCTCTTACACTTGAAATCTGTAAACAATTGAGTACGAGACATGGAGGTGACCTTCTCATGCCTTTAATTCCCTTCAGACCGCAATACTAGTCTAAAGTCTAGAGCACTGACGCGGAGTAGCCAGACTTTCAATTTTTTTACAAGGTCCATTTTGGTGAATGTGCGCAAGATCTTCATAACCTCATCCCTCCTTCCCCCTTCCACCACCAGACAAGCAGACATACCGAGAAGTGCCTACCACCCATACCCTGGACGGCATACCACCTTGCCAACGACCAAACTATTTGCTTCATTTTTTCTTGTTAGCACGAGTGGAACTCACTTCCGGCGTATGTTTTTTCCGGACCAGTATAATCTCGAAGTCTTTAAGTCTAGAGTGAAAAGGTTCTTTTTAGTCAAGCGTGCTCCATCTTCGATTTCACCATCACTTACCATTAGGTGAGGTAGTGGTCAAGAGCTTGACTATCATCAATAAAAAAATACAGCTACGCGAACATTGATCCTTTTATTTTTTTTTTGTCAGAATTTGCCGAGTCAGGCAAGTAATGTGGTGTAACTTCAGTATGTCATTTTTTCTAAGGCAATTTTCTAAATAAAATACTTAAGCACTATAATTTTTCGTATTTGAAAATGATTCGCTCTTATGAGAGTTTTTTGTAGTATTCTTTGAAACTGTTCGAGTTTCATTTCAATAAAATAACTCACACAGCAAGAAAATATAGTTTATTACTAACTAGCCTTGTAGGTCACGCAACTTAGAAATGTGCCCTACCCTGCGTCCATCAACTTGATGCATACAGGTGTAAAGCCTCATGTGCCTGTCATTTCACCAGGAACCATACCCTTCATACCGAAACACAGCAATGCTGCTTCGCGGCCAAAATAGGTAACACAAGGAACTCAACTACTCTTAAAGCATCCCCTTAATATGCGACCGGTTACCATGATCGATAAAATATCCCGTCCAGTTAAACCTCAAGATATCTTCATCAAGCATGAATATATCCACTTTCGTTAAAAGTGGATATATTCATGTTTTATCGTTTTATCTCCTTATTTATAACTAGCTGACCAATCCGCAGCTTCGCACGCGTTGTTATTTAATAAGAACATTACCCTCCTTCTGCGTAGTTGGGTAAAAAGTAGCCTATGTCACCCGGGGATAGTGTAGCTTCCCAACGGTGAAAGATTTTTTTAAATCGGTCCAGTAGTTTCGGAGCCTATTCAATACAAACAAACAAACAAATCTTTCCTCTTTATAATATTAGTATAGATAATTTAGTATTGACATACCGTTATAGTTAAAAAATAAGTTTGTAGTTGCAAACAGGATTACATTGATTAATGTTTTCGAAATACCTTTTTAATCTTCTCCGGCTGATAATCAGGGTTGAGGATGAACCGCTTGAGGTTCTTGATCATGGCCTCTGTGATGGACTCCTTGTCGTACTTCATGAGGGAGTCGAGGAAGGCGGTGGGATCCGCCAGCATCAAGGAGCCCGGCTTCCAGTAGTTCAGCACCTTTTCTCCGAATGACGCGCCTTGTTCCTATGTAAGATCATCTCTATTTTATGATAATGTTTTTATATGAGACGACCTACGTGGCTCCGTGGGTGAAGTGCCGGCTGGGACGCAGGAGGTTACGGGTTCGATTCCTGTCGCGGAACAAATTTTGGTATGATCTACAGATATTTGTTCCGAGTCTGATTGTTTCTCTATATATTAAACTAGCTAACCCGCCAGCGGCTTCACATGCGTGGTATTTCAATAAAAACATTATTCTTCTTTTGCGCACTCACATATAATCGCATTTACATATAATCTATCTTCTTGACAAATTTCATTACGATCCGTTCAGCCGATTAGTTATGAAAAGGTAACAAACAAACTACCAAACAAACAATTACTTTCGCAGTTACTATGTATGTATTATACATATTAACATTTCTCTTGAATCACTCAATCTTTTGCTGAAAACTGCATTTAAATCCGTTAAGTAGTTTAAAATATCTAAGACAATCTAAGCGAACAGACAGCGGAAGTGACTTCATTTTATACTATGCATGTAAAGATTATAAGTATGTATTTACAAAAAAAACGTATAAAGTATTATATCGGTTATCTGGTTCCCATAATACAAGCTTGACTTAGTTTGGGGCTAGATAACGCTGTGTGAAATGTTCAGATATATTTCTTTATTTATTACTAGCTGTTGCCCGCGACTTCATACGCGTTACGCTAATAAATGTGCAGGTAATCTAGAAATAAATCCCAACTAGCTGTTGCAACTTGACACTCCATTTTTATTCCATGGGAACTAATTTATGGGATAAAGTGTAGCCTATGTGGTGATCCAGATTATAATCTACGTATATACTAAATTTCATCGAAATCAGTTCAGTCGTTACGGCGTGATTGAGTAACAAACAAACAAACATCCAAACTTTTGTATTTATAATATTAGTGTGATGCGATTTTATACGTGGATATGTACGATATGAGCTCGCTCACCCACACATTGTAGATGCGTGGAAGTCTTACACGCACCTGCAAGATGTGGATTCCTCCATCTTCCCGCGCAGGTTTCACCGGTGGCCTTCAAAATGAACGCCTTCAAGAGAGGTGTAAGGGTATTAAGTGGTAGGCAACGCGACTGCAGTACCACGAGTGCTGCAGGAGTTTATAGGCGGCGGTGACCACTTCACATCAGGAGGCCCGTCAGCTTATGTGTCCACAAGATTAATATCATCATCATCATCAACCGGAAGACGTCCACGGCTGAACATAGGCCTCCCCCTTAGATCGCCACAACGAGCGGTTGGTAGCCGTTTGCGCCCAACGGCTCCCCGCGATTCTTACTAGATCGTCGGTCCACCTTGTGAGGGGCCGGCCTACGCTGCGTCTTCCAGTCCTTGGTCTCCACTCGAGAACCTTTCTTCCCCAACGGTTATCGGTTCTACAAGCGATGTGGCCTGCCCATTGCCACTTCAACTTGCTAATTTTGAGAGCTATGTCGGCAACTTTAGTTCTTTTGCGGATTTCTTCATTGCGGATTTTGTCACGCAAAGAAACCTCGAGCATAGCCCTCTCCATAGCTCGTTGAGCGACCTTGAGCTTAATATAAAAAAAATTAGAAAAAGATGAGAGAGAAAAGATTAATATAAAAAATGTAATAAGTCGGATTTAAAATTACCTATACCACGAATAACATCACCAAACGATACAACATTGGAATATCGTTTGAAAGTATTTTTTTAATATAAAGTGGAACTTGGTGTTTAATAATGTATACTCATTTATAGTGTATGAATAACATAATAGTTATTTGGCGTGGTTGATTATTAGATCATACTCGAGTTCCTGAGTTAACTTTACCTTGACAGGTTTAATATCGAAAACCATACAAAGGGATTCGATGACTAAAACGACTCCAGCGGGTGGTTTCTTCAGCGCCTTCACTTCAACGATATCGTTTCTGTTGAGTTCCTTCAGTGCGTTTTCAGCAGCTCTTAACGCCGGCAACGCCTCGTCTATACAAACAAACAAGCTCATTATACAAACTGTTTTGTTATGTACGACATTTAATTTCTAAACCGCACCTCGGAATCGTATTAACTCATTTTAGAGGTGGGTTTAATACCGGTAGCTTCAATATTTATCCAGTAATCACTAAATTTCCAATAAACTATTTTATACGTAAATCGGCGGCGCCATTGCGACGATGAATGAATATGATTTGTTTACTTACTTCATACAGGCTTAGAAAACTTTCGTGATTGATTTCAATCATTATTATAAATACGGGATCAGTGCGAGGCGAGACGTTATTCGGAGCGGATCGCACTCACCCTGATGAAGGTTCACGAACTGAACCGAAACATTGTCGGTCGAAACACCGATAAGACGGTACGTGATAAATCCCGTATTTATAATAATGATTCGTACAGGCTGTTTCATTGATCTTTTAGGACTTGACGTTGTTCGAAAATTTAAAGTGTTCTATTGGAACGAATTTGAAAAAAACCAGTTTTACAACAGTTGTCAACAGGGATGACGGCTGATAGAGAGGTATGGATAAAAATAAATGTTGTGCTGACCCCACGTAATGTGGGAAAAGGGCAGGAAGAAGAAGACGAGCCATTACTCTGCTCTCCTGTGTTTTCATTTAATGCCGTACATAACAAAACACGTAGTAAGATATATCTTTTGAACCTTTTTATTTTCTTTTTTATACGACCTGCAGGACTATTTTAAAACGTCGGAAAGCTGTCGGATCAATCCGACATTTGATTTCGAATTTGATTTCTAATCAAAAACGTTATTTTAAAACTATTTCGGATTGACCATAAAGCTCGGATACCTTTCCGTGACGGATTCAAAGGTGATAGTAAAGAAAATAGCGTTCTATGATTCGAAATCACGTCCAAATAAACTGTCGGGCCAATCCGATAGCTTTCCGACATTTTAAAATAGTCGCTTAGGAGATGGTACAGGTATATGGCCCACCTGATGTTAAGTGGTAACAATCGCCTATAACAAAGTACTGCCTCGTAGGTCACGCACCGTAGAAACGTGCCCTACGATGCACTGCGAAAGCGCAGCTTAGGACGGCCCCCCACTAGATGGAAAGAAGAGCTAATAAAGGTTGCTGGGATCCGTTGGGTGTAGATCGTACAAGATCGATCGGTCTTGAAATGTATGGGGGAGGCCTATGTTCAGCAGTGGACGTCCAGTGGCTGTTATGATGATGATGACGTAACCTTCAGTGTGGTCGTGAGGTAAAACTATCCCGAACTCACCTAAATCTCTTTGAGCGTCCTCTGCCATAGCGGTGGTTTCGGCCGCCATTTTTTCAGCTACAGCTTGCTCCTTCTCTACTTTGATACGAGCTTCTTCTGCTATAGCCTATGGAGTGATATAAAAATTGAGGAGTAAGAGGCTAGCGTGGTATGGGCATGTCATGCGTAGGGAAGAAAATCATGTGACTAAAAGAGTGTTAGATATGAGTGTGGATGGATATAGAAGTATAGGAAGGCCGAAGAAGAGACGGATGAACTGTGTGAAGAACGATATGGGTAAGAAGGAAGTGACCACGAAGATAACGGCTGATAGAGAGATGTGGAGGAGGAATACATGTTGTGCCGACCCCACGTAATGTGGAAAAAGGGCAGGAAGTAGAAGAAGATGGAGTATGGGACCCCATATCCATAACAAATATTATAAATGAAGTAACTCTATATCCCTATAATCTTCTTCCTACCCTTTTCCCCCATTACGTGGGGTTGGTACAACATGTATTTTTCTTCTATAGATAGATAATTCTTTATTGCCAAATTAAAATAACTTAACCTAGAAAATTTAAAGACTAATACATGGTGGTACAATGGGCGGCCTTATCGCTCAAAGCGATCTCTTTCAGGCAACCTTTGGATGGACTGGATTGAAAAGACGTGTGAGGAGGCGGTGTTACAATAAATACCTATTTATGTAGGATAAAAATAAATAGATACCTAAACCTAAAATATACCTACATATACTTACATAAATAAATATAAAATATATACATATATACTTTTACAATAAATATCGAAAGGAAATACAAAGTTTACTCTAAAGAAGCCGCTAAGTATAGTTTGCAGACCTCATTTTTAAAAATAGGTAAAGATTTAGCAAGTCTGATAGAAACTGGCAAAACATTCCATAATCCGACAGCTCGTACCGTAAACGAGTTACTAAAGAAGTTGGAATTATGGGATGGAGTTTTCAACTGGAGAGTAGTGGAAGAACGCAGATTGCGGGAATGGGATAGATTTAGGAATTCAAAGCATTGTTTGAGATACGGCGGAGAAGAAGATGTACATATAATTTTATATAAAAGAGTTAGAATATGAGCACATACTACCTGTACCTCTCTATCAGCCGTCATCTCCGTTGTCACTTCTTTCCTTCCCATACCATTCTTCACACAGTCCATCCATCTCTGTCTCTCTATACATAGTTTACTTTTTTTTGGTAATAGATAGATAATGACCTGGATTGATACATAGAGAAGGCGTTGAGATAAGTTATGGTGAGTATCCAGTATTTAGATAAATGAAGCCATTAATTTATACGAAACACAGCCGCGTATTATCCAAAGGCAGTACACCTCGACTTAGCGTAAAGGAGCGTGCGGTTTACGCGAGGCTGGTATTACAAATGATGTATGCCTTTTTTTTCGAATGGACTTATCTCGCTGTTGGCCTCTGAGGCCGTTGCAGCTTAACCGAGCTTTTGGCGAGCGCAGAAGGCGCTCAGCACTATAATTTTATTTTTGATGAGGCAACTAGCGCAAAGGCACCACTTAGGTACGAACCTCGGCTTGGGCTGCCGGGACGGGGATAGGAGAGAAACGCCCGGGTACGTGCTTGTACCTCGTGTAGGCGGCGACTAATGGGACTCGTCGACGTCGCCGGCGAGGTCGGTGTATTTGTGGAGTGTTTGCTCTGTCTAATGTGGATGACTCACCCGCATTAGCGGAAGTGATTTCGTCATCCGGGTCTCCGAGAACGTGTCTCGGACGACGGAGGGTTTTTCTGTGTTGGGACGGTTCAATCGAATAGTCCGGAATGGTATGTACCAAAGGATTCGGATGATGAGTGGCAAGTTCATAATGTCGCTTGGAAGCGAGCTTGATGAATTTAGCTATTGACTCTAATTTCAAATCACGATGCAGATCGTTATTGCGAAAATACCAAGGCGAGCCTGTGGCTTTTCGCAAGAAACGATTTTGTACTAATTGAATGGCAGCAACTTGACGAGTGGGCGAATACTACTGAGGAGTATGTCATGATGGGGCGAATGCAAGCTTTGTAAAGGGTCACCTTATTTCTAAGAGACATTTTACTTTTTCTGCTTAGGAGTGAGGACAGTCGTCCTAAGGTGTACTTAGCTTGGTTGCACCTCTTAGTGATGTGCAACCTAGAGGAAAGACGTCTATCAAGGATGACACCCAAGTATTTGGCAGAGGGGGCCCAGCGGATGGGCACACCAAATAGTGAAATCGGTTTTGGGGTGAAATTTCTCCGTGTAAAGTACACTGCTGTGCTTTTCGACGGGTTTACCTCAATCCGCCACTTGCGAAACCAAGCGGCAAGAGCGTGAAGGGCAGCTTGCAGCCTTATACCCACCCGATCGGGATTCCGATTGGATGTGTATAAGGCCGTGTCGTCTGCATATAGGGCTATTTCCACTTGAGGAGTGCGAGGGATATCGCTGGTGTACAGCGTGAACAGGAGGGGGCCGAGAACGGAGCCTTGAGGGACTCCGGCTCTAACTGGCCTGGGGTTTGAGAGTGTGCCTTCCACGGTGTACCGAAAGCTACGACCTTGGAGATAGTCTCGTATGATGAGCACGAGTCTGTCTGGCACTCCGAGTTTGGAAAGCTTGTAAACCAAGCCATTGTGCCAGACCTTGTCAAAAGCTTTCGCTACATCGAGGAAGACGGCACCAGTATCTGAAGGCCAGGTACTTTGCCAATTGGAGAGGACGTGCTCCGTTATGCGGAGCACCTGTTGTGGACATGAGTGTTGGGCACGGAAGCCGAACTGCTCATTGGGAAGGAGTTTGAACTCATTGACATGGGACCAGAGACGCTTCATTAGAAGACGCTCATATATTTTACTTAAGCCATTAAGCAGGCTAATGGGACGATAACTAGTTGGGTCGTTAGCAGGTTTCTTGGGTTTACGGAAACCAATGACATTGGCTTCCTTCCAAGCATCAGGGAAGGTGCAGAGTTCCATAGCCGCATTGAAGATGCTGACTAGAATATTGATAAGGTGAACAGAGAACTGCTTGAGTACTCTGTTGGAGATGCCGTCGGGGCCGGATGCTTTCTTTGGGTGTAAAGCCTTGATAATATCAAAGACTTCAAAGGCCTCAATTGGATTAAGTGGGGAGGTAGGAGGTAAGGAGGCTATACGGCCAACCTCGTTGTTCACCATGTCAAGGTGTGCAGGATCAACGGGTTCGAGACTGGGAGAGCATTGAGCTTCAAGGGTTTCAGCCAGGTAGTCGGCTTTTTCCTCGTCTTCGAATGCTAGGGTCTGGTTGGGTCGGATAAGAAATGATGTATGCCAAAAAATTCCTAATAGCTTTAAACTATCAACGGGACCGCGCGCCCCCTTCCTCGTACCCCGCACGCACCTTTCACATTACAATTAGGTAGGTAGGTACAGGTTTGCGTCGCTAACACACTTTTCAATGGTAATAACGCGTGTGACTCAGTTGGCGGAAGCTTGTGGTAGATTAAGCCGATGACATTATAAATGTCGCATTGTGTTCCATTGCAGTGGCGCATTCCACGGCCACGCTACGTACGGATGCGTAGTTTGATGATGTCGCAAACACACGTGGCCGGATGCGTCGCCCACGCAACAACGCGGTCCACAGCGGCGTAGCTTCACAAAGACTGTAACGTGACAATTCTCAATGTCGCGTTACATACTTTATTTCACCAGACACACGCACTATTCTGTAATACGTTATCAATGTTACACCCATATGCCACGACATCTAGCGGTATGGCGGCGTACTCACTGACCGGGAATGGAACGAGAATCTCATCACATTTTTAAAAAAGGTCTCTCATCCATGAAACTAAAAACATCTCTGCTCTTTGAGACAAACTTGCCTGACAACAGAGCTTTTATAAACATCAACATCTTGGACATACAATGCAGAGCGTTGGCTGACACCGGTGCGACTGTCTCAATATTAAGCAAGGAAGCATTGTCCAAACTTAGGGAGTTAGGTCTTAAGGCGCCTATTCTTCCTTCTAGGGATACTTTAACTGTAGGCAACGACGCTAAATTAAAAACCTTAGGTAAGGTTACTATCCCCATTGTTTTCAAGGGAATGCTAAAACTCTTTGATCTACGGGTTAGCGCAGACATAAACACCCCTCTGGTGTTAGGCGTAGACTTCCTCAGGGCT
This sequence comes from Philereme vetulata, assembly GCA_918857605.2. NCBI lineage: Eukaryota > Metazoa > Arthropoda > Insecta > Lepidoptera > Geometridae > Philereme > Philereme vetulata. The sequence goes on from OU975446.1 coordinate 3,872,898, forward strand.
TTTGACTTGTGTCAAGACGTACTAGACACTGACACTTCAATCGACTCATACTCTACACTCTCTCATAGATAACACTACACGTCTACACTCTTATGTGGACCTGTCCGATAGCGAGAAAGCAAAATTGGACTCTGTTATAAAGAACTTTAAAGAAATTTCAGCCACTTCTGAAAAACTAGGTCTCTCCACTCTGGAGGAACATGTCATTGATACGGGAGATACCCCCCCTATCAGACAAAAGTACTACCCTATACCAGTACACTATAGAAAACAAGTAGAGACTCAGATAAATGACATGCTCAAGCTGGGAATAATAGAAAAGAGTAACTCACCTTGGAACTCCCCTCTATTAGTGGTACCAAAGGCAAATGGAGACTTAAGGCTATGTCTAGACAGTAGAAAACTGAAGAGCATAACCAAAATTGATTCCTATCCGATGCCTCGAATACAAGACATACTGGACTCACTCAACAACGCTAAATTCCTGTCTACTATTGATTTGAAAAATGCCTTTTTCCAACTAAATCTGAACATAGCGTCTCGGGAAAAAACTAGTTTCTCCATCCCGGGCCTAGGAGCGTTTCATTTCTGCAGGATGCCATTCGGCTTAGTCAACTCCAGCGCTAGGATGATGAGACTGATGGACAAGGTGTTTGCACGTACGTGGACGACATCATCCTGATGAGCTCTACATTCCAGGACCACCTAGACCTTCTCAAAAGGGTTCACAAAAGACCACGCCTGCGCAGCTCGAAGCCCACTGCACCACTCCGAGGCAGACTCCAGACGTTCGGCGAAAATACCACCAGGTGCCTCTAATCCAATAACTTATCCGGGTTGAGCCCCTTCTAAATTTATTCTTTCTTTCTGACGCTAACGTCAGATGGCGCCCAATTCTTTAATTTAACTGTACTGCTATATCCAACTGCTCAAACACATTCTGTGATTGCACTGTAGGCCCTATGCCGTGGAATTCTAAGCTCTTCAAGCCAGCGTCGGGCTGTACTACCCTCGCTATATTAATTCTATTCATAATCTGTATCTAAATTCTATAAAATTGTAATCCCTAGCCTTAAGCCGTAATTTAAGAAATAGATACACCGTTGAACCAAGTCATTTTGATATAACCTCTGTTTATCTTGCCACATGTATAAGAAATATTAACTAAGTACCTACTCGCTCTACCGACTCACTAGTTCCTTTTATTATATGTATTTAAAAAGCTTAACCTAGTTTCATTTTATCCTACTACCTCAATTCTATGTTACAAGACTACCTACTTCTCTGTTTATCTCTTACTTTGTTTTTATGTTGTGTGTTAATGTGTTACATTGTTGTTTATGTGTCCAAATAAATGTAGGTATCATCTTTCTTCTTTCTTTCTAAATAGAACTGACGTGCGCGACGTGGGCGTGTGTCAATATTCTTGCGCCGCAGTATAAAGGTAGACACGCAGCCAGACAAATGGACCCACGCAATTTAAACAGTGAACATCCACTTACAGAATCAATAGCAATCTGGTCGATGACCTTCTTGGTCTCTTCAGCCGCTTTCTCCATCAGCGGCTTCAGATCGGCCAGTTCAATCTGCAGCTGTTTCACTTCCACTTCTGTTTGGTTCAGCTTGTTTAATCCTGTTTTACAAATAATTTCAAATTTGTGTAGAAAAATGTAGTATCAGTTCACTATCAGTTTTGCATATACTATTTGCAAAACTGTAGTCACTGATCTAATTTTGTATAATAATACAGGATATCGAATACGAAGCTAAGTAAAAACACAAAAAAGATACATAACAAGGGACATAATAAAAGCTTAGTAAAGCGAACGAAAACAGACGCATGCACACATAGTCGCACGCGTACGCGTATCACACAGACTCGTATGCGCGCGTCTATGTGTGCGTGCGACTATTTTTGCTCGTTGTACTAAGCTTCAATTCTGTGCCTATTCTGTCGTAAAAACATTCCTTACAACCACAAATTGCTAACCAGTTTTCAAGGCATTACTCTCCTTGAGTATATCCTGCTGTTTCTTCTTGAACATATCGGCGTATGCGCCGAGCATCTCCATGTAGGACATGGGAGTCACGTAGTTCAGTCTGTTGAGCCGGGCTAGGAACTTAATGCTCGCGTCCATCACGCTCTGATGGGCGAAGCAGCATACCGACTGAAATGTAAACACGTGGTCTGTTTAATCATGTTATTAGGGTAGTTAATGTCCACACTCTTAGACCGTCTAATCGCTGCCTTGTTCCATCATCACGTCTAGCCAAAATCCACCAAAGATAATTAGAGCGTATGTCCACCGCACGCTGTTACCGGGAAGTCACCGAGAACGAGATGACGGCGCCGTAGTAGCGATACTTACATTTACTACGGCCGCGTTCCACACACGCCGTTACCGGGACGTCACGTCCAGTTCGAATAATCTCGTTTCTCGGCGACGACCCGGTGACGGCGGCAGTGGACAAACGCCCCTACGATCATTGAACCAATCTATGTAGTCTAGCACTCACCACCATAGATTTGATGACGCCCTCAGTGGTCACCAGCTCGGCCATGTTGTCGAAGAAATGATTGGCGACGGACTCGAGGGCTGCTTTAGGCCACTCGCTGAACCAGTCGATGGTGCAGCAGTTCACGAGCGAGGGGAATTGCCGGAGGCGGGCGCGGAATATCTGAAAATAACAAACACTCACTTATAACACGGGGTTAAGTCCCGAGGTAACGTTCCGTGTTAAGGCCAAGTATTTTATACATTATAAGCCAAGTTTTTATACATTATAGGCTTGCGTTTGACCACGATCTCGCCTGATGGTAAGCAATGATGCAGTCTACGATGGTACACGTTTGCCTAGAAGAAACCTATTCACTCGCGCCTTAAAGATACCCAGGCTGTAGCTATCTGGAAACACAAGACTCTGGCAAGGCGTTCCACTCTTTGGCGGTGCGCACAATAAAGATCGAAGAGAACCGCTTTGTGCGAATGGGAGGTATTTCTACCATATAGCGGTGGCGCACCGCAGAGCGTCCGGTTGTCCGTTGACAAGTGCATGACTATTCTCCATCAAAAAGAAATGTCATTTTGAATATTCAATTTGTCAACACCTATAAGTATAGTAAGTATACCTTAAAATTTAGTAGTCAACCACAGTCGAACCAATAGTTGTTGAGAATTGTAGCCCCGCGAGTAATGAATCGCCGGATAGATTCAGGCAACAATTGCTATAATATAGTCTCTTATAAAACAAAAGTCCAAGGACAGCAATCTCTTTAGATTGCAAGCGAACAGGTTCAACTTAGTGGCGGTTAGGTTTAGATTACCGATTTTAGCCAAGTCTTCTGTTTCCGTCATGAATGTCAACGAGCAATCGACCCAATTCTCCAGGCATAAGGATCATTATAACCCTGGCACCAACCAAGATAATTCAAGGCACGTATGCCTTGAATTATCTTGGTTGGTGCCAGTTTAAACACAGAGGGTCAATGTTTTCCCCAGTTCAACGTCATCGCATTTTACAGACGATCCTATTGCCCTACTCATTAGATATCATAATAATGTCCTGAGTTAGTCATCATCTACTCTACGATTCTCTATGTCATGCGTAGATACCACACCAGTTAGACTCGGAACTTTTGGCAAATCATGATTATCATCATGTTAAGTACTATAGGGGAAGCCCGTGTTCAGCAGTGAACGTCTTATGGCTATTAAAATGAATTACTATTCTAATTATGGTGTAAAATCCGTAATAAATTACACTAGTGGTTTGCCTCGAACTGAGATCTCGCGAGTCTCCAATAAATTGCAGATCTTGTCAATAAATTGCAGTTATTCTGATTTCAGACCCAGTATTTGTGCACAATTTCAGCACTGTGGGGTCACTGGGTACGTGAATTTCGGCAAAGTTCGGTTTTTATTATAGCAAATAACTCAAAAACTGCAAGAAATAAACTAAAAATAAAAACGGAGTCGAAATGTACTAAAACCTTTCATTTGACGTCCCACTTGACTTTATAGTCCATTTTCATTTTTTATTGCCACATTGAACCCCAATATCTCAACAACCCCCTCACATCTTTAGCTCATTTAGTCACATCAGAATTGTGCCTTCACACAGAACACAAAAAACAATAGAATTCGTAAGTAGGCGGAGCCCGCGTAACACCAAGTACGCGGAGTTCCGCGCCCTACAAGCTTCGCTCACTTCAGTCGTGTTTCAATTACTGTGGGGTAAACATACTTCAAAAAAATATAAAAATGCCATATTGTGCCGTTTTGGAGTGTAAATATTATAGCCGAACCAAAAATTTAACAAAAGGGGGCATATCCTATCACCGGTAAGTATTATTTTATTGTTTTTTGTTAGTTTTGTTTAAAATGCAAAATCGTCAAACAAAATAGACTGTGAATCCATACTCTTTAAGGTCGCGTTTCTCTTAAACCTCAACTAGCTACTCAATTAGGGATGTGACCCCAATATACTGATGAATGTCGATATCGATAGCCTTAATTAGTTACCCCCTATTAAAAGGTGTATAAGTTTTAGGGCGTTAATTCCTTTGTTGTTTTTATTGATGATTATCTGAATGTATTTTAGACCTATGGTGTGAAATAATATAATAACTTCTGTTTTCAGTTTCCCCGAAGCGCAAGACAAAAAAAATAAAAAAACGTAAAACTTATGAGTCATCCAGCCATACAGAGTCATGACTTGGCACCGTGTGACTTTTTTCTGTTCCCAAAAATTAAGAACCCGATCAACGGTTTTCATCACCAGAAGATCCTGTCGAAGAGTATGAAAAACATGTATCTGCCGTCACCACCAGAGGAGTGGCACAAATGTTTTCAAAATTGGTTCAATTGTATGAAAAAGCGCATTGACGCAAAGGAATTTAAAATAATTAAGGAATATTTTGAGTAATAAAAAATAAATTCATTTTTGACTTAATAGTATGTTTGTATTATTGTGCCCCTCGTATAATAATTCAGTATTAATATTCCAGTAATATAATATTTTTTTAAGTATTTACGAGTTGGAAACCTGTGATTATGTTATGAAAGAAAGAAAAGAAAAGCTGTTTATTTCGACCCACTATATTATAACCTGACGTACCTATTTGGTTATCCATAGTAGGTAGGTGATAATCGATATCGATACATTCGTCTTGTATCCTCATAGGTACATCACTAAAGCAGTAGCAAAGTATTTTGGACAAGCGAGTAACAGCCATGGCATTATCAATCTTATTATTTGCTGTTAGATACTATAACAAAAATCGTTAGCCACAGCGCCAACTGTTGTTGGGTGGCTTTGTTTTGTGGGTAATCAAGTAACAGCCATTGCATTAACAGTCTTATTTCTAATTAATAGAGACTAAAATAAAAATATTTTCTAAAGCGCCATCTTTTGGTAAGTAGACTTTAATTTTTTATTACTATTTATTTTATTGAATTTTAAACTATGTTCCCTTAGTAAAATTAGTTTTATGGTTTTATGACTTTTTGAACGTTCTCTTTCAACCAATTATAACTTATATTTCTAAGTGTGCTAGTTTTTACATGTGTGAGTTTAGCTACACTGGTTTTCATAGTGAAAAGTCATCATGCTAGTTCTATTGTTTTTTTATGTTCTGTGTGCCTTCACTACCTACCTATGTATCAAATTTCACGATGATTGAATGAAAGCTTCGAAAGTTATCGTCGGAGAAACAAACATACACACATACATACTTCCATACATAAATACAACGCCGATTTTCCCAAGTTGATTTGGAGATCTCGCTTCGCTCGATCAATAAATTACCTCTCCTATAGGGCTCATAACGAGCACAATGTGTAAGTTAGCGCGCACTCTCTTCTGGTAGCAGGCGAACAGGTTCGTCCTAGTAGCGGGCAGGTTCAGCTCCATCACCGCGTGTCGGACCGACATGAAGATCTTATCCAAGTCCTCGGCTTCGTATATGTTGGGCACGTCGCCGGATGACAGAATGTTGTTCAGGTCTTCGAGGAACGATTCCATTTTGATCTGGAATAGATTACGATTTGTTTGTTTAAAAACAAAATTGCCCTAAACGACTTTAAGCGCGTTACATACAGTGAAGATGCCGTAATAGTTCATGCTTGCCATACAATACAATGGACACACACGGCGGAGATAATATATATTTTCATCTTCCAATAGATTGTATGGTGAGCGATATTTATATTAACATAATATAATAAAGCATCTTCAGCGTAACAACCTTTTCAAAGTAATATATTTATAATTTTCCCAAAGAAACTGCTGATTTTTACGTTTATTTATTCAGTTTGCAAATAGGTTTGCAAACGTTTATTGTTAACCTAAAATGGTATATTATATATTAATTAATAAATAAATAGCCGTGTACATTACTCACAGCACTATCTAGCCCCAAACTAGGCAAAGCTTGTACTACGGAAATCAGCTAACTGATCGCATCCATACATCTCTATACGAATATTATAAATAAATAAATAAATATTTAAATATTTCTGGACAATTAACACAGCGTTATCTAGCCCCAAACTAAGCAGAGCTTGTACTATGGGAACCAGATAACTGATAGAATACTTATATACATTTTTTTTTGTAAATACATACTTATAATATATAGAAAAACAACCAGACCCGGAACAAATATCTGTAGATGATGCAAACATTTGTTCCGCGGTGGGAATCGAACCCACTACCTCCTGCGTCTCAGCCGGCTATTCGCCCACTGCGCCACGGAGGTAAATAAATTCTAAAGTAACTCATACATAATATACTCATACATTATGACTTGAATTAATACAGGCTACTTTATATTAACAATCCACGCGTGCGAAGCCGAAATTGGAAGCTTTTACTTTTTTTTCTGTCTCTCTCATCTGTCAAAATGAACTAACCTCCAAGACAATTCAGTTTATGACTGCAACTTTTTTTTTATTTATCAATATTTTTTTTACAAACACAAATGTAAAAAATAACACTTAAACCCCACTAAGGTTCAGGTATAAGAATTTACAATTCAGTTAAATGAAAACTTATCAAAACAAAAAAAAATGACAAATATAATAATCGCATACGCAAGCGTGCTGCATATCACTTAAAATAAACATGTATATATATACTTAATATTACCTAATAATTAACACGATACAATAACAAAAACAAAAAAGAAAAACAGCGCAGTGGTAAACCTTTGTTTATGTGGGTAGACTTGAAATTTTTGTTGGGGTTTTGTAGGGATAATGCCATCATATTAAGAGTCATCATAAAAAAAACTGAAGCTCGGAAGCGCTCAGTCCAAAACAAATAATGTCACTACTAGGTATTTAGGTAGGTAGATAAATAATTTAGGTACACGAAAGGGATGGATGAAAGAAGAGTGCACGCGGCGGAAATGCGAATGTTGAGATGGAGGTGAGGGGTCACGAGAATGGATAAGATAAGGAATGAGTATATTAGAGGAAGTTTAAAAGTAGCGCCAGTGATAGAAACATTAAGGAGTAAGAGGCTAGCGTGGTATGGGCATGTCATGCGTAGGGAAGAAAATCATGTGACTAAAAGAGTGTTAGATATGAGAGTGGATGGATATAGAAGTAGAGGAAGGCCGAAGAAGAGATGGATGGACTGTGCGAAGAATGATATGGGTAGAAAGGAAGTGACAACGGAGATGACGGCTGATAGAGATATGTGGAGGAGGAATACAATGTTGTGCCGACCCCGCGTCAAGTGGGAAAAGGGCAGGAAGAAGAGAATCGCAACGTTATTTGTATAAGTTTATCAGCTGTTGGTTTTCCTAGAAATAAATATATAAAAATAAATAAAATAAAACACGTCATGGTACCTGAGCATCTGAGAACAAGAAGACGATCCCTCTGTTGTCAGCGCCGGCCTTCATCATAGTGTGCTTCAAGTCGTCCCGCCATTCCGCCAGTCCGTACACCTTCGTGATCTCTATCTGCACGCAGGACAACTCCGCCATGTGCGCCGCGAGCCGAGACAGAGACTGACGACCTGCAAATGTACGAGATGAGATCGCACGACCTAGTGCTTGACTGGTACCTCTAAAACGACACTAGATTTGTAGGTATTAAGCCAAAGGTATAAACATCGTATAGATGGATAGATATATATATATGTATACTCTTTATTGCACACAAAATAAAATTAAATATAAAAATAAATACACAAAAGTAAAGCTAAGTACAATGAGCGGTCTTCCAGACAAACTTTGGATGGACAGGACAGAACAAAATCAATAAGACGGCGTTATACTACATGGGTATAATAAACAAATAATGCTGGAGATTTCACAAAGCGCCATCTAGCCCCAAACTAAGCAAAGCTTGTACTATGGGAACCAGTATATACTTATAATATACAGAGAAGAGAATCTAAAATTGACGTACTAAATCGTGTTTGAATGATTTATATAAGCGTCGGTTCTAATAATAATAATTATTATTATTTATTAAGAGTCTGTAGTGTCCCACTGCTGGGCATAGGCCTCCCTTTCTTCTCTCCAGTCTTCTTTGTTTTGGGCTATTGTATACCACTCCTGTAAGTGGGCATTAATTTCGTCCCTCCATCTAAAACGTGGTCTATATAAATAAATATAATAATAACTAATAAATATTCAATAATGCTAGACACATCGCACAGCGTTATCAAGCCCCAAACTAAGCAAAGCTTCTACTATGAGAACCACATAACTATTTTTTTATACGACATGTAGATGGAACATGCTTCTGACCCGCCTGATGATAAGTGGTTACCATCGCCTATAACAGAGAATTGCCTCTTACGTCACGCATGTTAGAAATGTGTTCTACGACGCACTACCCTGCGTCCACAAACATGAGGCATACAGGTATAAATCCAGACGTGCCTGTAATTTCACCGGCCTTCAAACCGAAACAGCAACGCTGCTTAGCGGCAGATATAGGTAGTATGGTAGTTCATCCCCCGAACAACCCTTTCACAAGGAATTCTACTACTCTTAAAAGGTAGAATACTTATATAAACTTGTATGATAATGATTGTAGTATGAGCGTATCTTCGACAGAGGGTATACCTGAGCCCCCCATGCCCAGCAGCAGCGCGTTGGCCCCGGGTTGCCGCACGATGCGCGCGACCCGGCACAGATGTCCCGCCGCGTCATCGAACAGCACCAGCTGTAGCGGCACTGTTGTACTAACATTGTAGTCGGAGAGGTAATGTGTGAGGATTTCATCGAGCTGAAACATTTTTTTAATCATTATTATAAATACGGGATTTATCACGTACCGTGTTATCGGTGTTTCGACCGACAATGTTTTGCCATCGTTGACGCAATCCCGACCACCGCACCCGTCTACCCCGCGCGCAGACAGCTGCGGCGCGTAGTGCGAGGCAAGACGTGGTAAAATTACTTTTAAAATAAATATTTTTATTTATTTTAAAATTATTTATTTGAAACTATGAACACAATCTAGACAAGCATATTAAAAACATTAGCAACTAAAAGTTATTTATTTTAATTTATGTCTATATTGAGGAGGGCATATTTAACAGCAGCTGTTGCCCGCGGCTTCGTACGCGTTACACTACTAAATATATAGGAAACCTAGAAATAAAGCTAAACTCGTTACACTTGAATTGACACCCCATTTTTATCCCCTGGGACCTGATTTATAGGATATAAAGCAGCGAAGAATTAGATCCGACCCCGCCTAACGAGGGAACAGGAAAAGAAGAAGAAGACGAAAGTTTTCTACGTAAAAGCGATGCAGGCTACGATGGATCGTGCTGATAATAATGATGTGTAATGGAAAGTAATAAGTGTATATAATTTATGTATATTTTTAAAATTGGAAACTGATTTGTACTGCTCACTGCATCAAAACAAATATTTTTAAACGTTTAATTAATGTTTCTCAGTAATTGATTTATTGTAAATCTATTGAGAAATAAAGAATCTTAAACCGTTTCACGCTTGCCGAAAAAAAAAACTGTTCACTCGCGACTTGAAGACACCCAGGTTGTAATCATCAGGAAACACAGACACGGGCAAGGCGTTCCACTTCTAGTTATCTTAGCAGAATACTGACCTCTTCTCTATCAGTGATCTCCAAGTACTTCCTATCATCAGCGCCGATGTCCATGAAGTCTCCAAAGAGCATCAGCCTCCCGCCCACAACGTCATCCGCGTTCTTGCCGAATTCAGTTTTTATCTTCTTTTTTAGTAGACTGAAATATACCAAGCACTTGATTAAAATGTAAATAGATAATGCTGGACATTACACAGAGCCCTATCTAGACCTAAACTAAGCAACGCTTGTACTAAGGGATCCAGATAACAACCTTTTTTTTGCAAATACTCGTACATACAAATATCATCATCATCACATCAGCGGTAGGACGTCCACTGCTGGACAAAGGCCTCCCTCATTGAACTCCAGGAACTGCGGTTGGACGCGGCCTGCATCCAACGCCGACTTGCGGTTCTTACCAAGTCGTCTGCCCATCTTGTGGGTGGACGTCCTACGCTGCGCTTGCCGGTCCGTGGCCTCCACTCGAGAACCTTTCGGCCCCATCGGCCATCTGTTCTGCGCGCTATATGGCCTGCCCATTGCCACTTCAACGTGCTAATCCGTCGGGCTATGTCGGTGACTTGAGTTCTCCTACGTATCTCCTCATTTCTGATTCGATCCCGTAGAGAAACCCCGAGCATAGCCCATAGCTGTTCCATAGCTCGTTGAGCGACTGAGCTTATTCATAAGGCCAATAGTGAAGGACCACGTCTCGGTTACATATGTCATCACTGGTAACACACACTGATTGAAGACTTTCGTCTTAAGGCACTGAGGTATTTTGGACGAAAAGACGTTGCGAAGTTTCCCAAACGCTGCCCATCCGAGTTGGATTCGACGATTGACCTCTTTCTCGAAGTTGGACCTACCTAATTGGACTGTTTGTCCTAGGTATACATACGCGTCGACAACTTCGAGAGCCGAGTTCTCAACCATAACTGGGGCAGGCGACATAATCATAATTTTCGTCTCGTCCATGTTCATTTTAAGTCCTACCCGTTGGGAGACTCGATTGAGGCCTTCGAGCATCGTGCTCTTCCATCGACTTTGCCATGACCACAATATCGTCGGCAAACCGAAGGTGAGTGATGTATTCGCCGTTAATATTGATGCCCAGTCCTTTCGATTCCAGAAGCTTGAAGGCATTTTCCAATGCGGTCGTAAACAGTTTCGGAGAGATGACATCTCCCTGTCTTACGCCTCTTTTTAAGGGAATCGCCTTCGAGCTCTGTTCGTGTACTCGGACTGACATAGTGGCGTTTTTATACAAACTTCAACACTTCGATGTACCGATAGTCAATACGGCATCGTTGGAGAGACTCAAGCACTGCCCATGTTTCGATCGAATCGAAGGCTTTCTCATAGTCCACAAACGCTATGTCTCGCACATAGCGGCAAGTTATACTCTTCGGTCTTCTGTATGACTTGCCGCAGCGTATGTATGTGGTCTATGGTACTGTAGCCTTTACGGAACCCGGCTTGTTCGGGAGGCTGGAAGTCATCAAACCTGCGTTCGAGATGGTTCGCGATGACCCTCGAAAACAGCTTATAAACATGGCTCAAAAGCGAGATGGGTCTGTAATTCTTAAGCAAGGTGTTGTCACCTTCCTTGAAGAACAGAACCACCACGCCCCCGTTCCATGCTTTTGGCGTCGTACCTTCAAGCAAGGCGGAATTAAAGAGCTTCTGAAGGACTTTAAGTACCGATGATCCACCCGCTTTCAGAAGCTCTGAAGTGATTCCGTCCTCACCCGGCGCCTTGTCGTTCTTAAGCTGCTTCAAGGCTATCCTGATCTCATACAGGCTGATGTCCGGAATATCTTCGGTATAATGTCGGGTCAGTTTGGCTCTTGGGTCGTTGGCCGCACTGCAAACAGGTTTAGTGACCGAATCGTAGAGCCGTCCATAGAACCTTTCGACTTCCCTTAACACTTTCGCTTTACTTGACGTTATGCTGCCATCTTCCGTCTTCAGCTTCGTCATGCGGCTCTGCCCAATAGAATTATCTCTCGCGAACACTTTGGAGCCTTTATTCCGCTCTATCGTATCTTTAATACGAGATGTATTAAAGGTACGAATATCGTGCCGCAAGGATTTCCAAATCTTTCTATTGAGCTGCATATGTGACTGAGCATCATCGGGAGACTGCAGTCGCAAAGAACGTCGTTCAGCCATGAGGTTAAGGGTGTCATCAGAGAGTTTCTGAGGTCTATTGGTACGGGGGGTTTTAAATAACTGGGACCCCACCGTATGGACGGTTTCTACGAACCTGTTATTGATCTCGTCCACTGATGCATCTACTTCTAGACAGTCAAAGCGATTTGCAAGGTCGAGTTGAAAGCTCTCGAGGTTTTGGATATGTGCACGAGTGGGTCGGAGCGTAGATTTCATCAAACGGGACCTTTCAAGTTTAACGTTCATATTCAATGTGGCTCTAACAATTCGGTGATCACTGCCGGTTTTCACCCAGTGAATCACAGAGACATCATTGAATATCCGTTTCTTGTTGGTCAAGATGAAATCAATCTTATTTCTCGTGGAACCGTTGGGACTCATGCAGGTCCATTTCCTGTGAGGCGGCTTCTGGAAAAAGAATTCATCATAAAGAGTCCTTTCTCCAGTAAATCGGCCAGCCTCTGTCCCCTGGGGTTCCGTTGCCCATATCCAAATACAATACAATACAAATGTTTTATTTCGATAACTTGTGTTTACAATATCTTAACTAGTAGTTGAAACCTCCTTTTAAGTAAATAATACCTGTATTAGGAGGCTTCGCTCTTCCGTAATATAAAAAAATAGACGTAACTTGAGAAAAACATTTGAGGTTTACAAATTGCCCCACTCTCAACCCATCATCGCTTCTCATGCCTAGCTTTGCATTGAAGTCCCCCATAACAACAATAAAGTGAGTTTTGTTCGTATGTATGGCTCTACTGACGTCTCATACATAGACTCTACTTCTTCATCTGGGTGTGAAGAGGTCGGCGCATATACATACCTGAACGACCTTCAGCGAATATCGCTTAGATATTCTGAGTGTCAGGTACGCGACCCTGCTCGACACACTGTCGATGGTGATAATGTTGTTGATGAGTGACTTGTGAACGAGAAACCCAACACCACCTTGGGACTGTTGGTCGCCCTTCCGGTAGTATAGTAGGTTACCAGACTTACGGGATATCGTGTCCTCACCCTCTCTACGGACTTCTGATAACCCCAAAATGTCGCAGTGTAATCTACTAATTTCTTCTTCCAGCTCAACAATCTTTTCGTCTGTCCTCAAAGTGCGGATGTTGTGTGTTACCAGGGCAAGTGGTCGTCGTAGGGTTTGGTAGCCGATCGTCTCCCGGGGATTCTTAGCACCCCTGGCTCCGCCGTTACCGTGACTGCTACCGTAGCCAGGATTAGCGGGGCCGCCGGGGACTCGGGGCCTGGTTTTATGTTGTAAATCCATGAGGGGTTGTTGCCATACTCGCCACGCTTGGCAGGCGGGTTGGCGAGCGCAGTATAGGTATTGAAAACACGACAAGACGCTGCTGCCCATCTTTCGGAGGTATCCCTTAGCAGAATCCTACTGCATCCACGGGCAAGAGCGGAGCGGACATACAAATAATACACGGTGAAATTAAAATGCCTGTTTTTCCAAAGCAAACGTTGTTCAGATGTCAGACGTTGTCTACTGTATCGTTCATAAGCATCAAATAGGTACGTTATTAAAAAAACCAGCCAAGTGCGAGTCGGACTCGCGCACGAAGGGTTTCGTAACATTATCTATAAATACGAGCAAAAAAAAATCACGTTTGTTGTATGGATTTTTAATTTAAATTAACTATTTATGTTTAAAATGAATATATAACTAAATATAATGTGAATATTTCAAGCGTCTACCTTTTGCCTTTATCAATATCGAGCAAAAACTAGCAAAAAATCACGTTTGTTGTATGAAAGCCCCACTTAAATATTTATTTTATTCTGTTTTTAGTATTTGTAGCGGCAACAGAAATACATCATCTGTCAAAATTTCAACTGTCTAACTATCACGGTTCATGAGATAAAGACAGCCTAAGCAAAGAAAGCCTGGTGACAGACGGACAGACAGACAGCGGAGTCTTAGTAATAGGGTCCCGTTTTACCCTTTGGGTACGGAACCCTAAAAACGTTCAACTAGGCGTTCTCAAATAAGTCTTATGTTTTTCAAAATAATGTTAAAAAAATCTTAATATACCCTTGACAATGCTCTCGCTGTTGACCTGAATACATATTTAATGTATTATTTATTACCTCATCTATTAATTTGTACTTTAATGTGTATTTTAATCTGTTAACTTATTTAATATAATATTTAGTTAATTTATTATTATTTATTTTAGTAATATTAGTTATTTATTATAATATACTTGTTGAGAGATACCTTTTAATTATGTTATTCATAAATTCTAATGTATTTTGATTTTTAACAACAATATTAATAATAATAAGAAAAAGTTCCCTCCCCGCGGTCGCGAATAGTCGTGATACCTTTGTACTATTATTTATTCTGTGGCGAGTATTATTTCGCGCGTGTTGTAGGAAATAATGTTAATTCAGACGTTTGAAATACGTCCATTTTATGTTTTTCAAAAACCAATGACGTATTTTTTTGGCGAGGCTATAAACTGATAGTTAGACCATGTTATTTAAATGCCACCGTATATATAGAATTACCCAGACCCAGAACAAATATGTGTAGATAATGTAAACATTTGTTCCGCGACGGGAATTGAACCCGCAACCTCCGGTGTCTCAGCCGGCTAATCGTTCACTGAGCCACGAGGGTCGTCATTGGGTGTAATCTAATATTTAGATGTTGACTTACTTGAGAAACCACTGTCTATCTTCATCATTAACGAGTCGATCCTGGTAGACCCGCTGATGCTCGTGATACCATAGCCTTATGACGTCATCTTCTTCCTACACAACCATACTAGTCGTTAGAGTAATTTATTGATGATAATTATCATTACATTAGCCACAGGACGTCCAGGATGCCGAACATAGGCCTCCCCCGTACATTTCTAAAAAAATCTATAGATTAACTAAATCATTGATTCTGACATTGATCAAACGTCATAAGGTTACATTATAAAAGCGCCAAGGTTAGATTATAAATAATTTTATATGGTGGTTAAGTATTCTTAAATTTTCTAATTTTGTGTGCAATTTTCTTATTTTTTTCTTTCATAAGAACCTTCTCCTGACAATAAGAAATACAACAAAAAAATAATTTGCCAAATTGGTCCAAGCGTTGTTGAGTTATGCGCTTACCAACACATTTTGCGATTCATTTTTATATTATAGATACACATCCATATCCGGAACATATATCATGCAAATATTTGTGTCACGGCGGGATCGAACCCGCCTCCTGCGTCTCAATCGACTATTTGCCCACTGCAACGGAGGTGCTGGTCGTCCTACACTTCTATACCCGCTCCTCGGCCACCATTCAGTCACTGTCCTGCTTCATATGTCATCACCACGTCTGGCCATACGTCTAACTAAATACCTATGTTAAATTTAATTGTACAAACTCCACATATGCAGTTCTAGAGTGGAGATCTCGCACAGAACAACGCAGCGTTCTGGGACGCCCCCATCACTACATGGAAAAATTACCTCAAAGGATGCTGGGAGCTGTTGGGTGCAGGCCGCACAAAATCGGTTGCTCAGTAAACTATGCGGATGTTCAGCAGTGGACGTCTTATGGCTGATATGATGATGATGAACTACACATACGATGGTAGGGGGGGTCATTGCGTGACATATTGTTATTTGCGACGGTTATCGAAAATGTTTTAAGGTATCGCCTGCTGCGCTGTTTGAGACGCAGGAGGTAGCGGGTTCGATTCCCGCCGCGGAACAAATGTTTGCATAATCTACAGATATTTGTTCCGGTTCTAGAATTCGAAATATTACATGTGTATTATTACAAATAAAAGGGTATATAAGTATTCTATCAGTTATCTTGTTCCCATAGTACAAGCTCTGCCTAGTTTGGGGCTAGATAACGCTTTGTGAAATGTCCAGCAATATATATATATATATATATATATATATATAAGATAAGATAAAGATAATAAAGATAATTTATTTTCAGTAACGAACTTCACAACACTAGGGTAGGTAAATCAGATTCAGTATTTTAGTTAAATATTAAAACCTAGTTGCAAAAGAAACATAGGCACCCAAACTAGGAAGACCTGTGATATGGCATACCTATGCCTAATATATATATATATAATACAGTGCTTAGTGGCAACTTGCAGCACTTGCTTGGTGAAGGACGCAGTCACTGCAGTGCAGGGTTAAAGATGAGACTGTTTTTACCTTGACGAGATTAGGATCCATCATCAGTATTCCCTGAAACACCTTACTAAGGTCTCTTAGGTTGAAGGTATAGTGGGACTTGGTAGGGGTAGGCAGGAGTTCTTCCACCAGCGAGTTGAAGATATCAATAGATCCCTTCAGGAATGGATCCTCTCGGACTGAAACCTTCTTGAAGTGTCGCGTCCATGATGAAAGGATTGTGTTGAAGATGCCGTACTGAAAGAGAAATGGAATATGGTCAGTCAAGGAAATATATTAGATCCAAATTCGACGTGAAATGTTTGTACTTGCTTAACGTTGCTTTCTTGACTGAATTGATATCAATTTATAATCATGAAGTGATCACAAAACGACAAAAAATCCGAATACGGTCTAAAATCAATAAAAAGCAAGTGACTTTTAGGTAAGTATGGGCGATTTATATCCCATAGATTTTTTCTAAAGTGTAGTGTGGTGTTCAAGCGAGATTCTTGCCTCAATAATAATAATAACTCTTTATTTCAGGCAACAATTTGTTTTTAGTCTCCTTATTTTTTGCAATCTACCCACCAGGGAATTGAGTTGGAATTTGGTGTTTAGTTCGCGCTGGGGGGCATGTATGGAATAAGCCCAGTGGCACTTCCAGCTTCCATTTTTGTGTTAAATGAGGTCTTGAGGGGATGTCCTCTTTAATCTAGGAAAGGTTGTGATTTTTTTCATTAGCTCATTGGAAATCTCAGGCAACAATAGAAAAGTACAAGATGTTAGAACTTAATTCTACGAGCCAAATAAATATACCGACTAACATAAAATTATAATACTTAAAACTATTTGCTGGCACGTAAATTCTACGACCTGTGACGCACTTGCGCCGTGTCATGTAGTCGCTCGCGAAAACGACGAAAAAACACACTTTTCGGCCAAAACTCTTCCTTTGTAAAAGTCGAAAGATCTGCAGTTGGAACACGCAACACAAAACATTTGAAACCATTGTGGCATAATGGTTGTCAGTTCTTCGAGCTATATGGCTCACCCCTACTTCAGCTCATCTCTTTAATAGCCCTTTATTAATCCTGTTAGATCCCGTAAAGAACAAGCAGTCAGAACTTGTGGCCAGAACAGCATATAGAACTTGTCGATCGACATATGAACTAAACCGTTAAATTTCCTCGACAAAGTTGGACAATTTAATTTAGGGTACCTTGCTCGCGTACTCCATCTCCGTGAAGGAGATGTAGTGGAAATGCCTCATGAGGCGCATGGTGACGGGGTTGCGGCCGCCGCCCGGGGGGCCCATGGCGGCCACCACGCCCACGTCTACCAACGTTCTGAACTCGCCGATGTTGGTGCGGTCGTACCAACCTACGAAGAAGAATATTAACAATAGATTTATATCTCTTAAGCATACCTATTTTACACAACTGCCTAATCAATCAATACAAATCGGCCCGGAAAGTACTGTGCTGTCAGATAAATATTCAATTGATCCATTACCTTCAATAGCTGGCGCGTGAGATCCAGAAGTTTCTTCGACTTCGTTCCACCTTCTTTGTTTATATAAGCTATCACTGTGCGGTTGTCTGTTTGTAATAGAATGTGAGCATTCAGTAACTGTTTGTATCTTGTTGGATCGCTGCATAAACTGCAAACAGCTCTTTGAGATTGACATGCCACGACTGTTGTCGCTTTGTCCACTGACCTGACATTTTCGTGTCGCCTAGTTGGGCTGCCCAGCCGTAGTCTGATTCATCCGTTGTAAGCAAGTGTGAGATCGGGCCTGTATGTATAGGCAGTGAGCCCTGGGCTGCTTGTAACCACCACTTCATTTCGGCGAAGACAGGTTCTGGTAATTTCACTTGACTGTAGGGGTGTTCTTTGGGAAGGTGACGAGTGTGAAATTGCAGGGTTCGACAATGTAAGCGCCCCCTGCGTACTACAAACGAGGCAAAGTTGAGTCTCCCCAGAAGGGATTGGGCCTGTCTGAGGGACCAACTGCCTTTGGCCGTCTGACTGAGAAGTGCCCTGCGTAGCGTTAGGCACTTCGGTTCCGACAGGGACTTCGTGTTGAGTTTGGTGTCCCACGTGACGCCCAGAAATTCTAAGCGTTGTGTCGGAACCAGTACAGACTTGTCCATGTTGATAGTCCAACCGAGTTGTCTCATTAGGTTTACCATAAATGCAATGTGCTCGCGTAAAACTCGAAAGGACTGGTTCACCAACATAAAATCGTCCAGGTATACTACGCACCTTATATCTCGGCTCCTCAGGTACTCGGCTACCCAGTTCGTCAGGGAGGAAAACGTTCGTGGTGCTGATGAAAGTCCGAAAGGCAGACACGTCATTTGGAGAAGGTGGCCTTTGTAGCTGAGCCTCAGAACTCGTCGGTGCTCCTTGGCTACAGGCAGGTGAAAATATGCCTGGCTCAGATTTACCTTCACCATCCATCTTCGCTCTGCAAAAAACTTGGCATTCGGAAATGACTGAAAAGCTGAAAACCCTTTAGTTTGACAAAATGGTTTAATCGTTTCAAGTTGAAGATAGGGCGAAACGATCCGTCTGCTTTTGGAACTAGGAAAAAAGTTGATAGATAGCTGGGATTGACCTCGGCTTTTTCTAGAATATGTGTGTCCAACATATTTTTTATAAGTTGTGTCATTCGATGACTCTTCTTTGTCTGGTAATTTTTTATAACAGCTTGATTCGGATATATCAGGGGCGGCTTCATCACGAACGGAATACGTACTCCTCTGAGAAGTTTGCAAATATGTTGGGGCGCTCCCAGATTCTCCCAAACATGCATGTATTGCTTTAGACAGCCGCTTCGAAATGCTTGCGAGTCATGAGCGATTGTTTCTATATTTTGATGAGTGAGAATTGGATTTTTTACCTCTTGATGAGTATTGGTGTTTGTTTTTGAACGCGTTGAACGACTTGTTGTCCGATGACTTCGCCTGACCTTTGTACTTGTCTTTGGAGCCAGAAGTATTTCTTCGAAAAAAAATTTCAGTCGCCTGCTTGCTTGTCGATGGTTTCGGTTCGATCCACCTCCTATTATCGTATGCACGTTTCTGATTAGTAGCTGCGGCTGTTGATGCAGTTGGCTGGAAGCAAGCTATTAGTTTTTCGGCCCCCCCCAATTATTTGAAGGTAGGCTGCAAGCATTTCTCCGTCAAATAATTTTTTCGCGCTCGGTGGAATTTTTTGTAATGCTCCACAGTGATACCTCCGGAATTTTCTTAATTAAAGATTCCCTACGCGTGCTGATGCAGTCAGCTCGTCGGCCACATGCAATTTGCAAAATATCGTCAGTCACTTTTGCATAGTTAGAATCTTTACCGAACGATTGTTCAATTTTATCGAAAAGAGAACTCGGCGAAAGTTTTGTATTTTTATCATTTGACCAATCTACTAGGTTCTGCAAAGTTGTGCGCAATTCATCTTTCTGAGTTAGTATAGCATTAGATAATGCTGCAAAAGTTCTCTCTATCAGATACAAGCGGTCTTCATTGGTCCCGGACGCATTGAAACGTCTCAATTCATCGTTTACATTTAGCTCTATAAAACCCGGAGTAGTGACGTACTTTTTCTGAGCCTCCGAAAAACGAATTGCATACCAATCGTTACATTTAAATTTTTGTAATTGGGTTATCTTCTCTAAATGATTTTCATTTGATTTTGGGAATGGCGGATCTTTTAACGAGGTCGATAACTCGGACAATTGGAGTTGTTGTGTGTTCACATCACTAGTGGCCAGTGGCGGGCGTAAGCCTAACTCATCCGTTGTACAATTATTGGTTTCACTAGACGCCTTAGTTGCACCCGAGACTGTCACTTGAGGCTCAAGGGATTTTTGAGAAATTAGATTTGTCAAAAATGCCACTTGTTGGGAAAGAAATTCGAATTGCAAATCACTTACATGGTTTGAGCGCTTTGACCTTCTATCCGGACTGGACTCCTGCGACGATGCACTGCTCGAACTTGGAGAACGGGTTCTTTTTCGCGACACGTGTTCGATAGAATTATCACTTTGTTCTAAATTATTTTCGTCCTCCATAATCGAAGAGAGGATTTGTAATTATATAATACAAATTCAAAATGAATAGTTGCTAGACGTGTTAACGCTACTAAAAACGACGCTATAATGAGGCAAAAGAGCGCCCTATGGGTCGTCGCAAACTTGCCACAATCGTAACCGACAAAATGCGTCGACCAATCACGGCGCACCGGAAGTCGAAGAGAGGAAGTTGCTACGATAAAAACGTGAAAAAGACAGGTGCTTGACTCAAGATGGATTCCGGATATCGGCTCGGAACAAATAATAATAATTAAATATTCTTTTTACACCTCGGCCAGTCTTCCATTAAGCAATGATCCTCTCCATCCAAACGGTTGTCTGGAAGAGATCGCTTTGTTAACCGATAAGACCGCCCATTATACTTCTCATTATCTGTTGCGTCTAGTTTGTAAGGTATAATAAAGAATTTTCAGCCATTCATTCAATTCATACAATAAAAACAATCGTAACATTCTTTTATTCATTTAATAATAATAAAACAGACAATATCCACATGTACTGACCTTACCAGTAGGTACCAGTATATCGATAGTAGTTCATATCGATGAGTAGTTTAACGCCTGAAGTTTTTAGGAGTTAGAAACGTGTGTACAACTCACCAGAGAAATCCATGAATTGGCGAAGTAGTTCGATAGGCGGCTGCGCCCCGTACACTTCCAACGCGGGCATGTTGAGGTCGTCTATAAAGAACACCTGCCGCTTCGTCGGCGCCGGACCGAACACGCCGCGCCTACGCCGGTCCAGCTTACCGTCTATCACATCCTGAAATATTTAACATCATCACCTTACATTAATTAATTAAATCAAATATAATACACTAACACATACATACAATTATACTAATATTATAAATGCGATAGTTTGGATGTTTGTTTATTTATTGTTTGTTTGTTTGTTATAACGGCTGAACCGATTGCAATGAAATTTAGTATGTATGTAGATTATAACTTGGATTAACACATAGGCTACTTTTTATCCTATAAATCAGGTCCCATGGGACAAAAAACGGGTGTCAATTCAAGTTGCAACTGCGAGTTTAGCTTTATTTATAGGTTACCACATTTAGTAGTGCAACGCGCACGAAGTCGCGGACAACAGCTTGCAATATTATAATAAAAAAAGTTTGGGATCATTGGCAGATTCCCACCAATCCCTTTCGAATCCACTGATGTCATCGCGCTAGAGCTTTCGCATCTGGAAGGAAATGGGGGAGGCCTTTGCCCAGCAGTAGGAATAAGAAGACTAGCAAAAATAATTTGTGTGATTTTTCTTCTATCATCTGCCCTTCATCCTCGTGCCAGTTTTTTACTTATTTAATACTTTCACACAAAACAGGATAGTGCTAAGGACTTGGTGCTAATAGCATTATCTACCAGTCATCCTGGTCGTGCTAAAAAAAGGCAGTTGTGGCAGCAAGGGTCGATGGCCGCCTCATACAGCATTGGACAGTGATGCACTTAAGGCCGGTTTCTATATCCGATATACGCCTCGTATTTGCTACGACTCGTTAAAAAATCAACGGGGCGTATGTCAAAAGCGTTCCTATAAAATTTAAAATCAACCGACAGATGACAGTAACCGACCGATCTGAAACTTACGGATGAGAGGGCCTCGTAGCTACGACTCGTAGGCAAAATGTATGAGAATGAGTGTTACTAGCGTTCCTATAAAAATTATAAGATGTCAGCTGACTGTCAAAACTACGAGGCGTATTTGATTTGCTTACCGGTCGATTTCTGTCGATTGTGGATTGTTCGTAGGAGATTTTAGAACCAAGTTTCTTAATAAATATTGAAAAAATGTCAAGTTCTAGTAGTTCTGATGAATCAGACAGTGAAATGTTTTTAATAATAAGAAGCAGTGAAGATGATACGGACGAAGAAGATGCGCGAGTGCGTATTTATAAAGAAAGGGTCTATTATTTAACAATACTGGATGCACACGAGTTTCAAATACGTTTTCGGTTGAATAAGCAGGCTGTGGAGCATTTACTGCTGGAAATTTATCCTCATTTGAAGATAACGGGAGCCAGGTAACCTATAACCTCAATGAACCATCGAAATCTATCCTATCCTGAATATTTAATATGCCTGTGGTTTTGTTTTAGGAATTATGGCATAGCCCCGGTGCACCAGTTGCTGCTTACGTTAAGGTTCTATGCTTTGGGCACAATGCTGATAGCAGTGGCCGATTATATTGGTGTATCTAAAGCATCTGCCTGTCGCATTGTGCACGACGTGAGCAGTGCTATAGCTCTGCTATATAGTAAATATATTTATATGCGCCCAAATACGGAGCAAGATTTTTATGACATAGCAAGGTTCCCAAAAGTACTTGGTGCAGTTGATGGAACACATATCAAAATACAATCACCGTGTAAGTTGAAAAATTGTATCCTCACAGTTCCCTCCAAGTGTGTCGGTCACCTCCAATCAATTCCATGCATTATCAATTCGTTTACCTAGTTATCTAATGATTATGCATGGCCACCTACACAGCCACTAATTACTAATATGCACCTTAAATTATTCAGGTTCTCAGACTGGGGAAGAGTTCCGCAACAGGAAAGGCTACTTCTCTATAAATATCCAAGGAGTATGCAATGCTCAATTGATGTTTATGAATGTGGTAGCCCGTTGGCCAGGTTCATTGCATGATGCCACTATATTTAATCATTCAGAACTGCGAGGTAAACGAATTATGCATACATAAGTATATCTTATGCCGTGGGGCGCCGGCAATAGAATGTTGCCCCTCCGTTCTTGCCCGTGGATGCAGTAGGAGTCTGCTAAGGGATACCTCCGAAAGATGGGCAGCAGCGTCTTTTCGTGTTTTCAATACCTATACTGCGCTCGCCAACCCGCCTGCCAAGCGTGGCGAGTATGGCAACAACCCCCTTATGGATATAGTGCAACATAAAACCAGGCCCCGAGTCCCCGGCGGCCCCGCTAATCCTGGCTACGGTAGCAGTCAAGGTAACGGCGGGGCCAGGGGTGCTAAGAATCCCCGGGAGACGATCGGCTACCAAACACTACGACGACCACTGGCCCTGGTAACACACAACATCCGCACTTTGAGGACAGACGAAAAGATTGTTGAGCTGGAAGAAGAAATTAGTAGATTACAATGGGACATTTTGGGGTTATCAGAAGTCCGTAGAGAGGGCGAGGACACGATATCCCTTAAGTCTGGTAACCTACTATACTACCGGGAGGGCGACCAACAGTCCCAAGGTGGTGTTGGGTTTCTCGTTCACAAGTCACTCATCAACAACATTATCACCATCGACAGTGTGTCGAGCACGCCTCACAGGAAATGGACCTGGATGAGTCCCAACGGTTCCACGAGAAATGAGATTGATTTCATCTTGACCAACAAGAAACGGATATTCAATGATGTCTCTGTGATTCACAGGGTGAAAACCGGCAGTGATCACCGAATTGTTAGAGCCACGTTGAATATGAACGTTAAACTTGAAAGGTCCCGTTTGATGAAATCTACGCTCCGACCCACTCGCGCACATATCCAAAACCTCGAGAGCTTTCAACTCGAACTTGCAAATCGCTTTGACTGTCTAGAAGTAGATGCATCAGTGGACGAGATCAATAACAGGTTCGTTGAAACCGTCCATACGGTGGGGTCCCAGTTCTTTAAGACCCCCCGTACCAATAGACCTCAGAAACTTTCTGATGACACCCTTAACCTCATGGCTGAACGACGTTCTTTGCAACTGCAGTCTCCCGATGATGCTCAGTCACATAGGCAGCTCAATAGAAAGATTTGGAAATCCTGGAATGGAAAGGACTGGGCATCAATATTAACGGCGAATACATCACTCACCTTCGGTTTGCCGACGATATTGTGGTCATAGCAAAGTCGATGGAAGAGCTCAGCACGATGCTCGAAGGCCTCAATCGAGTCTCCCAACGGGTAGGACTTAAAATGAACATGGACAAGACGAAAATCATGTCGAATGTCCATGTCGTCCCTGCCCCAGTTATGGTTGAGAACTCGGCTCTTGAAGTTGTCGACGCGTATGTATACCTAGGACAAACAGTCCTATTAGGTAGGTCCAACTTCGAGAAAGAGGTCAATCGTCGAATCCAACTCGGATGGGCAGCGTTTGGGAAACTTCGCAACGTCTTTTCGTCCAACATACCTCAGTGCCTTAAGACGAAAGTCTACAATCAGTGTGTGTTACCAGTGATGACATATGGAACCGAGACGTGGTCCTTCACTATTGGCCTTATGAATAAGCTCAGTCGCTCAACGAGCTATGGAGAGGGCTATGCTCGGGGTTTCTCTACGGGATCGAATCAGAAATAAGGAGATACGTAGGAGAACTCGAGTCACCGACATAGCCCGACGGATTAGCACGTTGAAGTGGCAATGGGCAGGCCATATAGCGCGCAGAACAGATGGCCGATGGGGCCGAAAGGTTCTCGAGTGGAGGCCACGGACCGGCAAGCGCAGCGTAGGACGTCCACCCACAAGATGGGCAGACGACTTGGTAAGAACCTCAGGTCGGCGTTGGATGCAGGCCGCTTCCAACCGCAGTTCCTGGAAATCAATGAGGGAGGCCTTTGTCCAGCAGTGGACGTCCTACGGCTGATATGATGATGATATGATGAAGTATATCTTATACACTACTTTATAGTAGGTAGGCAAAATATGTATTGTATTTACCTCCTTTTTTTCAGCACAGTGTGAAAGTGGCATGTTTAGAAACAAATGTCTACTTGGAGATAGTGCCTATCCTTTAAAACCATACTTGCAAACAATTGTTAAACCCACAAACACAAGCTCAACAGTTATATAATGAAGCTCACATCCGCACAATAAACTGCATTGAAAGGTATTAATATATGTATTTTACTTAGAAGTATTTATTTTATTGAGTATCTAGGCAGACTAAAATATTGTTTTATATAACAAAAAACTGTTATAATTATGTACATATTTTGGTTCTAGATGCTTTGGCGTATGGAAACGACGTTTTCCTGTGATAGGGTTGGGTTTACGGTTAAGTCTTGTACATGCTAATGCTGTTATAATTGCAACAGCAGTTCTCCACAACATCTGCAGACTAACGAACTTGGAGGAAGTACCATCAGAGGTGGAAATCAATGTTGCAGATGATGTCCCTACCGAAAATGGTGTTGAAGAACTTATATATATAACCCAGAGAGAAACTTTGATAGCAGAATACTTTGATAAGTAATTAATCTTTTTTTTAATGAGCCTAGTAAAGTGCCCTGCTGCTGGGCAAGGCCTACTCTTCTTCCTGCCACTCGTCTCGGTCCTGTGATAAATACTGCCAATCTTTCCAGATTGATTATTTCATAAAATTTTGAATGGTAACTGCAAGCTGGTTCCTGTATTTCCCATGATATTTCATTGAATACTTTCTGTTTCCATCAATCACATAAGTACCTACTCCTACCTCTACACTTGACCCAATGTGAAAAATTTTGCTAATATTGTTTTTTTTTTTGTTTCAGTTTGTAATATCATGCAAGACACAAGATTGACTATTCAATGTAATATTCGATGACATCTAATGAATATTATAAGTGTAAATTAGCTCTGACAACCAAATACTTATACTTGATTACCAAAATACAAACTACCTGCATACCTATTTGATTATTTTATTTTATTAGGGAAACACACAGAACTGTAATGCTTAGCAATAACAAACAGAAGATTATGTATCCAATGTATAATCCAATTATGTACCACATGTAGTGTTTTACTAAAGGTACCATTTGGTACCTGAGCACAGTATGAAATAGACCCTAAAAAAAGGACAACCCTTTTTTATTATTTTAAAAGATACTGATATCTATTTCAAGTGCAGGAAGTATAACTCCCGAGTGTCAGCTTTGCTTAGAACCATATATTACCTATATACCTAGGGTGTTTGATAATATACGCACAAAAATTAAAGGGGTTATTTTGATGAGCATAATAAATAAATTTGTGAAATGTTTACCAAGGAACAGGCAGTAATATTGACGGTTAAAGTGATCCTTGTGATTTTAATGAATAAAATGATTTTGATTTATGAGTATTTTTAATCCACTTAATTTAAAAAATCACAGATAAATCATCAATAACAAAGTGTACATAGTATTTTTAACCTACTTAATTAGAAACATCACAGATAAATCATCATAACAAAGTGTACATAGTAAGAACATCGTTAATTTGGAGATCTCGCTTCGCCCAAACAATAATATATTATATAATTAATTAATCGAGCGAAGTGAGTAGATACACCAGATCAACTTGGACGAATCGGCGTTGTATGTAGGTATGTTTATTAGGATAACTTCCAAAGCGTTTATCCCATCTTCATGTAATTTGGTATATATAGGTATATATACCAAATTATAACTGATGTGACTAATTAAGCTAAATGTGTGGGAGGGTTATTGTGATCATTGTTCTTTTTCTAATAGCTTTTTAAGCAATTGTATCTCGACATCTAATTTTTCAGCCTTTTTTGTGTAATACTGAGCGATGGCTCACACAGTGTTGCCGACAACGCAGGGCCTGAGGTCGCCATTTTTACCAGCATAAGTAACCTAATGTAACCTTCAGATATTTTCAGTGTTTTCCAATGTTTTTTTTATAACTAAAAAAATGCATTTGAAGTTACTTTTTACATGCTCAGAGCAAAAGTGACATAAAATAACTGGAATTTTCGCGAACTATTTAGTCAGTATAATAAAGACAATTGCGGTTAAAGTTTTTTGGCCAGGCAGCGAACCGAATTAGATACAAAACAAAAAGCTTCTAAACACTATATCTGTTAACTAAAGAGATAAGAACTGACGTAAGTTATATACTTTCCACTTTATAAACTACCAAAACAAATCACAATATTCCTCTCCAGTGTCGATCTGCCGATAACGCCGGCAGCACATGATTTCGTACTTCGGAAAATCAATTGTTATTTCAAAACTACCGTACCTATCTCTTTCATTCTTTACGATGATTTTAGAGAAAAGACAAGGATACCTAGGTAATAATGTAATTAAAATTCGAATGCCCAGATAATTTGTAAGGGTTCTGAATCTTGGATATTTATCTTTTTAGAAAAGAAAAAAACATAGATAATCACAAATCCATGATTTCGAAAAGTAACCTTCGAGTCGAGTAACCCGAAAGTAACCTGATGAAGGTAAAAGTAACCAAACAGGTAACAAAAGTAACCTGGCAACGTTGACCATATTTCAATCAGCTTTCTTTGTAAGACGTTCCGTTCCATGTTATGAATTAGAAAATAATAATATATCGAATTATAAAATCGTGTTTTTTTTAGATTTAGATACTACAAGTTACATAATTAGTAAATTATTGATTTGTTTTTACCTGTTTTATTAGATAAATACAAATAATAATGCCTTGACAATTGTGTATGAATGTATAAAAATACCTACTTTTGCGTAAAACGAAACTGTTCGGGAGGGCTCGGTTAACTCGTAACTAACGGATAGCCGTCGGTAGATGAACTGAAAAAGAACTTGTGAAACGCAAAAAACGTCTCCTTTTAGATAGCAAGGAAACGCCTCGTTGCTTTCTAGCGATAACGGACAGTTGAATATAGAAACCGGCCTTTAGTGGTAGCTACCTACACCTGACTGTATCTCTATTCAGAAGCTAATTAGAGTTTAGCTGTTTATTTGTTGTCTATTCTACTAACAGTTGTTTAAGCACTTTATTAACTGACTAATTACAGAAATTTGGTCTGTAATAATTACTTTTATTTATTTATTATATTTACAATTATCTAAATTGATTATTTAGTCAATTTATCAATTAGGTAAACTATACTACTACTACTCGAGTCGACCGGTACCTGAATTTGATTAGCAGAAGTCCTAGCAGAGAAGACGATGAATTCGCATATAAACTTCTTATGCAGCCCTCGGGATAGCTTCGATGTGATGGTAACCGTCTTCCCTGTGCCGGTGGGACCGACGCAAATCACGTGGTTATAATTCGCTATCTTATACCCGAGGAGAGCCGCGCTGCGGACGTTGTCTAGCGTTGGCACTTCTATATCTGACAACAATATTACAAATAAATTTATAGATAGTTCAATTGCTTCAGATCAATACCGGGCGGAAGTGTCCCCGTGACACTGGCTGCATTGCCCCGCTGAATAACAATGTATGGCGCGACCAACTGCCCTTAGACCTGGCAGGTATATCAGACTGCCTCAACGCTATTTGGATAAGTGATAGGTTTCCACTACTCGCCGCCGTATGATCATGGCGTTAGTTTCTTTCTATGCCTGAGGTACCTGACACTTGTTCAGAAAGAGGGCCACATACAGGAGTCGACCATGGGTATTACGCGGGAACATTCGCTCTCTGTTTGTAATTTTGTATCAGAGCTCATCTAAGATATTTCTCGTCTATTTGCATGATTTTATGCACGAACAATACACGTTACATTCTAAAAAGTCTTAACGCGCTTATCTGGTTCAACGCAAAAGCATTTTTCGCAGCCGGCAGCTCATTTGGGTGAAAATGAAACGGATTTTCACCCAAACTGAGCTGCCGGCCGCGAAAAATTATTATGCGTTGAACCAAATAAGCGCCAGCTCTCGAATAGACTCTCGTCGTATAGACCAGCCGCCTAGAAAGAGTTTTATAAACACGATGGGCACCGGTTCCCTGTTTTTCCTGAAGAGTACAATCCGGGTCTCTTTAAGGTTAGTGTGAATAGGTACCTTCTAGAGATGATGTGATCCATCTTAGATCACATCATCTCTTACCATCAGGCGAGATTGTGAGCAAACGAAGATCTAATTGAGATAAAAAAAAATGGGCCCAAGGTCTCGACCCTAAATGGCTCAAATATGTAAGCTCTATCAATACTTCCAAATTTGCGCCGCTTGAGATCTTGGACAATTTTTTTTATTGATGATTGTCAAGCGCTTGACCACTACACTTCACTTGGTGGTAAGTGAATTTACCGCCACACCGGTCCTAACTGCTGTACCAGACAGATGAGATGGCATTTTGAGTTATCCATAGATCGTTTGCCCCGATCTTTAGGTGATTCAACTGTTGCTCAACTTAATCGTAACATGAGTTTTAGTGGTTACCTGCAAATTTGCACTCTGGGTCGACCTCGTAAGGTTCCAAATTAGCCATCCAGTTGTACCAATAAGGACTGGCTGGCTCGCCGTCTTCAGTCGGGTCAGTGAACCCTCCGTCATGTAACCTGAAAAAAATATACAAAAGACTGAACAAAACTGGTCTATGAACCAATAGCGATACTGTTGTGGTATTTTTGTTGTTATACTCGTACCTCAACTATACCCTTGTGCAAAGTGGCATGAAATTCGGACCCGGCAGTTTTGAGAAAAATAATATTTTAGAATACACATTTTTTTGCTTCAGTTTTGTTAGAGAAACCTTTATAAGGGCATATTTGACTGTATACTTACTCTGCTAGAAAAAGTCACTTGGTCAAGTTTTTTAGTAGTGGTTCATAGACCACTTCCCATGCAAATTTGATCATTCTCTTTTACCTTAATAAAAAACCTACGAGGGACCCGGCCGTACGTATAATCTAGAAAAATCGATTAAGTATAAATTTATAAAAAGCGCGTATAATATACGTGACGATTTGGGAACCTTATTTGAATGAAGTCAGAAGACAAAAGTCTGAACAGTGATGACATGGAACTGAAACGTGGTCTCTTACTATGGGTCTCAAAAGAAGAACCCAGGTCGCTCAGTGTGCTATGGAGAGGGATATACTTGATATGTTTCTCCACTAGATGAAAAGAAGACCTTATAAAAGTTGCTTTAATCTATCAATTAAAAAAGTATCATCAAAATTCGTTCACCCAGCTAAAAACAAGAACCTCCTCCTATTTTTAAACGGTTAAAAACTAGAGATAACTTACGTATAATCATAAACCCTGCCTTCCTTCGGGAAGAGAGGTTTCAGACCATTTTCCGCGGTCAACTGACGGATATAGTCAGAGAAGATGGCTCGTCCGTTGTGGTCGCAGGTCGCTCCTACCGACCATATAACTGCCCACACCACCCAGCACGCAACGAGTCTAGCTGAAAAAATGGGGCACGGAGGAGTGTGAGATTTGGCATAGTTAAAACTGTAAAAGGAGAGGCGAATTCTATATTAAAGCATTTTTTTTTAAATAAGGGCCCATTTTCGGTCACTGTGATATGGCAACTGGTTATGCAACTGCAGGTCTCGTCCGAAGACCGTTCCTTTCTAGCAGCATTACAAGTTATGGTGCTCTCTATCACACTTCAGGTCCAAATTGCTAAAATACAAGAAAGACCATCTCCCGTCACTCTCTCTCCCGCTCGGCGTTAGGTGCTGGCTTTTATCTCTGCCATTCCTTTTTCTGTGTTGTCGAAGTCACACAAACAATTATATATTTTTCGAAGTGTTTTTAGGTAATTTCAGGATGGAAAAACTGATCGAAAAGTCCAGAAATATAATTGAGCGAAAAGTTAATCGTCGAATCAACCAGCACTTAGTGGGTTAGTTTGATTCATACTTATTTATTTAAACCGTAGGGACACAATAGAACTCTTGGTTATATCAATAATACTTAAATAATTACATAGGCTTTATCTACCTAGTAGTTCATTGCACCATAACTTTGGAAGTGCTATGTACAGACAAGCATCTTAATAGACATCTATATATATAAAACAAGGTTGGGTTAGTTACACCATTTATAACTAAAGAACGGCTGGACCAATTAAGATTATCTTTGATTTGTTTGATTTTTCTAAGCCCCAAACAGCAGAATACTTATTAAACTATCAGAAAAATTCACGTAAAAAAAATTATGAACAAAATTCTTTTTCTCATAGATAGATGCAGCTAATGAAGGCCGATCAACAATTCTACCGGCGACTACATTGGCAGCCCGTGTCATATGCATGTCAAGGCGGTACGAAGTTCGCCGGGTCCGCTAGTTAATTATAGATTCTTAATTTATTTATTTTTTGCCACACCTACTCGACAATGTCAAATTATATGTAATGTAAAACTCACCGAAAGCAGGTGATTAAATTCCTACGGCTGAGCCGGAAGTAAAGTTGTACTAAATTTCATTATGCTCTAGCGGGCATAATGTGATCTGAATTTGTAACCTCATCTGTATTAAAATTTGAGCCAGAGACCCACACAATAAGAACTTTTTCGTAAATCGAAACAACCTTTGCACAGAATGCACCTAGATTTGGTTTTTATTGTCTCGCAGAAAGTGTGAGACATCTCGCTTCATCTTGGGCGTGTTTATATCCCTCTTTGCACTCAGGATTTTAGTAACTCCCTTGCTCCGCTCGTCAGTTAACTCTAGAATACTTCGTTACATCCGGGATTCAATATAGCGCCCGTGACGCAAGACACTGCTTTATCCCCTCCTATGCGTTTAATAAACTACTATTAATGGTGTGCAATAAAATACTATCTATAATCAGTATAACTAACGCATGCAAGCAATGAAAGGCGGTGCTGGCGGTGGCCGGTCGTCCTTCCCCGTCAGCGGACGGAGTCTGTAGTCCATAAGCTCCAGAAACTTTAGCACCTGATAAAATAATAACAAAATAACTGCCAAGACACATCGATAGTACCGACCTCACACGAGGATTACTTTAGCCGTGGCCTCGTAGGTCGCGCGCCTTAGGACCGTGCCCTAGTTTTCTTTAATTTTGTTTGTCTGAATCCGGGGAACCTACCCGATAGACGTTCAAGAAAATAAAACAACAAATGAATACAACATCAAGAATGTGTCAAAATAACTGAAAGTTGATCGTCGGTCATGCACCAAAACGGCAGGCGATAGAAATGATTGCATAAAATATTAATGTGCTCGTATACTCCTCGCCTCTTCTTATTTCAATTAACGTACACATGTTTTGAATATTTCAGGGGGTTGATACCTCAAACTCCTGGTGGCTGTGACGGCACGGAATGCTAGTGCGGGGTTAGGACTATTTACGTGACTGTTGGGTCGCTTACCAGAGAGGCGTCGAGTGAGATGACAAGTTCAGTCAGCTTCGAGCGGAGCAGGCCGATAGCGGGGTAAAGATATGCGTTTATGAGGCCGGGTAGAACCTTTCTGATGTTGTCTGCAATCTGAAAACACCAATATTTTAATTCTAGGGTGGGGGATGAAGATCTGCACTGACGTCTCGCATTGGGGTGTATTGCATTACACCCCCCCCCCCCCCCCTTCTAACCTGACCCCAGCAACCCTAGTTCCTTGAAGTAACAGAGCAGAACTTTGGATTGATAAATGCAGCTTTCTAAGAACCCCATGGATCTTGTTGTGGTGTTAGCAAATGAGGATTTGATGAGCTCCTGCAGACCCATCTTCAGTCTGACATCGCTTGTGAAAATCACTACCCTTCTTCTGCGGAGTCGGTCAAAAAGTAGCCTATGTCTAAATCCCTGATATAATCTATCTATATACCAAATTTGGCATATATATACCTTTGTGGCATCAATAATCAATAAATGTATATCTAGTATAAGTTTATCTCAGTAAGTGGATTGTTAATTATTTTGAGATAATAAAGCATTTTAAACACATTTCACCGAAATCGGCTAAGCTTTTTCGTTTTAGAAACGTAACAAACGGACAGAATTACTTTCAAATTTATAATATTAGTATGGATTTTACTGCAATGAGTATTACTTTAGATATATGGTGCTAATCCTAATTAACGCTAATTCTGGGTGTGTGTGAGAGAGTGAGTGGTTGCGTGTGTACATGGGTGTGTATTTATGTCAGTGTCGTCGTAGCTCCCAAGCGGATGCACCGATATCAATATATTTTGTCATTCTGCAAGGTATATTAGTAAGTAGTCACCGGCGGTAAGTTCGCCTTGAGCCAAGCGTTGACGAGCGGCGGCAGTCCCACGACCTTACTGTCGATGTAGACCATCCCGCAGCGCGACACGGTCGCGGGGGATGCCACAGCCAAGTCCGCGACTTCAAATATCATGCGTTGACGGTCCGTTAGCTTCATTATCTCGCCGCTCGATAGGCACAGTTTCTTGTTGTCGTCCAATACCTGACAGACAAGATTTCCTCATAAAACAGACCAAATAATAAGCAATAAGTTTAAAAAATGAAACAGCAAAAACTACTAATTTAAATATATACATTTGTATGCCTGCTAACGAAACATAGTTAACCCGAGTACCATATCCTGTGACGTGTTGTGAACCTAACCTATGTTTCGAATAAAGAAATACGAAATAAAGAAATTTGTATTTGTATGCCGACTGTAACCTATGCCACCCGCATCATACTAACGAATCGATTGACACCATATTCATCAAAATCGGATACTTAAAAACAACGGTGGAACATACGTAAAAACAAACATACATACAACCATAACACAGTCTGTATGTGTCAAAAAAGCAACATATCAATATTTAGCGTTCAGCATATGGGGGTTCAGCACTGTCCTCTCATGCGCGACCATGTACGGTTTTCAGAATCTGAATTTATATCAATTATTTTCATTAAAACAGATTCTCCGATATTTTATTAGGCAGAATAAAAAATACACGTGATGTTAGGTGTGACAGTCTAAAACCTCACGACGTATCACCAAGAGGGATGACGGGGGTAAATAAGTGGACATAAAAACTTCACGTGATTAAAGGACGACCCCTAATGTGGGAAAAAAGACATAATGTGCTGACTCCACGTAATGTTGGAAAAAGACAATGTGCTGACCCCACGTAATGCTGGAAAAAAACAATGTGCTGACCCCACGTAATGTGGGAAAATACATAATGTGCTAGCCCCACGTAATATGGGAAAAATGCATAATGTGCTGACCCCACGTAATGCTGAAAAAAGACATAATGTTCTAGCACCACGTAATATGGAAAAAAAACATAATGTGCTGACCCCACGTAATGTTGGTAAAATACATCATGTGCTGACCCTACTTAATGCTGTAAAAAAAACAATGTGCTAGCCCCACGTAATATGGGAAAAATGCATAATGTGCTGACTCCACGTAATGTGGCGAAAAAACATAACATGCTGACCCCACGTAATGTGGGAAAAGACATGTTGTGCCGACCCCACGTAATGTGGGAAAATACATATTGTGTCGACCCCACGTAATGTGGAGAAAATACATAATGCGCTGACCCCAGATAATGTGGGAAAAATACATAGTGTAGAAAAAGGGCAGGAAAGTGATGATAACTTACTGTATTCATGTTCTCGATCCACACAGCATCCACCGGGCCATCAAACACGTACCATCTTTTATCTGTGTCCTCTGCAGCTATACCGAGACGAACTAAACTTGATAGTATTCCATCAGTCCTGTATAAAGTAAGCAAATTCTTATGAACTAGTGGTCAACCACGACAACTTTTAATAACCTAACAATATAACAACGTAAAAACGAATACAAACAAGTATAACGATCTAATCGGCTGAGATGCAGGAGGTTGCGGGTTCGATTCCCGCTGCGGGACAAATGTTTGCACTTTCTATAGATATTTATTCCGGCTTTGGCTATTTTTCCACATATTATATGTATGAGTTTAGAAAATATATATATATTAGTATTCTATCAGTTATCTGGTTCCCACAGTAGAAGCTTTGCTTAGTTTAGAGCTAGGTGGCGCTATGTGAGATATCCAGCATTATTTAATCACACTAATATTATAAATGTGAAAGTTTGGATGTTTGTTTATTTATTTGTTTGTTACGTCGTACAATCACGTCGCAACGGCTGAACCGATTTCAATGAAATTTAATATGTACGTAGATTTTACCTTACATTAACACATAGCCTACTTTTTATCCCATAAATCAGGTCGCGTGGAATAAAAATGGGGTGTCAAAACAAGTTGCAACAGCGTGGTAAGCTTTATTTCTAGGTTACCTACACATTTAATAGTGTAACAGGTACGAAGTCGCGGGCAATAAGCTAGTTATTTATAAAAAAAACCCGTGCTCTTCTGTTTGCGTCAGGGGTTAAAACCTGACATAACCAAGAACCACTCAGCTAAACTATCTTTCTATTTAAATAAACCGCGTCCGAATCGGCCCATCTGTATCCGACATTATGGTATCACAGCATCGTATCTCGCAGCAAATAATGATAGATCACCCTAACATTTATCTTGCGGCGGGAATCGAACCGGCACCTCTTGCCTGTCGCAATCTCAGTTCACCACCATAAATTTACTATTATGGTTTTACATCATTTAAAGTTTGTTATTAAAATTAGCGTTTAAATATCTTTTTTCCTGTATCACGCCTTAACTTCTTCTTGCACGACCAGGACGACTGCTAGATAATGCTATTGCTTTGCTAATACTACTGCTTGGTAGGCTACCTACTATACGGTGATAAGAACACAGAATGGTACCTACTTATCTATTTTGTGATAAGTGGATAATATTGTGAAGTAGCTTTCAACTATAGATCTATATTCTGAAGTACTAAAGTTACATTGTTTTTATTGTTAGATAATTATGTGTGATAATGTATTGTAATGTTGTATGTGAGTTCAAATAAATGTATTTTCTTTCTTTTTTTCTATTAGCATAAAGTCCTCCTAGCACTAATCTGTTTTGTGTGACATTAAATAAAAAAAAACTTACCATTCATGTGTCTGCATATCAAACTCTCCGTAAAGTTGTCCCATGGTAATAGATTTTGGATTGACGACAAAAGTGTGGACGGTGGCGAAAGGAAAGCCATCCGGAGCCAATTTGCCGCGGATCACTGTTAGAGCATCACGGAGAATCTCATAACACTGGAAATAACAAGTTGAAAATGAATGAAATGAAATGAATAAAAATCAAAATGAAAAAAAATACTTACTACAAAATGCACATAGGTACATGGCTTAACTTAGGTAAGTACATAGTTAACATAGTTTTAGTTAGTACATTTTCTTACATCATAGTAAATATTTACAGAGATGCCTGTCGTCTCCTCACTAGACTAGGTCTGTATCGAGGAAACATACAACAACAGTTCAAAAACTATTTTATCTCTCTCTCTCTCTCTCAAAGTACTGAACTCATGCTCTAAAACTAGATCATCGTTACCTAGAAAACTGTTTTAATAATGCCTTTTTTTATAAATCGTTCAGTGAAGTCTCTGATATCTGAGCTAGGTACAAATACCTGTATTACAGAAGTCAGTGGCCTCTTAATTAAGGTCACTTAGTTCAAGTATTATAATATTTTAACTGCATGGTGCTATGCTTATTCTGTCAGTGAGTGTAATGTTTGTGTGTGTGTGTGTAGGTATATCCGTGGATGTATGTCAGAGGGTGCGCGTGTGTATGAGAGGGTGTGTGTGGGTGAGATAAGTGTTTGGTATTTACGATATGATTTCCGGCCCTAGGGCCGAAAGTAAATTTGAAAATAGAACGAGGCTAGAATTTCATTCATAATTTGCTTTAAAAAATACAATGTCCTAGACAAATACTTATTTCTATTTAACGGACCGAAGCAAACTAAATTAGACTAATGAAAAATTAGTATGTATATAAAAATGTTTAATTATCATGCATTCGTTATGAGTATTTGATTTATACTTGGGTGGTAAGCGATTAATAACACCCTCGAACTCTTAGCTTTCTCGTTCGCATATTTTGGGGGCACAAATTATCGGGTGTAATTGATTTTGCCATTGTTTAATTCTGGACCAATATTTCAACTGGGCAATATTCCAATGTTGTATCATTTGGTTCTGTTGTTCGTTGGCAGTATTTTGAAAGAGTGTCAAATCCGACTTTTTAGGCGCAGGACAAATACAAGAGGCGTCGGGCGGAGGCGAGGCGCGGGCGAGGTGCGGGCGCGGCGCCGGTGCAGCGCAGAACAGGCGCGCTAACGTTGTCGGAAAGTGAGGTGAGGCGCGGGCGAACACAGTGGATGCATTCGGCGCATTCTAGTGTTTGATTTTATCACGGCAAGATGACGTCTTTTTTGTCAGATTAAGAGGATTTGCAAGCTCTGGTGCATTTGGAGAACTTAAAAAAATCAGAAGATATGTAGTCCACCCTGTGTGGCAAGCAGGACAGGAGAATGCCTCTGCTAACTGCGGGTGCGCCGAGGGCGAGGAAGCGGCACCCTCGCCCTGCCTCCGCCCGACGCCTCTTGTATTTGTCCCGCGCCTCAGTATGTCTCGCGCCCCACCTCCGCCCGACGCCTCTTGTATTTATCCCGCGCCTCAGTATGTCTCGCGCCCCACCTCCGCCCGATGCCTCTTGTATTTGTCCCGCGCCTCAGTATGTCTCGCGCCCCACCTACGCCCGACGCCTCTTGTATTTGTCCCGCGCCCCACCTCCGCCCGACGCCTCTTGTATTTGTCCCGCGCCTCAGTATGTCTCGCGCCCCACCTACGCCCGACGTCTCTTGTATTTGTCCCGCGCCTTAGTATGTCTCGCGCCCCACCTCCGCCCGACGTCTCTTGTATTTGTCCCGCGCCTCAGTATGTCTCGCGCCCCACCTCCGCCCGACGCCTCTTGTATTTGTCCCGCGCCTCAGTATGTCTCGCGCCCCACCTCTACCCGACGCCTCTTGTATTTGTCCCGCGCCTCAGTATGTCTCGCGCCCCACCTCCGCCCGACGCCTCTTGTATTTGTCCCGCGCCTCATTATGTCTCGCGCCCCACCTCCGCCCGCCGACTCTTGTATTAGTCCCGCGCCTCAGTATGTCTCGCGCCCCACCTCCGCCCGACGCCTCTTGTATTTGTCCCGCGCTTCAGTATGTCTCGCGCCCCACCTCCGCCCGACGCCTCTTGTATTTGTCCCGCGCCTCAGTATGTCTCGCGCCCCACCTCCGCCCGACGCCTCTTGTATTTGTCCCACGCCTCATTATGTCTCGCGCCCCACCTCCGCCCGCCGACTCTTGTATTAGTCCCGCGCCTCAGTATGTCTCGCGCCCCACCTCCGCCCGACGCCTCTTGTATTTGTCCCGCGCCTCAGTATGTCTCGCACCCCACCTCCGTCCGACGCCTCTTGTATTTGTCTCGCGCCTCAGTATGTCTCGCGCCCCACCTCCGCCCGATGCCCCTTGTATTAGTCCCGCGCCTCAGTATGTCTCGCGCCCCACCTCCGCCCGACGCCTCTTGTATTTGTCCCGCGCCTTAGATTAACACGAGTTTAACTAAACTCAACCATGTTAGTAGCTAATTAATAAATTCAATTGTACCTTACTGTTCGTTATAAT
Source organism: Philereme vetulata (assembly GCA_918857605.2). Taxonomy (NCBI): domain Eukaryota; kingdom Metazoa; phylum Arthropoda; class Insecta; order Lepidoptera; family Geometridae; genus Philereme; species Philereme vetulata. Next base: position 3,911,651 of record OU975446.1, read on the forward strand.
TGTTTCATGTATAATTTTGTGTGTAACAAATAAATTATTATTCTATTCTATTAATAGATATTGCTGGACATTTCACACAGCGCTTTCTAGCCTAAGTAAAACTAAGTAGAGCTTGTACTATGGGAACCAGATACGTGATAAATTACACACACATATATATATATATATCTTGTAAATACATACTTATAATATATTAAAAAAACATCCAGACCCGGTACAAATACCTGTAGGTCATGCAAAAATTTGTTCCGCGGCGGGAATCGAACTCGCCCACAGCGCCACGGAGGTCGACAGAATATTATATTCTAAGTAGGTACCAATACAGCAACACTCAGAGCTCTGGAAAGTCACAGCTGTAACTCTAAGCTCGTTTACGAATGCCACTTAGCCCTAGAAAGAATCGCCATGAAAAACAAGGTGATTTTACAATGGATTAAGGGGCATAGCGGATCACTTGGCAACGATGCTGCAGATGAACTAGCAAAAAGAGGATCGGAAACCGCGGCTATAGGCCCACATCCATTCCTCCCTCTACCTTTCACACAACTACGAACATGGATACGACATCGTACTCTAAACCTACACAACGAACGTTGGGCACAGATCATGGACTGCAGACAGTCGAGGGCAGCTCTGCCGGCTGTCTCGCCACGACTGACGCGACGACTGCTCAACCTTCACAGACTGGACCTTCGAATCATCGTGGGGACCCTTACAGGACATTGTCCCCTCAACAAACACCTCTACATCGTGGGAGCAACAGACAGCCCACTCTGCAGGGGATGTCTTACCGAAGAAGAATCAGCAGCCCACGTAGTCCTGGAATGCGTGGGGGTAACAGCACAACGTGCAGAAATCCTGGACAATCCAAGGTCACTCCGTGAAGCCTGCGAGGACCCCAGGAAACTTCTGCGCTTCTGGTCGGAGTTAGGCTGGCTATCTATATAGCCAACTCTCTCACGCATAATGGACCACTTAAGAGTTCAAATGCGGAAAAGGGAGTCCACCAACATAACATAACATAACATAGGTACCAATACGTCTCGTTCTGAGTTATCTAGAAGTAATTTAGAACTTTTTCAGTTAGGCTTACCTTAGTTTTCCCAGCACCTGCGGGCCCGACCAACATAAGGCCGTGTCGCACAACTGTCGTCTCATACAATTGGATTATCTTGAATATGAACGCTGCGGAAAATAACAACACCTTGAAAATGTATCAAAAAACTGATGGCACCACTGTCGTAGTAATCATAACTTTTTCTGTATTATTATTATAAATACGGGATTTATCACGTACCGTTTTATCGGTGTTTCGACCGACAACGTTTCGGGTCAATTCGTGAATCTTCATCAGGGTGAGTGCGATGGGAACTAATAACTATGATTATTAATTATTTTTATTATTAAGAGCCTGTAGTGTCCCAATGCTGGGCAAAGGCTTTCCTACGTTCCCTCCAGTCTTCTCTATGTTGGGCTATTCTGGACGAATCCTGTAAATGAGCATCAATTTCGTCTCTCCATTTTCGCCGCGGTCTGCCACGAGGTCGTTTCCCGTTGGGCTAAAGCGACCACAGAACGGACGCCAGAATAGCAATCCCTTTCTGGCACTCGAAGAGCACGCTAAGGGGATTTGTGGACAAAAAGTCCCAAAATTCCCTGCGCAGGGGATTGTCTCTGAGGATTTGTGGAATAAGCCCTTATTATTTTATGCCATTTTATTTTTAATATTACTTTATTTTATTGGTGTTAGTACACGTTTCCCTTCAGCTAGTCTACATAGCACTGCTCTAGAATTGTCATGTTGTGTACACACTCTTTGGGATACAATCTAGCGCTAAAAGTTGATAATTATATTATGTATGTGGTTGATTGTATTCTATTTTGTGTGCCATAATCAATAAATAATTTTTAAACTTTTATCGAACAAGACAAAATTCAATGAGTAAGGCACTTGTCTCACCGCCGGCAAGTAAGCGATTAGCTATCAACTATTTTATGGCTCAAGAAACGAACAAAAGATATAGATTCCGTGTCAGTAAATGAGACAAGTATATTAATAGTTGATCGCTGGTCGTTCACACTGCCGGCGAGAACTCGCTCTCTACTATTTTGTCACAGCGACTACAACACTCGCTCAGCGATGTTCGCTTGGCGGTCAGAACACACGTCGCGAGATGATGAGTATCGCCCGCCGCACTCGCTCACTCGCTTTATAGCCCAGCGAGACAACTATAGGAACTACACACTCGCTTCTCGCTGCGCGCCAACTCGTTTCTAGTTTCTAGCTCTACTCGCTTCTCGCTCATCGCTGGCGGTGAGACAAGTGCCTAAAAATAACGCTATTTAGGTCCAACACCAATATTTTTTTAAAAGGCAATGGAACCTGAAAATATATAAGAGCTAGAACTTACTATATAGATCGTCATATCCTCTCTTGATGAGCATATTTCTAATAGACTGCTCCATGATGCCGTAGTCCACTACTGGGATTTCCACGCGTGGGAACAGATCTGATATAATGCCTGAAAACACAATACAATGTAAGTCCAGAGTCAACAGGTTCTTCTTGGGCAATTTCTTCTTCACACCATCACTTACCATCAGTGAGGTAGTGGTCAAGCGCTTGACCAAGAAAACTTAAATGAAAAAACAGGCAAATTATACGTAGTTTTTATACTGAAAACTTTGTCAGACTTGATGTAGAGATGTGTCGTTTATCATTATTGATAAATAATAATAAATGATACAACTTTAAGATAAATCAATCCGTTCATTGATGGTTCTTTTAGGTGAGGTTAGGTTAGGATTTTTCTGTAGGATCTATGTTTCTTTTTACAATAGGTGTTTAATACAAAATGTTGATCCAAAACATGAGTCCCGAGCCCTACTATTGACAAGACACTTCCCGATAAGTTCCCAATAGTGTGATTATTGTACTCGCGGGACTCATGTTTTGGATCAAAATTTTGTATTAAATACCTACTGTAAAAACAAACATGGATCCTACAGAGAAATCCTAACCTAACCTCACCTAAAAGAACCATCAATGAACGGATTCATTTATCTTAAAGTTTAGCTCCTCGACCAGGATGCAGAGAAATGCAAAAACTGAACCGGATTTACTGAAGCACTATTTATTGTCCGTTACATTGCGTGAACTGTGACAAAGGCTGGAAGCGACTGCCGGGGCGGCGGGCTAATGACGCCACGTTGAGACAAAATGCAGACTTGCACAAAAACTCAGTCACAGCATATGCGCTCTGTAACCCTTGCCCCCACACATACTAATATTATAAATGCCAAAGTTTGGATGTTTGTTTATTCATTTCAACAAATGTACGTAGATTAAAACTTGGATTAACACAATACTTTTTATCCCATAAATCAGGTCCCGTGGAATAAAAATGGAGTGTCTAGTCAAGTTGCATCAGCGAGTATAGCTTTATTTCTATAAATTTCCAGTATAAGCTGACCTCGCATTGTGTAGGTTTTTCGTAGAATGAGAGGTCAGTTTATACTGGAACTGTATAGCTTGATGTGTAGCCGTGTGTACCTATACAAATATCACAAGGCCAAAGCAATAACTAACAGTTTATGTACCTATTATAATATAAGGTAAGGCTGCAAAGCTGAAATAGGAATGGGCGGTTCATGTATCCCGTATGCAGCCCGATAGGTGGGCTAAGAAGACAAGCATATGAAAGATAGAAAGGAAGAAAGAAAGAAAAATATTTATTTTGTGTCCATTTTTACACTCTACGAATACAACAATTATACTTTTAACCAATACAAGACTACAAAATAGGTCGTCACTCAGCGGTGTGCCACTGTAACATATAGTTACTGTAGCGCTGGTATTATGTGATACCTTTAGTCGTGTGAGCAGCAGAAAATAGAAACACGCGTTTACAATATTAATTAACATATGAAAATATACAAGATTCACAAAAAACAAAAATTTAAAATTTAAATAAATATTTTTACACAATAACTACTAAACATTGCACAGACCTAACTTATAAAACAAGATCATTTATGAGATCAAAACTAAACAATAAATATAACAGTAAAATAAACAACTAATTTCTGCAAATAATAAAATATTAAATATTAATTTAACACAACAGAACAAAAGTAACCTTTGCAACTAAATCAAACTAAATGTAAGCCCAGAACGACTATCTGTTGATGGAGTAATTTGTGAAAGCAGTAGAATTTTCTTGAGTGAAATTTTAAAAAAGTGAACCGATTTTGCGTTTCGAACTGGTGGTGGACTCCTAAAAACGGAAAGCGACGCCAAGGAAGGCCTAACAAGGCGCTGGAGCGATGACTTGGACGTCTTCCAAAGAGACTGGCGGGATCTGGCTCTAGACCGTGATAAGTGGAAGGAAGAGAGGGAGGCGTTTGCCTAGCAGAGGGACAGTACGGGCTAGTAAAAAGAAAATATTAGGTAAGATACCTACTTATCATTGAGTTTGCTTACACTCATCAAGTTCATCAAATTACTTATATACTTTAACTAAGATATTATAATTATGACTATAGTTAACGTTACTGTAGTTTTGCTCATTAATTTAATTTAACTTATCTTATTTTACCTTACTTAAATTAATTTATTTGTCAACCATTTTTAATTATTTGTTTGTATCTACAAAATAGAAATAACCATTACTACTGACAAGAGACCCACTAACACAGGTATTTTCTACTTGAAATAGCTTCCGCCAGCGGCTTCGCACGCGTTGTTTGTCAACAAATAATAGCCTATGTGTTAATCCAGGTTATAATCTACGTACATACCAAATTTCAACGAAATTGGTTATGCCGTTACGACGTGTTTGAGTAACAAACAAACATCCAAACTTTCACATTTATAATATTAGTGTGAAGAGGGTCCCAAACCCATAATATGTAACCTAGATTAAGTTTACCGATTATTTTTGTAAATTTTATAATACGATACGATTTTTATATATCGTTAACGGTTCCCACGATACAGGCCCCGAGTCTAGTGTGGGGCCTTTTCCACATAACCGACCACTATTACAATTATCTTTGTTCGGTTTTTAAATGTATTTATGGGTTATGTTCAAATAAATAAATTGTAAACATTTGAATAGTTAACATCTTATGTTTAAGTAGTTCTTAAATATGACAATAGATATCGCTATAAAACTAGATCTCACCGTTGAAGAGCAACAGATCATCAGCGAGGAACTTGGGCACGTTGACGTCCCGGAGCGCGCGCAGCACTATCTGCCTCTCGTCTCCGTCCGGCATCTGACGGATCAGGTTACCGGCCACCGTGATCACCGTCTTCACCGCCCGCATGCCAAAGTCATAGTGATCCTATAAGCACAAAATAAAAGTTATACAGTCTGTCACCGCATTCACGACATTAATTTAAAACACATATGCAGAATCGTATTAACTGATTTTAGAGGTGGGTTTAATACCAGTAGCTTGAATATTTATCCAGTAATCGATACATTTTCAATAAACAATTTTTAACGTAAATCGGCGACGCCTTTGCGCCGATGCCGCTTAGTCAGTTTAACAGGTACCTACTACTAAAACATCAATGATATAGCCTATGTGAAATAGGTAAACAAATCGTGTTCATTCATCATGTAAGTAGGTTAAACTAACTAAGCGGCATCAGCGCAAAGGTGCGGCCGATTTATGTTAAAACTTGTTTATTGAAAATGTATCGATTACTGGATAAATATTCATGCTACCGTTAATAAAACAATCTCTAAAATCAGTTAATACTATTCTGCATGGGTATGTGTTTTAAATGAATGTCGTGATTGCTGTGACATACTGTTTAGTATAAGAATGTATTTACAAAAAAATATATATAAGTATTCTATCAGTTATCTGGTTCCCATAGTACAAGCTCTGCTTAGTTTGAAGCTAGATATCACTTTATGAAATGTAATTTTTTTTATTATTCCTAGTATAGTATCCTAGTATACAATACTATAAAATACCCTAGTAGTTTAATTATAATCTAGTCATATAGGCTAATGAGTAATTTGATTTTGACCTATTTGAACATAAATTATATTCTAAGAATGTGTCCATAGCACTCTTCTTACTCTCTCTAGTTAAGGGGAAGACACTATGTTCATGTGTTCTTTATAGGCAGCACTAAGGTTAAGTAAATAACTCCCGCGCGTTTTTAATTTACGATACAAAAAAATAGTAATAATGGTTCCAACGGAAGATCAGCGTTGTGCCAAAAGCACAACAAATGCTGAGTTGGACGCCTTTATTGTGACGTCGGTCATTTATATATAGGTAATTGTGAGACACACATTTGTTGGGTATTGCCGTTTTTGTCTGTATGAATTTGTTCTATTGTGTGTATCTTACTTGTGTGCTGTGTATGTTTTGTACCGTCACAAATAAATGTTTTTTCTTTTTTTCTTTCTTTCTAATACTCAGCCTAGCACAAAAGTCTTAGAAAAGTTTATCCCTTTTACAAGACACAGAAGTAAGAAAGTTTTGTGGCAAGTTTCCTACGCTTAATGCGGAAAATGTGATAGCAGACCTTTAATCATTTAAATTTTACATCAAATCAATGCTAGAAAGCGGAATGTACAAGGAGACAGGTGAAAATCCAATCGTAAAAGTTTATCTCTGTTAAAAATAAGAGTAAAATGTAATTTTTCTCTATTTTTCTGCAACACATGTTTTTATAATAAATATTTAAAATGCTTACTTTAAACAATTCTACTAAACCAATCGCTTCACTATGACAATGGTATCATAGCAAAATGGCCACTACCTTTTGGTCTTCTAATAATATAATTATGTGCCACTCGAGACGACCTTGAAAACCCTATATTTGACAACTTACTTGAGAGGACAGCTGTTCGGAGCTCAGTCGGAAGGTGGTGGTAATCTTGCCAGCTAGCAACTTGGCTTCGAGGAAACCGAAGGAGAAGAGTGATATTTCTGCAATCAGCGTGTAGTCGGGCACCATCATGGAGATTGGACGGAATAGGGCCTTTAGGTTGTCTGGTAACTCCGTGCGCCCTGAAAACGATTAAAACAATTTATCAACTTACTTACTCAATTGACTCTTCACTCTTCACGTTCCTCTGTCCATTGCCATCTCTTGCCTTCGTCGGCTCCAAGGCCGCGCAGGTCAGCCTCCATCCTATCGCTCTAGCGATACTTGGCACGGCCAACCCGACTCGGTCGCAAATTAAAAACACAATTAAACAAAATCTTTATAAAAAAGCCTACTATAAAACATCGGATTATTTAGATGATAGAGAAGCTTGGGATTGAAATTGCTCCAACTCGTTCAAAATGTTACAATTTAGACGTAATTTATTACCTGTATTGTTATGTATTCTAAAAGGATCATTAAAAAAACAACCAGCCTTTTTTTCTTGCCTTTCTTTCCTGGCTTGGTCGCGAAGGAACAGGCAGTAAAATTGACGTTTCAAAGTGATCCTTGTGATTTTAATTAATAAAAGATTTTGACTTTGACTTTGGTCGGCCCAAGTATGCACAACTATGTACACACGGCTACACCTCAAGCTATACATTTCCAGTATAAGCTGACCTCTCATTGTGTAGGCTTTTCGTAGAATGAGAGGTCAGCTTATACTGGAAATGTGTAGCCGTGTGTACAAGTTTCAATCGTTAACAAACTACAACGAGAAATGTAGACGAGTCGTTTGAAAACTAGTTCACTAGGTGCCTTTTTTAATACGAGCGGCCATTGTACCTCAATAATGCTCCCATTGTACCTCATTATTGTGCCCATTGTACCTCATCATTGTGCCCATTGTACATTGTACTACCTGTGGTACTACCATTGTACTGTATTGTGTATTCTTTGGTGACTGTGTTTTTATTTGTCTGATAACCGTGATGACTCAGTTAGATGAACACACTTCCGATCTGAAATTATGGTTAGAATCCCCGCTGTGCCAAGCCATCTCTTTTATGGCGTGTATGCAGTAACATAATAGAGATACTTACCAGCATAACCAGGGTTCATGGTGATGAAGACAGAACACGACATCTTCAACGGCAGCTCACAGCCTTCAAACCAGAACTTCTCCTGTTTCAGAATCTGGGCCTTTTGGATAGTTACCACCTGACAAAATAAAACTACTGTCAGCGACAACAATCAGTATATTTTTTTGTTCATTAGACTTTTTATATTAATTGTTTATACTCGATACATTTATTGATTTCGCATGGTGGCCAAGGTGTTACAAGTAGTAGGTGTAGATTGTTTCACATATGAACCCTGGCAGGGTATTGCAACGGGAAGGTAAACCATGTTTTCCTATCATTTTTTTTCATTAACCTATACTTTCCTACTGCTAGGCAAATGTCTGCCCCACATTCGTCCACATCTCGCGATCACGATCGATTCGATCTTGTTTATTATGAGGGTTTTTTTTAAATAATGTCTCAAGCACATCAGTCTGCATCCATTCACCAAGCTAAAGCTTGAAATGATAATTATAGCCAAAGGGCTAATTCACGAAATATAATTTTAAAAACAACGAAAATTGACCCAAATGAGATTCGATTATTAAGTGACTATATTTTGGCATTCTGCTCCACTAATATCACAATATTAGCTTGATATAACTAAAGTGTATAATCGCCTGTCAATCAAATCACACCATTGTATTGTCAGTTACGTGAATACCGTTTAGGACATTTAACATAACGAAACTAGATCAATCGATACTCGAATTTTACTTTACGGGAATTGACCCCCAGGTTGTTGGAAAACTATTTGTGTATTATGAGGGTTTCTTTAATAATGTCTCAAGCACTACAGTATGCATCGATTCGCCAAGCTAAAGCTGATAACTCGCTACTAGGCGCTAATTATCTTGAAATGATGATTATCGCCTAGTTGCAAATGCATGCTAAACGTTTGATTAATAACAATAACAAATCTTTAATTTCCAGTATAAGCTGACCTCTCATTCTACGAAAACCCTACACAATGCAAGGTCAGCTTATACTGGAAATGTATAGCTTGATGTGTAGCCGTGTGTACAAGACGTTAACACTTAATTTTACGGCCCATATAAATATATGACGGCTGAAACGTGGGCGTTGTGTTGGAAGGTGACTCATTGCAGTCCTGGGGTATGAAGTCCACGGTGCAGGTGCAGGGTACTCAGGCAAACCAGTAAAAACCAGTAGGTAAGCTTGCTTTTATTAGGGCTTCAGCTTGGCGGGTAGGTACAATGTTCTTGATAGCTAGGTAGATACGGTGAACGTGACAGTTTCGATGCTCAGTTAGGTGTTTTCGTACCGGCGCTCCAAGGGAAAGTGAAGTGCCCAGAAATCGACTCTGTCCTCGAGAGGTGGCCAGGAAGCGATCCCAGCGCCACCACTCTGCGTTCACAGTAACTTTACAAAAAAAACAACTACCAATCAGAGAGTAGATACGCAACTACCGGTTGTACTAAGTCAAGTGACTTCTTAATTTTAAACTTGGTACCTACGCTTACTACTTCGATATATATATATATATCTACCTATTAGTGACTAACATACATATTATAATTTTTGAAAGTATTTGCTAAAATGTGTTGTCTGCGCGCCGTGTGACGCGAAAACGACGAAACATGACACTTCGGCCAAAACTCTTTGTAAAGTCGAATTTGAATAAGTCTGTTTTTGTTAAATACAAGTAAGGGATCAATTGTACTCACCTGTTGAGCAACCACAGATAATACTTCGATGTCGATTCTGTTGAACTCGTCAAAGCATGCCCACGCCCCTGAACTGAAAATAGACAACAGATATTCGATTATATACATAAACAGTTAAATAGTTTAACTTGATTTAATATCTATTTTGAATATCATCGGATCTCGTAGGAGCCCATACCACCTTGTGCAGGTGAAAATACGCGCAGTGCAAAAACCAATTCGAAGCGCAAGAGCGAAGAAATTTTTTTACACAGTATAAAATGAAGTCGCTTCCGCTGTCCCTTTCCCTTTCCCTGTTACCTTAGATCTTTTAAACTTCTCAACGGATTTTAATGCAGTTTTCAGCATTATATAGAGTGATTTAAGAGAAAGGTTTATATGTATAATACATACATAACTCTAATTGTTTCTTACCTTTACATGACTAAACGGCTAAACGGATCGTAATGAAATTTTGCAAGGAGAAAGATTATATTTTGGGAAAGGGCATAGCCTACTTTTTAACCAAAATGACCTGCGCAAAATGACAGTAATGTATTATTGAAAAACCACCCGTGAGACGCCGCGGGCGGGTCAGCTGGTATTATATAAAATAATGCAAAACCATTTATAGCAAAACTATTTATTTAATGATGCAAGAACTTGCAGGTTCGATTCCCGGTGCAAAACAAATGTTTACATAATCTTCAGATATTTGTTCCGGGTAGCGATCTTCTTCTATAATATAAGCATGTATGTATGTATTTACAAAACAAACAGTATATAAGTATTCTATAAGATATCTGGTTTTCATAGTACCAGCTCTGCCTAGTTTGGGGCTAGATATCGCTGTGTGAAATGTTCAGCAATATTTATTGATTCTCTAAATTATATGTATGTTTTTTTAACCTATGTCATCTCACTGCTGGGCAAAGGTCTCCCCCGCTGTCTTCCAAGACTTTCGCTCGCGTGCCAAATCCCGCCAATCTGCCTCGAAGGCATCGAGATCGTCACGCCAGTGTCTACTAGGCCTTCCTCGGCGCCGTCACCCGTCTTCAGGCACCCACTGCGTGACGATCGTTGCCCATCTGTCCGGGTGCATTCGTCTGAAGTATGTTTTAACAAAAAAAATAAGTACCTATTCAATCAGTTATCTGGTTCCCATAGCACAAGTATTACTTAGTTTGAGGCTAGATCGCGCTGTTTGAAATGTCCAGCAATATTCATTTATTTTATTGACTGACGGTAGAACTGACGTACTTACGCAGCTAATCCTTTGAAGAATTTCCCCATAGCCCTGTAGTCCAGTTGATCAGAGCAATTGAACACTACACATTGCACAGCCAGAGCTTTTGCCAGATCCTGTTGACAAGTGAATTATTACGAAAGTTTAGGACCAACACTCAATACATTTATTGCTTTCACATCGTGTCACACAAAGTTGTTACAGGTAGATAGTTACACATATGAACCCTGCCAGGAATAAATATGTATTGACACGACATACACAGGAAACACAATAACAGATGGTGGTGATACCTAAACTTCTGGCTAATTACGTTAATCTATACTAATATTATAAAGAGGAAAGATTTAGATTTTTGTATGTTTGTAACGAATAAACTCAAAACCAACTGTGCTAGTAAATATTTTGGGAGAAAGCGAGTCTCCTTGCTTCACTCCCTTTTTAATATGAAACAGTGGGCCGATGGAGTTTAGTTTTATGTTGGCGGTACTATTGTGATATATAATTTTAATTAAATCTATATAAGTTTTGTCTATCTGTTGATTTTCTAATGCTTTGAATATGGCAGAATGTTTTATACTATCAAAAGCCTTTGTGTAGTGTACAAAGGCTAAATAAAGGAGTTTATGAAACTCGGTGTATTTTTCTATTATTTGATTTAGGGTATGTAAGTGATCCGTGGTTGAGAAACCAGGACGAAAACCTGCCTGCTCGGGTAGTCGATGTTGGTCGAGTTTGAAATTGATGCGATTTTGAATTACTTTGATGAAGGCTTTGTACAGGTGTGACACTAGGCTAATGGGTCTGTCATTGCCAATGTTAGATTTGTCCCCCTATTTGTGAAGAAGGACAATATTTGAGTGGCACATCTGTTCAGGGAGGTGTCCTGTTTCAAGTATGGAATTAAACATATTCGTTACGTGAGGGAGTAGAGTCGGAGCACCAATCTTCAATGCCTCTTTCGTAAGGTCGTTCCCCGGGGCTTCTGTCATACTTCATACTTTTGAAGACGTCATGGACTTCTTTGCCGGTGAGGAAGGATATAGTGTCAGGGCGGTGGTATTCTTGGACATTGATGTCACTGTTCGAATCGTCAGTATAAAGATTCTTATAAAAGCGGGTGCATATCTCCATGATCTTTTCGCGACTGTTATTTTTCACACCGCTTTCATCTTGGAGGCTATTAATCCAAGGTTTAGTCTTCGAAAATCCCTGTTTAGCTACTCTGAGGGAGGTATTTTCTATTGCAGTTTTAATTAGATGTAAGTTAAATGATCTTATATCCTTTCTTATACTACGCTTAACCTTTCTGTCGAATGCTCTATATTCATTGGTGCAAATTACAAGGTGTTCTCTATTCGTTATAAATTCTTTGGTTTGGATTGATAATTTTGCTTTATTTTTCTTTGCGCTTTTAATTTTCTTGCTGCTAAGTTCTATTCCTTTTACTATGGCTTTATACTGATCTTCGACTACTTCTATTTCGTTTAAACCTAGACTAGAAAATTGATTGGAGAGCTCAATATTAAACTGTTGTTTTTTTTATTATTACTATATTTTTATTTTGTATTTTAGGATGAAAAAGAAATCATTAAACATGTCGACCATGACTCTACCTGCATTCCTGATACAAATAAAGAAGTCATGTCTGTTATAATCCACAATAGTGTTAGTGAAATAATGCTAAGTAATGAAACCGTACCGGCAGTGTATAAGAAAACAGTGTCTGCTTTAAAAGACACGCGTATAGATCTCATTAAAGAGTTACCTAGCTTCAATCAAATTAAATCGTCGATTTACAGGAGGAGAAATAAATAAAATAAAGTTAAGAAAATGAGTTACCTGAATGAGACTGTAAATGCAGTAGAAATACCTGCACCATTTTGCAAATTCATGTTAGCAGATTACAACGACGAATCCGAGGGCGTCCGTATTTTGATTTTATGCAATAAAGAAGCAAGGTCTCTTTTACGCGAAAAAAAAAACTTCTTTTCAGATGGCGCTTTAAAAATTTGCCCAGTACCATTCACAGAGGTTTACACCATTCATGCGGAAATCGGTAGCTCTGAAGATACTATCAATGTGATCCCCCTAATATATGCACTTTTAGTCACAAAAGAAAAATAACCTATACCACACTATTCAGTCTAATAAAATCACAGATTCCTGAATGGAATCCTTCCATTTTCATTACCGATTTCGAGGAAGCCGCCATTCAAGCCATTGCAGATGTATATATGCCGAGCATCAGGGCTGTTACTATCATTTCTCAAACAAACTGTGGAGAAAATCAAAGCAATTGGGCATTAAAAACAAACGCAAGAAAAGAATCGTAAGTTTGTGCAGCGTTCTTCCACTATTGCCCGAAGATCGTATTACGGAAGGATGGGAGTATGAAAAATCTGAAGTGCTGGATTTTAGCGAAAGGTGCGACTTGGATAAATTTATAAAGTATATGAGTTTCTGGATGAACCCCAAGCGCATCAAGTTATGGACTGCCTATGGTCGGCGCCATCGAACAACTAATGTTGTTTAAGACTGGCATCGCGCCATTAACGGCACATTCAAAACCAGGCCAGCAACTATTTTCCAGTTCCTGAAAAACATAGAAGATGCAGCATTTTCTTCTGTTAAAGCCTGCCAATTGAAACGAAGGGCAAATAAACAGATTGAAAACGATGCTATGATCAGAGTGTACCAAATGCAATTGATTAACGGTAACATAGACATACCTTTGTTTTTCGAGAAACTGAGGTAAAGTGCTCCTATTACGAGTTACTGTATGTACAGTGGGTTTTTTCAGTTAAAAAGAAGATGTATTTTGTTTTTGAATGTTGGTAAAATATATTTCTCTTATTGTTTCATTTCATTTTATTTATTGCCAATATGTATTTTATAAATCACAGAACTAATGCGGAGAAATTACCAGTAGTTCTGTCATCAGAATTAAGTACTCAACAAAACAGGTGGGAATAGTAGAGATAAAAGTCAGGTGTAAAGCATAGTCTTTAAAGTCACAGAACTAATCAAAAAAAATCCCAATAGTTCTGTCAACAGAACTACTCAACAGAACAGGTGGGAGTAAACGAGCGACGGCGGCGGCGGTCAGCATGTAAGAACAGGTTTATATTAAACATGGCGCGCGGGGAATCCCCTTCCGTACGCGCTTTCAGTCTTAGATTACTCAACATTAAATCGAAAATAAAAAAAAATCTTTATTATTACATGGGTTGGGATCTTCTCTGTTAAGGGGGCACCGGAGGTACAATCGCCCATACAACACGTACTACCAAGATCATTTCTAATTGGAGCATATTTCTACCTTAATAAGGTATTATTTTAATTTTAATAGTATTTATCTAGGTTCCCAACCATATATTAGATCAAAATACTTACCTAAAATGAAATAGAAGCGTATCGCATTCTGCATGTTTTTACGTCATAAAAGACCTGTTTTTAACCTAATTGTTTCGTATTAAAAACAACAACATCTTACGTATCCTAGTCATGGGAACATAGATTATATCGTCTAGTTACAGAATAACAACACAATGAGAAAAATACAACAAGTTTTCAGTCATCATTTTTGGTATTACGGAACACGGTCAAAATCTAATCAAATTTAGAATCGTTCTATTGCTATCACTGTCGCTCTGCGTGGCTAAACTTCGTCACTAAACAGGGATAGCGATATTCATGCCGAAGTTTTTGACGTGGCCGAGTTGAAGTTGCGCTCTTTGTTCGCCGGCGCGTTAAGTTGCAATAACCTGTATTAGAGGAAACTCCCCTCTTTTTTACTCTTTCACTTGTTGTTTTTTACGCAATACAAGAATTGGACAATGAAGCCAAAATCAAGTGTTATTTGGAACTACCTCATTGAACCAGCACGACCTCCGATTCCGGTTCCGACTCCGACTCCGACAAACCAAATTAAAAAACTCCGACTCCGACTTCAGTTCCGTTAAAACAACCTCGGTAACATCCCTAGTTAGCGACTCGCGGCGGATCCGACAAACTGCTACAGAATAATTAATATATTCGTAAAATAATTTACAAATACAATGACAATTTAAACAAATTATTACAAATAATAATAATAATTTTAAATATTAAATTGATTACAATAAAAATAAATTGAACTATAATTAAGTAAGTTTTTTGTTGAAAAGTTACTTTTTCAAAACAAGCTTTTATACAATTTATACAAACCAGAAAACATTATCCGCCATCTTGGATGAGCCTCCATATTTTGGGTTTAATGTGACGTTGTATTTTCGTTTTCGTTGTTTTCGTGTTCTCCTCAGCAAGCCCTTTTATTTGATACCCATACTGTGGTAGTGCAGAAAAAATAACTAGTCCGCCATCTTGAATGATCCACCATATTGGAATTACGATTACGTCACATAGCTAAGCATGCATTGTCATCCAAAATAAGCGTGTAAACCAAATTTCAGCTCAATCGGTTAAAGATAACTGATTTAAAATTCAGTTAAATAAAAGCTTGTAATAAAATGCAATATAACAGACGTCTGTAATGTAAGAGAACGTGGAAAGCCACCAGAGAGCTGATAAAGCGACGCCAGTCAAAAATTTAAAATCTCTTTTTATTCATTAAAATCACAAGGATCACTTTGAAACGTCAATTCAGTAGTCAGGTAAGTAGGCACTTACGTTAATGGCTTATAAGGCCTATACGAGATCAACAGTTAAGACCACATTTTTTGCAGGTAAATGCATTCTGCATTATATCCGATTTTTTTTATTTTATTTGAAAGGACTTTCAGTCCCATAGAAATTTCATCGAAATTGGTTCAGTAGCTTGGTTTTAAAATCAAAATAACTGGTAGGAATATTTCATCCAAGTAAACGAAATTGCGTATTTTGCTTAGAAAACTTTCGTGATTGATTTCAATCATTATTATAAATACGGGATTTATCACGTACCGTCTTATCGGTGTTTCGACCGCCAATGTTTCGGTTCAATTCGTGAACCTTCATCAGGGTGAGTGCGATCCGCTCCGAATAACGTCTCGCCTCGCACTGAGGGTACGTGATAAATCCCGTATTTATAATAATGATTGCGTATTTTGCTTTCCTGCGATTAATCCTCTCTCCAAAATATTTTTGTGCGCAACAGGGTCCATAATGATCATGTACCTATCAATTACCATCTATTATTACATTGTGGAATACAATAAACGATTGACTATTGAGTATTAATATGCGGTTATATTTTTGTTAAAAAGTTACTTGTTTGAAGTCAGTTGAAAAGGCACACAGGACTATTTTTTATATTTAGTTATTTAACGAAAACCGTCGGCACATATTAAACACAATAGTGGCAGTTATTAGTAATAAAACAGGCCATTGGGCATCCACTGATAGGACCAGATTTAAGAACAATTAAGGGGAAACCGGAGGGACAATCTCCCATACAACACGTACTACCAAGATCATTTCTAATTGGAGCATATTTCTACCTTAATAAGGTATTATTTTAATTTTAATAGTATTTATCTAGGTTCCCAACCATATATTAGATCAAAATACTTACCTAAAATGAAATAGAAGCGTATCGCATTCTGCATGTTTTTACGTCATAAAAGACCTGTTTTCAACCTAATTGTTTCGTATTAAAAACAATAACATCTTACGTATCCTAGTCATGGGAACATAGATTATATCGTCTTGTTACAGAATAACAACACAATGAGAAAAATACAACAAGTTTTCAGTCATCATTTTTGGTATTACGGAACACGGTCAAAATCTAATCAAATTTAGAATCGTTCTATTGCTATCACTGTCGCTCTGCGTGGCTAAACTTCGTCACTAAACAGGGATGGCGATATTCAGGCCTAAGTTTTTGACGTGGCCGAATTGAAGTTGCGCTCAGTGTTCGCCGGCGCGTTAACAACAGAATCTAAAAGTAAAACTGTACACTGTACGGGTCACTCACGTTCATGATACCAGATCAAGTGCCGCTCAATGTAAGTTAAAAGAAATATCACAAGATTAGTTATTAAATACTCAAGCTTGTGATGTTTTAATTGTCTGTATTTACTTACCCTCCGTATGTATTTTCCGTGTGTTTGTTACTTGTGTCGAATGTCTTGTATCTATCTATCTATGTATTTATTTATTTATTTAAATACTTTATTGCACAAAAATACAAATTACATGTACAAAAGGTGGGCTTAATACTAATAGCATTTTCTACCTGCCAACCTCAGAGGTAGCAATAACAGGTTGGCGTGCTAACTTAAAACAATATTAACTTATTGATACTAAAAAAAACAAAAGAAACACAAATAACAATAAACTCCGACCACAGCAAGTATAAATACATAAACCTACTTGATATAATAATACATAGAATATATATATAACAAATAAAAAAAACACAACAAATAAATAAATATAACAAAAAATACTATTACATATAAATACACATATTACGTTTTCATATATTTTAACAGCTAGTGGAGGACTGCAAGAAATGACTGTAGACTAGTCGTCTGAAAACCGGTTTACTAGGCACCTTTTTAATACGAGTAGGGAGAGAGTTCCATAGACCGACAGCTACCACCTCAAAAGGACGTTGAGTGTTTAGGGGTAGCAAGAAGGGGAGAATCAGTGGATCTGAGGTTTCGGTCGTGGGTGTCAGAGAGGAAGGAAAATTGACATAATGAGGAATAAAGGGGTCCCTAAGGATTGAAAAAAGAACACATAAAATTCTTAACTATCTCCTGTCACGAGTTGAGAGCCATTTCATGTATGTTTGTGAGTGTTGTGCGTTACCTTAGTGGTTTCAGTCTTGCCCGTCCCGGCGGGGCCGGCCGGCGCGCCGCCGAACTTCAGGTGCATCGCGCACATCAACGTGAGATAACAGCGATCGGTCAGCGGAGTTATGACGAGACGTCCACTACAATATAAATCAACTTTAATACGCCGCTCAAGCACGAGTAACATTCGCGCACCGAATCACACGAATCCGTACCTACCCATCATCATCCACAGCCCGAATTCACCCACTACTGGGTACAGGCCTCCCTTTGCATGTGCCACTCTCAACGGTCCCGTGCTAGCCTCATCCAGTTTCGAACCGCAATGCTTGCTACATCACCTGCCCATCTCGCTGCTGGTCGAGTATACGCACAAAAATGAAAGAGGTTATTTTGATGAGCATAAATAATAAATTTGTGAAATGTTTACCATAGAAATGTGAAATTTATTTTGGCATGTAAAAACAAACACTTTACTAAACTTATGTTGTGCTATTGCATAATACTTGCCATCTAACCCCAAATACTGTATTGGTGACGTCTCGAGATATCTCTTGTTGTCCCTTTCTAACCCAAAACCCGCAGCCATTTCCGAAAGAGATATCAAATCGGCCCTTATTTTTGGATGTCGATTGCAAGAGTAGGCAGGCAGTAAGTTTTATATCGAATTAATCACCACTAGTAGGTTTTTTTCGAGAAGTCTTTTATGTTTTGAGAAACAAAAGTATGTACGCAAACATGTAGCCGGCGGCAGCAATTATAAATATAAGAGTAATAGTACAACCTCCATGGTACAGCGGGCGAAAAGCCGACTGTGACGCAGGAGGTAGCGGGTTCGATTCCCGCCGCAGAACAAATGTTTGTATGATCTACAGATATTTGTTCCGGGTCTGGATGTTATCCTATATATTATAAGTATATATTTACGAAAAAAGCCACGTCCAGCGCTGAACATAGACCTCCCCCATATAATT
Source organism: Philereme vetulata (assembly GCA_918857605.2). NCBI lineage: Eukaryota > Metazoa > Arthropoda > Insecta > Lepidoptera > Geometridae > Philereme > Philereme vetulata. The sequence continues at coordinate 3,930,348 of OU975446.1, forward strand.
ACCAGAGCGACCGATCTTTTACGGCTCCCAGAAACCTATACCAGATCGTTTGTCTATCTAGTAGAGAGCCGGACGCTGCACTTTCCAGTGCCTAGTCTCCACTCGAGCACCTTACAACCCCAACAGCCGTCATTTTCTCATGTCTCCATGATCAGATTGGCTCGATGGTACCAAATTATGGTAATTACTTGCCTTTACATGCGTATATATGTTAAAATAGCAGTGATTCGGGCACATTCATTTTAGCTATGCGTATTTAGCTACTTGCTAAATGAGAAATAAAGGAGAAATAGTTTTTTTTATAATGATGAAAAGAGTGCTGACCTGTTACCCAAATACTCATTCGAGTACGTGAATACAGAATTCAAAGCTTTCACATCACATCTGTTCTGACTGTACTGCCGATAGAAGTTAGTGGTGTCCAGTCGATTCTCGTCCTGAAATATCTCTGGAGTTTCGTCTTCGCCGAGTGGATCCATATCGCGGACGACTTCGTAGTATCTGTAAGATAAATAGCGTATACATCTATACTAATATTATAAAGAGGAAAGATTTGTTTGTTTGTTTGTATTGAATAGGCTCCGAAACTACTGGACCGATTTAAAAAATTCTTTCACTGTTGGGAAGCTACACTATCCCCGGGTGACATAGGCTACTTTTTACCCAACTGCGCAGAAGAAGGGTAATGTTTTTATTGAAAAACTACGCGTGCGACGCTGCGGATTGGTCAGCTAGTCACCTATATACAACTTTGTATCGCTTTTTAAGCTTATTGCGTGCACGGAGAAGTATCAGATTTAACATAATTTAATTTTATATGCAGAAGGAGGGACTAACAATACCAATTCATCCTCACACAGATCTTTTCAGTTTGTTAGTGCTTAAGTTAGACGATGTTGTTTGTTTTATTTATTTTTTTATCTTGTCGTTTTTAATAAAATGTTATTAATGGATTATCGCTCAGCTTAACATTATGCTTAACAATTTTTTTGCTCGGCGTTGGTTTTAAGCCAAAAATCTGTTAGGTTGACGCCACAGACGTAAGTAAAAGTGCCTTTTTAAAAGTCTACAATAATTGTACCTATCTACGATAAGTACGAAAGGTGAACGAAATTGACAATCCCAAGCAGAGTGCAGAAAAACGTAGTCGTTGTTACCTGAGCTGGCACATCCATTGGAAGTCGGTGACGTTCTTGACACCCTCGTCCAGCAGAGACTTGGTGACGTCACGCGCGTGCACTTCGATCACGATGAGCGCGCACAGCACTTCGCGCTGGAAGAACGTCAGGTCGCCCTTCACCAGCGCGCGCAGGCTGTCCAACTGTACATATATTACAACGACGTCAAAATAACTACAGGAAGAGGCAAGAAGCAGGAACGAGCAACAGGAGGTATCATAATTGCGTTGACACATTCGCGCAAACGACGAGGCAAATATTCTTTTTAGCTTATCAACAATTCTACTTATATTGTCCTGGCCCGCCCGCGGCGTCGCACGCGTGGTTTGACAATAAAAACATAAGCCTCCTTTTGCGCAGTTGGGTAAAAAGTACCCTATGTCTCAATCCTGGTCATAATCTATCTGTGTAAACGACCTCATTTCACTTTTAAGTCTATTTTTAGTTATTCGTATTTATAAGTACAATCAATTATTATTCTATTCTAGTCTATTATTGTATGCTATTAAGCTACTGAAAACCAACCTCAACTCACCCGCTTCGCTCTCCACATACCACATACCTGTCACGTCGCGCTTGCTAGCTCTACTGTTGATAAACCTTGGGCCTTTAGAACGAGTTGTCAATACACAAACCTCAATTGTCTCTCGCTTCGCTTTCCACATACCTGCGCTAACATCTCCTCCATATATCCATCCAGGCGGTATTCAGCTATAGCTTGTTCGACGGCCGCGGTCCAGGCGGTCTGCGAGCCCGCTATCACCACCTGTCCCGGCCAGCGCAGCACCCACTCTGCGCGCGGACTCACCCACAGCTCTTCCAAACCAGCGACCAGGGTAAGCCGAACTGTGGGATACATGTAAGTTATGAGCTGGTGACAAACTCAGGCTCTTTAGAATGAGTAAATGAGTAAACTAAAACCCAAAGTCTCGAACACCGCCGAAAAGTTGGCCTATCGGTCTTTTACAGAATAAATTTTGGGGAATGTGCTCAGGGACTATACGACCTGATCTCGCCATTTCCTTTCCATCAAAGGACAAGCAGACGCACGGCTCAGTACCATCCATACCTCATTATTATACCATTCGCACTCACCTTTTTGGTTCTACGTTCTTATTTCGTACAGCTAAGATAAGATAAGAACTCTTTATTGTACACCAAAGTAAAATACAGAACCTAATTCTGACAAATAGATTTAGTACAATGGGCAGTCTCATCGCTAAAAGCGATCTCTTCCAGACAACCTTTGTATGGACAGGATTTTATTGTATCACATGACGCGGGGCATCTATATAAAATTAAAAACATACCTACATACTATAAACCTAAAATACTAGTAACAACACAAATTTAATTTAAAATAAGCAAACATAAAAATGGTTATGACGAATTAACAAGCAGCTACAACTTCAACACAAGGACAGATAATGGGTGTGCACTTTTGTTTTAAAATTACTAATAGATTTGGATGTTCTTATAGAGAGGGGCATGGCGTTCTACAATCGTACGGCTGTTACAGTGAAGGATCGACCATAAAACACTGTCGTATGGGCAGGAGTTTTAAGTCACGTTGGAGCTATGGAACACTTTACCGTCGTCTGTTTTTCCTAAATACTACAATCAAGGCCTCTTTAAGATAAAGTAAAGTAAAAATAAAAAGTTTTTTATTTCTCGAGCTAGTATAGATTTATGAATAATTTAGAAATAAGAATAATATAATGAACAGAACATACTTAAACAGTTGTGCTTAAATTTTACAATTAATATTTTAAATTTCTGTATTCATCAGATTATAGTGTGACCATTAGTGCTGTGCACTCCCTGAGGTATGCGCGCGGCGAGACGGGGGGGGAGAATCGGCTGCTGCGCTCTGTAAGTACACCGTCAACGCTCGTGGCGGCAGGTAGTGTTATTTGTATCGGACTGTCTATGTCAGACGCACATGACATAGACAGTCCGATACAAATAACACTACCTGCCGCCACGAGCGTTTTTTGAGGCAACTCAAAAAGAAATGAAGCGTCTGACATAGACAGTCCGATACAAATAACACTACCTGCCGCCACGAGCGTTGACGGTGTACTGACAGAGCGCAGAAGCCGATTCTCCCCCCCCCCCCCGTCTCGCCGCGCGCATACCTCAGGGAGTGCACAGCACTAATGGTCACACTATAGTTACATGTATGAAGTGACAAGCTCGATAAGACCATGCCCTTCAACTAGTTTGAGACTGTATCTCGTCGGGCAGTGCACCACTTGCTCGAACACCCACTAAGGAGAAGAGTACTAAATATAGGTTTTACACCTATGATGTAGACAAAACAAATTTGATATAATATTCCTAATTACATAGCTGGTTAATATTGCTCAGTATATAATGCAAACAAGTTAAATAATGGCACGTTACTATGGAATTTATGTTGTTGTTATATTAATTAAAAAGATAAGATTAAATAGATGTCTTCTAGACATTAATGCTGGGTGCGATTGCGGTCAAGCGAAAATCTACTCAAGTTAAAAAAAAAGTTGTATAATACGCAAACGTCATTAGTTTTCTTTGCCGCGTTCATAGTGGACTACTTCTTGTTAAGCAGTGGACGTCCTACTGCTGATCTGATGATGATGATCATGTAAAAAGGCTCTGGTGTCGAGGCTTTCAGGCCACGCAAATGTTGCCGACATGTTCTAATTCGTTTTATAACCGGCTAAGTCGACTGTCTTAACGTGCCTTCTAAATATATGCATAGCAATAAGTATCAACAATAAGAGCTCAGTTTGCACATTTTAGAACAGTTTTTTTTATGTTAAGTTTAATATTTTTTTTATTTAAGAGTTAAAAATGTTTAGATGTAGGGGGTAGTCTCTAAAACTACAGATCCGATTCTGAAAATTATTTCACTACTAGCTGACCAATCCGCAGCTTCGCACGCGTAGTTTTTCAATAAAAACATTACCTTCTGCGCAGTTGGGTAAAAAGTAGCCTATGTCACCCAGTGTAGCTTCCCAACGGTGAAGTATTTTTTCAATCGGCTAATAGATAAAATGGGATAAGGTAGATGAGTTGACGACATAATAAAAATTGCAGGTCGTATGTGGGTTAGGAAAGCGCAGGACAGAGGCGAATGGCGACAACAAAGCGAGGCCTATGCCCAGCAGTGGGATGAGAAGGGATGACGATGATGAACAAGATAATAAATCAATTTAGGTACGTTGGTATTACTTACTAGTATGCCGCATAGTATCTTCGAGCAGTAACAGCCATTGTTCCACGTTAGACGAGGGATAGAATCTGTATTTTAGATCCACGATCTCGCCTTCGCTCGAATGCATCTGGACTATCCTTAGATCTGCTTCGAAGGTCACCTGTGGAATAATAAAACACTAATGGCGGGTTCCTAAATCCGTCGGAATCCAGCTACGACTCGTTTCTCCTTGAAAAAGTTTGACATTAGTTTGATTATTTTAGATAAGAAAATTCTTTATTGCACTTAGAGTCTGTTTTTAATATTAGTGTTAAAATACCTTTTTTTCCTGAATCACGCCTTACCTTCTTTTAGCGCGACAAGGATGACTGGTAGATAATGCTATTAGCATTAAGTCCTCCTAGCACTATTCTGTTTTGTGTGAAAGTATTAAATATATAAAAAAATACATAGGCGAACTTAATGCTAATTAGCGTTTTCTTCCAGCTAACCTTTGTAGTGTAGATTAAGTGGTATTGCCAGAAAATAGATAAACAGAATTTAACTTGGGGGGTAACTTTAACTTTAACATAAATTAAACTTACAAAAACTCATTAAAATAATAATGCACATACTTAAACGAAATACATAAATATCCCTGCATAAAGTGCTCAATTTTGTTGACTAATTTGAAGAGAAATGAAGTTTTAAAAATTTTCAAGGAGATATGAGTAATAGTCGGTTACCGACGGATACAGGAACCCGCCATGAGACGATAGCGGTTATGTGGGCTATGGCTGAGAATCTAATCAAATCAAATGTTTTTATTCATACAAATCACAAAAATCACTTTGAAAAGCCAAACTTACTGCCTATTCCTTCGCGACCAAGCCAGGAAAGAAAGGCAAGAAAACAAGCTGGTTGGTTTTTAATGATCCTTTTAGAATACATAACAATAAAGAAAATAAATTACGTCTAAATTGTAACATTTTGAACGAGTTGGAGCTATTTCAATCCCAAGCTTCTCTATCATCTAAATAATCCGATATGTTATGTAGGATTTTTTTATAAGATTTAGTTTAATTACGTTTTTAAATTTGTTGTAAATGTTTGTATATCACTTGGGAGTTTGTTATATAAGTACTGAAATTATGATTATTTTATTTCTAGTATTAAATTATTACTATCGCTATTTTTCTTAAATAAATTAATATTTTTGTGAACATACATCAGAGTTTCATAGATGGGAATGTCATAATATTGGTTTCTTTTAACCTATGTCCATGCCTATGGCGTCATGATTCTTTGGGGCCTATTCACCATCCATAGCTCAACTCCTCCCTCTGCTAAGCATAGGCCTCTCTTTACCTGTGCCATTCTCCACAACGATCCCTTACCTTGGCGATATTCTCGAAGCACTTCCTCAGATGCGGCTGCACTGCCCGCGGGTTGCGCGACTGCGAGAGTATCTCCAGCAGCTCATCATCAGACAGGAAGAAGAACCGCGGGAAGCGCAGCCGCTTCAGCTCCATGTACTCCGCCAGCCCCTTCGCGACCACGCACAGCAGGTGCCGCGCTTCCACCAAACTGTCGAGAAGACGGCTGTCCGGGCAGATTATCATTATCTGGAAAAAGTCGTAGTCGTAAGAAACTATACAAAAAACTATTATTAGGTACTCGTGGTTCACCCCGAACTGAGATCTAGCGAGAGAGATACCAAATTTCATCACTGGTGTATCCTGTGAATTTCGTCAAAATTCAGTTTTTACTATAGCTAATAAATAAAAAACTACAAGGTTCAAACTTACAGTAAAAACTACAAGGTTCAAACTTACAGTAAAAACGGTGTCGATTGTGCTATCACTACCTATCTATAGATAGGCATCGTAAATTATCCTCGGCTCGGAGCCGATGGCACTCCTGATGAAGGTTCACGAATTGAACCGAAACATTGTCGTAACGCCGATAAAACGGTACGTTATAAATACCGTATTTTATCATGAAAGTTTTCAAGTATACAAAATTCTATGAAGTGTGTTCACGAAACAAATCCCTTGGTATGGGCGCTAGCCTTAAGGGTCGAAAACATACATTTTGAACCCTGTTTTCATAATATAACCGCTAGTTCCTAAAATGGCCGCAAAACTTCTACTGTGAAGTTGACTGCACCACTGAGTCCTGAGCGGTCACGTGAGCAGACCGGTCACGGTCGCATGCACCTGGGCATGCTAAGACAGCGACCCTTTTTCATTATTCACATGCATTTCCATCTTTGTCTAGGTGGGTTATCAATTTACTATTTTTTCTATAATGTTATCTGTACGAGCAAATGTTTTCTCTTTATTTCTTCTTTCAATAATCTGGGGCAAAAAGGAGACGACCTTATGGCTATCTGAATCTAAGAATGATTATAGATTCCACAAATTCTAATAGTTTTTATTTAGGAACTAGTTATTGTTATTTCTGAACAGAAGTTTAGAACATATAGAAACATTTCTTACGAACATTCGTACTCCATCCTAAGAAGAGTAGGCGGAACGTATCTCTTTACTAAAGCAAAGCAAAATATCGATCAAGTTCGTCCGGCTCGATCAGTTTATCGTAATTGATAATGCACCTTAGGACAAGCGGCCGCAGCGCCCATAATCCTTCGCCAAATCCTCTCCATCGTGTTGTATTTCTTGGCTTCGAGCGGCAGCTGGCGGGATATGTCTTCTGACGTGAAGATGGGCTCAAGGTACATCCATTCTCTGAAATATAAAAAAATGTGAAAGGATCTATTTTTATTATGTATTGCCAACATTCACATACTAATATTGCTTGTATTAGTGGAACGACATATATTTTAATAACAATTCTGTACACTCTCTTTCTGCGAATAAATAATTTATTCATTCATTAATTCTAAATCATTGGAGCTACTAACTTCTGGCATTCGATCCACTCGTCCACCACCTTCTGTGTGAGCCTCAGCTTCTCATCCCACTCCGTGATGCGAAGCTCGAAGGCCGCCTTGAAAGGACTGAAGCCGAGCTGCTGGGTCGCCAGTAGATGCTCGTCCAGCAGTTGTAAGGTCTCATCCGGTATCTTCATTATGTATGTACCTGGTGGTATCAATATTATAAATTCTTAAGTACCTCTCTCTCTCTCTCTCTGTCTCTCTTTTTGACGTTTTCACGACTAAACATCCATGGGATACGGTAACCGCCTACCATCAGGGGGGTCGTATGCTTGTTTGCTATCGTAGTAGTATAAAAAATAACAAAAAAACGGACCAATTTCAATGAAATTTAGTATACAGTAAGATTATGAGCGGAATTAGGACATAGGCCAATTTGCCATCCGACTGCGCAGAAGGAGGATAGTGTTTTTGTTGAGAAACCACGCGTGAGAAGCCGCGGGCGGGTTAGCTAGTACCTTATAATCTCAGTACAAAATCAGAGTAAGCATAATGGGCGATCTTATTGCCAAACCAAGCGATCTCTTCCGGACAACCTTTAGATGGAGAGGATTGCTACTATTATATTATTGGTGGTAAATATTAAATTTTTTATGCCACCAAGCTGGAAAACAAGCAAACGGCCCACCAGTTGGCAAGTAACCACAATAGCCCATGCTTGTAACACCAACTAGGATGTGAAAAGTCTTATATGTCTGTAATTTAATCGGCACTTATATCATTCTAACCAGATGAAATTAATATGAAAAATATTTTCAGCCTATTTCCGTTATTTATCAAAAGACTGCTGATATCCAAGACAGCGAGTTTTGCAATTTTGCAAACGTATGGATAAGATAAGATAATAGTTAACGATTTTCTTTAATTATAAATAATAATCCAGGACATTTCACACAGCGCTATCCAGCGACAAACTAATAAAGCTTGTTCTATGGGATAGAACTCTCCTGGACACATACCTGTGGTCTTATAAGGTGCCATCTCCATAGCCCTGGCTGCCCAGTCCCCTTGCATCTTGTCCAACGACTGTTCGATCAGGTATTCCTTAGACGCCAACTCTCCTATGTCCGCTATGAGGTCTCCGTGCGCCGCCACGCCTTGTTTCAGACACATCGTGAATGTTTGCTTGTCGTTCATAGTTACTGTTATACCTGGAAAGAGAAGACAACTAAATAATAATAATAATAAGCGGTGGTTTATCGTTTTTATAAGTATACCAATACGCTCGCGGCTTCGCACGCTCGAAATTTCCCGTTCCCGTGGAAACTTCCAGCTAAAAACTATATAAAACACCCTTGTCGAAGTGACGCGACACTTCATGTAAATAACTTCACGTCAATGAACGACGGTCAAATTATATGGATATTGGTCATACAAAAATACTAAAATCGCGATTAAAAATGGAGGATGGGGATAGGAGGGTGAAAAATGCTTTACGACCTATTCTCATACCTACCAGACATACATAAAAGATTACATTAAAATCGGTCTGCCCGTTTCGGAGGAATGCGACCACAAAAACCATGGCACGAGATTTTTATACATTAGATTTCTTATTGTAAGTTTGTTTTTGATATTTACCATATAGTAAAAATATATTTATTTTACGAATAAATCTCACTATTTGCCTACCATTCTTGGTAAAACCTGTTGTTACAACAAAAATCGTTACCGCAGAATGATTTTCTGATGGGTTCAAATCACTACCTCCAAATCGGAAATCGGAGTACATCCCACTAGTCCAGGTAGTATTTTTAGTTATTGTGCAATTATTAGTATAGGTATCAGTGTCCATTTGGAATATTTCTTACCCGCTCTTTCCATGAATTCGTTCCAATGGCGATCCTTCATACCAGGGTTGCGGACTGCTTGGATGATTGGGATGAGAGGTCTGAACTCGTCGATATCATCCTGAAAATTACTTAAGTTAAGTAGGTAATGCAAAACCGGGAAAGTCTTACATGGTGTACAATTTCTGTCTGTCCGTGCGTGCTTGCAGCCGTTTTTCTCTTAAATTATTATTAAAGATAAAGATAGAGATAAATTTATTTGCTTAACGTGTTATTAATAAGGTCTTAGTTATGTAGGTAAGTGTCAATTATGTTCTATGTTATAAGTGATACAAAGTGGAAAATTTAAATGACAGTCTTTATATTAAGAGACGGATGAAAGAAGAGTGCACGCGGTGGAAATGCGAATGTTGAAATGGAAGTGTCGGGAATGGATAACAAGCGAGATCAACGAGAATGGATAAGATAAGGAATGAGTATATTAGAGGAAGTTTATAAATAGCTCCAGTGATAGAAACATGGAGGAGTTAGAGGCTAGCGTGGTGTGGACATATCATGCGTAGGGAAGAAAAACATGTGACTAAAAAATGAGTGTCAGATATAAGTGTGGATGGATATAAAAGTAGAGGAAGGCCGAAGAAGAGATGGATGGACTGTGCGAAGAATGATATGGGTAGGAAGGAAGTGACAGCGGAGATTCTATTCTTAATACATATGGATGACTCCTTGTAAGTTATGAAGTGTATGTGGGGGTAGAGTTTTTTACTTGGTAACCTAGAGTGTCGCACTTTGGCTTTCAAAAATATTAGGTAGAACATTTTCTATACAGAGATTTCCAAAATTAGTTGTTGGGGAATGTTATATACACCTGTAATTGGTGCACGTATCAGAAATGTGTTTATGATTGTCGTCATAAATCTGGTAATTAGCCATAAACTGATAAAATAAATAAAATATAAATATATCTGGACATTTCACACAGCGCTATCTAGCCCCAAACTAAGCAGAACTTGTACTATGGAAATCAGATAACTGATAGAATAGTTATATAGTTTTTTTTTTGTAAATACATACTTATAATATATAGAAAAACAACCAGTCCCAGAACAAATGTCTGTAGATCATGCAAACATTTATTCCGCGGCGGAAATCGAACCCACTACCCCTAAATATGTGTACTATTGGTGTATCTTTAAATAAATAAAATAAAAACTTTGTGGAAGCCGTGTTACCATCAGAGGTTGTTGTCAAGCGCTTGATTTCTTTGTAAATAATTTCAATAAATACATACCCTGGAAAGACGGAAGATAGACGAGGGCAGCAACCGAGTGGTGGCCGCGAGAAGGGCGCAGACCAGTTGGCAGACCACCAGCCAGATGGTCAGACGACATCGCGAGTGTTGCGGGAAGGCAATGGATGCGCTTGGCACAGGACCAGAGAGAGTGACGTGATAACGAGGAGGCCTATGCCCAGCAGTGGGTGGATGTGGGCTGAGATGATGATGATGATGACATACCCTTATAGTGGTAGCGACCTTCTGCACTTTCGGCAGATCGGCGAATGTGCGGACACACTTTGTAATGGTCCTATAATATTCGTTGACGAGCGGCGCAATGGACTCCGCATCCACATACATTAACGGATTGTCGAACCATACCTCGCGGGCTTTCATGAAATCTGAAACACAAAAATCCATTAACTAGTAGAGAAATAGGGAATAACTTCAAATGTTAAATTAAAAACCAGCTGTCTCCCGCGGCTTCGCGCGATCCGTTAATAAAATAATTACAATGCCATTCATTATAATTTATTTCAGACGTATGGCCATAAAATGGTTATATATAACCTGTTTTGCTATATACGACATTAATTTAAAACACGCATCCGGAATCGTATTAACAGATTTTAGAGGCGAGTTTAATACCGATAGCTTGAATATTTATCCAGTAATCGATACATTTCCAATAAAAAAAATTTAACGTAAATCGACGGCGCCTTTAACATGAAACCTAGATACTTACATGATTAATTAATATGATTTGTTTACTTATTTTATACAGGTCGTTTCATTGATATTTTAGGCCTTGATATTATATTTACTTAAAAATTTAAAAATCTATGGTAATTAATTGAAAAAACCCATATCTTACAACAATACTAACCATTAGCCCTACCCGTGTTTTCATTTAATGTCGTACATAACAAGACACATAGTATATACATTTCTTTTTTTTTACATTTAAATACATACTTCAGGCGAGATCGTGGTCAAACGCAAGCCTATAATGTATAATATATATATATATATATATATAGAAAAATACCCAAACTCGGAACAAATATTTGTAGACCATGCAAACATTGCCAACGACTGCGACTGCATTTATTGTATTATATGTAGACTACATAACTATTAAGTCAAAGTCAAAATCTTTTCATTAATATCACAAGGATCACTTTGAAATTTAACTGCCTGTTCCTTCGCGACCAAGCCAGGAAAGAAAGGCAAGAAACAAGGTTGGTTGTTTTTTTAATGATCCTTTTAGAATACATAACAATAAAGAAAATAAATTACGTCTAAATTGTCACATTTTTGAATGAGTTGGAGCAATTTCAATCCCAACCTTCTCCATCATCTAAATCTATACTAATATTATAAAGAGGAAAGATTTGTTTGTTTGTTTGTATTGAACAGGCTCCGAAACTACTGGACCGATTTAAAAAATTCTTTCACCGTTGGGAAGCTACACTATCCCCGTGTGACATAGGCTACTTTTTACCCAACTGCGCAGAAGTAGGGTAATGTTATTATTAAAAAACTACGCGTGCGCAGCTGCGGATTGGTCAGCTAGTAATCCGATATTTTGATGTGCAATACATTCAAATCACGCAGTAAATATTAAGATTTATTTATAAAATAGAATATTGCATAGCTTATATGATGATATACGAGTATTATCCTCACGGCTCTAACAATGATCGCGCGGTGAGGATTATGATAGCACGATTTCTTGATTTGTTTAATAATCCCCACTAGTGGAGATTATGACAATAACCCATTCATCATGTAAATACAAACACCACATTCCAATAAATTAAACAAACCTGAAGCAGTGACCCAAAGATTCCTGTAAGGTTCAAACTCCTTCACCAGCCGGTTGAGACTCACAAACGGCACCACGGGCTGGCCGAACAGCTTCTGCCTCTGGTTGAGCACTCGGCCCCATTCTTGAGAGTCCTTCATACCTTTCCACGCCTTCTTTATATCGTTTGCTATCTCGTGCACCTGAAACATAATAGCATGGGGTCTCATCTCTCATCGTCATAATCATATCAAACACGGGACGTCCACTGAAGTACCTATGCCCCATAGATTTTCACAGCGACCGATCTTGTCTGGCCTACACCCAACGGCTTCCAGCAACCTTTATCACGTCGTCTGAAGTACGTCCACTGCTGAGCATAGGCCTCTTCTTTAGATTTCCAGATCGACCAACGGCTCCCCGCAACCTTTGGGGGGGGGGGGGGGGGGGGGTCCTAGGCTACACATTCCAGTGCGTGATATTTGTGTGGTCGCGAAATTTTACCTTGGCAAAGTCATTTTGCATTGTGAGCGCCATACACTGAGCACTGTACATATCAATCTTATCGAATAGCGTCTGCACGTCTATCTGATGCAGCTTCCAGAACTTCTCCTGTTCTTCTTCGAGGAATTCCGTCGTTACTACCACCTGAAAACACACATTTTTTTTATTATTTTATGATTTGTAGTTGGATCAAGCATATAACCCACCTGACGTTAAGTGGTAACCATCGCCTATAGAAAAGTATCGCCTCGTAGGTCACGCACCTTAGAAATGTGCCCTACGATGCACTGCGAAACCTCATGTGCCTGTAATTTTACCGGCAACCATACCCTTCAAACTGCAACACAGCAATGCTGCTTGGCGGCAGAAATAGGTATGATGGTAGTACTTCCCCAGGCGAGCCATAAAGCGACGCGTCAGCACCGCCGCTGCTAAGTGCTGCTGACGTGCCACTGCAAAGCCAGCCAAGTTTTAAATGATTTATGTACCGTACGAGTTGGAGCTTTGCACCAAATAAGGTCACGAAAAGTAGGTAAACTCGCGTTATCTATTTAATACAGATCTGTGATTGTAGCTACCTGTTTAGTGATCTGCAGCGGCCACCCGATGGCTTCCCACAGCGCTTTGAAGTCATCATTTTCCAGCGGCGTGAAGAACACATCCAGCACCTCGTAATCCTGACCACAAACAATATACAAATGATATTAAACAATAATCGTTGCAATCTAATAGGTCGGATTTGACAGGTGACAAAATACTACCAGCGAACAACAAAAGCAAATGACAACTTTGGAATATTGTCTTGTCGAATTATTGATCAAGGATTAATTAATGTTTCTAAGTGATTTTTTTTTCTTCAATATAAAGTGAAAGACGTCCTAAAGTCTAAAATCCCTCAATGCCTCAAGACCAGGGTGTCTAACCAATGTCTCCTGCCCATTCTTACTTACAGTTCCGAGACATGGCCGCTCACAAAGGAATACATGCGTAAGATTAGAGTAGCTCAACGGGCAATGGAGCGTGCCATGCTCGGTATATCACTCTTGAACCACATACCCAATGTCGAAATCAGACGTAGCACCAAGGTTGTGGGCGTGGGTATGAGGATCGTAGGGCTGGAGCGGAGATGGGCTGGACACTTGGCTAGGAAAGCGATTACAGAGTGGTGGCCAAGGGATGCTCGTAGACCAAGAGGCAGACCACCCGCCCGATGGTCGAATGACATTGAAAGCGTAGCTGGGTGTCAATGGTTGAGACTCGCAAGAGACCGGAAAGAATGGCGTAATAAAGAGGAGGCCTATACCCAACAGTGGGTGCAGACGGGCTGAGACGAATGAATAAAATAAAGTGAAACTTGGTGCATGATGAAAGTTGATAGTATGGCATAGGCATGGGCGTTTATTTAACGGACTAGTCGAATCAATCGTTGATTAACATTCGACGCTTCAACGGTCTATCGTTTATTCGTAGACTTGTTGAATTCGTAGACGGTTGAATAAAATGTTGAGGCGTTTGTTTCAACTAGAGCGCGACGTCTCGACGCGTAAACATAGTCATATAACACGGGAACGGTAGATAGCTGGCTCGACGCGACGATAAAATAAATTTGAACTTTAAAGTTACGTAGGTAGCGTTCATATTTGAATAAATAGTTATAGTGAGTTAAGCATTTATTAAAATTATCCTGTCGATTAAAGAAAACGGATAGCAATTACTTAACGAATAGACTGTAGGTCACGTTATGAACTAGTCGAAAAATTCAACTACTTGATCGACTAGTCGACGATCGACGATGAACGGTTTCGTTTCGTTTATGAAAAAATCATCGACGACCCATCTCTAGTATGGCATGCAATGAGGCGTCAAATCATATTAGATTTGCCTTCATATAATTTAAAACACAGTAAGTAAAAACCAGGTATAAGCAAGCGCAGTGTAGGACGCCTCGATAGGGCAACGATCGACACACTACCTTAGTACCGTAACCGCCATAGAATTGTTTATTTCTAAGGAAGAATAACGTAACATTTGAACGGCCGTATTTCTACTCTACGCTAAACGATGACTTTTTGGATGATGCAATACTTCACCGTACCGCGGTCTACTAGATAAATATAATATATTATATACTAGCTGACCCGGCGAACTTCGTACCGCCTTGACATGCACATGACGCGGGCTGCCAACGTATGACGCCGGTACAATTGTCAATCGGCCGTAATTAGCATATGAGAGATATTTTAATAGTTATCCTGCTATTTGGAGCGGGAACAAATCCAACAAATCAATTGTAAATGTTATCTTGGCACACCCTTACAAGTATATTATAAATAAATAATGAATAAATAAATATTGCTGGACATTTCACACAGTGCTATATAGCCCCAAACTAAGCAGAGCTTGTACTATGGGAACCAGATAACTGATAGACAACTTACATACTTTTTTTTGTAAATACATACTCTTATATATGGAAATAAGAGTTGGGGAAGATAACCGTTGGGGAAGAAAGGTTCTCGAGTGGAGACCACGGACTGGAAGACGCAGCGTAGGCCGGCCCCACACAAGGTGGACCGACGATCTAGTAAGAATCGCGGGGAGCCGTTGGGCGCAAACGGCTACCAACCGCTCGTTGTGGCGATCTAAGGGGGAGGCCTATGTTTAGCAGTGGAAGTCTTCCGGCTGATGATGATGATGATGATACATGGAAAACCAACCAGACCCGGAACAAATATCTGTAGATCATGCAAACATTTGTTCCGCGACGGGAATCGAACCCACTACCTCCTGCGTCTCAGCCAGCTATACGCCCACAGCGCCACGGAGGTCGTCAATATAGTAAGTACTTTAATTAAGTTTTGATGTATCTAAATATATTCTAAATTTTGACGACCTCTGTGGCGCAGTGGGCGAATAACCGGCTTAGACGCAGGAGGTTGCGGGTTCGATTCCCGCTGCGGGACAAATGTTTGCATGGACTACAAATATTTTTTTACGAAAAAAATGTATATATATATGTATTCTATCAGGTATCTAGTTCCCATAGTACAAGCTTTACTTAGTTTGGGGCTAGATGGCGCTTTGTGAAATGTCCAGCATTATTTATTTATTTATTTAATAACTAATGTCGTGTTTCAATAAATTAATGAAATGAATTAATGAATGAACATTATTTATTATACCTAACATGCTAGAAACAACAGTTAAAAAGAAATAATAAGAATGAACACATGAATGTAATTTTAAGCTGTTTTTTCGCAGAGATAACTCTTTTAAGGCGGTCATATTAGCCCGGCTGGTAGGTGGTAGAAACCATATCACTCACAGTATGCACTTTCCTCATGATATCGTCCTGCGTCTTCAACGCGAAGGCGATCCCCTCCATCCAGTCGCGGATCTCGAACACGTGCTCGATAGAGTTCGGCTTCTCGGCCAGCTTGCGCATTACGCTCTTGTACGCCTGAACCACGTCTTCCACCACCACGCGCACCTCCTCCATCCACATCACGAGCAGCGCTTTCATTATATCAGCTCGCTTCTTCACTAGCATTTGCTGAAAATTATTTCAATAAATAAATCATCGTCATCATCATCCACAGCACGACTTCACCCACTGCTGGGTATAGGCCTCCCCAAGTTTGTGCCATCCACCACGATCCTGTGCTACTCTCCCTCAACGACGGCCCACGACTTTAATGATGTTGATTATTTATTGTTAAATAAATAATAAATAGGATTGGACGGGCCACGTCAGACGAAAGCACCCGGACAGATGGGCAACGATCATCACGCAGTGGGTGCCTGAAGACGGGCGACGGCGCCGAGGAAGGCCTAGTAGATGCTGGCGTGACGATCTCGATGCCTTTGAGACAGATTGGTGGGATTTGGCACGCGAGCGAAAGTCCTGGAAGACAGTGGGGGAGACCTTTGCCCAGCAGTGGGATGACGTAGGTTGAAAAAATAATAATAATAAATCTTTATTTCAGCCAACAATAGAAAAGTACAAGATGTTAAAATTTAATTCACGCCCCATATAAATATATACATTAGTGACTTACGTACATACTATAATACCTAAAACTATTGGCTGTCACGTAAATTCTGCGACGTGTGACGCACTTGCGCTGTGTCGAGTAGTAGTAGAAAACGACGAAACAACACACTTTTCGGACAAATCTCTTCCTTTGTAAAGGTCGAAAGATCTACAGTTGGAACACGCATCACAAAAGATTTCAAATAATTGTTGCGCGATTCCAAGTGTTCAACCCTTGGCCTTCTCCTCCAAATATTCCAGCACGTCCTCCACCTTCGTGGAATAGTGAAGACGCGACACGTAGAGCAGCGTCGCCGGTATTGCCGCATTCTTTTTTTTAAACTGGATATATCTTCGTTTGACTACAATCTCACCTGATGGTAAGCGATGATGTGGTCTAATATGAAGCACGAAGATCTAGAAGAAACCTATTCAATCTTACCTTAAAGAGGTCCGGATTGTATTCTTTAGGAAAAAAGGCATAGGTAAATAAATTATTAAGCTAAATCATTAAGCTCGTACG
Source organism: Philereme vetulata (assembly GCA_918857605.2). Lineage (NCBI taxonomy): Eukaryota > Metazoa > Arthropoda > Insecta > Lepidoptera > Geometridae > Philereme > Philereme vetulata. Next base: position 3,947,599 of record OU975446.1, read on the forward strand.
GTCGGTCCTACAGTACTAAATAAATATGACCCAGCCCATTTTCCAGCTAATGGCGATATTATACTGTTCAAACTAATCGATTCACTTTGGTTGAAAAGTGCAGGAATTAAAGAAAACAATGGTATTCAATGACATTGAATGATTCACTTTCTTCATCCAAATTGAAAGGCATAAGTGAGCCGTGTAATATCGGCATAACTACTCAGTATCACCCACGGTCCTAAAATCGAGACTAAATATAAAATGCCCTGGGCATTACGTGGTTGTAGCATTATTATGCCGCGTGAAGGGCGCAGACCAGACCAGGAGGCAAATACCCAGCAGTAATGGACGTGGGCTGAAATAAAAAGATAGATAGAAAGGTTTTACATAAATAGAGGGTAAGTTTTATTCAAAGTTAGTGCCGCAAACTTTGAATGAAACTTGTCCCTGAGGCAATTTACCTTTATTAGATATAAAACCTTTATAATCTCGTCCAGTGTGTGGTCTCCACTCGAGACCCGTTCTGCCCCAACGGCTACCCGTTCTACGAGCTATATGCCCCGAAATCTGCCTCAGCTTACTTATTCTCAGGGATACGTCAGTGACTTTGGTTTGTGTATGAATCTCCCAATTTCTGATTCGATCTCATAGAGAAATAAATACCAACCAAGCGCAGCCCTCTTCGCAACTGAGCGAAATTACTCAATACATACATATTTAAAACAGTATTTTACCTTCAAGGTGTCAACATTGATTGCGAAAGGCCCGATATTGATGTACTGTGGGAGGCGCCAAATAAGATCCATTTTCGCATCATAGTGCATTTGAACTTCTTCGCGCGTTTCCGACGCAGAGTGCTTCGCAAGACGAAAGGCTCTAGAATTAGAAATAACCAATATGCAACTTGGAAATGTAATGGCAACTAATAACTGTTCATTCCTCGTTCACTTTTGACCTTCAATTTGAATCTTCCAAATTAAAATCATAGATTACACCATTGAATTATCACTTTAATATTTACATGTTACGCGAGTACATATAGCTTCTTTCAAATTGAAAGGTGAACCGTGTTTGGCGGAAGACAAAATAAGTGTCGTTTTAATAAAACGACTATCTTTAAAAAAAATATTATATTGACGACCTCTATGGCGCAGTAGTCAGCGGATTCAATTCCCGCCGCGGAACAAATGTTTGCATGATCTACAGATATTTGTTGTGGATCTGGATGTTTTTCTATATATTATATTATAAGTATGTACTTACAAAAAAAGTATATAAGTATTCTATCAGTTATCTGGTTTCCATAGTACAAGCTATGCTTAGTTTAGGGCTAGATAGCGCTGTGTGAAATGTCCAGCAGCATTTATTTATACTAGTGGTACACCCCGAAATGAGATCTCGCGAGTCTCCTAAAACAAAACAAAAAATATTCTTAGGGCGACTCGCAACGATGCCTAAACGTATTTAGCGGCTAAATATGATTTAAGGAGTTGTCAAATCATACAAATACTTACAATTTAAACAAGTTTAGTCGCTAAATACGTTTAGGGATCGTTGTGCAAGCCGGCCTTAATCTTTGACTAATACAATAGTGCTAACTCCTTAAATTATATTTAGCCACTAAATGCGTTTAGGCATCGTTGCGCGAGTTGCCCTAAAAATATATTTTTTGTGTTCTTGGAGACTCGCGAGATCTCAGTTCGGGGCGAACCACTAGTTTATAATTCTAAGTATCAGTAATACTGCAAGCAGTTCAGGCGTTTTTGTATAGTGAAACGACACTCACTCTACGTATTCTTCGATATCGAGCACGTATATTTCGCGGTAACACTCGTACTGCCTCATGTACGCCTTCAGCGGGATGACGGCCTTGCGGTACGCTTTCAGCAACCGCTCTCTGAACTCCACCACGTTTGGCTCCATTAGACCTGGGGAACACACAACAGCCGACTATATTGTACGCCCCGATTCATCGTCATCATCAGCATGTCTGCAAAAAGACGTCCACTGCTCAGTGCCGGATTTATATTTTTTATGAGTGTAGGCCACTTTATTTCCGCCGCACCATGTACCTAGGTACCTTTCTAAAATAATAATTTACCATTTGTATTAACAGTAGGTACCTAGGATTGATAATTTTCGATAGGAATGAGTTTATATAGGGATTTAACGTATTAGTCTAGAAACCATGAGAAAACCAGTGCACTTCTTTGACTTATATCCTCTGAAATCTGCCGCCCCTAGGCCGCGGCTTATATGGCCTATTGACAAATCCAGGACTGCCACTGCTGCACATAGACCTCCCCATTGGTTTCCAGAGCGAGCGATCTTGTACGGCACGCAAACAACGGCTCCCACCCGGTCGTCTAGTGGGGGACCATCTCACGCTGTGTGGTCTCCACTCGAGACACTCTGCACTAGATTGGTAGCAGAAAATTCTGAAAATTAATCAAGGATTTTTTAACATGATCCTTCTCAATTTCAGCTTCCTAACATTAACGCACATAACGAAAGCGAAGGTTTGAACGAGTCAAAGTTGAATTTTCAACATCTAATTATGAGCTACGTAAGTTCGGCGCTATATTTGATTGATTGATTGAAAATACTTTATCGCACTTATAAAACTAGTACAAAGGCGAAATTAATGCTAAAGAGCATTCTCTTGCCGATAACATTTGTGTATTGTAGGTAGACTAGCTTACCAATCCGCGGCTTCGCACGCGTGGTTTGCCAATAAAAAGTAGCCTGTGTTAATCCAGGTTATGATCTACATTCATACTAAATTTCATCGCAATCGGTTCAGCCGTTCCGGCATAAAAGAGTAACAAACATCCATACATTTAAACGTTCGTGTTTATAATATTAGTAGGAAGTAGGATAAAGATGTGTAGGTAGTGCTCAGAAAAGATAACTAGTGAAAATTTGCAAAGGACTAATAATGGCATAATATAAGTACAGACATAAATAAATCTACTTAAATACATTATACAATAGACTAAACTATACCAATATCAAATAAATATACATACATAACAATAGAGTACTTATTAATAGGATAAAAAAAGAACTAGTAATTTCTGCAACATTTATTTTTATGAGATAACCCCATTTTCAAGGTTTGCAAGCCGATGATCTAATACAAACGAGCTAAAGTTTTAGTTAGATAAAAATTTTACCTATGGAGGTGAGGAACAGCTCCTTATCGAAGACGAGCCCCGTCATAATCCTCGGATGCACTTGCGGCACGAAGTGGCAGCGGTATAGCATCTCGCGGAATAAGCGCTGGATCACGATCTATTATAAAAAATAAATAACTCTAGACATTTCACACAGCGCTATCCAGCCCCAAACTAAGCAAAGCGAATATAGACTTTTTGTAAATACATACCTATAATATAAAGAAAAATACCCAAACCCGGTACAAATATCAGTAAACCTTGCAAAAATTTATCCCGCAGCGAGAAACGAACCCGCTACTTCCTCCGCGTCTAAACCGGCTATTCGCCAACTGCGCCACAGAGGTGATAATGAACAATAAGAGGTCAGCGAATCGTAATGCTTGAAATTGGTCTAAGGCTACAAATTCGCATTAGCGTAGCGTGTCGTTTTGACGTCATTTTCAAAACAATAAAAAAAATATTATCTTGTATCACAAAAATTTAATGAATTTTTAAGTAAGACAGTTTATGTTATAATCTCAATGGATTAGACTCAAATTATGGTAAAGAAGTAGCTTATGCGTATCATCCTGTGAATGTGACATTTTGCGTATGTGTGATTGGTCAATTAGAAAATTGATCAATAACCGTCAGAACCTGTCTCAATGCAGGCCTTAATCTATCTGCATAGTATACCAAATCATATCGAAATCGGTCCAGCCGGTTAGTCGTTAATACATTAAAGACGGAGATACAGAGTTACTTTCAAATTTATATTAGTATGGATTTTCCATGTTCAGCGAATTTCCTATCCACTGAGATTTTAAGTCCCTATCTACTGGTGTTTTGGTCCCTCTCTGCCGGTATTACACCCTTTTTTTGAATATTACTAAGATATCAAACAAGCATACGGCCCACCTGATGGTAAGCAGTTACCGTAGCCTATGGACGTTTGTAACACCAAAGGTATTACTCGCGCGTTGCCAACCCTTTAAAATTTTAAAACGCTTATTTTGTAGAACCCCATGCTGTAGTCCGTAGAGGCAAACCTCGGCAGGTATCAATTTCCGCACATACCTCGAACTGCTTAGGATCCGTAGTATAATAAGGTCCCTCAGTGGACATCATGAGGCTGAAGCAGAAGAGGGTGACGGTGGGCGAGCGGAACGGCGTGTTGATGAGGTCCTCCGGGTCCCACTCCCACTCCTCCTCGCAGAAGTACGTGCAGAGGCAGGGAGTCTCACACATATACACGAACATGGCCATAGACTGCTCGATGCAGTAACGAAGCGCATACTGGCAACAACAAGCTATATGAGCTTAAAAACTGAGAGCCTATATTGATAGAAGCCTATATCGATAACGAATCGATCGATTTCTCATTCATCAAAATCGGATGAGCAGTTTAGGCGCTATGGTGGAACATACGTAAATACAAACATACATACATACATAGACTGCTAAAACATCCTTCCTTTTGGCTTAACCGTTATCGGGTAAAAGGAATTTGCCATGACGATTGAATTTCATTTTAGGTTATTATTAATGCAATGAACCTCATTCTATTTTCAAATTTACTTAGGACCGTAAATTTATGGAGCCATTATCGAGTTTATATTGACAAACTTTCAGAGCATGAGTATGAAAAAAAAATTAAGTACCTAATCAGTAATCACTATGAGCCCTGTGTCGAAAAAGGGGTATGTCTCAGCATTATGCTGAAATTTATAATACATATTTTCATAGCTAATAATGTATTCTCTCTGCCTATTACCTGCATTCGAAACCTGACCAGCTGCATAAATCTTGACAGCTTGCTCACTCCGTAAAACTCCCATTTCTTCTCGTAAATATTAAACCACCTGAAAATGTACCTCTTACTTAACTTATTGAATTTATTCATCTACTGTTTTTTTTAAACATATACTTATAAAATTATTACACTTAAAAAACCTTAGTAGGTTTGTCTCAAGTGCAAATTCGACATTCCTCTTTAATCTAATATATAAAATTCTCGTGTCACAGTTTTCGTTGCCATACTCCTCCGAAACGGCTTGACCGATTTTGATGAAATTTTTTGTGCTTATCCGGTATCTATGAGAATCGGCCAACATCTATTTTTCATCCCCCTAAATGTTAGGGGTAGTCCACCCCTAACATTTTTTTTTTTATTTTTTACACAAAATTTTTAATTTCTATTTTTTTATGATACAACATACAAAAATACATACAATCCTCAATTTTCACCCGTCTACGATCAACCCTTATTTTTTAATAGCAATTATTTATATGGCAAAACAACGTTTGCCGGGTCAGCTAGTATCTTTATAAATATTTGTATACATTTACGAAATTTTTATAAATATGTTTTGTTCTGTACATGGTATTATTTATATATTACGTACATGGCCGTGCGTGCGCCGGCTCACATGCCATCGTTATCTGCACAAACATACAGGTTGCTCTAAAATGGCAAACTTTATGGAACAATTATTCAATTAGCAGTTCAGTCGTTATAAATGAATAATTATATATGACACTATATTATATACTTACTTCAATATTATATTATATTTTATATATTTGTTAATGGTATAGTATGCAATATTATAGTCTATTTTTTTGTTATCTTATTTTATTAAAAGTTTTTTGAGTATGTTTTTTATATTTTAATGGTTAATTTTATCTCTCAGATCTATTGAAATGCTATTTTAAGTCTAGGTATAATGTAGTCTGTGGTTCTTTCTCCGTAAAAGTTTTTAGCTGAATTTGTGTATAGTTTTTTTGTTTTTACTTGTCTTGTCATTATGTTATGAGTTCTGCATTGTTCGTAGGAAAATAAATTTTCTATAAGTAACTGTATTTGAACTTTATCGTGCACGGGTGTTATGTCGCAGTACTTTAATAAGCCATCTGAGTCATGCCTATATTTAGCTCGTATATTATTGAGTACTATTGTTTTTAATATTCGCGTCTGTAGATTAAGTATTCTGTCTAAATAAGTACTAAAGGTGCGTCCGTAGCTACTTAAGCCGTATAAAATGATGCTTTCTGCGAGTGATTTGTATAGATTTAGAAGTATCGGGAATGGGATTTTGTATTTCAATATGTAGAATTGCAGTTGTTTACTACAGACAAGGTCGATATGCTTACCCCAGTTAAAACGTTGATCTATAATTACGCCAAGATATGTCTGATTAGTAACCTGTTCAATTGGTACACAATCGCATATAGTGTTTTTGCTGTGCAGGCAGTTGTGATTATGAGCAATCAATTTGATAGCATTATTGGTCCCTCTTTTATTTTGCGAGGAGCAGACATGGACTAGTTTAGTTTTTTGTGCGTTTAAAACTAGACCAGCATCATGAGACCATTCAACATGTCCTGAAAAATCGTGTTGTAATAAGCTTAAAGCGGGACATAATGGATGTCCCGATATTCTGCTATTAAACACGTGTCATCTGCATACTGATATGCAGTACAGTATTGTATGACATTATTAACATCGTTTACATAGGCTAAATAATGTAGGGGGCGTAATACTGATCCTTGTGCCGTACCTTCTGTCACAGGGACACTGTCACTAGTGGTGGCCTAGAGAACTTTTCTACCCCAACGGCCGTCAGACACAGTTCCCCGCACACTGCCACTTCAGCTTGCTAATCCTTTGTGCTATGTCGGTGACTGTGGTACGTCTACGAATTTTCTCATTTCTGATTCGATCTCGTAGAGATAGCATAGCATCAAGCATAGTCCTCTCCATAGCACGCTACTTGCGACCTGATTGCGTTCATTGCCTTCCCACAACACGCGCGATGTCGTCCGACGGCCTTAACCATCATCAATGTCTGAGGTATTGTGAGATTGATGTATGAAAGGTATTTAATTTAACAATTAGATGTATTACTTGTGTGTGATTTAATGAATTTATTTATATGAATGTGTATTATTTTAACTTTATTGTTAATAATTTGTATATCTTGTAGATTTTTAATGTAATTTAGATTTTAAATTGACAATGTATGGTTTATGTAATTAATGCTTTGATTTTTTTTAAATTAATTAGTATAATTGGTTAATCCGTTCTAATTAAATAAATGCAAATCAATAAATAATTTGTGAGTTGTTCACAAGACTTACCCTTTCCCCACATCTCTGAAAGACATGCGTATCGCATGCGCGGTGTTATTCAACCATGTTATATTAAGATACTTGAGCATCTGAAACATATATAATAAACTACAGAATATATGAAAATCTCGTGTCACGGTTTTTGTGGTCGCACTCCTCCGAAACGGGTAGACTGATTTTAATGATTTTTTTTGTATATTTGTTAGGTAAGAGAATAGGTAGTTAAGGATGTTTCACCCTACTGCCCCAACTTCCCCCCCCCCCCACCCCTCCCCCCATTTTTTTTATCGCGATTTTAGTATTTTTGTATGAACAATTTCCATATAATTTAGCCGACGTGAAGTCATTTTCATGAAGTGTCACGGGCACTTTAACAAGAGTGTTTTATATAGTTTTTATCCCGAAGTTCCCACGGGAACGGGAAATTTCTAGCTTGCAAAGCCGCGGGCGGGTCAGATAGTAATAATATAATATTTATTTCAGGTAACGTGTCAAAATACAAAAAAATATCAATGCAAGGGCCTATAACCATAGATACCTTACAGACTAACATACATCCTACTAATATTATAAACGCGAAAGTTTGTATGTATGGATGTTTGTTACTCTTTCACGCCGGAAAGGCTGAACCGATTGCGATTAAATTTGGTATGTACGTAAATCATAACCTGGATTAACACATATGCTACTTTTTATTGGCAAACTACGCGTGCGAAGCCGCGGATTGGTCAGCTAGTAAATAATAAACAACACTAATTATGATATTTATTTTGGTACCAAATACATAAAAGTCAAATAATTTAAGATGCTGATGATAAATTGTATAATCATAGTGAGCTTATCGAAAGCAGGAACACGTTCAGTCACTAAACCTTTTAAAGTTTATCTATTTGGCACTACCACTTAACCTACACAAAGGTAGCTGGAAAGAAATTCTTAGAAAAATAAATAAATATTGCTGCATTTCACACAGCGCTATCTAGCCCCAAACTAAGCAGATAACTGATAGAATACTTACGAGTATATATATTTTTTTGGAAATACATACTTATAATATATAGAGAAACAACTAGACCCGAAACAAATATCTGTAGATCATGCAAACATTTGTTCCGCGGCGGGAATCGAACCCGCTACCTCCTGTGTTTTATCTGACTACTCGCCCACTGGGCCACGGAGGTCGTCAACTAAACTTTTGCAAAGTTTGAACTCGATCCGTTTTGTAGTTTTGTCGTGAAGGGATAACCAAAACCCAAAATCATTTTCAGCCTTTGCCGGCTATTCGCCCACTGCACCACGGAGATCGTCATTAACATTGAGTTTATTAGTGTTTTGATTATAGACATCAGTGCGAGGCGAGACGTTATTCGGAGCGGATCGCACTCACCCTGATGAAGGTTCACGAATTGAACCGAAACATTGTCGGTCGAGGCACCGATAAGACGGTACGTGATAAATCCCGTATTTATAATAATGATTGAAATCAATCACGAAAGTTTTCTAAGTAAAATTATTAGTGTATTAAAGAATTTTCTTATCTATATTTTTTTATATATTTACGATCTCCTATGGGTATCGTTAGGTTAGGTGAAGACTGCGGAAGAATGTTTTCTGTTCTCGTGTCCTCGGTATAAAGCGAGCGGAGGAAAGCCGTGGAGGTTTAGCCGGTAGGAGTCCGACATACCACTCCCTGGCTTCAGAGCGGTATCCATGAGGATCCCTTCACGTAAAAAAAACAAAAAAAAGGTGAAGACTGCATTGTTTCTGTATGGTTGAAGTACTAACCATAGTCGTGCAATGCTGTTGCGCCGCGTCAAACTCCGCAAGGGTAACGTTTCTGCCGTAGTTAGATGTGAAGAACAGCATACTCTCCACCTAAGACATTGTCTCCTATTAGTGGAGTAACCTTTTATTTTTCCACATCATCATTATTATCAGTGTAGCTGAACATACACAGATTTTCAGAGAGACTGATCTTGTGCCTGCACCCAACGACTCCCAGCAGCTTACTACAAATAGTAGAGTTCTTTGTGAAAAGCCTCGCACAGTAATACTTCCCGTATTACCACCAAAACTATTTCTGGCGCGAATCAACATTGCTATGTTTCGGTTTGAAGGGTATGGTTACGCAGGGCACGTTTTTAAGGAGCGTGAACTACGAGGCAATATTTTGATATAGGCGATGGCAACCATCGCCTATAACAAAGTATCAGGTGAGCCATATGATTCTTCCATCTCCAGTAGGTAGTAAAAATAAGGTTTATTACATCTTTTCAGCTGTTGGGGTTTATCCTACGCTGCTCTTTCCAGTACGCCTCCACACGAGAACCTTTCTGCCCCAACGGCCGTCAGTTCTGTGTGCCCGTACACTGTCAGTTTGGAGACACGCAAGACGAGTTGTGGAGTCGGCCTTTAGTTAAGTCATTATACCGTTGTATGTGTGCTCATTCTATTGTGTTGCGACATCTAATATTGTAATATTAGTGTGGATAAATAGTAAGTGTTTGCAAACCGACCCAGCCCTTGGAACTTAGGAATTGTTTGGCGAAAAATTTGTTTGATTAAGTAGTTAGGAAGTTTCCGCTACGCTGCATCGAAATGTTGGAATAATATTATAAGGAACCTGCAGACTGTTTATGGTTTTAAATTAAAACTTAAAAATTATTTGATCAACTGGCAAAAAAAGCAGGAAGGCCTTTTACACGACACGAGTGCTATATATAGTCTAACTTTTTATTAGCTGCAGTAAAATGACGTTTCTAAATGTCATTCCGTAAAATAATGTTGCCAGCCTAATCTCAATAGGGATGTGATTCAGTTCACAATAATTAATTAAATAACATTATTATGACGTTTTTGTTTCATTTTGAATGTACCTCCCTATACTTCCACTAAAAAAGATCAATCCTCTAGTATAGTAATAATAATAGGTTAAAAAAATACATTACAACTTAATATTAAATCTCAAAAAAAAAAAACCAAACTGATTAATCATTTATGATTCACTCATTTAGCTACATCCCTATTTATTTTTCTTCAAAAACCGGCAACCCACAAAACGTCATTTTACTGCAGCTAATAAAAAGTTAGACTATAGTTGTTTGTGTTGATGTTATTGCTCTTATAAGATTAAATTCGTCTAGGGTACCACTGAAGTACAGTGGTACCCTAGACAAAATTAATCTTATTTATAATATATATTAAAATTAGTTTTAATATATAGTAAATTAGTTTAATTTAATCGTTGTTTTTTATGTAAATTTCTTTCACACTTTTATTTATTTATTTTATTTTGTTGTTTTTATTTGCGGTCTTATTTTGTTAAACATGTCGGTAACTAGTGAAATTGCCTTAACTCAGCATGTGCTGGTTGTTGCAACCAGCACATGCTCAGTTAAGGACCATTTTGCAACTATATTTTGTGCATAAGTATTACTCGTGCGCGATAACTTGGGACCTGCTAGGAATGCGACTCCCCGACCGCTTCCCCTGCACTTCCCCGATGGCGCCCGTATTGTACCGTTCGCATCACTATTTTTTACTAGGGTTTTTAGTCTCGTACTGGCCTACGTCACGTAACGACGCGCTCTGGAATTCTTTTAGTTTTCGTTTGTGTTATTGTTTTGTTGTTGTAGTTTTTGTTGTTATAGTTCTTGTTAAGTGTTTTTGTTATCATTATGAAGGGTAAACCTTTGCACAGCGGAGAAAGAAACCTCGTGCTAAAAGTGTTTGAGTTTTTTGAAAACGAAAAACGGAACAAACAGTTTCGTTTACCTGTCCACTAAGTAGTGACTAAGATAAGATAATGTAAATAATAGATAAAATGAATGTATAAACTTAAACATTGTATTTTTATTTTATTCAAATAGTGTAAAAAAGATTAGATAAAAAGCAGCGTCCTCCCTGAGTAACATAATAAATTAGGTTAAAAAAAAAACAAAGACGAAGCCGCGGGCGGCTGCTTTTTATGTTCGCTGTTTTGCGGGCGGTACAAACACGCCAATATGACGTCACCGCGCTCAGGTCCCAACTTATCGCGCACGGGTAATACATTTAGATTTGTTTTGTGTTATATGCTTTTTTACTTAACTTGTTTTTCTGTGTTAAATCTGTATATTGCAAATAAATAATATTCTATTCTATTCTACATAATTGTATTGTAAAACTTAGTATTAACACTCATTGTATTGTAACCTGGAAGGAACTAATAACTATAGTACAGGCTTTGCCTGGTTTAGGTTTCAATGCATATCATGTGCTTATCATGTTCTGCAAATAATGTTTTCTATCAGTTAAGTGTATGTTATACCTATGTTTTGTAACATTTTTATTGATAAATAAATAAATGATTGAAAAGTTTGGTATCGTCTGGACTATGTCAGTGAGTTAGCGCCTATGTTATAGTGTATCACTTGGTGTAGCTGGTCGAAAAGCTCGCGCAGTTATTTTTATATGACCGATGTGGAACTAGCATATGGCCCACGTGATGTTAAGTAGTAACCATCGCCTATAACAAAGTATTGCCTCGTAGGTCACACACCTTATGGACATTCTCTACTAAGCACTGCCTTTTGTCCATATACTTGAGGCATACAGATGTAAACAGGTGTACAGGTTTACGCCACGAGGGCTTTTCATTTTTGATTAAAAAGACAAAAAACTAGTTCCAACTAGCGTAACAGATGACTCTGTCTGGAGATGCACCGCCAAAAAACTAGTTCCAACTAGCGTAACAAATGACTCTGTCTGGAGATGCACCGCCAAAAAACTAGTTCCAACTAGCGTAACAGATGACTCTGTCTGGAGATGCACCGCCAAAAAACTAGTTCCAACTAGCGTAACAGATGACTCTGTCTGGAGATGCACCGCCAAAAAACTAGTTCCAACTAGCGTAACAAATGACTCTGTCTGGAGATGCACCGCCAAAAAACTAGTTCCAACTAGCGTAACAAATGACTCTGTCTGGAGATGCACCGCCAAAAAACTAGTTCCAACTAGCGTAACAGATGACTCTGTCTGGAGATGCACCGCCAAAAAACTAGTTCCAACTAGCGTAACAGATGACTCTGTCTGGAGATGCACCGCCAAAAAACTAGTTCCAACTAGCGTAACAAATGACTCTGTCTGGAGATGCACCGCCAAAAAACTAGTTCCAACTAGCGTAACAAATGACTCTGTCTGGAGATGCACCGCCAAAAAACTAGTTCCAACTAGCGTAACAGATGACTCTGTCTGGAGATGCACCGCCAAAAAACTAGTTCCAACTAGCGTAACAGATGACTCTGTCTGGAGATGCACCGCCAAAAAACTAGTTCCAACTAGCGTAACAAATGACTCTGTCTGGAGATGCACCGCCAAAAAACTAGTTCCAACTAGCGTAACAGATGACTCTGTCTGGAGATGCACCGCCAAAAAACTAGTTCCAACTAGCGTAACAGATGACTCTGTCTGGAGATGCACCGCCAAAAAACTAGTTCCAACTAGCGTAACAGATGACTCTGTCTGGAGATGCACCGCCAAAAAACTAGTTCCAACTAGCGTAACAGATGACTCTGTCTGGAGATGCACCGCCAAAAAACTAGTTCCAACTAGCGTAACAAATGACTCTGTCTGGAGATGCACCGCCAAAAAACTAGTTCCAACTAGCGTAACAGATGACTCTGTCTGGAGATGCACCGCCAAAAAACTAGTTCCAACTAGCGTAACAGATGACTCTGTCTGGAGATGCACCGCCAAAAAACTAGTTCCAACTAGCGTAACAAATGACTCTGTCTGGAGATGCACCGCCAAAAAACTAGTTCCAACTAGCGTAACAGATGACTCTGTCTGGAGATGCACCGCCAAAAAACTAGTTCCAACTAGCGTAACAGATGACTCTGTCTGGTGATGCACCGCCAAAAAACTAGTTCCAACTAGCGTAACAGATGACTCTGTCTGGAGATGCACCGCCAAAAAACTAGTTCCAACTAGCGTAACAGATGACTCTGTCTGGAGATGCACCGCCAAAAACATAGATAATTTAAATGCTAAAATCTCAAAGACACAATATCAAAACTTGTCTAAAACAATCTCACTTCGGCAGAAAAACAAATGTTTTTATTTATTTAAAGTTTCTTGAAAAAGAATGTTGACACAGCAATCGACATTGACAAGTAACTTTCATTTGTTAATCAGAGCATGACAGAGCAACGCCATCTGTTAGCAAGTTATACAAACATGGCCGTGAAAATCCCTCACTTCGCTCGCGAGCAAGAGGACCGTTAACACACGCACACGTTATCTTTTTTCAAGATTCGCCTCGCCATCATCATCATCATCCTCCATAGCCCATAAGTACCCACTGCTGGGTGTAGGCCTCCCTTTGTAAGCGCCACCCTTCCCGGTCCTGTGCTACGCGCATCCAGGCGTTTTTTTTTATATTGTACTTGTGGACACACAAGCTGGCGCGCCTCCTGATGTGAAGTGGTCACCGCCGCCTATAAACTCCTGCAGCACTCGTGGTACTGCAGTCGCGTTGCCTACCACTTAATACCTTTACACCTCTCTTGTAGTAGCCCGCGACTTTCTTTATGTCGTCGACCCACCGCGCCGTCGGACGTCCCGGACTTTTATGGTCTGTTCTTTGTCACCATTCGGTCGAAGATTTACTCCACCTGCCATCACCTCGTCTAGCCTAGTGTCCTGCTCAGTTCCACTTGAGTTCCACCACCCTTGCACCGATGTCTCGTCACTTGCGCGAAACTCCTCGTTAGACCGGGCATCAATCTAACCTTCAAACAGTCGTCGACCACAAGGTGTATGCACGAGACAGACTCCGAGAGCACGTACAACGAGTACCACTGGTTGAACTGCACTCGTCCCCTGTAGTCCTCCATCACGCACGGATAGTTTCCTACAAGATACAACGATGGTAGATACATTCTTATACAAGGGCTGTAAGCGATCTGTTGTCAGCCCCGGGGATCTAGAATTTTTCCTAACCGAGGCAGAAACTTGAATTGGCGCCCCCTCACCTCCAGCGCTTGAGAGGGAGGGTGGGGGGGGTTATATTTATCAAGGGTGTTATTGAGTTTAATACATAACTCCTTTTAGTTTGAAGACCTCCGTGGCGCAGTGGGCGTATAGCCGGCTGAGACGCAGGAGGTAGCGGGTTCAATTCCCGCCGCGAAACAAATGTTTGCATGATCTACAAATATTTGTTCCGGGTCTGGATGTTTTTCTATATATTGCAAGTACATATATATTTACAAAAAAAACGTATATAAGTATCCTATCAGTTATTTGGTTCCCATAGTACAAGCTCTGTTTAGTTTGGGGCTAGATAGCGTTGTGTGAAATATCCACCAATATTTATTTATTTATTTATTAACTTTTCATCACGAATGCGATATAAATTAAAATAGAATTAAAAACAGTTTGTTGCTAAAAAAAAATTTGCGTTCGCTGTATCCATTGTTTTTTTTACTACTAGACTATGGCCTCTCATTTAATAGAAATAAGGAAATGTTATGGAGATTGTATTTCATCATACTTACTATTACTATTTATTTATTTAATTAGAATGGATTAACCAATTACACTTATTAATTTAAAAGAATTCAAACAATTATTTTATAAACCATAGATTGTCAAATTAAAATCTAAATTACATTAAAAATCTACAGAGTATACAAATTACTAATAATAAAATTAAATTAATATAATACACATTATAAATAAATATATATTAGCTATATCATATCCTTTATGAATGTAACCTCTTTTATTTTTAAATAGAAATAAGGTTTTGTCATGGAGATTGTATTTCATTTTAGCTTATTTTATTATGAATGCAATGAGCCAATTTCTATTTTCAAATTTATGTTACATTTACGGAGGCGATATTTTGTATACAATAACCAACTTTCAGAGCATGGGCGATGAAAAAATATTTTAATTTTTTCATTACCGAAAGAGCATTTTTACTCTTCGGTATCCGAGTGCAAAAGCCGTTTCTATACGCTAGAGGAAAAAGTAAATTGATTTAGAACACCGTGAGCACTAAATTTGTGAATTCAAAACATCATTAAACCAATTTACTTCTGCCTCCATGGTGCCGAATTTATCATACAACCTTTTTTAATTTGTTAAAAACTCAGACTCGGAACCTTCTTGGTGTATTACTTTTTTTTTCATTTAGTCATTTCCTCGCTGAGGTGGGATGAAATGTTACGTGTTGCACTCGAGTGCAAAGATTTTCACCTCGTCCTCTATTGTTTCCCTCGCTGACGCTCAGGATTCTAATTTTAGAATCCTTCGCTTGCACGGTCATCAAAATTGAGCACGCGGTTAAAAAGCAACTTTGCACTCTTGTATAACAAATAACTATTAATTGCAGTCGTATACATAGACATTCTCTACCAAACACCAGAGCCTCGAGCTCATACACGAATTCATTCACTATGCACTAGTTTATAAGTGTCAGTTTTGCTAACCGTAATCGGGCACTGGTGGAAAGTAGTCTTTGGTCGGCACGTCTATAAAATTATACAGGTCACGGTATTTCTGTATCGTGTAAATAATCTTCATTTTGCCCTCCATCTTGCCGTAAAGTAGTTCAACCTGAAAAAATATATTACAAGTGTTTACAAAAATAAAGTATATAAGTATTCTATCGTTACCTGGTTCTTAAAGTAAAAGCTTTGCTTAGTTTGGGGCTAGGTGGCGCTGTGTGAAATGTCCAGCATTATATATATTTTATAACTTGCAACGTTTGCTAGTTTATTTAGGTCAAATCTTGCTACCAGTTTCCAGGAATTTAATTTATTTATTTATTTCTAGGAAAACCAACAGCTGATAAACTTATACAAATAACAGGTTGTTTAACAGATAGCCAATTACAGGTTTTCACGTTTATACAACATTATAGAAACAGAAAAATGTGAACAACCATTCAACATCTCATATTACAGATGCAATGAAGAATGAGTATACCTACACTATTATACCATTTACCCCAACTGATTGAGATGAAATTCGGTGACAATCCAATATTATGGTACTCTGGAAGTGGACTCGCGATGGAGACGGCGATGGATACTAGACAATGGAACTTTGGAATGAAATAAATATAGTACCTAGACTACGAGAGTTTCAGCTCATATTAATCCGATTATCCATACTAATATTAAAAATTCGACAGTAACTCTGTCTGTCTGTTTGTTACGTTTTCACGGCTAAGCGGTTGGGCCCATTTACATTAAATTTGGTTAGTATGTATACAAATAGATTATGACCGGGATTGGGACATAGGCTACTGTATACCCGACAGGAGGGTAATGTTTTTATTGAAAAACCACGTGTACAAGGTGACTTTATCAAAGGTTCTCTTGAAAAAAATAATTTTTAATCAAAATAACTAATTTTTTTTTCTACAATTACTCGTATCAGGAAAGTCATTGTTATCAATATTATGTATATCTAACGAAGTTGTTTCAATTTTAATTAAAGATTTATTATAATGATCATCCGTGAACTTACCTCATCTTTAAGTCCGTGCAGATGCTCTTCATCCAACTCCTTCCCCTGTTTATGAACCCGCACCATCTTCATGATCTTCGGCATGTTCTCTCGCGGCATCAAGGGCAGTCCATTGAGTAATAAGCAATCTAGGTACAGGTAGAATCTGAAGCAATACGTGCAGATAGATTTAAATTTAAAATTTAAATATTGCTAGACATTTCACACAGCGCTATCTAGCCCCAAACTAAGCAGCGCTTGTTCTATGGGAACCAGATAACTGATAAAACACTTACCGATATACATTTATTTGTAAATTGTAATTACATACTTATAATACATAGAATAACATCCAGACCCGGAACAAATATCTGTAGATCATGCAAACATTTGTTCCGCGGCGGGAATCTAACCCGTTGCATGCGTCTCAGCCAGCTATTCGCCCACTGCTCCACGGCGGTCGACAGCATATATATATAACTCTTTATAATGTTGTGTTTGTCTATCCAAACGCCGCCGTAAAGTGGCCTATCGATCTTTTACAAGATACAATTTGGGGAATGTGCCCAGGAACTACACGCTCCAAATCCCACTATCTCCTTTCCATCAGAGGACAAGCAGGCGCACTGCTCATTACCATCCGTACCTCATTAATAACCATCCATTCGCACACACCGTTTTGGTTCTACGTTCTTGATGCGTACAGCTAAGGTATGGAACACTTTACCGTCGTCTATTTTTCCTAAAGACTACAATCCGGGTAACTTTAAAGTAAGAGTGAATAGGTTTCTTCTAGATCTTCGTGCTTCATCTTAGATCATATCTTCGCTTACCATCAGGCGCGTAAAACTTTATTTTTGATATCCTATATTTTACCACCGCTGGGGAAAGACCTCCCGAATTCCTTTCACGTATTGCGATAAATAAAAAAACCTATTACTTTTAATTACCTCGCATTCGTGACAAAAAGTTGTGTTGTACTCGCGATCAATAGCGCCCTCGACTCATAGCGTCCTCGCTCGCTTTCGCTATTAGCACCCTATACTACGTGTTTTGTTATGTACGATATTAAATGAAAACACGGGTAGGGATAATGACTAGTATTTTTGTAAAATAGGTTTTTTCAAATTCATTAAGAATTTTAACATTTTCTTTCAAGCAATAATAGCAAGTTTTAAAATACGAATGAAACAGCCTGTACAAAATAGGTAAACAAATCATATTCATTCATCATGTAAGTAGGTACCTCTTAAACTGACTAAGCGGCATCGTCGCAAAGGCGCCGCCGATTTACGTTAAAAATTATTTATTGGAAACGCAGCGATTACTGGATATAAAATATTCAAGCTACCGGTGTTAAACGTGTCATATTACGATCGCTTGCCAATGTCAAATCCTACGTTTAGAACTAGAGTTTTAGAGGTTAGAATGGGGGCATAAAAAGAGTGTGACTTATGTGTCGGAATAAAGCAAGATTTGTACAACGATCCACTATTGGAGTATTAATTATGTGTCGGAATAAAGCAAGATTTGTACAACGATCTACTATTGGAGTATTAATTATGTGTCGGAATAAAGCAAGATTTGTACAACGATCTACTATTGGCGTATTAATTATGTGTCGGAATAAAGCAAGATTTGTACAACGATCTACTATTGGAGTATTAATTATGTGTCGGAATAAAGCAAGATTTTTACAACGATCTACTATTGGAGTATTAATTATGTGTCGGAATAAAGCAAGATTTGTACAACGATCTACTATTGGAGTATTAATTATGTGTCGGAATAAAGCAAGATTTGTACAACGATCTACTATTGGAGTATTAATTATGTGTCGGAATAAAGCAAGATTTGTACAACGATCTACTATTGGAGTATTAATTATGTGTCGGAATAAAGCAAGATTTGTACAACGATCTACTATTGGAGTATTAATTATGTGTCGGAATAAAGCAAGATTTGTACAACGATCTACTATTGGAGTATTAATTATGTGTCGGAATAAAGCAAGATTTTTACAACGATCTACTATTGGAGTATTAATTATGTGTAGGAATAAAGCAAGATTTGTACAACGATCTACTATTGGAGTATTAATTATGTGTCGGAATAAAGCAAGATTTGTACAACGATCTACTATTGGAGTATTAATTATGTGTCGGAATAAAGCAAGATTTGTACAACGATCTACTATTGGAGTATTAACTATGTGTCGGAATAAAGCAAGATTTGTACAACGATCTACTATTGGAGTATTAATTATGTGTCGGAATAAAGCAAGATTTGTACAACGATCTACTATTGGAATATTAATTATGTGTCGGAATAAAGCAAGATTTGTACAACGATCTACTATTGGAGTATTAATTATGTGTCGGAATAAAGCAAGATTTTTACAACGATCTACTATTGGAGTATTAATTATGTGTCAGAATAAAGCAATATTTTTACAACGATCTACTATTGGCGTATTAATTATGTGTCGGAATAAAGCAAGATTTTTACAACGATCTACTATTGGAGTATTAATTATGTGTCGGAACAAAGCAAGATTTTTACAACGATCTTCTATTGGAGTATTAATTATGTGTCGGAATAAAGCAAGATTTGTACAACGATCTACTATTGGAGTATTAATTATGTGTCGGAATAAAGCAAGATTTGTACAACGATCTACTATTGGAGTATTAATTATGTGTCGGAATAAAGCAAGATTTTTACAACGATCTACTATTGGAGTATAAATTATGTGTCGGAATAAAGCAAGATTTGTACAACGATCTACTATTGGAGTATTAATTATGTGTCGGAATAAAGCAAGATTTTTACAACGATCTACTATTGGAGTATTAATTATGTGTCGGAATAAAGCAAGATTTTTACAACGATCTACTATTGGAGTATTAATTATGTGTCGGAATAAAGCAAGATTTTTACAACGATCTACTATTGGAGTATTAATTATGTGTCGGAATAAAGCAAGATTTTTACAACGATCTACTATTGGCGTATTAATTATGTGTCGGAATAAAGCAAGATTTTTACAACGATCTACTATTGGAGTATTAATTATGTGTCGGAATAAAGCAAGATTTGTACAACGATCTACTATTGGAGTATTAATTATGTGTCGGTATAAAGCAAGATTTTTACAACGATCTTCTATTGGAGTATTAATTATGTGTCGGAATAAAGCAAGATTTGTACAACGATCTACTATTGGAGTATTAATTATGTGTCGGAATAAAGCAAGATTTGTACAACGATCTACTATTGGAGTATTAATTATGTGTCGGAATAAAGCAAGATTTTTACAACGATCTACTATTGGAGTATAAATTATGTGTCGGAATAAAGCAAGATTTGTACAACGATCTACTATTGGAGTATTAATTATGTGTCGGAATAAAGCAAGATTTTTACAACGATCTACTATTGGAGTATTAATTATGTGTCGGAATAAAGCAAGATTTTTACAACGATCTACTATTGGAGTATTAATTATGTGTCGGAATAAAGCAAGATTTTTACAACGATCTACTATTGGAGTATTAATTATGTGTCGGAATAAAGCAAGATTTTTACAACGATCTACTATTGGCGTATTAATTATGTGTCGGAATAAAGCAAGATTTTTACAACGATCTACTATTGGAGTATTAATTATGTGTCGGAATAAAGCAAGATTTGTACAACGATCTACTATTGGAGTATTAATTATGTGTCGGTATAAAGCAAGATTTTTACAACGATCTACTATTGGAGTATTAATTATGTGTCGGAATAAAGCAAGATTTTTACAACGATCTACTATTGGAGTATTAATTATGTGTCGGAATAAAGCAAGATTTTTACAACGATCTACTATTGGAGTATTAATTATGTGTCGGAATAAAGCAAGATTTTTACAACGATCTACTATTGGCGTATTAATTATGTGTCGGAATAAAGCAAGATTTTTACAACGATCTACTATTGGAGTATTAATTATGTGTCGGAATAAAGCAAGATTTGTACAACGATCTACTATTGGAGTATTAATTATGTGTCGGAATAAAGCAAGATTTTTACAACGATCTACTATTGGAGTATTAATTATGTGTCGGAATAAAGCAAGATTTTTACAACGATCTACTATTGGAGTATTAATTATGTGTCGGAATAAAGCAAGATTTGTACAACGATCTACTATTGGAGTATTAATTATGTGTCGGAATAGAGCAAGATTTTTACAACGATCTACTATTGGAGTATTAATTAATTACACCCATAGTAGGCGATATAACAAAACGCATCTCTAAAATCAATCAATATCATTCCGGATCTGTGTTTAAAATTAATGTCGTACATAACAAAACACGTACCTAGTGTTATACTAGCCGGAGTGGAAGGTACCTGAGATTGTTCTCCACGTCGCGTCGTAAATCGCACGCGAACCGAACGCGCCGGGCAAACGTCTCCGGGTCGTCCGCCTTGAACATGAGACGAATTCTGGGAATACTGCCAACAAAATATAACTGATAATAACTATTTAGAATAGAATAATCATTTATTTGGTACACACAAAATGACAGATGAAACAATTATAAGGAACAGTAGATACAATCGAATCCAATAAAACAAGTTCGACTCATGTGTCTGTGTACCAAAATGGCGTTCAGCTCAGCATAATGTTGGATGCTAAGCATCCAACGCTGATTTTCAGCTGAAACCAGAAGCAAAGGTAGCGCAGTAGCTACTAAGTAAAATAAATAAAGAAGTGAGTAAATAAAAGGTGTGTACAGTTTTATTAAAATGTAAATATACATTTTATGAACATACTTCTCTAAAATAATATTAAATACGAGGAGGGATCAAAAAATAGAGAGAACGACATACTCCTTGGTAAGAAAAAAAGTAAATACTGGCAGGCATAGCTCAGATACATATTTGTAATAATAATAAAAAAAAATCGATTCTCTTTTGTTTTTTTCTGAATGTAGTCATTTATTTGCTTCGTGTCGAAACGTGTTCTCGAAAACGAAGAAAAACTAAGTGCGAGCCGGTAATAAATACCTCTGTTTAAAAAAGTTAATGACGCAAGAGATTCATTGCGATTTGGAGGCAACATTAGGAGAGTCTGCTCCGCCGTATTCCACTGTCGCAAGGCGGGCTTCTCAATTTCGAGTAGGGAGAACGAGCACGGAAGACGAACATCGTTGCGGCCGTCCATCGACGTCAGTCACCCAAGAAAATGTTGCGAAAGTCAAGAAAATTGTATTGAGCGATCGAAGAGTTACCATCCGATACTTAATTCAATAAACGGGCATTTTATATGGAAGTATTCAATCCATATTGAAACAATCTTTGAATATGAGAAAAGTCTCCGCAAGATGGGTGCCGAGAATGTTAACCGACAGTCAGAAACAAAATCGACTCGACATTTCGAAGATATTTTTGGACAAGTTTCAAGAAGATTTTGAAAACTTTTTGTCTCGTTTCGTAACAATGGACGAAACATGGGTCCATCATTTTGATCCCGAGACAAAACAGCAATCTTCGCAATGGAAACGGCCATCATCACCGACCCCGAAGAAGTTTCGTGCCGTGGCATCGGCTGGCAAGGTTATGGCCTCAATATTTTGGGATATTGTTGATTGATTACCTGGAGCGTGGAACCACTATTACAGGCCAATATTATGCAGCTTTAATTCCCAAGTTGAGGAATGCCATCAAAGAGAAAAGGAGAGGGAAACTTCGAAGGAGCGTGCTGTTTCATCACGACGACGCACCCGCGCACAGGTCGGCAGTTGGGATGGCTGCCATTCAGCAAGCTGGCTTCGAATTGGTTGACCACCAGATCAACCAGATCTGTTATTCACCAGATCTGGCGCCTAGCGATTTTTATCTGTTCCCCAAATTGAATGAATACTTAAGGGAAAACAGGTACGAAGACGATAACGAGGTGGTAGATGTCGTGGAGAGCTTTTTGCAGGACCAAGACAAAACTTTTTTTTGGAAAGGGATTGAAGCCTTGGGAAAGCGCTGGACTCGGTGTGTAGAGAGACTCGGAGACTATGTAGAAAAATAAATTATTAAGTTATCAATACTTAGTCATTATATTCTATCTCATTCTCACTACTTTTTGATCTCTCCTCGTATATATATACATATATATATACCGCTACCGTAGCGCACGGTAATGTAGACGATAAACACTATTTAGTTTGATCTTGTACCGCACGTTCATATGAACCGGGACATAAGTTATGCTCTGTTTAGCCAATTTGCTCGTCATCTATACTAATTTATAAATTACTAGCTGACCAATCCGCAGCTTTGCACGCGTGTTTCAATAAAAACATTACCCTCCTTCTGCGCAGTTGGGTAAAAAGTAGCCTATGTCACCCGGGGATAGTGTAGCTTCCCAACAGTGAAAGAATTGTTTAAATCGGTCCAGCAGTTTTTGAGTTTATTCATTACAAACATACACACAAAAATACAAATCTTTCCTCTTCATAATTTTAGTATAGATGAAAACTGTTTGTTTGTTACGTTTTCATGACTAAACGGCTGGACTGATTTCGATAAAATAAATAAATAGTGCACATGGACATTCCACACAGCGCTGTCTAGCCCCAAACTAAGAAGAGCTTGTACTACGGGAACCAAATAACTGATAGAATACACTTTTTGTAAAAACATACTTATAATACACACAGAAACCACCAGACTCGGAACAAATATATGTAGATCATGAACACATTTGTGTTGCGGTGGGAATCGAACCCGCAACCTACTGCGTCTCATGCAGCTATTCGCCCACTGCGCCCACGGCGGTGCAGCGGTGGTCATAAATAAATATCGTATTTATATAGATATGACCTGGGTTGAGACATAGGCTACATTTGTTGGCGCAGTGGGATAGCGGGTTCGATTCCTGTCCCGGAACAAATGTTTGCATGATCTGTTTGATGATGTTAACTAGCATTAAGTTCGCCTTTGTACACAATTTTTTTTAAATTTGAGGAATAAATCATTTTTCATTCATTGATCTACAGATATTTATTCCGGGTTAGTTTTTCTATATATTATAAGTATGTATTTACAAAAAAAAATATAAAAGTATTGTACAAGCTCTGCTTAGCTCGGGGCTAGATAGCGCTGTGTTAAATGTCCAGCAATATTTATGATTTTTGATAAAATACACGTGCGAAGCCACGGGCGGCAACGGGCAACACAATAATTCGTCTGCTTACTTGAATCGCCGTTTGGTGCCGTCCAAAGCCAACACTTCCCACGTCTCAGTCGCCTTGTCGAAACTGAATGCAGCTACATTGATCCACTGGAAATATACATAATCCATATCAAATTCATATTGCTCAAACTAAAGATAAAAACTGGCCCAGTGCAAGTCGGACACGCGCACTAAGGGTTCCGTACCATTATCTAAAAAACGGAAAAACACGTTTGTTGTATGGGAGCACCCCCCCCCCCCCCCCCTTAAATATTTGTTTTATTTTAATTTCATTATTTATTTTTAAAGTGAATATATAACTATATATTCTGTGAATATTTCAAGTATCTGTGTCTGTGTGTGTCTCATTGTACTCACTGCATGTGTCACAAAGACGCTCTAACTCAGCATGTTTACCCCTCTTGAACCCTAATATCTAAACCCCCCCCCCCCCCCCCCCCACATACACACACACACACACACATGTTAGCTCATTTAGTCACACCAGGATTGTGCCAGCACTACCTATCTATATACCAAATTTCACGATGATCGGATCAACGCTTCGAAAGTTATCCTCGGACATACATACATACAATGCCGATTTGCCCAAGTTGATTTGGATACATGTAATACCGTAACGCCATTGATTAAGCACTATTTGTCTGCGTCATCTTATTTTGTTATTCGTTGTTATTACTCGTAGTATTGCTAGTATAAAAAACCAGCGCGGTGTTGACAACCGCGCCGCCCTACGCCTCAATCTGTGTGGGGCCGTACATATAAATAGGTATATAATATAAAAGCTTCCTCCCCGCGGCTTCGCACGCGTGGTTTGCCAACTAAAAGTAGCCTATGTGTTAATCCAGGTTATAATCTACGTACATACCAAATTACATCGAAATCGGTTCAGCCGTTCCGTCGTGAAAGAGTAACAAACATCCATACATACATACAAACTTTTGGGTTTATAACATTAGTGGGATTTTACCTCTTTATTGTTACACACTAATACGCGGTGGTACAATGGGCGGCCTTATCTCTTAAAGCGATCTCTTTCAGCCAACCAAAGGACGGACTGGATTGAAAATAACGTGAGAGGAGGCGGTGGTACACACGGCTACACATCAAGCTATACATTTCCAGTATAAGCTGACCTCTCATTCTACGAAAAGCCAACACAATGCGAGGTCAGCTTATACTGGACATGTATAGCTTGATGTGTAGCCGTGTGTACATTATTGTACATACTTATGCAATACTTATGTATTTACGATAAGAGAATGAATATAGATTGCGTACAAAACTCGGCAACACTCAACGTCAGAGCTCCTAGAGTCATCATCATCATCTCAGCCACAGGACGTCCACAGCTAAACACAGGCATCTCCCATACATTTCCAGAGTGACCGATCTTGTGCAGCCTGCACCCAACGGCTCCCAGCAACCTTTATCAGGTCTTCTTCCATCTAGTGGGAGGGCGTCCTACGCTGCGCTTTCCAACAGTATAATAATCTGAGTAATTCCCTCTCACCTCATACAAGTTATTGAGCGTTTGAATAATGTCCCCATTGCCCCCCTTTCTGGGCTTCCCTTCCTCTTTGGGGATGAAAGCCAGCCCCGGGCACGGATACCGCTCACCCTCGATAATGCCGAGGCCCAGCCATTCTTCTGGAATACTGAAACAAATAGACAAAACAATAAACAAACATACTACGTGTTTTGTTATCTACGATATTAAATGATAACACGGGTAGAGCTAATTACTAGTAGTATTGTTGTAAAATAGGTTTTTTCAAATTCATTACTAAAAAAAAATTACATTTTTAAACCACCTTAATATCAAGTCCTATAATATCAATGAAACATCCTGTATAAAATAGGTAAACAAATCACATTCATTCATCTCATCATGTAAGTAGGTACATGTTAAACTGACTAAGCGGCATCGTCGCAAATACACCGCTGATTTACGTTAAAAATTGTTTAATGGAAACGTATTACTGAATAAATATTCAAGCTACCGGTATTGAACCCACCTCTAAAATCAGTTAATACGATTCCGGATGTGTGTTTTAAATTAATGTCGTACATAACAAAACATGTTGTATAAAATAAAGTAATCGACATAATCTAGAGGAAGTTAATGTGTACTGAAGTGGCAGTGCGCGGGAACAAAAATATCTGTAGATCATACAAACATTTGTTCCGCAACATTAACGTTAATTTTACAGCGCCATCTACCAATGTGATACAGAAACCAAGTGAATTTAATTATAACTAGTGTTGCACCCCGAACAGAGATCTCGCGAGTCTCCCAAAACACACAAGAAAATATTCTTAGGGCGACCCGCGCAACGAAACCTAAACCTATTTAGTTGCTAAATATGATTTAAGGAGTTGTCATCACAAACAAATACGTAAAATTTAAACATGTTTAGTCGCTAAATACGTTTAGGGATCGTTGTGCAAGCAGAACTTAATCTTTGACCAATACTGCCCTCCGATGGCTAAAACATCGCTAAGCCACAGGGGGTCGATTTTGAGATTTTGATGTCTGTCTACATAGAAAAAAATTCTCTATCGATCTGTTTTGGAATCTTTCTTGTAGCGTTTTTAGTTCAGGAGATAGCTCTAGCAAAAACAGCGTTAATTGCGGTAAAATATATATTATTACACCACTAAAACTACGTTAACCATCAATACTTGGCTAAATAGTCACTTGCAGCCTTTAACGTTGTTAGCATGTAAAAAATATTCCGTTATTTGCTTGGCTAAAAAGACTTTATTCAATTTTACATGACTAGGTAGTCGTTATGATACTTTTGCGATCTTTAAGTCATGGTTCAGCTAGCCAGAAAACGACATTAATCTTAGCTAAAAAGACGTCATTCAACAATACTACACTATAAACACGTTAAACTCTCTTAGTGCTTTTATAGCGTAGGATAGCGGGCATAACAATAAACTGTTCACTTTTCTCGAAAACTCTATCCGCCCTTAAAGACTTCGATGATTAATAAACTTTATGCGAATGCTACGCTACAAGAACGCTATGCTACAATACTTAGCTAAAACGTCGCTACCTGCGCTCGCGTCTCACCCCGCAGTCCGCACCGTTTCGCCCGTATGTATACCAGTGTCGCCCAGGCAGTCGTCAAGTGGGGACGCACGTCGCGTCGGGCTATTTCCCGCCAAATTGTAATACGACCAAGTGAATTGCTATTGGTAAGTTGCTGGTTTTTATTTTGCAATCTAATGCACTTTAAATTTTGCTTATAATTTCCACTGAGTCACAGATATTATAATACTATACTAGTAACTGAGTAACGATTTTGGGTGCTATTATTGATGGACTCGCGCCAGACTCCCTGCCGTTTTTCGTTAGGTACTATAAAAGTCTATGAGGATGTATGAATGAATGAATGTAAACATTATTATTATGTGTGAATGTTTGCTACGCTTGAATGGCTGAACGGTTTTGGATGGAATTTGGTTAAACACAATGGCTATATTTCTTTCCCTTTTTATGTTTTTTTTTAAAGAAGTCGCAAACCAAAGCTTGCTTTAAACATTTGCTTATTTGCAGAAGTTCCGATGAAATCGAACCGAGCGAAAGCCATACTCAGTATGGTAGATGCAGATACTGATACTGCTAACAACTGTGAGGTTGAAAATGCTACTACAAGAGCTTTTTCACCTTGGGGTGAGTGGAAGAACGAAAAAAAGGTGGACCCAGTGTTGGAAGCGGGTTTAAATAAACTTTATGCGCGGCCATTCTCCATGACACTACCTGTATTCGACCAGTTTTGTGAAACACAAACTACAAGAAACTCTCACCATTTTCATGACCTGGAAAGTCATTTAGTTATGCTGAAGGATACTTTTCAGCCATCTTCTTCTTTGAAAAGTCAAGAGCTCCCTGCAACTGCGCGGTCTGCGCCCGACTGTCTAGAAAGAACAGTGATAACCTGTCATGAAATTATGTTGTTAAGCAATTCTTCACCACAAGAACCACAGCTATGTATTGAGCGCAGGTCACTTGATCCCAGTAATAAGAGACAAAACAGCAATAATATGACTCTAGGACTTCCGATGCCAAATACTGAGTTAGCTTCATTTCATTATGATTCTGACGATTCCGTGCTAGACAAAGATTATGTACCATCTGATTCGAGCCAAGATTCCGACGACGACGAAACAGCTACGTGTTCAAAACAGAAACTTCTGAAAACGAAGAAGTTTTCGGTAACATCATCCACTGAACCTGCTCCGTCTCTTTCACTGCAACTCCCTTTCAAAATTGCAAAAGACAAGACCAAGAAAAGACGATTAACTTTCGATTCCAGTGAAATACGGTGCCCAGAATCTGAAATGCATGCACGTAAACGAAGCAACAGTTATACTGGCAGAGAAATAGTGAATGAAAGTAATTTAAACTGCAACAACACAAATGAAGAAACTGCTCTACATGCAACGAATGGTGAAGAAAATCGTGTCCCAACAAAAAAACGAAGATATGACACCAGTTTGGCTGATAGAAAGAAAGAAAAGAAAAATAGAAAGCGGATGGAGTATGCTGTGAAGTCAGGTTAGTTTTTTTAGGTAGATGTTTTTTGTTTTAATACCTAAGATAAAGTAAGTACCTACCTACATTATTGTATGCAACTGGTAAAATAAATTATTCTATTCTAGGTTGCAACGAGATATGTCTCAAAAAATGTTCCACAAAATTTGACGAAACAGATCGCGAGACTATAAACAAGGAATATTGGAGCCTAAAGTGGCAAGAAAGAAAACTGTACGTCACGTCAAGAACAGAAGTAGCAGTCCCTAAAAGAAAATATACTACCGAGCCAAAAAGAAAGCCTAAAAGATCTTTCCGACTCCATGCGAGAAATGGAACTGCTGTCGAGGTTTGCAAAAAATATTTTTGACCACTTTAGGCTACAAACAAAGTAATGACCAGGTTTTGCGCATTGATATCGAACAATCGACTAGTTTGGAAGGTGATAAGCGTGGCAAGCACCAAAAAACTCCACTGTTTGATCGTGCTATGCTTAATGATCACGTGGAATCTTTTAATCCCGCAGCACCTCATTATAGACGGGAACATGCGCCTCTGAGGCGGTACCTTCCAAGTGATATTAATATCACAAAAATGTACAATGACTTTTGTCAAAAGCATCCGGGCCAAACTGTATCGTATGAATTGTACCGAAAACACGTTAAAGACATGAAGATTTCATTCACACAGCTTGGCAACGAAGAGTGTGAGGCGTGCGAGACATACAAGTTGCACAAAAGGCAATCTGATCATGATTTCACTACCCAGTTTGTTGCAGACTGTAGCACTTGTGTTGAATATTCGAAGCATCATGAAAGATATACCAAAGCAAGGCAGCTCTATGCTTTTCATAAAACATTTCCGCAAAGTAAAGATAAAGTATTCTTCACTGCTGACTTAGAAAAAGTGATAATGTTACCGAGGATGGATACATTCAAGTCAGTAATTTTCGCTCAGCGCCTCGTGGTTTATAACCAAACATTTGCGCCTGTCGGAAAAATAACCACTGAAAATAAACCAGTCACTGTTATATGGCATGACGGCATTGCTGGACGCAAACAAGAGGACATCATGAGCGCTTTTTACTCTTTCATAATTCGTAATCGTGATGTCCGAAAGATAAACATTTGGTTGGACAACTGCAGTGCGCAAAATAAAAATTGGTTACTTTATTCACTGCTAGTGCATTTGGTCAATTCAAATTTAATAACCACGACCAATATTTCCCTGCACTACTTTGAGCCGGGGCACACTTTTATGAGCGCTGACCAAGTGCACCACCAGGTCGAATTATCCATGAAAAAAATTGGGAAAATCTACGATTTCACTCATTTTAAAGACGCGGTCTCTTCAATCAACAACGGGAAAGTGTCAGTAGAGTCACTGACACCACACAATTTTTTGAATATACCGAATTTCGTCTCAGACCGGCGCATCCATAAATCTCAACCCAGGGCATACCTCAAAAACATGGTTCAGGTAACTTTTCAACGCTCCAACTTCGGCCTTATTTACAAGAATGATTTTGATGACGAATTTACAGTTTTACAGTTCATGAATGACAAGTACTTGAAAAATCCAAGTCTTTTGACTGTAACATTTAAAACATCGCCAAAAGGTATAGACCAACAGAGGAAAGCGGGCATTGTTGACAAATTAGAAACAATAATACCCACACACAAGCTCCAGTTTTGGAAAAATTTGCCAACAACTGATCTCTAGTTTGTTTACTGGTCTAGACGACTGATAAAAATGGTTCCTATTTTTTACTTTTTAAACATTAAGACTGCAATAATCTAGTTTTAAGTGTAAAACACAAGTTACCCTTGACACATCATGCTTAAATAAGTAAACGTACGTATTTGAGTATACCTAATGTGTAACTTGTAACGTTGTATTTTACTTAGTGTTTCACAAAAAAAGAAGGCAGTTCAATCAGTATTTTAGCTAAACGTACATAAAAGACTGACTAAACTGCCTTCTGTTGTTTAAATTTTAAGATAACATACTAATAGTATTAAGTGTGAAACACAAGATAACCATTACACATTTAATGCTTTAAGTACCTAAATATAATAATACAATAGGGTTTACTTAAGACTGATTCTACTGCCATTTTGTATTTTTATGTTTTATGATAAGATTTTTATGAATAAGTTTTGATTGCAATAAATAATTGTAGTTTTGATACTCACCAAGTGATTTTGTTTTGTAATTATAACTAAAATTTAAGAATTAAGTGCCTGTGATTCCTTAAATAAACAATTTGTAATTTTATGTTGTTTCTTTTATTTTGTTGGTAGCGTAGTTTTCGTACCTCTCTTCAATTAGTCTACTCCAAATACATAACTAAAACAACGCTATCGTTAAAGGTTTTAAGCTTAGCGTTCTTTAAGTGTAGTATTTTTTGGATAAAACGCTTTTGAAAACAAACAATAACACGCTAATATGGAAAAGCTAGTCTATAAGAACATTAAACAACTATAGCGTCATTGTAGCTACGGAAAGATGCCAAAAACTAAAATCAATACTGAACTATAACAACGTTAAATGCGCTTAGCGACTTTTTAGTGTAGGAAAGGCACATAATTTTATTAAATAAAAAAACAGGTCACAATTGATGAATAAGTCCTACGCTAAAATATCGCTAGGGTGTACTTAGCGATATTTTTGTAAAGTATTTGATAGTAAAATAACTCAATATTCCAAAGCTAAAACTCCTAAACACAATTTTCTCCTTTAAAAACTAGTAATTTAAAATCTAGATATTTGCTATTCGGCAGTAAATTAAAAGAGCTACCTTTTGATAATTCAAAGATTTTGATACGACTAATAACAGTTAAATAGCATCACTTTCAAAAAACTCCCGCGTTTTTCGTTCATATCTCAAAACTTGGTTTTGTGGCTTAGCGATGTTTTAGCTATCGGAGGGCAGAATAAAATAGTGCCACGAAGTGATTATCCAAATTACTTGACCTACAGTTTCATTCAAATTACAGGTAACGGGAGTTCATGTGTAGTTGTTACTCTTTTTTGGGGTACAAATTGTAGTTATCCTGGATTTCAGACTTCTGCCTACATTTGTGACACTTAAGCTACACGCATAGGTACTAAATTTAAGCACTGTGTGTCCATTGGTGTACCCTGTGAATTTTGTCAAAGTTTAGTATTTATTATGGCTCTCTGGCTCTGACTCAAAAACTATAAGGAATTTACTAAAAACAAAAACGGATTCTAAATTTACTAATGAAGACCTTTCATTTGACGTCCCGCTTGACCTAATAGTCTCATTTTCATTTTTTTTACCCCTCTTGAACCCCAATATCTCAACAACCCCCCCCCCCAACACTTTTAGCTCATTTAGTCACACCAAAATTGTGCCATCACTACCTACCTATATACCAAATTTCACGATGATCCGATTACGCTTCGAAAGTTATCCTCGGACAAACAAACATACATACATACAATGCCGATTTGCCCAAGATGATTTAGAGAACTCGCTTCGCTCGATCAATAATAAATAAATATTGCTGGACATTTCACAAAGCGCTATCTAGCACTTTGTGAAATGTCCAGCAATATTTTGTCCAGCCACTTTTGTCCAGCCTGAAACTAAGCAGAGCTTGTACTATGAGAACCAGATAACTGATAGAATACTTATATACTTTTATTGTTTGTAAAAACATACTTAACATATAATATATATGTATTATAGAATAACATCCAGATCCGGAACAAATATCTGTAGATTATGCGAACATTTGTTCCGTGGCGGGAATCGAACCCGCTACCTCCTCCATCTCAGCCGGCTATTCGCCCACTGCTCCGCGGAGATCGTCAATTATTTTTATCAAGTTAACTTTATCTGCCAGATAGAGACTTCGTTTTATGTTTGCTGTAATCTATTAATATGCATATATTTCTATCAATCGTATTATGATCTAATTTTTCACTTTGCAAACTTTGGAAATAAGTGGGGCACTGTTTTTATCCGCCATTTATCATTATAACTCTTCAAAACTATACAACACAAAAAAAAATGGTTTAGGAATGTGTTCCAATTCCTTTGCTATGATATGGGGTATCATATAAAAGAGCATGACTAACACATTCCATAACTATTTTTTTTTGTTGTATTATTTTGGAGAGTTATTATGAAATATGGCGTTCCCCACTTATCATTTGATCTATGAACCCTATTTAGAAATTTTGTCCCCCACCGTTTTAGCCCCTTTGGCAAACAAAATAAAAATAGTTTTTAATTTTAAATGAATGATATTTTAAATGCAACAGCCATATTAATAACTTCTCAATTCATGAAGTGGTTAATACTAACCGACAGTCGAAGTCAGTGTTGTCAAATATCTCCAAGTCCAGCTTGGGGTACGGACTGTACAAGGCGTAGTACTCTTGATCTGACAGCTTGTACTCTGCAGTCGGTAGCAACCAGTACGGCTGGATACCAAGCTCTCGCAACATTTTCTGAAATTTAAACAAGATAGGGCTGAAATGATGATGAGAAGATAAATTTACGCTTTATTTTACACCTGCTGGGCCAGCATTTGGAGGCCAGCTATACCTAACAATGTTTGAAGTCAGGCTGTGGACGATGATGATAATGATGGGCAAGCATGATTGAGTAAAATGTCATTTAAGTATACACACACAGTAGAAACATTAACTAATTCAATCATCATCATCATCATAGAAAACCTGTTACTAGCCTTACGTTTAGTTCTAAGCTATTTGTCAATACAAATTGTATCACCGTTGGTTTCTCTAAATAAATAAATAAATAGTAGCCAAAGGACGTCCACTTCTGAACTTGTGCAGCCTGCACCCAACGACTCCCAGCAATTTTAATCAATTCGTCTTTCCATTTTTCCAGTGGGGGGGGCCGTCTTACGCTGTGCTTTCCAGTGCGTGGTCTCCACTAGAGAACCTTTCTGCCCCAACGGCCGTCAGTTTTTCGAGCTATGTGCCCCGCCCACCGCCACTTCAGCTTGCTGATCCTTTGTGCTATGTCGGTGACTTTGATTCGTCTATGGATCTCCTCATTTCTGATTCTATCTCGTAGAGAAACCCCAAGCATAGCCCTCTCCATAGCATGCTGAGCGACCTTGAGTCTTCTTATGAGGCACATAGTGAAAGACCACGTTTCTGTACCACACATCATCACTGGTAACACACACTGATCAAAGACTTTCGTCTTAAGGCACTGAGGTATTTTGGACGAGACTAATTCAATAGGTCGGCCGATTTTCGATCGTGCTAAATGCCCGACCTATTAAATTGCAAAAAAAATATTCTTGCATAGAGAAACGTTTCTATGGCAGTCATGCCATTAGTGCAGATTTCATAGAGGCAACCTAGAAGGGATTAATGCATATTACATAGGGGGTGCAATTTTATTCCCCCCACCCTAGAGTTAGAATTAGTCAACCAATTGCAGGTTCGATTCCCTGCGCAGAACAAATGTTTGAATGATTTACAGATATTTATCATTACCCACTACATAAGTGAATATTGAGAAACGTTCAACATTGTGTGGTGTGAACCGGTGTACAACCGGTGTAGACATAACATCAGCAAGTCTGTAAACAAATAAATATGCCGGTCTAGGTGTTTCTATTTCTAGTGGGTATGTTTGTATGTTGATTATTGGTATGTTTGAATTCTGAAAATTCTTTTAACATTTATAGAATCAGTTCAGTAGTTTCTGAAATTACAGTTTGAAAACAAACAAACTACATACTTTACCTTTTCACATAATAGTATACCTAGTATAGAAGTTTAATAAATTCTTACTTTAATATTAGCAGCCAGAAATTTTCGTCGGAGCCTCTCAATCTTGACCAACCGTGGAAGTTCTTTAGGCAAAACCACACTAAGAAACTGCAGCTTAGGCACAAACGTTTCAAATGGAAATTGCTAGAAAATAAACACATTTGATTAGATATCACATCACATAAGTGCTGTGGTGCAGTGAGTGAGTAGCTGGGTAAGGACCGGTTTTTTGATCCATAGTTAAGGCAACAAATGGTTAAATATTGTAACAAATAGTTAAATTTTTCTTATAAATCGGTTTTCTGATCCATAGTTAACACAACCAGTGGTTAAATAAGTAACCATTGGTAACCACATCATTGGTAATATAGTTAACCACGACTCCATCGAGGGATTAGCAAGATGGCGGCTAGTTAACTCTTGGTGGCTACAGCTGTTTCATTAGTGTGATTGCTGATTGCAGGAATTTGCTAGTTTTCCATTTTATTATGAATTTAAATAGAGCAGTGCAGTCTAAGATCTGATCATATCTGAGCAATTTGGCTGATGCAGTCTATTGGGCAATCGAGGCTATGCCTTAAAAAACTTTTTGCTCACACCGTTGTCAAACTAACAAACTGCTGCTGAGAAGCTATACAATGAAAGCCAAATAAGAACAAGAAATGTAGTTGAACGAACATTTGGTGTGTGGAAGCAGAGGTTCCCATGTGTGGGATCCAAGCTAAGAGTTAAACTGACTAACATACAAGCAATCATTATGAGCACAGCAATTCTTCATAATTTGTGTGGATAAAAATGATACTCTGCCAGAGGACACACTAATTTCTCATAATTTAGTGCAGGTTATGGAAGAAAATAGCACTTGGATATCGTCTCAAAATGATCAACAATATCGGCAACAATTAATCGATACCTACATACTTCACATTATTGCTAAACTCATGAGTAATGCATATCTAACTAGTTATGATGTTGTAGATACCTAATTTAAGTAATAAAATATAAATGACTACAACAATTTTAATATTTGCTAATTTATTTAATAATTACATAGTATCGCACTGCCATCCATCCTTTCAAAACTCTAGTTTCTGTTGATATAATAAATTCACTTTTTAATTTGTTCGATTTCTAATGTACTTAGTTTTTTCTAAAAGTAATTTGTTCATTTTTCCCTAAACTCAATGTTTCAATGCTGTGCAACTCTTTCTGTTGATTTAGGTACAAATAATGGTTTTCTTGAATTATATCCAACTTCTTTCAATTATTATAAATACTTACCACGAAATCACAATCAAAACATTAAAAAACATCAACAACGGTACCATCATCATGGGGTCTTCAACACTTCGACCATTTTTGATGGGGAAGTGTGGGTAAGGGTCGGACTTTCGTGCTTAACCCTGGCTTCAACGTCAGAGACGACTAGAGTCTGGCTAACGAAAGTAGATACTGGATTTTTTTGCAAACTTTTTATATGACAACACTAAAGTGTTCCTACCATCGGATATTTACCCTACAAATTGGGGTATTTTAAGCAGAATGTACTTAGGAACAATTAATTCCAAAAAGGCATTTTTAAAACAAACTTATTTTAAACATTTTATAAAATGAGTTTTAAAAATTCGTACGTGTGCTAAAATTGTATTCATCGAAAATAAGTATCGTATGTACGTGTTGGATCATTTCAAGAGCAACACTATGCCTTAAGTTGGTCTAATAAATAGCTTAATTAATTAGGTACACTATTTACTAGAGAAAAACTTGGCAATTTTATTTTAAAGAAATTAATTTTCGGCTGTTTTCCGAAAGATTTGGTAAAATCAGAATCAGCGTATGGTATCCCTATCTCTGACATGATGGCGTGTTGTTGATGTTTCGTTGTGGTTGACTTGCGTATAGTTTTGTTGAGATATATCCGTGTTAATGCTATAAAAATGAATAAAACTATAAAGAGTGAAGTGCGAAAACTATTGTTTTGTATGATTTCGAAATATGAAGAGAAAAAGCTTTTGAAACAAGCCGTATTGCGAGAAAAACAGGATTGTTTACGTACTGTAACTGATTTTTTAGGTTAGTACGGTCAAAATGGCTTGATATTTTTTTTATTTTCAATAAGTAAATATTAGTTTTAGTTACTTTATATAATGTTATTGTTCTTTTACAGATAGTCTTGAGGATAATGCACGAACTGCTGAAGTAAAACAAGCAATTGAAAAGATCACAGATTTAGATCAAAAAGATATGATGAAATCGCAGAACCAGTACTTAGAAGAACTATCTTCACTCACCGGTAAGTTTTCACTCAACGTTAATCTTAGACTAGTTTTGTAATACTTGTGTATTTTCTATTATTTCTTAGTTATGAGACTCACGATAATTGACATTATATTTTATTCTTTTTACAGATGTAAGTGTTATTACATTGAAGAGAATTAAAAAAGAAGGTGCGGTGAACGAAGGGGTCTGGAGGACTCCAGGTAAAAAACGACCTCACCCTTCAAAAGTGTCGTACTTAGATAGTTTCGATATGGATGTTATTCGTAATAAAGTAAACGAATTTTACATTGTGAGGAAACAAGTACCAACATTAAGATCTTTGTTGGTAGAGTTAAAAGAAAGTATAGAATTTGGTGGATGTCGTGAAACTCTCCGTCGCATATTATTAGCCAACGGTTATGAATTTAAGAAAAACAAAAATGAACGTTCATTATTAATTGAACGGTATGATACAGCTGCATGGAGACATTGCTTTTTGCGTACCATTGCATCGAAACGTGCAGAAGGCAAGCCAATAATCTACTTAGATGAAACTTATGTCCACAAAACCTATAAGCCCAAAAAATGTTGGCAAGGTCCATCAACAAGTGGAATAATTGAAAATATATCGTCAGGAAAACGATATATTATTGTGCATGCAGGATTAGAGAAAGGCCCTGTTCCAAACTCATTGTTAGTATTTAGCACCAAATCTAAAATGGCCGACTACCACCATGACATGAATTCCACAAACTTCAACAAATGGCTTCAAGAAAAGCTTATGCCCAATTTGAATGAACCAAGTGTAATTGTAATGGACAATGCATCATACCATTCTGTCATAATAAATAAAGCGCCCACATAT
The DNA here is from genome assembly GCA_918857605.2 of Philereme vetulata. Taxonomy (NCBI): domain Eukaryota; kingdom Metazoa; phylum Arthropoda; class Insecta; order Lepidoptera; family Geometridae; genus Philereme; species Philereme vetulata. The sequence continues at coordinate 3,985,068 of OU975446.1, forward strand.
CAAAATCGAAAGGTAGAGATACAGAATTGGCTTACATTGAATGGTATTTCATTTGAAACATACAATTCAAAAGCAGAGTTGCTCTGCTTAGTAAAACAGAACACACCTGAACCTATTTATGAAGCTGATGAACTTTTAAGCAAAAACGGACATGAAGTGCTAAGACTTCCTCCATATCATTGTGACCTAAATGCTATAGAACTCATATGGAGTCTAGCAAAAAGAAATGTGGGAAGCAAAAATGTAAGCCGGACTCCAAAAGAGTTCGAGGATCTCATAAAACAATCTTTTGAGTGTATTACAGCAGATGATTGGAAAAAAATGACAGACCATGTCATTCATGTGGAAGACAAGTACAAAAGAAGAGACCATATAACTGAAAATAGTTTACAAAGCTTCATCATCAATTTAAGAGACAGCAGCGACTCCAGTGATTCTGACGATTCACTCCATGTTGAATTATTAGATTCTGATTTTGATTATAGTGATTAAAAAACAGTATAAAAATATATGGTGTTGTTTTCTTTGATACATACTCACATAGATTTACAAATATTTAAACTCATGATAATATTGATACTCATGATAGTGTTTGATAGCCTGTTTGTTCATTTAATACGCCACAATGGAGTGACGTAACCGTGTGATGTTTGGTATGGAGTTAATAAAGAGTTAACAAGTGATATAAGCTACTTTTAATCTCGTCATAACGCGGACAAAATTGCAAGCATCCACTAGTAAAATAAAAATAAATGTCAAAGTATCAAAGTGAGTTGTTCCAACTTTCCTTTTTACTTTAGGGCTGCAATGCTGATATTTTTTAAATTTGCCGCGCTTTTTCAGTATCAACTTTCATTAGCCAGACTCTATCTCTGAGTCACGGGGTGATGTCCGGAATGCCATCCTGGCTTGCAGTTTGGCCTCTCAGACGTTACGTGGCCGATGTTTTGGCTAACGTTGGTCCTCTTGTGGTATATGATATGGAGAGGATGGTGAGCACAGGAGTTTCCGCGGTAATGGACGCCAGGGAGTTCGTATGTCAGGTGGCCGTACAACAGAATACTAACATTTGACAAATAATGATAGACGATACCTTGACAATTGACATATGCACCTCCATTATACGTCAAAATCATTGTTGCCACGAAAAATAATGACGTATCTAGTCTAGGTGTTTTTGTATTGGCTCTGGAAAGTTGTTTGTGCTAGGACTTTTATTTATTTTTTCATGTGTAGATATACGGAACAGTCTGGCGAAACTAGGAACAAAAAACTATTCTATGGACTTTACGATGCAAATAATGGCGGTCATTGCTATCACACTCCCTCAGTGCGGTTTCTCTTTCTTGCAATACTGCCCAGGGATGTCAGACGTACCAGTTTCTTGGTATACATACTAGTTTTTAGTGTCACGTACCATGTACCAAGACTACTCGGTCCTTGTATGCAAAAATACCAAGATTGGCCGTTGGCCGACAAAAATACACCGACAATACAGCTTTCACTCATTTGATGCTGCCTGCTCCTACTGTTATCTGATGACAACCAACCAATACTTCAACCAACACTCCATTAATGAAATAAGGACATGAGAATGACAAATACAATACTGACATTGACATTTTGACATCCGTAGATGAATGTAGTTCGACTGAAGTGAATGACCGACCGAACGAGAAACGCGACGTTCCGTGGTTAATTTACTGAGTGCATGATGTCGAGTCTGAAAATGTTGTTTCGGCATCCAAATTCCTATAATTCGGCCTCGGATTTCTTTTCTATTGTTTGCTTAAGCGAACGAACCCTGGTTCCCGATATATTTTTTTTATTAAAAAAAAAAAATAACGGTACACGAAGTTGAAATATATTTTTTTTTTAACTAGGATGCGATTTTTGACAGAGTTTATTTATCAGTGTTGGCAGCGCCGCAGCGGAGCACAGGGGTGCCAGTTTTTCGTGTTCAATATCAGCTTTCAGCTAGCTCGGTACAAGGATTACTGAGTGGTCGTCTGACATCCCTGATACTGCCGTCAGGTGTCAGCCATGTTGTTTGTCGAAACTTCATTCATTTCGTTCAGTGTGTTTTGAATGTAAATGCTTGTTTGATTATGGATTTTAATTGTTTAAATTGTAATTTCTCATCAAAATTAGTGACGGGTGATCAGAGGTGTACTTTGAATCAAAATGCCACCGAAGAGACTGTTTATTACTTGTGAAATTTGTGAAAATCGAACACGTCGTTCGAATCATGAAAAAGGGTGTTTATGGCGAGATTTCCTTTAGATGAAGCCCGGTAAGCACATAAATATGATACTTTGCAGGCATATGTAAGTAGAACAGGCTAGGAACAAATAAAATAATGAAATTACTCCAATTTAAATTGTGTGCTAGTGATGTACTGCATTTGTAATATCCACATATCGATAACAGCGTTATTGTTTACTAGCTGTAGCGAGCGCCTTTGCACGCGTGATTTGCCAAATGTGTAAATTCAGGTTATGATCTACGTACATACCAAATTTCATCGCAATCGGTTAAGCCGTTCCGGCGTGAAAGAGTAACTAACATCCATACATACAAACTTTCGCGTTTATAATATTAGTAGGATCATTGGAAAAAAAAAAAGAATTATAATTTGCGTGAAAGAGTAGGGGCACAATGTTTTACATATTTGAATGGCGTGCCTACGTAAATGAGCAAGGATTGGAATAGGTTGTGCAACTTCACAGGATTTAGAAACATAATCTTAATAATAATGGTATGCCACACAATTGATTTCGTGTGCCGAGTATGTAAGAAAAACTTCGTAAGCTCTATTCAAAGCATGGCCATTATGTGTTTGTGCTTAACACTCCTGATACCAACAAAGTGGCAATGATGAGCCCACAAAAATTGTTTGATCCAGACATTTGGGCGGAGCCAAGGTGCATCTATGATTTTTATAGTAATATTAATGTTTATGGTCACTCACCACTAAATCCACTTACCTACTTCGATCTTCGTTATCAATATTTATGATTTTAACCAAGAAATATTTATTTAATTTTAAAAAAAATTTCAGATTCAAACAGTTGGTCAAGATTGTGGGCAAAGAAGATTTATATATATGTTCCCATTGAAAAGTTGCATACATTATGCATACATGTATGTGGAAACCACTTTCACAATAGAGCATTTAATAAAGAAGATAAGTGTGAAGAGGATAATAGTGAAGCTATTATTGATTTTGAATATTTCTTTAGACAAATTGAAAATTCAAAAGCCGTTAAATTTGAAAATCAGTCTCCTGAAAAACTTTTAGAACAAGATGCTGAAATTCCCGTTCTACACCTAACCCGAAGTTGATGATGCTGTCCTGCCTGACGATTTCGAATTTCTAGACGATGATGCAGAATATGTTCACATGCAACACGATTTGTTCGAATCATTCGAAAAGCAGCCTACTGTATATGTTGCTGGATATATAGCCTCAATGGTCCTAAAAAAAACTGCGGTGGCAATGTGAGAATTGTGAGCAAAGCTTAAAAATGAAAGACCCAGAACGATGCGAGTCATCAATGTATAGCTACACACAACTTCGTGAGTGGTGGCAAGATAAAAAGAGTCTTACATATCCCACATTAAATCTGTGCAAATTAGTCGACACTGTTACATCATGCTTTGAAGTTCAAGTTAAACTGATTCTTCATGAAAGACATATTTCTCAGCAAGCCGTTACGATGATGTTGTCAAAATGTGACAATTTGTTGTGGATATGTGATGACCACAAAGATTGTTTGCTCCATATGTTACTGGTTCGTCTGAGTAATCTTTTGATAAGGAATTAATGCCATCATACAAATCTTTCATTTGTTAAAGCTGAAGATTCAACTGCCGACATTATTAAAAGATCACAGCAACAGGGCACAAAATAATAATAAAAATTGAAAAAGAATCATTTTCTTTTGCTATAGAGCAAGATGAATTTTTATTGTTAAATTGTTAAGTTTATAAAGTGAGCTATAGAACAAGATGAAGAAGACGTATTGTTGAAGTATTAAATTTAGAGAGTGAGCTTTAGAGCAACATGAAGAAGACTGATTGTTAAATTGTTTAGTTTAAAAAGTGACCTATGGAGCAAGATTAAGAAGGCTAATTGTTAAAGTATTTAGTTTAAAAGCTGCTGATTTACAAAGAAGATTGATTGTTAAAATTTTATTTAAATTAACAGAAACAGTTTTTTACTTTATTTCGGGTCCGCATTTAAGTCCAATCTTGTATTAGTACCAAATATCCCCTCATCCACATTGGACCCATAAATACGGATTCGATACTTACCTAAAATTAATAAAAAATATTATTTAGTAATAACCTCGGTTTCTACCCTGCATATTTTATCGATATCGATAAAAGGTATTTGTTAAGCACTATTTGCTTCCTTAGGTTGGTACTCCTGTTTTTTGACATCTTTGTGGTATTAGTCTTTGTTCTGTTAGTATTGGAATGCCACGTAAATTGATTCTTATGGGCTTGTAGCTGTGTTGAACTAATTGTCTACTAGGATTAGCCTAGGTAGGTAGGTAAGCCGCAGAAAGTCCAATAATAACCTCAAGATACACTTTAAAAGTTTATTCAGAGACAAATAAATGATAGGTAATTCTAGTTAGTTTTAGGTACAAATCACGACACAGAAAAATCTAGAATTCGGTATAGTCAAGCTCACTGTCGCGGGTATAGAGCGGCGCGGCGCGTCGTAAACTAGCGTGCGTTCAGTGCGGTAATAAGTTTCTCACTGCCGCATGAAACGGTCGACAGGCAGCGCGCAGGCGCCGGCATTACAGCGCATGCGCGGGAGCCGTCTAGTGTTGTAACCGAGGCGCGTCGAATAACCAGAGCTGTGCCAACTAGTGATGTGCGTAAGTTTACAGGGACAGAGCTCGCCACATCACCCCCCTCCAGAGACCGAGTAGGGCGATTAAGTTTCATATTCCCGGTAATACTCCGGGAATCGGACTGTTCTTTTGTCCGGGATAATATAAGCGGGCTTCAAGCGGTCAACGGATACGGTCACAGATTTACCTTTTATCTGAAGTTTGAAAACCTTATTATTCCTTTCTATTACAGGATGCGGACCAGTGTACGCGGGTTGTAGGGAACCTCTCAGCGCATCTTCTCTCAGGAACACATGACTAGTGGTAGCAAGATCTTTGTAGATGAAAATAGACTGCTTGTTGTGTCTTGAGGCAGGGACTGGCTTCAGATTGTTCGCGAATAGGCGTAGGCGTGCTGTATAGTCTGTGACATCGGTTGTTCCTTCTGAGTTTGGATTGAAGAATTCGCCAGGTAAGCGAAGCGGTTCACCATAGACTAGTTCAGCTGGGCTAGCTTTCAGATCATCTTTGAACGCACTCCGTATCCCGAGCAGGACAAGCGGTAGTGCTTCCATCCAATTTTCTGTACCGTGGCAAGTAATTGAGGTCTTCAGCTGTCGATGAAATCTTTCAATAGCGCCGTTGCATGCAGGGTGATAGGCTGTGGTCTTCTTATGATAGAATCCGACTAATTTGGAGAGATACTGGAAAAGTGAAGATTCGAATTGACGACCACGGTCCGTCACGATGGTGGTGGGACATCCAAATCTTGAGATCCATCCAGTGAGAAGAGCTTTAGCAACGGTTTCAGCTGTCGCATCGGGTATGGGCATCACCTCAGGCCATCTGGTAAACCGATCGATGGCGGTGAGGCAGTAGCGATTTTCACTACATATTGGAAGTGGTCCGATTAAATCTATATGCACGTCCATGAATCGTGCTCGTGGGAGCTGGAAAGTTCCCAGGGGTGCTGACACGTGTCTATTAATCTTAGACCGCTGGCATGCTAAGCAGGCACGAGTCCATTCCTTGCAGTTTTTCTTGACACCGGGCCATATGTATCGTTTCGTTACTAATTTTATAGTGGCATTGGCACCAGGATGGCTAAGCCCATGCAGGCTCTCAAAAACTTGCTTTCGCATGGCAGGTGTGACATAAGGTCTAGGAGTCTGGGAGCTGACGTCACAATATAGTTCTGATCGAGTTCCAGGAATCTTGACTTTTTCCAAGCGAAGCGACGTTCCACTCTCGAGAAGTAACTTCAGCTCTGGATCTGAGTCTTGAGATTGAGCTAGCCTTGGGAAGTCAATTGAAAACTCCACCTCCTCCACTCGCGAGAGCGTGTCCGCAACCACGTTGTCCTTGCCTGAGATATGCTGTATATCCGTTGTGAATTGAGATATCAGATCAAGATGGCGGAATTGTCTGGGCGAACACTTATCTTTGCGTGTGTGGAACGCGTAGCACAAAGGTTTATGATCAGTGTAAATTGTAAAATCTTTAGCTTCCAACATGTGTCGAAAATATTGGACAGCTTCATAAATGGCCAACAGTTCTCTGTCGTAAGGAGAATACTTCTTTTGAGCTGGAGAAATCTTACGGGAAAAGAATGCCAGCGGTTGCCATGCGCCATCCTTATGCTGTTGCAGAACTGCTCCTATCGCGGTGTCAGAGGCGTCAGTAACGAGGGCAAGCTTGGATTGACAATCAGGATGTGAAAGAAGCGTTGCACGACAGAGGCTATCTTTGCATTCCTGAAAAGCTGTCATCGTGTCACCGGACAAGTGTATAGGGTGAGAACCTTTCACAGACCCCATTAAAAGAGCATTCAGTGGTGTTTGACATTCCGCGGCTCCAGGTAAAAATTAATCATTCCTAAGAATCTTCGCAGTTCTCTTACGGTCTTCGGTACTGGAAATGACTTTATTGCTTCTACTTTAGAATCGAGGGGCTTGACCCCATCAGCTGATATTGAATATTCCAGGAACGTGACTTCTGATTGGCCAAAGTGGCATTTGGCGGTGTTTATGATGACACCGTAGTCTTTCATTCTACCAAACAGCTGACGAAGGTGGTCTTCATGTTCCTGCTCGTTTTTGGAGAAGACTAGAAAATCATCAACGTAGGGATAGACAAAGTCGAGTCCGCGGGTCATCTCGTCGACAAAACGTTGGAATGTTTGACATGCGTTGCGGAGCCCAAATTGCATATATAATGCTTCAAAGACACCAAAAGGAGTCGTTATTGCGCTTTTCGGGACGTCCTCCGAGAAAATAGGTATTTGGTTAAAAGCTTTAACTAAATCTATGGTAGAAAATACCTTGCATCCTGCTATGCTGTGAGTGAAGTCATGCACATGCCGTACTGGATATTTATCAGGTATTGTTCTGGCGTTCAGCATCCGGTAGTCCCCGCAAGGCCTCCACTCGTTTTCCTTCTTTGGGGCTAGATGGAGTGGAGAAGCCCAAGGACTTTCCGGAGGTCTAACTATTCCAGATTTTAACATTGACTCAAATTCCTTTTTCGCTATTATCAGCTTGTCAGGTGCAAGTCGACGGGGAGAAGAAGAGACTGGCGGGCCTGGCGTCGTCCTAATATAATGAACGGTATTGTGTTTTACCTCCTTTTGGTGTCCAGATGGGTGAGTAAGTTCCGGAAATTCACGAAGTATATCATGATATCTGGACTCGCCGAGCGGTATCTTGATAGACGATATCGAAGTCGACGAGTTGACAGGCGTACCGATGGCGAAGAGTGCTGTTTGGCTATCTAGAATACCTAGGCGTTGATTGCGAATATCTACGATGAGTCCGTAATATTTCAAAAAATCAGCCCCTATGATAGCTCTAGTGACGTCCCCTACTATGAAACGCCAGGGAAAATCGCGTCGCAACCCTAGGTCTAAATCTAGATGAGCGTATCCGTACGTGCTGATAGGAGTACCGTTAGCTGCAGATAGCTGAAAATCTGTCTTAGGACGTCGCTGTCGAATGGCGGATCGCGGATAGACACATACGTCACTCCCTGTATCTACGAGGAACGAAACCTTAGACCGACGATCCGTAACGAACAGGCGACCAGACGGGTGGGGGCAGTCATCCGTCGCCATTACTGACTGCCCCGAGAGTTTTCCGCACCGTATCCGCTGTTCCGGGAATTATCCGGACCGTATCCGCTGTTCCGGGAATTATCCGGACCGTATCCGCTGTTCCGGGATTTTTCCGTGCCGTAGTCACACGGCTTGACGCAAGTTTTTGCATTTTTACCGTGCCTAGAATGGTACCAACACTCTGGATATTTTTTATAATTGGACACAGATCTGGTTAACGACCTACCTCGATCACTCCGATGAGAAGATCGCGATCTCCGCTGCTGCGATCCCAGTTGCGAAGCGAGATTCTGCATCTGTTTCCGTAACTCGGCGATTTCGCGTGCCATAGATTCCATGTTCGATCCGGGTCCCGATGAGCTAAACTGAGCTGATGCGACTTGAAGAGAAGGTGTGGCAATATCCTGGATTTTATCTGCCAAGTCCGCGAGTACCTCAAGTGACGCGGTGGGTTGGGCGGCGATCACTGTTTGTATATTCCGTGGCAAGCGGCTGGTCCAAATTGTCTTTAAAAACTCTTGAGGCACACTTGGTCCAGCGAGGCTCTGGAGATGTCGGAGAAACTGTGATGGCCGACGATCGCCCAACTCTTCGTGCATAAGTAGCTGTTTTACTTTTTTCTCATGTGAGGCACTAAGCCGTTTTATCAATTCTGTTTTTAATTTCTCGTACTTATCTGTTTCTGGTGGGCATACAATCAAGTCCTTTACTTCTTTGGAGAATTGGTGGTCTAATTGTCCGATTACGTAGTTGAACTTGGTGGTGTCTTGTGTGATGTTCGAAATCGCAAATTGACCCTCGACCTGGGCGAACCAAATCTCGGGTTCGTCAGGCCAAAATGGCGGCACCCGTATTCCCACGCGGCATATCTCCATAGCAGGCTTCTCAGAAGTTTCGCGCTCCTTAGACATGTTTTCAGCAGGGGTCACCAATGTAGCTGTGTTGAACTAATTGTCTACTAGGATTAGCCTAGGTAGGTAGGTAAGCCGCAGAAAGTCCAATAATAACCTCAAGATACACTTTAAAAGTTTATTCAGAGACAAATAAATGATAGGTAATTCTAGTTAGTTTTAGGTACAAATCACGACACAGAAAAATCTAGAATTCGGTATAGTCAAGCTCACTGTCGCGGGTATAGAGCGGCGCGGCGCGTCGTAAACTAGCGTGCGTTCAGTGCGGTAATAAGTTTCTCACTGCCGCATGAAACGGTCGACAGGCAGCGCGCGGGCGCCGGCATTACAGCGCATGCGCGGGAGCCGTCTAGTGTTGTAACCGAGGCGCGTCGAATAACCAGAGCTGTGCCAACTAGTGATGTGCGTAAGTTTACAGGTACAGAGGACAGAGCTCGCCACAGGCTAGTATGGAAGTCCCGTCTCTTAAAACGTAGTGATTACATACTCTTTGATACGGAAGCCTACATGTGATATGGCAACTTGCGCAACCCTTTAATTTTTGAAAATCCGTAATCGATTGCGAAATTCGCTCGGAAATTATTGTCCGACCTTTCACTATTGGTTGTATGGCCTTTGTGGCTAGTTGGTTGTTGCCACAATTAAGCCAATGTCAAGTTACAAGGTTAAAAACGGTAAAACGATGGAGTTCCCGAGTATTGAAATGATTGATTGGCCAGTGTTTACAGAGGGAGACTCAACCATAATTTAGACTACAAGGTGATTTATTTATACCTAAAAAGCAGAGACAACACAATTAGGGACATGCAAAACACAATAAATATATAATATATACAGAACATATAAACATAGAATTAGTAGGTCAACATATTTACAGTTTTATTATATTTACATAGAAGCGCTATGTAAGGGGAGAACACGAAGGACCACCAATACCAAAATCTAAGATGATATTGGGTCTGAATACTAATACCTCATATGGGGTGGAATAAAGCGGGCCAATTTGACTCTGAATAACAGGGTGTGGGAGGCTTGTATATTTTCTGAAGCTACGAATTAAACAAGGGATTTTATTTTGATAAAAGTTAATGTGTGGTTCTAAAATTTTATACATATCATTTAATTTTGCCAACAGGGGGCTCCGAACTTTCAGTTTGCGTTCTATTACTTATCTCCTCTGCGTTCTATCGATTATTGCGACACTAAATTGACATAATTAACAGTAACAGTTATTACGGCTTTTTTCATAGGTTTCTACATTTTTATTGGAGAGAATTTTGTATTTGGCAATGACATTGACATTTCTATTACAAGTTTTACAATTATTCACTGTTGCATGGATTTAGTGCATGGTGGACCCCGTGTGGTCTTGTGCGTGACACCCCTAGAGTGTATATAAAGAGCTTCTGGCGGGAGTCCACCCAGAGTCCAGGGGGTTGGAGGAATAAATGGTCTATGAAAACGTTGCTCCCCTTCACTCCTCCTGTCTGTTTTCAATATAGTTTTTTTATTCATACTTAACCTCAAATTTTTTTTTTAATTTTCTCAAAAGCTATAGATTTTCGTAATTCCTCACCCACTAGGGGGGGGGGGGGGGGGTTAAATCCGCCCCCTGCCATCCCCTCCCCCATCCCTCTATCGAACCGTTCCTAATGAAAAGTCCTTCCGCAAAGTATACTGTTGAGACTATCTATTCTTTTAATCTACCTTATTAATCATCAAAGCTAGGTTTTGACATAGTATTTTTACATACAATACTTTCATCCTCACGGTAGGTTGTCCACCGCCCTGGAGGTAGCAGAATCTTCGGCTTTTGTGGCTTCGGGAGAGACACCAATGTAGGGGCTAACTTATCCGTCTTAGCCTAAAACATACTATTGTTCAATGCCTTATTTTTTGTGGTGTAAACACAAACAAATCATAACATTAAGTCACATACAAATTTAAATTAAATAGACAGGGCGACGAATACATAAACAAAATACCTACATATATTATTCAATTACTTAAAATGCTCAATTTTGTTGGCAATAGCCAACTACAAACACTTCAAATATGAAGTGTCTGTGGTGTTACCTAGTGATGATGATTACTGGTAAATAGGTAGACCGACGTGTTTGTGCTCATTTTTATGCTAGTAGTAACTTTATAAATAATTTCATTAATTCACATCACAATTTCTCAGAATCATTTTTTATCTGACTACGATAACTTTTCAAAACTTTACCGCGTTTTTGTGTGATTGAATGATGGATGGACGATAAAATGCAAAACAAAACATTATGACAGACTGAGTGACTGTTGACATTGCTTTGACAGAAGAACCAGGCTAAGGAGAGATTTCTTGGGTCAGGGCAATACTCTTAAAGCCTGAGGCCCTTACCTGCACATCCACATGGAAATGCTTGCAGATGATCGTTGCGTTATGCGTTGTGTGCGAGGCCTTTAATTTTCGGTAAAAAAAGTAGTTCCTACTAGCGTAATTGATAGCGCTGCCTGGAGATACACCAGTAAAAATATGGTTTAAAATGCCAAAATTTATGAGAGAAAATGTTAATAACAAAAAAAAAAGGTTTTTTAAATTTCAATCTTATCCAAAATAATCACGAATTTCATTTAATTCAAGTATAACTATGTATACAACGGTGTATATACACCGAACCAACCTGTAAAATCAATTTCATGCGTTTCTTTGCACAAATTCCTTTTGTGGGATCATTCTTTGACATTTCCGATACGAGTTCTGAGTAATATCCTCTTTTTGGGATGAAATCCGTGGATGTATTATCATAAACGACATCTTGCTGCCTTATCTTTTTCTTTATACTGTACATATCTTTTAGTACTTAAGTTATTTCTTACGAAATCATTAAATATTTTAACAAACTGAAACTAATAAAATCCGCAGAATGTCTTTAGGATTTACAAAGACAGTATAGATGTCAATATTTTTTTTAAGTTTTAGTTTTATTTACATAACTACAAAGCAGGATTGTTTGGATAGTAAGTAATTTGTCAGTCAGAGACAGAGGGCGCCTTAAAATTTGCCACAACGTGCCGTGCGGAGGCAGCGCGTCTGCAGCGCTGCAGCCGCGCTGCCGTCGCTAGGTTCGAGAATCGTAGTGTTGTACATCTAGTTTTACGATGGAATCTGACGAAGAAACACTGCTCTTAGTGTTACCACAGACCAGTATAATATAAAAGAATAGACTGACAGTCTCAAACAAGATAATGTAACTCGATATTTGATTACCTGCTAGGACGCGAGATATCGCTAGGAGTTACAAATCGTTAAATTTAAGTGAATTCTAGCCAACCTCTAGCTTACTACCGCTCATAATGGTACGAAAAAAATAGATGGCGCTATTTCCAATTACACGTGCGCGATAATCTTATTGCGACGTTGTGAGCTTGTACGTTGTGCGATGTTGCCGCTCTTCAGTACTTCATCTTGATGGGTCTTCAACACTTCGACCATTTTGGTTTGGAAAGTGTGGGTAAGGGTTGGACTTTCGTGCTTAACCCTGGTTTCAACGTCAGAGACGACTATCTGTGAGTCACGGGGTGATGTCCGGAATGCCATCCTGGCTTGCAGTTTGGCCTCTCATACGTTACGTGGCCGATGTCTTGGCTAACGTTGGTGCTCTTGTGGTATACGCTATGGAGAGGATGGTGAGCACAGGAGCTCTCGCGGTAATGGACGCCAGGGAGTTCGAATGTCAGGTGGCCGCGCGTGCAGCGGAGCGATGGAGTTGAAGTGAGCGTGGCGGCAATTGTCGGCGCGATCGTACATACGGCGCGCTAACATTACCACAAAGTCCTTAACGCTAGATATCTGCACGTCGCGGGCGATGACGTCGTTCCTGACGTAGCTTCCTGCTCCTGTGCAGACACGTAGGGCTATGTTTGCTGGACTTCTATCCTCTTTTTGTTGGTAGAGGAACATAGCGCGTACCACGCTGATGCTGCATAGGTGAGCCGCGAGCGGATGTAAGTTTTGTAAACCCCCATCTTAGTCCTCAGCTGTAGTCACGAGGTAAGGACAGGTCGGAGCATAGCTCTGGCCTCGCGCGTTTGTTATAACGCGCGCTCCACCTGAGGATTCATCCTCAACGACCTATTGATGTCGATGCCAAGGTACCGGACGGAGGTTTTCCATTCTATGTCCTGGCCTCGCAGCTTTAGTGGCGGGAGCACGGTTCGTCGGCGTGTGACAAGGAGCTCAGCCGTCTTCCCCACGTTGACTGCCACGCGCCACTTGTCTAACCACGCCAGCAAAAGGTCAAGCAGGCGTTGCATGTGGGAGGCAGCGACCTACCAGGCTGTAGGATGATGAGAAGAAGGCGCTGTCATCTGCAAAGAGTGCCAGGGTGACATTCTTCTCCCAAGGAAAGAGATGACCCTCCAGGGTTGGGATGTCATCGGTGTAGTGTGCGTAGAGGGCGGGTGAGAGACAGCAGCCTTGAGGCACTCCAGCGGAGATAGATCGCGGCCGCGATTCTGCTCTTTGAACTGAGACAGAAGCTTCTGTCTTGCAGGAATGACACAACGATCTGAATTAGCGCTGGTGGAGCAGTGGAACCTACAAGCTTGAGGATTAGGCCCGCGTGCCAAACTCGGTCAAACGCTTTCTCCACGTCTAGGAAGACGCAGACAGTGGAGTTGTTATCGTTGTGTTCGCGGGCCAGATGGTGAAGAATTTATGTCAGTTGAAGCGTTGTAGAGTGCTGGCTACGGAAACCGAACTGTTCGGGTCTGGGTTCGATGTACGGAGCCAGTCTCCGGAGTAGCAGGCACTCAAACAACTTTGCCGTTGTTGAGAGCAAAGTTATAGGCCGGTAGCTTGCAGGTAGGCGTCGGTCTTTACCAGGCTTCGGAAGCATTATAACCTTCCCCTCTTTCCAGCTGCTTGGAAAATACCAGTTCTCAGTATGCCATTAAACAACATGGCCAAGGCGGTAATTCCTCTACGTGGTAGCTGTCGGAGTGCTAAATTAGGAAGTCCATCGCAGCCTGGTGCTTTACGCCTAGGTAGGCGAAGGACGGTCTTGCGTACTTCAGCTGGAGAGATGAAGTCATCCCCGCTGAGTGGTGGTATCGGGCGCGACAGAAAATCTTCGACCGTGGCTTCAACTAGGGCGTGGTGGGCGGTGATCTCTTCTGAGGCGTCTGTCGCAACGGGATGTGGCGAAAATTTACCTTCGAGATGGGCTGCAAGAATTTCGGCCCGATCCATTGGAGCTAATTTCCGTTGGCCGTGTTGATCCAGTAAGGGGTAGATGGGCGTCGGAAGGTTTGTCAGCTGTCGATTTAGGACATGGAGGTTGAGATCGCAATCAGCGGCCTCGTCAATCCTGGCATCCCAGGTGAGCCCTCGCCAGGCCTCCACTGCTTCTGCACAACTTCTGTTGTTAGCTTGCCGAGCTCCGACTTGACTTTAGGGCAGCGGGTTCGAGCGTAGAGACGTAGAGTCTGTTTTTTCTTCCGTAGCTGAGCTTACATTCGCTGTGGGAGTTCGTCTCTACGGGGTGGTCTCGGAGGTACGGGTTTGGAGGCCCAGGCTTTTGCCTCTGACATTCTCTACGTGAGATACAAGGCAGTGGCTTCGACTTCGTCTGGGATAGTCAAGCGCCCCACAGCGATGTCTTCGAGCATTTTCTCGTATTCTGCCCAATCTATCCTCTCTCTAAGCAGTGTACGCCTTGTTGTGAAATCTGCAGTCAGGGCAAGAGTGATCACATCAGAATTGGGAAGAGCTGCGTGTCCATTTCATATAGCACCTCGATGTGGATCGGACAGCTGAGATTCTTGTGCAGCACAATGTTGAGAACGTCGGCGGCACAGTATTGGCTTTTGGGTATATGCGTCGGGGCATCTGGGCCCAATCTGAAGCCCATTCTTCAGTTTCGTTAAAATTTCAGTCTTGAATTTTTAGAGATTTGTGCACATTTTATCACAATTGCCAGAACATGAAAGTTTCCGTCAAAATAGGGATTTTTTTAGGAAAGGAAAGGATTGATATCTTTTATTCATTTCATTACATACGTCTGTGATCGTACCATTATCACCTAAATGCGGAAATAATATAAAATAAAATCGTCAAATCTTATTTTATGGACAACATTATTTATTCTAAACAAACAAATAGAAATATTTTGGTGTGTGTTAAAGTCAATTATTGTAGTATGTAGTTCAAAAATCATAACTAGATGTCGCTGCTAAAATGTGCAGATTCCTGAATCGCGCTATCGAAGCGTTTTGCATTTCGGTTAAGGTTGTTGTTACGATTTAAATAAAAGAGGCTCAATTTAATACTGAACGGTGGTTTCAATAACACCATGCCCTCTAGCTACCTACCAAACTACAATTTATACAGTATGTTTTAGTAGAAGTTTACATTAATTTGTTGGTTGCAATGGCCGCTATGAAAGTTTCCAGGCTATGAGATAGCGCCATCTAGAATAAATACGGGATTTTGAGCTTTTTGCGGGCTACTATTTCTTGCGGACATTGACAGTCTATTGATATTACTGGTCTCTGGTGTTACTATTAAAACGAAAACGGTTTTTGGACAAAGAACAAAAAATGAAACCTAAGAAAACTTCGCCGTTATTTTGTTTAACTCAACAAACTGAATTTTATAAAGTAAAAGGTTACAGTGATAAAAAAATTCAGAATTAATTACCTAAGATTGTCAAGAAATAGATATAAATATATCGATATTTTATTCACTTTCGACATCCCTGGAAGTAATGTGCGACCGCAGCATGGGTGTAGCGCTGCACTGTCACGCGTTTTTTATATATAATTAATTATAAGAATTTACAAAGCAGCGCGGCCACAGCGCTGCAGACATGCTGCTGCCTCCGCGCGGCATGTTGCGGCAAATTTGAAGGCGCCATAACATATACCTACTAGTATCCTCGTAAAGCCTGTGCAGTAGGTATGACCGTAGTAGGTAACTAGTAAGAGTCAAGTCAAGTCAAAGGGAACGCTTATAGCTTAATGGTTCACTAGTCAGTCTCACTCGCTCAGTCAGTCATGGCGTTTTTATCTGTAAAAAAAGGAAGGCATGGCGATCTGTTTATAATCAATGCACTTAAAAGGCTATCCAAGTGCTCCCAACCTACTGGTTTTTTTCAATGTCCTAACTGTTTTCTTTAAAGGTCCGTATTTTTTTGAAGTTGATTTCTTTTGGCATGTTTGGGAAAAATATGAGTGTAAAGCGCACACCGACCAACAGCCAAAAAGCGACATGATGAAGTTAGCTGCTAGCTGTCTCTCAAGTCTCCGTGAAAATTCATAAATACAATTAATCATTTATCATTCCTTTTACAAAAAAAGAGTTGTGGCATACGGGATGAAATCTTTATCTATGTTTGTTCTGTTACGCCAAAGAAGTACAACTTTATACGTGCGTCCACACACACGTTTTTTGTGTGTTATTTTGTTTATATTGACGCATTCAAGCTTCGTTTAGAATTTTTCATTCTAGTAGTGTTGGCAACACTACTGACATTGACAGTCTGACACTTGGCGCAAATTGTCAAATTCTAAAGTACCGTTTGTCTATGGTCAGTGTCTCCAGATGCACTGTAATTACAGTAAATTTGCTGTACTTTTACTCCATCTACTGTACAGTGTGTAAAACTTATTTGTAAAGGTGGACAAAATTGTAACTAATGCCGACATGAACAAATCTAGATACAAACGTGGCTGTTCAATAGACACTAGCGACGCCCTTGATTTCAAAGGTTATTTCACTGTTAATGTTATTTATTACTGAATATGAAAATCACTATAATTTTGATTTGAAATGAATCCTCTAAAATTATGGAAAAAGGTACGTTAACGTAACTTTACAAAAAATTATGAGTAAATCTTATCGTAATGGATGAGATGAAACGATTTCCTAAGCGACTTACGTGATTATGAAGTGAAGTAAAGCGATTATCTATATAAAAATAAAGGATAAAGAATGTCCGAAACGGAAAGTTTCCTGAGGTTGACGAAGGTGGATCATCAACTCCAAAATAATCAAAAAACTTGAAAAATAGTATTGATGTTTTCATCAAAAAACCCATTTAGTACGCATAAATACTCTTATGTGAATATGGGTTATTGGTTGAAACTTAATTTTTAATGTGATTTATTTCTAAGTTACTGTATATTATATGGACAAGTTTTTAGTAAAAATACTGTAATTTTAAGTCCACTCTGTAATTTACAATTTTTCAACTGGATACACTATCTGTCTACGGTTAAAAATAGCTAGCATAGCAAACAAAATTATTGCTTTTCTGGAGGATGGAGTCAGTAGTCCTCGTGAATAATAGTGTTCTGTGCAGTAGTCAGTCCAGTCAGTACATCTAAGTGGTCTGTGGATGGAGTCCATCCATACCCATGACAAAGAGGATAAAAACACTACGTTTGGCCCATGATGCCCTTGGTGTGGCATGGATAGTTGGAATCATAAAAGATAAAATATAGTTCCCTTTGAGAGCATGGCATGGATTCCAGCCATGTCATGCTCACGCCTTCCGTGCGTGACCCGTGCGTGTGTGCTTCTCAGTCCCGTGCACGTGGACTATTTTGAGTGTCTTTTGTTGAACTTTGTCGCCTCAGTTTGTCGCTATCAATCTGAATTGTTGTGGTTGTTTGTCGTAGTATTTCTTCAAATAAAAAAGTGTAATACAGGTTTATAGTGGAGTTGCTGTGTCTTCAACCAATCTAAGGGTTATGCCACGGTTCTGGATTCATTAGTTGATTACCCCAACCTTTTTTATTTTTGAGTTTAGAGTAAGTTTAGGTATTACAACGCGGTCACATTAACTAGCTAGACGCTTGACCATATGACGTCATTTTGGCGCTCAAGTACGGTGTGGAAAAAAAACCAGCCAAGTGCGAGTCGGACTCCCGCACGAAAGGTTCCAAACCATCATCTATAAAAGTTAAGTTTCTACCTGTTTATTAAGATCGAGTAAAAATTGCTTTAAAATTAAGTTTGTTAAATGAATAAAAAATATTTATTTATTTTGAAAGGTAATATACAACTACATATTCTGTGAAAATTTAAGGTGTCTACCTGTTACGGTTATTAATATTGAGCATAAAAATAGGAAAAACACACATTTGTTGTGTATGGCTACCCAATATTTATTTATTTGGCATTTTTTGACAGGAATGTAGTCCATTATCTTTTAGTCATCATCGCTATAAACAATGGATTGAAAGTTGTCATTAAAACTGACTTCGCCTTCACTCTCGCTCTCACTTTCACTGCTGCTATCTGATGTCTCCTCTCCTCCTAAATTGATGACCAGTTCTCGTACGAAGTCGTCAGTCAGGCCATCTTTTTCCCAGTATTCTTGTTGCATCCTTTCGAGATGATTGACCTCCTTCTTCCAATCTGATACTGTAATTGAGTTGATTGCGTCTTTTGTTAGTCTCTCAATATCTTTTTCGTGTTGATCCACATTCTTGTATGGCACCCTTTGTTTGATTAAATTCCATATATATATTCTATGGGGTTCAAGCCGCAATGATAGGGTGGCAAACGTACAACTTCATGGCCATGTCTTAATAATTCATCCACAATATATCTTTTCGGCTGCTTTGCCTTTTTTATTATTGGATACAATTCCCTTTTTCTCAAATTTTCTTCAAATGGTATATTGTT
The DNA here is from genome assembly GCA_918857605.2 of Philereme vetulata. NCBI lineage: Eukaryota > Metazoa > Arthropoda > Insecta > Lepidoptera > Geometridae > Philereme > Philereme vetulata. The sequence goes on from OU975446.1 coordinate 4,003,617, forward strand.
TTCACGAAGCCATTGTTGCATTTCCTCTTTTAATGAAGTACTCGTGGGCTGCTTCACCGATTGTGTTGAATGGTAAGGCGCATTATCAATGACAACTATTCCATTTGGCGGTAAATTTGGTATCAGCTTTTCATTAACCCTTTATAAGGCATAACGAGCAGGCAGTGGTAATATAAATCTAGAAGTAGTTTTAGCTTTTGTATGAGGGTAGAAACCAAAATTGGTTTTTTTTTTATTTTTTTTTTCACTCCTTCTATGGTGGTAAATATATTCCCTTTGCCGTCCCTGAGAGGGAGGTTTTGTCGAAATAAATAATAAAACTACTTTTTTCAATCAATTATCTTAGGTATATTCCCTATTAGTTACATACTACTACAAATACTAATATTAGGTATAAAAATTACGGCAATACACTTACTGCCTATGGAAGGCAGTAAAGCATGGAACTATGCACAGAGGTATGGCACATTTCTCACACATTATTTTGGTCCTCTTGTCCAGCACCTTCGTGCTGCAGAGGCGGCAACGTTTATATGCTGGCAATGGAGAAGGTAGGTGGTCTCCTACATTCGAGAAACGTATCTCATCGGCAACCACGTGGATTGCTTTTTGGCGGGTGGTGGTCAGAGACACTTTGTTCCTAACAATGTTAGGGAGCATATTAGACCGTCTTTTCCTGCTAGAATATCCACTTACTAGTCCTCTAGCCAAAGCCACACGGAATTCAAGATGCGATAGCTTTACATTGCTCTTCTTGCTCAGTAAAAAGGCATTTGTGATGCTGGCATCAAGAAGGAAGTAAAATAGGCGAAGCCACCATCTTTTGCTTCTTCGTCCAACAGTATATGTGCTCCTAAGCTGGTCGAATTTGTCTACTCCCCCCATTCGGTTGTTGTATTGCTTGATGACACGAGGACACGGAATTGGCAATTTTGTACCATCTTTTTGGGTTCTCATTGTAGTGGTTTTAGCTTTTGGGTGAAAAGCGGTACTCAAAACCAGTACCTCTTTGTTGTCCTGCCAAATAACGAACGCAACATTACCTCGTACTCTCCACTTGAATTCACCCTTTGATAGCTTCAGCTTCTTTGCATTTGGGCCTTTTATAAGCTGTGGCAATCCAACTCGGTGCCTTCGTACGGTCCCGGAAGCGTAGATCCCATTTTCATAAAGATACTCTAAAAGCTTGTAGTCTGTAAAGAAATTGTCGAACGTAACATGTACGTTCTTTATCTTATTCTCTATCACAGAGTTCATCAGATGTTTTACGACTTTTGATCCTAGGCCTTCTTCTACCGTGTTCGCAGTTTTACCTGTGTATACGTCAAACTCATAGAGATAGCCAGTTTCACTATCACACCGACACCAAACTTTATAACCTCGCTTTATGGGCTTCATCGGCATGTACTGTTTCAACGAGGATCTGCCTTTGAACAATACCATCGATTCGTCGATACTCTGCGAAGTGGAATCATTGGAGTTATGTTTGCAAGCTTCGTTTATTATATTCAGCAGTGGTCGCAGTTTGAACAGCTTATCATAGTCGGGGCTATTCCTCTCAGGTTGTTGTGCGTTGTCGTTCAAATGAAGACAACGCATAATTTTTTTGAATCGTTTTACGGTCATTATGTCTGCTATGTCATTTTCTCTGAACCCTGGATCAGAGGACCAATAAAGGTCAATCGAGGGCAGAACTTTATAGCCCATTATAATAAGAATACCTAAAAAGGCTTTTAGTTCTCGATGGTCCACTGGTGTCCAATCTTCAATCTTCTGTTGGTCTGCGTATAGGTTTGTTTGCAAACACATGAGCTCAAAAGCTTCGTTGGTGAAATATTTTTCAAAGAAGCATAAAGGTCTTGTTTTGCTGTTGAAGAGTTGCTTCGTAGTCATAAGAACTTCATCAAAAACTTCAGGATTGGGCCGATCAGTGGTCCAAGCAATTTTTTTCCAGGTCTCTTCGTCGGCGTCAGAATCGTCGGTATCATCTGAACTCGAAGAGTCGTTGGTAACGGGCTGCGGAACAGTTGGGCGCGATATCCTTGTGTCTGAGCTACTAGGTGAAGGTGCAGCATGATGGCGAGTTCGTGATATCTGTCGACTTTCTGATCTAACAAGAACTGGGCTATTGTCAGATTGTTGACACACAGAGCCGGGATGTTCATCAGCTGAACCAGCATGATGATCATCTATGAACATTTCTGAAGATTGTGGGCTGGGCTGGTTACCATCTAAGTGCATCGTCGATACATGGTCAGAACTATCGACATCCTCCAATATTTTCTGTAGCCTAGCTGTGCTAAACGGAACTTGTTCTTCATCAGGTTCCTGGTCATCGTCAGATTTTTCTGGATCATCAGGCAGGCCAAAAATATCTTCAAGCGCATTCTCTAATTCTAATTCAGACAAAGCTTTACGACTCATCTGCAAAAACAAACAAAAAGCCCCCATCAACCTCACAGGCAAAGGGAATATTCTTCCCACCACAACAAATTCACTTTAGGAAAAACCAAGCCGTGCGAGAATGCAAATATGTGTAAAATCCATTAGTAGTAACCCATTCAATACCAAAAAACGAAAACTTACCTTACAAAACTCGGAGATGCAAAAGATTTACACTGATAGTAAAAAAAGTACGAAAATCATCAAGTTTTTCAAATTCCGCCAACTACAGACAAATAATATGTTGTGACAGCTAACAACTTCTTTATGTCAAAAGAATGAATGATAAATAAGGAAGTTGCCAGCGCAAAAAAAACAAAAAAGTAGGAAATAATTTGGAAGTTCTAGCATCGAGAACATGGTGGGAATTATATTCCCTTTGCCTCAAAAAGGGTTAAGCCATTTTACAAAATTGTCTGTGTTCATTTCGTGGTGATAATCGCCAGTTTTGCTTTTACACTTATATAATAAGTCGGCACCTGGAATAAATCTGTTTTCTCCTCCGGCATGTATGAGAATCCACCGTTGGCTGGGGTTAAATTTTTTTTTCACGCTGCTGTCGGTACTGTTTTGCCAGCATTTACTATCAGTATAGTGTGAATAGATCCACGTTTCATCCAGGTAGGTAACCGGTTTTTTATCTGCGCCAAGGTCATTGTTTTCTTTCATTCTGCGCAAGTAGCGTTCTCTCCATGCGGCGATGTCGGGCTTTTGAACCAGCACCGTACGCGTACTTTTACACTTTTTAAATCTGTAGCTCAACTGATTTACATAAATGTTTCTGAGGTAAGTTCCTCCACCTTGGATATTCAGGTCTCTCTTAGCAGATGCCAAGATTTTTTTAGGGTGAGGACTTCTTTTATCACAGTGTAAAAACTGTTTACAATATTTCGTATTGCGCAAATGTCAAAATTATCAACCACAATTTTTTTCTTAGATGGTTTGCGCTTTTTACCTGGTGTAGACAATTTTACTTCACTGCTAGTATTTGGAGTACTGCGTATCGTTACTCATACTGCTCGAACTAGCTCTTGGACTAGTGTCGGGAGAAGTACGCGGCGATGATACACATGCCATTTCTGCCTCTTTTTTATCCAAGTAAGAGTACTTCTTGATATTCCAGTTGCGGCACAGGTACGTTTTTCAACCTGATCCACCGGTATGGAAAAACGTTTATTTTTCTTCTCATTCTTGAAGAACTGTAGCACTTTTAACACGAGATTTCTCCCTTCACTGTGTATAACTTTCCCCATGTTATGCTGGTTTGAACACAGTTCAACAGTTAATATTCAACAATCAACAGTAACAAAAAACTTAACAAAACAATAGGGGAGAAGGAGGCACCTTTGAACGTTTTTTTACATTAGAGTCTGTAAAATCTAAAATAGTAATTATTGTCTAGTTTTTTTTTGCTATATAGATAGATACAAGCTTTATAAATCCATTAAAATTATAATCATCTTATACATAATTTAGTGAGAATTGACCTTTTAGTGAAGTAACTAAAATGTTCAAAGCTGCACCTTTCCTGGGGCAGCTTTGAACCTACCTGGGGACCTTTGAATCGATGAATTTAAACGAAAATACATATTTTACGTAAAATATTTTTATTAAATAAAGTAACTTAAAGTCATAAGAACACGTTATGTGGTATTGGGTACAATAATAAAGGAACGTATGTGAATTATAAAAATGTCAAATATTGAAATAAAAAACTTTTCATACAAAACAATTACTTTTAAAACGATAATTACAATACTAACACAGTTTTGCTTTATATAATATAAAATCTCATTAACTTACATATAGACGCAATCAATTATAGAAGAGAACAATATAGACCGCAAATTTCTTTAGACAAAATGAGTAATTTATGCTTACTTCCTAATAGTAGGTAACTAGTTTTATTGACCTAGTTTAAATAAAGAGAAATCAAATTTAAAGCTAAACATTGCTGCTGTACGTGACGTACTACCAGCTTCAATTGGTGGCGGGAGTTTTGTTAATATGTCTAGGATGCTAATATAAGCCCTATCCTCCTTTTCTGGGAAGAAATATTTGTTAAACCCAGGTTTCTTCTTTAAGAAACTTACATTGAACGCGCGATCATATTCGTTCTCGATCTTTCCAACGTAAGCCAACGTCCTTTTGCTGCCTTCCGATGGCACTTGAGCTAGAACGAAATCTCCCGTCTTTATGGGACCAGAGCTAGCTTCACTTTCCATATCAGCGTCATCGCCACAATCAGTCAAATCTGAGTCTTCAGAATCAGAAAATTCCAATTTAGATTTGGTTTTTGGTTTGCGTTTGTTTTTAGTTGCCATTGCAGGTCCACTTCGCTTGCGAGTTTGTTTTTTTACTATTTTATGAAGCCGTTCCTGACATTCAAAAAACAGCCTTTTCTATTTCGTTTTTCTCAGGAGTATCAGTTAGGATTCGGGATTTGCCCTTTTTTCTGCCTCGATTTGTTTCTTTGCGGGGAGGGGCTTTAGGGACTTCAGGACAACAAATTTGCTGCTGTTGTTGCATTATGTGTGGTCAATATGTTTTCGAGGCGAGACGTTGCTGCTATTGGCACATCAGATGAACTTTCTGCAATAGCACTTTCAGACATAACAGGAAATGCCGACTCCGCAGAAAATTCGTGTACAGCTACAGCATCAGGCACATACAAATTATCCAATGGGGTTTCTGCTGCAGCCGCAAAGAGCGCTGGTGAAATATTTGCCGTATCTATGGCCATATCCTCACACACTGTAGTCCTGGGTGGAGTTTCTACTGCAGCCATTTCGGTTGGACTATTGTGAAGACCAGGCTCGGTAAGCAAGGTGTCTTGCATCGGGCGATTTGTAACCTCTGCACATTCAAAGTCTTCATCGCTGAAGGCGTTTCGTGAAAATGGGACAATCCCGGGCTTTGAGAATCCAGACAGAATATTGCGAGCAGTACGAGGTTTGTTCAAAAAGTATCGCGAATTTCATGTTCTTTCAAGAATTATTTATTTATTCATGAATATCTATCTTGTCCCTTTCAAAGTAATTCCCATCAGACATTATACACTTGTGATAACGTTTTTTCCAATCCTCGAAGCATTTTGAAAAATCATTTTTTGTGATCTTGTTCAGCTCCTCCTTCGATGCCGTCTTTATCTCCTCAATCGTGGCGTAGCGTCGTCCTTTCATGGGCCTCTTCAGTTTCGGGAACAAAAAAAAGTCACAGGGGGCCAGGTCTGGGGAATACGGTGGCTGCGGCATTATTAGAGTGTTTTTTTTGGCCAAAAATTCGCGCACAAGTAACGATGTGTGAGCAGGGGCATTATCATGGTGCAAAAGCCAATTTTTGTTCTTCCACAAATCCGGGCGTTTCTGGCGGATTGCTTCTCGCAAATTGCGCATTACTTGAAGGTAATATTCCTTATTGACCGTTCTACCCTGCGGCAAGAACTCATAATGCACCACGCCCCTGCAATCGAAGAAAACTGTCAGCAAAACCTTCACATTCGACCGAACTTGGCGTGCTTTTTTCGGTCTTGGCTCGTGCGGCAGCTTCCATTGGGATGATTGAGCTTTGGTTTCTACGTCATAACCAAAAACCCATGATTCGTCACCAGTTATGACTCTGGAGCTTTGGGTCGTCACGGACAGAATCCAACAGCTCCTGAGCAATGTTAATGCGATGCTGTTTTTGGTCGAAATTGAGCAATTTTGGTACGAATTTCGCGGCGACTCGTCTCATGCCCAAACTATTGGTAATAATCGAATGGCACGAGCCAATCGATATATTTAGGTCCTCAGCAACTTCTCTGACGGTGATTCGACGATTGGCCAATACTAGTTTCTTTACTTCATCAATGTTTTCGTCTGTTGTTGACGTGCTCGGGCGTCCGGAACGCTCTTCGTCGCTCACATCTTCTCGGCCCTCTGAGAACATTTTGAACAGCTTCGCCGTATGCAACAGTCAACATTCTGAATGCGTCCGCGCACTTTAAGTTGTTTTTCACACAAAATTTGATACAAATTCTTTGATCCATTTTTTGAAATAGACGAAAATCGAAGACAAGCTAAAATACGCCCACGCACAATAGCTGTAAACAACTGACTGGACATTCAAAATGGCCGAAATTGTCAACATAAGTGAGGGTCATGAGTACCAACATAACTCCACCAAAAGATCAAAAATCGAACATACGTAGCCCGCGAAAATTCAAAATTCGCGATACTTTTTGAACAAACCTCGTATAACTTGCGTTATTAGCTGGTTTTACAATGCCAGCTAAATCATGGATTGTTATGGTTCTCCCAGGATGGTTTAGAAGCCAGTCATTTTGAGCGACCGCTAGCTTTTGTTTGAATGGCCCATTTACCGCCACATCCAATGGTTGCATCCGATAAGTGCAATGCGCCATAAAGCATTGCGTCATGAAACCGAGCTCTGGGGTAGATAAAAACTGGGGGAAGCGTATTCCCGATGGCATTGACAATACCACACATAGTGATCAATTGTCCATGCCCCGCTGAAACATCCTGTCCAACTTGTTTTGCACCAGTTTGAGCGATTACATTCGGTGCTTGTACGACTGTCATTATATTAGTCTCATCCAGATTGTATATTCGGTCTGGAGTGAATTTATGCTTCAGCTGTATCTTTTCATAATTGTCGTAAAATAGAGAAACGTTATGTTTATTGAAGCTTGTAGATCTGGATAAGCTTGTGTTTTCAGGCTTTCTTAGTGAAAGCTCCTTGTGCCGCTTCATGAACCCTTTTAACCATTCAATTCCAGCTTCTCTTTTTTCTACCCACTTAGATGGGCATTTTTTAAGTGCTGTTGCGTATTCAAACGCCAGCCCTCTCGCTTGTTTATATGTTAAGCCATAGTTCATTTTATAACTTTTCAGTAAATATTGTTTTATCATATTTTCTTCGTCCTTCTTGAACACTTGAGCGACTGTGTACTTTGAGGTATAATCTTCATTTCTTGACTGAATGTTTTCTTTAATTTTTTTTATTCTGTAAAATAATGTATTAGGCTTCACATTAAAAGCTTCGGCAGTCTGTCTGAGTTTCATGCTACCATTCACAACTTCTAAAACAGCTTTTTGCATGTCATCTTCGTTAACTTCGCTTTCGCGTTTTTTTTTTATAATTGCGAACCATTTTACCTGAATCAAATAAAAGCAGATAATTAATCAAATGAAATCGGTATGATAGACATATGCCGAACACAAAAAAAACTATAGGATACGAGATTCTTCGTATCCTGTAGTTACGTATTACCTATATTACGTATGTAGTGATTAGATTCTGCCCGCGACTTCGCACGCGTTGTTTAAATGGAAACGTTTAAAGGTTATTTATATCCCATAAGAACTGATTTTGAGAGTATGGGATAATAAGTAGCCTTTGTTTTATTCTATGATAAAACTACGTGTATGCAAAATTTCACCCTGATCCGCTTTACTATTCTAGCATGAAAATGTAACAAACATCCATCTATACATCCAAACTTTCACACTTATTATATTAGTGTGAAATGTAATGGACTTGTTGGGGCACCTTTGAACATGTTCAAAAGTGCCCCCTTTGTTTTGTTCAAATCTGCCCCAATGGGTACTAAGAAATTAACCGGTAATTTTATTTTCCATAAAACACTAAATGCTGGCGAACTCAAGCATAAATAAATTAAAAATGAATTTAACCACACAGTAAAACAAGTTCCACTTACCAATGTCTTGAAATCTTTCATCAACAACCTTACAACTTTTCTCCGAAATGAAACAAAATGTTGAAAATGACATAATTTTACTCTTAATAATCAAAACGCTGTGTGTGTAGCAAACATAGTAAAATAATCAATAAATCTTAAAATAGAAATGGGGCACTAAAATCTCACCCTTCTGATGAATCTTCATCAACTGCAGGTTCTAGCAACCGGTCTGGCACATTAGTGGAAAGCAGAGATGAAAACCAGCCATGGTATTCTTCAGGAATAACGCCTTTTTCACGTAACGTGATGAGATCATTTTTCTTGGCCTTTGTTATAGGCACAGGCTGAGAATAAAGCTTATTAAGGCTGGCCTCTCGCGGTTCCTTGTCTCTGCGCCGTTTGGGTCTTTTGTTTGTAGCCGGGGCTCTTCCCAAAATATCTATGAAAAAGAGTTCTTCCATGTCATAATTAAAAAATACTTTCGTTGGTTCTGACTTGAGGTATTTCATTCTTTTAATTTTCAGCCACTTAACAGGCTGACCATTGCAATCTTTTGACTTATTATACTTCGGCCGTTCAGAGAATGCGTTCCTGACACCTATCAGTTAGTCACGACTAGTTATGGGCACAACATAACACTGAGTTCGTTACCGTTCCTCCAAAATGAACCGCCGCGTTATTTTTAAGATTATTTTCGTTTTAAATTAGCGGAATCATTTAAAATTTATATTTTAGTTATTTAAGTGGAAACCAAAAAAGGGTAATAATAATATAATAAAATTGTTTTATTTATTCTTTGTTACAAAGTTACAATCTGTATTTCTATGCAATAAAGTACATTGAATTGAATGTGCGTACAGAATATTAATCAGACTCCAATTCGCTTGAGGAGGTGGTGTCTTCATCATCATCTTCGTCTACATGTATAATTATATTATTATCAATAACAGAATCAATCCTGATATCTCGGTCAAAATGTTCCACAATCAGGTTTTTAGTCTTCTCAACAACCTTTGCCCAGTCATCTCTTGTGACTTTCCCGCAGCCTTCTTTTAATAGGGTCATCATCTTTTTCGTGCTGAATGGCGGGGAAGTATTGTGGCGGGCGGCGTAACCTTTTATTTGAGCCCAGATTAGCTCAATCGCGTTATATTGGCAATGATACGGTGGAATTCTTAGAACGCGATGACCGTACTCCAGAGCCAGTTCATCGATTTCGTATCGCACATTTGCCGCTTTATTTTCTTTAACTAATTGAATTAGCTCTGCTTTTAGCATCTGCATATTTGCGTCAATGCCTTTTGCTTGTAACCAAGCCACCATTTCTTCTTTTTTATTAGCCTGGGTAGGTGGTTTCTGTATTTGAACCGAGTGATAAGAGGCATTATCCATGAATATTATAGAAGGCTCTGGTAGGCTGGGCAAAAGCACGTTCTGGAACCACTCTTTAAATGTAGTGGCATTCATTTCCTCGTGGTAGTCATTTGTGGTTTTTGATTGAAATGCCAGTAACGCGTTCTCCACAAAGCCGTATTTTGCAGAACCTGCGTGGCATACTATCAGACGGGCCCCCTTACCCATTGGTACTTTCGACGTCGACGCTTGTGTATCATCCGTCCAAGAACGGGAAACCGTGTGATTGGCGTTTAGCCATGTCTCGTCAATGAACACGACATTATCCCAGTTATCAATTTTTTTTGCTTCTCTCAAAAAACTTATCCGTTTTAAAATTATGTCGTATCGTTCTAATAAAATTTTTCTTTTGTCTGTTTTTTTTATACGAAAAACCAATATCTTTTAAGATTTTGGTTAAAGCAGTTTTACCCCCGCTAAACAGTCCAGCTTCTCTTAACGATGCCAAAACCTTTTTCCTGTTGAGATATTCATTTCTGGAATAGTAACCATACATATGATTTCTGATTGCATCGGCGTCAAAGGTGTCAATATCTGTCACGGGTTTAGTTCTACGTTTCTTCTTCGGAGTACGTAAAATATTATCTTCCATGCCAGTAGAGCCGAACTTTTCTGTATTAATATTTGTTATCGTTCGTTTGCTAACTCCAAGCGCCTGAGAGACGCGTTCTTGTACTTGTTCGACAGGTACCAGGGAACCGCCATTTTGCCGCTCCCGCTCAAAGTAATCTTGCAGCTTGATGATTAACTCACGGGCTCCACTTTTCAATGTTTGTCCACGTTTAGGCATTATTATGCACCAAAAGTCACAAAAACACAATCGAAGTCCGATTTAGCGCCGATCTCAGTTTGAAAAGCAGAAACAGTCCATTAAACGAAAGCCGGGTAATCAAATAAAAACAGATCGAAAACACTTGAAGAACGTGGTCTATGCGCACGAAACGACGACAGACGACTGTTTTAGCGTCACAAAATGGCGGCCCATAACGCCATTTGGGGTTACCATTTTCAACCTAAATATAAAAATGCTACTTTCTTTCGCGCGTTCGGTTTGGTCGTAGTTTTATTTTTATATTTAATACAAGTTATCTTATCCATTATTTTCAAATTCTTAAAAAGAAAAACAAAACGTATTATTTTATAAAGTATAACTGTATAAGAACAGATTACGATACTATTATTGCCTGTTATTGTTAGCACAGCACTACAAATATAAAGCGCTGACATAACCTTGTAATAGCGCAGTTTAGATTTAGAAAAATATTGTTTACCAAGTTATTTGACACTCAGTTTGGCACAAAATTATAACATTAATTGATTATTGATATAATGATGTTGTTTTAATGCTCATCAATTGTTAAAACGGTAAACAACCAGCAATAATATTTTTATCGTAACTGCAACGCCATTACAAAGTTACGTCGTCAGTTCAATCGCGACGTGTCAGGAACGCATTCTCTGAACGGCCGTAGTATAGTGATTGTTTCTTCGGCAATTTTTTTGAGATCATAGAAATCGTTGTACCGTAGAATGCTACAACATTGCCTGTGTTTTGAAGTTTTTCGTCAATAACTTCTTCATATATTGAAGATCGTCGTACCTCGTTTCAATTGAAATTCACAATGAACCTTAACCTTCACGTATAGAGTGGTTTCTCGCCAGTGGCGTAGCGTGCCTTGTCGGGGCCCCGTATAAAAGTTTTTTTGGAGGCCCTTATATGGAGGTAAAGATTTTTCACAAAAGAAAAAAAATATTGTGAGAAGTAATATTTATTTATCACATAATTTACCCATTTTACAAATAAAAATCGAATTTTAAATATTCACTCTCCTTGCCTTTTTATCGGCAAACTGATTTATTAAATCATTTATGGCTGATGATGATTTTAGTTTTTCTAAAGTTTCTGCCTCTATGGACAATAGTGAGATGTCTGACAGCCGTTCTTGTCCCATCGAAGTTCTTAAGTAATTTTTTATTAGTTTTAATTTTGAAAAACTTCTTTCTGCCGTTGCGGTTGTAACTGGAAGGGTCAAGAATAAAAAGCATGCTGTGATTACCTCGGGAAAACTGGATGCAAGACTATTGAATTTTACTAGCAATAATTCAATGAGTTCTTTAATGGAATAAATTTTTTTAATTTCAGAATTTAAGCATGTTTTTAGAGCCTTTAATTGGTCACAAAGATTAAGTGAGATGTCTTTACTGTATTTAGCAGACAGTTTTCCGGAAGCGTTTAATATCTCTTCGCTTGAAGAAGATAGGAGTTTCTCCGGTTGTAATATTTCGAATATACTACTCAGGTTGCAAAGGCTCTGAAATCTTTCTTTAGTTTGAGAAATTAATATATCTAAACAGCAATAGTATACATTGACTTTGAAATAGGATTCCGGGTCGGAAATTCTCTCATCTTGTGATAACTCATCAAAAAAACGCTTCGTTATCTTTCGCCTACTGTTTTTAAAAACAGTTGTTACCCCCCACTTTTTTGCTAAATCTTTGGATTCATTTAGCAAACTATTAAATGAATTCTGATTTCTTAATTGGCACAGTCTATTTAAAAGATTACTTAATAAAATACTAGATTTCTGTAAGTCATTATTTTCATGCTGTAGAGCTTTAGAAACAGGATTAATAATTTCAAATAGTGAAGAAAAAAATGTAACGAGCACTAAGAAATCAAAACTCTCTAAAATATTAATTATACTTTTACATTCTTCACGTTCATCTTTTTTATTTGAAATTAAATTTAGTTGGTACAAAGTTTTCATGATTAGTAAAAAATTTTTCTTTACTGCTAATAAAGCGTCGTTCCTAGAAGACCATCTGGTAGGACATACCTTTTTAAGGGTAATCAAATATTTTTCAGATGAATCGTCACTTAGCATAGCCCAGCGTTTTATACTATTGCCAAAAAAAGTATATATTTTTTCTAAATTATCGAAAAAAGTCGATACTTCACGAACATGTCTCGCAGCATCGTTCAAAACCAAGTTTAAAGCGTGCGCAGCACAATGAACATAATCGGCATTTGGAGCATGCTCTTTTATTAGGGTTTGTAATCCTCCATACACACCCGACATAACATTTGCTCCATCGTATCCCTGTCCTCTACATTTAGTCAAATCAATTCCATATTCTTTAGTCAAATTTAAAATGACAGTTTTCAGACCTGCAGCACTGCAATCGGTTACTGCTATGAATCCTAAAAAGGACTCACAGATTTTTATTTCTTTAGGCACATTATCATCATTTTCTGTAACCGAGATATATCGAAAAACTACAGATAGTTGGTCAATTTTTGACAAGTCTTGTGTTGTATCCAGAATTATTGTCAGAAATGGAGCTTTTTTAATTTCTGAGATAATACTGTTCCTAACGTTAGTACCAAGCAAACTAATAATTTCGTTTTGAATCGTAGGGCTTAAATAATTTATTTCACCTTTCGGTTTTTGAAAAAGTTCTTTTAAAGTTGCATCATAGTTAGATAGCAGACGTGAAATTGCCATAAAATTGCCAGAATCAGAATCATGCCCCCTCAAAGGTAGATTACAAGATACTAAAGTAATTATAACATTAATTATACGATGCAGTACATCTCTCCAGAATGTAATTTTACTATCGATTTCACTTTTCAATAGAGTATCGATGGTATTTCCTTGCAACCAATTATTATAAGAGAGTGAGGCACTAATATGCTGCTGTGACTTTTCATGGTCAAGAATAGTTTGTGTGAAATTGCTTCTAACCGAAACACCGTTAACCCAAGCAGAGGAATACGATTTGTTTTGACGATCTGCTAATAACCAACAGAAGTGACAGTACGGTTTGTTTAAAACGTTAGAATAACATAATCATGGTCTTATAATTTTTATGCCTGCCTGATTGAAATATGAATAATAATAAGCTGAAAAAGGTCGGTTATTTTCTGAAACTTTTGGAAATGGTCCTTGTGGTTTAAATGGACCCAATTTAAAAATTATTTTTCGTTCGCATTCAGTTAAATTGTCACCAAAATTTCCTCTATCTGATGAAATTATATTACAATCTGCATTATCTGCAGATATATCAGAATCGTTGACTTGGGGTTCCTCGATTTCTGGATGGACATCCGATAAAGTATGTGCTTGGCTTTCTTCTATTTCCGGATGGATATGTGACGAAGAACATGCTTCAGAAGAATCTAAAAATAAACGAGTAATTGTTAAAAAATAAATACGAATGCTTTGATACTAAACTAAAAAGAGTTATATATAAATAAATAACGTTACTAAGGGTCACAGTTAGAGAGTGTTCAGTTCAGACGCACACAGATTCTACGCGGATTGTGCTCGTACCTATTAGTAGATACAAAATCACCTGCAGCCCGTCCGTGCATTACTATACACCTGCGTGCTATTTAAACGCAGCGCGTAGTGTAGTGGCCATACAAAACGAGAACCCGAAAGCGAGTCTGCACATCTGAAGTTCTCAACACGCAATTAACGATACGATACGGACTGATAAACAAACAACAAAACAAATCGATCCTATAGATAAGTTAGAATTTAGTTTTTTTTAATCAAGGCACGGAACCCTAAAAACAGTATAATTGTGAAAATCGAGGGGGGAGACAACTTTTTGTGACGGACAGATGGACAGACCGAAATTAAAAGATTTCCTTGTTTATCACTACGGGCCCCTAATAAATGGGTTGGGTAGTAATGTAGTACTTACCTTTCCAATCTAAATCACTCACAGTATCTTGTCTCTGAAAAAATGAAGAAATTTTTTTTTCACTTTTTTTATAACCTCGTCCCTTTTCTGTTTAATTTTTCTTTTCTCAGCGCCGCTGGGATAATCTCTTTTCCTTTCACTCATTTCTTTTACAAATCCTTACTAATACTGCTAAACCAGAAGAACAATATTGTTTGTACTGAATTACAATGTAATGCACATTTATATAAAGCGCGTAAATAAACAGTGCACTGCACTCCGTGGTTTAACATCCAATGCAAAGTACAACAACGTACACGTACATCGCGATATCGATGAAGGATTCCCGGGGATTCCCCGCTAAGTTGAAGATGAAGTAAGTAAAACGGGGAAGTCCCGCAGCCCGCCATAACGATGTAGTGTTGCCAACTTTTGAACGCACGCTTAAGGCGGGAAAAAAAGGAATTGCTTTATAGAATTTTGTCATTTGTAAAATAAAATAAATTAGAAAGTTTTTATTCTTTTTCCTTACACACTTTGGGGGCCCCCGTGGCCCGGGGGCCCCGTATAATTGATACGGCAAATACGGCGGTAGCTACGCCCCTGTTTCTCGCTTAAAATAAATCAAAGAACCTACAAAACTTGCTTTCAAAGAAGCAGGCAAAGTTAATGAAAAATCCGCAACATTGCCTACTCGGTTATCTCTGTAAATAAGCAAGATAAAAAGAAGTACGATATTGATAGACCTCTATAATTAACCGATTCGTTGCGATGGCTAATTTAACTAACTTTTAACTGGCGTCGAGCAAAAATAACGTGACACTGATCAGTGCCTAGCGCCATACGATTAGATGACACGCATCTGTGTCTTCCGCCATGCGGAAAAGAAAACAGTATTTTGACCATTTTTTACACGTTCAAAGCTTGAATACTTTTAGTTTACATTCGAAATTTGACGTGAACAGACAGGCGCGTTGTTTTAATAAGTGATTAGAAGTGCCAAAATAAGTGTAATTTTGGAAATGGAAGGTAAGTGACTTTTTAATACAGTTGTGCTAAACCTTTTCAGCATATTTCGCATTTCCTAATGATATTATTGAATATACAATATTAAATTAGGCCTAAAATATTGTTTTACTTATAAAGTCTCACTAACAGCAATACATATGAATACTTACGCTAGATACATTACAAAAACATATTAATTCTGATATGTATGTCACTTACAAGTGAGCACAACATTTTTAATAGGTAGTTTTTATTTAATTATAAATTAAATTTGAATTTATGGCGTTAACAGAAATTACTACTCTAAGAAACTATGTTATGAAAACTGTTGGTGATCGATCAGCAATTACATTACTTTTTTTTCCGAATTTTTTGTAACTGTCAGTAAAAAAAGCATTTTGAAAAGTACATACTGCCATATATTTGTTATTAATAGTGGATTTATTGTTTAAGAACTAAGGCGAAAAAGGAAATACATTCCCGAAACAGAAATTGAGACACAATGTGACAGTGACGAAGAGACAATACCAAATTCACAAGACTGGGACCTACCACCAAGCTGGGAACGGGATTTAGTACCGGACAAAAAAACAACTAGGGATACTGCAACAAATACAGAAGAAAATATGATGGACAGTGCGACTACCACAAAAAAAATGGTTGAAAGTGAACCATGCACAGAAACTTTAGTAATGGACAGTGTAAATAGCGTAGAAACTAAGGAACGTGATGTCCCTACCGTACTGGACATACATAGCTGTAAATATTTTGGCCAGTTGGTTTCCAACGAATTATTGCGATTCAAACCATACGAGCGAATTATGAAGATGCAGCGAATATTAGATTTATTAAAAAAATCATATGAACAGCAAGAGTTAAATGAAACCAGAGTTTGAATTTAGATATTAATATTTATTGAAAAACATTACATAAGTGGATCCAATCAACCTAAATATACATTTTTACAGCATTTACATTTTCGTAGCAGTAACATCTTGTTAAGTTCTTGTGTTTGAGTAGGTTCATTAATATTAACAGTTCGACCCCAAGCGGAAACCCCCTAGACACAATAAAATTCTATTGTTATCTAAAATGGCCGCCGCTGATAGGTTCAAGGCTCTGATAATAAGAAATGAACGGACACTGCTTAATTTAAATATGAAACTGAACAAACAAATTTCAGGTTTAGCGCTTTTTCATTAACACGTTGTACCTATACATACAATCAGACGATACAAAAATGAAGGGATATAACTGTGTAGATGATTTAGGCAGCGTTCCCACTACGCCGGACCGGCAGACCTGCCGGAAACCGGACACCGGACAGAGTGTTCACATTACATCGGATCCCGGAAGAAATTCAGACAGTCAAGACCTCAGTTGAATTTGGACCTGCGCGCACAATGGACGACGAAATTGTTGTGTTGTTGTGGTATCTTAATAGAAGGCAAAATAAAAGAAAACATTGGGTACACCCTATTTTACGGGAAAGATTTTCACTTGGAACATTTGAAACATTAATGGGTGAACTTAGAAGAGACGAATCAAAGTTCTTCAATTATTTTCGAATGACAGCAACCACTTTTGACGATTTACTGGGACGACTAGACATAAGAGTACGAGATACAAGTTTCAGAGAATGTATTTGCACAGAACAAAGATTAGCCATATGTCTAAGGTAAGATTATTTTATGCACTAGATTGCGTAATAATAGTTTTGACGTAGGTACCTACTTAAGACTGAATGAATGAATGAATGTTTGCTATGTATGTTTGTTTGATGAATGTGAATATATATAATGTGTGTGTGTGGGAGGGTGTATGTATTTGATAATCATTATGAATTAAAAATGCAAATAAATTATTTATGTATTTATTTGTACTCAAACTTAAAACCCTTCAAAATCTAAGTAATCTGAGTCTTGGGAATGTATGGAATGATTACTAGATGCTGATGGCGAAGCTGGAATCGGATTCGATGACTGAGATGAAGTTGATGGTATAGATGTTGTTGCCTGTTGATCCAGAAAAGATCCAGAATACTGATCTGGTCCGGTCATCTGATTATATGAATCACGCCAATGTCCGTAATTTGGTCTCTCATTATTCCTACTTTTAATTTTTTGCAACATTGTCATGACGCTAGCTTGAAATTCTAAAGTCTCTTCGATAGTTAAAGTGTTCAAGATTGGTATAATGCCTTTGAAGAAAGACAGATGATGGTTTTCCTTTTCTGGGTTTATTCTGGAGTCCAAAAACTTTACCATCCTGTCATTTACCTCTTTATTATCAATTTTTCTTTTATCTTTAATTAAAGGTGAACGAAAATCTGATTCCATGCCTAATTCAGTCTCGGTTCTTGCTTTTTTTGAAACTGACTCATGTGGTGGTCGAGGTTCGGAGACTTTTTTCAAAAACATTAATTGCTCGTGATATAAATAATTTCGTGTCTTTTTGGCCGAAGATCCAGATTTAGACTCATCTTTTTGTTTCTTTACTGTCTTAAGCCACGAATCTCGTATATTATTCCATTTAGTTGAAACCTGTTTTCCTGAAATCAATAAAAAAATATCATAAAACAATACAATTTGTTTCTTGGTGACGTATAAAGTAATAATGTATTAACAAAAAATACTTTTTTTTTCAGATATTTAGCTTCAGGATGTTCATTCAAAGAAATACATTACTCATACAGAGTAGGCGTTTCGACAATAAGTAAACTAATAAAAGAAATGACCCACGTCATTTGGGAAAACCTAAAGACAGATTTCCTTAAGCTGCCTGATACTGAGAGAGAATGGGAGGACATCGCTTCAGGATTCGAAAGAAAAGCCAACTTTCCTCACTGTCTTGGAGCAGTAGATGGCAAACATATCAGAATTTTGAAACCAGCCAAGAGTGGTTCTATGTTCTTTAATTACAAGGAGTATTATTCTTTTGTATTAATGGCAGTTGTCGATTCAGAGTACCGATTTATTTTTATTAGTGTGGGCTCATATGGCAAGGAATGCGATTCTACTATATTAAAGGATAGTACATTTTGGCAAAAGATCAATGATGGTACTTTAAATGTACCAAAGCCTAGACCGCTTCATGAAAACTTGCACGAAGAATTACCGTTTATACTTATTGGCGATGAAGGCTTTGCTTTAACACCTAATCTCCTACGTCCATATGGAGGTACACATTTGAATACTGATAAAAAGATTTTTAACTATAGACTAAGTCGAGCAAGAAGGTATGTTGAGTGCGCTTTTGGTATTCTGGCAAATAAGTGGCGAATAATCCATCGAGCTATAGATCTGAACGTAGACACAGCAATTCAAGTAATTAAAGCTTGTACAGTCTTACATAATTTTGTAAGAGAAAAAGATGGTATAAATTTTGAAAGTTACCAAAATATAGAACATAGACAAGAACAAGAAACGACACCCATGAATCGGAATGTGTCAAGTCGAGGTGGCCCTAATGCCAACGCTATACGGACATCATTTACTAATTATTTTGTTTCGGATATTGGTTCCGTTCCGTGGCAGGCAGCAGCTATAAAATAAAATTTATCAATGCATTTACATTTTATCAATAAAACATTAAAAACTCACCGTACTGTTTTCTTTCTTTTTCATCCAGTTCATCGAAGTTTGGTTTCAGTATTAAACATACTTCACGCCATGCTGCTAACTTTAAGTTTTTGTCTTTATAGACGTCTTCGGTCTTATCCCACAGAACAGGTCTCTCTTGGACAAGCGTAATTAAAGTTTCTGCTTGAATATCCATGCTAAACGTCTACTTTTACCAGAAAATGCGAGCCGAATGACGTGAGTGGAACACGGGCGGGGCGAGGGGAGCACGAGCGGGGCGAGCGGGGGACAGATACCGGCACAAACTCGTTCACATTACTCCGGGCCCGGTCGTTCTACCGGCAATTCGTAGTGACAAAACGCTCGGTAAAAATGCCGGGCTCGGCAAAAATGCCGGACCCGGGATAATGTGAATAGCTTCATATAAATTGTACAGCCACTAGCCCTTCCGGCAGATTTACCGGCGCGGCAGATCTGCCGGTCCGGCGTAGTGGGAACGTTCCCTTAGTGATTTATATGTATATATTCGTACGGTCGAAGACACAAACGGTGCTAATTTACAACAGACGCATGCATGATCACAAGGTTACAGAGAATTTCAATATTTATGAAATTCTCTGAAACAATCTTTAAGGCATAGGCCTGGGAATCCAGGGCAATCGGGACAGCCAGTTATTACAGCAACCCTTTTTTTAGTTTTGGCGTAACAGACCTTGCATCTTTTTCTTAAGGTATTATTACGTCTCTTTGGCAAGTTGGTCGGTAAATGTATTTTCCCCTCTGATAGAGGCCAAGAAAGTTCAAAGGTATTGGGCATTGGTAACAATTCCTCCATGACACTTCTTCTAAATTGATATAATGTGGTTTTATTAGTTGCATTGTTAGCATTATAAAGTAAATACCCATTCACCAAACATATTTGTATAATATGTATGATGACTTTTTTATACCAGCGCAGGGTCTTGTGCTCACAGCAATAATAACTTAGCATCTGATCGTGACGGTCTATTGCCCGCATATATTGATTATATTTTATTTGTACTGCCGGTTTATATTTTATTGTGTATACACGGCGACTAGTACTGCCGTCATAAGAAAAAAGGACGTTTCTACCAAAACTCAAAAGCGAAGAAAAAAATTGTTTAGTATTTTTTAACCTTTCTATACTCGCGCCAATTTTTGCTACACCTATACTCGCGCACGGTGTCACAGACCGATAGTTTGTACCCCTACAACATATTTTTTTTACTTAGAAGCCCAAAAACTTTTACTATTTTTTCAAAGTTTAGGATGTAATGAAACAAAATAGTATAAATAATACTTAATTTATTAATTATTTTACTGACTTATAGTCTATTACAAATCAGTCTTCGAATTTGAGATTTTTTTCTTAAGTACTAGGAAAACAAAATTAAAGTCTGAACTTCTTTTTAAAAATAAAATAAACTTCTGAAAAATAATAATGAACATATCAAAGGACATATTTATCTATGTTTGGCTTAGTTTTGAGCATCACCATAACAATCAGGGCATATGGTTACAGCATGTTCCAAACAAAAGTATTTTTTGCAGGTGGCACAGTTGTAACGTGTCTTGCGGTTTTTTTTTGATGAGCAGTATCCACAACGACCAACTTTATTATTATTAGATGTTGCTGAAGACTCGGGCCCATCTAATTTACATATTTCGGCAAGTCTGAGCCTGATGGTTCTCGGCAAGGATGTAATGAGAGCCCGTCGTCTAAGTTGCGGATTGATCAAATCGTATGCTAAAGCTTCAAGAAAGGTCCTACGGTTAATTTTCTTGGTAGGGTTGTTGTGCAGGTATATTATGAACGTATTTATACCCGCTACATTCATCAAGCTGTAAAATATCACCATTGGCCATCTATTTGTCCCACGTGCAACGTTGTAAGTCTCACACATTTTGTCCACGGTATCAACTCCACCTTTGGTTCTATTGTAGTCCATTATAATTTCTGGTTTACCTGTATCCTCATTGATCTGGGCATCATCGTGCATGCTGGATACGAGAAGGACATTTTTGCCTTTTTTCGGTACATAGGATACAAGACTGCAATTGCCTCGGTGCCCAAATAAACTGGACTTTTCGGCTCTTCCTCGTATTTCCGTGAATTGTTTAGGCAATTCTCGTTTGTTTTTACGAATCGTCCCAATAACTGTCAATTTGTGTTGAGACTCAAGCTTATCTATCAATGGAATACTAGTGAAGAAGTTATCACATGTGATATTACGCCCAGTATTGTGAATATTTTCACTCAATCGCAAAACCAAAGTCAAAGCGGAGCTATCAACTCGATATGGACCGTCTGGTTGTTTCCCAACGTAAACTTCCATGGTATGGGTATAAAACATTTTGGCATCTGTCAACGCATAAATTTTTATTCCATATTTGTTGGGTTTCGATGGAATGTACTGGCGAAAGTTGCAACGTCCTCTAAAAGCCTCTAATTTTTCGTCAATTGTAACATACTGAGACACACTGTAGTATTTTTTGAACGCTCCCACAACTTCGTCGAACAACTCTCTTATAGGTGCCAGTTTGTCCAGTTTTATTCTCTCTTCTCGTGTATCTTTATTGTCAAATCTGAGACAACGCATCAATAGATAGAACCTGGTAAAGCCCATAGTCAATCGAAATATCTCCGGGGATGACCCGTCAGTTTTGAAAAAATCTTTGGCATTTAGACGACCGTTTCTTCTAACTCCAGCAAACAGTAAAAGGCCTAAAAAAGCTTCAATTTCAATGTTGTCTGTATCGGCGCAGTCTCTTTCTCTTGTGAAATTATGTTTCAATCGATTAATTTGTTCATTAGTGTATTTTACTATCAGGTTGATAGTGTCCTCTGAAAAAAAAAAGCTGCCACAGCTCACCTGGTTCCTTCAAATTTCTAGCTTCTCCTCTAGCGCCTGGAAGTTGAGTGACTATGTTTCTAGCACGTCGCCTAGTTGGGTTTGAGGCAGGAGATTTATTCCACCTTGTCTGTCCATCTTTTCCCAAGTAAAAATCACGGGAACTTTCATTGTGTTCTTCCTCAAATATCTCGTCATTGTCGTCGTCTTGCTCGGTGTCGTATGTCTCTTCTTGTACCTCCACGTTGTCTTCTACCTCACTGTCATTTTCGTCTTCATAGCCAGAACCAGAACTTGATTCGTCCAGTAACAATCTGATTCGATCATCATCCATTTTGATATGAAGTATCACCTAAAAAAGAATGATAAAATTGGTCAAAATATAATATAGAGCAACATACATACATACATTTTACTATACATACTTCATAAAGTATTCAAAGTCTGTAAAGAATATATAAATGCACTAAATATATTATATTAATACTTACACAAAAAGTTGCACCTATACTCGCATCGGTCTCATGGACCGATTGGCGCCAAATGCTACAACACGTGCGTTTCGCCCGAACGCGCGACGTGCACTAAAATGAAGTTAGCCACAAATCCGGCAGCTAGCAAGGAATTCGACTTCTCAGGATTTACCTGCATAAAAATAATTACGAAAATGTGTTTCGTCGGTCTCACAGACCAACGCGCGAGTATAGGAAGGTTAAACCAAAAAATTCGCTGTGACAAATAAATTAATAAAATAAAAAACTTGTTTTTGCTAAAGTGTGAATTAAAGTTTGATCTATTGAAATAAAGACGCAAAATTAAACAAAAACAATTGTATTAATTAAATAAATTACATTTTCTTTTTCTTTTTAGTAACAAAAATACTGAAAAATACTTAATACTGCAATGAAAAGACGTTTCTGGCCAGATGCTTCTATTCAACTTAGTAATTTATGAAACGTCTTTCTTTCTTAGTAATAATGAGTTATCAGGTTATCGTTACCTAAATAAAAGAATCATTTTTAACCATTAACTGCTTTGCAACTTAGTATAACTACCTAATTTCAGTGAACTTTAAATATTACCTCAAGAAATGCCCTTGTTGCATATTTTAAGGGTACATAATACCTTATCAATCCTTAACCATATTTAAAGGAAAATCATTTTTTTATAGATATTTATTCAAATAAAACCACAAAGTATGAGAATTAGACTTATATTTCTTATTGCTTATAATTTAAGAATGGCAATTCTAAATTACCTCAAACTTCTATGGCACATTTTTTCCACATTAAATAAACTCTTTCTGCAACATGTAATTTTTACCTTATAACTAACATAACACATAACTAGTATCAAAAATTGTACCTTATTATTCTTATTCTGAATAATCACAGCTTTGTAAACTATCTACTCACAATTTTACTTGGAAAAGTCAGGTCGCTCTGTAACAAATCTCTCTGGTTTTTCCAACATAAAACGATGAACTTTTAGTACTTAATACAAAAAAAAAAAATTATTAATTCTAATTAGCGATAATTATCACAACTTTTTTCGGAATCAGTCTTCATAAACTTGAGTGAGATCAACACTATTTTTATCAGTAGGTAAATTATACCAAAACGATTTTCTGCTGTCTGGCATTAAAGGTGTCAGTTTTTGTATAATTGCTGACTTGCGCTCTTGAGTAATGCCTCTATATTCTTTGTTTGGCTTTGGAGGTGGTATCCCAGATTTAATATTTTTTAATCTCAGAAAGTCAAGTGAGTATTCCTCTCCATTACAGAAGCCAGTCTTGTAACGAATGACGTGGGTACCTCTGAGGAATTTTACTTCACACATATCTGCTAAATATGCTCGAGGAGACGAATTTTGTAGTTTATACGATGAGGAACAGTCTTCAAACTGACAAAAATCTTCCACATTCATTACTTTTACGGTAATATTTGTTCTGGTGCTCAATACTGCTTGGTGAAAGTCTTCAAAGTCATAAATGCGTTTCTTCCTCTTCATGGATAGCTCCACTTGGTGGTGGAATTCGTCTGCAGCCATATACGTGTGGCCTACCTCTAAATATTTTAATGTAATCGTTTCAAAATTGACTTCGACTGAATTGACAAGATGTAGCAAATATGAATATAACGTCCAATTCTTGTTTTGGGCTGCACAGTTGTCTAACCAGATGACAACGTGTTTTAGGTCTCTATTTGCGTGCAGAAAAGCCCTGAAACAGCTCGTTAGATCATGCATTTTACGGCCGGATATCGCTTCGTGCCATATAGCTGCAAACGTTTGAGAAGCGTTGTTTTTTTTGTCACCCAGCGGCACAAAACTTTCATTGAATGCTATTATTCTAGGGCAGAACATAACAATTTTGAATTCTTCAATTCGTGGGAGCATAATTACTTTTTCTAAATCTGCTGCAAAGTGGGCAGTATCTGTGTTGATGGTACTGTTTTGTTTTTCAACATCATTTTTGTATGCTTGCCTGGCTTCTACATATTTTTCGCGGTGTCGTGCGTACTCTCTGCACTCTTTACAATTATTGTGGTTTTTTTCTTTGTACTCTGGATTGTGAATGTAATATTTTTCACAAAGCTCACACTCTTCGTGTCCCAGTTTTGTGAAAGATATGTTTAACTTCTTCACAATTTTTCTATAATGGTCATAAGAAACCTGTCCAGGAAGATCATTCATATTTTGTTTTTCACAAAAGTCTTCATACATTCTGGTCACTGTTACATCAGACGGAATGTATTTTCTATTAGGAGCGTGCTCCCGTCTGTAGTGGGATATAGATGGATTAAATGAGTTTATGTGTTCTACAATTTTTGTGTCATCCAATTTTTTTGGATTAGGATTGGTTCCTCGCTTGTCCACTGGGATGTCAGTTGGCATGGTGTTTAAGGCATTCCTTACAGATTTATCATTTTTTCGATTGTAACCCAGCGTTTCTAGAAAAAATATTTTGCAAACATTGACTTTTTTCCCTGTTTCATCTGCTAGAAAATATGATACGCTTACGTTTCTTGGTAGTTTTCGGTTTTCCCTAACGGTTTTTCTCTTAGGCAGCGTTCCCACTACGCCGGACCGGCAGACCTGCCGGAAACCGGACACCAGACAGAGTGTTCACATTACATCGGATCCCGGAAGAAATTCAGACAGTCAAGACCTCAGTTGAATTTGGACCTGCGCGCACAATGGACGACGAAATTGTTGCCACGCGTTATGCGCCTCTTGGCTGTATTATTGTAATACTAAATAAATCATTCGTCTCGAGAATGAAATTAGTCTTAGACGTTTCACTGTAACATTATTTTAATTAAATTCTTTTATCAAAATATAAAAGTTCAGTTTTTAAAAACTCTTTTAACGTTCCCGTAAACTTCAATAGGTAGTCATAATTCACTAAACAAAAACTTGGTTATTCTTTTCTACACTGTCTGATAGATTCTATTTGTCATGGTACTTGTCCCTCTGGGCTAAAAAAATATTCTTTAAATTTCTCTCTAACGTAAATAGCGTCATGAGACGGATTTTTTGCAAGAAACTCAATATTAGACAATCAATCTGAGGTGCTCTCGTTTACATTTAGATTTAACAAATTATCATCACGTTCTTACGTAAGTAGTTATGAAGAGTGCAAGCAGCTTATGCGATTTTATCCGCCATGTCCGGTTGTACTTGCATTGGTCCTTGGAAATTTCGAAATCGTGCTCTTTATATTGTAAATGCATTTTCCACAGTTCGTTGAGCGCGTGATAAGCAATAATTAAATACTTTGTTTGGATCATTATTCACCAGTTTTGCTTTAGTGTAGGGTTTTAACAGGTAAGTTTTTAGGGGAAACGCTGCATCAGCGACAATTGTGTATGGCAAAGGTTCTGAATTTTGGTATAATAGTTTATTTAGTGGAACAGTCAGTTGTTGCCACTCAAACATTTTTCCCATCAATGACTTATAGAATATACCACCATCACTATTTTGACCGTAGGCACCTACATCTATCATAAAAAATCTGTATTGTGCATCAACAAGAGCAAGGAGTACGATTGAATGTTCTTGTTTATAATTATAATAAGTTGATCCAGCATTTATTGGACAAATTAGGTTCACGTGCTTTCCATATAATGCCCCAATGAAAATTCCAATGGAATGGAAATGGAAAATTCCATTTAGGCATTACTATGGGAGTAATATTTTTTCAGATCGCTTCGCATACTTCTTGTACTATATTTCTCACTGTAGTAAATCCCATACGATAACTTAATGCCAGGGAATGAAAAAAGTTTCCAGTAGCCAAAAATCTGTAAACATATGTTTAATGTTGTTATTTTTGTTACAGTTGAAAAGTGCAAAGACAACTGGAAAAAATTAAGAAATGCATATGTCAGCGAAATAAAACGGCGTAAAAATAAAGCAGTGGACAAGCCGCATCACAAGTGATAGCATGGAAATACGAAGAGAAAATGAATTTAGATGTCCTCACATGGTGTTGCCGCACCATTTTAACGTTGACATCTGATGTCTGACGTCTGACAGCACCGCGTCTTGGGAAACTTCACTTCAACCTACAATGATTGGACTCGTTCTTGACGGGATAAAGCAACAAAGAAGAAATATTGCATCATTCTCTCTGACTACTCCTTCATTTTATGAACACACACTTTTATTTTTGTACGAATTGTAAATAAGTATCGCATCGCATTATACGATTTTAAATAGAAGCAATAAAAATATTAATTACGTCTACCCCGCCTGCCCCCAAATCGAAAAGTAGGAGCATTGCCTGACAAACGAGATCTGGTGGTCATCTGCCGCCATATTGAACCTACGAGCCGGATTCAACGCATCGACGCGAGGATCAGCCAGAAACGGTCAGGCCATCTATTCCTTTTCCTCCATTCTCATCCGATTTGTGCTAAAACAGTGTTATTTTACATTCCAGTACGTAAATTCAAAACTGCAACGTGGTGTCGCGCTGCCTACCTACTACTGATAACCGTGAGTAACCTTTGTTTTTTATAATCGGCCAAAATGAGTGACGATGAATTTGACGATGCCACAAACATAGGAGAATTAAAGAACCAAAGGGGTTCTCTTAAGGGAAGATTAACGTTATTTGAGAAATGTTACTAAATTTGAGGGTTGTAATTTAACAGAAAGGCAAAGGGCAGAATTGACTTTGCGCATTCAGTCAGGGTCTAGTTTGTTGAACTCATATAACAAAATTCAAGACAAAATTGATCGGATCTCTGATGATAGTGAGATGAAACAACATCTCGAGTATAGGGAGTAACTCGAAGATCAATATTTTAATATCATGGCTATGGCTAAATGTTTGTTAGATGTAGATGTTAGTAAAGATAATATTAACATTAATTCTCAGTGTACACATGCGCATCGAAGTAAGCCTTTAATGATGAAATTACCTGATATTAAGCTACCCTCCTTTGATGGTTCCTACGACCACTGGTTGGAATATAAGAACACTTATCTATCTATGATCCTCAAGCGAAGTGATTTAGATTCGAATCAAAAATTTCATTATTTAAAATGTTCGCTTAGTGGCTCAGCCCTTCAAGTTATTAGTGCATTAGAGTTCACAGCGGCTAATTACTCCCATGCCTGGGAGTTGCTAGAGAAACGGTACCACAACATGCGGTTACTTATTTACAATCACGTTAAATCTTTATTTACTGCACAATCAGTCAATAAGGAGTCATCGCTCCTGATTAGGAAATTAATTGATACGGTCTTAGGCAGCGTTCCCACTACGCCGGACCGGCAGACCTGCCGGAAACCGGACACCGGACAGAGTGTTCACATTACATCGGATCCCGGAAGAAATTCAGACAGTCAAGACCTCAGTTGAATTTGGACCTGCGCGCACAATGGACGACGAAATTGTTGTGTTGTGGTGGTATCTTAATAGAAGGCAAAATAAAAGAAAACATTGGGTACACCCTATTTTACGGGAAAGATTTTCACTTGGAACATTTGAAACATTAATGGGTGAACTTAGAAGAGACGAATCAAAGTTCTTCAATTATTTTCGAATGACAGCAACCACTTTTGACGATTTACTGGGACGACTAGACATAAGAGTACGAGATACAAGTTTCAGAGAATGTATTTGCCCAGAACAAAGATTAGCCATATGTCTAAGGTAAGATTATTTTATGCACTAGATTGCGTAATAATAGTTTTGACGTAGGTACCTACTTAAGACTGAATGAATGAATGAATGTTTGCTATGTATGTTTGTTTGATGAATGTGAATATATATAATGTGTGTGTGTGGGAGGGTGTATGTATTTGATAATCATTATGAATTAAAAATGCAAATAACTTATTTATGTATTTATTTGTACTCAAACTTAAAACCCTTCAAAATCTAAGTAATCTGAGTCTTGGGAATGTATGGAATGATTACTAGATGCTGATGGCGAAGCTGGAATCGGATTCGATGACTGAGATGAAGTTGATGGTATAGATGTTGTTGCCTGTTGATCCAGAAAAGATCCAGAATACTGATCTGGTCCGGTCATCTGATTATATGAATCACGCCAATGTCCGTAATTTGGTCTCTCATTATTCCTACTTTTAATTTTTTGCAACATTGTCATGACGCTAGCTTGAAATTCTAAAGTCTCTTCGATAGTTAAAGTGTTCAAGATTGGTATAATGCCTTTGAAGAAAGACAGATGATGGTTTTCCTTTTCTGGGTTTATTCTGGAGTCCAAAAACTTTACCATCCTGTCATTTACCTCTTTATTATCAATTTTTCTTTTATCTTTAATTAAAGGTGAACGAAAATCTGATTCCATGCCTAATTCAGTCTCGGTTCTTGCTTTTTTTGAAACTGACTCATGTGGTGGTCGAGGTTCGGAGACTTTTTTCAAAAACATTAATTGCTCGTGATATAAATAATTTCGTGTCTTTTTGGCCGAAGATCCAGATTTAGACTCATCTTTTTGTTTCTTTACTGTCTTAAGCCACGAATCTCGTATATTATTCCATTTAGTTGAAACCTGTTTTCCTGAAATCAATAAAAAAATATCATAAAACAATACAATTTGTTTCTTGGTGACGTATAAAGTAATAATGTATTAACAAAAAATACTTTTTTTTTCAGATATTTAGCTTCAGGATGTTCATTCAAAGAAATACATTACTCATACAGAGTAGGCGTTTCGACAATAAGTAAACTAATAAAAGAAATGACCCACGTCATTTGGGAAAACCTAAAGACAGATTTCCTTAAGCTGCCTGATACTGAGAGAGAATGGGAGGACATCGCTTCAGGATTCGAAAGAAAAGCCAACTTTCCTCACTGTCTTGGAGCAGTAGATGGCAAACATATCAGAATTTTGAAACCAGCCAAGAGTGGTTCTATGT
The DNA here is from genome assembly GCA_918857605.2 of Philereme vetulata. Taxonomy (NCBI): domain Eukaryota; kingdom Metazoa; phylum Arthropoda; class Insecta; order Lepidoptera; family Geometridae; genus Philereme; species Philereme vetulata. The sequence continues at coordinate 4,032,728 of OU975446.1, forward strand.
TCTTTAATTACAAGGAGTATTATTCTTTTGTATTAATGGCAGTTGTCGATTCAGAGTACCGATTTATTTTTATTAGTGTGGGCTCATATGGCAAGGAATGCGATTCTACTATATTAAAGGATAGTACATTTTGGCAAAAGATCAATGATGGTACTTTAAATGTACCAAAGCCTAGACCGCTTCATGAAAACTTGCACGAAGAATTACCGTTTATACTTATTGGCGATGAAGGCTTTGCTTTAACACCTAATCTCCTACGTCCATATGGAGGTACACATTTGAATACTGATAAAAAGATTTTTAACTATAGACTAAGTCGAGCAAGAAGGTATGTTGAGTGCGCTTTTGGTATTCTGGCAAATAAGTGGCGAATAATCCATCGAGCTATAGATCTGAACGTAGACACAGCAATTCAAGTAATTAAAGCTTGTACATTCTTACATAATTTTGTAAGAGAAAAAGATGGTATAAATTTTGAAAGTTACCAAAATATAGAACATAGACAAGAACAAGAAACGACACCCATGAATCGGAATGTGTCAAGTCGAGGTGGCCCTAATGCCAACGCTATACGGACATCATTTACTAATTATTTTGTTTCGGATATTGGTTCCGTTCCGTGGCAGGCAGCAGCTATAAAATAAAATTTATCAATGCATTTACATTTTATCAATAAAACATTAAAAACTCACCGTACTGTTTTCTTTCTTTTTCATCCAGTTCATCGAAGTTTGGTTTCAGTATTAAACATACTTCACGCCATGCTGCTAACTTTAAGTTTTTGTCTTTATAGACGTCTTCGGTCTTATCCCACAGAACAGGTCTCTCTTGGACAAGCGTAATTAAAGTTTCTGCTTGAATATCCATGCTAAACGTCTACTTTTACCAGAAAATGCGAGCCGAATGACGTGAGTGGAACACGGGCGGGGCGAGGGGAGCACGAGCGGGGCGAGCGGGGGACAGATACCGGCACAAACTCGTTCACATTACTCCGGGCCCGGTCGTTCTACCGGCAATTCGTAGTGACAAAATGCCGGGCTCGGCAAAAATGCCGGACCCGGGATAATGTGAATAGCTTCATATAAATTGTACAGCCACTAGCCCTTCCGGCAGATTTACCGGCGCGGCAGATCTACCGGTCCGGCGTAGTGGGAACGTTCCCTTAGGCTCTTCTTTGGATGTGTTATTTATAATGAAATATTGTTGTTCTTTCCAAGACATATTTCTAAAGTAATGGTTTAGATTTTTTCGTGCTTCTTCTGTAAACTGGGTATGACATTTTTTTTTACAGACATCCTTATTACACCCTGGCTTTAGTTTATATTTAGATTCATTATCTTTCAGTTTTTTCATTTCTCTCCTTTGTGCCGGTGGTAGTTCATCATGCTTCTTACGTTTTCTGATTTTCCCTTTTTTTGTAAGATTTTGCGGCGTATCTTCGTCATTTGAGACTTCAGGTGACTCGGGGATAGTAACGTTATAGTGTGGTGAGTTGGGAATACTATTCGTAGAAGAATATGAATCTAAGCTTGAAGGTATATAATCCTTATCAAAAACGGAGTCATCCGAATCAAAATCTAGGTTGCTGAGTGAGTTGTTATGAAGATCATTTTCATTTGTTTCACCAAAAACCAGCTCGTCACAATTTCTATCTGCTTGTTCCTGTTCCTGTGGTTGATTCTGACAAGAACTGGTTGATGGCACCAACGAAATTATTTTTGCGCATCGATTACGTCTCATTCTATCAACCTGAAACAAAAAAAAATTGAATTCAATAAAACGTGAAAGAAACCGTTAACCCTTAATCAAATGGAATACTTTTTGTGAGATAAATAAAAACTGAGATCGGTTCTTAGGTGAATTTTGCGAGTAGATTTCAAATCTTATGATAAAAACTTGGAAAAGTGGGGGGAAAGGGGGGTTTTGCGGTGGGAAATAGTTTCCCCTTGTTCATAACGGCATTGCAAAATATCACCAAGTGGGAAATTATTTCCCATTATCCGGCATAGGTTACGAGTTTTTCAAGAATTTTAGTACTGTTTTTATACTAGCTCCTCACCCTGCTTTGTTTTATATTTTATGAATACTAAATATAAAATTAAAAATTTCAACATGAAATTGCAAAATTAAACAATAATGTTAGGGTTACAATGGGTTTAATGAGAAAAATACAAAAATACAAATACCTAATAATAAAAAACTTAATTATGAAAATCTCTATGACGAAAATTAGACGATCTCTATGACATAGCGAGTGAAGGTACCTATTTCAATTATTGAGATGAACTCGTGTGAAATTCTTTGAAACAATTTTTAGCACACAGAGGTACTTTACACGTAGTGCATTCTATTTTGGTCCTTTGTTCTCTCTTCTTTGTACTGCAGAATCTACACCTTTTGTAAGTGCTGATTTCATCTGGCAAGTGTATGCCCACATTCAATAAACGAATTTCATCCGGAACACCGAAGACACCGCCTTTCTTGTTTTTAAAAACTGTTCCTTGTTGTCTTGCTTGTATTTTCCGAGTAGTGTAATTGTCTATAAGTGCACGTGCTAAGCGCAACCTGAAATCACGATGTCCATGCAACGTTGCAACATGTGTGTAGTTGTAGGTAATAAATGCGTTTATGATTGACGCATCAAACAAGAAGAACAGAAGTCTCATCCAAAATTTTCTTGATTTGCGGCTAATTGGGTACGAAGACCTGAAATGGTCGAACAAATCAACGCCACCCATACTAAGAGTATAAGTAGCAATTGCTTTTGGACAAAGAATTTCTCTTCTAGAGCCATCCTTTTGCGTTCTTTTCACGAACATAACATCTCGTGGCTGATGTGCTGTGGAGAGTACTGCTACTTCTTTGGTATCAAACCACTTGACGGCTGTGATTGGCTCTGCTGTGACAGCTGCAAAGTTGTGTTTTTCTAGTCTCAATGCTTTCGGTTGTTTTTTCTTTATCATATCAGGGAGATCTTTTCTGTTACTTCTAACTGTTCCTACGCTATAAATTTTCTTTTCATACAGGTCTTCCAAAAGGTTGCAGCTGGTAAAGAAATTATCAAAGGCTATTAGGGTATTACTAGGTACATTATTGCAGAGCTTCATCACCACATTATAGCCAAGTCCTTCATTCTCAATATTGTCGCCTTTTCCAGTATATATATCAAATTGATATAAATATCCGGTTTTTGCATCGCACCTGGCCCAAATTTTAAAACCTCTCTTAATAGGCTTTTTGGGCATATATTGCTTTAATGAACTACGGCCCTTAAATTTCACCATACTTTCGTCAATCGATTGCACAGCTGAGTTGTGGGCTTCATTCTGATATACGTTATTCAGTTCTGTAATCAGAGGTCTCACTTTGTACAATTTATCGTACTCCGAAGACCCTCTTGGTGGTTCCATTGAATTATCATTCAAATGTAAGTTTTCCGTAATTTTTTTAAATCTTACGAGCGGAAAAGCATGGGCGATTTCATTGTTAAAGTAAAATGGGTCTGTTGACCAATATAACTCCATGTCTGGGAGAGGATTTAAGCCCATCAGCACAAGAACTCCTAAATACGCCTTAATATCTTGTTCAGTAACAGGTATCCAATTATGGCTATTTTTTTGACGAGCGTATCTATTTGTTTGTTCCACTATTATCAGAATTACTTTATCAGGAAAAACCTCTCGAAAACAGTCAGTGGTGTAGTTTTGTGAGTGTCACTTACCATGGGTTGAAATAGCTTTTCAAAGATAGGAACATCATGGGCTAAGTCTACTGTTTTCCATTCTCTTGGTTGAGAGCGATCCCTAAGTACCACATTGTGATCTTGTTGATCATCTTCCAAAAAGTCGTCTATTGGATTGTTATCTAGAAAATAGTTGTCTAATCTGGCAATTGTAGCTTCTTGTTCAATTGGTGCACTAATAGGAGATACAACATCTTCTTGCGGAATTTCAAGATATACTGCCTGAGGACTGCCTTGATTTTCATTTTCTTGTACTTCGAATTCGCTATTATAAGTATCTTGGTCGAAATTTAAATCATCTGATGTGGTAATGCCAGCGGTGTTATTTGTGTTGTCAAATTGATGATTTAAAACTGACAATAATGATTCTGTAGTCTGTATAACGGGTTCATCTTGTATATTCACATCATTATAATCATCTCCCACGCCAAAAATTTCTTCAAGACGCTGTTCTATCACGTAATCGTCGGGTTGATTCAAGTAGGTATCGGGAATAGAGTTAACACTATTGGCATAGCAAGTGTCGTCTTCAGAATCAGATCCAGATAAATCGGATATATCAGCCAAGTTATCGACAGCTTCTTCGAGATTCTTCTTGGTAAGTACTTTTGGCTTCTTTTTAGCATTCATTTTTCAAAGTTGCTAGGGATATAAAATAATATAAATCAAAAAGGAACTAAAATAGTAAACATATTCTGTTCAATGAACTGACGCACATTTTTTATATAGTTAAAGTTTTTTTGAAGACAGGGACAGACAAAGGGAAATTATTTCCCACTAATTCAAGATGAAAATTCTCCAAGAAATCTAATTGTTTTCACGGTTCTTTTTCAGCTAAACGTTCGGAAAATAAGTCTAGTTTAGTTTATTATAACGTGTACTCACTTACCAGATTTTTTTTTCAAAAAACTTTCTAAAATTCGTAACACAGCAAGTATTTTCGCGGAAAAATCACAAATTGTGAGTTCGGCTTTGACATACGACGTCAGATTATCAACTTCTTGACAAATGTTGCCATTAATCAGTAAAAAATATATCCAAGATTATTTTTCTCTATGGTTGGCACGGCTAAGTCTAGACATTTAAAAAAAAAAACGAATTTGCTAAGCCGGAAAAATAATTTCCCCTCATTTTATTAAGGGTTAATATAGCATACATAAGTTAATATAGCGTTAAATATAGCAATTATATATAACTAGTTTACACGCACGCGTTCTTTAAGGTTATTTCTATCGCATGGGAACTGATTTAGGATAAAAAGAAGCCTATGCTTAGAACTAACTACCTGCATGCAAATTTCAGGCCGATCTGTTCAGTAGTTTTTGCATTTATAATATTAGTGTCATATGATAACGTTATTTTTATTTTCCATCGCATTTTTTACCTAAAATTTCAACTACTTGTGTAGAACGCGCCTCGCGAAACTCAAGGCAATATTCTTAATAGAAAACAAATAAATAGCCCCCGAAACCGAAAATAATTTATAGGTGTGTTTATGGTAATTAAATCAAAATTCATTAACCGCTACGACCCAGCACGGTGTAGGCTATTCGGACCTTTTTTACAAAGTAAAATAAAATTAAACATTTATAATTATTTAAAAAAAACTTAAAATAAGCATTTATATTATCATTTAGGACCAAAGAGCTTGGGGAGACAAATCCAACGAGCCCAAACTCGATGAGGTTACATCTTTTCTTTTCGTAGTTCCTATGGCCTCACAGCGGCTCCATCACCAGGACCCTGATCATCACCTAGGACTAAACTGCTTAAGAAGACAAATACGACCAACCCAAACGCGACGGCGTTACGTCGTTTCGTTTAGGAGTTCCTACGGCCACCTTCTGACTCCATCATCAGACCAGCTAGATGGTATCATTACATTGCATTGTCACTGAATTTACATAAGTATGTCAAATTTCAGCTTAATCGGTTGAGAATAACTGGTCTAAAATTCAATCGCAATATTTTTATATTACACACTTACCTAATAGGGCAAGTAGCTATATAGAGCTTGTAAGGAATAACAATTTAGCACGTTTGCACTTTACTTATTTATACATTGTTCGTATGATATTATATTAGTCTATGTCACTAATGTGTATACATAAAGAAGCATAAAATAATTTTACGTACCTTACAATTTCGCTGCGGCTATATTTTGGAGAACCGCGCGCGCGTTCCCACGTTCTGACTGCCGGGGCGCAACTGATCGTACAGCTCCAATCGCGTCCCCCACCACACCCCGCACGACTAGCAATACTTCGTAGAAAAGACGCTACTGCCATTTGCGACTGGCTATTTTTTATAATACTAAAATGAAAAGGCTTTTCTACGCAGAACCGTTTTTTCTTCTTATTACCAAGCAGTAATGTCTTTTCATCTTATGATGAATTAAATATATTGTTAATAAATAAGACAGATCTACCCAAATGCGTTTTTTCAACTTAGTAAACGTCAGAAATGTCTTTTCTATTTCGCAAATATTATGACGTAGTTTCAAATGCGTCTTATTTAACAGTAAGATTTTTAGGGTTGTGTTTGTTTTAGCCAAAATATAAAAATACTGGTAGATGCGTCTATTTTTACTGATTCCGATGACGTATTTAACTCAATTTTGAAAAAAATGTCAGAAGCGTCTATTTTCCTTATGACGGCAGAGTAGTCCCTCGATATGTTCAGTACTTATAAATATCACCTCCCTTTTATCTTGCCATTTGGTGATTATAATTTTTTTTATTATTATGTACTACATACGATTCACCAGTTTTTAATTTGGTAGTTTTTAATTCCGATGGATTTCCGATACGGTTTGCTCTTAAGGTACCAGTCACGTACGTTTTTTTTTCCTATTAGCTTCTTAGCTAATCCCACGCTGGTATAAAAACTATCCAAATATAAAGCATGCCCTTTTTCTAAATATTTTTGCATTAGCAGATGTACTACTTTTCTCGTGTGATTTCTACCTCCTACTAGTACGTCTTGTGACCCTGCGTATACATGGATTTTTAAAATTATGCCGTTGGCGTCTGCTAAAATGTACAATTTAATGCCGTATCTATGAGCTTTACTTTTGATGTATTGGCGAAAAAATAGTCTCCCTTTCCACAGTATAAGAGATTCGTCAATTGTCAACTCTTTCACTGGGTAATACACTGCATTAACGGTGTCATTGAATAAATCAATTAAAGATTTTATTTTATAAATACTCTCTGCCCTTTCGATGGTTTGCACATTCAAAGCTCTTAAATTAAAAAAAAACCTATCCCTGGTCATAAATAGGCGTGGACTTAAGCGGAAAAAATAATGCGTGGACCAATAATCTACCATTCTATTAAGTTTTATAGTACCCATTAGCAATAGTATGCCGAGAAAAGTTTTTAATTCGGGGACACTTAAATCGGTCCACTTACTACAGCGAGCACGTGCAGTAGTCGCTTCAGCTTTTAATTTGTTTCCGTACTTATTTGTACATTCCATTATTAATGTTAAAAAATGGGAATTTAAAAATAAAAAAAAATAGTATAAATAACTATTGATGTCTGCGTCATGTGGCTCCAATATACCAATTGTTCCCGTAAATGATATTTTTGGCATATCACTGGGATTACCTGGAACCCAACCAGTCGTTTCTTCTACAGAATCTTCCTCTAGATCTTCTTCCTCTTCATCATTGTTATCGGCGTGATAATCTTCAGCATTTGCTTCCACGTTAGGACTTGCACTGCTTAATTCATTTAATACTTCTTCGTTATTGCCGCTTAAAATCCCATACAATTCTTCGTCTCCATATAAATCTAAGCCTGGTATGTCGTATAACGGCTCACTTTCTTGTGGAGACATAATTTGTTCCAATTCCACGCTTATGGGATCTATGGTGGATGATGGTCTAGGTATGGGTGAACTTGGGAGAAGAGCCATATATGGATCTATGCCAGATGATGGTCCAGGAATTGGCCAATCCAAAGGATCTATGTCACACGATGGTCCAGGTTCCGAAGAACTCGAAGAAGGGTATTCCATACCTACAAAAAGAAATATTCGAATGAAACTCCCGTAAATAGTTTTAATTCGACAATAAAAAGGCGAGACGCTTTAAAGGGGCATTTTTATTAGTCTATAAATCCTAATTGGTCTAAAAATATGTACTATGTAGGTAGTGATGTAAATTAGGTGTATTAAAAAAAGAGCTAGTAAGTAAGTAGATATCATATTTGGGAATTAGCTACTCTATTTTGAAGATAATGTATTTTTTTTACATAATATTTAGCAGCGGATACACACTTGAGTGAGTAAGGTTCTCCCAACGAGAGCGCGGATTAAAGAGCAAGCCAGTGAGTATGAAACGAGAGCGCATCTTTCCCGATTCTATTTTTTTTTATTTATAGCGACAAGTGAAGTTGACTGCTCTCTGCCAACTGCACTAAATGGACGCGAACAGGGAAAATTACCCTAAGTATGAAAATAATCTTACTTGAATTTCACGGCAAGCAGAGATTCGCGTGCACAGGCTGAAGTCGTCACGATGGCAGATCACGGAGTCCAGTTCAAAGCCAAAATCGTCGCAAGGCAAAATCACGAGTCCAGTAACACAAGCCACAATCGTCACAATGGCAAATCACGGAGTCCTGTTCAAAGCCGAAATCGTCGCAAGGCAAAAACACGAGTCCAGTAACACAAGCCACGGTCGTCACAAAAACACTTAGTCCAGTAAACAAGCGAAAGTCGGTAAGGTAAATAGGAACAAGTAGAGCACGCACGTCTGATTACTAAGGATAGCAAACCAGAAGTAATTCAAAAAACAAGATGCGCTTACAAGATAAACATGTTGTATCCTTCCGTGCAAAAATAAAACATACACGCAAGGCATAAGACCGAATATTGTAAATTGTACTTCGTAGGGTCACGCAACTTGCATCCCTCCGGCCGGGGCCGTCCATTGTTTACAACAACTCGTGGTATTTTTTCAACCCTTTTTTTTTCAAGAACTTAAAATTTCATGCAAAATGAACCTTATCGTAGAGTGATTACAGTCCTTGCGGGCCAACGGTAAACAATATCAACAAAACAGCTCTTTTGTAAGGAGTGACAGCACTTTTAGCAAATGCAACTCTCTGTCGTAGCGTTATGACTCATATTAGCCATGTTGACCCGCGCAGTTTGAAGCAGCGTGGTATTTTTCCATATCAAGTAGGTACATACATATGATGCATAAATGTCTGATTTATTTGTATATCTATAATTCTGAATCCTTTTTGTGTTTTAAAATAACGAAGAATGTAAATCGATTCTAGACGCCAGAAATATTTAGGTATAATGTCTTACTACATATTTTTTTGATTTAGTATTTGTATTTTCTTATTATTCTTAACATAGACGATTATAAATATGAGGACTATATTTTTGTATACCGCCAAAATTGTATGACAGTGACCTGCAATATTTCGAGACATACCTAGTTACATTTTTAGCAACACTTCAGGGACTGTGTTATTTCAACATTATAGATAAAGTTGTCGTTACAATGGGAAAAGAAAATGTTGTCGTGCATTTTTAAAAATGTAGCATTTCATAGGAGACAAACTAAACCAACAGAAGCAGTGTGATTTTCCCGCTTTAGGGAGTTAGTCGTTTACGCTGTAATAAATATATTATTTATATTATCAAATTCTGCAAATTTTAAAAAAAGGTTGTTGACTCCTTTTTTATAAAAATCTTACTTAATCCAGAAACGAAGGCTACGAGCTTACAATACGTGAAAAATTGAAATAGTTTGGTTCTGGCTAAATTTTTTCCTAAACTGAATTGAAGGAGTTATTGTCGATTTTAAAATGACACATCCGTGCCTAACGCCACACGCAAAAGAAAATGATGACACTGATACGTGCCATCCGCAACGAATCGGTTAATAATATAAGTTCCTCGTGTTTGACACAAATTACAAATCTGTTTGCTTACTTTATTTTTGTGAAGGCAGGCAAAGTAGTGATAATCTTTCCAAAATTTGCCTTCATAGGTGTAGACTGGGATAGGGTTGGCACTAAAAGCGAACACAAAACAATGCGGTAGTAGCAAGGTACACTTAGTTTTTATTGCTTACTTATAATATGGTAAAACGACAATAGGTACAATACAATGAGATCTTTAAATTTCAGTAAAAAACTTAAGGAAATGCTAATTGTTTAAAACAATGCGATAGATAGGTAGGTATACTTATTATATTACTTTTAAATGCTTAATTCTAATATTACACAACGACAATACCTACATACGATGAGATCTTCAAAATTTAGGATAAAAGATGACAGGCGAATAAAAAAAAGTATGGAATTGCTAATTGTTTATAATCTTATTTTCACACTTTAGTCATGAAAATGTCCTGTTATCCCCCACTACATTATAAATATAATCCCCCACTTGAGGATTACGCGGAAGTGGTGAAAAATCTTCAGTTAATATTAGTTCTTCATCCTCGAATTCATCAGCGTATTGCTCACCACCAGAACTTGAACCACTAGCATTAAATTCTTCTTGCTCATCATCCGAAGAAGCAGAAGCTGAAGTAAAAGCTTTATTTTTTTGAAAAGGTCCCGTTTGACAGGTTTTTTTGTTACAGATTTAATATTTTTCTTTGCCTTTGGAGCCTTCCGCTTAGCTAAAGCTTCTTTTTCAGGTGTATCAGTAGCTATTAAACTTTTACCTGCTTTTCTTGTATTTCTGTTACTTTTTCTTTGAGGAGCCTTTAGTGGCGTTCGAAAAGTTTTTGGTGGGATAAAGTCTGGTTCATTTTTTGAAGATGGAGAGCGAATTCGTTTTTTGGATGAAAGATTTACTTCAGCTCTTGATGTGCTTGCTTGAGCCTCGCCAATTGCTGGCGATGTCAAAGTAGCTTTTTCACAAGAAACGTGTTTTTTGGGTGAAACATTTACTTCAGCTCTTGATGTGCTTACTTGAGCCTCGCCAAATGCTGGCGATGTCAAAGTAGCTTTTTCACAAGAAACGTGATTTTTGGGTGAAACATTTACTTTAGATATTGACGAGCTGGATATTTCAGCTTTAGTCACGGCCATTACTCGCGATGTAACAGGAGTTTGTTTTTATGGCACCCGTTTTTCGAATGAAACATTTACTTTAGTCGGTGACGTGCTTGGTCTAAGTATTTTAGCATCAGTCTCGGCCATCACTCTACAAGAAACTGTTGTTTGATTAAAACAGACGTGCTTGATCCAAATAATTCTGCATCAGCTTCAGCTGCTGTTAGAATATCAATTTTTTTACTAGACACAGTGATGAGTCCAGTTTATTGGCCATAACGGCTCGATTCAATGATGATAAAGTAAGATTGGATAGACATTCTACCTTTCTTTTAGGCGATTCGTTAGGCGATTTATTAGGGGTTAATTGTGGTTCAGTACACTCACTGACAACGTTGGGTTCGGACCACAGAACATAGGAAAAAGGGTTAGAATGGCGATAGTGCGTCATTCGTATGAAAACCAGTGTCGCCGATTCCATCCCCACCTTTCACCGCCACTACATCTGTACGCAATAAACATGAAGCTTACGCACACATTTGCAATTTCAAATCTAGCCAATCTTAGCGCCGGGAAATCACGCGATTTCAAACTGAACGAATCACGCGCATACACGCATACTGATGTAGTTTATTGCTTATTTGTGTGAGTGCGCTTGTAAACTACACTAGTGATATGACTACGATAAACTGAATTATCGATATCGAATTTATGGATTATAGTATCTATAGTTAGTAAGTAAAGTAATTTAGTAAAATAAAACTTACATATGTCTGGATCCCCCATGGTGTAGGCAGAGCATCAACGGTTAACTAAAGTCGTCATCAGTCAATGTTCAGTGTGATTTCAGATAAGACTGTGTATTACTGTATTTTGACAATTTGATATATAGATTTACTATGACTGGGATTAAAATACAGATTTATCGTGAAAAATACTTCATTCCTATGGGAAAACTCATTTAGCTACAGTAAATAAAAATCTATGTTTGTGTGATTGTGCTGAAATAATGTTGGTAAGATGTTCTGAAAACGATTACGAGGTCCCAAAAAATCTATATACAGGGTGTCAGTTATAGTGCGGTGCGTGTCATAGCTTAGGGGTGTTTCAGTAACAATAAAAGGAAAAGTTAGGAATAAGATTGTATTTGAGAGACTGGACTGAAAACCGGGTGCGTCGAGAAAGCTGAAAGGGCAAGGTTGGGAGGAACAGGAGAGCCAAGAAGGAGCGAAAGACTGGGAGGGGCAAGAGCGACTTGATCCCTCAAGGAACGGGATAACCGCGAGGGACAGAGGGGAAGGACGAGAGGGAAGGAAGAGACTGTAGGTCGGAATGGCCGGGAGGAACGGGACGGACGTGAGGGAAGGTAGGAACTGGACGGACGTGAGGGAAGGGAGGAGCAGGATGGCTGGCGGGATAGGAGGGGAATGTAGTAGCGTTCAAAAAAATACTTTTTACTGTTAGATAGTTTATTGATTACATACAATTTATTGCCCTTGAAACAAAATGTATTTTGTTAAAAGTTGTCGCTTGGTCATTTTTTCTAAAGTATTTTTTAGTAAAAAATGTATACGAATATCTAAATATTTCTCAATAACGACTTTGATTAAATCGGTGACATGATTAGAAGTTGGGAATTCACCAATTTGGTGAAATGATATGTCATCAAACAGTGTAGTACTAGTACCAACAAAATGCCGTAATATTTTGTTGACTAAAATATTTTTTTTTATATTTTTTAATGTGTCCGTGTACTGCCGTATGACAGTTTCTGCACTTTTGCATATTTTAAGTACATCACTGGATGGATATATCAATCCGCCTTTGTCTTTTTTATTGATAAATTTGTGCATAGAATCTCTTGAATCTGACAAAAGTGCACCAACACAGATTTCACATTTAAGTTTTTTAATCAATGCATGGACTACGTTACCTGCAATGTAACCAATAACTTGCGCGCTGAAATCAGTGTAACATAAATTGACAGGCATTTCTTCGTTATCTTCAGAGTCATACTTTTCGTCACAAGCTTTTTCAACAGATTGAGTGGTCAAATTTATCCTATCAATTGCTGTACAATTTAAAAATGATATTTTTTCTAATGCAGCACAGTTTCCATTTCCAAAATCTTTGAGTTCGGTGTGGACCAATATTTTTTTATACGCAGCTTTAAATTGCCTTGCTGTAGGGTTGTTATTCGCACCGCCATGTGACCTTATGTTCCCAAAAAATAATTCAAGGTGATCTTGGCTGGTTTTATAAAATGGAAAGAAAATTAATTCACCATTTAGTCTAGGATAGAAAACATAGAAGTCTTTGGTATAATTTATAATTTTCTTTAGTTAATGTAACTGAAAAACCAAAGTGCTACTTACAAAAGACTAAATGATTACGATTTTTTCATACGGTACTGCATTGCCCAATAAATACTTCTTCCCAGATGTTTTTATGTCGTAATCATTTTCTGTGAAATGTGCAGAGCAGATGGTGCTATGTTTAGTAGGAAACCAGTCTGCTCTACCTGTTGCAGCGATCCACTGTGCTCGTACTGCCGGATCCTTCGGGAAACTAAAATCATTGAAATTTATTAGAATAACACATAAAAGTATGGAATCCAGAAAAATTACTGATGTGAAAATTAAAACAAGTAAGATATACGTAAACAAATAAAGATTCTAACAAAATAACAAACAAAAACTAACTGCTTGAAACAAGACAATTCTGCCAAAAAACTAACTAAAAAATATAATTTAACAGTGTTACTACAGTACGTTCAGCGTTATTTTGCCTCTGGCTGTCATGTTGGCTAATCTGAGCTCTGTGTTGCCGCTTAAGGCTTTGAAGATACCCAGTATGAAACTGCGAAATATTTTCGTAGTTAAATTTCTCAATTAAAGTAAGTTTGGATGTTAGAATGTAAGTTTGTAATCTTTAGAACTACTAAACCAATTTTGATGTGATTTGGTATGTGGGTTTCTTTTTATCCCATCATTCACAAGTACGGGATCAGCGGGTAAAACTGCAGGGCGCCGGCCCCGATACTTAGGTAAAATAATTAGGATAGGTATTTGAATTAGTATTGTGTACCTCAAGTTTGCATTTATCTATAAACATAGGTAATAAACGACTAAATTAAAACAACATTTTTATAGGTTTTATTTATTTTGAATAAGAGTGATCTAAGCGGGTCGCTAGTGGTAGTGGTTCGTCACTGTCTGCTAATGAACGTGAATCGTCGGAACTGCTGCTGTCCGATTCTGTATCAGACTCGTCATTTAATTCTATAATAAATTTATCGATTTCGGAGTCTATAATTCCATCTGTTTTAATAAACTGTTGTTCAATATGGCACACATGTTGACACTGCTTCTGCCAGTCTTCTGCACTGATTGATTGGAACGCTTCTTCTGTTAATTGTAGTATCTTGTCTGCTTCCTGTCCAACATTTTTAGCAGCTACTCGCCTTTTCAACAGGCTCCACATAAATTCTATGGGATTAAGTTCGCAGTGGTATGGTGGTAGCCTAGCCACTTTGTGTCCATGCTCTTCAAGTAGTTGATCAGCTTCATATATTGGAGCTTCTTTATGCTCTTTTATTATTTCATATAATTGGGATTTCACCATAGTGGGAAGATAAGATAACCCCTTATTTGTGATCCAATTTTGCATATCAGTTTTGGTAGAGCTCATTGTTGGTGCCTTGTTCACCTTTACAGTGTGATAGGGCGCATTATCCATAACAATTAAACTGTTAGGCGGTAAATTGGGGATGAGTTTGTCTTTTAGCCATTTCATGAAATTCGTCCTGTTCATGTCATCATGGTAATCTCCTGATTTCGACTGCGATTTAAATATTAACTGTGCATTTGGTATAAACCCCATTTCGCCACCTGCATGAACGATGATCCAGCGTGCACCAACTGAATCGCTTTTTAAAACGCCTTGTTCATTTTCCATCTGCCAACATTTGTTGACAGAATATGAAGCGTGTATATAAGTTTCATCAAGATATACAATAGGTCGGCCTTCATTTCGATTTTGTCTTAAAATATTTAAGTATCTGTACCTCCAGGCTACAATGTCATATCGTTCCATTAAACGTTTTCTTTTAGAGCCACATTTTTTAAATCTAAATCCAATTTGCCGAATTATTTTCCATAGTGTGGTACGACCTCCATTGAAGTTAATTTCATTTTTTAATTCAGCCAAAAGCTTGCCCAAAGTAGGCACCTCCTTTCTGACTACGTACATTTGATAATATCTTCTAGACTAAAAACTTTAAAAAATCTGCATATATTTCTGAGCATATTCTGCTTCACCATAAAATAAAGTAACAATCAGTCACTGGGATAATAAACAAAAAAGATATACTTAGTCAAACAATTATTCTCTCATCACATCACCTAATCGCTTTCATCGGAATCAGACTCAACATTAATAATAAATTCGAAATCCATGTCATAATTTTTCATATATTTTTTTCGATATCATTAACATGTCGACACGTATTTTCCCACATAATAAGATAAGATAAGATAACTCTTTATTGTACACCAAAGTAAAATACAGAACATAATTCTTACAAATAGATTTAGTACAATGGGCGGTCTTATCGCTAAAAGCGATCTCTTCCAGACAACCTTTGTATGGACAGGATAAAAATGTAACACATGACGGCGGTGCATCTATATAAATTTAAAAACATATCTACATACTATAAACCTAAATTACCAGTAATAACACAAATTTAAGCTAAATAAGCAACTCTAAAAGTAGTTATGATGAATTAACAAGCAGCTACAACTTAACACAAGGACAGATAATGGTTGTGCACTTTTGTTTTAAAATTACTAATAGACTTGGATGTTCTTATAGAGAGGGGCAAAGCGTTCCACAATCGTACGGCTGTTACAGTGAAGGATCGACTATAAAACTCTGTCGTATGGACAGGAGTTTTAAGTTGGAGGGAATCTGAAGAACGCAAATTGCGATCATTAGCCTGGTGGAGAAACTCAAAACGCTCCTTAAGATAGAAGGGAGAAGAAAGGTTAAAAAGGATGTTATACAAAAGGGACAGTATGTGTGCATTCCGGCGAAGAAGGATGGAGAGCCACTTGAGCTTTGTGCGAAAATCAGAAATATGGTCATACTTGCGCAAGCCAAATATGAACCGAATACAGAGGGTTTGAAGGCGCTCAAGTTTGCTCAGTTGGGCTTCAGTGATGTCAAGATAGCAGGCGTCGGCGTAGTCCAGGATTGGAAGTAAAAGGGTCTGTGCAAGCGTAACCTTGGTAGCAGTCGGCAAGAAGTTACGAAGTCTCCGTAAAGATCCAGATGATGCAAATACCCTGCGGCTAATTTCATTGATACAGGGAACCCAGGTTAAAGAGGTATCCATCTGTATTCCTAGATTTTTCACTGACTGGGTGATGTCTATAGGGGTTCCGTCAAAAACTATGGATGGTAGTTGTGCAAAATTGATTTTGGAGATCTGTATGGAGCTACCAATTATAATGGCCTGTGTTTTGTTTGGGTTGACTGTAAGGCCAAAGGATTTACTCCAGTCACATATCCGGTCAAGGTCAGTATTTAGTAAGCTAATGGCTCCGTCAATATTTTCAACTGTAGCTTGAGTATAAATTTGCAAGTCATCTGCGTACAGGTGGTAGGAAGAAGTTAAATTTTGTGAGATAGAATGAATGAACATAGCGAATAGGAGAGGGGATAAAACGTCACCTTGTGGGACACCGGCAGAAAGATTGCACCACGAAGAGTACGACTCTTCAACACGGATGCGCTGACGGCGCCCAAACAAGTAACTATGAAACCAGTCAATTGACATTGGAGATATCGCACCCTTAATAATAAAACGCATTAATTCGAAATTGTATGTGTGCGGGAAAACGCGTTTAAAGTTTGTGAACCTTAAACACCACACTTCAAAAATCCATAAAAAAGTTAATAAAGGTGACAGGAAACTTTAAATTGTATATACGGCTAGTTTGATTAATAGGCAACATAAACTTGAGAGCAAAAAAATCGCACATTCATGATTTTTTGACATAACTAAAAAAAAAACAAAAAGTATTATGTTTCTGTAATGCAGATTCATAGTCTATTTTAATACCTATCCAGTGGTATCTGATTTGTCTTTCAATCATTACATAAAAATGCTTTTGTGGATCAATAACAAAAATGCATGTTTAGTAAAAAATTCTTTATTCAAGTAATTGGTGTCAAAGTTATGAAATTAAAAGATAAAATTAATTAAAAGTGTGTTATTAATACCGAGTGTTCCCTCCCCTAGCCTGAATCACTGACTCCATCCGTGTTTTCATTGATGTTACTAGACTTTTGATAAAGTCTTGAGGAATAGCCTCCCATTCCTCTGCGATCGCCTGTTGCAGCTCCTGTAGAGTCGATGGAGGAGCACCTCGGCCTCGAACTCTTCTTTTCAGCTCGTCCCATAGATGTTCGATGGGATTGAGGTCTGGGCTTCGAGCTGGCCACTCCATAACGGTCACATCCACCTCTTGAAGGTACTCGATCACTATGCCAGCAGTATGCGGTCTTGCATTATCTTGCATAAACAGAAAGGTTTCGCCGATAAACCCAGCATAAGGTACGACGTGGCTCTCGAGTACTTCCTCAATGTATCGTATGGAAGTCAATCCTCTTGATTGGCGACCAGTATTCGGTCCGGTGATGAAGGCAAGCTCGGTTTTTGCTTCCATAGACATGCCTCCCCAAAACATGATTGATCCACCGCCATAGGCGACACGTTCTGTTATGCAGCATTGGGCAAATCGCTCTCCCGATCTTCTATACACCTTCCCCCGTCCGTCGTTGCCATGCAAGCACATCCTGCACTCATCAGAGAACAGGACTGCACTCCACTGCTCTTCGGTCCAATTCAAATGGTCTCGAGCGAACTGAAGGCGGGCTTCTCGGTGGGCTGGGGTCAATTTCGGCCCGTTTGCTGGCCTGTGTGCAGTCAGGCCACCTTCTCTCAATCGTCTTCTGACTGTCCACCGGCTAACTTCTACTTCACGAACTTCTTGAAGTCGTTGGCCCAGTTGAACTGCGTTCAAACGACGATTTCTTAAAGATGTCGTTATAAGAAAGCGGTTATCACGCTCTGTTGTAGCACGGGGACGGCCCGATCCTTGTCGCCGTTGGTAGCCACCAGTCTCTTGATACCTCTGGTATACACGCCGAACGGTAAATCGGCTCAAACTCAATTGTCGAGCCACTTGACTTTGCTTAAGCCCCGATTCAACAAGGGCAACCACTTGAGCGGCTACTTCTGGTGTAGTATCCATTTTCGTGTTCCGTTTGAAGCCAATATCAATAGAGAACCTTTCACACTGTACGTTGGTATGCAAATGATGACCATTCCCTCAATATGCACTCTTTTATACCTGCGATAAATCCCGCCGCCGGCCTTACCTGGATCGAGCGACATAAGGGGGTCTATTGTTTTGTTGCTAATGAGTTGTTTTTAAAGGTAAATGTCAACCCTTTATCAGTTCTGCGAATGCCTAGATTATGCACTTTAATTTAATTTGATTTTAATTTGCTGTAAGCTCCAAATAAAAAAAAATTTAACTTTTAAGTAAAAATGTGCGGATGTGCGATTTTATTGCTCTCAAGTGTAGTTGCATGTGTTATAATTGTTTTTTTATACGGTAAGTATTTTTAAATAATATTGAAAAAAAAAGTTGGTTTTTAACGCACTTTATGACTAAAATTCTATGCAGAAAAAAAAAGTTTACATGGATTAACTTGAAATGATGCAATGTTTTTTAATAATATTTTAAACTTTGCGAGATTATTAGGAAATGATGCAGTTAACCGATTCGTTGCTGCATCCATTTTGAAAAACTTTTCACCAGGGCTGTGAACAAATTTTCTATGACACGACTGGCGTGTCAAGCGCCATAGAAGTCCATGGCACGCTTAGCGTGCCATCAGCCATGTGTATAAAACTACATGCTTTTTTTGCTTTTTTACTGGTCAAGACTTGTTTCAAGTTTAGTTGGAATCAAACCACGGGAGTGTACGGCACGATACGTTAATTACATTGGTTTTGAAGAGGTTAACTAAGTGTTTTTCCTGAAATGGAAGGTAAGTGACTTTACTTTTTCAGATGTTTCAAACCTTTTTTGATATTTTATCTAACTTTTACTAAAAATGTCACTTAGTGACTTGTTGCAGTAGTACAACGACGAAATGTTCGGATTATTTTGTCAAATTGACCTACTTTTTCTAGATTTAAATCGAAAACGCAAATACATTCCTGAAACAGAAAACTATGATAATGATGAAACTCAATGTGAAAATGAAGAAGAAATAAATCGAAAACGCAAATACATTCCTGAAACAGAAAACTATGATAATGATGAAACTCAATGTGAAAATGAAGAAGAAACTTTGAATTATATATTTGAACAAAACTCACAATCATACTCAGATGTTGGAAATGACAAGCCTCAAAAGAAATTTAAGAACAGTGGTACATGCACAGAAATTGACGATAAAAATACTAATTCAGTACCCTCCATAATAGATTTGCATGGATGCAAAAGATTCGGCGAGTTTATATCAAATGAACTGTTAAGATTTGATGCTGACCAAAGATATATAGTAATGCAAAACATTCTCGAGGTACTGAAAAACGGTGATAAGAAGTTTAATAATAAATAAAACGAAATTTGACATGAAGAAATCATTTATTACGACTGATTAGTTGACTGATTAGTAAATTACAATCTTATGATAAGAGAAATTAAACTTAGTTCTACATAAAAAAGGCTTAAATTTCTATTAAGATTGACAAATAATTATTAAGTCTTAGGTCTAAGACTTGCTGGATTTTAATTTGTTTAGGTATGTATGTTTATTTGTAACGACTTAAATGATTAAATAATGTTATTTTTTTCAATCTTTTCTTTCAAAATATGGCACTTAAAATAAGTTTAATATTAACAAACGTCGTTCCCAATTTTAGGGAATTTCACAAATATTGAGTTGCAACTTAATATTTGTGAAATTCCCTGAAACATTCAAGGCACAGTCCTGGGAATCCTGGACAATCGGGGCATCCAAATATTACAGACACTCTTTTTTGCGCTTTGTTATAGCAAACTCGACACCTCTTCCTTATCGTTTTCCCTTCTCTTTTGGGCAAGTTCGCCGGAAGATGAATTTTTCCTAGTGATAGAGGCCGAGCAAGTTCCGTAATATTTGGCATTGGCAGTAAAGTTTCGATTACTCTTTTTCTGTAATCATATAATGATAATATTGAATTGTTTTTATTATATAATAAAAACCCATTTACGAGGCATATTTGAATCATATGAATAATTACTTTCTTGTACCACCGCAGCGTCTTGTGTTCGCAACAATAGTAGCTAAGTAGCTGGTCGTGCTTATCTATCGCTCGCATGTATTTGTTGTAACGTGGCTGAACGGCGGGCTTATATTTAACTGTACGAACGCGGCGACTCGTAGTCCCTTCATAATTACTTTTGTGCTCAGTGCTTACAAAAAGAATTTCGCGCTTATCTTTCCATTTCGTTACAATTACTTTATTATTATTGTGTGCAATGCATGACTCCCCCAATGATATTGGAGTATTTTTTACTATCGCAGGATTTCCCACCCGATTTGACCGTAAGGTACCGGTATCATAGGTATTTTTTTCTAGTAAATCTTCAGCAATTCCTACGCTGGTATAAAAGTTATCCAAGTATAGGGCATGCCCCTTGTTCAGATACTTTTGCATAAGCAACATAATAACTTTTTTTACATGGTTTCGACCACCTACTATTTGATCTTGCGATCCGGCATATACATGTATCTTTAATATGATGCCATTGGCATCGGCTAAAATATATAGTTTTACCCCATATTTGTGTGCTTTCCCCTTTAAATATTGCCGAAAAGCAAGTCGTCCTTTCCATAAAATTAATGATTCGTCTATAGTAAGTTCCCGCGCCGGATAATATATTGAATTAATAGAGTCATTAAAAAGGTCAATTAAATCTTTTATTTTAAATAGGCTTTTATTTCTTTCTATTTGCTGTACACTTAAAGCCCTCAAAATTAAATAAAATTTGTCTCTCGACATAAATTGTCGTGAAGTTAGGCGAAATAAATAATGATTCGACCAATAGTCGGCCATTCTATTCAATTTTATCGTCCCCATTAGAAGCAAAATACCTAAAAATAATTTAAATTCCGATATAGTTATGTCGGTCCATCTAGTAAAGCGTGAGTGTGTTGCGACCGCTGCCGCTTTTAGTTTGTTACCGTACTTGTTTGTACAGTTAATAATCAAATCTATCATCTGTGCATTTAAAAATAAAAATAAATAATCAGTTGGAGTTTTTTCTGCCATTTGATGTGGTGGCAGTATTCCACTTGTTCCTATAAAAGGAAGCTCCACCATTGAGTCGGGATTGCCTGAACGCCAACCGCTTAATTCGTCAGGTGAGTCGTCCTCTTCTTGTGAGCTTTCTTCTTGAATGTGTGCGTTCGCGTCTTGCAAAGCAGAGTCATCATTTGCCTCATTATTGGTTTCATATGTCCATTCGTCGAGAATGCGATCGTTGCTTTCGGTTAAAATTCCATAAAGCTCATCATCGCCAATTTCAAAATTAAAATCTGGGATATCATACGTCTCTGAAGACATCATTGAAGATAACTCCACGTGTAAGGGATCCATGGCGGATGATGGTCCAGGTACCGGTGAAATAGGAGGATTATAATCCATTTTGAGTCCAAGTACACTAGCAAAGGTTGTCGAAAGAGAGCAAACAGGTAGATAAGGTATAGCACGACCGATTACTGAGAATACTAGAGCGGTACTAGTAGAAACGACGCACATCTCTGCATCTGTGTGACGTCACCCATAAACAGTGCAAGTGCGAGAGAGAAACTGATGTGCGCTGTCTCTTTTGCACGTTTTATTGCTGCGCCTGCCACGATCTTTGCGTTTACCTAGTTTAAGAAATATTATCCGTATGCATATTGAAGTAAGGTTTATAATTGCTTATCCAAGTACAACACACATACATGAATGCTATTTATAGTTCGGAGAAAAATATTTTTGTCAGAATAATCTTCATAAAAAGGTATTGTTTTTTACTTTGATTGTACAGATAAACATTCCAAGTATAAAATAAAAGACTTGCCGTACATAAAAATTGTTGGTTTTTCAAAATACATCATATTTTACAACCCTCCTCGGAATTTACTTTTTCTCGTACTTATCACGAACCTTGTGTAACTATCATAGCCTAACTTCGGAATGTTTATCTACTAATCCCTAGACAATTTCATGGAGAATCTAAATATATAAAGGTGTCAATAGGTATTCTAACGAGATAATTGCGAATATGTCGCGCGCGTGTCGCGCGTCCCACTTTGGGACGCTCAGCGTACGCTCACTGCAGAGTTCTGCCACGCCAGCGCTTTAAGCGCCGCGAGGTCCGCCCCTTGAGAGGTGGCTAAAGTATTCAGTATTGACACGCCTATCGTGTCATAAGAACGCGATTTAAAAAGGTTGTCAATCCCTGGAACTGTTGAATTCACGCAATATTGAGAGGCTAAGACAACAGGCGTAATCTACGTGGAAAATCTGTATAGTTTCGTTTTGGGCAGACTTTTCTAAAACTTAATCTGAGGGTGTTACAATCGAGGAAAAAATGACACGCCTATCGTGTCATAAGCCACTAGTTAAAACCATTGATGACACGCCTGTCGTGCCATCAGCAACGAATCGGTTAATGAATGAAAAAGAAAAAAATATACAAATTAAACATTAATGATTTAGTGTTTTAGTAAATTACATGATAAATTTATTAAATTTATTGACAAATAAAACGCAGTGTTAGTTTTGAATGTCAAGTAATTGTATTTTTTCTAGATCATGAGATCATCATTTGAGTAAGGTACGTAAAATAGACAAATATTACATTGTTCTTACAGTCTAAAAGTGCTTACAAACAAAAAAAACTTAAAAGTCAAAATATTATCTGCCATACAAAATTAAATAACTGTAGTAATTTTTTTATTCTGTAACTTTAATACTCTCATACGTAGTCTCTTAATTATTATTTTTGGAACTGAACTTAAGTATTTTTTTAATTAAGTCTATATAAATAGGAACTTTTATTTTTAAGTATTTAAAGGCACAATTTTTATCACAAATTCAACAAAATTATTTAAAGCCTATTTTTTGGCTCTAATTTAAACTTAACAAAGAACGGATAGTAAATACTAAAAGGTATTAAAAACTTGCCACAATTCGGGCGTAACTTAAAAAAATAAAGTAAGCTTACAAACCTACATTTTTTTTTAGATAATCCTACAATATTGAATCGTAAAAACTTGTATAGAAGGAAGGTATCAATGCTTTTGAAATAAGCTCCTTCAGGTCTTTGGTCTTGTTCGCACTCAATTTTTGTTTCTCTGTGTAAGCTGCTGAAAGCCTAACAGCAGTGATGGGTTCCAGTTTCTTTCTCTTATTTCTGACGTTTACTTCCTTGTAACTGTCGTCCAGATACGACGTCTTGTAGAAAAATTTTGTACTCTCTTTAGTTATTTTAAGACTTTTTATTTCGTTCCAATTGACATTACCGCCTTCTGTGTTCTTTGAAAAGTTATACCCCCACTCTTCCTGAAGTAATTTCGAATCATAAAATGATTCGAAACTCAACTCGTGAACATTAAGAGCGGGCTGCGACTTTTTAGCATTTTTGATAAGAGCTATGTATTGATCGGGAGTATAAATCGGTCCGGATTTGAGGTTCTTTTTAACTTCTTTTTCTATGAGGCTATGAACACTGTCGGCTTCGTTTTGGGTGTCCTCGGATCAAAAAATTGTGCGTTATACTCTTTATGTTCAAAGTGTGAACGGCGAACATGTACAAAGTGGTGATGTACTTATTTTTGTTTTGCCCGCAGCAATTGTCAGAATAGAATATCACTTCCACTTCTTCTCCTTCCACTTCATCGCTTAAAGCTTTCAGGTATTTCCATATACACGAGCCAATTTCATTAGCTCCCCGTTTTGCATCTGACTCCGTCCAAAAATAGCAATAAACGTTTTTATAGGCCACCTTCGATTTATCATCAGTTAATTCCGTGACTGTTAAATTGTGGCAATTAAGCTTAGATTTGTAGTAAAACGATGAAGATTCACCTTTGGGACATTGCAATACTGCTTCCAAATCATAAATAGCTACTTTGGTATTTGCGTTTACCTTTTTGCGATCATTTTGCTTTTCTATTCGACTTGCAAATTTCTGTTCAATATGCTTTTGGTATTTGTCTTCCATTTCTTTCTTCTGGTCAGCATTGGCGTTACTGTAAGCGTTGCATAAATCGCACTGGTCTTTTTTGGGTTGGAAAAAGCCAAGGTTGAATTCAGTTGTAAATATTTTGTAGTATGCACTGTATGTACCGGGATCTTGTCCTTTTTCCTTCTGATCTGATTCAAAATCTTTGTATAAATCTTTTATATTTTTACTGCCGTCTATGTATTCTCTTGTAGTAGAAGCTCTTAAGTAGTGCGATTCAATCAGAGGTATGGAATTAATATGTGCCCTTATGTCAGCTTTTAATTGCGGGGCGAGTGTCTTGTGGTTCTGGTGTTTTCCCCTTAAATCTTCAAGCAAAAACCCATTCTCGTCGACTTTAGTCTGTGTCGTAAGTATCATACGGTCCGTTATATCTAGTGTAGCTTTGAAAAAGCTTTGCATACCCGAATTTGGATGCTACCAACAACAAAATGGAATGCTTTGTTGTTGCGTCTAGGTGTCTCAGCATTGGTGTACTTGTATTTTGGCACAACATCGAGCATACACGCACTGATGTAAGCTCTATGCCTTACTACATCTCCCATTTCCCAAAACCGGCTAAAGATTTCGTATCTGGTCTCCGTATCAATTTTCTTAGTGCAGTTTTGTCGGCATGTATCTGGGCAAGGAGGCTTGAGGCAACGAGCTTCAATTTTTTTTTTGGTTTCGGACAAAGATACGTACGATTTTCCTTTGTTTCTCAAGCGTTTAGCTTTGTTTTGCTTCCATTTATCAGGTTTTCTTGTACGCTTGCGGCCTCTTACTTGGGGCGTACTTTCTGAAGTAACGGAACTGCTAGAAGAAGTGTCTGATGCCGCAAATATATAATTTCGTCTTCTTGCCGGTTCATCACTCACAAAAGTAGGATCTCCATCGCTTAAGTCGGCTTCACTTTCGTCAGAATTAAGCGGAGATATTTGATAATCATGATGTTCTTGAGACTTTCTTGAGTGACGCGTACCAGTATCCTAAAAATATAATAATGAATTAGTCTTACAATTTTCAATTTAATCCAATAACTAATAATATAAAAAGCAGTAAAGTACTTACTCTTTCCTCATTTTGTTGTTGCGGAGATGTCTGTTCTATAAAGTTTTCGTCATTCGCTTCATAGAGGTCACGATTGTCTTTAGTTGATGTTGATGGCCGAGGCGGTACTTTTGGAGATTGAGAGCTGTCAGAGTCTGAAGAAGAGCTAGAGCTCGACGAAGAGCTGGAAGATGTTGAGCTGGAGCGAGACAAACTCGAACTTGAGGAAGATTTATTAATTCCGAGGCTCTCAGAGTTGCTGTCAAAGCATCGTCTTCGCTCAAGGTAGTGTCGCTATCGTCATAAGGCACCAAACTACTTTCAATTTTTTCACCTTCCAAGTGGTAAGTCTGTAATTAGAAAAACATTTTATTTACTATTTTATAAAATCAACCCCTACGTCCCTTGTAATAAGTATTAATTGATGTGCGGTCGACTGTACAGCAGTATCGCCCGCTTTGCATGTATCTTATGTCCGTTCTCGGGGTTTTGGCAACTTCTCTATCAATTTTCATCAAGATCAGAACACATAGACAGACAAACAGACAAAATATCAGACAGATGAACAGACAAATTTCACTATTTGCAGGTTGACAACGATAGGATTAAATAAATAAATAATATTTGGCTTCATACCTCTACAGCTTCTACATTTGTTGTTTCTTTAACAATTCCTTCAAGTTGAATAACCTCCGAATGGGAATTCTGTAACAAAAATTAATAATCAAACACCTTTTACTAAATCACATTTCAGTAGATGAAAGGTACCTATTGTTTTCATGTTTTTGGGCTTCCAGCAAGATCTTAAAGTGACAGTCACAAACATCCATGATTACTTACCTAAATAATATAAAATAATCGCAGGTTAGCAACAGCCTGCAATAGGTTGAAATAAATATATTTTTTAAGTTCCATACCTCTTTATTTTCTTCATTATTTGCATTTTTGCAGCATGTTGATTCTTGCGTTAGTAATTCTTTGTCTATTTCCATATAACCCGGACCATCATATATTTCTGTTTGCAACAAAAAAAATGTTTGATTAGAAAATGCAAAGTAGGTACCTAACTACCTACCTAAACATAGAAAGCGAAACAATGTTATAAAAATGTATCTCACCCCGTCATAAAGATTGTTTACATTATTATGTTGATTCTCGGCTTTTGAAATAAGACCTGGTGAATCATTCTGGCTTGTTACTAATCTTAATATCTTACTCGCCCTTGAATCCATCCTAAAATTAAAAGAAGATTATATTAAATTTGTTGTGTCGTCGGGAGCAAGATCAATAAAACAATTACTAATGTAATAGGTAGCAAAACCTATTTTATTTAATAAGACGCAGTTCAATAATAAATATTTTTAGCCAAAATCATTATTATCCTAATATTAAAGTAAATCAATTCACAATAACACACAGATTTTGTTTGTATTTTAATCATAAACAGCATTAAAACTCATAAGAATCTTGTCTTCATACAAATTTTAATACAATAATGAAACAAATCACATTCGAACCAAGTAATAACATAAACTTTTAATATTAAACTGCGTTAAACGGAAATCATTCACACTAACTGCAATATTTTTAAAAATAAAATGAAATTTATCCTAATGATACAAAAATATCTGCAAACATTTTTCTAATAAAGTGCACTAAAACTAACAATCGTCACTTTATGATTAAGCCAAAGTTTTTTTTTTTTTTTTTTATGTTATTTGTGGGGAAACAGGCTTACGGCCCACCTGATGGTAAGTGGTCACCGTCGCCTATTGACACCGGCAACACCCGGGGTATTGTCGATGCGTTCCCTACACTGAAGAAACCTCTTTACATTTCTCTTGAAGCGTGCCATGTCGTAGTCTAATGGGAAAACCTCAGATGGTAGCTCATTCCACATCTTGCAAGTATGGGGTAGAAAAGATCGCGTGAAGCGTGTGGTGCGCGATACCCAATTGTCGATTATATGTGGATGAGCTTTATTGCGTTGTCGAGAAGTGCGGTGGTAAAATCTCGACGACGGGATGAGATCAAATAGCTCCTCAGAACATTCCCCATTATACAGGCGGTAGAATACACTGAGCGATCCGATGTCACGGCGTTGACTCAGCGGTTCCAGCCTGTCGGTGAGTTTGGGATCACCGATTATTCTAATGGCTCTTCTCTGAAGGGAGTCAAAACGAAGCAATTGGTACTTTGGAGCTCCGTGCCAAAGATGGGAACAGTATTCCACGTGCGGCCGAACTTGCGCTTTGTACAGCAATAGCCGTTGTTGTGCCGTAAAATACTGTTTGGCACGGTTAAGGACTCCAAGTTTTTTGGAGGTGAGCACAGCTTTTGCTTCTAAGTGACTCCCATACTGGACCTCATTAGAAATTTCGACTCCCAGAATCCCTATACTCGCCGAGACGGGGAGAGGAATGCCCTGGAACCGTGGAGCTATTGTGAAAGGGGCCTTCTTTGTGGTGAACGCACAGACTTGCGTCTTGGTTGGGTTAAAGGTGACCAGATTAAGGTTACCCCAATCTGACACACGCTCCAAAGAGCCTTCAACCTCAGACACAAGTCTTTGTCTGTTGTCTTCCACTTCCGACCGAGAGACATTAGGGCGACCAGTGTAGAAAGTATCACCCGTACTGTCATCCGCATAACAATGAAGGCCGCTTATGTGCAGCATATCATTGATGTGAAGAATAAACAGTGTGGGCGATAGCACTGACCCTTGGGGTACACCAGAGTTAATGGGCATTGAGTCCGAGCAAGAACCATCTACAACGGCTCTTATGCTCCGCCCGGATAAGAAACTGGCGACCCAACTGCAAAGTCCCCCGGGGAGGCCGTATGAGGGAAGCTTCGAGAGAAGCGCCTTGTGCCACACCCGATCGAACGCCTTCGCGATGTCTAGACTAACAGCTAGAGCTTCCCCCCTACTCTCGACGGCTTCCGCCCAGCGGTGAGTGAGGTAAACTAGAAGATCACCAGCTGATCGCCCATGACGAAAGCCGTATTGGCGGTCACTGATCAGCTGGTGTTCCTCAAGATACCTAAGAAGCTGAGTATTAATTACTCGCTCCATCACTTTACAGAGTAGGGAAGTAATTGCTATAGGCCGATAGTTAGACGGATTGGTTCGATCCCCTTTTTAGGGATTGGGTGGACATGGGTCACTTTCCAAGAAGACGGCACGATACCAGTGGTATAAGACAATTCAAAGAGGGACGTAAAGACAGAACACAACTCAGGAGCACACTTTTTGAGCACAATGGCTGGAATGCCATCCGGCCCACTCGACTTTCTCACATCAAGGGAAAGGAGTTCCTTCCGTACCGCTTTCTGATGAAAACGTACCTCTGGCATGGAACTCGGACACCGAGGTATAACCGGTGCTGCAGCATTTCCGTCGAGGAGGGTCGAATTGGAGGCAAAAAGAGATCCAAGGAGATCGGCTTTCTCTTTTGCACTATGGGCCAGAGATCCGTCCGACTTGAGTAAAGATGGTAAGCGGGACTGGCAGAAGTTACCCTCAGCAGCTTTGGCAAGAGACCAGAAGGCTCTACTTCCAGAAGGATACCCCATTAACTGGTCGCCAATTCTGCTGATGTGCTGCTTCCTCGCTATAGCCATGACCTTTTTGCTCTGTCTGGAGGCAGCATTGAATTTTTTCCACAAACGGGAAACTTCGGGAACCTGGCACTCACGCGCTACAGTCCAGTTCTTAAAGGCAGCCAATTTGCTGCTGACTGTAACGGCACAAGCCCGGTTGAACCAGGGTTGACTCCGGCCACCAACACGCACTACAGAGTTGGGGATGAAACATTCCATACCCTGAAGTATGACATCAGCGACGGAGTAAATAAAATGTCTTACCTTGTAGTCAAACAATGAAACTTTCCATTTTATTTCGTTTTAATATCTCGAAACTAGGGTGTGTCCTTGAACAGTGCCGGCGCATCACTGAATTCGTCGTTTTATGATTGCTGAGTTGACAGCGATCGTTAATCAAAAAGAGACGGATGACCATATCTATCTCCTTTATTTACGTCGCGACGTAAATAAAGGAGATAGATATGGTCATCCGTCGTATTGAAACGGCTGTTGGAGCGAGCGTATTCTCGTTTCAAAGTTAATGCACTTTATGACAAAAACTAAAAACCCGTAATTTCGAATTAATGCGTTTTATTATTAAGGGTGCGATATGTTAAAGGAGCATAAAATACCCCGAAGTAGGTCGAAGTCCACATTATTGAAAGCGCTGCTGAAGTCAAGGAGTATCATTGCTGTCAGCTTCTGACTTTCCATCCCAGACCGAATGTCGTCTGTTATTTTAACCAGGGCTGTTACGGTGCTATGACCTGGACGGAAACCAGGTTGAAAAGAATTTAACAGGGAGTTTTTGGAAAGGAAGGTACTTAACTGTTGATGAATAAGGCGTTCAAGGAGTTTAGATAAGTAAGGAAGGATTGATATTGGACGGTAATCAGCAAAAGAGGAAGGATTGGATTTTTTAGGTAAGGGAATAATCTGAGCTTCTTTCCAGGCATCGGGAAATGAGCCAGAATTGATAGAGGAATTTAGGATATGCGTAATAACGTGGATAATTTCATCAAGAATGGGAAAAATCATATTTCGACTGATACAGTCATTGCCCACAGCATTTGAAGTAATAGATGCAATGCTCCTTTTAACATCACAATCGTCGAATTGACTAAACTGAAACTGAGGGAAGTCTGGGGTTGGCTGAGAAGAAAGATATTTTAGTGTATTGAGCTTAATTAATCCATCAATATTTGAGGAATATGAAAAGTGCTGATTGAGTAGATCATTGTCTAAGTTTTTAGGAATAGATTCTTGTTTTGATTTACCAACACCCAGTGTTCTAAGAAATTTCCATACTTTGGATGAATCATTACTTTTATCAACAGAATCGTGAATGAATCGGCGTTGTGCATCCCTACACAACCTGTTGCAGTGATTGCGGCGATCGTGATATTTGGCCTTATTGACCTCCGTAGGCTTGCATGCCATTCTTACTTTTGCCATAGCCTTTTTGTGCATTGCAGTGCGGATTTCGTCCGTAATCCATGGCATGGCGCAGGGAGGTGTTTAATTTTGATAGCACGTATGGGTGCATGTATGTCGTAAAGCTTGTTGAGTTGACTATTGAAAGAAGCTACCATGTCATCGGCGTTACAAGCACTCATGACCTCTGACCAATCAATATTTCGGGCATCCTCACGAACGTTCTCAAGGTTTATTCCACCAAAGTTACGCTGCATGTGGATTTTAGGCTTTGCTTTCGGCGGACGAACTTTGTATGACAAGTAGATCAGATCGTGATAAGAGAAAGCAGCCGCCGAAGTTTGACCATGCATAGCCACATTGTTTGGCGAAGATACGAAAATTAAGTCAAGAAGAGAAGGAGAACAATCCGGAAAGGAGTGAGTAGCTGTTAGAGGAAGTATGGTCAAGTTGCTAGCCTTAGCGAGATTTTGAAGTGAGAAAGAGCGAGAGTCCTGCTTTAGGAGGCAAGTGTTAAAGTCACCCATAATAATGGTGTGGTTATAAGAAGGAGTAAGGTCTTCGAGAAGCCTTTCAAGAGACAGAAAATAGTTGTTACGAAAGTGATTGCTATAATAGACCCCGAGTAGAATTTTGGTGCGAGAGAGATGAACTTCAGCAAAGAGGTGTTCGCCTGCGCCGGGAGATGGTGGTTGTGGAGACATGTGAATCACGGAGTAGGGGATGTGCGCGCGTAAGTATATAGCTACGCCTCCACCACGTCCATCTGAGCGGTCATTTCTTATTAAAATAAAACCTGGCAACGAATATGAAGTAGTTGGCAAACAGGGTTTTAACCAAGACTCGGAGACTAATATAGCATGAATGTTAATTAGATCAAAAGACGCCAAAATATCTGGGTAATGAGCCGGAATGCTCTGCGCGTTAATGTGTAGGACATTAAAATTTCTTGAGACATCTCTAAACTGTGTTTCAAGAGTATGGAAAAGAGTTGGAATACTGCGAAAACTGTCGTCGCTGCTTGAATCATCATCATTAGCACAAGACAAAAATGATAAAAAATTCTCATCACCACTTGAAGATGACATAAAATAAAAACTTAACTTAATAAACAACAAAATTTATACTTAACTAAAACTTATTAACTAAACTACTTTTATACCAAAATGTATTAAGCGTTCTTGCCAAGTGTCTTGGTATAGAAATCCACATAAACACTACAAGTTTAGCGAGAGTCGATACTAAATTAATGTAAAGTTTGGAGAATAGCCATTGAAGTCGTAACCACACAAAGAATAAAGGTGAACAAAAAAAATATATGAATCTGTGGTGTTTCATAGACTTGACAGTGACAGCTAATAATGCCAATGAATGAGTGTCAAGAAGTTTTACAAATGAAAAAGTCAGCTCAACCAACACAACAAAAAACGAAAATAAGTGATAATTTTAGGGTAATGAAACAATGGAAAAAAAAGTGGTTGGGTATTTGGATTACCTGTATGAAATAGACTACCTCTTGAGCGGACTTTGCTTGAATGCTTGGCACATAACATGACTACTTCCTGGTCGTCACTACACGTCTCGATTTCGGCGCAGCAGAATCCTTGGCTGTTGCTGCTGTCGCTGGTTTCGCAGCTGCCGCCGAGGGAGAGGGCCCTGCCATCTGAGCGCTTGATATTTTATCAAGATCAGCCATGCAGCTCACACGGCGCCTGGTGTCATCGGGCCCAATGACGAAGACGTAGCCCTCGCGTGTCCAGCTCTTACTGAGTCCAAAGCGTTGCCTGGCTTGCATGAAGACTTCGTGGCGCAATCGAGTCAAAAATTCAGAAAGAGTTATGCCCGTGTTTTTAAGATTGGTCTTTGCAAACCAAATCTTATCTCGAACAGACACATCCCGCAACTTCACAAGAATGGGTCTGGGCCGATCAGATGTCAGACGGCCCATCCTATGACAACGATTTATGTCTTGTGTTCCAAAGCCAGGCATTTTAAGGCGTTCAACAATGACTTTCTTCACGGTGACAGCAGTATCTTCGTCCATCTCCTCAGTTACCCCATGGAGGAGCAGATGTTTACGGCGACTCACCATCTCCAGCTGGTCTACTGCCTGTGCGGTGGCCTGGATTTGTTCCTGGAGAGCTCGCAATGCAGTCATAACAAAAGACTTGAAAGTGGAGAACTCTGATGACAGGCTGGATACTGATGCTGGTGCTTCAGACTGCTTCAGCTTACCCTCATAGGCAGCCATTTGCTCAACGAAGAGAGCCTGCATTTGAGCCATGGATCCTTTGATTGCTTGCATTTCCTCCATTTTGAAATGTGGCAGTGATGTGTAACAGAGGGTGATAACTGTATGTTGTGTTTTTGTGTGGTTATTGTAAGGTGCTAAGGGAGATAACACTTGTTGGCAGGTATTGTACTTTATACTTTGATTTTAAGCATAAATAATGACTGTTTTAAACAATAATAATATGTTTTTACGAAATTAAAGGAGAACAATTTTGTGAGGTGTATCTTTTAAAACACCTACCCGCAATCGAGTCAAAAATTCAGAAAGAGTTATGCCCGTGTTTTTAAGATTGGTCTTTGCAAACCAAATCTTATCTCGAACAGACACATCCCGCAACTTCACAAGAATGGGTCTGGGCCGATCAGATGTCAGACGGCCCATCCTATGACAACGATTTATGTCTTGTGTTCCAAAGCCAGGCATTTTAAGGCGTTCAACAATGACTTTCTTCACGGTGACAGCAGTATCTTCGTCCATCTCCTCAGTTACCCCATGGAGGAGCAGATGTTTACGGCGACTCACCATCTCCAGCTGGTCTACTGCCTGTGCGGTGGCCTGGATTTGTTCCTGGAGAGCTCGCAATGCAGTCATAACAAAAGACTTGAAAGTGGAGAACTCTGATGACAGGCTGGATACTGATGCTGGTGCTTCAGACTGCTTCAGCTTACCCTCATAGGCAGCCATTTGCTCAACGAAGAGAGCCTGCATTTGAGCCATGGATCCTTTGATTGCTTGCATTTCCTCCATTTTGAAATGTGGCAGTGATGTGTAACAGAGGGTGATAACTGTATGTTGTGTTTTTGTGTGGTTATTGTAAGGTGCTAAGGGAGATAACACTTGTTGGCAGGTATTGTACTTTATACTTTGATTTTAAGCATAAATAATGACTGTTTTAAACAATAATAATATGTTTTTACGAAATTAAAGGAGAACAATTTTGTGAGGTGTATCTTTTAAAACACCTACCCGCCAAAAAAAGTATATATATAATAATAATACTATCAATCACCAATCAATACTATATAAACTTGAGAGCAAAAAAATCGCACATTCATGATTTTTTGACATAACTAAAAAAAAAACAAAAAATATTATGTTTCTGTAATGCAGATTCATAGTCTATTTTAATACCTATCCAGTGGTATCTGATTTGTCTTTCAATCATTACATAAAAATGCTTTTGTGGATCAATAACAAAAATGCATGTTTAGTAAAAAATTCTTTATTCAAGTATTGGTGTCAAAGTTATGAAATTAAAAGATAAAATTAATTAAAAGTTTGTTATTAATACCGAGTGTTCCCTCCCCTAGCCTGAATCACTGACTCCATCCGTGTTTTCATTGATGTTACTAGACTTTTGATAAAGTCTTGAGGAATAGCCTCCCATTCCTCTGCGATCGCCTGTTGCAGCTCCTGTAGAGTCGATGGAGGAGCATCTCGGCCTCGAACTCTTCTTTTCAGCTCGTCCCATAGATGTTCGATGGGATTGAGGTCTGGGCTTCGAGCTGGCCACTCCACAACGGTCACATCCACCTCTTGAAGGTACTCGATCACTATGCCAGCAGTATGCGGTCTTGCATTATCTTGCATAAACAGAAAGTTTTCGCCGATAAACCCAGCATAAGGTACGACGTGGCTCTCGAGTACTTCCTCAATGTATCGTATGGAAGTCAATCCTCTTGATTGGCGACCAGTATTCGGTCCGGTGATGAAGGCAAGCTCGGTTTTTGCTTCCATAGACATGCCTCCCCAAAACATGATTGATCCACCGCCATAGGCGACACGTTCTGTTATGCAGCATTGGGCAAATCGCTCTCCCGATCTTCTATACACCTTCCCCCGTCCGTCGTTGCCATGCAAGCACATCCTGCACTCATCAGAGAACAGGACTGCACTCCACTGCTCTTCGGTCCAATTCAAATGGTCTCGAGCGAACTGAAGGCGGGCTTCTCGGTGGGCTGGGGTCAATTTCGGCCCGTTTGCTGGCCTGTGTGCAGTCAGGCCACCTTCTCTCAATCGTCTTCTGACTGTCCACCGGCTAACTTCTACTTCACGAACTTCTTGAAGTCGTTGGCCCAGTTGAACTGCGTTCAAACGACGATTTCTTAAAGATGTCGTTATAAGAAAGCGGTTATCACGCTCTGTTGTAGCACGGGGACGGCCCGATCCTTGTCGCCGTTGGTAGCCACCAGTCTCTTGATACCTCTGGTATACACGCCGAACGGTAAATCGGCTCAAACTCAATTGTCGAGCCACTTGACTTTGCTTAAGCCCCGATTCAACAAGGGCAACCACTTGAGCGGCTACTTCTGGTGTAGTATCCATTTTCGTGTTCCGTTTGAAGCCAATATCAATAGAGAACCTTTCACACTGTACGTTGGTATGCAAATGATGACCATTCCCTCAATATGCACTCTTTTATACCTGCGATAAATCCCGCCGCCGGCCTTACCTGGATCGAGCGACATAAGGGGGTCTATTGTTTTGTTGCTAATGAGTTGTTTTTAAAGGTAAATGTCAACCCTTTATCAGTTCTGCGAATGCCTAGATTATGCACTTTAATTTAATTTGATTTTAATTTGCTGTAAGCTCCAAATAAAAAAAAAATTAACTTTTAAGTAAAAATGTGCGGATGTGCGATTTTATTGCTCTCAAGTGTGTGTATATATATATATATATATATATATATATATATATATATATATATATATACATATATACATATATATATATATATAATAATACTATCAATCGTTTCAATTCGTTCCTTTATAAGAGCCATTATAGACGTCAGGTTTTGTCCAATGTTTTTTTTTAGCCACGTAGTTTTTCAGTATTCCCCATATCTTTTCTATTGGATTTAGGTTCCGGTGATAAGGAGGTAATCGCAGAACTTCGAAACCTTTCCATCTGACTAGTTCATCGATTGCAAAACTTTTGAACCTGTCTTTATTCTTTAATATTAAATCATACAGTTCAATTTTTTCATTGATTCTTCAAACGGAATATTCTTCTCTGTCAGCCATGCTTGCATTAGGTTCTTATTTGAATTCGAATTAGGACATTTTTCTGTTACAACGTTGTGGTAAGACGCATTATCCATGACTATAACCGATTTTTGTGGGAGATTAGGTAGCAGTTGTTTTGTAAGCCATGATTTATAGTTTTCAAAATTCATATTGTCATGGTAATCGCCACTTGTTGAGGATGCTTTATATATTAAGCAAGCATTTGGAACGAACCCTTGACTTCCTCCGACGTGAACAATTATGACCCGCATTCGAAACCTGTTTGTTTTTACCCAAACGTCAAAATCCGCCATCTTGTTACGTCACACTTCCACAGTCTATTCTTTCTCAGGGTGCCATATGCATTGAAAATTTCTGATTACTTTATTCGCAAAATGCTTGACTTTATTCATCCCTTTGCAGTTTGGTTCGGATATGCATAAGCATCGCAAAGTTTGCTCAAACCGCCTGCCTGACATGGTGTATGAGTAAATGGGGTGATAGTACAGTGTATCAGTGGTGGTAAAAGATTTTCTTATACTTGGGTTCTCATGGTGCCTTTGTAATAAACATAGGGCCAAGAATTTTTTAATTTCCTCTCTGTCTGTAGGTTTAAACGCCTGCATTCGAGAGCCTCTTGTATGTGGTCTGTTGGAGGAACATAATTTTTCTGCATATGCATTTGTGCATGTGACAATAAAATCAATCAATTCAGCAGTAAATAAGTGATCTAGAACATTAATAGGTGTTGTGTTACCATCTAGGTGTACTTGTGGCCCAGCATTAGTCGCATCAAACTCAAATTCTGAAATAGATGCAGTGGTAACTTCCCAAACACAATCACCATTAGTTGGTATTGAGATGGCTCGAGGAGATTGGTGGTTTTCGTGAGATTCCTGTGCATTTCTTGGAAGGCTACTGTCATTGATCCTTGCATCTGATAATAATGACTCTACCTGTTCATAAGTAGGAAGAGTATCATCAGGTGTTATTTGTTGTATGTTAGGTGATTGAGTAGGAATGGCATTTAGACCTAAATCTGGACTATGGCGTGAACTGACATCATTCGTCTCAAGAGGGTTGATGTCATGATTTCTTTGAGTAGGAATGGCATTTAAAGCTGAATCTGGACTTAAGGCGTAAACTGACATCATTCGGCTCAAGAGGGTTGATGTCATGATTCCTTTGAGTAGGAATGGCATTTAGAGCTGAATCTGGACTATGGCGTGAATTGACATCATTCGGCTCAAGAGGGTTGATGTCATGGTTCCTTTGATGTAAAGTCTGCATAGTACCTAATACTGGATCCAGACTTTGTGAATTGTTTTGATCTGACAACAATTGGTCGGAGATGTCACTTACTGTGCGGTCATCATCATCTTGCTGATGTTGCTCACTCACATTATCAGACGAATCAGAGACATCTTCAGCTGGATTGTAGTCACTATCTGATCCATATTTTCCAGCAGAATCAGCGTAAGGATCATATGCCGGAGAACGAGACCCATCACTGCCTATAGCGCTAAATGGAATGCTCTCCTGCTCATCTTCAGATCTTTCTGACTCTTGAAAGTCATGGTCGCTGCCATCACTCTGAGATGATGCTTCATCAAATAGCTTTTGTAGGTTGTCGGTGTCAGATGGATTGACTTGTTTTCGATGAGATACCTGTAAATAACAATACAACATTTAATTTGTGTTTATGCTAAATTTAGCTACTAGCATAAATTTTAATTTATGCTAGTAAACAACAAAATAAATGAATTACAATTCACAAATTTTTGATTTCAACGCCCGAAAAATCCCCCAAACAACGTGACCTCACTCCGGGGCAGTAACCGGGCGACTGAACAAATCGCCATACATTGACGAATGCTATGCAAGGTGTGTCTCGTTTCGGGGGATGCGGGGGTAGCGGACAAGACTATTTTGTTCACTCAATAAATTGTGCTATGGGACACTTGCAGTATCTAGGGTTGAATAAAATTGGACAGAAAATGTATAAGTTTCACAATTTCTTTAGGAAAGAGCCCTGCTATAGTCATTACGTCAAAACCAAAGGAACAAAAAATGAATGCTATCGCAGGTGCGTCAATGAGGATACGTTCAAAACAGCTGTCATAACAGGTACGTCCGCGAACGTGTTAACCCTTTATAAGACAGAGGAAGTGGCTGAAGGTATGAAAATAAAAATTACAGAAATGGGTCTAGTAAGATACCTATATTTCAATTTTTTTTTTTTTTTTTTTAATTTAAAAAAAACATGGTGTCCACTATTTGGACAGAGCCTTACTATGCCTTATGAAATTCTGCAAAACATGGGACAGCACAAAGAGGAACTTCGCACCGGGTGCATTGAAGTTTTGATTTCTTGCTGTTCTCTTTGCTGCTGCAAGCTCTGCATCTTCTAAATGTTGGAAGTGGACCTGGGAGGTGGGAGCCGACATCAGTAAGCCGTAGATTGTCTGGGAGACCATACTTAGCCTTCTGCCTGCTTTCAATTCTTGGTTTTTTGTTCACAAAAGATGGCAAGTTAGATACCCTCTTCTTCCTACTGGTAAAATTGCCAATCAAATTCCTTCCCAGTGTTGTACGGAACTGCAAATTGTTAATTGGGTATTGGACTCTTCTTGAATACAAGATGTGTGCATTAGTGATGGCAGCATCTATAAGAAAATAAAATATTCTCATCCACCATCTCCGACTTCTCCTAGCTACAGGATATGTGCTTCGTTTTTGGTCAAACCGGTCCACTCCCCCCATCCTCTTGGTATATTCCACAATACCTAGTGGACAAGACACCTCTTGTTTGCTTCCATCCTTTTGGGTCCTCTTGCATGTCACTTTGTTCTTAGGATGAAAGGCAGTGCTAAGAATGTTGACTAGTTTAGTATCCATCCATGTAAAAAAAGCGACATTTCTGTTTACCCGCCATTTATAATCCCCTTTCTTCATGTTTTTGGCTGACTTACCTTTCTTAGCAATCACTTTTTTTAATTTTTTGGGTAAATTGGTTCTATTGGGTCTTACTGTTGCTGTAGAATATATTTTATTTTCAAATAGTCTCTGCATCAGTTCAGTAGAAGAAAAAAAGTTATCAAAAGCAACATGAATGTGATCCATCTTTTCATCAATCAGTGCTTTGCAGAGACTATTTACTACAGCAGCACCTAACCCAAATTCTGTTTCATTCCCCTTTTTGCCGGTATATACTTCAAATTCATATAAGTAACCACTGTCACTATCACACCTGGCCCAAATCTTGAAGCCCCTTTTTACTGGCTTATTGGGCATGTACTGTTTCAAAGTGCTACGGCCCTTGAACTTCACCATACATTCGTCTATGCTTTGGGATGTAGAGTTCTTTGCTCCCTTTTGAAAAGCAGTGTTCATGCTGTTGACTACGGGCCGAATCTTGTAGAGTTTATCATACTCTGGTTCTCCCCTTTTGGGCATTTTTGTGTTATCATTTAGGTGTAGATTTCTCAGTATCATTTTGAATCTTTTTGAAGTCATCACATCTGCAATTTCCCTTACGCAAAATAGTGGGTCTGTTGACCAATATAAATCTATATTAGGAAGAGAGTGCACACCCATTAGTACCAACATTCCGAAGAAGGCCTGCATCTCTTCAGCAGAGACATCAATCCAATTTTTTTGTTTATTCTGTGCAGCATAAAGATTGGTCTGCGCTAAAATTAGAGATAATACATCATCAGAGAAAAAACATCTAAAATATGCAAGAGGACTACTTCTGTTTGGGAAGGTTGTGTTTGCTTTTACTGGAATTTCATCAAATTTATCAATAGGTGCATTATGAGGGAACATCATTTTCTTCCAATCATCATCGATATCATCTTCATCTTCTTCAGATTCCGATATAGACGACTCTGCACTATTGCTTCCTAGAACATCATTATCTGTATCACCAGCTCCTGAGTCCTGCCCTGCAGAGGGAACTTCCAATGGTTTACTCCCGGAAGGAATTGGCGAGTTCTGTGATAGCAAATTTATGGCAACCTCAGGCTGTCTTCGTGAGGCAGACGGTGAATCCAAAATACCCTCAAGCTCTTCCTGACTTGGTTCCACGAAAATCGCCTCATTTTCTCTTTCATCGCTTTCGAATCCATCCTCTGACTGTTCACCATCTGATAAGCCAAAAAGCTCTTCTAAAGTTTCCTCTAGTCTATCTAGAGGTATAACTCTCTGAAACAGAAAAACCTGTTGACCAAACGGGCTCTGGGCAATATATGGACGTCATAACTTTTCTTCAAATCTGTATGTTTTTTTTTTGTAAATGTTGAAATATACTCATAAATGATAAGTATGCAATATTTCTAATAAATTGTAATTCAAAACTTACCCTTCTACTCATTATTTTCAAAGATTTTTCTAGATTTGTTTTACCAACGATAAACCACCAAATTTTGAGAGAAAAGTAACAGCTGTTTGCAATTTGGTCGCCATATTTTTTTTTTTTTTAAGTTTCGTTTCGGAACCCTTCACGTTGACGTTTGTCCTTATGTCAAATTCAATTTGACGAATACTGAACGAGTAATTGAACAAAACGTGTGGTGTCCATTATATGGCCAGAGCCTTAAAAAGGGTTAAAGACTGTTAAGAAAAATAGATTTTCAACTTCTCATACGTTTCTCATTTGATTCATAATAAGATTTATTATGTCACATTAATGCCTATGACTCTTTGTGTGGACGGGCCAGTTAAAATCAGTACAGTCTTCTTTACACTTTTGATTCATATCTAGAAATGCCATATCAGATCTGAAGTAACTGATAAGTTTTGAAGCTCTTACGATGATAAGCTGGTCGTAATTTTTGTTCATTCTTTAGAAAGCTATTTGATTATCACATTAATAAATGAATAAGTTCTCTGTAGGTTATCCTTTGAATGCAATCGATTCATCACTTAAAATCACAACATAGAAAACCGATGAATGTAGAAAGTCCTAGCTCCTAGGCAGATGATTTTCATTATTTATTTTTCCCGAAGCATAATAAGTTCCGCTGAAATAGGGCATGCGAAAGAATTCTTTGTTATCTGTAGATCAAAGTACATAAAATTGTTAAATAAAGAAACTTCAGAGTTGAAGTCTTGGTGGCCAAAATAATTTTCAAGTTGGGACCTTAGTAAGATACTTCATTTCTGCTGTTCATTCATTGCGTGTCATGTTTTTTTCAGATTAGCGTATTTGAATCAATGATACTTTATTAGAAGCTTGACCCATCGGACATGCGTACTTAATAGTAGTGATATTTGAGTTGGCAAATTAACAATAGCACCTAGATGTATCCTAGTGATTGATACCTATTTGATAATAAGGCAAAGGAGTTTGAACTTGATCATTGTATGTAGTATTAGAACTGGTGCTACTAAGTGCAGTCGAAGGTCGAGATGAATAGGTAGTCTGGTAGGTCAGAGCATGAATATCATACATTAGTTTGTCTCGGTCGTTCTCGTTCATTTTTTTCAATTTCTTTGCTAACATATTACAGAAATAATCGGTTCGTCAAATTCTCGGCGATTCACCTTTATCTGTAGTATGTCGAGAGACATTTTTTATATCGCATTTAGATATCCAATCTATTTGGCTTTGAGAACTACCACGATTCCAACAAAAGGTAAATAATTCTTGACGTATTACATCTGGATGGTGGGAGTTGGACTTGAAATCGGATCATTGACGCACCCACTGGTGGTCACGTGTTTGAATGTCCCCAAACGCTTGATTGAGGATATTGACTTTCTCTTCCCTAAGAGTGGAGTTTTGGAATTTGAAGATGATCTCGGGATCTTGCACAAGTCGGGTCAGAATGAGTGACAAGTCCTGATTTAGTAGTCGTACTAAAGTTCCTGCAGATAGTCCTAACTGCATCAAACTTAGCAAGGGGTTGGCACCGCAGAGTGGAGTCAAAGTCATGTTGTTGTTGGTGTTAAATGACACCCTCAGATATTTACTCAAGAAAATGGAGTTTGGGATGACAAATAACTTACCAGGGAGACTCTCTTGTGGTAGGCTTTCGGAATCTGAAGTGGGTGCAGGTATTGGAGATCTGGTGATTCGGGAAGTAGAATGAGAGGCTTCT
Organism: Philereme vetulata; assembly: GCA_918857605.2. Taxonomy (NCBI): domain Eukaryota; kingdom Metazoa; phylum Arthropoda; class Insecta; order Lepidoptera; family Geometridae; genus Philereme; species Philereme vetulata. The sequence goes on from OU975446.1 coordinate 4,074,324, forward strand.
GATGTTTTAGAATCGAGTTTCTGGGCAATATTGGATGTTAGGCTGTTTAATTGTTTAGTCATATCTTGATTGAATGATTTATCCATTTCAACCTGTTCCTTAAGCTGTCGGGCGGTTACAGCAAGATTGTCGGTGGAGGTTCCCAATGTTGACAAACTGTGATTGACGAGTCAAGCATGTTGGAGTTGATAAACTGAGGTCATTCCGATTATGCAAGATAGCAGAGAGGAATAACTCATATGAGCCGATTCTGCCACATATTGTTTGATTAGAGCCCAATCAGGTCCACAAAGTTTGATCAGCAAGATATACTGTGTATACAGTCTTTTTGGGTCGAATAGATTAACGGCTGATACTTCCTTAATTGTACTGATGAGCTGTTCATCCATAGGGTTATCCACATCATGTAAAACCTGACCCAAGGTGGAATGTAGCACTGGATCTCCACAATTGAGTGGGTTACATCTTTGTAGGGGATATCTTTGTGTGATTATCTGGAATATCTCCACAGTTTCGTTTACAAATAACATCTTTGCAGGGATGAGATCTTCTTTTTCAGTAGTTTAAGTCTGACCGTGAGTTCTTTTAATTTTGTTTTCTTTTTAATAGATTTCTTTCCCTTAGACTTTGGTGAATATTAACTTTTTTAACGAATATTTTTCTGAATAACAAATTCGCTTTCTCATTATCAGCGCCCACGCATAACTGACGCGCGATCGGAGGCGTACCTAAGAAACGCGCCGGGGTGAAAGAAGGGGGCCGGTCTGGCTAGAGCGGCGTATTGATCACTGTACACGAAACAATACTCTATCCTTATGATGTAAGATTTTCGCTATAAAATGAAATGTTTTAAATGTAGTAACTGTTCGATAAACACACACCAGTGCTGTATCTTTGACGGCTGAAATGCTGTATCTCTTTAAAATCAATGTCCATCACAGAAAAATAATGTTGTAACTGTATTTTATACTGGACGTATTGTCGTATCTATTTTATTTTAAAAAGTTGCGATTTTTCCTCTATTTACAGCAGTTTGTCGTGTAAGCAGTAGAAAAACTAGAAAAAGATCGATGGCGTATCATAATTTTTTTTCATCGTAGAAAGACGAGACATAGACCATTCGACGCGGCTTTTTTTGCTCATTAACAATATACATAACGTCGCTTATACCTATATAACAACACAGCGCAAGTAAATTTTGTCGACTTTTCAGGAGAGACAAAAAAAGTATTTATTAATTGTTTTGACAACTTAATAAGTAATTAATGGTTTTAAATAGTTTTAGTATAGTTAAGATATAATTTAAAAATATAATGGAGCAAGTTCTATTGATAGGATCTTTTTAAATTGATTTAGGCGGTGTTTTGCTATAAATTCAAGGACTTAAGCTGTGTTTCTTGTAATAAGAAAAGGCAATCAGTGAATCAGACTTTTATTTGAGATCACAAATCAGTACAATAAAAATGAAATAGAAACCTTATAATCAAAAATTCTAAAAAAATGTATTTATCGAGACTTTTCTGTAAGTAGTTACAGCATTATAGACACTGGTGGCGAAAAGGTCTCGCTCTTTCAAAAATAAAAAAGGTGAAGATTATAAAGTTATAGTAGCAAAAATTATGTTGGTATTACTTAACTTAAATAGTAAATTATTCTAATAGATAGGCTTGGGTTATATTAAGTAGGACTACCCTGTCTGCCCTTCGGGTCTGTGTGAAACCTTGGGATAGGTAAACTGAGACCATAGACAGGGAAGTCATAGAGTAGTTTATATATTTAGATTACCAGGATCAACATCCTATAAATAACCCCTTCCGATATGCAAACAATAAGGAACAAATTATAAACTAGAAATTATTAAATACTAATAATATTTTTACAAATGTGGCAAATCATCGTAGAATTTATGGCAAGCTGCAGGTATAACTCTTTAAATCCTGTAGATCCATAAATTTACGAGCAGAAATCGGCAACCTACCCGAGTAGAGTTTGGGCAGAGAGCTGATTGGTTTAATTCGATGAAGAGGAGTAGGTCGTTGGGGCAACGGCTTTATCTCGTCTTTAAAATTAAGTTTATACCATATTGTACCATCTGGCCTGTACTCCAATATTCGACTTCCATATTGTATTTGAACGAGCTGATCGTAGCGCTCAGCAGCCGGCATATCGGATGTCATATTGATGGTGTATGCGTCAATAATTTGAGTTATGCTGATGATATGGTGCTGCTGAGCGCCTCGGTCTGTGGATTGAGAGAGCTGGTGAGGACGTGTGAGGAATACGCCACTGGTCATGGGTTAAAATATAACCCTAAAAAGAGTTAGTTTATGGTCTTTGAGGTCGGTACGAAACGTCTTGAAAGTGTCCCAACCTTAAGTCTAAACGGGATTATCTTAGACAGAGTATATACATTTAAATATCTTGGGCACGTTGTCACTACAGACCTCAAAGACGATGAAGACATCGAACGGGAGCGGAAGGCGCTGTTCGTGCGTGCGAATATGATTGCTCGCAGGTTTGCGCGTGGTTCAGAGGGGGTTAAGCTGACTTTATTTCGGGCGTACTGTACCTATCTGTACTCGTGCAGCCTGTGGGAGAAGTATACGCAGGCGGCGTACAGTGCACTCTGCGTCCAGTATTACAATGCACTCAGGGCGATGCTGGGGCTGCCCCGCTACTGCAGTGCATCAGGGATGTTCGCGGCGGCGCGGGTCGACTGTTTCCATACCGTCATGCGCAAGCGAGCCGCGTCCCTGGTGCATAGGCTGCGGGCCAGCGCCAACACCGTCTTGGCAATGATAGCCGGCAGAGTAGACTGCCCGTACACCAGACATTGCTGTCACAGGCATGCTCTCAAAATAAGTAAACATTAGTTTACTTATTGTGTTTCAAGCAATTATGTAGCTCATATAGGAAAGCCTATATGAGCTACATAATTGCTTGAAATAAATGTATTTTATTTTTTATTACCATTCCAGGAATGTTCAAATAGTGAGTTTCATAATACCCAGTTACATCACCTAATTTAATAATAAATAAAGCACATACCTACATTATTTTATAGCTACGAATATGCCAATTTAGTGTATTATTATTGGTACCTATTTAATAATATATTGTTTTGCCGATTTCGGACAGTGATTTGAACATTCTAAATGTTGATGCAACCTTTGGAGGGGCCAGCCATGATGCATCCATCTGGCGTCAGTCAGAAATTAACCCACATATTCAACAACTCTATAATGATGGGGAAACTCTCTGGCTTTTAGGAAGATATAAATATTAGTAGGTTTTTCCAATTCTGGCCAAACTTTTTCCAATAATTCAAGTACTAAACTTATATTTATGCTTATTTAATCTTTAATGTATTTGATTTCTTTGCAGGTAGGTGACTCTGGGTATTCTGATTAGTATTTTGGTATACTCTGGCCTTGGCTTCTGACCCCTATTGTCAATGCTGGCCCTGAGACTCCTGAGGAACATTACACAAATGTCCACTGCAAGGTCAGGAACATTGTTGAACGATGCATAGGAGTAATTACGGCCCGTTGGCGTTGTTTGCTGGTTCACAGAGTACTCCATTATGACCACTGGGAAAAATAATAAATGCATGTTGTGTCCTACATAACATGGCCAATAGAGATAGGCTTCCTGTACCTGAGCTGGCACCCGCAGACATCCAAGCTGAAAGAAATCAGCAAGAACAACATAGGGATCAAGTTGAGGACCAGAATAAATCCCAGATGCTGCAAAATGGACGTCGACTAGTTTCTATTATTGTTCAGAGGTTGTGGAATAACAGAACATAGCTCTGCATCACTATTTGTGGCGTTATTTGGGGGTTTTTCATGGCTTCTTTATTTTATTAAACACTATTTGCTGTGTAAAATATTAAAATAAATTAGGACAGGCGTTGTTTATGTTACAATCTATATTAAAACAGCATTTTTGTAATCTTTAATTGTACTTAAGTGATTGTAATGTGTTTTGTGCGTTTAATAATAAATGAATAAATAGATGACAATAGTCATTTTCATGAGAAAACATACCGAAATAAATGTAAGACTTACCAGTCATAACAGCTGGCCTCGTGACACAGTTTCTGTTTTAGTTTTTGAACCCTCGTGGTTGTCGAGAAACTGGGCTTTCTGGAAACAACAAAATAATATAGTGTAGGTACATTTTGTCAGATGTCCGAATTCAACTTCGTGCCTCATCACATCAGTTTGAAAAAATACTTTGGGTTAGTTTTCGGAAACAAGTTAATATTATATAATAATAATGGGGCTGTGTTTAAAATATGTTGAATTAGTTATTTTCATAACCCACCATGGAATCTCGTAGGTGTTAAAGGTCGTTGCCTGTCTGGAGCTGCTGCAGTCGCATCAGTTGTACCTGAAAATTATAGTAGAAAAATATTAGGATCTATAATTATGCAGACACCAAATGAGGTTAGTTATAAAAGTGAGAAAATCAACTTACAAACTCTACTGGTATGCCCTCTGATAGATGGAGACTGGAAGTTTGCTGGTGGTGGTGATTCTAAGTGAAAATAATAATCACAAGATTAGAAAAAAAACAGACAGTTGAACTACTAAATAACTAATACATTTTGTTATAATACTATGATGAAAAAAAACTATAAAAAAATGATGTTTTTACCTGATTTTTACTACCACTTAATCATGGTAATCAATAAGGTTACTCCCACTACTTTGAGTTGGCTGAGTTTGAGATGGCTGAAATAGACAGATAAGTTTTTTTTAAATCAGTGAGTCGCACACACCTTACTAGGTATTAAATTAAATTTCTTTGATGTAGTAAAAAAAACAAAGCAATAGTAAGGATAGTAGTAATACTAAATTGCGGATCAGGCATGTCTCGGAGACTCACCACGTTACAGCTACGACCAAAGAAATAGAATCTGTTCTCAGAAATATGAAGCGTTGTAAGTCATGATGGCTTAAGCATAGAACATCTGTTGTATGCGGGCCAGCATGTCTGTGGATTGTTTGCGCGGTTTTTCACTCTCTGTGTGAGATATTGCTACTTACCCAAGGAGTTCATCCGCACGCTGGTTGTTCCTATCCCTGAATAAAACGGGGGATATCTCGTGCATGGCCAACTATAGGCCTATATCCTTAGCAACGATAGTGGCGAAGGTGCTTGAGCGCTTTATTCAGTCTCACATGAGCGGCCTAAGTAAAGACGACGCACAGTTTGGCTTCCGGCCTCAAGTCTCAACAGATAAGGTCATTTTTTCTTTAAAACAGGTCAGCTACTACAAACAAAACGACTGTATTGTGTACGCTTGTTTCTTAGGGTCAGTTCACACCGAGACGCGACGCGGCGCGTCGCTGTGCGCACATTTTTCATAGAGCGACTCAGAATATACTTTATTCACTACACGAAAAGATACACATTACATTGTGAGAATTCAGACTACGTTGCACCACGCAGCACTGCGCCTCGAGGTGCCTCGCGGCGTAGCGCGACGTATCGTGACGCAGCGGTGCATTGCCGGTACGCGCGGCGTGCAAGAGCGGTGCTGCGTCTCACGGTGCCGCGCGACGCCGCGAGGCGCAGCCTGAGGCCGCTGTGGCGACTTCTCTACTATTTCCGTTCAGACTTCGTTTAGAATTGATGCAGTTCGGTCGAGTGCTCGATTGAAAATATAATGATAGACTGGGATCTTGTTATAATCGGACTTCTTGCAGAAGATGAAGAGGAAGAAGTTTACAAAAATAAAATTAAAAAGAAGACATCACACAAGAGTATTTGGGTGCATAATTTATGGAGAAATAGAAGAATTCATGGTGAATTTCATACGTTGTCTTTTGACCACATTGCCTACCACAATGGACTACCAAAAGTTTCAAAACTTATTAAATGTGTTGCGGCCATATATAGAAAAACAAAAAACTAATTACAGGCCCACTATCTCGATTGAAGAGCGGTTATCTCTCTGTCTTAGGTAAGTAATCATCTACTCGACTTACCGACTCGACTCGTTTCTTCGGGTCACTATAATGCACGACAATTTATTGTACGGCACTATAATGCACACCCCAATAATCCGTGTCAAAACGGTTTCAATTATCCGGGTGTACAATATCTCGACGTGCAATATCAGCCTGTGTAAGCTTGTCACGTGTCGATAATGCACAACCATTAATGTACTGCCCGTAATTGTACACTCCTATAATTGAAAGCCCTGACACGGATTATCAAGGTGTACATTATTTGGCCGTGCAATATCGGTTTGCGCATTATTGACACGTGACGAGCTTCCAGAGCCAATTTTCGTAACGACCTTGCTTCCCATTGGCCGACAATCTCTCTCCTCATTGGTCGATATGAAGGCAGTCATTCTTCTTTTGTACTGTTCCAATTCAAGCATTTTCATACAAAAGTTGCCATTAAAAATATATTTTATGAATGAGACGTTTTCGTAGTGTCAAAAGTAAGTTCGACCAGACTGAAAACATGGCGCTTTTAGTTTCAAAATGTGTGGCAGAGACCTTACATAAGTTGACATGACACACTACATTCTAAAAAAATACATTGTATACCTAACAAAAAAATAAACCACAAATAAAGTAATCACTTCGCCTTAAATTTCTTGTGTATCCTAGTGTGTAGATCAAGATCTTTGTTAGTTGTCACAAAATTGTTACCTACATTCTCTTTTGCATACTTTCAAGTAGGTACCGTAATACCTACATACACTGTCATAATTGTAGTTTTAAGTAAGCATGTAATAATTTAGTTTTTATAAGTTTCAAAATAAACTAAAATAATAAATAAAATAAGTCCGAAACGGACCAAAAAGGTCCGCACCGGCAACACTGGCCAGTGCTGTCCTGCCACCTGGTGCACGATCTTCAATCGTAACAGCCATGGGTGCAGTGTTGCCAGATAAGAAAGCCAAAATTTGTGTAAGAGGCATCACTGCGGTGTAAAGGCAGCATCGATTTGACAGCTACTCTCTTCTAGTGGCTTCGTTTTATTCGGTGTACAATATCAACACGGGCTGATAATGCATGTCCCTATATTGTACACCCAATAATCCGTGTCATGTCTTCGAATTATTGGTGTGTGCAATAAAAGTTGTACAAAATTGAGTTTGGAAGCTCGTCACGTGTCAATAAAGCACAGTCTGATATTGTACGTCATTATAATGTACACCAAGATAATCAGAAGCAATGTACACGAATTATTAGGCTGTACAAATTTGGTCACCAATTATTGTGCCGTACAATATTTGGTTGTACATTATTGTCTCCCGTTTCTTCCACTTGACTCACCGGATGTTTGTATTGTCTAATGACAAAAAAGCTGTTAACGTTGTATATATATAAAGACATCCTGTAGTATATTTAGTATCAGCATTCCACCTGTGCGAAGCCGGGGCGGGTCGCTGGTTTTAGTTATAAAATAACAACATTATTGTAGATAGGCAAGCTCTTTTTTATTACACTTAATTATTTTTAGCTAAAGTAACAAAATCAGGAATGTTAAGAAACTTAAAAAAATCACATATTCTGTCGATTTCACAATTATTATTAATTAATTATTGATATATGGTGGCTTATGGCGACGGCGTTAGTTTTTCGTAATCTCGTAATCAGTGAAAGGTGCATCTGTTATTTCAGTTTCATCATTACTGACGGATGATGGCGTGTATGTGTATGGTGCTGATCTTCTGGCGGCCTGAAAGTTGCTCATGTTTGATGGCGTGTACGTGTCGTTTTTTTCGGTTTCGTAATTGGGAAGGGGTGTAGCGGTTATCTCAGTACTATTATTACTAACGGATGATGGCGTGTACGTGTATGGTGCTGATCTTCTGGCGGCCTGAAAGTTGCTCATGTTTGAAGGCATGTAGGTGGCGTTTTTTTCGGTTTCGTAATTGTGACATTGTGAATATAACAAATTAACTTCTTCTTGTTCTGTCAATTTTAATTCTGCGTCATTAACTATGTGGAAGATCTTGCGTTCAATTTCTGCCTTCATTTTATTAGGCATTCCTTTGACTTTACTTGCCATGCTTTTAAAAAAATAATCCGTAGAGTCCTCTTCCTTTTTAGCCTCAATGTAACGGGATAATATTTCCGATGCTCTAGGCTGTTGTGAAATATTTTGTGTATGTGATGGAGACCGTGATACAGAACCCGGTCGTGATACTGGTGAGTTGGCTTGTAATGGTGACTGTATAGATTGCGAATCATCATTTATAGAGTATGTAGATGAGTCATCTAGATTTGAGACTTGGACATTTTCTTGCACAACATATTTTTTTAGAAATTCCAATTCTTTCTCAAATTTATGGGCTTAGCCTTTACTCTGGCAGAACCACTTTTACCATCTTTTCTTAAATTTAATGATCGTCTATAACTGTCACGGATTTTCTTCCAGCGCTTTTGACAGTCTGGTGCTGAAATAAAAAATAAAATTATGGCATATGTTTTTTGTAATAATACTAGAAATCAACGTCAACCCGGAAACGACTACGTCGAATTATTATCCATGTATCCATGGAAAATCTCATGAAAAAAATTATTAAAACATAACTGTAACATAAAGTGAAAATCTTAAAAAAAGGTGTTATAATGTCTCACTGTAGTTTAAACTATAAATTTTTTCAGGTTTTTGACTACAGCAATCAGCTTCAAGTCTGTAGCACAAAGCTATCGCATGGGTTACAGTACCGTTCTAACAATTAGTCACGAAACCTGTGCTGCACTTTGGAAAGCATTGCAACCTGTGGCTATGCCAAAACCAACTCGAGAGCTATGGGAGTCGATAGAAAAAGATTTCGATAGCATCTGGCACTTTCCTAACTGCATAGGAGCTATTGACGGAAAGCACGTCAACATAAGAGCACCTTGGAATAGTGGAAGCCTATTCTTCAATTACAAAAAACACTTTAGCACTGTTTTGCTGGCAATAGTAGATGCTAAATATAGATTTGTTGTTGTTGACATAGGATCTTATGGCCGAAACAGCGACGGAGGCATTTTATCTAATTCCACATTGGGAGTGAAGCTACAAAGCAATCAATTAGGAATACCTCCTAATAAATGTTTGCCGGGTACAACATGTAACGCACCTCATGTTTTTGTTGGAGATGAGGCTTTTCCACTATCTCAAAACATAATGCGACCCTTTCCCAGTGACCAAGTCTCCCATGATCGAGAAAAAAAAAATTATATTTACCGCTTGAGCAGAGCAAGGCGCATTGTGGAAAGTGCTTTTGGAATTATGCAGCAGAAATTTGAAATTTTTAAAAAAGAATAAGAATACAGCCGAAGTATTTAAACAACATAATTTTAGCATGTACATGTCTACATAATTACATGCTAGACGACATACCCGAAAACATTTCATTACCAAGAGACAGCATTCTACAAAATTTATTAGACACCAGCCAAATTGATAATGAAGAACCTATGACTATTCGAAACCATTTTAAGACCTACTTTAATTTTGCGAATGGTTCGGTCTACTGGCAAAATGATATGATAGAAAGATGTTAAGAGTAGGTAGGTAACAATAATTTCAAAACAGACGATAGCGTCGATGTAGGTGTCGTGGCCATATCCTAGAATTGATCACTTCATGATGTGACCGACCATTTCATGAAATGGTAGAATTTCATGACATGGCCAGCTAAAACTGACTATATCGTTTAAGCATCAACGTTTAAGATATTTCCATCAACGTTTGGCCATATCATTTATGTAGGGTTTCCATGACATCAAAAGGTTTAAGGCTATGGCGCTCATTACGGGAGGCCTATGTCCAGCAGTTGACTAATATAGGCTGATGATGATGATGAAAAGGTTTAATGAAAAATTCTAATTAGGAAGGAACTTTATATTTAAAAATTGCTTAATGCAGTTGGCTTTCAGTTTAGACGTTATGCTCGTTTCTCGAGTGACTTTTATAAAATTCCTGTAGTTTTTTATCGTAACGGCTCTTTACTTCATTTTTGTCTTCTATTTGCACATTATTATTCGCTTTTTTAACTTAATAATTGTCCGCCGACATGATGCATCACAGAACAGAAACAAACAAACACTCAAAAATCACAGATGTCAAAAACAAAACAAAACAATATCAGCGCCTCTAACGGTGGATAATGTAACTATTTTATGATATTGTGTGACCTTATCATGAAGTAGCCGTGCGTTTAGTTTTTCATATCGTTAAACGCTGATTATTCATTGATCTGGCCTGACTACATCATGATATGGCCAACGCGTATTTTCCATTTCATGAAATTCTACCATTTCTTGAAATGGTCGGTCACATCATGAAGTGATCAATTCTAGGATATGGCCACGACATAGGTACTGCAAAAACCACACCATGCGATTTTATCAAAGTTTATATTATAATGATGTCCTTTATTCTATTTCTTTGACTAATTGTGTACCTACGTATGTACATTAAATGTATTTTATGATATTGACTGGTTTTATTAAAATCGATTAAGTAATATTTACAAAGTTACTTACCCGATAAACCCAATTGTTCACTAATTTTGTCCCATGCATTATTTTTAGCATTTCTGTCACTATAGTGTTTTGACGATACATTATACAAACACTCGTAGCGCTGCACAAAAAAAATTAACTTCTCCTCGATCTCCATAATGCACGCACCCGCCAAATATACGTCGTTCTCGTGCGCTTGCCAGTGGTAGACTGCGGGAGGGCGCGGGCGGGGCCGCGCGGCGCCCGCGGCTAGTAGATACGTTCCGCTGCGCCTCGCGGCATCTCGCTGCGCAGCGAGGCGTCGTCCTGCTACGATTTTAAGATGCGCCTCGCGACGTTGCGATGCGTCTCGCGACGACGCGCGGCGTAGCGCGAAATCATTGGCCTCTTTGAGTATCGTCGCGTCGCGTCGCGTCTCGGTGTGAATTGACCCTTAGACCTTAGCCGTGCTTTTGACACCATAAACCACGACCGGCTTTGGAGGAAGCTGCGTGTTTCAGACGCGAGTGTCCCGGATGAGGTTGTTGATCTCCTAGACTATTGGTACCGGAATCAGACCAATAACGTCAGGTGGGGCGCAGAGCTGTCGTAGAGCTATTGGCTTTCTTGTGGCGTAAGGCAGGGGGGGGGGGGGGCTCACCTCTTCCGATCTGTTCAACGCCTACGTGAACAGGTTGATCGTGGAACTGAGCAGCACCCCAGTAGGGCTCAGGTTGTATGACAGGTATGTAAACAACCTGAGTTACGCTGATTACATGGTGCTGCTTAGTCCCTCGATTAAAGGATTAAAAAAACTTCTCTCGATTTGCGAGGCGTACGCGAAAGAGCATGATCTCATATACAACGCAAAAAAGACAGAAATGGTGATTTTCAGATCGGGAAAGGGACCTGAAATAGTACCCGAGGTCTATCTTAACGGACAGCCCGTAAGAACAGTTGAGCAGTTCAGGTACCTTGGACACATCGTTACATCTAACTTAAAGGACGACGCTGACATAGAGCGGCAACGTGAGGCTTTGTGTGTAGTAGGCAATATGATAGCCAGAAAGTTCTTTAAGTCATCGCCTGACATGTAAATAACACTCTAGATCCTTCTGCCAGTCGTTCTACACATCTCAACTCAGGACAGATTATACTAAGAAGTCGCACAGCGGTATACGAGTGGCTTACAATAACGTCTTCAGACACATGATGGGTTGAGGCGCTATTGTAGCGCTTCGGAAATGTACGCAGAGGCTGGGGTTGACGCTTTCAATGCGGTCCAAAGAAAGAGGATCGCCTCCTTCATGTCCAGAGTCGACATGTGTAAAAACACAATCATCAAGAGTCTGACGGATAGATTGATGCTGACGGCAGCGTATCGACTTTGGGTGGACCTGATTTTTAAAGATTTTTTATTGTATTTTAATTATTGTGTAGATTATAAAATATGGATCACTGTGTCTGTAATAAAGAATTATTATTATTTACTTACTTGGAAATTGGAAACACAAGCCAAATTACTTAAATACGTAGGCCGCTCCCAAGGGTTAGTTTTAAAAAAGATTGATTTAATTTAATCTTAAAAATTACAGAGTACAACTAATTAATCTACAATGAGACTTGCTCGAAGTTTGAACAAAGAATGTTAATAAAAGCAAGGTAAATTCCGTGGACGGTGCGGTTGACGTCAATCGGGTCACGTTCCGCTGATGTAGCTGGAACGTGCAACTGGTATATTATTCAGGTCGGTGCAAACGCAGCAATCCTCATAGTTTAGCCTTGCGTAACACCTCCACCCGAAGAACAGCGAGTATTGAAGCTTGTCGTAAATTGAGCTGGGGGTTGATTTGGATCAACCCTTCTGGTAGCTGGAATGGCATAAACTCCTTGTAGTTCAGCTTGGCTAACTTCAGACACTTTGTGCGAATTGTTCGTCCATTTTGATATCTCCTGTATAGCAGGCCACTAACAATTGCACATGCACTGATAGCTATAACCACGTACATAGGTATTGTAGTATGGTATAAGCTATTGTCGACGGCTTTGTTCGAGTGTAACGGTGTCTGCAATGAGATCCATTTGTTGGTTCGATGAAGATGGTCCAAGTTGATTGAGTTTAATTGGAATGCTGGAGCGGAAGATGAGGTCACGAAGTCGTCCTTTGGTAGGTCCATGATTTTCAATGCATGTCCCTTCAAACAATCGTTAGTGTTGGAGATCGTGAAGTCTGGCGTTTCCAAGTAGCATTTCTGTGGGATTATCGCGAGAAAGCTCCCTTGAAGCGTTTTGTAGAGATCCTGGCCACAGGAGAGGTGTACTTTTGTAGAAACTAGGAAGGTGATACTGTAATGTTTCTCGTCGAGTTCTTCATAAGCTGGTTTAATAAGGGTGACGGTGGTGGGGTGGCACATTTTATTTCGTTGCTGTGTCGAGATGAGATGCTGGATGCAGTCATGAGATGATCGGCTATGCAGATTCTTTTTCTCCTCACAAAGGTACCATTTACTTGTCTTCGGGCATTCAGCCTCTATGTAATTGAAATCTTTCTCATGGATAGCTAGGTATGGGAATGGAGGAGTAAGGATTTCGTGTTTTTATTAGGAATGATATATATATATAATTTATACATATCATAAGTGGATGGTAGGACAATCGGAAATTTATATACTATAACTATCTCATTCATTACTTACATAGTAAAATCCTAATCTAATTATATCAAAATACTTTCTAATATCTAAATCTACCATTTTATGACTACTATAAAGTATATTTAATCTACGTACTAAATCGCTAATTGCATTCAAACTCAAGCTTGAGTGATGGGTAGCGGATGCTCTAATAAAAGCAAGACTGTTTTTTTAATTTTGACAGTTCTTGCGATATAGAGTCTACGTTGTCAGTCAGGACAATAAGGATAGGCCGATCAGCTAACTTTTGTTGCAATGGGTTGCAATCAAAAACTAGTCGCAACTGTCACTTTTGACAGTTTTGCGATCACATAGTAGCTTCGATCGCAATAGAAAACGGATTGCAATAAAACCCACCTTTGACAATGAACGATTGCAACAAGATGTAATGTTGGTGTAATTTGCATGAAACAGCGATCGCGTAAGGTTGTTTCAATCGAAATGACAGCTTACATTTACATTTAGATCCATTGTGTTTTGAAACAAGTGTTAAGTTGTTCCAAAGGATAGAAATTGAATAAAGTAAGTTAAATAAAGTGAGTTTCTAGTGTTTTGACAACGTTATACAAGTTATTAATGCATTTAATCAAGTAAAGTCTACTTTTTACCTACCTACAGATTAATTTCAACTGTTTATATTCATTTTAGTTTATCATGTCAAGAGGATTTTTACTTGGGCTAGCGGAGGAACAGCGCCAAAAACGAAAGCTTGTTCTTGACAGAAGACTGATGCGGGATGCGAGCGATCCGTTTTCACTTCCTCACAGGGAGTTTATGTCAAACTTTCGCCTGACCAAGGAAGTGTTTGTTATGCTGTGCAGGGATATCATCCCCATGCTGCCTGAAAGATCCCGGTCGCCTGCTATTCGAGCTGACATCAAAGTAAGTTTCTCCTCAAGTTGCCTATGTCTAGATATCTACTTACCTAATAATTTCAACTAGAATCATTAGTCAATATAGACCCCCGGACATTGTTCTTTTACCAACCTATTTTTGATTTAACAATTACCTATACTTAGTTATGTTTGTATGCTATAGGTTCTTGCAGCTTTGAATTTCTACGGTCAGGGGTCGTACCAACGCAGTGGAGCACAATCATACCTTGTAAATATGTGCCAAGCATCATTCTCCGCCTGCCTAGATGAAGTAACGAATGTATTGAACTCGAAATAAGTAATAAGTAAATGGAATAAGGAAGGCAGAAATAAGTAAAGGCAATCATTACTTTTAACTTTTTGTATTTACATAATATAGTTACAGTTAGGGCATGCTCATGACTGACATTTTGACAGTTTATTGGTTTTCCTCTACAGTATATTAGAAACCTCTTGACGAAACTATGTAAACTGAATACAGGTGTTTACATTTTTAAGCATATCAAATATTTTATTTACCTGCATAATAATTATACTTATTACTGAGTTCAAATATTTAGAAAACAGCTCCTTTTCGCATATTTTTGTGCACGTTTTGTGCCCTTTGAGAATGGACAAAATTACACAAAGGTTATCTGGAAGAGAATGCTCTCTAGCATTAAGACAATGCAATTTTTGTTTTAGTGCAATAAATAATTTTCTATCTATCCTTGCACCATAAAAGGAAGATATGCTTCTAGGAAGGACATACGCTTTAGACTGTGCATTGATTGTCAGTCAGTCATTAACATAAGAGTCGAAGGAAGCGTTTGTTATGCTGTGCAGGGATATCATCCCCATGCTGCCTGAAAGATCCCGGTGGCTGGCTATTCGAGCTGACATCAAAGTACATAAGTTTCTCCTCAAGTTGCCTATGTCTAGATATCTACTTACCTAATAATTTCAACTAGAATCATTAGTCAATATAGACCCCGGACATTGTTCTTTTACCAACCTATTTTTGATTTACCAATTACCTATACTTAGTTATGTTTGTATGCTATAGGTTCTTGCAGCTTTGAATTTATACGGTCAGGGGTCGTACCAACGCAGTGGAGCACAATCATACCTTGTAAATATGTGCCAAGCATCATTCTCCGCCTGCCTAGATGAAGTAACGAATGTATTGAACTCGGAGGCTATCGTTCTAAAATATATAATATTTCCATGAAGGAGACAAGACAGAGAACACATTATGTCAAAGTAAGTATAGTCTACAAAGTAGTTCTAGGTACTGCTATTACTATAGGACCTATCTAATGAGGTACATAGGTAATTCATCTAATTCATTTAATTTTAATAATTTCACTTTTTACCTTTGGATGTAGATTAATATAGGTAGGCTTGGTTGGTCTTACAAAAGATGGATGGTTTGTGTGAAAGATGACACAAGTAAGAATAAAGTGATATGCAATGACAAATGATAAATAAATCAAATATTAAATAGTTTAGTTATTCATGCTTTCTATTCCAGTTTTATGGAAAAACATGGAGTGCCCGGAGTAATTGGGTGCATTGATAGCACACATGTGTCACTCATCAGGCCAGTAGAACACGAGGAGGCTTACTTTAACAGAAAGGGTTACCATTCTCTCAATGTGTTAGCTGTAAGTATGTAGTAACTTTTTCCTTGGTTTTGTACAATTAACCTTACCTACGGCCCTAATAATATTACATTTATTGTTTTCTTCTAGATTTGCGATTCAAACCAAAGAATCCTAAATGTGAATGCAGCGTTTGGTGAGCAGCACATGACAGCTACGTTTGGAATCAGAGCGCTATAAAGCCCTACTTAGAGCACCTCCACGCACAGGGAGAAATATGCTGGCTCCTAGGTACCTACCTATATTACATTACAAACATTACTACCTTAATAATGCATTAGAATTACTAATTAGCTATTAAAATACCTAATGCTAAAGTCTGATATATATGCAGTACATATATATTGTTTTAAAGAAATAAGGTATGTATTTAATGTTGTTATTATTTTGTTTACAGGAGATTCAGGCTATTCCCTAAAGCCATATATGATGACGCCCATACTACGTGCTGCTGAGGGATCCCCTGAAGACCACTACACAAAAAACATTGCAGTGCCCGAAATGTAGTGGAGCGTTGTTTCGGGGTACTGAAGGCGCGTTGGCGGTGTTTGTTTGCACATCGCGTGCTTCACTATGACCCAGTGAAAGCTGGGAAAATAGTGAATGCATGCGCTGTGCTCCATAACATCGCAAACGCACACAATGTCCCCGTGCCAACGCTGACGCAGGAAGACCAGCAGGCTCTGATACGTAGCCAGCTAAATCAGGAATGTGGTGGCAACGCTGGCAATGGGGATGGTAGAGCTATCCTAGTGCAAAAGTTGTGGGCTGCAAGACACAATTAAATGTACTTTCAACATTTACATATTTATTTTATATTAATTTATAAAACTTGGTGAGGTGTAGGGAAGGCAGAAATAAGTAAAGGCAATCATTACTTTTAACTTTTTGTATTTACATAATATAGTTACAGTTAGGGCATGCTCATGACTGACATTTTGACAGTTTATTGGTTTTCCTCTACAGTATATTAGAAACCTCTGGACGAAACTATGTAAACTGAATACAGGTTTTTACATTTTTAAGCATATCAAATATTTTATTTACCTGCATAATAATTATACTTATTACTTAGTTCAAATATTTAAAAAACAGCTCCTTTTCGCATATTTTTGTGCACGTTTTGTGCCCTTTGAGAATGGACAAAATCACACAAATGTTATCTGGAAGAGAAATCTCTCTAGCATTAAGACAATGCAATTTTTTTTAGTGCAATAAATAATTTTCTATCTATCCTTGCACCATAAAAGGAAGATATGCTTCTAGGAAGGACATACGCTTTAGACTGTGCATTGATTGTCAGTCAGTCATTAACATAAGAGTTTTATACCGTATGCCCTAGATTACAGATGATTATTATTATTATATATTATATTATTATGGTTATAATGGTTGTGGATGCTGCTGAACTAAAAGTAGCAGCAGCTACACACAGCGCTCTTGCGCCGCCGCAGATCGTGCCTGAGCCGCAGCCATTTCACTTAGGGATCTCCGTATAGCAGTGATGGCATCCACCATTCTCTCTTCCACCGCAAGACCACCGCCTCTCTTCTAGATTATAAACTCAGCGGTGCACATTGTCATCGTGATCTAAAAACAAAAAGAAGCAAGTTAAGTATTAGGTTTGCAGGTTACCAGTTTTAGTTTAAGACATGTACCTAGTAAGATAACAATTCCAATAATAACACTCACTAGCCCTATTTCTACCACGAGGTAGCGAAGAGGTAATGGTGGCAGCAGCGGCGGCGCTGGTAGTGGCAGCGGCACTGGTAGTGGCGGCGGCGCTGGTAGCGGCGGCGTTGCTGGCAGCAGCGGCGGCAGCGTGCAGTGACATAGGCTCCTCTAGCTCTAAATCACCTTGTGGGCAAGCATCCACCTCTACTTCGAATTCTGAAATGTATATATCTACGCTTGAATAAAAGTCTAAGTAATAATAAGTACTTCATGTTTTAGAAGTAATCATTATGTTACCTTGTAGAGGCAGTTCCATTCTTGGTTCTTGGCAAGGACCATTATGGAGCTAAAAGAACAATAACTATATTTATGTATTATTAGTTAACATAGGTACCGTATCATAATATGAATCTACTAGCTTTTGCCTGCAGCTTCACTCGTGTGGTAGATAGGTATACGAAGTGATTTAGTTACACAAAATCAACAAATTATTTTATTTATTGCCCTCGGAATATTACAGTTTTGCTTAAGTGTGTTCGTAATGTTTCCCTATCCAATTTTAACAATTTGCTCTCATGCTTTAATCTGAGATCAAAATAAGTTTCAATTACAGTTTTCATAAGAAGATATCTATGATTGTCTAATGGGTCTTGATCTAAAACATGATTTTGCAAGTCATGAAACAGCGACTGTACGTTACGTAGAACTTTTAATACACATTTAGTCATCGTTTAGTCAAAATGAGAAACGTCATTATTTTATTTTTCATGTTTTCTCTGAAAAATCTCTCAGCATTACAACATAACGTAATTACGTCATTAGATAGCCTTTATTTGTTTTTTAATAGTCTTTTTTGACTATCAATGAATTGTACAATATTTCAGAAGACGTTGACATTAAACTTTGTGCGAAAACATCACATTTAGAGTCAGTACACATCTGACGGAAAACGCGTCGAGCGTATCATCGGTCCCGTATATTCCGTCAAATTAGACCTGCCACATTACGCGTCTAGTCAGTTTCTGCATGATTGATTCCGTAGATTCTCTTTTTCTATCGATATCCAAAGTTTCTCATCTTTACCGTTTTCATATATGGAGGCAAATTTATTTTTATAAAATTTGGCCAAATATACTTTTCGTAATTGTGACTCGTCAGGCAGTTTTTTGTTATTGCAATTACAACAGCAAACACCACACATGTATTTTTGAAAAAAAATCTTTGAAGGCATTTTTTTTCATTTGCGACCAGGGGATGTTACAAAGAATTAAAAAATTAATAAGGTCAAAATAAAATTCTACTTGAGGCCGTTTGTATGTTCCTCGATGTTGGGCACCTTCAATATGTCGATTGACATTAGATTTTTTTACTGATAAATGGCATTCACACTTGGTGCAGTAAATAGTACAGCTAGCATCGTCAAAAATCAGCTCAGGATAATCGCGTATCCACTTTTCAACTGTTTCAGGCTTGACAGAACTTGACGCCATGTCGAAGTACTTCACCTAAATCAAAATGTCGTTAAATTAGAAATGCTGAGTAGTCACATCAACACTAAGTGGTAAAAATATACTGATCTGTTCGAAAAAATATGTATTCTTAGTGCAAGTTTAAAAATGCAAAGGTCATTAACCCTAGCTCACTAACCTTAATTTCGAGTAACGTTATCACTAACCATTCGTAAATTTTACGACAGATTAAAACTTCATTTTTTATATAATCAACTTTATTTATGACATGAAATGACCTTAATTAGTAGTCTTCGTTTTCTTATAATCAAAATAACAATAAATGTTTTAGACATAACCTACATTGAACAATGATTGCACATAGCAACAATATGCTCCCTGCAAATTGCTTTTTTGCAGCCCTTGCAGAAGGTCATACGACGTTTTTTTGCAGGGCAGTAGCTGCATGTTTTGCGAGTTTTGGGAACGTCTTGAATAGGTCCTTCCAGAGGGTCATCAATCTTTAAGATCTCCGCGATGCTTTGCTTCAAACGTGGCAAAGTTACAGTTTGATATCTCTCTCTCAGCCAAGGTTTCATTAGGTCGTCTGCCATTTCAAATGCAAAAAGCCTTCTTTTCATCAGTTTTTTACCGTTTCTGATCGCATTGGAGACGTAGATGACATAGGCATTTACTAAAGACAGATTTAGTATGTCGTAAAACAAGCACAGCGGCCATCGATTGGTCTTGCGGCTGGTACTCATAATTGAGCACATCTGGTCCACGGTATCAACGGCACCTTTTGTAGAATTGTAAAATTCAATAATTTCTGGTTTTTTCGAGTCGATGTTGATGACAGGCTGATCATGTGTGGTAGATAGAAGGTAAACAACCTTATTGGACTTCGGTTTATATGACACCAACGTCAATTCTTTGTCAAATCCGAACACCAAAGTGCCTACTGGTCTTGTTCTGGAATTCGCCATTTCTTTGGGGATTTCTCGCTTATTGCTTCGTAAAGTACCTACCACTGTGAGATTATATGGCGGTTTTAATCATTCTTCTGCCAGCGGAACTGAAGTAAACCAATTATCCATGGTTATATTCCGGTTTGACCCATGGAACGGTTTAGATAGCTCCTTCACAAAATAAGTTGCTAATGGTTCGCTACCTGTGTTCGTGTTTTTTCCCATGTAAGGCATAGCATTGCACATGTACTTGGTACTAGAATCCGCCATCATCACAAGCTTCAAGCCATATTTGTTGGGCTTATTGGGGATGTATGTACATCCGAAAGGGACAGCGGCCTCTAAAGCCGACCAATTGTTCATCCACGGTTATGTAAGAACCTGGTTTATACCATTTCCTGCAATTACCTATAAACTTTTCCCAGAAATCTCTAATTGGCGCCAATTTGTCAGACTCCCTTCTCTCTTGTCTAGTATTTCTGTCATCAAATCTCATACATCTCAGTAGGAAGTCAAACCTTTCAGCACTCATGCAGGCTTTGTAAGTTTTCGCGCTTCTCATGGTATCAAACAAAGTTCGAGTAGGTAAATGGTTACTCTTAAGACCTGCAGATTGAATAAGCAGCCCCAGCAATGCCTTGATTTCATTGGCTGACGTTTGTGTAGTAGTGTACTTAGATGTGTTATACTTATTGTTCTTTATGTCGATCTCGACGTTCGTATACTGCACAATATCATCGATCATTTCCTCCTCAACAAAAAGATGAAATAGTTCGTTTGGCTTTGAGATTTCTTTAGCAATGCCTGTGGTACCAGGTACAATATGCAGCACATTACGAGCAGCCGTGTGAGTACGTTGATCTCTAGGTTTTGTAGACCATTTGTGTTGATTTTTTCCGTACATGATATTTTGTCTGGGTTGGATGATTGATTGCTGCTGTGGTGGTTCCTCATGTTCAGAATCCATCTGATCGGTGCAGGATATCAGTGACATATCTTCGTCGGAATCTACCACTAACCTTCGATTATATCTGCGACGTGGAAC
The DNA here is from genome assembly GCA_918857605.2 of Philereme vetulata. NCBI lineage: Eukaryota > Metazoa > Arthropoda > Insecta > Lepidoptera > Geometridae > Philereme > Philereme vetulata. Next base: position 4,095,148 of record OU975446.1, read on the forward strand.
GAAAAACTCTTCGTCCGAAGAAACTGCGCCATCTTCTTCGCTTCCATCTGTTTGGATATGAATTTCCGTTGCAATATGGAAGTGTTTACAGCCAATATTTATGAAAGAAATAACTACAGAATTGTGGCTGGAAAATGAGCTCTATTTCAGACAGAAATGCAATTTTCCAAATTGTGTAGGCGCTGTTGATGGGAAGCATGTTTATATCAAATCACCTCCTAACTCAGGATCAGACTATTTTAACTATAAGAAATCGTTTTCGTTAGTATTACTGACTGTTGTCGATGCAAGATAAATTCATTGCAATAGACGTTGGATCAAAGGGACGTTTCAGTGATGCAGGAATATTTAGCAACTCTGCATTTGGAAAGAAACTAATGCATTTGGAAAGAAACTAAAAGATAATTCATTATTTCTACCAGAATCCAAATCTTTAGAAGAAGGTGGTATGGAAATGCCTTACATATTTGTTGGTGACGAAGCATTTCCACTGCTTCCAAATTTAATGAGACCATACCCTCAATCGCAACTAAATAATCAGAAAAGATTATATAACTATCGTCTAAGCAGAGCACGGCGAGTTGTTGAACAAGCGTTTGTAATACTAGCAGCACGATGGCGAGTATTTCATACTGCATTTGGTTGTAATATCGACACAGTTGACAAAGTTATTAAAGCGGCCTGTGTTCTGCATAACTATTTGAGTGAGGATAACGAAACAGTATGAACAGTGTGTTGCGTCCTTTGCGTCGAGGAGGCAATAGCCCTTCCATTACAGCCTATCAGATAAGAGAAGAATTTTCCAATTATTTTAACGGCAGTGGTAATGTTAATGTTGATTTGTCACCCTTACGGGTATTGTAAAGGACAGTGAGTTTTACTGAGCAGTTGTATCCACATGAAAACGTACTGTCCTTCACAATACCTTTAACTGTGCACATACAGTACGTGCTACTAGTAACAGCTATCGAAAAGGACCTGTTAACCACTTGTCAACGCAGTACCTGCTACTGTATTGGACTTACAACAGTATACAATACTGAAGAATATAGAACTTTTATGGAAGGTTCAGTTGTCTTCGGAGAAATAAGCCCGCAAAATGAATTGTACCTGCATCTAACTGTGCATCTTGCCACAGTAAGTTTCCAGAGTATAGATGTGAAAATATGGTAATCCGTAGCAAGCCTAAAATAAATACAAAAATTGTACCTTAGATTTTTTTAGTTTACATAGTAGATAGATAGATAGATAGATAATTTCTTTATTGCACACCATTAAAAATAAAACAAACAAAAGAGAATACAAAATTAAATCAAAGGTACAATGGGCGGCCTTATCGCTAAAAGCGATCTCTTCCAGGCAACCTTTGGATGGACAGGATCTGTGTGAACAAAAGAGAACGGCGGCTAGTAAGTACTTTTTACATTTATTTTATACTATTTGGGAAACATATAATCATAATAACACTTTTTAAATAATTATTATTGTATATAAATCAGTGAAGTTTTCACTGACACATAATTATACTTAAAAAATAAAATCTTTCTTCATCGAGTTAAACCAATCAGCTCTCTGCCCAAACTCTACTCGGGTAGATTGCCGATTTCTGCTCGTAAATTTATGGATCTACAGGATTTAAAAAGAGTTATACCTGCAGCTTGCCATAAACTCTACGATGATTTGCCACATTTGTAAAAATATTATTAGTATTTAATAATTTCTAGTTTATAATTTGTTCCTTATTGTTTGCATATCGGAAGGGGTTATTTATAGGATGTTGATCCTGGTCATCTAAATATATAAACTACTCTATGACTTCCCTGTCTATGGTCTCAGTTTACCTATCCCAAGGTTTCACACAGACCCGAAGGGCAGACAGGGTAGTCCTACTTAATATAACCCAAGCCTATCTATTAGAATAATTTACTATTTAAGTTAAGTAATACCAACATAATTTTTGCTACTATAACTTTATAATCTTCACCTTTTTTATTTTTGAAAGAGCGAGACCTTTTCGCCACCAGTGTCTATAATGCTGTAACTACTTACAGAAAAGTCTCGATAAATAATTTTTTTAAGAATTTTTGATTATAAGGTTTCTATTTCATTTTTATTGTACTGATTTGTGATCTCAAATAAAAGTCTGATTCACTGATTGCCTTTTCTTATTACAAGAAACACAGCTTAAGTCCTTGAATTTATAGCAAAACACCGCCTAAATTAATTTAAAAAGATCCTATCAATAGAACTTGCTCCATTATATTTTTAAATTATATCTTAACTATACTTAAACTATTTAAAACCATTAATTACTTATTTAGTTGTCAAAACAATTAATAAATACTTTTTTTGTCTATCCTGAAAAGTCAACAAAATTTACTTGCGCGGTGTTGTTATATAGGTATAAGCGACGTTATGTATATTGTTAATGAGCAAAAAAAGCCGCGTCGAATGGTCTATGTCTCGTCTTTCTAAGATGAAAAAAATTTATGATACGCCATCGATCTTTTTCTAGTTTTTCTACTGCTTACACGACAAACTGCTGTAAATAGAGGAAAAATCGCACCTTTTGAAAATAAAATAGATACGACAATACGTCCAGTATAAAATACAGTTACAACATTATTTTTCTGTGATGGACATTGATTTCAAAGAGATACAGCATTTCAGCCGCCAAAGATACAGCACTGGTGTGTGTTTATCGAACATTTAAAACATTTCATTTTATAACGAAAATCTTACATCATAAGGATAGAGTATTGTTTCGTGTACAGTGATCAATACGCCGCTCTAGCCAGACCGGCCCCCTTCTTTCACCCCGGCGCGTTTCTTAGGTACGCCATTCCGATCGCGCGTCAGTTATGCGTGAGCGCTGATAATGAGAAAGCGAATTTGTTATTCAGAAAAATTTTCGTTAAAAAAGTTAATATTCACCAAAGTCTAAGGGAAGAAATCTATTAAAAAGAAAACAAAATTAAAAGAACTCACGGTCAGACTTACACTACTGAAAAAGAAAGATCTCATCCCTGCAAAGATGTTGTTTGTAAACGAAACTGTGGAGATATTCCAGATAATCACATACAGATATCCCCTACAAAGATGTAACCCACTCAATTGTGGAGATCCAGTGCTACATTCCACCTTGGGTCAGGTTTTACATGATGTGGATGACCCTATGGATGAACAGCTCATCAATACAATTAAGGAAGTATCAGCCGTTAATCTATTCGACCCAAAAAGACTGTATACACAGTATATCTTGCTGATCAAACTTTGTGGACCTGATTGGGCTCTAATCAAACAATATGTGGCAGAATCGGCTCATATGAGTTATTCCTCTCTGCTATCTTGCATAATCGGAATGACCTCAGTTTATCAACTCCAACATGCTTGACTCGTCAATCACAGTTTGTCAACATTGGGAACCTCCACCGACAATCTTGCTGTTACCGCCCGACAGCTTAAGGAACAGGTTGAAATGGATAAATCATTCAATCAAGATATGACTAAACAATTAAACAGCCTAACATCCAATATTGCCCAGAAACTCGATTCTAAAACATTAGAAGCCTCTCATCCTACTTCCCGAATCACTAGATCTCCAATACCTGCACCCACTACAGATTCCGAAAGCCTACCACAAGAGAGTCTCCCTGGTAAGTTATTTGTCACCCCAAACTCTATTTTCTTGAGTAAATATCTGAGGGTGTCATTTAACACCAACAACAACATGACTTTGACTCCACTCTGCGACGCCAAACCCTTGCTAAGTTTGATGCAGTTAGGACTATCTGCAGGAACTTTAGTACGACTACTAAATCAGGACTTGTCACTCATTCTGACCCGACTTGTGTAAGATCCCGAGATCATCTTCAAATTCCAAAACTCCACTCTTAGGGAAGAGAAAGTCAATATCCTCAATCAAGCGTTTGGGGACATTCAAACACGTGACCACCAGTGGGTGCGTCAATGATCCGATTTCAAGTCCAACTCCCACCATCCAGATGTAATACGTCAAGAATTATTTACCGTTTGTTGGAATCGTGGTAGTTCTCAAAGCCAAATAGATTGGATATCTAAATGCGATATAAAAAATGTCTCTCGACATACTACAGATAAAGGTGAATCACCCAGAAGAAATGCTACATATGTATAAATATGATGTAAATGAAGGAGATGGAAAGAGACAAGTGTGCCGAACATTTTTAATCAACTCTCTGGATATATTATCGTAAAGGCTTATAATTAATACCCTTGATAACACAATCGAAGGGGTTGCAAAAAAAGATGAAAGAAAAAAAACTGCGTTGGTATTACAACTACTGAAAATACTTTAAACCATGCAACACAATTTCTTACATTCTTACCTTAGGCTGTGGAGTAGTCGTTGACCTAGGGTAATGACAGTGGCCGCAAAACGCCGAGAATTTGACGAAACCGATTATTTCTGTAATATGTTAGCAAAGATATTGAAAAAAATGAACGAGAACAACCGAGACAAACTAATGTATGATATTCATGTTCTGACCTACCAGACTACCTATTCGTCTCGACCTTCGACTGCACTTAGTAGCACCAGTTCTAATACTACATACAATGATCAAGTTCAAACTCCTTTGCCTTATTATCAAATAGGTATCAATCACTAGGATACATCTAGGTGCTATTGTTAATTTGCCAACTCAAATATTACTACTATTAAGTACGCATGTCCGATGGGTCAAGCTTCTAATAAAGTATCATTGATTCAAATACGCTAATCAGAAAAAAATATGATACGCAATTAATAAACAGCAGAAATGAAGTATAAGGCCGCGGCCCCATGTCCACGGCGCGGCGCCGGCCGCCGTGTGACGTTGCGGCGCCGCCGCCGTAACACGGCACGACGTCGTGCCGCAGCACGGTGCCGCGGACGGCGTGCCGCGAGAGAGAATTCTCAGTCGATATTTGGCAGTTGGTGTGCTAGAACGTGTTTATTTGGAAATGGATCGCGAAAAAAGAGTTGTTCTCGTCTTGTTAATAAGACGAATGAAAAAAAAACAGAAACAGAGGAAATGGGTAAATCCATATATTTTAAAAATGAACCAAGTTGGATTTCATTTCAAAAGGAAATATGCAGCGCTAAAAATGTGTGGGAATGAGAAATTTTTTGAATATTTTAGAATGACCATTACCAGTTTTGAAGAACTACTTACCAAGATAGCACCTCGTTTACAAAAACCATATGTGTTCAGAAAACCTGTTGATCCTATGGAGATGCTTGGTTTAACTATCAGGTAAGAAATAAAACGAACTTATCAAAATATTATTATTTATTATGTAATCAAATGTTTTATCAAAAGATACAGGAGTCCAAATATGATTTTGCCCCTCCGGACTCGTGGTCCCTCTGCGATGTTCTTAAATCATGTAACTAGATTTAAGTAAAATCGTATTCGGAGTCCTGTGTGTTTGATAAGATATCGCTTAAATTATTTGATAAGTCTTCTGTGGATGGATTTGGCGAAGTCTGGCCATGGATACTTGTAGATGATAGATTACGAGTTGTTTGATAAGTCGCTGTAGCTTCTTGTGATCTTTGGTAGCTACTTTGAAATGCTGTTTGGTAGCCGCTGTATGACGGTTGATTGTATTGATATGTGGGTTGATTGAAATCTGTCAATATTTGCATTACACGACTTTGATAGGTCAATGTTTGGTTGTCGTCTAGTTTTTCCAGAAATGGTAAAATTGATTTAAAAAAAGATACATGTCTGTTTTCTGCAGTTTTCAAAGTTTCGACAATTTGTCTCTCAAAATCATCTTCACCGTATTTTCTTTTACGCGAAGTTGTAGCATAAGGTTGGTACCGTGACCTTTTATTTTCACTTGTCTTTGGATCTTCAGACTCTTCTTCCAATATACTACAGTCTGTTAAATTTGGTGCGTTTTTTTTCAAAAACATCAGCTGTTTGTACAAATGATATTCTTTTAAATTCTTTGCAGCAGCTCCAGATTTGTTTGCAAGCTCTTTCTTTTTCATGTATTTCATGTAGTTGTCTTTGATGTTTGTCCATTTTTTAATTATGTCATTTCCTGAAACAAAAGTTAGATTAATATTTTAATGAATACATGTACAGTAGGTACGACCGGCGAAAGGTGGCGAGAGTGAAGTTAGCCTCTAGCAACTTTCGCGCTTGTGTATTCGTAAAAAAATAAGTGGTTTACAAAAATAAATGCCAATAACCGTTGATTACAGCATTGAAAATAGCAAATGGAACTTATTTTGTTAAATTGTTTATTTTCTTAAGAGTATTAAAGCGCTAAAGTTGCTAGAGCCTAACCTCACTCTCGCCACCTTTCGCCGGTCGTGAAAGAGGCCCTTATAACCAAATGTATATTTTATGTTATTCAAGGCAATTCAAAAATTGAGTTGAGTGAACTGTATGTAACGCGTTCTTAGGACGGAGCGGTAACTCCGCTCCGTCCTAAGAAACTAGTAAATATATTATTTTTTCTTTTCAGGTTTTTGGCAACTGGGAATTCATTTAGAGATATGGAATTCACAGATTATCGAGGAAAAAGTACAATCAGTAGAATAGTGCGAGAAGTATGTCGTGCTATATGGGACATTCTTTTATCAGAATGTATACCGACAATAAGCGAAGACCTCATTGAACACATAGCGGAAGACTTTGACAAAAAAAACAATTTCCCAAATTGCATGAGGGCCTTAGACGGGAAGCACATTCGCATTTGCAGTCCCGCCCACAGTGGATCTCTTTTTTTCAACTATAAAAACTATAATTCTATCGTGTTGCTGGCACTAGTCGATTCTAAATACAGATTTATATATGTCGATATAGGAGCATATGTAAAAGAATGCGATTCGACAATATTTCAGAACACAAAACTATACGAATTATTATTACAACATCGATTTCCCATACCAGCTCCAAAGCCTTTGCCAGGCCTTCAAAAACCAGTTCCGTATGTCTTTATTGCAGATGAAGGCCTACCGTTAATGAGCAATCTAATGCGTCCATACTCAGGGAAAAAGGTCATTGGGCATTTTGTTCGGACATATGACCCACGGCGCACAAAAACGAAACAGGGCTAGGTATGTAGTTAATAGTATATGTTACTTAATGGTATGGGTCGCATTATTGCAGGATATGGGAGAACCGCAAAAAAAATTTTTTTAATTAATATTATAGCATTTTTAAAATAATTATTATAGCATTTTTAAATTATTATTATAGCATTTTTATAATGAACTAAGTAAAAACTATTGGCCTGACTGTAAAAATACTTTGTAAAACAGTTGTTTTGAACAATTTCCAGGAATACGAAAATAAAATCCATTTTGCGGTAATAATATTTTTATTCTGCATTATCAAAATCTATAGTTAATTCATCTAAAAAGGCTGCAGGCGCGTCTATCACGTCTTGATGCCTGGCCCATGACAGAAAGTATACGACGCTTACAACATGTGCACAGCTTCCGACAGTGCGACGGCCGTGTATACACGAGCAGTAATACTGTTGGATGCTATTTCTTCCAATATGGGTAGGATCTACTAAAATATAGGTGTAGTACTGCTTTGCACGGACGTGTCGTGACTGTATTCTGCCTCTTATCAATATCTTATTTTCAATCATTTCTTGGTGCCGGTATAGTTCGATAGTGTATACACCATCCTCACGCATGTGCTCGTGGCAATACGATCTTGCGATTCTCAAGTGGTATGATCCCAACGTAAACAATATTAATTCGTCAAATGTAAGCCGAGGAAAGTCATCAAAATCCGGATCATTGCCATCGAGTCGCACAAACGCTACTCTCTGCCTGTTTAAATTATGGTTAATCACATATTCTGCCATCTCATTGGGTTCATTCATTCGTTCATTTATAATTCTTATGAATTGTTCCGCATACATATGGACCTCATATGGATGGCGAGTAGCATTAATTATGGCCGCAGTTATTTTGAAGTCGACCATCATGTTTCTCATGGCAACGTTAAAATATACATGGCGGAAGATTTTAAAATCTTTCTTGAATCTGCCGTTAATGGTTTCCACTACCCACCGGATCATTGTTATTAATCTAGATTTATTAGCATCTAGTGTCGTCAGTTGTTCTCCTCTTACTCTTGTAGGCGGCATGTGAGGATTATACCCGCATTCCTCAATTTTATCAATCGAATCCCGAAATCCACGATCCAATATAAAAACATCATTAACTCTCAAGAACCCATGAATCGGAGAATCTTCTTGCATCAGGTCACGCATAATGCTTGCGTCCGAAGTAGTCGCAGTGTAAGGCCCCGTAACATCTACTATGTAGCCGTCGGTACATACTATAAGGAAGGGTTTTACTAAGTTCCGAAACTTATGAAGACTGTAAGTTTTGCGCTGGAAAAGGAAATTCGAACTCTTTTGTAGATAAATATATGTTCCATCACATACGAGAATGGCCGCCGGTTCATTATAGTTACCACCAAAAAAATGGCTTGGAATTGCAAGATTCTTGGCCACCACATCTTCCCTAGTAATATGATTTAAGCCCAAATGCTGTGGAACAAAATCATTACTTAAGCATTCTCTTGCTATCGCCAACTTCCTTTCTAGGGTTCTCCTCGACATATTGAATTTAGTGGCTAATCGCTCATCAAGTTCACCGGTTCTTATTTTTGTTAAAAAAATTCCAAGAACTGTGGCAGGATGAACTGATCGATCACCCAGTGAAGGCGTTTGGTTCAAAATAACATTAAATTGATATTTTGTTAGTCCCGTCCAAAAGTGAAATTCATTGTCCTCTATTTCTTCAATATTTTCGAAATCAAGGTTGCTTCTTTGTTCGATACCCCATTTATATAAATTCATCATACCAACAACATGAGTACTGTCAAAGTTTTCGTGGGATGTAGTGTTGAGCAAGTCTACCCAATCATTCCTCATAAAATGAGCATTGCAAACCCGAGCTAATCCTGGTATATAAAAATTGTGATTGTGTAAGAGTTGGAACTTAGCATATAGTGGAACATTATGGGCCACTACATTTCTACAGTTTGTAAAAATACAATGTCTCGCTGTATTCGATGCTCGCTTATATCCTCTAGGCGTAACAAAACTAGGCTGCAATTGTACTTGATCTTGCACTGGTTGCTCTTCAACTGGCTGATCTTGTACTGGTATATTTTGTACTTGTTCATTTTGTACGGGTTGATTCCGTAAACGACGATCTAACCTTGACCAACAAGCATGGCACATGGCCCGTGAGCCATTAAAAGTAATCTGAAACAATTGAAAAAAAAATATATACAGGGTTTCCCAGAAATGGTGGATAATCCTGCACGTGCGTGTGCGGGGGGGGAGGTGGGGACCCACATCCCAAAAAAAAAAATTCTATTCCCAACAGTCCGCGGTCTACGAATTTTTTTGTAAAATTTAGAAATTTCCCAGTTTTCCTCACATTTGTGGGCATCACGTCCGCTACATGAGGCCTAGTTCGGATTTTTTTCTTTTAAAGTATTCCCTAATAATGGTATTCCTAAATTACCTTAAAAAAAACGCAACTACTTAGGATAGTAGTTAACTAGTAGTCCCTAAACATAAATTTTATTTCTGAAATTTATTTTACTGCAAAGTTTGAGCACCTCTGCTGTAAAAAAAATGTATTGGAGTTTTATAGCCAACCACATAAAAAAATTACCTACATCATAAGGATTCTAAAACAGTAGCATAAGTACCTACTTTAATGGTAAAATTACTGAGCTATAGCTACTAATGTGTAAAAGTAGGCGTTTCATTACAAAATTGCAAAAGAAAAAAATAAAACAAGTAATGACCAAAAAAGTATTTATTATAAAAATAATCAAAGTAAATGTTCAAATTGGGCTCCTGATGCCCTTATGCAAGCTCTACACCTTTTTATAAAAGATTTTTGTAATCTGTTATTATAATTTTTTGATGATATAATTCTGGCTGCTTCGGCGACGCGAAGTCGAAGTTCTTCTAATGAGTTTATTGGTTTCTTGTAAACCTGCTCCTTCAAACAGCCCCAATAAAAAAAATCCAGAGGATTTAGGTCTGGGGACCGTGGTGGCCACAGTATTGGCCCCAATCGGCCGATCCATCTGTTGGGATAGGCATCATTTAGATAATTTCTTACTTGCACAGCATAATGTGCCGGACAACCGTCGTTCTGGAGCCACATTCCTTGCCGGATGGCTAGTGGCTCATCTTCTAATAATATTTGCAACTGGTTTCGAAGAAATTGTAAATAATTGTTGCCATTTAGGTTGCCCGGCAATTCATATGGGCCTATAATTTTTCCATTTAATATGCCCGTCCAGTAATTTATTTTAAATTGATACTGGGATTTATCTTCTCTCATCAAATGTGGATTTGTCAATTGCCAACTGTGCAAGTTATGAAGGTTAAGATACCCATCCCTTTTACATGTAGTCTCATCGCTCCATAAAATTTTTCTGAAAAAATCTTGATCTTCTTGAATTCTTGTTAACATTTCATTGCAGAAAACAATCCGTGCTTGGTAGTCTCGTGGTAGCAATGTTTGTACACGTGTCACGTGATAAGGATGCAGTTTAAATTTTTTCACAATACGATGTGCTGTAGATTTTGATATTCCCGTACGGCGTTCGATATCTGGCATCGAAATACTGGGATCTTCTTCCACCATGTCAAGGACAATATCTTCAGTTACAGGATTGTGGGGTCGTCCTCTGCTCCTAGGGCCACCAACGCCAGTACCAGGTATTCTGCCCTCTGAGTAAGCTTGGTGCACTCTTGTAAAAACTCGATAGTCGGGGTGACGCGCGTTCGGGTATCTCTCCCGATAAAGTGTTGCGGCAGCACTTGCGTTGCCACTACATTCTCCGTAAATGTAATGCATATTGGAATACTCTTGGGGTGTATAAATTTCTCGTGACATCACACAGTCCTGTTGATATACAGAACAAATGTCCAGTAGAATGCCGAGTCGTCGCAGTTATCACCAAACAAACAAAATCCAATCAAAATGCACAAATCGAGTCCAGTAGAATGCCAATGTAGAATTTTGTCACCGAGAATCAGAAAAACAAGAGCACATGCGATGTCGAGAACGTCGAAATACGCACTAAAATTAAAATAGTTTTAACTACGGAGACAAAACAATAACCAAACACGAATTCTACCATACAAAGGAGATTTGTTGACCCTTTCACTCGCAATATTCCCAAGCACAGTTTTGTCTCGCTCACACAGCTTAGAATTCAACTGAATGTGCCGAGCAGGTAGTAAAGTCTAATTTTAGGGTCGACAGCGCTACTTAACTGGTAAAAACTAAAAAAAAATATCTGCAAATAATTTTGCTATTTTGTAATGAAACGCCTACTTTTACACATTAGTAGCTATAGCTCAGTAATTTTACCATTAAAGTAGGTACTTATGCTACTGTTTTAGAATCCTTATGATGTAGGTAATTTTTTTATGTGGTTGGCTATAAAACTCCAATACATTTTTTTTACAGCAGAGGTGCTCAAACTTTGCAGTAAAATAAATTTCAGAAATAAAATTTATGTTTAGGGACTACTAGTTAACTACTATCCTAAGTAGTTGCGTTTTTTTAAAGGTAATTTAGGAATACCATTATTAGGGAATACTTTAAAAGAAAAAAAATCCGAAATAGGCCTCATGTAGCGGACGTGATGCCCACAAATGTGAGGAAAACTGGGAAATTTCTAAATTTTACAAAAAAATTCGTAGACCGCGGACTGTTGGGAATAGAATTTTTTTTTTTGGGATGTGGGTCCCCACCTCCCCCCCCGCACACGCACGTGCAGGATTATCCACCATTTCTGGGAAACCCTGTATATTCCTCCATTTATCAAGAAGTAAAATGAGCCATTACATTGAGCAAAGCAACATTTGTACAATCAAGAGCACGCGACGAGTCATACACATACGATGACAGTGTAGTGTACTTACCTCACGTGGTATTATTTCTTGCAATAATAAATCTACAAGATCCCTTTGTCTTTCCAAAAAGAGAACTGTCAATATGTGTTTTCGTCGACGTAAAACAGATCGATTACACGACACGCAACTATTTTGTCTTTCCATGTTAATGTAAACCAATCGTCAAGCAAAATCAGGGGTCCATAAAACACGCTCAAGTAATCAATAAAATGCAAAAATCGGAAACACGAGTTTAAACGCACAGATCGAAACGAAGGATGACGTACGACTGCGGGGCGGTCAGAGCGGGTGGGGCGCAGGCGGCGCGTCGCACGCGCACTTCGATACCTTACTGTTATTTTCTACCTGTCGAAAGTGCGAGCGAGAGAGACATACAATCTGTTATGCGATACAAACATTTTTCTTATGCTTGTACATACATTTTCACAATGCTGACAGTAAAATCTTTAGTTTTTAGTCTAATAGAATTATAGTTAGACTCACATACATACTGTTACATAACATTTTTCCTCCAGCAGATACATAAAAAAAATTTACATATTTAGAAAAGTGGAATTGAATACTTTACTTTAAAAGTGATTTGAACACTGTGCGCGAAAAAAAAAAGTGGGTCAAAACCGCCCAATGATCTTTGACAGATTTGTTTATATTGATGTGTGGCTGTCCGTACCTATGAATGCAGAATAAAATTAAAAATCCTGTTGACTTATAAAAAGATGTTTATTAACTTACTTCAAAGGACTCTTTAATTAAAACATGACTCAAATTCTCAACAGTCAACTAAAGCTAAAAAAATAAACTTATGCTAAAATCATTATTAATGACAATGTTAAAAAACTACTCGTTGTTATTGGTAACGATTTGACCATCAATTTGCAAATCAATGGAGTTATCACTCGTGGGTAGATTCAGCCAAAACTCCCTTCTGTTCAATGGCATTAGGGGGACCAATTTTGAAACAATACCATCTTTCTTTGATGATTTCACCCCTCGAGGGATAGTATCTAAAAGTGGGGGGATAGTGTTGACACTAAATTTCTGCATCAAGAAGTTCAGTTCTTTGTAAAGTTCATCAAAATCTGTTTTATAGAACAGATTTCGTGATCCTTTGACGAATTTATCTTCAACCACTGGGTTTAGCAAAAATTTGCTGAGAGGATCGTCATTTGTGTTACGCCGTGGAACTCGTTTCTTTTTCACCCATTGGTATGATTTTTGCACTTCAATAATTTCAATGTTCTTTCTACAGTTCGCTATAATAGACTTGTAGTCATCATAATCAAAAACTGCATCTCTACGCCTCATTTCTTTTTCTATGTTTCCATGTACGCCGTCAGCAGACATATGGGTGTGGCCTTTAGTGAGAAATCTCAGAGTGATAGTATCAATATTAATACACTCAGAATTCACAATCGTTACCAGCGCTGTAAATAAAAACCAATTTTTATTTTGTCCAGTGCAGTTGTCACACCACAGTGTTAATTTTTTCACATCTCTTTCCGAAATAAGAAAAGCCATCAGTGCATCAATTATGTTATTGGCATCTCGACCCATCATTGCTTCATGCCACACAACACACTTGCTGTTTATCTTTGCATCTTTACATAGTGGTGCAAATGTTAAATTGAAAGCCACTAGACGGCTCAAAAAGAATGAATCTTTAATTTTTGGCATATCTGGCAATAATGTCACTTTCTGAAGATCCATAGAAAAAAAATGTTCCATAGTATCGTTGCCCTTCTTCGCATCTTCTTTGTAATTTTTTATAGCTTTTTCAGCTTTAATCTTGTGTTGAGCGAAATCATTCTGTAAACTTTCGATAGCTGATGCATCACTTTCATTTTTAATCTTTTCCTCGAATACTCCGCAATCAACACATTGGTCTCCTTTGGGATATTTTAAGGAAACTTTCATTGATTTCATAGTATTTCTGTAGGTTTCAACGGAACATTTGATATCAGGATTCTTTGATATGAAGTCAGTGTGCATAGATTGCAGCGTAAGCGTTCGTGGCAAGTACCGTGTCAACGGTGCGTTGTTTCTCCTGTAGTGGCTCAATGCCGGATTATAGCTCATGATATGGTCTTCGATCGGTGTTCTTGATAGCCTAGGTTTCTTACCACCTCGATTCTCTTTAACTGATTCGTAAAAGGGTTTCCGTTTTAAAGCTCTACTTAGCTCGGTAATAACACCATCAGTACAATGACCCAGAGTATTCAGGAAAAATGATTTACAAACATTTATCTCCTCATTCCCGAGACAAAAGTAGTAATACCTTGACTCGTTTCTAATATGTTTTTTGTCTGGGTTAGGAACAGATGTAGATTTCTCTTTTACTGGTGCAATCTTTACACATTTGTTCAAAAACTGGCGGCGCTGAGTATAGTTAAGATTCCAGTAACCATTCCAAATACCCTCTCGCTGTTTTTCTGTGAAGTTATTGCAACGTCGTCTACATTTACAGTCACACTTTTTAGGTATCATGGGATGCATCGTTTTATTTTTTATAACCTTTGCTGTTTCTTTGGGATTATCTGAAATTTCGATGAATGTACCCGTATCAAATATGGGGCCTGGATAATTTGCAGTGAACCGAGCTGGTGGACGGTAGCCATCTGCTTGTTCTGAGTCAACGAAAATAATTGTATTTGGGTAAGTTGCAATGAAAATTGGCATTTCTGGTACAGGGGATTGCATCGGAGGTGGATGGGGCAGATTTTCAATTGCAAACGTAGGTTCTAGGAGATCGAGATCTTGAAAAAAATCTTCGAAGTTATCATCAAACAACTGCAGTGTAGGCTTTTGTACTACCGAAGGTATATAATCGGGATCAGCTACGGAGTCATCACTCAAGTAAGCAGTATCTAATCCATGGCTACTATCAGAAACGATACTATCACAGATCGTTATATTTTTAGCTGATGACCCAGGGATAGGATTGTTGTAGTCGATAACAGTTTGGTCAGTATCTGTATTAGCCTCATCATTTCCTCTGAAAGCGAAAAAAAAGAACAAGCTAAACACACGCAACCAACACCAAAAACAAAAAATGCAATAACATAGCAGTAAGTATTAATTAAATAGCTTGGTTAAAGAAAAATAAAATAAAATAAACTTTCTTTAACTGTTTGGGTAGTCTCGTTTTGTTCTATAAGGCAAGAAGTTAAGGGGACTTATGCGGCGCTAGTGGCGTCCACACTAATTAAATTATTATCTCTGTTAATACAATAAAATTTAAAAATCAGTCACAAATAAGCACTTCGATAAAATGTTTCTAGTAAGTAAGTATCTTTTGATATGGCATAGGGCGTATTTTAATGAGAAGTGGCAATTTTTGTCATAAACATCCCTGTATGTACATTACTGTTTTAATTAGAAACTTTTTAGATGGTATCACATTAAAATTTACCAAGGTGCCTAATGCCCATTGTGGCTGATATTTTAATTTAATTTATTGAGGTAATAATTAATAACCTGTGAGAGCGCCACTAGCGCCGCGTAAGCCCTTTAAACCGGAACCTCTACTTTTTTCACTTGATCTTGCACGACTCTAAACAAAACTAGCAATAGTGTAATAACTACCTACCTAATTCATAGAACAAAATGGAAGCTACCGAAAAAAACAGTGATAAAAGATAGTTTGAGTTATTTTATCATAAATACATGTTAGATAAAAACATAAAACTCTTAAGTGCATGCAATCCACACACGATTCTCTCATTACAACACATGAAATATTTTACAATAACACAATCAGCCAGCATCAATAACGAGTTAGTAAATCAGTTATAACCTTAAACTTTTTAGTGGATAATTATCATAATACACCCTTAAAATAGGAAAAATAGGCTTTGGCACATTCATTACTCGAAAGCCAGCACAACATACTAGTTTTATTAGCTTTATTATGTTATAATGCAACGACAATTCTATTTTGAGGTTAAATCACGATTCTTTACATTTTCCTAACTAAAATGAATAAATTAATGCTTACCTCCATTCGTTTTCGTTCTGCAAAGCACGCATTATACGCCTGGACCGATAAAATTGCTTGTAACTCATTTTATTATTTTTTTAACACAGAGCGAAACACTCGTGCGCAATGTCACTGGACTTACTAAACGAAATGTCATTGATTTTACAATCGGCGCCAAATTCAAAACATAGCAAGTTGGTATTTCAAATTCATAACATAGTAAGTCGCTTGACCTGCTAGGGGTTTAAATTTGTATTCTGACATACTAAGTTTAGAAGTTGTATTTGAAGGAAATTTTCGTAATCACGCCAAATTGCTTAGACTTGCTAAATAAAATTTTTTAAATTAAGTATGAAACTGGGTGTTTTAAGGTCCACATCACTTCAATACTGTCTAGTAGGTCGAAAAATGCCAAAAACCGTTTTTTTTTTCAAATCACCTGTTACTAGGTTTTGAATTTGGGCAGCCGATATGAGTTACTTATTAACAATGACCTACCATTGCCTGATCCTCAGCCACTGTGTGGTTCTAATAGACAAAGCCCGTTTGTATTTGTCGGTGACGAAGCTTTTGGACTAAGCAAACACATTATGCGTCCATATGGAGGTAAAAATCTCAATGTACAACAAAAGATTTACAATTATCGTCTCAGCAGAGCCAGAAGATATGTCGAATGTGCTTTTGGGATTATGGCGAATAAATGGCGCATTTTTCACAGACCAATAGATGTGGCCTATAATTTTGCTACGGATATTGTAAAGGCATGTTGTGTCCTACACAATTATGTCGCAGATCGGGATGGTTTTCGGCAAAACGATAAATTGGCAATAATTGATGATGAATTTCACTCATTACAACCTCAAGATGAAGAAATTACAGCAGCAAATGTTATAAGAGATCAATTCGCAAGCTATTTCATGAGCAACAGAGGATCACTACAATGGCAGTTACAGAAGATTTAATCATCATTAAAGCAATAAATATTTACTCACCAATTTGGTTCTTTTTATCACAAGCAAAATTATCATATTCTGGATATAAAATTTTAGCAATTTGCTCCCATGCTTTTGCTTTTAAACTTTTATTTTTAAAGTCCATATTGGACTTATCCCAGAGGATTTCCCTTTCTTGGACTAATGTAATAAGGTAGTCCATATCAATCTCTTCTTCGTTGGTACTCATTTTACTCACAAAATCAACAAAAAGTAATATAAAAGAAACGGAACGAGGAAGCGTGTGCCCTTCTTTGTGACAAATAAACAACTGAGCGGTGCCGCTCCGACGTCGCAACGCATTCAACCCCCCCCCCCCCCCCCCTCGTCTCGGCGCTAGCAACTCCGGTGCGGCGCCGCACCGCATCGTGTGACATAGTAAAGATATTTCTATGTAAAACAACGCAGCGACATCGCTCCGGCGCCGCGCTGCCGCCGCGACGCGTCGTGTGCTCTGGCCCTTAGGTCCCAACTTGTAAATTATTTTGGCCACCAAGACTTCAACTCTGAAGTTTCTTTATTTAACAATTTTATGTACTTTGATCTACAGATAACAAAGAATTCTTTCGCATGCCCTATTTCAGCGGAACTTATTATGCTTCGGGAAAAATAAATAATGAAAATCATCTGCCTAGGAGCTAGGACGTTCTACATTCATCGGGTTTCTATGTTGTGATTTTAAGTGATGAATCGATTGCATTCAAAGGATAACCTACAGAGAACTTACTCATTTATTAATGTGATAATCAAATATCTTTCTAAAGAATGAACAAAAATTACGACCAGCTTATCATCGTAAGAGCTTCAAAACTTATCATTTACTTCAGATCTGATATGGCATTTCTAGATATGAATCAAAAGTGTAAAGAAGACTGTACTGATTTTAACTGGCCCGTCCACACAAAGAGTCATAGACATTAATGTGACATAATAAATCTTATTATGAATCAAATGAGAAACATATGAGAAGTTGAAAATCTATTTTTCTTAACAGTCTTTAACACGTTCGCGGACGTACCTGTTATGACAGCTGTTTTGAACGTATCCTCATTGACGCACCTGCGATAGCATTCATTTTTTGTTCCTTTGGTTTTGACGTAATGACTATAGCAGGGCTCTTTCCTAAAGAAATTGTGAAACTTATACATTTTCTGTCCAATTTTATTCAACCCTAGGTACCGCAAGTGTCCCATAGCACAATTTATTGAGTGAACAAAATAGTCTTGTCCGCTACCCCCGCATCCCTCGAAACGAGACACACCTTGCATAGCATTCGTCAATGTATGGCGATTTGTTCAGTCGCCCGGTTACTGCCCCGGAGTGAGGTCACGTTGTTTGGGGGATTTTTCGCGCGTTGAAATCAAAAATTTGTGAATTGTAATTGATTTATTTTGTTGTTTACTAGCATAAAATGATGATATTATATTTTTTTAGATAGTGAATGTCTGTGGCAAGTGTAATTCATTAGAAACGCGTTTATACATTGGAGTTGATATCTGTTTTATGTGTTTTGCAGATGCCTCGAAAACCAAAATCAAAAATGATTTGCAAGAGCCCGAATGCAGCGGTGTTACGCCTATCGTAAGTTTATTTGTTTACATAAATTACGATATACCTATTGTTGATGGATTTATGTGTGAGTTATTAACTTTATACCTACTTTTGAAATATGTTTTATGTGCTTTACAGAAGCCTTGCACAAACAAGACAAAACATGATTCTTCAGACGTGCCTGAATTCAACAGTAGTACAAATACCGTAGTTTATTTATTTACTTTGACTATGAATACCTAATTAGGTACCTACATACATATTGTTGATGGTATATTGATTCTGTTGATGAGTTGCAGTCGAGTAGGTAGTAATCCCTATTTCCACTTATATCTAAGCTTGTTTGTTAAATGTTGTATTGTTATTTACAGGTATCTCATCGAAAACAAGTCAATCCATCTGACACCGACAACCTACAAAAGCTATTTGATGAAGCATCATCTCAGAGTGATGGCAGCGACCATGACTTTCAAGAGTCGGAAAGATCTGAAGATGAGCAGGAAAGCATTCCATTTAGCGCTATAGGCAGTGATGGGTCTCGTTCTCCGGCACATGATCCTTACGCTGATTCTGCTGGAAAATATGGATCAGATAGTGACTATAATCCAGCTGAAGATGTCTCTGATTCGTCTGATAATGTGAGTGAGCAACATCAACAAGATTATGATGACCGCACAGTAAGTGACATCTCCGACCAATTGTTGTCAGATCAAAACAATTCACAAAGTCTGGATCCAGTATTAGGTACTATGCAGACTTTACATCAAAGGAACCATGACATCAACCCTCTTGAGCCGAATGATGTCAATTCACGCCATACTCGAGATTCAGCTCTAAATGCCATTCCTACTCAAAGGAATCATGACATCAATCCTCTTGAGCCGAATGATGTCAGTTTACGCCATAGTCCAGATTAAGCTCTAAATGCCATTCCTACTCAAAGAAATCATGACATCAACCCTCTTGAGCCGAATGATGTCAGTTCACGCCATGGTCCAGATTCAGGTCTAAATGCCATTCCTACTCAATCACCTAACATACAACAAATAACACCTGATGATACTCTTCCTACTTATGAACACGTAGAGTCATTATTATCAGATGCAAGGATCAATGACAGTAGCCTTCCAAGAAATGCACAGGAATCTCACGAAAACCACCAATCTCCTCGAGCCATCTCAATACCAACTAATGGTGATTGTGTTTGGGAAGTTACCACTGCATCTATTCCAAAATTTGAGTTTGATGCGACTAAAGCTGGGCCACAACTACACCTAGATGGTAACACAACACCTATTAATGTTCTAGATCACTTATTTACTGCTGGATTGAGTCGTATAAAAACAAAGGCGGCCATCTGTACTTGGACAGTTTTTTGGTAAACGGGGTAAAACGTTTTTAAAGCTGTAAAATATCATTAAACTATATTTTTCCTCACAATATTATTAATATTATATTTTAAATTAAAGTGAATACAAAATATTTGGAATATGATAGCATTAAAACAATATAATAGCCGTTTAATTTATGTAGATATCCACATTTGATTCTGAATGTTGAAGATAGCCACACTTGATCCCAAACTTACTACAGATAGCCATATTTGAAACTGAGGAATTGACAGATAGCCATATTTGATCCTAATTGATAATAGGGTTGTCAAAATCAATACCAGTAGGTACGTGTCGGCTTTGATATATTATGATAATAATAATAATAATACAACACCCCCCTTAAAAGGGAGAACATTTCAATGTAAACAAAAAAATATAAAAATAATTCCTTAAATTATTTATTTCTCTATTATATTATTTTTTTTAACAATATTATTATATTAATTATGAATTTTTATCATTACTAAAACCAAAATTGTATTTATTTATAATATAGTTTTTATGTGAAAGGTCAAGGTCTTAATCGATTTATTGATAATTCAATTAATTTGTTAAAATTCTGTGAAGAAAATTTGTAGGCATAAGTCAAACAAAAAAAATATCATTGAACAGCTTTTATTTGTTTTTACTTACAATAATATATACTGAATAGTTAATTAATTAAAAAGGTAATTTAAATTCGTAGGTCACCAGTATCTTCCATTAATTCGTCGCAGTAACCTTCTTGAATTTCTTCATTTGGTGAAGCCAGTGTCTCTTGGGATTGCAAAATATCTTTGTAAAAAAGTAAAAAAGGTAGATTTTCCCATCCACCAAAATGCTTAGACAGCAGAGTCTTCACATCTTGTAATTTGTTTTTGTTTACAGACACAACGTTTGGTAATGGATCTGGATCAATCATTGATATTGTTTTTCCACGCTGACACACATTTGCCGGTGTAGCAAGATCGCTTTTATAATGTAGTTCACCTCTGATAAGCAAATTGCCTGATCCCTTTGTTCTTCTTAAAATAAATCTTTTGCACTCCTTAAATTTTAATGGCCAGCTAGTTGTTGTTTTCAGAATACTTTTTACACTGCTTCGCCAGTCCATTACTGGGCACTCATCGCCAAATTTTATAATTGTAGACGTTTCCGATATAATTTCAGATATCTCGTTAGGATGTAAAATAACTTCCAACTTCTTAAGTTTTTTTTCTATGATTCCAAATGTTCTATCAGCTGGCATATACGAGTGGCCCGTCACTGGAAAGACAATTTCAATCGTTTTGATGTTTGGATTGCTTAATAGCCACTTAGCGCAAGTACCAACCACAATACTGTTTTTATTTTGGCCGCCACAGCCGTCGGCTACCAAACGAATTGTACGTATTCCAGTTTTATCAGTTGCGGTAAGACAATGAAATACAGCTGATGCTACTAGATTCGAGTCTTTAGCAAATTGATTTTCTGTGCATATATAAGCAAAAATTCGTTCTTTTGCAAGTGGAAGTTGGGAAGAACCCTCCACCATGGTAAAGTTGTAATAATATAACTGCCACTGTAGTAGCATGCCTGATCGGGTAGCTTTGGTAAAGGCAAATTATTTTGGCAGTCAAATGAAATAATTTTAAGTCCATCAGGTACTTCTCTTAACTTCTCAAAAAAGGCTTTTGCCTTTAACGAGTGAACTCTCTTTTCAGTCATTAATGTAGTTTTCTTTTCAGGGTCTGCTTCAATCTTAATCTTTTCAGTTAGCTCTAAGCACTTCGAACAAACGTCGGTCCTCGGACTCCCAAATCCAACATTATATGAATTATTGAAAATACTTCGGAAGTACGACTTCTTCACATCAGGGTGTGAATACTCACTTCGTTTATAAACTTTAAAAAGTTTTGCAATGTTTAGTTCTGATGGGAGATACCTTCGCTCAGCAGTCTTACTTTTTCGGCAATAATGAGATTCAACGCATTTAAGTTTTTGTATAAAATTGTGAATGGATTCTTTTTGATCAGCATATTTTCGAATTTTATGGTTTCCACCGCGTCTTTCGCCTGCAACCTGTCCGCAATAAAAGTATCGCTGCATCACATAGGCTATTCTATGCTTTGTGATTTGAAAAATACTTATAAAAAGCTTTTTGCATACAGGTATTTTTTTATTATGTATATATACTGAAAATTTCACAGTCGTTTGTTTTTTGCCCTTAAAGCCAGTTCTGTGTTGAGTGGGTACTATTGAACACATTTTCAAAATCGTGGCATCCTGGACCTGTTTGCTCGGGCGAGAATAAAATCTATCGTGGAGTAATTTCATTTTATGCATAGTCACATATGAACACTGAAATGCGTTGGTATCATGACTGCATACTCGTTGTGGTAAACCTTTTGAAGAATACCTGAAAAAAATTACTTAAATTAACATTTTTACTTTCTACTCCTTGGGGGAGCCAAGTCTAGTAGTGGACGTCTGTTCGCTTAAACGACAACTTCCTAATAATACTCAGGCCTGTACAACTACAACAGGCATACAGACAGACAAACACACTTTCGCATTTAATATTACAAATATTATTATTACAAATATGAATATTATTATATGTATTATTATAATATTTATTATTACTTATAATATATATCGTATTAAAACATCATGTTAATAACGTTGTATTTTAGAGATAATGTGATAATCCGTTATTAGGTTTCGCATGACTAAGGTGACAGCCCTAGTACGTGTACTAACCTCAATCTTTTCTCCACATTTCTTTTCCAGCTAGCGGGATCCTTTTGGCGTTTTCTTGAAAAACGATTAGTAGCTTGTGTTGGGTTGATCTCCATTATTATGTTTTGCACTAAATATCGAAATTGTCCTCGCCAAAATCTTAATTAATTAATAAAACACGAGCCGCGAAACACTAACAAAATGCTCAGAGACGCCATTAATCACAGATCAAAATGAACACTCGTGATTGGCTGATGTCAAAAGATGGCCAGGTTTGAATCTATACATTTACAGATGGCCAGATTTGATTCTAAGCTGCAACTTTATATGAAAATATAGGGCAAGATAGTAATATTTGAAACTAACAAGTTAGACTAGGTTATTTCATTTAAAATTTCCAGTGTTGCTACATTCATACTTCAAATTCACCAAAAATAGCAGATGGCCGCCTTTGATTCTATACGACTCAATTGATTGATTTTATTGTCACATGCACAAATGCATATGCAGAAAATTTTATGTTCCTCCAACAGACCACATACAAGAGGCTCTCGAATGCAGGCGTTTAAACCCTGTAGGTTTTTGAAGAGGAAATTAAAAAATTCTTGGCCCTATGTTTATTACAAGGGCACCATGAGAACCCAAGTATAAGAAAATCTTTTACCACCACCGATACACTGTACTATCACCCCATTTACTCATACACCATGTCAGGCAGGCGGTTTGAGCAAATTTTGCGATGCTTATGCATATCCGAACCATACTGTAAAGGGATGAATAAAGTCAAGCATTTTGCGAATAAAGTAATCAGAAATTTTTAATGCATATGGCACCCTGAGAAAGAATAGACTGTGGAAGTGTGACGTAACAAGATGGCGGATTTTGACGTTTGGGTAAAAACAAACAGGTTTCGACGAGGGATTTTTGTTATTTTAGCTTTTTCGTAATAAATAATAATGTCTGCGGTTGTAAGTTTGGGTACAATCATAAAGCAATTTAAGGACGAAATTTCTGTATTCAAGAAAGGTGAAAAGAGTTACGATAGTGGTCATGTTTTGAGTGTTATGTATGATGGTTCTTTGGGGATTCTGAGAGGACAGATATTTGCATCAATGAAAAATAAGAAGTACTCAACAGAGGTAATACTGCCGTAATATTTTGAATTGTATAATGAAATTTACTAGCGAAATCAGTAAGTACTATATTTTGTTTAATTTTGTAGGTTACGTTTGGAAGTCATGGTGACATAAACCTCATTAGTTGTGACTGTCCCCGGGGGTTGTACCAGTGTCACCACGTAACTGCTCTGCTGATTTATGCTAACAAAAATATCAGCAAAACCGACAATGTTTGTTCC
The DNA here is from genome assembly GCA_918857605.2 of Philereme vetulata. Lineage (NCBI taxonomy): Eukaryota > Metazoa > Arthropoda > Insecta > Lepidoptera > Geometridae > Philereme > Philereme vetulata. The sequence continues at coordinate 4,119,085 of OU975446.1, forward strand.
TGGAAGGCTCCAACTGCAACTAATGAAATGCAGGAACCTGTAAATGACATGTACCCCGCTAGAGAGTATAAAGCAACCAACAGACCGGTGAATGAGGAAGACAAAGAGTTTATTCTAAGCAAACTAAAATCTTTTAACAGGTACCTATACAAACATTATGCTATTTATTTTACTGAATGTTTAGTCGCTATGAAACAATCTATTCTTGATTTTATTTAGGTTTTCAGGATTTTATTGGCTTCTTCAAGAAGAACCTACTCATAAAGAGGCTGATTAGAAAACTATTCAGCAAGTTCTAACTATGTTCTTACAGCTGTAAAAACGACATACTGCACAATATAAAGGTTTCCCACAAAGAGATTTTGGCCATTGCACATGCCACTATTGGGCAAAGATGTAATCCTCTGTGGCATGAAATGAGGCTAGGCCGCATTACTGCAAGCAATTTTGGGATTGTGATTGCTGCTGTGCAGCGTAACAGGTACATATTTGCACAAGTTTTGCATTTGTTATGCTGAGTCGCAAGGAACACTATCAATACTTTATTCTGTTTATTTCAGATTTCCTCCATCATTATTTTCTACTCTTCTTGGAAAAAAAATCTGGATGGTGTTAAAAGTATCCAGTGGGGAATAACTCACGAAGAGGTGGCTTTAAAACTCTTCGAGGAAGCAACACAGAAGAAAGTCTCTCCGACTGGGTTTTGGCTTCACAACTCAGGTGCTTTAGGAGCATCACCTGACGGAATTGTTGGAGATGATGCCATAGTGGAAGTGAAATGTCCATTTAAACACAGAATGAGCACTGCAGAAGAAATCCAAAATGATAGGAAATACTGTTTTGATACTGATGGAACATTGAAAACAAATCATGCATACTACCACCAAATACAGGGTCAACTGTCAATTTTAGACAGATCAATATGTTATTTTATAGTTTGGACCACAAAGGAAACCATCATTTTGCCAGTAGAAAAAGACCCGAATTGGGAACTAATTAATATGCAAAACTTATTGAAATTTTATCAAGAACAATTCATTGATCGCATGATGTCCTAAGTTTAGCTTATTTTTGCCTAATGTCTACATGACACACATTAAATGGTATGCATGATTTGTTTTTAATTTTCCATGGAGATCAAGAAACATTTTCGTATTGTTTTGGATTTCCTCCATATGTAACCCTATGTTAAACAACTATGTTTCTCTGTAACTTATGTGATTATGTGCTAAGGGTTTGTAAATGTAGAAAAACAACTGTCCTTCATTTTTATAACCTTTATTTCATAGTGTAGTAAGATTAAATAATTAAGATGTACATAGTAGTTTTATCCTCATTTTGTACTCATGTACTTAATTTATCAGGATCTTCGTTAGAGAAACACTGTTCATTTTCTTTTAATAATGAGTATTGCATGTTCACTAGAGCTGCACATGTCTGCACAATTTTACAAGCATACAGTCTCATGTTGGGTTGCAAAAAATCCAGAATTCTAAATGATTTTAATCTTGATATTGCCCTTACTACATGAATTTTAGCCCTTGCGATTAGGCGAGTTGCCAATACTTGCTCTTTTGAAAATTGTGTGGTGGTCAAAAATGGTGGTATATTAACATTTACACCAAGTGGTGCACAAAGGTCTGAGATAAGAAATCCTTTGTCACATAAGATTAGATCACCTGCCATCGTGTGCGGCAAGATTTCACAGTCTTTGGTGATGACCTTGTCGTATGAAGATCCAGGGAAAAGATCACTGACATAAGTAATAGTTGCATTAGGAGCTATTCCTATTAAAACTTTAAATGTGTGCCTTTGTTTGTAGTGTGAGAAAACTGCTTTTTGTTCCTTCATTGAAGCCGGAGTGGCTATCTCGATTTCTGTGCAATCAAGTACAATTTTAATGTTTGGGAATGGTGCAAAACATGTTGGTATAAAAAAAGTATTTTTTTCTCTGCTGGGAATTACATCCATCATTCCTTTGAATAATATATCATGCAAAATATTTAGAGATGTTATAAATATATTTTGAACAGTGGTGGAACTGATCTTGAATCGGTATCCCAAATCAAAGTATTGCAAATTGAGCCTAAGCTTCATTAATGTGCATAATAATTGATCACTAACATTAATTAATTTCACCTTCCAACCCATGAAATAATTTATATCAAATCTGCTTATCAGTTCCACTAAAACTTGAAAATGGGCAGCTGTTGGCAATCCCGTATATTGAAACACTAGCAAGTCATCTGCCTGAATATTTTCAAATGACAGTCTATATTCTCCTTTAGCAAGACATTGTTTTAATTTCTGGTTCTCTTGTTGTAAGAAATAATTCTCAGCATTTGTCAAAACATCACTGTTTCCATTTGCTTGGCATACTGTGGGCTGGTTGGTTGAAACATCTTGGACTACAGTTTCCCGTTCAACTGTAACATCTTCTTCTGCAGATAACTGTTTCTTTGTTCTAGAACTGGAATAAACATTGTGGTATAAATTCAGTAGGGGTACAAAGTAGGGTACCTACCATAATTTTTTCATGTCATAACAGTTCATGTTTGCATTCTAACTGAATCAGAATCAAAATGAAACTTAAGAGGGCCGCGCTTAACCGTGGTTAGCCAAATAAAAATAGGGACTTCGTAAAGTATAATATGTTAGTATGTGTACCTTTTCGGCTTCTCAGGATACAAAACGTCGAACCTCTTGTTACTATTGTGTGCAAAAATTGATGGAACAACATCCTTTTCATCAGCAAAAAGACAACTACAAAGGCGGTCTTCACGAATAGGGTCTCTATCCTTACGACTGAAATTGAAAAAATTAGTAAGTCAGCAATACAAGTCAACACAACGAGTCCTCAGACTAGAATAATAGGAATTAATCAGCAGTAACGTACCGGCAGTGTTTTCCATTTTTTAAAGACTTTTTCACTAGCAGGAAATCTAAAAAACTTGCAGGTTTCTCTTCTAGAGACTTGGTTGCAACCGGGAGCAAAACAATAAGGCATTATATACCTTATAAACACTAGATAATTTATTCAAGATGTAAATTAACTCAAATTGCAATACGTTCTTGCGTTTGTTTTTACCCAAATCTCAAAATCCGCTATTTTGTGACGTCATAGCTTCCACAGTCTATTGTCACTGGATGAATCTTTGTTGCTATTTCGGAGACGTTTATCTTTTCGACAGTATATTAAGTCGAAAAAAGCAAGATACGGAATCAAGTTCTATGTATTAACCACTCATGATATGTGATATGTGCTGAATTTTATTGTATATGAAGGTAAAAATACGTTGGAAGAAGATAAAGATTGCTGCCTGGATAAAGGACATGAACTATATATGGATAATTTCTATAATAGTGTTGATTTGTGCAAGAAGCTTTTGTTGCATAAAACCCATACAACAATACAAATATACATACAAAAGGAACATTACGCAAAGATAGAAAAGGCTATCCAAAGACATTGTAAAAAAAAATTAAGAAAGGAAGTCATTATTGGAGAAGGAACGGAAAAGTATATGTATCAATGTTGAGATATAAGAGAGTGGTGCATATGATAACCACAAAACACCACCTAAGTCTGATAGTAACTACTAATAGGTATGGGCAGCAAAAGACGAAACCGATTGAAGTTAGCGAGTAAAACAAATTTATGTCAGGCATTGACAAGTCGGACCAGATGATGTCTTACTATTCAACACTGAAAAAAACAATAAGGTGGTAGGGGAGAGGTGGTATACTTGATCCCCGAGGATACATGATCCCCCATTTAAAACTAGCGCCAAAAAGTGTTTAAAGGTGTTCTGTTGGCTGCATTGGGACGCCGCCATGATGGCTAGTACAAATAGTAAACATTAAACAGAAACAACAGCTCGTTGCCAAAATAGTTGGAAATTTATATTTTTACCGGATCTTATTTGTTTTGTTTAGTGTACGACAATTCGAAAAACTTCAGGTACGTGTACTTTACAATTTTTTGTTTGCATTTATGAAATATTGTGTGTATTTAGCTGTGTAAATTCAATTATTTCCGAGTCAAATGTTTTCATCTTGTTGCTGTTTTTTTTTCATTTAAATAAAGTTACTGCTTCGGGATACTAATTGAATGGCAGCAACTTGACGGGAGTGGGCGAATACTACTGAGGAGTATGTCATGATGGGGCGAATGCAGGCTTTGTAAAGGGTCATCTTAGTTCTAAGAGACATTTTACTTTTTCTGCTTAGGAGTGAGGACAGTCGTCCTAAGGTGTTCTTAGCTTGGTTGCACCTCTTAGTGATGTGCAACCTAAAGGAAAGACGTCTATCAAGGATGACACCCAAGTATTTGGCAGAGGGAGCCCAGCGGATGGGCACACCAAATAGCGAAATTGGTTTTGGGGTGAGATTTCTCCGAGTAAAGTACACTGCTGTGCTTTTCGAGGGGTTTACCTCAATCCGCCACTTGCGAAACCAAGCGGCAAGAACGTGAAGGGCAGCTTGCAGCCTTATACCCACCCGATCGGGATTCCGATTGGATGTGTATAAGGCCGTGTCGTCTGAATATAGGGCTATTTCCACTTGAGGAGTGCGAGGGATATCGCTGGTGTACAGCGTGAACAGGAGGGGGCCGAGAACGGAGCCTTGAGGGACTCCGGCTCTAACTGGCCTGGGGTTTGAGAGTGTGCCTTCTACGGTGTACCGAAAGCTACGACCTTGGAGATAGTCTCGTATGATGAGCACGAGTCTGTCTGGCACTCCGAGTTTGGAAAGTTTGTAAACCAAGCCATTGTGCCAGACCTTGTCAAAAGCTTTCGCTACATCGAGGAGGACGGCACCAGTATCTGAAGGCCAGGTACTTTGCCAATAGGAGAGGACGTGCTCCGTTATGCGGAGCACCTGTTGTGGACATGAGTGTTGGGCACGGAAGCTGAACTGCTCATTGGGAAGGAGTTTGAACTCATTGACATGGGACCAGAGACGCTTCATTAGAAGACGCTCATATATTTTACCTAAGCCATTAAGCAGGCTAATGGGCCGATAACTAGTTGGGTCGTTAGCAGGTTTCTTGGGTTTAGGGAAACCAATGACATTGGCTTCCTTCCAAGCATCAGGGAAGGTGCAGAGTTCCATAGCCGCATTGAAAATGCTGACTAGAATATAGATAAGGGGAACAGAGAACGCTTGAGTACTCTGTTGGAGATGCAGTCGGGGCCGGATGCTTTCTTTGGGTTTAAAGCCTTGATAATATCAAAGACTTCAGAGGCCTCAATTGGATTAAGTGGGGAGGTAAGGAGGCTATACGGTCAACCTCGTTGTTCACCATGTCAAGGTGTGCAGGATCAACGGGTTCGAGACTGGGAGAGCATTGAGCTTCAAGGGTTTCAGCCAGGTAGTCGGCTTTTTCCTCGTCTTCGAATGCTAGGGTCTGGGTTGGGTCGGATAAGAGGAGGCATCGGAGCGAGAGCGTCCGCTTTCATGGAGCGAGCTAGCCTCCAGTAGGCCAGATGGCTAGGCTCGATCCCCGAGAGCAGGCTCTCCCACTCACGATTGCGGTGTTCTTTGACGCGCTCTCTCACCTCTCTGTGCAGAGAGCGCATTAAGACACGATTGTCTTCAGTGGGGCAGCGACTATGAAGTCTAACTGCAGCGTTCGCTTCAGTCATAAGTCGTCTTATATCGTCAGGCAAGGGCCCGCGGTGGTCATCCACTACGGGAACCTGCTTCGAAGATTCTCTAACAGAGTCAGTGACGTGTTTGGTAAGTGAGTCAACTGCTACCGTAATGTCATCAGATGTTAATATAACAGAAGGGATTCTATCCAGGTCAGGCGAGTGCGCAGACTTGAGAGCTTTCTCAAGCTTATGCCACTCTACCACAGTCTTGGTAGCAGGGGTCTGGTCAGTGGGGGGGCCAAGTAGTAGTAAAACAGGGCGATGGTCGGAGTCAAGCTCGTGGATAACTTCGATCGAGCGTAGCCGAAGGGCTACGTTTTTGAGAAGCGCTATGTCCAAGAGGTCGGGGGGAGTGGCAGTAGGGAAGCGAGTCATACCCCTAGGGGCAATGATATCGAAGTTAAGGGGTTCAACTAGTCTTTCTAATTGTCTACCTTTGCAGTTGGTCTTAGTGCTATTCCACATGACGTTTTTGGAGTTGAAGTCACCCGCCAGAATGACGGAGCTTCCTAAGCTGAAAAGAGCTTGCAGATCACTCTCGAATTGAGGTGAGCAAGTTTTACTAAGAGAAACATAACAGGATGCAACAATGACCGAGGAGTGACCGGTCATTGCTATTCGGCAGACAGAGGCTTCTATGTAGGTCATAGGAGGGGATCTAAGGGCATGCAGTGAAGAGACTTCTTGTAGTAAATGGCAGTGCCGCCTCTCGGGGCTGGCAGTCTGTCATTGCGTAAAATCTGAAAGTTGGGGATTTTTGGATCCCGTTGACCAGGCTTTAAATTAGTTTCTTGGACTAGCAAGAGGTCAAGTTGATGCCTATTGACGAAATCTTGAACAACAGAACGTTGTCTAGAAAGACCATCAGCGTTAAAAAACGCTAATGATAGTGAACGGGGTTTCTTCCGTTCCTTTTGTACAACCATTATGGTGGTTAAAAGGGGTTTGGTGATGGCGAAGCTGCCTTAACGGCACACGAAAAGCTGAGTGCGCCTCGAGGGCAATCAGCTTCTCTATTGTAGATTTAGATTGTCTGAGCTTCTGTGCTAGCACGCGAACCTCGGCAAGATCAATTGAGGCAAACTCCATGATGAGCGCTAGGTCGGAAGCAAAATCCGACTTGCTCATCTTGGTAGATGGGGCTGGCTCGGTAGAGCGCGGAGGGGGGGCCGTCGCCTTAGGGGCTAGGCTGGAATACGGCAAGGGATTGGCCCAGGCTGAGAGTTTCGGGGGTTGAGACTCCACCATGGTCAACTTGGGAGTTGACTTGGTGTGTTGTGGGAGAGCGCGAGGCTGACTCCTGTGGGCCGCCACTCTGTTGGCTTTGGGTGCTGAAGGACAACCACGATAATTCGCGGTGTGTCCCACAGCACCGCATAGCACGCAGCTTGGCGGCTCGATGGTGTCGCGTGTGCGCTGGCAGTCAGAGGTGCCATGATCTCCTAGGCACTTGACGCAACGGGGGCGGGCGTGGCAGTTCTTCGCCGAATGTCCATAGAGTTGGCATCTATGGCATTGCGGTGCCGTTTCGGTGGGGGGGGTTCCACCCTGAGGCCGGAGAGGCTGTTGACCGTCTTCAAATTGAAGATGGCCTTGCCATCCGGAGAGAGCTCTAGTACTACAAGTACCAGGTTATATAAGGTCTTACCGTTGTGCCTACGGTGGACCTCCTTGACGGGGAAGGATTGAGCCAGCAAATCTGACTTGATGGATTCTGTCGAGTGCTCCGCAGGGAGGCCGTGGATCACGACGCGAAGGAGTCTTTCGTCCTCAAGAGCGTAGGTATGGTAACCTATGCCCTCTTTGGGAAGAACCGAAGTGAGCCGACGATGATCGTCGGAGGTGGGGATTTGGACTTTAATAGCGTCCTTTGTATTTCTGGCGTTTGTGAACGAGATCTTATGCTCGTTGCACAGAGATGAGACCCTGTCCCATTTGCCTTTCTCTCGGATGAAGAGAGGCGGGGGTGGTCTTTCCTTCCTTACGGCAGTGGAAGCCGCGGAGGGAGAGACGGGACGGGCGGGCTGCGAGGCCGAAGGGAAGGTTGCCTTTTTGGCTGGGGGAGACACGGAAGAAACCTTCTTCGATGAAGCGGCCTCCTTCGAAGAGGTCTTCTTCCGTTTCTTCCCCATAACAGTGATGAATTCCTCAGAGTCTGAGGATGACGAGGCGGCAGATGCCTCTGATTGCGATGCGGAACGTAGGAGATCAATCTCCATATCGTCCTCGGGAGAGGGAGGGTCGGGGGACTCCGGGGAGTCTACGAAGACTGCGAGGTGATGCCTCGCGAGAGTCGGATTTGGAAGCCTGAGGGGCTGGCTGAGGTTTCCGGGCCTCTTTAGTGGCCTGAGGGGCCAAGGCAGGCATGCGAGCCGCCGTGGGTGTTTGAGGGGCATAAGGAGCCATCCGAGCCTCGTTAGTGGCCTGAGGGGCCAGGGCAGGCTTGCGAGCCGCCGTGGGAGCCTGAGGGGCTTTAAGAGGCATCCGAGCCTCATTTGTGGCCTGAGGGGCCGGGGTTGGCTTTCGGGCCACTGGGGTGGCCTGAGGGGCCGGCACGGGCTTCCGGGCCACGGTTTTGGCCAGAGGGGCCGGAGTGGACGTTGCAATGTCCATTAAAGCGGGTAGGGACGCAACTGATTGTTGCTCCCGAAAAAACCGTTGTCGAACATTGTCGGGCACGTTCTCGCAGAGGTATCGGATTAGTGAACCCGACACCACTACAGAGTCTTCCCCGACGATGTTCGCCATAGCTCTCCGGGGGGAAGCACCCGGAGAGGTGTGTAAGTGAGTGATCCTCCCGTCGGGGTAGACGGGAGGGATGTGGCCTATATGTCCTACCTAATGTATGTCCCTTTACCGCTCTTGCGGTTGGAGGGGTGTGTCCTAACCGATGTTTGGTGTCGGCGAGGGAAGCCCCCAAGGCCGGTGGTACCAAACCCAGCCGGATATAGCGTTCCTCGGGAGAGGAAAGCTGGCGTTCCGGGTCCACGCCCAGTCTGCTTCGTTGGCACTGTTAAGTATCCACGGACTGACCACTAAACGTGGATTTGGACGCTTAATGGCTGGTTTACACGGGCTTTGTAGCTAAGCGCTTAGTACTTGTCACTATACTAAGCATCAATATGACAAGTGAAAAGTAACCGTTTACACGTTGGAGCCAGTAGAAGTCATTAGTGATCAGACATTCGAAATGGAACGACGCCGCCTGATTTTGCGCAGTGTGTTTAAACAATATTCAAACATTGTTATTTCAAGCATGATCGAAGAGCTTGAAAGACAAACATTAAAAAGAAAACGTTTGTGGACAAGACAGTGGTTACTGCGCAGAGATGAACGGGGCCATTCTGCTCTTCTATTAAAAGAGCTAGCAACCGAAGATCCAGGAGAATATAGAGTAACTATGAGAATGTCAACGGCACAATTTGATATTTTATTAGAAAAAGTTGCACCAGCAATTCATAGACAAGACACAAATATGAGGAGTGCCATACCAGCTAAAATAAAATTGGAGGTTACTTTGTCATTTTTGGCAACAGGAAGCAGCTACCGCATGTTATCACACGTGTTCAGAGTTTCTAAACCAGCGATTTCAAAATTCATACCCGAAGTCTTGGATGAAATTTATAATCAACTTTCGTATTACATGAAGGTAAAAAAACAATTTTGTTTATTGTTATCATTAGTGTAATCATTTGAAATAACATAAGTACACGAAATATTATTGTGTGAAGTCTTCACCGTCAAGTGTCATTGATATGGCCTGTGATAGGATATTTTCATCAGAAATTAAAGCAGGTGTGGATGCATTACGTAACGATCCCGCAGATGAGACGGTTTTCAATGTTTCAATGGAAGCAGATGTATTATTGTACATGTAGTTCTCGATCGCTAGTTCACTCAAAATATTTTGTATTCTTGTTTGTGCAATCTTACTTCTCTCGAATGATAATTCTCTTAACTGCACTGCTACGTTCTTTGCAAACACATCGAATCTGTCTTCTTTTTCAGGTACATCCCTATTGACAGCTTCTTGTAATTTTTTTAGTTCTCCAATCGCACGAAATATTCCTTTCCGCTGTGACATATTTTTACTGGAGGTACTTTGACGTTGTTCCCCCCTTGGTTCCGAAATAGATTCAACCTCTGAAGTGGAAGCGATAGAGATATCTTGCTCGCTACTTATAGAATTATGTTGCTCGCTGCTTGTAGATCCGCTATCCTGAAAAATAAAATTGCATTTCAGGTTCCTGCTACAGAGGATGAATGGAAGAAAATAGAAAGAGGTTTCAATACACGTTGGAACTTTCCAGGGGCTCACGGTGCTATAGATGGCAAGCATATATGTATTCAAGCACCTCCTGACTGTGGCAGTGATTATTTTAATTATAAAGGAAGCAACAGCATCGTGCTAATGGCCGTCGTAGATGATGATTACTGTTTTATATATGCTAATATTGGCGCAAACGGCCGGTGCTCAGATGGTGGTGTTTTTCAGAACTGTTCGATTTTTCGTGATCTCGAAAACAATATGTTGCCAAACAATGGATTTTTTGTTGGAGATGACGCATTTCCCCTGAAATCATATTTATTGAAACCTTACAAGCATAGTCCTTTGACCTACGAACAGAAAATTTTTAATTATAGATTGTCAAGGGCCCGAAGAACCGTCGAAAATGCTTTTGGCATCTTAGCCAGTCGCTTTAGAATTTTTAGAACATCTATATCCACGAATCTCACAGTTACTGATCGCATTGTTCGTACAACATGCACTATACATAACTGGCTCAGAAAAACTTCAACGACATACCTAACCACGAGATGGTCATTAAAAATGTAAAATTTAGTAATTTATCAAGGTAGTAGTGATATGAGTACCTGAAGGACTAAAATATTTTAAACTAAAAAGTTGTAACGGTGGGCAGCTCATCAAGATGCTACAATCTGTCAAACTTCCTCAATAAATTTTGAAGCTTTAAGTTTGTGACAAAGTTCAAAATTAATAGAAGAAATTTGACAGTTTTGTATACCGTGATATGCTGGCTACTGTACTTAGTGAAGAATACCTATCATGCATGATTGATAAATTACCCAATATTGACAATTTTTGTTGGTAATAATAACAAAACCTTTAAATTAAGTACACAGATATTAAAATTTCATGGGGTTTGAAAAATATTAAAAATCCATAAAATTGACATAGAAAAAAACAAATTGCGTAACCCATTTTTCACGTTGCAAGTTTGTTTTGGCATTGTCAAAACAAGCATGTATCTCGATAAGTATGTATAAATACCTTCGTACAAATAATTTCAGGAATGGGTTACGCATTTTGTTTTTTTTTCTATGTATATTTTATGGACCTGTCAAGATTTTTATCACTTCACTTGTCGTTATATAAAGTATGTGAAAAAAACCTTATGAAATTTTGACATTTAAATCCGCCCAATACAAATATTGAAATTGAATACCACGTAACTTAATTCATGATATTCAATTTCAATATTTGTGAAATTCGCGGAAACATGTTGTTAGGCATAGCCCTGGAAACCCGGGACAATCGGGACATCTAAATAACACAGCGACTCTTTTTTTTGTTTTATTAAAACAAACTCTACACCTTTTTCTCATTGTTTTGCCGTTATTTTTTGGAAGATTAGCCGGCAGGTGAATTTTCCCCTGTGACAAAGGCCGAGAAAGTTCTATGGTGTTCGGCATTGGCAGTAATTGCTCAATTATATTTTTCCTAAATTCATAAAGTGTAGTTTTATTATTATTTACTACATTAAATAATATAAAAGCATTTACAACACATATTTGTATTATATGAATAATAACTTTTTTATACCAGCGCAAGGTTTTTCACTCGCAGCAATAGTAACTTAACAATTGATCGTATATATTTATTATAGCTGACTTGTACTTTGGGCTTATATCTTAATGTACGAACACGTTGACTTCTAGTCCCCACATAATTACTACTGTGTTCAGTGCTCACAAATAAAATCTCCCTCTTGTCTTGCCACTTGGTAACAACAATTTTTTTGTATTGTGCAGAATGACTGATTCTCCCGTGCTTAATTTCGTATCTCTAATTTGTGACGGATTTCCAACCCGTTTTGCACGAAGGGTTCCTGTCACATAAGTATTTTTATTGAAAAGCTCATCAGCTAACCCCACGCTGGTATAATAATTATCTAAGTATAACGAATGGCCTTTGTCAACGTATTTTTCGATTAATAGCATAACTACCTTTTTCACATGGTTTTTGCCGCCGACTATCCTGTCTTGAGACCCCGCATAAACATGTATTTTTAATATAATGCCATTAGCATCGGCTAAAATATATAATTTAATGCCGTACCTGTGTGCTTTCCCATTAAGGTACTGGCGAAAGGAAAGTCTTCCTTTCCATAATATAAGCGATTCGTCAATTGCGAGTTCTTTAGTTGGATAATATATCTGATCAATTGATTCATTAAATATATCTATAATTGTTTTAATTTTATATAAACTCTCAGGACGGTCGTCTTTTTGAACATTAAGAGCTCTTAAAATTAAATAAAAGCGGTCCCTGGGCATAAATTGAGGTATACTAAATTTGGACAAATAATTATTAGACCAATAGTCAGCGATCCTGTTTAATTTGATTGTTCCAATTAATAACAGAACACCGACAAAAGTTTTGAATTCTGTTGTATCTACGTCAGCCCATTTTTTAAACCGTGATTTTGCACTTGACACCGTTAATTTTAATTTATTGCCATATTTGTTCGTGCAGTCAATAATTAATTGCATTATCTGGTAATTAAAAAATAAAAAGAAAAACTCCAAAGAACTTTTGCCCACCATATCATTGGGCGACAATATACCTGTTGATCCCGTAAAAGGTATTTCTGTCATATTAATGGGATTCCCCATACGCCAACCACTTGCTTCTTCTGGGGAAGTTTCTTCATCAGTATCCTGATGTGCGGTTGGTAAAGCGTCGTCATCCGGGTCTAGTTGGCATAATTCGTCGAGAATGTCGTCATTAATCCCGTTCAAAATCCCGTAGAGGTCTTCGTCGCCAATCCCTACATTGAACCCCACTTCCTGTGGAGACATCAGAGTAAATAACTCTATGTCTAATGGGTCCATGGCGGATGATGGTCCAGGTTTCGGCGAACTCAGGGGATCTGAATACGCCATGTTGCTCTAACTCTGAAATGATAAACATTGAAGTGAAACAAATGAAAATAGCTAATTTCATCTCTATTCGGGTGTGTTTGTAATATAAGACTGAGAGGCTATTATAGGTAGGGGAGTAGTACAATTAACTACTATTCAGTGTTGTCAATAAAGAATCAAAAGATTTTTTCTATATTATTTCTTTGTGGGTAATTTCTTAGAAAAGCTTATTATTTGCGTTTAAAGACAAGGGGGTCAGTAGCTAGTGGGAGGCCATCAATACTATCGGTTCGATATAAATTAGCGAAACTTGTTTTTTTAATTTACAACACTTTTGCCGTTAGTCATGATGGCGTAGTGGTGAAACGGTGTGAACGCTGACTGACTGGCATGTCAATCTCGAGTTCGTTTCCTACAACGAGATACATACATACATACAAGAAGTGATTTTAAATAAGAAACTTACTCATAAATCGTAGCAAGTATAGAGATCCGTTTACACAGGCCACAAGCGTCACGAAGGGAAAATCACGGAGTCCGGTACACAGGCAATGGTCGTCACAAATGTAAAATCAGAGTCCAGAAATACTAGCCACAGTCGTTAAGCTCTCACAGAGTCCAGGAATACAAGCCACAGTCGTAAGAAATGCTGAATCGGAGTCAAGTTCACACGCGAATATCGTCAGTACAAAGTAGAAAAGTGAAGCACGTCTGATTACTAGGATAGCAAAACAGAAGTGTTCTCTCTCAGAAACAAACACAGTGCGCTGCGCGAGCGCCGGCGCTGTGCCACAGTATAAATATGGAACAGTACGAAAACTACGAACAAAACATTCGAAACGGCACATACACAAACATGCGCATCGACGAGGCCCCTTTTACACTATAAAATTTAATGATTAAGAATCTTAAACATATAGTAGTAGACGAAAGTATTTTTCAGTAAATAATTTGTGATTTGTGAAGAATATGTTTTTTTTATGTAATGCTTTTTTAATTACTAGTAATCAGTCAAGCATTTTTGGGTTGAAACGCGCAACAGTTCAACCCAAAAAATGCATGACTAGTTCTGCCCCCGATAGTTAAAAAGACGTATCTAACAAAAAGTAAAAACGGAGAAATAAATATTTTAATGAATGAAACGGGAAATCGTTTGCTGTCTTCGAGTAAAAAAAAAATTTAAATACTAAAAGTTGAAAATAATACCCTCTAATAATTGGCTTTAACTTGGTTTAATAATAATATGAATTTATGAAATTATTATAATAAAATTAATGAAAAAACAGGTTCATCTTAGCATAAAAAATTAAGGAAAATATTACATACTTAATTGAATAGACGTAAACCGCTAGATGCGTCCTTTAAATTTCAAACGCTTTTGGCTGTACTTTTTTTCTAAGTATTTAGTTTATCTGTCTAGTATTTGATTTTAACAGAAATGGGCGCAAATAGGTATTTCCGCCTTTTTTCTTAAGAATTAGAAAGTATGTAGATAACCCTTGGCTTAGATAAAATGTTTATAAAATTATTTAATAATCCTTTTATCTAAGGTAGTATATCAGAAATAGTACAGTAGGTTCATGGTTATCATATAAGCCATAGCCTAATTTATTATTTGCAAATAAAACACAATTGATATAGTCAAGTATTTATTTTAAAATCTTTTGACCCACATAAACAAAAATGCTATCCATGGCACAGTAAAAATCAGAACTATTTATTATACTTGAGCAAAGTTTAGCTTAATCAGTCTTAAATAGATACAGATCTATTTATAATTATCTCCTTAATCTTTATTTTAACAAACACGTCTTAAAAAAAATAACATTCTTAGGCTAATAATCACATTACTATAAGTGTTTACACAAACAATATTATGATTATTATGTGACTAAAATATCAAAGTAAAAAACATTATAAAATCAATATCAAAAATTTAAAAAAAAAAACATCAGTCTTAGTTAAGACTGATGTTTTTTTTTTTAAATTTTACCTTTTTTTTTTTTTTGCTAGAATCTAGAGGCAGTTGCCTCTAGATTCTCTTAAAATCTAACTTTAACGTAAGATCACAGACAATTATTAATCCTTGGACAAATCTTAAAAATAAGTATAAAAATTGCTTTTTTGAAAAAATATTGTATAATCTAAAAATTCTGTATTTAGAATTTTTACTTCGCTGGTCAATGCTATCTATTGATAGCATTGACCAGTGAAGTAATTGTAGTTTTCACTGCCACCAAAGAAAAAGAGCTGCTGTTGCTTTGTGTGCCTATTTGTCAACATCTTCCTCATATTCGTTAATCAAATCGACAGAGTTGTCATTAACTGGCAAATTTCGCCAAAACGCCCTTCGGTTCTCCGGCATAAGAGAAAGTAACTGATTTATTATATCAGATTTTCGCTTTTCATTAACTCCTCTGAATTGAGTTTTTATTACTGGTCTTGGAATGCCAATTTTAATATTTTTCACTCTCAGGAAGTCCAGTTCTCTTTCTAAGCCATCAAAATCAGTTCTGAATGCTAATGTATTAATTCCCCTTCGAAAAGTGACTTCGCACATGTTACTCAGATATACTCTTGGTATCATATTTTGAAGTTTATAGGAAGAAGAGCAATCTTCAAATCTGCAAAAGTCGCTGACGACCATTTTCTTCACAGTAATTTTACGATGAGTATCAGAAACCGCGTGATGGAAGTCTTCGAAGTCATATATTCTTTTCTTCTTTTTGAGTGACAACTCGACCTGGTGATGAAATTCATCCGCTGACATGTAAGTGTGTCCTACTTCCAAATATTTCAGAGTGATAGTTTCCAAATTGACATCGCTTGAGTTTATCAGGTACAATAAATAGGAAAAAAGTGTCCAGTTCTTATTTTGAGCGGCACAGTTATCTAGCCACAGAGTTATGTGCTTGACATCACGATAATGCAAAAAAAAGGCTCGGAAACAGCTTATGATGTCGTCTTTTTTCCTGCCAGCAATAGCTTCGTGCCAGATACAAGCAAATGTGTCCCTCGCGCCTCGAAATTTCTTGTCTCCCAGAGGTACGAAACTCTCGTTAAATAATATCAGTCTTGGGCAAAATATAGCAACCTTGAATTCATCTAGACGAGGGCACATTATAACCTTTTCTAGGTCTACTGAGTAATACATAGCGTCACTGGTTTGGTCTTGCATACTCATTTGACGAGATTTATCTTCATCGTATTTCTGTCGTGCTAAAATGTATCTTCTGTGATGTAATTCGTATTCCTTACATTCGGTGCAATTTCGATGACGGATCTCCATAATATCAGGGTTATGTAATTTATATTTTTCGCATATTTCGCACTCCTCATTGCCTAGTTTTGCGAAAGAGATATTAAGTTCTTTAATAACTCGTCGGTAGTGATCATAAGATACACAATATTCGGGAGCGGACTGCTCAGTTATACCCATCTTTTCACAAAAGTCTTTGTACATATCACGAATATTTAGCTCCGACGGTAAATATTTTCGATTGGGTGCATGTACCCTTCTGTAGTGTGATACAGCAGGATGAAAAGAATTAATGTGATCAATGATGGGCTTATTATCGATCTTTTTAGGGTTGGGATTACAGCCTCGCATATCCGTTATTTCTTGTACTTGCGCTTGTTTTAAAGCGTTTCGCAGAACCTTGTCGTTTTTTTTCTCAAATCCAAGTGTCGTCAAAAAAAAAATCTTGCACACCGTTACTCTCTCATTATTTTCATTCAACATAAAATATGTAATAGTTTTTCCTCGGTTAATTACTTTTGAGTTAGGATTTTTTTTTGTTCGCCTGGCCGGTAAAGTTTGAGATGTGTTGTTAATTATATATATGTATTGTTCTCTCCAGGTGAAATTACGAAACTGCTTATTTATAATACCTCGCTGGTTTTCAGATATATTTGAAGAACACTTTTTTTTACATTCTTCGCCACAACCTGGTTTAACGCAATACTTGGTAATAGTCTTCAACTCTTTCTTAGCTTTAGTACGCTCTCGCAATGAAGTATCGTAATGTTTGCGTTTACGTACACTTCCTTTCTTCGTAAGTTGGATTACATTTTCAAAAGCCTGGTCAGTCTGATTTTCGGGCTCAAAATCTTCTCGTTCAGGTGACTCTGATACGCGAATGTTGTTTTGTTGTGAATTCTCTATGAAATCAATATCTGAATCTGAGTCGATAACACTACTTTTGTTGTTTTTTCTTGTGGTGGAATGTAATCTTTATCAAAAACTGAATCATCAGAGTCAAAATCACTTACTGTTGAACTGCTGCTGCTGCTGATAGTAGGTGCAGTGGTGGTATTATCGCAGACTTTATCCGGAAGAACATTGTCAGGTGTAGAGACGTGGTTAATTTCTTCACCATGGCTTATTTGGTAAGGGTGTTGGTCATTAATTAAGGGATACAGCGAAATTCGCTCCGTATTTTCTGCTGCAGTACTATTTGCACTTTCCGTACTTGTGGAAGCTAAAGCTTTAGTAAGTAACTCAAAGCATCGACCTTTTTTCATGTTAGTTTTAGCTGTAACAACAGTAATTAATAATGTTAGAATACATTATAAACACACACAATTCAATAAGATTTTCTCAATAAAAGCTTACTTCAGTTAGTATCACTAATGTATTATAAATTTTATTCAAGGAAATGATATAATTTCTATCAAAACAAGTCTTATACAATTTGTATTATTATTTGGCATACTACGGTTGAATAAAAATGCACACATAAACAACAAACAAACTTATTAAATAAAAAATACTTACTTTGTTACGACGAATCACGCTGCAAAATATTGCGCGACCGCGACACGTCGTGCTCCTAAACCTCCTCGGGCGCAACTGACATAGAAACTGATCAGGCGCCGTACTAAACATACCCCGCCCGACCCCCGCGCAATCTCCGCTTGATTCACAATTCTAGGAAAAAAGGACGTTTCTGTACACTTGCGCCTTTTTTATTAAGTATCATATTGTAATTATTTATTCAACGTAAAGTATTAAGACGCTTATGGCAAATGCGCCTATGCTAAAACAATTTTACGAAGTAAATAGGGCGCAAGTGGTCAGATGTGGTCTTTTTTCTTAATGTGAAAACAGTTTTTTATTAGCGCGTTAGTCGCAAATACCTATTTGCGTCTTATTATCTTCCTCTTAGAAATAGGGATAAATATGCGTCTTTTATATTACTGAACTAAAAAAAAAACTATAAAGTATAAGGACATTATCTACATAAATGCGACTTTTTAATTAAGTTTCACATAAATTCGTCTTTTCATCTTCAATCGGGTGTAAAAAAATGAACAGAAGCGCCCTATTTTGTTGTGCTAAAACCGCACTGGAGGAAGTTAGAAAAATATAAAAAATACAGGCAGATGCGCCTTTTTTTTCTGATTCCGGCAATATATATAACTCAAATCTGGAAAAAATGTTAGATGCGCCTTTCTTCCTATCGGGGGCAGAGTTATTTAAATTCGGTTTATTGAGTAATATTAAAAGTAAGAGATTAAACACCAACTCTGACCAGCGGGCGATGCAGTCGTCACGCCCCGGTTTAGTTTCCATGCTGTTTCATATCTTTACTGTGGCTGTGCTGGCCGGCGGACGAACAATAGACTGCATTTTTTGCGAACCCTTTTTTCAGGTAGCGTTCGATCTGTTTCAAACAAAAATAAACCTTATACCATACCATAAAAATGCATGGTACTCTGTAGGCTCTTTCGGCCACATACTAATAGTATGACAACAATTTAACCAAAATTAAACCATAAGTCATAAGATTTTACGTTCTTTTTATCAGGAAGCTATCCAGAAACTTGTTTAAGTTCGTAAGTGATGAATGGTACATAAGTTACACAGTATTTTTCCACAAAATTATTTAAAATTATGACCCATTCATTACACACAGTAGGTACTAACTACTATATTTCAATAGCGGACATCCTATAAAATATTTTTAAATACCTAGTATTTCATTAAGATGTATTACGTATGTCCATTCAATTTAACGATAAAAGACGCATATCCGCTTTTAATAATAATTAATAATACTATGTCAAAATCTCTTGTCAAAAAAGGTTTTCCACCCCTGAAAATTTGTAATTCACAAAATATCTAGAAACGAAGGCTGTGGGCATGTACTACGTGCAAAATAATGCATATTTTGTCTTGGATAAATCGTCCAAAAACGTAATTTGAGCAAGTTACAGCAATTTTATAAATGGCACGACTAGCGTGCCATCCGCACACAAAGAAAAGAAATCAATGGCACGCGTGTCGTGTCATCCGCAACGAATCGGTTAATTAGTAAACCTTAAATAGGACAACGCAAAGTGACCAAAACCTTTCTACACGGGGACAATATTGTATTTAATGTATTGAGCGTCTTGAAATGAAGGTCAGTCAACAACGAACAACAGTTTTCTTTTTTGTTTGTTCTACTTCATATTGTTTGTAACAGAGACCCTGTCAAAATAACTTGCGAGTTATCGTAAACATATGTCCTCTCCACCTTTAAAAAAGTCACATCATTGAGATCGCCAATTGGTTCAGCGCTGTAAACAAGTATGGAACCATTCCGGTACCGAATGGAAGACATGGCAATCCAACTGACACAGATCAAAGTTTTGCTTCTGTCCAAACAAAGACAAGACTGAATAAGAGTCACAACAGAATATACTAACTTCAGTTTCTTAGGTCCCCAAGTAAGAATAGGATAAAGAGTACCTCTTAAAAGATTATTCGTTTAGTTTAAGTTGGTGTTTGACAGCTAATCTTAATGTCAGGTTCTTTCTGTTACATGAAGCTCTTGCAGATGTTTTCGCTAGCCTGTGTTTCGCTTCGTATCGCATAGATGAAAAGAAAGAAAGTGGACCAAAATTAATCATAGTATTATGGTAATGCGTGAGATGGTGAAACTTTGGCTTGAGTGCTTTATTAGAGAGGAGCAAATACATGTTAATCAGTTGACTAACAGCCTTGAAGCCTTGATGACCATATAAAGACCTTCCCAAACAAAAGTTGACATAACAAGCTCTAAAACGTTCCTTAACTTTAAGTAAAGTGCCCGATACATGTCGTCACCAGGAATTTTGTCTCCAATTAGAAGCGAAAAATAACGATGAAAGTTAACATTTCGGACGCACTCAGGCGAATATTTAATTTTTTGATATGGATCATACATAATTCAACAGGTCTATTGCGCGAATCTTGCCCATAGTCGAATGTTTTTAGCCTAATGTTAAGCAGTTCCAAAGAAAAATATACAAAACGGTAAAAGTACTTGTTGAGAATCAGTCCCATGACATATTTGCCAACTCCTTCGAGAATATCATGCATTATATCGATTCCAACTTGTTTGAATAATCTGAATCCTTTGATTTTGGACACCATTGGAATTGAACACCAGAATTTGCAGGATCACATTCTAAAACGTCAGTTTCATAATCCGTGTCACATCTAAGGAGAACCTCATTTACATATGATTGAACTTTCATTTCTTCTTTACCGACACGGCAAATTCTGCATGGGTAATTGGCCGAAAAGCTTTCCACAAAACCAGTAATGAAATGGATGCCTAAATTGTCTCCGACAATTAAAGCCAATTAAAATATATTTGGAACGGAAAATGGTATGCCAGTGGAACTCAGTGGATAATTAAGCTCATCTATTACAGGCTGAAATATAACATTATTGCCGAATAGTAATCTGTCAGAAGAATGGAACAGCAATGTTAAAAAAATACGCGATAGAGCACTGCAACGTCACGGAGGTAGACATGGGACTGATACATATACGGCACCTAATTTATGAATCCCAGAGTGACTTCCTAAAGCATAGTCGTCAAAATATTAAAACAACGGTATTACATGATTACCTACGTGAGTTTTTTGATTGCCAATAATGCCCCTGAATAAAGTTTCGAGTAACTTTAACATCTTTGTAAAGATCTACCATGTACTGCAATGTATCAACCAAAATTGTTTTTGAGAGAGAGAAAAAAACATCGTCGTTGACATTGCAATACGTTTCATGTCAGTTTTGACAGACTACAGGAGAGGCAAAAAACACTTTTTTGTCGAAACTATCGGTTCACGGCAATAGTTGTTTTTTTAATTGTTAATTAATTATATCTACCATGACATGAGACTAGTAAACAATATTAATATTATATCTATCACAAGTTAAGGTGACATAGAACCTATTGCATTCAGTTTTATGGTTCATATTGGTATAATTGGGATGACATAAAACAATTTGCTTTTTACATTTTTACAAAAGAATAAACGAGCAGTTTTAATGATAGTTCATTAGAATGTTACTATTATTAATAAAAATCTAAGAGGATAATTATAATCTACCACGCAAATATCTTTTAAATATAAATATGTCTTTATAATAAAAAACGTCTCTATGAAAAGAAAAATGTATTCAAGCTTACTGCGTAATTATATAATATTAATCTGCGTTATTATTTATATATTTTGGATGTGCGTGCAGTCCAATGAGGAACAGTTATGCTCCAGCAAATCGTAAAATGGATGGTAATCATTTGGAATCAAAGGTTTCATCTCTTGTAAGTGAATAAATTTTGCTAAATCGATGGGCAAGTGCGATGTGTACAAAGCAGACGTACTCGTGCCGGTATTTGAAAGCCGTCTTGGCAAATACTCATAAACATGCTCAAAATTGAGCTTGTATTTAATTTTACCTTCTGGTCAGTATTGCAGGGCACAAATATCGGTAACAACAGGATCACCCTTTTTATTTCCTAGCCTAATGCTTGAATATTTGCCGCCATCATATTTGAAGAAGTCAGCGTAGTTTAAGAATATCACATTATACGGATCTTTCCTGGCGCTTTTTATAATGTTAATATAATCACCTGGAATATAAATCTCACGATGTGGAGGCAGCATCCTTTCGATGGCACTGTGGATTGAGTCTACCTCCATTTGGGTATGGCCAACTTCTAAGTACTTCTGCTCTATCGTTACGTTCTTTTCAATTGCCAATTCGAGTAACGCGTTAGCCAATTTGACCGAACGGTTTTGGTAGCAACACCCATCACTCCATAAAATAATTCTGCGGGCATTTGACTTCTCCAGCTCAGATCGTAGATGCTTGATTAAAATAGAAGCAAACACATTACTATCCAGGCCCCCATTACCCTCATGCCACAGATAGCAGAACACTTCCTTCGTCTTCAAATTATAATGAGTGTAATTATGAACTTTTAGCTTGGTTTTATAATAAGTGGCTGATGCTTGCATCCTTGGACACAAAAGCACAGCTTGCACATCCATAGTATACACTATTGTGTCGGCTTCAGAGTGTTCTTTATCATTTGCTTTTTCTTCCCTCGATCTTTCCTTCTTTTGCAAATGGTTAGCATATTCATCTGCAGCTACGTTTCCATTTTTAAACGCAATACATTTATTGCATTGGTCTTTTCTGGGTTTGAAAATGGATAAGTTTAACTCGTGAAACTTTCTGGTAAAAGAAGCAGTGCAATATTTCTATTTGTTATTAGCGGAACAAAACTGTTGGTATTCAGTATACAAATCCCCTGTTACGCTATTCCAAATAGGCTCTAAATATTTCTTCGTAGTTGAGCACCGGCAATAATGCGATTCTACTTTCGGCAATTTATCGAAGAACGCAATAATACTGTTAACCTCTTCTGACTCATCATTTCTAGGTTGTGGTGGGACTGAAGCAAGAACAAGATTCGTCACAACCGAAGGAGTTTCTGTAAGCCAGTCTCGCAGCTGTCTTTGGCCAATGGCTAATGTTCTCATAAACATGACTTTGCAGACGGAATCCTTTTAGCAGTTTTGTCTGACCGCAACATTAAAAAATACTTGAAAGACGTTCCTTTTCTGCTATTTTCATTGTTAGAAGCACTACGACGATGTTGAGGTGCGCTGATGGTAACCAAACTTCGAACGTGAACTTTTCGAGCATCCCATGATGGCATTTTCCAAAACTCTTGAAAGATTGATTGTCGGTCCTTTTCAGTTACATTTTCACAATCGAATTGCTGCTGTGGGCCTCCATGCTGTATTTTGGTGTGACCATTGCAGGCGTTTTGCAGGACCTTAGCTGAACGTACGACAGTTTGCTGGTATTTACCATTTTGATCTTTTTGAAAACCTTCATATTGCTCTCCTTTCAGTCTAGCCTCCGAGTTTTTTATTTTTTTCCATGTTGACTTATCTGCTTGACCTTTACTCTTTCGTTTTTTCTTACGGCCGTTCCTATTTTGCTTGCGTGTTAACCATCCACATTGTTCGTCTAAAACTTCTTTGACTTCGGAACCACTAGGAACATCTTGTGTAATGAAATGATCAACAACATACTCAGCATCCGAAGGCTCGACTGACTCCAAATCCGAAAAGTAGATAGTTTCGTCACCACTCGAATCGCCCTGTTCTCGAGAACAAGCTAAAGCAGGTCGAAACTCGACAGTAATTTCGTCGAGTTCTGCACATTGTTCAGTGGTTGAATTTTGTGCAGTTACCAAGTCTACCAATTTCCGTCCTCTTCTCAGCCGATTCATAATAATACCTGTAAAAAAAAAAAGCAAAGCATCTCACACCCATGCAAAAAGTACCTACGTCATTATATTCGAGTATTGGGTTTGACATAAACTATCTTACAAGCAATGCAATGCGTAAAATAATACCCGTTATTGTTAGATAAGAACAAAAATACCATAACCCATTGCACATTTCATGTTAATTTAGCACTTATAATACAAAATCGTAATAACCTAAAACTTTTCTAAAGAACTAAATAATGTGTGTTACAATTTAGACAGCAGGAAAAAAAACAGTAAAAGCGCAAGAATTTATATAAGTTTTCAATCCCAACATGTTTTATCACAACTTTACAAGTTAATACAATAAAAACTTACCAATTATTCACCAAATATACACAGCAATTACAAAAATTCACTATCAAGAAAAACCGTTACCGCTCAATTCCCGACATAAAACCAATTGCAAGATCATTATTGTTTGACTTTTAACACAAAACGTATTGCATCAGTTTAAAATCAAGTGTTCTGATTGGCTGATCACATAGAAAGTTTTATAGATGCGTTCATAATTAAAAATTGGAGTAGAATCGCAGAAAATCGAAAAAATAAAAAAAAAATGACATAAAACTTATTGCAATATCAACGACGACATGTAGTACTTCTCATAATGGAATAAGCTGCATAGTGCAAGTAACAGATGAAAGTGCATTTACACCTCTTCTAGTATTCGAATCGTAGCGTTCACCAACTACTACTGTTTTAGGCGGAATATAAGTCCAGTAGCCCTGAAAGTATTGAATTCTACGATACTCTGTGGAAAACGTATTGAAACACGAAGTGATTTCAGTAGCTATTATACGGTGAATTTCTGAAACGGATACTTCACCATTATGAGTCAAATTCCGCAACAGGTCCACCTAACAATGGAATTAACGAAAATGAAAAAATGCTTAGAAGCATTTCGACAATAGTTTGAACAATATTCCTTGGCAAATTTACAGAACCAAACAAGGATGCTATTAGCGAAGCTAGAGCCATTTGTAAAGAAACGTGGCGTAAATTAATATATATTTGTGGGCTTACAATAACAGGCCTAGAGTGATGAGGCCGACTAAGAGGTTCTCCAGAAGGCGAATGTTCATTCTCGGGTCAGACTGACTATTGAGTTCTTTAGACAAATTATCAGCCTCTAATTGAATTTCGTGATCAGACACAAGAGATGCTATGTTTTCTTCATCTGAATGACAACCTTGCTTTAAATGCTCCCGAATATAATGTCTACGAAAGGAATTAAAAAGGTGATACGACCGGGAACAATCGCTTTCTACGCAGCAGTATTGTTCAAAAATGTGGTGTTGATGAAAAAGTTGGAACTGGGTTTTGAGTGCTCGTAAGTCTATTACAATGGTGTTACAAATAAAACAGGTAACCATTTTTTCACTTAGTCAATATACCAAAGTCACTTAATAAACTTGAAACTGATGGTGTAAGTCTGTTGTTTGAACCAGCATTAACAGGAAAATTGAAAATAGCTCTTTCGAAAAATTGCCACACAGGTAAACATTCACCAGGATATTCCAAGTTCAGAGCCCATATGATCTTGAAACATGTATCTACAGTTTTGCTGATGTTCGGCAATTCATAGATAAAGTCATCGACAACAACGTAACGTGCAGTTATTTTTTTCAGAGGACCTGCCACTACTATATATGGTTGGATGGTTATTCCTAAAGCTTTATACTGATCTTGTCTCTTGTTTCTTTCCTCCAGCAGCTGCCTTTCCTCTGCAATATGTAAAATGAAGCTTTGACGCACTTCCGCTGCGGAGTGTCTCTTCCTTTTCATGTGAACTGGTTCAATCATATGCGGAATAAGTAGTATATCTGCTAGGTTACTTGTTTCAGGATTTTTATCTGTCAAGCAATAAAAACGAAAAATTAGTGGCCTAGGATCTAGATAAATGGTCAAATGATATTTTTAGGAGGATCTAAATTGGTGGCGCGCGAATTGGTCGAGTTGATATTGTGGGGATTATAAAATCATCCCTTTAGATGAAGTCTCTGTGGAAGTTCAACCACCTCCTTTAGGACTTTAAGCCGTAATAGATCCTAAAAGATCAATCTAAACGAAAAATGATATAAGTAACCTAATAATGATTTTAAAATACCTATTCAACGCTACCCCACATAATATAGTTCAACATTATTTTTTTAATTTTTTTCAATATGCCGTCTGGTTGTCGCCATATTGAATTTTAATAACCGTCATGTCATTAGTGACACTCGCAAGATTAAGACAAATCGTAAGAATTATTAAAATCAGCCCACGCATTTGGTCTCTAGAGTGCCACAAAGGAACATACATACATAGAAAGATTTTTAAGCTATTGGATTTTTTTGTATCAATTTGGTCGGTACCCTAATAATCAAAAGTTTTTGCCAATATATACCTTGCGCAAGTTGCTTCAGTTACTCGACAAATGGTGATCGTCTTGATGTGGATTCAGATGCCGACAGTAGTTTTATCTTTAGTAGTGGTAGTTTATTTTCCAATGAGTATTTATTTTCGGGATACCAGGCATCGAAATCTGCAATGAGCTGGAAACAAAAGTCGTAGTTGAAAAATCGTAATAGTTTACGACTTGAGTAACACTAAAAAACCTCAAAATTACCAATTCGTATCCAAAGGTGCGCTTCAGACAAAGGAGCTCTTGGAGATACGACGCTTTTTCGTTAGAGTGCACCCGTGAGAGTTAGAGTGCTTGCGTAGCTTATTGGTTTTTTCCTACTTTTCGGCACACAAAGCGTAATCGTCAGAAGAGCAACGTAACCACTCCATGCACTCCTTTTCCTCTTGCGTGGTAGTTTCTTTAACGCTCTGGTTACATGTACATGTTGACGGTTCTGGAGTCAAGGTCTTGTCTAGTGAGCGTCTTGCTCGCGGTTGGTACACTTTGTGCCTTCGGTACTTAGCTTTTAAATTAACGACTGCGTCGAAGAGTCGGCCGTGAGCTCGGTGTACCCCTGTTTTCGGTTTGGTATAATAACATTCAAGATTTTCTGACGGAAATAACCGTTCTAAAACAAAAAATCATCAAAAACATGATTGTAAAGGTAGTAACTAATATGCAATCTGTGGCAGGATTCCCTGATTTATATCAAATTGGTTAAGATTTAAATCAAAAATAGCAAAAATTACCTGATTAAAGTTAACTCCTCTCATTACTCATTTATATATGTAATCGCATTTATCAGCTTATCTTTATAAACCATATTGTTATATAAAGTATGCATAATAATATGTATTTATTATATTCTATATGTATATATATATATATTTAATGTAAGTACATATGTTCTATTTGTATAAGTGTAACAACCCAGCGCGCGATTCACTCGTACACCGCTCTGCATGCCATCCCCACCTGAGACCCGCGCACACACACAACGTCGGTCGGCTCGCGACTGGCCTATATAAAGAGCCACGCGGCTTGAGAGCGCAGTCGGCATCTTATTCGCTAGCCGGTCCCCGCACCGGCAACACGTCTGCTCTGCTCCGCTGCGCTCGCTCCGCCCACTCCGCCGCCCCCTGCGCCGACCCGCTCGCGCCGCATCGCAGGTAGACGGCCCGTCTACCTGCTCGCCGCCCCGTCGCACCCCGCGACCCGCTCCTTTGTGTGCCCTCGCTTGCGAGCCGCGCATTGGAACGCTGTCCCGTTACTGGACACTGTCCTTATCAGGGCAACCTCTTGTTTCTCGGACTATTAAGCGTCCAAATCCACGTTTAAGGATCGAGCACATTATGTCGGGGCGGAGCGGGCCGCAGCGCAGTGCAAAATGCTTACCTAGCACATAATGACGGGCCGGGTCGCAGTACATTGACGGATTTTGAGAACAGTGTACTGTCAGAATTGGTGTGCAACTGTACGTTATAGGAGTAATTGTGTTCTGTGGATATGGATAGCTCTGACGAAGAACTTTCTTTTTTTTGCTTGTTGTTAGAAGAAGAAAAAAATGAACAGCATAAACAAGTTCGTCAAAAAAGAAAACGTAAAATATGGATACATCCAATTTGTTCGAAGAGAAAGGTATTCGGCGAATACCATCATCTTTTTCCCGATCTTTTAGCAGACAAAGACAAATTTTGGGGATATTTTCGTATGACTCCTGATCGCTATTTTCAATTACTTGAAGTAATAAAGGAGGATCTGCATAAAAAAACAACAACCTTTCGTGAGCCTATAGGACCAGAAGAACGGCTTGTAGTGTGTTTGAGGTAAGTGTTATTATATCATACCTAGTGCTTTTGATGTTTCCCTCGGGAATCTCTTAAGCAATCGAGATTAAAGGTAGCCTTTGTTTTTTTCCATGTCAAGGGCTACATTCATGCCAAATTCCATCTAAATCCGTTCAGCCGTTTTCGCGTGATTGAGTAACAAATAGGGTTGGAGTTAGTATCGTGCGGCACCAATACGGGGGTAAGCGGGGTGGTAGGGGAAGGGCGGGGGGGAGAGGGGTAGAGTATCCTCCGAAAGTTTGGCGGTGAGGAAACTCTTAGTTCGGGAGAAATATATATTTTTGTATTACACCAACCTACAAAAGCCTGCCAGAATCGAATTTTAGGCTTATATACTTGATAATACAAAAAGAATTAGGTGCGAGGAGCGAAGCGACGAGCGTATTAGGTCGACATGAACCACCGCGCTCGAGCCGAGCGAGCGAAGCGAGCGTGCCGCGGCAGCGGCCGGCGAAGTGCCAGAAACGAATTATGAGCGTATATACTTTGTCACTTCTCATCCTACAAAAATCACTAAAAACACGAATTTGGGGTTAAGATAGTCATATCAGCAGGCTTTTGTAGGTTGGTGTAATAAAAAAATATATATTTCTCCCGAACTAAGAGTTTCCTCACTGCCAAACTTTCAGAGAATACTCTACCCCCCCCCTACCATCCCGGTTACCCCCAAATTCGTGCCGCACGATACTCAATTTTACCCAACAAATATTCAAACATAGAAACATCCACACTTTCACATTTATAATATTAGTAGGATTATCTGACACACATGGTCCTGCACTTATGACTAAATATTAATATTTGAACTGTAAGTATATTTATATATCTATAGCGTATAAGAAAGTAAAACCATTATCATTATTAATATTATTATATTCAATATAACAAGTATCACAAAATCACAGAACAAAAACCTTTAATCAACATCTTCTATTTCTCTTCTTTGGCCTCTTATTTGCCCATCTCAAAATACCATTCATTGGTTATCTTTTTTTTGTTGAATAGAGTTTAAAAAAGCGTTTAATGCGTTTTCATCTAGACTAATCTCTTCCTCTGTGTAAATATTATTTGGATTCACAACGTTTGTTGAATTTGGTGTTGTTATTTCGTTTAGAGGTTGCTCGTTTGAATTAATAAGGATTAGGGGCGGAGCGCTCTCTTGAGATACGTTTAAAACATATTGTTGTTTAGACTTGTCCAAAACCTTCTCCTCTGCATCGGTAACTATTTTAAAAACTTCACGTTTCACACGAATTTGTACATCTTCCGGAAAATTTGAAACAGTTTCCCCCAAGTTCTTGAAAAAGTCAACTATTTTGTCCGATTTATTCTTTTTAGCACTGTATTTTTTTTCTAAATACTCTTGTAATAGCGAGTGTGTTGGTGAAAGCTGTGGTGGAGTATCTAAACTTTTGGAATTTCTTTTGTAAGGACGAGGTGAAATGCTTTGTGAAGTACCAGCACTTGAACCAGGACTATCACGGCTACGAGAATCATCCTCATCACCTGAGTCTTGGGAAGTATTATTTGGTGGAAAATTAGAAAAAGTTTCATCCTCGTTTCTAATATAGGGGTTAAGGAAAGACAATAAATCTTCATATTTTGGTTTCTTCATATTTGTGGCAGCTTGTCCACTTTTGGTTTTCCTTAACTTTTTAGCGCGTCTGTAATTATCTCTTATTCGTCTCCATCTATCTCTGCAAGTTTTAGCTGTGGAAGAAAATATATAAGTATTAGTAAAGTTTAAACATAAAGCATAATAAATAGGCTGATGATGATGATATATATATGTATTTGTGTATTGATATCAGTTGTCTGACACAAACTTTGCTTAGTTAGTTTGGGGTCGGATAGCTGTATGTGAGATGTCCCACATTTATTTATTTCTTGTTTCAGATATTTGGCGACAGGAAATTCAATGAAGTCATTAGCCACTACTTTTCGACTTGGTGAATCAACTGTCAGACAAATTATTTACGAGGCATGTACAGCCATATTTAAGAAACTATCACCTAATGTCATGCCCGTGCCAACAGAAGTAGACTGGAAACGTAAAGAACAGCGTTTTAGAAGGCAATGGAATTTTCCAAATTGCATTGGGGCACTGGATGGAAAGCATGTTATTATTGAAGCACCTCCGAACAGTGGTTCCCTTTATTTTTCATACAAAAAAACGTTTACTATAGTTTTATTAGCCTTAGTCGATGCGGACTACCGTTTTACAGTCATCGATGTTGGTGCCTTGGGTAAAAATTCTGATAGCCAAATACTCAATAACTCTAATTTTGGCAAAGCTTTAATCGATGGTCAATTAAATTTGCCTGCTGATCGTTTAATACCGGGTACAGACTTAAAGTTACCACATGTCATTGTTGGAGACGAAGCTTTCCCTTTAACCAGACATTTGATGAGACCATATCCAGCAAATCAGTCGACAAATGACGAAGACAAAAAAGCTTTTAATTATAGGCTGAGTAGAGCTAGGCGTGTGAGCGAAAATGCTTTTGGTCTATTAGTGAAAAAGTTTAGAGTATACGAAAGACGTTTTTCGTTATTGCCGAAACATGTTAATGTTATTATATTAGCCACTTGTTGTTTGCACAATTTACTGCGAAACGACATTTGCTACTGGTCCGAAGAGGAAGCTCAGAGAAATGTGATAACAGAAGCTATAACAGATTTGCCATATATTGGAGGCCATGCAGCATTAGACGCAATGTGTGTCCGTGACCAATTTAAAAGATACTTCGTATCTCTAACTGGTACCGTTGGCTGGCAATCGAGGGTTATAAGAAGAGGTTTGCGAAGAAACTAATCTGTTGAGATTTCAAATAAATCACCTCAGGGTGATTTATTTGAAATCTGTCTAAATAGGTACGTCGTAAG
Source organism: Philereme vetulata (assembly GCA_918857605.2). NCBI lineage: Eukaryota > Metazoa > Arthropoda > Insecta > Lepidoptera > Geometridae > Philereme > Philereme vetulata. The sequence goes on from OU975446.1 coordinate 4,149,644, forward strand.
TAATCACATTTTTCTTATTTTGTAACCTAAGAAATAAATACTTGTCAGTGATACTTACCAGATTCTTTCATTATGTCCCCTATTTCCTTCCAAATATTATCTCTTCTTTGTTGATCATCGTAATGAGGATCTTGCAAATCATAAAGTTCTTTGTATCCTTGAACTAAATTAATCAAAAGTTCTTCATCCATTTTTGTAAATACTACACCACAGGTAGGTACACGCAAATCACCAAAAAAACGCAAATAAATCAATATGAACACGTGCGCGCGTGCACACCAATCCGCTTGCTATAGCACACTGTTGACGGGGTGCAGCGGGGCGGGGCGGGTCGCATTGCACGGACGCAAATCCGCCTCGCAATAATGCGAGCCGCTGCGGCCCGACACAGTGTGCGATAATTCATACATATTGTATTAAAGCAATTCAAGCGGATTTTTGCGATCCGCCCCGACACGCTGCGGCCCGGCATAATGTGCTCGATCCTTTAGTGGTCAGTCTGTGGATACTTAACAGTGCCAACGAAGCAGACTGGGCGTGGACCCGGAACGCCAGCTTTCCTCTCCCGAGGAACGCTATATCCGGCTGGGTTTGGTACCACCGGCCTTGGGGGCTTCCCTCGCCGACACCAAACATCGATTAGGACATACCCCGTAAGAGCGGTAAAGGGACACACATTAGGTAGGACATATAGGCCACATCCCTCCCGTCTAACCCGACGGGAGGATCACTCACTTACACACCTCTCCGGGTGCTTCCCCCCGGAGAGCTATGGCGAACATCGCCGGGGACGACTGTGTAGTGGTATCGGGTTCATTAATCCGATACCTCTGCGAGAACGTGCCCGACAATGTTCGGCAACGGTTTTATCGGGAGCAACAGTCAGTTGCGTCCCTACCCGCTTTAATGGACATTGCAACGTCCGCTCCGGCCCCTCTGGCCAAAACCGTGGCCCGGAAGCCCGTGCCGGCCCCTCAGGCCACCCCAGCGGCCCGAAAGCCAACCCCGGCCCCTCAGGCCACAAACGAGGCTCGGATGCCTCTTAAAGCCCCTCAGGCTCCCACGGCGGCTCGCAAGCCTGCCCTGGCCCCTCAGGCCACTAACGAGGCTCGGATGCTTCCTTGTGCCCCTCAGGCTCCCACGGCGGCTCGCATGCCTGCCTTGGCCCCTCAGGCCAATAAAGAGGCCCGGAAACCTCAGCCAGCCCCTCAGGCTTCCAAATCCGACTCTCGCGAGGCATCACCTCGCAGAGTCTTCGTTGACTCCCCGGAGTCCCCCGACCCTCCCTCTCCAGAGGACGATATGGAGATTGACCTCCTACGTTCCGCATCTGAATCAGAGGCATCTGCCGCCTCGTCATCCTCAGACTCTGAGGAATTTATTACCGTTATGGGGAAGAAACGGAAGAAGACCTCTTCGAAGAAGGCCGCTTCATCGAAGAAGGGTTCTTCCGTGTCTCCCCCAGCCAAAAAGGCAACCCTCCCTTCGGCCTCGCAGCCCGCCCGTCCCGCCTCTCCCTCCGCGGCTTCCACTGCCGTAAGGAGGGAAAGAACACCCCCGCCTCTCTTCATCCGAGAGAAAGGCAAATGGGACAGGGTCTCATTTCTGTGCAACGAGCATAAGATCTCGTTCACCAACGCCCGAAACACTAAGGACGCTATTAAAGTCCAAATCCCCACCTCCCAAGATCATCGTCGTCCCACTGCGCCAAGAGGGCATAGGTTACCATACCTATGCTCTTGAGGACGAACGCCTCCTTCGCGTCGTGATCCGCGGCCTCCCTGCGGAGCACTCGACTGATTCTATCAAGTCTGATTTGCTAGCTCAGTCCTTCCCCGTCAAAGAGGTCCACCGGATGCACAACGGTAAGACCCTATACAACCTGGTACTTGTAGTACTAGAGCTCTCTCCGGAAGGCAAGGCCATTTTCAACCTGAAGACGGTCAACAGCCTCTCCGGCCTCAGGGTGGAACCCCCCCGCCGAAACGGCACCCCCAGCCAATGCCATAGATGTCAACTCTATGGATATTCGGCGAAGAACTGCCACACCCGCCCCCGTTGCGTCAAGTGCCTAGGAGATCATGGCACCTCTGACTGTCAGCGCACACGCGACACCATCGAGCCGCCAAGCTGCGTGCTATACGGTGCTGTGGGACACACCGCGAATTATCGTGGTTGTCCTTCAGCACCCAAAGCCAACAGAGTGGCGGCCCGCAGGAGTCAGCCTCGCGCTCTCCCACAACCCACCAAGTCAACTCCCAAGTTGACCATGGTGGAGTCTCAACCTCCGAAACTCTCAGCCTGGGCCAAGCCCTTGCCCTATTCCAGCCTAGCCCCTAAGGCGACGGCCCCCCCTCCGCGCTCTTCCGAGCCAGTCCCATCTACCAAGATGAGCAAGTCGGATTTTGCTTCCGACCTAGCGCTCATCATGGAGTTTGCCTCAATCGATCTTGCCGAGGTTCGCGTGCTAGCACAGAAGCTCAGGCAATCTAATTCTACATTAGAGAAGCTGATTGCCCTTGAGGCGCACTCAGCTCTCCTCGCTGCCGTTAAGGCAGCTTCGCCATCATCAAACCCCTTTTAACCACCATAATGGTTGTACAAAGGGAACGGAAGAAACCCCGTTCACTATCATTAGCGTTGTTCAACGCTGATGGTCTGTCTAGACAACGTTCTGTTGTTCAAGATTTCGTCAATAGGCACCAACTTGACCTCTTGCTAGTCCAAGAGACTAATTTAAAGCCCGGTCATCGGGATCCAAAAATCCCCAACTTTCAGATTTTGCGCAATGACAGACTGCCAGCCCCGAGAGGCGGCACTGCCATTTACTACAAGAAGTCTCTTCACTGCATGCCCTTAGATCCCCTCCTATGACCTACATAGAAGCCTCTGTCTGCCGAATAGCAATGACCGGTCACTCCTCGGTCATTGTTGCATCCTGCTATGTTTCTCCTAGTAAAACTTGCTCACCTCAATTCGAGAGTGATCTGCAAGCTCTTTTCAGCTTAGGAAGCTCCGTCATTCTGGCGGGTGATTTCAACTCCAAAAACGTCATGTGGAATAGCACTAAGACCAACTGCAAAGGTAGACAATTAGAAAGACTAGTTGAACCCCTTAACTTCGATATCATTGCCCCTAGGGGTATGACTCGCTTCCCTACTGCCACTCCCCCCGACCTCCTGGACATAGCGCTTCTCAAAAACGTAGCCCTTCGGCTACGCTCGATCGAAGTTATCCACGAGCTTGACTCCGACCACCGCCCTGTTTTACTACTACTTGGCCCCCCCACTGACCAGACCCCTGCTACCAAGACTGTGGTAGAGTGGCATAAGCTTGAGAAAGCTCTCAAGTCTACGCACTCGCCTGTCCTGGATAGAATCCCTTCTGTTATATTAACATCTGATGACATTACGGTAGCAGTTGACTCACTGACCAAACATGTAACTGACTCTGTTAGAGACTCTTCGAAGCAAGTTCCCGTAGTGGATGACCACCGCGGGCCCTTGCCCGACGATATAAGACGACTTATGACTGAAGCGAACGCTGCAGTTAGACTTCATAGTCGCTGCCCCACCGAAGACAATCGTGAGTGGGAGAGCCTGCTCTCGGGGATCGAGCCTAGCCATCTGGCCTACTGGAGGCTAGCTCGCTCCATGAAAGCGGACGCTCTCGCTCTGATGCCTCCTCTTATCCGACCCAACCAGACCCTAGCATTCGAAGACGAGGAAAAAGCCGACTACCTGGCTGAAACCCTTGAAGCTCAATGCTCTCCCAGTCTCGAACCCGTTGATCCTGCACACCTTGACATGGTGAACAACGAGGTCGACCGTATAGCCTCCTTACCTCCTACCTCCCCACTTAATCCAATTGAGGCCTCTGAAGTCTTTGATATTATCAAGGCTTTACACCCAAAGAAAGCATCCGGCCCCGACTGCATCTCCAACAGACTACTCAAGCAGTTCTCTGTTCCCCTTATCTACATTTTAGTCAGCATCTTCAATGCGGCTATGGAACTCTGCACCTTCCCTGATGCTTGGAAGGAAGCCAATGTCATTGGTTTCCGCAAACCCAAGAAACCTGCTAACGATCCAACTAGTTATCGTCCCATTAGCCTGCTTAATGGCTTAAGGGCGCTACTCACACACCTGCCGCAGGGGCAATCTAGGGTGCATGGCGGTTGTGGCGATATCGGGAGTATCTCTACACACTTGCCTGCCGTGCAGTGTTTCCGAGTAAGCTGAGCTGAGCACACGTATTGAGAATGGCACCCGTATTATCGACCAATCAAAAGATTGGAGTAGCCTTGGCGCTTTCAGTGGTGCTACCTCAAAAAAAAAGGAAAAGGAGATACTGGGTGAAGAAATGGCTACTGAAAAGAAGTGAGTTATGCCACATGAATATTATAAAAGAACTGGAAGTAGATGACTTCAATAACTTTTTACGGATGGATTCTGACTCTTTTGAAGAGCTTCTTGCAATGGTGGCACCATTAATAGAAAAAAAAAATACATTGATGCGGAATGCCGTAAGCGCTAGAGAACGATTAATTGCTACGCTTCGGTTTTTGGCCAGTGGACAAACCTACGAGGATTTGAAATTTAGTTGTATCATATCACCACAATTGATGTCAACAATGATTCCTGAGACTTGTTGGGCGATTTACAATTGTCTGAAACATTATATAAAGGTAAGTTTATATAAAGTATAATTATAAAAAGTAAACCTGCATGTTAGAAATTTAATTTCCCGAAATTCTAGATAAACTGTTTTTTCTTGTAAGTACTCAACCAAGATTCAACCACAAAAAAAACAATCACAGTCGGTGAAATATTTTTTATTAATACGGTAACAAGTTATAGGTACCCAGTTTCCAAATATTAAGTTAATTGTGAGAATTTTAAAGGATAAGACATTATCATTTTAATTACTTTTTGTGTTTAAATATAAGAAAATCTTTAACTTTAGTGAAACTACCTTCCACTAAATTATTATTATTACTAAAAGTAGTGTTAGGGAAATCAATGGTAATGTCATCATATTGAACCTCAGAAAGTTGTGAGGATTGTGTAGGAGTAGGAACAGATGCATAGGCTTGATGTTGTGGGGTTGGAGTATGAGCAGATGCGTACGATTGATGTTGTGGGGATGGAGTAGGAGCAGATGCGTACGATTGATGTTGTGGGGATGGAGTAGGAGCAGATACGTAGGATTGATATTGTGGGGATGGTGTAAGAGTATTAATAGGTACTGAATGAATGTACGGATTGTGATATTGGTTTTTCAAAGTGATTGACGATTCTTCTGTTAGTTTTCCAAGTTGCCCATAGAAAATGACTTCGGATATTAATTTTTTCGCAACAACTTGCTGGTGTTTACTTAAATTTTTCAATTGAATACCATAGCCCATTCCTATGACTTCCCATTCATCTGTAGTGGTAAGAAGTTTTTGAGCAGTATCAAACAGTTTCTCTTGTTTTTTTTGTAAGTTTAATCGCGGTTTTCTTGGAGCAGGTTCTTCTTCTGTTTTGTCTAGCTTACTTGGACGTTTTAGGTTGAGTGATTGACTACCAGATGGTTCATCCAATTCCAAACTCTGTGAAACCTGAAATATTAAATTTCTCAATTACTGTTTGTTTCAGATGCCCACATCGGAAACTGAATGGAAGAACACAGCAAAAATGTTTGAAGAAAAATGGAATTTCAGTCACTGTGTTGGAGCAATGGACGGAAAACACGTAGCTATAGAAAAGCCCCCTGGTAGTGGCTCGTGTTTTTTTAATTACAAACAGTTTTTTAGTGTAGTACTTTTTGCCATTGTTAATGCAAATTATGAGTTTATGTATGTACACACTGGCATAAATGGAAGCGTCTCTGATGGTGGTGTAATACAACATACAAAATTTCATGAAAAACTAATGAAAAGCCAGTTAAACCTACCACCAGCTTCAACGTTACCAAATAGTAATACTACAGTGCCCTATGTATTTGTAGGAGACAGTGCATTTTCTCTCAACAGACACGTGATGAAGCCCTATCCATTCAAGAATATAAACCATGAACAAAGAATATTTAATTATAGGTTATCTAGGGCAAGACGGGTAGTAGAAAATGCTTTTGGGATACTGGCAACACGTTTTAGGATATTTCGCCGAAAAATAAGTGTAAATGTTGAGAACGTCGATGCTATTGTTCTAGCATGTTGCGCTTTACACAATTTTTTAAGAACAAAATCAAAAATCTATTTGACAAATTCATGTACAGATTCTGAAAATACAAACGATCGAACTTATCGACCAGGTGATTGGCGGGCAGAATCATTCGAATTAGTATCACTTGCGCAAAGAAATGAAAAACAGCGCAACGATGAAGGAAACTACGTTAGAAGTCAATTTATGTCGTATTTTAACGGACAAGGCAGTGTTGATTTTCAAGAAGACATGTTACGAGTAATATAAGAGCATTAAAATAGTTTTAATGTTGATGAAATACTTAAGTAAGTACTTATACCTAATATTTAGAAGTAATTCTAATAAATATATATATAATTGTGCCAAGTGATTTTATTCTTGTTTTATTTTAAGTATTACCTCGTCACAGTCCATGGTATCTACTCCCGTGCGAGATGGTTCAGTAGTCTCTTCAATAAAAGTAAAGAGATTATAATACCAAAGAGATGGTTTGTACACATCATCGCTGCCAGATCCTGTTTGTTTTGAAGAATTAACCTAAAAAAGATAACACATTGAAATGAAATACAAATACCTACAAAAAAAAAATTTCAAAACACAATTTTGAATAATCATTACTTAATTAAAAATACGTACCTTTTTTAACTCCCGAAAAAAGGATGTCCGCATATTTTCAAATTTTTTTTTGAAAGCCGGCAGCTCCATGTTGGTTTTGAGTTCCCCAAAAATTTCAAACATTAGTGTGAATGTTTGCTGCCTCATGTCACGGTTAAAATAATGTTTATGATTTTTATCCCACATGTGAGGTCGGTCTTGATAAACTTCTATAATTCGCGTCCAAACTTCGCGTTCGTTGTCGGCCGCCATTTTGATTGTACGCTATGTATACGTGCACTCCGTGTGACAGATACTGACAAACTGACTGAGAAATTGCCCCAATCGCGCTACACACGCAGCGACGGCAGGGACGACTTAGGGATCAAGGATGGTCTCGCGCCCCTGCCGCCCTGCCGCAGGGCCAATCCTCCAAATTGCCCCTGCATGCCTACACACATCACAATTAAGGATGCAATTAAGGGTCATCCCCACTCCTACACCCTAGATTGCCCCTGCGGCAGGTGTGTGAGTAGCGCCCTATAGGTAAAATATATGAGCGTCTTCTAATGAAGCGTCTCTGGTCCCATGTCAATGAGTTCAAACTCCTTCCCGATGAGCAGTTCGGCTTCCGTGCCCAACACTCATGTCCACAACAGGTGCTCCGCATAACGGAGCATGTCCTTTCCAATTGGCAAAGTACCTGGCCTGCAGATACTGGTGCCGTCTTCCTCGATGTAGCGAAAGCTTTTGACAAGGTCTGGCACAATGGCTTGGTTTACAAGCTTTCCAAACTCGGAGTGCCAGACAGACTCGTGCTCATCATACGAGACTATCTCCAAGGTCGTAGCTTTCGGTACACCGTGGAAGGCACTCTCTCAAACCCCAGGCCAGTTAGAGCCGGAGTCTCACAAGGCTCCGTTCTCGGCCCCCTCCTGTTCACGCTGTACACCAGCGATATCCCTCGCACTCCTCAAGTGGAAATAGCCCTATATGCAGACGACACAGCCTTATACACATCCAATCGGAATCCCGATCGGGTGGGTATAAGGCTGCAAGCTGCCCTTCACGCTCTTGCCGCTTGGTTTTGCAAGTGGCGGATTGAGGTTAACCCGTCGAAAAGCACAGCAGTGTACTTTACACGGAGAAATCTCACCCCAAAACCGATTTCCCTTTTTGGTGTGCCCATCCGCTGGGCACACCAAATACTTGGGTGTCATCCTTGATAGACGTCTTTCCTTTAGGTTGCACATCACTAAGAGGTGCAACCAAGCTAAGTACACCTTAGGACGACTGTCCTCGCTCCTAAGCAGAAAAAGTAAAATGTCTCTTAGAAATAAGGTGACCCTTTACAAAGCCTGCATTCGCCCCATCATGACATACTCATCAGTAGTATTCGCCCACTCTCGTCAAGTTGCTGCCATTCAATTAGTACAAAATCGTTTCTTGCGAAAAGCCACAGGCTCGCCTTGGTATTTTTGCAATAACGATCTGCATCGTGATTTGAAATTAGAGTCAATAGCTAAATTCATCAAGCTCGCTTCCAAGCGACATTATGAACTCGCCATTCATCATCCGAATCCTTTGGTACATACCATTCCGGACTATTCGACTGAACCGTCCGAGCACCGAAAAACCCTCCGTCGACCGAGACACGTTCTCGGAGACCCGGATGACGAAATCACTTCCGCTAATGCGGGTGAGTCATCCACATTAGACAGAGCAAACACTCCACAAATACACCGACCTCGCTGGCGAGGTCGACGAGTCCCTTCAGTCGCCGCCTATACGAGGTACAAGCACGTACCCGGGCGTTTCTCTCCTATCCCCGTCCCGGCAACAGCCCAAGCCGAGGTTCGTACGTGTGCGGGGATTGCCTTCCCCCCTTGAGCTCCGGACTGCGAGGCAAGTAGTACCCAGTGCCGTGAACCGCGAGACCGTAACGGGTTAAGCATCACGGTACCGGCGTCGCCTCCCGGTCCCCGGTCACGCGAAGGAGATTGCCCCGACTACGTGTGTGTAGTCATAGTGCTGTTTATAACTCAGTGTTTGTGTTTTTGTGTTGTGCTGTGTGCGCGATGTCGGACACAAACGCGCCTCCCGGCCGATCCGCCCGTGACGGTCGGAGTTCGCGGAAGGATTCGGTTGGGTCCGAATCTTCGGACTCCTCGCTGCCCACCAGCAGAGCCTCCAGCTCGGGCCGCGAAAGGTCGCTCTCGCGCAAGCAGGCGATCCTAGCGGGCCAAGTAATCGACCGCTTCCTAGAGAGGAAGCGAGCTTCAAATACCACCGCCTCGCGTAAGGGACCGGCCCCGGCCCCGCCCACCGCAGCGAGCAAGATGCCTCCGCCCCCATCACCCAAACCGCAGCCAGGCAAGCCCCTGTCACCGAAGTCGGAGATTGACAGGAGCTATATCATCCTGCAACGACTGACCGAGGCTAAATGCCTCCCACCCAAATACCTAGGCGCACTCAAATCCGCCCTAGAAGAGGATGAAAAAAGCCTATCCGCCCCCGTGATGCCCACTCCAGAAGAGTCTGCCATAGTTGAACGGCATAGGACCATGGAGATTCCAAACACTCCGCAACCCGGCTAACGAAGAAAGCGGGACGATGAAAGCCCGTCGGAGGAGGAGGCGAAGCGGTACTGCGCTTTCCCCAACCCCGCTCCACTGCCGCAGCGCGTGCCCAGAGTAGCGCGCCAGCAGCAACCGCCACCTACGGACCAGCCGCAGCCTTCCACCTCCAAGGCGAAAACAGCCGTTTCCTATGCGTCGGCTGCAGGATCTACCCCCACAAAACAGGTAACGAATCCTTTACCTGTACCATCACCAAAACCAAATACCCCCCCCACCCCCCCAAACAGAGGTCGTAAACGTCAACAAAATCAGATACCCCCCGCTTGTAGTAGAAGTACTGCCCAACTGGTCCACTCACTTCAGGGCTCTGAAGGAACGAATTGGCCACTCACCAAATGCCCGCCCGTACGGAAAAGGAGTCCGGTTCTCTCCTGCGTGCGGCGAGGAATACCGCACCGTACAGGCCTACCTAACAGAACTAGAGCGTACGGAAGAGGTCGTCTGGTTCTCGTACGCTCTCCCCGAAGAACTCAGCCTAAAGGTGGCAATACGCGGGCTCCCCGCTGACACACCCACCGAAGAAATCGAGGACGACCTCCGCCGGCTAGGCTACGAACCGGAGGCAGTACGAGCCGTCCGCCCCTCTAAAGGCCGCCCAGGGTGCATATTCTTTTGCATCCTGAAAAGAACCCCCAACCTCACCCCGGACATTTATAATGTGACGGAGCTACTGTACATGCCCGGGGTAATCATCGAAAGTTGGAAGGGCAAAAAGGGCCCCGCCCAATGCCACCGCTGCCAAGCCTTCCGGCATAGTAGCCACAACTGTCATAGGCCCCTAGCCTGCGTACGGTGCGGAGGACCACACTTCGCGGGCGAATGCCCCAGACCGCGCGATATGCCTGCAACCTGTGCCAACTGCGAGGGGGCACATACCGCCAACAACAAGTCGTGACCGGTCTTCAAGAGGGAGGCCAGGAACAAGAGGACGGGCACCATGGCGCGTACCACCACATCCGCAGCCCCCCATCGAGGAGGCAAAAGAGAGAGCGCCCGCTCCGCTACTACCAGCAGGGCTCAGACCTCCCCAGGGCCCCACACCCCTACGCACCACCACGGTACAAGAGACTGCTGGTCAGTCGCTGATGGCCCCCGCCAACAACCCGCAGACTGGAAAGGCGGCGACCAGGAGGAAGAAGAAGAAGAAGAAGTCAAAGCGGGTGCGAGTCACAGTTACGGAGGACTCGTCAGACTCAGACTCAGATGTTCCCACCTCACGCCCCCAGCAGCCCCCTCGGACCACCCAGCCGGCGGACACCGGAAAACAGACTCCCCGACCGGGAGCTGCCCCGGCCCCCGCCCCCCAAGAACAACAACCACCACAGGCAGCGCCACCACCTCAACCCAAGCACAAGGGGGGTAAAACGCACAGAGCCGCACCCCCTCCGCCCAAGAAGACCACCCACCGCTACGACAGCGACCGTCTAGAGTTGCTGGACACGGCGCTTCAAATTCTTCAGGAGGTCCTCCAAACCCTACGAACGGGGGGAGACCCGATCCCAATTGTGCTCAGCGGGATCGGGAAGCTCTTCAAGGTAGGGAACAGATAACCACCAGACAACGACAGACTCTGACATCCCTCCATCCCTCCCCACCCCTACCCCTCCTACCACCCAACCTAGATCCGCGTCAAGCAGCCGACCGCAAATCACTCCGTCCTGCGGAGAGAACGTCGGGCGGCCAGCAACGCGTGAGTAAGTCACCTGAGGCTCCGCCAGCCGACCCGATGACCCCCCCGTAGAAACGGGGGGCGGAAAGAACTCCGCAGGAAAGGGCAAAAAAAGTCCGGTACTGCTGCCCCACACCGGCTGCGCCGGTGTGTGAGAGCGTAAGAAGACACGGCAGAGCGCAGTCGCAGTCGTGCTAGCGTCACCCGGCTTCACCTCGCGCTGCGTGTGGTCGTTTCCTTGTGTTGTTTCGTGACGCACCCCGTCACGAACTCACAGGGGACGCACCCTTTTCGTTTAAACTTATTTACTTGTTGTAATTATCTGTATGGACTGTTTGTTGACGAACATTAAAAAAAACTGATTTGTACAAGCGGTGTTTACTTCATTATAACAACGCCTCCTACATAAGTATTTATTTATAATAATTTTTTTCTAGTTATATTTTTTATTTTGGTATTAGACGCACTCTCTTAATAAATAGTTTGGCCGTAAATGTATACCCCCGACCATTATCTTTGTTATAACAAAATCCTCTCCATCCAAAGGTTGTCTGGAAGAGATCGCTTCTAAGCAATAAGACTGCCCATTGTACTATTTGCTTTATATTTTCTATTTTGTTTGTATTTTTTTTGTTTATACTGTGTACAATAAAGTGTTTTCATTCATTCCTCTAAAGTTTCCTCACACGCTTGTAAGAAAAAAAGCGAATTTGAAAAAAAAATTCGTACTTAGTATTGTTTAATATTTGGACTGCTTGAAAAGTTTGGTAACTTTATTTTTTGCTATAAATAATAAAAAAATAATACGAAAAAATATTTTAAAAAAATCATTTTAGGTTGAAAACCATAGAAAATCAATTTTTCCACGCTTTATGCCCAAAAATAAAGTTTTCAGTTAGTCCGGTCAAAATAGACATTTCAATTGACAAAAACTCCTACAAAGCTGAATTTTGGTAGAAACCTTTGGAACACCAGTAGAAATAAAGTGCCAAAAGTCCCCATAGATCCCATGTGTGCTAAAAAAGTTATTCAAGGTCAAAGGTCAAAATTTTCGGTTTTTTGGGTTTTTCTCAAAAACAGTAAGTTTTATCAAAAGTATAGTTCGGGCATAAATTGTAGATGATAAATCTCATGATCTGTCGGTCTGCCCGTCTGTAACACTTAAAATGCCTATATCTCGGTAACTACCAAAGTGAGTAACTACCAAAACTACCCTGAAATATTGTAGCATGAAAGAACTACGTGCCACTTAGAATAACAAAAATTCTAATAAACATCAATTTACGGTGTAAAGGGGTCCAAGAACTTGTATGGGAAATCTCTTATACGGGCTTTACACTCGCGCTTCGTCCCTCGCCTCGTGGCTCGCCTCGTCCCTCGTGCGAGGCTCGTGTTGATCGATGGTAAATGAGTTGCCTGTTTACACTCGCGTGCCGAGTTCAGTCGTCTTTGAGCTAGCAACAATGGAGAACGTCGAAGTCTTAGCAGCAACAAGTTTGTGCGTACTGGGCTTATACTGCTACGTCACTAATTTAAATAAAAGGAAAGTACTAAAGAAACGGCGGCGGCGCCCAAGAAGATGGTGGATGATATCGATTCATCGCAATAGAACCCTGTAAGTGTGTTAATGCCTACGGAGCTTCTGCATCTCCCTAAATTGCATTATGCAATATGTAGTATAGTTATTTTTACTGCTTCTCTTTTAAATTTCAGGCAAAGTATGGAACAAATGTTTCAAGAAATGCTGAATGAAGATCCTGGCGAGTTTCAAAATTTTTGCCGAATGTCACCAAATGATTTTGATTTTCTGCTAAGCAAAGTAGAACCTTTGATTAAAAAGCAAAAGACTAGACTCAGAATACCCATCCCAGCAAAAGTGCGCTTAGCTATAACGTTACGATTCTTAGCTACTGGCGACAGCTACAGGAGCCTTCACTACTTATTCAAGGTTTCCAGTGCAGCCATCTCAATCATTGTACAAGATGTCTGTAATGCTATCAACACAGTGCTAAAGGATCAGATAAAGGTAAGAAATTAAAGTAGGTATTAATCAATCATGTATTTATTAAAATTATGTATCTAGCCTAAATTATGTGTTTTTTTAGTAACATCACTGAATAATCATCAACTTACGTATTTTTAAGCTTAAACGTAGGTATTTATTTACTATCATCAACTTACATTGTAGGTATCACCAACGTATATAGTATAGTTGTAAGCTTAGTATTCTTATTTTTATACTTTAGTACTTACATAGATAAAGTTAGTAAAATTAATAGTATTTGTCATTTAAAGCATTTATGAGCGCTGTATCTAAGATGCTTTGAGAAGCATAGGGCTGTATAATTTCGTCAGAAAGGATAGTGAAATTTTGTGATGGTAAAAAGGTATCAATAGTGGCAGTTGCTGAATGTGTATTCGCAACAGAGAATGACGAGCAATTACGAGAAATAGGAAGGTCCGGGATAGATATTTGTACGGGGGAATGTTGTGGTGCCGAGACAAAGCTGTTATGAGAAGCAGGACGGTACGGGATAGATATTTGTACGGGGGAATGTTGTGGTGCCGAGACATAGCTGTTATGAGAAGCAGGACGGTCCGGGATAGATATTTGTACGGGGGAATGTTGTGGTGCCGAGACATAGCTGTTATGAGAAGCAGGCCGGTCCGGGATAGATATTTGTACCGGGGAATGTTGTGGTCGCAAGACATAGCAGTTACGAGAAGTAGGACGGTCTGGTATATAACTCGGAGAGTTAGAGGAAGATGGTAAAGAATGTATCGGCGATGGTGGCTGCAATTGTTGAGGTGGATTTGCCAAAAGTAGCCCATCAATGCGATACATAATCTGACGCCGTTCTTGTTTTGAATATTCTCGTAATCTTGTAGCCAATAACTGCGCGTACACGTCGCACTCATCAGTTTCCTTCCTGTTCAATAATATGCTGTTTAAATTAGATACCGTGTCTTTTATATTCTTCTGAATCTCTGTGTCGCAATCTTCACGAGGACGATTTTTTTTGACAGGTGATTTAAATATTTTTTTATTGTTCGCTGGTTTGTCTTTCTCGCTATTCTGTACATTGCTCTGGACATTATTATTGTCCCTATTAAGCTCGGTATTTTGATCGTTACCATGGCGATCAGTATTGACACTATCCTCGTTGACATTATCTGGATCTGATGTTATCTGAAATAGATTACATACATTCTTTATCATAATTGTTCTAAAATATAGAGTTCTCATCCTCAACAGTATCAACAGCCGTGGTTATCATTACGAACAACTGTTTCATATGAAATTCGCGAAAAATAATTTGATCTCTCCATACGAACAGACCGAATAACGAACCACCTGAACATAGGTGATTGACAAATTAGGACCCGAAATAATTCATACTTTTTCTTGTTTTTCAGATGCCGCGGACAGAGACAGAATGGTTAAATATAGAAAGGCGCTTTCAGAGAAAATATCCACATTGTGTAGGTTGTATTGATGGCAAGCATGTACAGATACAATGTCCAATTGATAGTGGCTCAGAATACTACAATTATAAAGGGACTTTTAGTTTTGTGCTCTTAGCTTTAGTTGATAATGATTACCGCTTCATATTTGCCGATATCGGGGCTCAGGGTAGAATTAGCGATGGAGGCGTATTTTAAAACAGTGTTCTTTGGGAAAGAATTTCTACAGACACTATTAATTTACCACCTGATTGTCCACTTCCTGGTGGACAATGTAATGTACCATATGTTTTTCTCGGAGATGGGGCATTTGCGTTAAGCAAACACGTTATGAAACCATCCCTTGGTTCATTACAACGCAATTTTAACAAGAGATTATCTAGTACACGTGTTATCGTTGAAAATGTTTTTTGAGTTCTAACAACAGTTTTTAGAATCTTTAAACACCCAATGGAAATTAATAAGGATAAAGGTATATTGATAACAAAGACTTGTATTCTATTACATAATTTTCTCAGAAATAGTAGGACTTCAAGAAACATTTACACACCCCCTGGTACCTTTGATACTGTTGTCAATGATGAAATAATTCAAGAAGGGTCTTGGAGGCGACAGGTTTCCACTAACCCGGCTATAATATCTATTCCAACTGTAGCTGGACGTGCAGCACAGAGTGCCATAGACATAAGAAATGAGTTCGCAAATTTTTTTCAAAGGCATAATGTTTAAGATAATAAATAGTTACCCATTATCGAATAGTAATGAATAATCAAATATCGAATAGTAATGAATAAATCAGTTGCCAAGAGCAAACTCGCCAGCCAAAGGTTCGGTTAAAACATTGCTAAGATATCAAAATTATTTAATTATTGTGTATTATTTATATTGGATACAACTTTTGATAGTAGGTAATTATTATTTATAGAAGTACTTGCTTGTGCCCGGCCCGGGACTCGAACCTGGGATAAAAAGTATCTATTATGTTATTCTGGGTCATATTCTATATCTGTGCCGAGTTTCATCCATGTCTGTTCAGCAGTAACGATGTACTAGCGCCATCTAGCGTCATCTGTCTATACCTACTTGATGATAATTTATTGAAGATGACTAATTACTTGAATCAATAAACCTAACTACATAAAATTTATTTAGTTAGTTTTATTGATTCAAGTGCATATTTAATATGCACTTAGTTTTATTTTACTTACGTGTCCTTCTTCAGTGCTCACTGTGGTGTTACACTCGTAAATGGATGCCAAAAATGTTTTCATAGCATCGTAATACAACCACACTGGCTTGTAAATATCATCTTCTCCTGCGCCGGATCTTACTGATTGTTTTTTGCGCCGGAGTAGCTGGCGAAATGTAGCCATGAGAGAATTTTTCTTATTTTTTAATTCTGTTTGAGATCTTCCCATTTGTTTGGACAATCTCGCCCATGCATCGCTTACTTTTTGGCTGTTCTTGTGGCATTTATGTTTAGGGTCCCAAATTATTCGTTCTTTTTGAAATAGTTCTATGAACTTAAATGTTTCGTCTTGCGACCAATCCATTATACGATTACTGCGTTTTTGTTTTTGCGTATTTGTTAAAACTAAACACAACCTGCGCGGCACGATGTAGAAGCCAGAATGAAGTGGGAGGGCGAATGTAAACATCCACTCGCGTGCGACGCGAGGTCCTTTGACTCGTGCCCCAAAAACCGCTCCGGACGCGAGCGCCCCGAGTGACGAGGCGAGGGACGAGGCGAGCTACGAGCGTCTGTTCACACTCGCACCTCGCCCCTCGCCTCGCGACTCGTACGCGAATGTAAATTACTATTATTAGCAGTCAAGTTACGTCATTAAGTGGAGTATCATATGAAAGTCATACGTACTGATTTGAAAAGTATTTTTTTCATGTTTGTAACTTACGTAGTTTCGTTTTTATTCACAAATATTTTTAAAAAAGTGTATGTCCCCCATATTTATCTCCGAAACTAATGGGCTATACATATAAGTGACTCATTTTTACTTATATTAAGTGCCCAACTACGTATTTACGTGGCATTTGTGTGTATATAATGTAGAATCTGCAACTTTTAGAATGGCGATATCTTAGGAATGGTGATTCTTAGGAAAAAAGTAAATGAACCATTTTTGTAGATAATTATATAATCTACAATTTTTGTCTGGACTATATTTTTGATAAAAGTAACCGTTTTTGAGAAAAATCCAAAAAAACAAAAATTTTGATCTTTGACCTTGAATAACTTTTTTAGCGCACCTGGGATCTATAGGGACTTTTGACACTATATTTCTACTGATGTACCCAAGGTCTCTACCAAAATTCAGCTCGTCGAAAACAATATTTTTGCAAAATCGCTTTTGTATGACTAGCGTGTGGGGAAGAATTAGAGAAGTTAAATTTAATCGGGTAACTTTTGCGAGAAACCATCGTATGACCCATAAATTGGACTTTATTATTTTTTCCTAATTTCCTTTTTGTCGCAGGCAGAAAGCTAGTAAAAATTAAATCAAAAATGATTTGGTGTCTTACAGGTGAATTATTTCCACTTTGATACTCGGCAATTCTCGACTTTCATCGGGAAAGATCGGAAGTGCAAATGATACGAGACACGTTGCTGCATATTCATAATATCATAGTGTGCACTTAACAGTCTAAATCAGTAATGTAGATCACCTGCCATAATAACATTTTTTTTTACAGTAGACCTATGAATAACACAGATGTGGCTTGATTTAATAAGAATAATATAATATTGCTGGACATTTCACTATATACTTATATTATATAAACTACTTATATACTTTTTTTTTGTAAATACATACTTATAATATATAGAAAAACAACCAGGCCCGGAACAAATATCTGTAGATCATGCAAACATTTGTTCCGCGGCGGGAATCGAACCCACTACCTCCTGCGTCTCAGCCGGCTGTTTCGCCCACTGCGCCACAGAGGTCGTTAATTATTAGGCATCGCTTTACTAAAAACACAAACATTATTAAATTCTTTCTTCAGAAGGAATTTACGGAGTTTACTTAATAATTTACTTTTAAGCGTTATTTACAATAAGTACTAGGTAATTGTATTTGTACACATACCTATCTTTTACAAAAAAATCTATAGGTATATACATTATTTATATTTATAATTTAGCGAGATTGATTAATATTTATTATTATTTAATAAACTCAACTAACAAAAATAATAAGCAAGGGAAATAGGGATTCATTTTTAGGATTCCGTAGCCAATGGCAAAAAACGGAACCCGTATGTCACAGCCACTTTTTTCCGAAATTATAAGAACTATACTGTTGAAACTTGGTAAGTAGATGTATTCTGTGAACCGCATTAAGATTTTCACACAAAAATAGAAAAAAATCAATAAATTTTGGGGGTTCTTCATATATTAGAACTGAAACTAAAAAAAATATTTTTAAACCCTTACGTGTGGAGTATCTATGGATAGGTCTTTAATGAATGGTATTGAGTTTTCTAATATATTTTTTTTCTAAATTGAATAGTTTGCGCGAGAGACACTTACAAAGTGGTAAAATGTGTCCCCCCCCCCGGTTACTTCTAAAATAAGAGTTTAATAAGACTAAAAAAAATATATGATGCCAACTTCCACCGAAAATTGGTTTGAACGAGATCTAGTAAGTAGTTTTTTTTAATACGTCACAAATCGTAAACCGCCATTTACCTTTCATTCAATCAACTCAAATATAAAAAAAGTTTCAACGAACTACAAGAACTTTTATATTATGTTACATGCTGCCACGGAACCCTTCATGGGCGAGTTCGACTCGCACTTGGCCGCTGTTTTTATATATAAGTATAGAAGATTACATTAAATAGGTTTGAATATTTTATGTGAGTAATTTCTAGGATTTTATATACTCTATGTGAAAATACGAACCTTTTTGATTAAAACCGAGAGGTCCCGAGTGTCAAAGTGGAAATAATTTACCTGTATTTCATAAATGTTTAAATTGAGTCCCGCCTGGTGGCCAAACATCAGACTGAGGAAAAGGGCATTACTAAACACACTCGATGCAGTCTCGCCAAAATATTACTTAGGTATCTACATCAGTTACAAGTGGCAAGACAAACTTTATGTAGATGGTACTTATTTATCTCTTGTATCCAAGCTGAGTAAATATCCGCAGTTACAGGCGTCTTTGGGTCATTTCTCACAATCTCTTTAGAAATGGCGCGTACTAATATTTTCCGATATTGTTCTCCCAGTGGCTTTTCTAGATTATGCTTAAGTAGCAATTGACCATCTGGGGTATTACGCAAGAGCAAGGCGAGATCCTGAAAAAAATGGGTAAGATAGTTCAGACACCCTTTAACCAGCGCAAACAAAAAAAACCTTGATAATTTATTATTTACGGACTGGGTTTGTTGTGAACAGAGAGAGAGATGGAGGACTCTGATCTTGACGAGGTGCTGGGACTCCTTGTACTCAATTCATTCAGAGTCATAATTTGAAATGAAGTTTTCTAATTCTTCATTTTTTTTTGATATGAGATCCTCCAACACCTTATGTTCTACCTGCAAAGGAAGGTTATAAAGATTTGTAAACCACTAGATATGATTTTTCGAAATCGACAGTCGTGACTTCATTGCGTTTACCTTCCAGTCAGACAAGGCTTTTTTTAAATTTAGCCTGTGGACCAATTGTAGGAATGAGTACCCTCACTTGCTCATCATCTAATAATTCTAAAGCGCATATGTCCACTTCATTTTCTGAAAACAGCAATGAACATGAAAAATAAATTTAACTCAGAATGGTTAGAAAATCAACTTGGTTGACCGGAGCTGGAGTAAAGGCTTGAGGCAGTCAGGGTGCACTGAGGGAGCTGATTGGTTCACTCGCAGCTTGAGCTATTTCAAAGTTAGGCCCTAATATAACATATTTGTGACTTTTGGAACGAGATTCAATACCTATGGCACTATGAAATGCAGAAACACAAATAATATGTAGAAACACAAACACCTATTAGCACACAGATTTTAGGGTACATAAAAAGAATACAGTGTTAAGTAGGTAATGGGGTAGTTATAGGTAAATTAGCATGATCTGGTATGGTCTTGTTAGTCCTAATTAGATAGAAGGCACCATCTCCCAAAAAGATACATCTAGGTTATTTACAGACGTGCACGTTCAACATGCCTAACTTAAGCTAAATGCATGCATACAAAAAGAGGGAGGGATTAGTAGGCTAGGAACTTTCAGAACACAAACATTCATAAAACCTTGGACAGCTTATTGGTGCGTCGATATCTGGCGATTGCGCAGAGAATGCGCAGGTCGCGAGCCTATCGCAAACTGCACGCATGTGATAGATTATTTTCAAAATATGTGGTAAAATAGGTCAATTTAATACATGTTGGTCTAATACTTACTACATAATTAGTTTTAGAATTATATAATTATTATTCGTTGTAAAGCAAATGATTTCTTGTTCAGTTTCCGTTAAAAATGTCATATTTCTTTGTTTAATTAGGTATGTACATTGTTACCTACTTGTTTATTAGTATGTATTCAATAGAGATAACATTTAAATTATAGTATGATTTTTAAAGTACTAAACGATAGAATTGAGATTCCTACTAAAAACACGTTTCTTCTCGGACTTGTTTACTCGCTGCTATAAAGGTTCGGAGCTCGGTTCGACTCGTGGTATGTTAAGTTCGGTTAAGCTGTCACGGCCTCAGAGGCCAACAGCGAGATTAGTCCAATCGAAAAAAAAAAAAAAGACTCGTGGTATTTTGCCATCGACCGCCGGAGAGGGCGAAGCTCTGCCCTTTTGTACAAGTAAAATACATACCCCAAGTGAGGGATACCACGTGTTGGGTGCTGAGCTAAAAGGTAAGTAATTATTATTAAGTAATTTAGATTCTTTTAGAATTGTTGTTATCTATGAGGTAGTTACCATATACTTTTATAATATTGATTTTGCGGGTAGTTTAACAAGTTAAAATAAATATTTGTTTAACGATAATATAATTTGATTTACTGTTCAATTGTGGTTTGACTTTAATGAATAAAATAAATATCTATATAAAGGGTTTTGCATATTATTTTAAAAAGCCCACACATAGTGAAAATCTATTACATGCATAATAAGATCGTGACTTGCTCTTTCGCCGCCCGCGCGCACAATACGAACTAGAGCTAAGTCCATCACGATTGATCTTGATCGGCTCGCTTGCGCGGCTCGACATGACTTTCCCACCGAAGACCCGGGTCCCGCGATCGGATCTATTTGACTCGATTATCTTGCCAATGGGTCGCGGTCGACCCGGGTTGCAACAAATGATTGACCGACACAGCTCTAATTACGAACCGTCCGCGCGCTCCACATACATGCCCTCGCTGTAAGCGCGCGAACTGCACGCGCGTAAACCGCGCGTTGCGATTTACTGGGTACGTTAAACGGAGGTAACACACACAGCTTCCTAGCTACACTTAGGCAGATACCTGCTCCTCACCCTATTTTGTAGCCAGCGACCAAGAACTGACTCGAGGCAGGAGTTCTCATCAGTCACACTGAGTTCATGGAAAAGAAAAAAGAAAGTTGGTAATCCATCCATCCATACTAATATTATAAACGGAAAGTAAACTGTCTGTTACGAGAAGGACATAGGCAATTTACTGGACACGGTCTCCCGCCACGCGGGCGAACATCGAGCGAAGCTGCTGGCAAAATGCTAGTTTTTTTGATAAACTGACTTGGCCGAGTTGAAATGACAGACTATCTATATATAAGAAGGTAGGTATAAGTTTTCAAGGGTTTTCTTGGGTTTCTACTGATTACCTAGAAGTACTTGGATGTTTTTGATAAAATAAATAGAAGGCTTACTTACCTTTAAACACATAATTTTTGATTAAAACGGGTATTTATCGCGTATGTACCTTTTGACGTTTCGGCTGTGTTGCAACAGTCATGGTCTCGGGCTGACTGGAGTTCTTGGAGCTACCGTCGGGAAGTGCGGGTAGCTGCAGCAGCTACCCTCAGTTGGTCTTCAGAATTAGAAATGTCCTCGTTCATATTACGACACACTACACTAACCGTATCTACGCACTGAGTCGACCGATTACGACGCGCACACCTAGCAATCACCGGGTTCCAAGACGCTGAGAGTCTATAGCCATCTTCCCGATTGAAATTTGGAAATTTCTTGATTTCAATCGCTTCACGAACTATTCTCTTGTAATAACGGCGTTCACTAGAGAGAACCTTAGGATCATGAAGTTCAATCCAATGATTCGGTCCCGAGTCTACCAGATGCTCTGCTATCGCCGACTTGTTTACCTGGCGATTTTTGACAGCTGCGATATGCTCTTTGACACGCTCGGCAATGGTACGTTTGGTTTGCCCGATGTAAGAGCGGCCACAGCTACAGTCTATCTTATAAACACCAGGCATCTGCAGAGGTATAACATCCTTTGGAGTCCGTAAATGCTTGGCCATCTTTGAGAGAGGAGTGAAGACCGACTTGATTGAAAACCTTTTCAACACATTTCCAATTTTATCCGTCACCCCTTTCACGTATGGCAAAAACGTTGGCTTTCTACAGGCCTCCGTTGGTTTTTCTCTGTTTGTGCGTCTTGGCTGCCGTCTATTTACATATCCGTTGGATTTTAGAACCTCCTGAACATGGGCCAGCTCACTCTCTAGATATTCAGGGTCACAGAGATCGTAAGCTCTGTTTGTTAACGATGAAACAACAGATTGCAAATGGCGAGGATGGTGGTGTGACGCAGCGTTCAAATAGCGGTCAGTGTGTGTTGGCTTTCTGTAAACAGAGTGCGCTAGACGGCCATCTGATTTCACCATAACTTTGACATCGAGAAAAGCTAATATCCTATTATCCTCCATTTCACAAGTGAACCGCATATTCGGGTGAATGGAGTTTAGGTATACAGTAAATTGTTCAACTTCTCGTTTACTCCCCTTCATTATGCAAAAGACATCATCCACGTATCTCTTCCATAACTTTATACCATGAGCTGCAAGATCTAATTTAGTTTCAAAATGCTCCACCCAGATATTCGCCAAAACCGGTGCCACCGGGCTACCCATGGCCACTCCATCAATCTGGAGGTAATGTTGCCCATGATATAAAAAGAAGTTTCCACCTAAACAGTGTTCAAGGAGAACAGTGTACTGGTCAGGCAGTTCGTGATCCTTTAGCTTCTCTCGTATAACATCCAGGCAGTCCTTTGTTGGAACGTTGGTGAAGAGCGCTTCCACATCGAAACTCACCAATATGTCGTCTGGTTCCAATTTTAAACTCCCCAGTATGTCTACAAAATGCCGCGAGTCCTTTACAAAAGATGTCGTCTTTCCCACCAAAGGCTGCAAAATTGAAGTAACATGCTTCGCCAGATAATAGGTAGGCGAATCAACCTGGCTCACAATGGGACGAAGAGGCACATTACTCTTATGCACCTTAGGTAAACCATACAATGTTGGCGACTGCACTATAGTAGGTCTATGAAGACGGTTATAAACATCTTCTGTAAAAATATCCTTGTATTTCGAAATCAGATTTCTAATACGCTTTGTCACTCTGGCAGTTGGGTTGTAAGGTACTTGCTTATACACCTTATCATCACATAACAAACTCCTCATTTTTTCATCATAGTCAGTGGCATTAATCACTATAGTGGCGTTACCCTTTCGGCCTAAGTTATAAGTACCAAAATATCTTGGTTCTCCCTTAAGGCTCTGAGTGCTAGACGCTCTTCCGCGGTGATATTCGGCTTAGGTAACCTGGACTTTCGTAAAATTATTGCAACATCTTGTCTCAGCGTTTCTGCGTCAGTGGATAATATTTTGTTGCTTATAATAGATTCCTCTACACTGCTAATAATGTCTTCGTAAGGAACGCGCTTAGGTGTAGGTGCAAAGTTTACACCCTTTTCTAGTATATTTTGTGAAAGTTGCATCCAAAGTAACATTTGATAAATTTATGACGGTATCACGATTTTTTGTTACTGACTGTACCTGGCATCCTGTAAATTTCCGCCTAGCAATCAACTTTTGTAACTTCTTATCGTGCTGCTCTGTACACAAAACAAAAGTTCGCTGTGATTGATTGTACGTTACCCGGTCACATAAATCGAAATCACTCAAAGATAACACACATCACTGCATTCCAAGTGTAGCTTGTATAATTCGCACTGCACTCCGTAGTAGCTCCAAGTAGCTCCAGTCAGCCCGAGACCATGACTGTTGAAACACAGCCGAAAAGTCAAAAGGTACACGCGATAAATACCCGTTTTAATCAATAATTATGTACAGTGAACGCGAAAGTTTGAAAAATACTTTAAACACAGCTATATATTTTTTGAATCCCCACTTTAAAAGTAGTGATTCCACTGTGTCACTCATTTCTTGTTACGCACGTTCCTGGTAAGCACTACGTTTTTAAACTCACGTTACACACACGTTAAACACACTTTATGTCCAACCATCCACTCAGACTGGAATTCACTACACGACTGGAACAGACAGCTCAGCATACGCGGCGAGTGGCGGTTCGTCAGATGTGCGCAATTGATTAGAGATGTGGTCAAACGGAACACTTGCATGTAGGTAGTATCGATAAATCACGGAACGCAATCACATCAACCACCCACCCAAGGAATGCAGACAACTACGAGTACGTATATAATTTTTTAACATGTAAAAACCAGCCAAGTGCGAGTCGGACTCAAGCATCGAGGGTCCCTTAGCAACGTAGAGCCCTAAAGGTGGGGTACTGACCAACGTTACGAGGTGTAATGTATCTTTCGCATCGAGCATGTTACGCATTAAGCATGTTCACTGTGTTCTGAAAATCGGCGTAACATGCTCGTCAAAACTCTGTGCTCCATTCGCCAGCCAGTTCAGTCAAGATTGCCGACAGCGAGGACGTGTTGGTAACTTTGATTCTACTTAATTATTGTTTAATCTAAATTAAGAAGAAGAAAAAACGTTACTGGACATCAAACTTATTTAGAAACAGAGGCGTATGTGGCAGTTTGTCATTGATAGCAATTTTAAAAAACCAAATGATTACTGGACAGTATAAAAACTTTGTACGCATGTCTCCGATCGATTTTGAAGAACTCGTGAATTTAATTGGACCAAGTGTACATAAAAAGGATACAAATTATAGAAAAGCCATCAGTGTCACGGAACGATTAGCACTAACACTTCGTTTTTATGCAACAGGAGATTCCTATACTAGTATGCAGTATCTTTTCAAGATATCAAAGCAACGAATAGGATTTATAGTAAAAGAGGTCAGCGAAGCCCTTATTGGAGCATTAAAAGAATATGTAAAGGTATGTACTGTTTTAATTAAATCAGAAAAAGTAGTCATTACATATCAAATTATTTAATTAATTAAATCACCAAATTCTGATAGAAATTGTTCACTCATAGCTGGTGACCCACAGTCATTTTGATGGGCCGTATTTGATGCAGGTGTTTCAGGACTTTTCTGTGGCATCGGTGAGGCTCTTGAAATTGGTCGTGTAGAGTATCCTTGTGAATAATAATTGTTAGTGTTCATGCCAACATAGTCATATTCTCCGCGATCAGCACTAAACAATATATTTGATATGTAATGATGCACATGTATGTATTTTTGTTGTCTTTGAATAAGATCTTAATTTATTTGCCAAAAAAATACCATAGGCTTCACATTCGTCAAGTTTTTGCAAAGTTGACTCCGTTTGCTCGGTTTTCTTTTTTAAAATATTGAAAGTAGATGCCATTATCTCTTCCGGGCTTGGGGCGACTGCTTTCTTCCATCATCAGGCGGTTGTTCTGAATCACCTTCACGTAGCTGAAAATAAATATAAATAATTATTTCAGATGCCAGAAACACCGTGTAACGTATAAATTGAGGTAATAAGATTAAAATGAAACTAGGTTAAGCTTTTAAATACATATAATAAGAGAACTAGTGAGTCGGTAGAGCGAGTAGGTACTTAGTTATTATTTCTTATACATGTGGCAAGATAAGCAGAGGTTATATCAAAAATGATTTGGTTCAAGGGTGTAACTGTTACTTAGATTAAGGCTTAAGGCTATAGATTACAATTTTACAGAATTTAGACTAGATTTACAGATTATTGATAGAATATAATGTAGCGAGGGTAGTACAGCCCGACGCTGGCTTGAAGAGCTCAGAATTTCACGGCTCAGGGCCTACAGAATGTTCACAGAATGTTTGAGCAGTAGAATACAGCCGTTCAGTTAAATTAGAGAATCGGGCGCCATCTGACGTTAGCGTCAGAAAAATGAAGAATAAAGTTAGAAGGGGCTCAACCCGGATTAGATATTGGATTAGAGGCACCTGGTGGTATTTTCGCCGAACGTCTGGAGTTTGCTTCGGAGTGGTGAGGCGGGCTTCGAGCTGCGCAGGCGTGGTCTTTAGCGTCTCCCGAGGCAGGAAGCAGGTCGTCCGTAGAACCGGCTCGTGGCGGTCGACTTGTGAAACAATGTTTCAGCTGTACGGCGACTGAGAAATACACCACGCTTCTCCTTGGCTCCAGTGGATTACCTTCGACGGGCGTTAGGTGTAAAGGTCAACGGTAATTGGAGAGACCGTCAGGGACTTCGCGAACTTGTAATTGACCCGAATTATCACGATCAAACGGGCGAGGAAGTATTGTCCAAAGTAATAACTTTTGTAGCTTGCAGATTAGAAGTTCTTCAGTTGAATCCAGGTAGATAAAAGAGAGCGATTACAGACGAAACTGGCTTTATATACCCGATAAAAATCTACCGGCATTCAAAATTGAAACATCGAGTAATGTTCTAGAAATAGATGATAGATCCACTTGGTGATTACCATCTCGCAAAATTTTGACACATCTTGTGTCATTCTCGGCAAAGACAAACTTTTACATTCAGTCATAGACCCTAATGAATTTTGTACATATATATTTACGATTTTATTTATATTTTGTTTTTAACACGTTCACGCGAGCAAGCCGTTTTTTCAGACTGCTCATGTTGCCACATAATTTGCCCATACAATTGAACACGACGACTATACACGTTTAGTCGTATTTATTCCCAAAATTATCGCAAATAACAACAGAACGTCTTATAGCGTCCAACGTTAACAGACGTTCTGTCGAGTTATGTATAATTAAGATTCATTCACATGACACAACGTCGGATAACGTCCTGATCTCTATGACTTTATTACACGTTGTGTCGGATAACATAAAATACATCATCTATAAAACGACACAACGTTTATTGACGAAATAAAAAAGTTTTTATAAAAATAATAAAAAACGTTTAATAACCTTCATTACTTTATGTACTTTTTAATCAGTCTTACAGTCTTAAGCCTTGGTATTTGTTTTTAAGTAAAATTAATTATCACAAAAATTCTTCAACTTAAGAATTGTAAGTAATATAAACAAATTTTTATGAAATGATGTGGCAAAGTAAAGAGATAACTAAAAGTAAAAACTTTCGCCAAAAAAAAAGAAACAAAAAATAC
This sequence comes from Philereme vetulata, assembly GCA_918857605.2. Lineage (NCBI taxonomy): Eukaryota > Metazoa > Arthropoda > Insecta > Lepidoptera > Geometridae > Philereme > Philereme vetulata. The sequence continues at coordinate 4,176,736 of OU975446.1, forward strand.
TAACTTCTAGCAGACTTGGAAAACTTAAAATTCACACAATATTATAATCTAATCAAATCAATTTTTAACGCAACCAGCATCAATTATAAAGTTTTACGATTGACTTTACTAATTATTGTTTTATTATTTGTTATCGTAAAACTTTATAATTGGTGCAAGATATGCCATTCTTCAAAGCACAAGGCACAAAGTGGTGGTTTGTCGATACACCCTTTGCACCTTAGACTGGTTTCCCGTCGTATTTTTTTTGTGGTGCATAATTTGCATTTTTTATAGTATTTTTTTGTTGGATTTGTAGCAGTTTCTGGAATTTTTTCAGGCCAGTGCCCAAATCCAACTCCCGAGGTAGATTCTTCCACCTGAGCTACTCGTGTATTACTCTCTTGTTTACGGTTGGAGTTTTTGTTAAACTTCGTCAAGTTTTCTGGCTTGACATTGGGACCAATCTTGATAATATTCCTTATAAGATTTTCTCTAAATGACAGAAAACCTTTATTTCTGCAATATTTCTTGTGCAGAAAATAGCTGTTCCATACTGTCAAATCTAGAAGATGGAAAAATACTTTTTTGTACCATCTGATAGTTTTTCTTGGTGAAGAATAGTACGAGACCATCTGATCGGCTCGATCAATTCCTGACATAAATTTGTTGTATTCTGACACTTCTTGGAGTTTTTTGGACCACTGGCCACGTCTATTGGAAACATCGATGAGTTTTGGGTGATGCAACGTTGTCAACATGTGTACCGGCCGTTTGTCCACCCACTTTGATACATATATCTTATTCTTTCGAACCCAGACATGTTCATGTTTTTTTAACTTTTTCGATATCATATCTTTTGGATTTTCTTTCCTATTAGGCCTCAATGTCCCGCATGTATGGGTTCTAAAATTCAGCAATTTTTCGGATAGCTGTATCGAATTATAGTAGTTATCCATAAACAAATGATGTCCTCGCATCAGGTATGGATTCATTAAGTGTAGGACTAGTTTTTCAGTTTTAGTTCCTGCTTCATCGTCCGTTTTTCCGACAAACATTTTCATATTCAAAACATAGCCGTCGGACGAAGTTAACTCGTATAACTTTATCCCATATCGGGCTTTTTTAGACTTAATGTATTGCCTGAACGACAGCCTTCCTCTAAAAAGTAACAAGGATTCATCCAAAGACAGCTCTTGATCAGGATTGTAACAGCCCTGGAAGATTTTCATCATAGCTTCTATGAATAGAGAAATTTTTTCATGCCCTTTAGCATTCAATTCCGATACGCAAACGCATCGCAACAGCTGTTCAAATCTTCTTCCAGACATACAATATGTAAATACTGGATGATAGTACAGTACATCCGAGTAAGTGAATAGTTTACGTTTTTGACAAGCACTCATTTGGCCCTGTAACAGGCACAGTCCTAAAAAAACTCTTACTTCATCTGGATTTGTGTCTTTGTATGAAAATCGTCTGCTATTCCTCGTCACCGGCCGGTTAGAGTTACACAGTGCATGGCCATATGCATTTGTGCATCGAACTATGTGGTTCACTATATCACTTGGAAATAGTTTATTAAAAATTTCTATTTCAGTAGAGTTTTCTTCAATGACGAACTGTATCCCAGTAGAGCCGTGGTCAAATGGAAAATGTGGTATATCAGATGTGGTAGTTTCCCATTCATAGGTTATTGGCGGAGGTGTGTCAGAATTATTGTTATCTGTCATAGGAGAAAGGCTGGGAGGACATGGTATTGTATTATTTTGATCATTACCTTGTTGAAGACTAGAAACAGGCACTGTTTGACTCGACTCTTCCGGTATCGGCTCATTGTAGTCATTAGGGTTATCAGCCGGAGTCACAAAGCTACCAGAATCAGGCAACGTTGATGGATTGCCTTCTATGTGAAGTTCCACGTGATTTGATGTGGTGGAACAGCTAGGAGGACGTGAAATAACTATATTTTGATCAAAACCTTGATCAGAACCAGTTTCTGTCTCAATTAGCTCTCCAAGCATCGGCTCATTAAAAAGATCATTGAGGAGATGGTTATTAATTGGCTCACGCGCACTCTGAGCAGTTGCGGTAAGTACACTTTCAGATCTAGTATCAGATTCAGTATCACTGTCATCCTGCGGGATACTATGAACAAGTCGTGGTGGATTTGCTTGTTCAATCGAAGTATCAGAATCATCTGACAAGCAACTTCTACCGGGGTCATAATCTTTGTCCGAACCAAACTCACCATCGCTATCGTTAAACGGATCTGGGGTAGATCTACCTGATGATGTTTCATCAAATAGCTTCTGCAGTCGTTTCTCAAACTTGTCCATCTAAACAAAAAGTGTTTTTGGTAAAATCAAAATACCACCAAATCTCAGTCACTTAGAAAAGAAGCAAGCATACTATTACTAGTTAGTTACTGTTGTTCTGAGGCAGATTTGGAATATCGGTAAATATACTCACTCCAGTGTTGGAAGTCCATTCATATACCAACACCGATCCGGTATATCATCAAATTTTATAGAAAACATTTGCTAATTTACAAGATTTAATCAGAAAAGGTTCGATCTATGAATCAAATACAATATAAACAAGATTACTCACTTTTTCTCTCAAAATTTCACAATAAACCACGTGTTGCCGCGTAAAATGCGCGTGATTCTCCCTCCGGTGACACAGCTAGACTGAGGTCTATGGCAGAGTGCGGGGGGGGGGGGGACTTGCAATAACGTTGTGTCGCGGGAGCAGCCCATGCCAAGCTATTTTCACCTCTATGTTTAAGGTACTATTAAAACCGTTCCAAATGACAGTAGAAGCTTGATGTTTTGATGTAATGTGACACAGAGTACGTAAGTACCAAAATTTGTAATGTAATGGAACGTGTCTAAACGTTCTGACCATACGCGTTGAAAATAAAAAGGACGTGATTGCACGTTGTGTCACATCACCTATTCGACGAAAGTACTTGAAATGACGTTGTGTCAAAGAACGTGTTAATAAGAGAAAGATTATTTAATGTTGTAAAATAAAGCTGATATGAATAATTAGATTATCCATCCATGAAAGTGTTGATTTCTACAAGGAGTATGCAACGCCATCTGCGGTAGACTTGGCGAACTGCGTTGAAAGATGCTTGTATTTGATGTTTGAAAATCGAGTGTTTGGGCAGTGAGTTCGCCGCCATACCGCTAGATGTCGTGGCATATGGTGTAATAGTGATGTCATATTTAAAAAGATGTATGTGTGTGTCTGGTGAAATAAAGGATGTAACGCGACAATGAGAATTGTCACGTTACAACCGGAGCAATGGCTGGTTGTAGCAAATGACTATGATACTTTGTGGAATTTTCCACATTGCTTAGGCGCAATCGACGGTAAACATATTTTACTGCAGTCACCGATCAACAGTGGAAGTGAATTTTATAATTACAAAGGTTTCTTAAGCATCGTATTACTGGCAGTTGTTGACGCGAAATATAACTTTTTGTATGTAAACATTGGATGTCAAGGAAGAATATCTGATGGAGGAGTTTTTAACAACTGTGAATTAAACCAAAAACGAAAAAATTATGCACTAAACATCCCTCAACCCACTGCATTGCCAGCAAGAACAGAAGAAATTCCGTTTTACTTTGTTGGCGATGAAGCTTTTGCTCTTTCCGAAAATATGATGAAAGTATATGCTAAAAAAAATATTTTTAAACCCTTACGTGTGGAGTATCTATGGATAGGTCTTTAATGAATGGTATTGAGTTTTCTAATATATTTTTTTTCTAAATTGAATAGTTTGCGCGAGAGACACTTACAAAGTGGTAAAATGTGTCCCCCCCCGGTTACTTCTAAAATAAGAGTTTAATAAGACTAAAAAAAATATATGATGCCAACTTCCACCGAAAATTGGGTTGAACGAGATCTAGTAAGTAGTTTTTTTTAATACGTCACAAATCGTAAACCGCCATTTACCTTTCATTCAATCAACTCAAATATAAAAAAAGTTTCAACGAACTACAAGAACTTTTATATTATGTTACATGCTGCCACGGAACCCTTCATGGGCGAGTTCGACTCGCACTTGGCCGCTGTTTTTATATATAAGTATAGAAGATTACATTAAATAGGTTTGAATATTTTATGTGAGTAATTTCTAGGATTTTATATACTCTATGTGAAAATACGAACCTTTTTGATTAAAACCGAGAGGTCCCGAGTGTCAAAGTGGAAATAATTTACCTGTATTTCATAAATGTTTAAATTGAGTCCCGCCTGGTGGCCAAACATCAGACTGAGGAAAAGGGCATTACTAAACACACTCGATGCAGTCTCGCCAAAATATTACTTAGGTATCTACATCAGTTACAAGTGGCAAGACAAACTTTATGTAGATGGTACTTATTTATCTCTTGTATCCAAGCTGAGTAAATATCCGCAGTTACAGGCGTCTTTGGGTCATTTCTCACAATCTCTTTAGAAATGGCGCGTACTAATATTTTCCGATATTGTTCTCCCAGTGGCTTTTCTAGATTATGCTTAAGTAGCAATTGACCATCTGGGGTATTACGCAAGAGCAAGGCGAGATCCTGAAAAAAATGGGTAAGATAGTTCAGACACCCTTTAACCAGCGCAAACAAAAAAAAACCTTGATAATTTATTACTTACGGACTGGGTTTGTTGTGAACAGAGAGAGAGATGGAGGACTCTGATCTTGACGAGGTGCTGGGACTCCTTGTACTCAATTCATTCAGAGTCATAATTTGAAATGAAGTTTTCTAATTCTTCATCTTTTTTTGATATGAGATCCTCCAACACCTTATGTTCTACCTGCAAAGGAAGGTTATAAAGATTTGTAAACCACTAGATATGATTTTTCGAAATCGACAGTCGTGACTTCATTGCGTTTACCTTCCAGTCAGACAAGGCTTTTTTTAAATTTAGCCTGTGGACCAATTGTAGGAATGAGTACCCTCACTTGCTCATCATCTAATAATTCTAAAGCGCATATGTCCACTTCATTTTCTGAAAACAGCAATGAACATGAAAAATAAATTTAACTCAGAATGGTTAGAAAATCAACTTGGTTGACCGGAGCTGGAGTAAAGGCTTGAGGCAGTCAGGGTGCACTGAGGGAGCTGATTGGTTCACTCGCAGCTTGAGCTATTTCAAAGTTAGGCCCTAATATAACATATTTGTGACTTTTGGAACGAGATTCAATACCTATGGCACTATGAAATGCAGAAACACAAATAATATGTAGAAACACAAACACCTATTAGCACACAGATTTTAGGGTACATAAAAAGAATACAGTGTTAAGTAGGTAATGGGGTAGTTATAGGTAAATTAGCATGATCTGGTATGGTCTTGTTAGTCCTAATTAGATAGAAGGCACCATCTCCCAAAAAGATACATCTAGGTTATTTACAGACGTGCACGTTCAACATGCCTAACTTAAGCTAAATGCATGCATACAAAAAGAGGGAGGGATTAGTAGGCTAGGAACTTTCAGAACACAAACATTCATAAAACCTTGGACAGCTTATTGGTGCGTCGATATCTGGCGATTGCGCAGAGAATGCGCAGGTCGCGAGCCTATCGCAAACTGCACGCATGTGATAGATTATTTTCAAAATATGTGGTAAAATAGGTCAATTTAATACATGTTGGTCTAATACTTACTACATAATTAGTTTTAGAATTATATAATTATTATTCGTTGTAAAGCAAATGATTTCTTGTTCAGTTTCCGTTAAAAATGTCATATTTCTTTGTTTAATTAGGTATGTACATTGTTACCTACTTGTTTATTAGTATGTATTCAATAGAGATAACATTTAAATTATAGTATGATTTTTAAAGTACTAAACGATAGAATTGAGATTCCTACTAAAAACACGTTTCTTCTCGGACTTGTTTACTCGCTGCTATAAAGGTTCGGAGCTCGGTTCGACTCGTGGTATGTTAAGTTCGGTTAAGCTGTCACGGCCTCAGAGGCCAACAGCGAGATTAGTCCAATCGAAAAAAAAAAAAAAGACTCGTGGTATTTTGCCATCGACCGCCGGAGAGGGCGAAGCTCTGCCCTTTTGTACAAGTAAAATACATACCCCAAGTGAGGGATACCACGTGTTGGGTGCTGAGCTAAAAGGTAAGTAATTATTATTAAGTAATTTAGATTCTTTTAGAATTGTTGTTATCTATGAGGTAGTTACCATATACTTTTATAATATTGATTTTGCGGGTAGTTTAACAAGTTAAAATAAATATTTGTTTAACGATAATATAATTTGATTTACTGTTCAATTGTGGTTTGACTTTAATGAATAAAATAAATATCTATATAAAGGGTTTTGCATATTATTTTAAAAAGCCCACACATAGTGAAAATCTATTACATGCATAATAAGATCGTGACTTGCTCTTTCGCCGCCCGCGCGCACAATACGAACTAGAGCTAAGTCCATCACGATTGATCTTGATCGGCTCGCTTGCGCGGCTCGACATGACTTTCCCACCGAAGACCCGGGTCCCGCGATCGGATCTATTTGACTCGATTATCTTGCCAATGGGTCGCGGTCGACCCGGGTTGCAACAAATGATTGACCGACACAGCTCTAATTACGAACCGTCCGCGCGCTCCACATACATGCCCTCGCTGTAAGCGCGCGAACTGCACGCGCGTAAACCGCGCGTTGCGATTTACTGGGTACGTTAAACGGAGGTAACACACACAGCTTCCTAGCTACACTTAGGCAGATACCTGCTCCTCACCCTATTTTGTAGCCAGCGACCAAGAACTGACTCGAGGCAGGAGTTCTCATCAGTCACACTGAGTTCATGGAAAAGAAAAAAGAAAGTTGGTAATCCATCCATCCATACTAATATTATAAACGGAAAGTAAACTGTCTGTTACGAGAAGGACATAGGCAATTTACTGGACACGGTCTCCCGCCACGCGGGCGAACATCGAGCGAAGCTGCTGGCAAAATGCTAGTTTTTTTGATAAACTGACTTGGCCGAGTTGAAATGACAGACTATCTATATATAAGAAGGTAGGTATAAGTTTTCAAGGGTTTTCTTGGGTTTCTACTGATTACCTAGAAGTACTTGGATGTTTTTGATAAAATAAATAGAAGGCTTACTTACCTTTAAACACATAATTTTTGATTAAAACGGGTATTTATCGCGTATGTACCTTTTGACGTTTCGGCTGTGTTGCAACAGTCATGGTCTCGGGCTGACTGGAGTTCTTGGAGCTACCGTCGGGAAGTGCGGGTAGCTGCAGCAGCTACCCTCAGTTGGTCTTCAGAATTAGAAATGTCCTCGTTCATATTACGACACACTACACTAACCGTATCTACGCACTGAGTCGACCGATTACGACGCGCACACCTAGCAATCGCCGGGTTCCAAGACGCTGAGAGTCTATAGCCATCTTCCCGATTGAAATTTGGAAATTTCTTGATTTCAATCGCTTCACGAACTATTCTCTTGTAATAACGGCGTTCACTAGAGAGAACCTTAGGATCATGAAGTTCAATCCAATGATTCGGTCCCGAGTCTACCAGATGCTCTGCTATCGCCGACTTGTTTACCTGGCGATTTTTGACAGCTGCGATATGCTCTTTGACACGCTCGGCAATGGTACGTTTGGTTTGCCCGATGTAAGAGCGGCCACAGCTACAGTCTATCTTATAAACACCAGGCATCTGCAGAGGTATAACATCCTTTGGAGTCCGTAAATGCTTGGCCATCTTTGAGAGAGGAGTGAAGACCGACTTGATTGAAAACCTTTTCAACACATTTCCAATTTTATCCGTCACCCCTTTCACGTATGGCAAAAACGTTGGCTTTCTACAGGCCTCCGTTGGTTTTTCTCTGTTTGTGCGTCTTGGCTGCCGTCTATTTACATATCCGTTGGATTTTAGAACCTCCTGAACATGGGCCAGCTCACTCTCTAGATATTCAGGGTCACAGAGATCGTAAGCTCTGTTTGTTAACGATGAAACAACAGATTGCAAATGGCGAGGATGGTGGTGTGACGCAGCGTTCAAATAGCGGTCAGTGTGTGTTGGCTTTCTGTAAACAGAGTGCGCTAGACGGCCATCTGATTTCACCATAACTTTGACATCGAGAAAAGCTAATATCCTATTATCCTCCATTTCACAAGTGAACCGCATATTCGGGTGAATGGAGTTTAGGTATACAGTAAATTGTTCAACTTCTCGTTTACTCCCCTTCATTATGCAAAAGACATCATCCACGTATCTCTTCCATAACTTTATACCATGAGCTGCAAGATCTAATTTAGTTTCAAAATGCTCCACCCAGATATTCGCCAAAACCGGTGCCACCGGGCTACCCATGGCCACTCCATCAATCTGGAGGTAATGTTGCCCATGATATAAAAAGAAGTTTCCACCTAAACAGTGTTCAAGGAGAACAGTGTACTGGTCAGGCAGTTCGTGATCCTTTAGCTTCTCTCGTATAACATCCAGGCAGTCCTTTGTTGGAACGTTGGTGAAGAGCGCTTCCACATCGAAACTCACCAATATGTCGTCTGGTTCCAATTTTAAACTCCCCAGTATGTCTACAAAATGCCGCGAGTCCTTTACAAAAGATGTCGTCTTTCCCACCAAAGGCTGCAAAATTGAAGTAACATGCTTCGCCAGATAATAGGTAGGCGAATCAACCTGGCTCACAATGGGACGAAGAGGCACATTACTCTTATGCACCTTAGGTAAACCATACAATGTTGGCGACTGCACTATAGTAGGTCTATGAAGACGGTTATAAACATCTTCTGTAAAAATATCCTTGTATTTCGAAATCAGATTTCTAATACGCTTTGTCACTCTGGCAGTTGGGTTGTAAGGTACTTGCTTATACACCTTATCATCACATAACAAACTCCTCATTTTTTCATCATAGTCAGTGGCATTAATCACTATAGTGGCGTTACCCTTTCGGCCTAAGTTATAAGTACCAAAATATCTTGGTTCTCCCTTAAGGCTCTGAGTGCTAGACGCTCTTCCGCGGTGATATTCGGCTTAGGTAACCTGGACTTTCGTAAAATTATTGCAACATCTTGTCTCAGCGTTTCTGCGTCAGTGGATAATATTTTGTTGCTTATAATAGATTCCTCTACACTGCTAATAATGTCTTCGTAAGGAACGCGCTTAGGTGTAGGTGCAAAGTTTACACCCTTTTCTAGTATATTTTGTGAAAGTTGCATCCAAAGTAACATTTGATAAATTTATGACGGTATCACGATTTTTTGTTACTGACTGTACCTGGCATCCTGTAAATTTCCGCCTAGCAATCAACTTTTGTAACTTCTTATCGTGCTGCTCTGTACACAAAACAAAAGTTCGCTGTGATTGATTGTACGTTACCCGGTCACATAAATCGAAATCACTCAAAGATAACACACATCACTGCATTCCAAGTGTAGCTTGTATAATTCGCACTGCACTCCGTAGTAGCTCCAAGTAGCTCCAGTCAGCCCGAGACCATGACTGTTGAAACACAGCCGAAAAGTCAAAAGGTACACGCGATAAATACCCGTTTTAATCAATAATTATGTACAGTGAACGCGAAAGTTTGAAAAATACTTTAAACACAGCTATATATTTTTTGAATCCCCACTTTAAAAGTAGTGATTCCACTGTGTCACTCATTTCTTGTTACGCACGTTCCTGGTAAGCACTACGTTTTTAAACTCACGTTACACACACGTTAAACACACTTTATGTCCAACCATCCACTCAGACTGGAATTCACTACACGACTGGAACAGACAGCTCAGCATACGCGGCGAGTGGCGGTTCGTCAGATGTGCGCAATTGATTAGAGATGTGGTCAAACGGAACACTTGCATGTAGGTAGTATCGATAAATCACGGAACGCAATCACATCAACCACCCACCCAAGGAATGCAGACAACTACGAGTACGTATATAATTTTTTAACATGTAAAAACCAGCCAAGTGCGAGTCGGACTCAAGCATCGAGGGTCCCTTAGCAACGTAGAGCCCTAAAGGTGGGGTACTGACCAACGTTACGAGGTGTAATGTATCTTTCGCATCGAGCATGTTACGCATTAAGCATGTTCACTGTGTTCTGAAAATCGGCGTAACATGCTCGTCAAAACTCTGTGCTCCATTCGCCAGCCAGTTCAGTCAAGATTGCCGACAGCGAGGACGTGTTGGTAACTTTGATTCTACTTAATTATTGTTTAATCTAAATTAAGAAGAAGAAAAAACGTTACTGGACATCAAACTTATTTAGAAACAGAGGCGTATGTGGCAGTTTGTCATTGATAGCAATTTTAAAAAACCAAATGATTACTGGACAGTATAAAAACTTTGTACGCATGTCTCCGATCGATTTTGAAGAACTCGTGAATTTAATTGGACCAAGTGTACATAAAAAGGATACAAATTATAGAAAAGCCATCAGTGTCACGGAACGATTAGCACTAACACTTCGTTTTTATGCAACAGGAGATTCCTATACTAGTATGCAGTATCTTTTCAAGATATCAAAGCAACGAATAGGATTTATAGTAAAAGAGGTCAGCGAAGCCCTTATTGGAGCATTAAAAGAATATGTAAAGGTATGTACTGTTTTAATTAAATCAGAAAAAGTAGTCATTACATATCAAATTATTTAATTAATTAAATCACCAAATTCTGATAGAAATTGTTCACTCATAGCTGGTGACCCACAGTCATTTTGATGGGCCGTATTTGATGCAGGTGTTTCAGGACTTTTCTGTGGCATCGGTGAGGCTCTTGAAATTGGTCGTGTAGAGTATCCTTGTGAATAATAATTGTTAGTGTTCATGCCAACATAGTCATATTCTCCGCGATCAGCACTAAACAATATATTTGATATGTAATGATGCACATGTATGTATTTTTGTTGTCTTTGAATAAGATCTTAATTTATTTGCCAAAAAAATACCATAGGCTTCACATTCGTCAAGTTTTTGCAAAGTTGACTCCGTTTGCTCGGTTTTCTTTTTTAAAATATTGAAAGTAGATGCCATTATCTCTTCCGGGCTTGGGGCGACTGCTTTCTTCCATCATCAGGCGGTTGTTCTGAATCACCTTCACGTAGCTGAAAATAAATATAAATAATTATTTCAGATGCCAGAAACACCGTGTAACGTATAAATTGAGGTAATAAGATTAAAATGAAACTAGGTTAAGCTTTTAAATACATATAATAAGAGAACTAGTGAGTCGGTAGAGCGAGTAGGTACTTAGTTATTATTTCTTATACATGTGGCAAGATAAGCAGAGGTTATATCAAAAATGATTTGGTTCAAGGGTGTAACTGTTACTTAGATTAAGGCTTAAGGCTATAGATTACAATTTTACAGAATTTAGACTAGATTTACAGATTATTGATAGAATATAATGTAGCGAGGGTAGTACAGCCCGACGCTGGCTTGAAGAGCTCAGAATTTCACGGCTCAGGGCCTACAGAATGTTCACAGAATGTTTGAGCAGTAGAATACAGCCGTTCAGTTAAATTAGAGAATCGGGCGCCATCTGACGTTAGCGTCAGAAAAATGAAGAATAAAGTTAGAAGGGGCTCAACCCGGATTAGATATTGGATTAGAGGCACCTGGTGGTATTTTCGCCGAACGTCTGGAGTTTGCTTCGGAGTGGTGAGGCGGGCTTCGAGCTGCGCAGGCGTGGTCTTTAGCGTCTCCCGAGGCAGGAAGCAGGTCGTCCGTAGAACCGGCTCGTGGCGGTCGACTTGTGAAACAATGTTTCAGCTGTACGGCGACTGAGAAATACACCACGCTTCTCCTTGGCTCCAGTGGATTACCTTCGACGGGCGTTAGGTGTAAAGGTCAACGGTAATTGGAGAGACCGTCAGGGACTTCGCGAACTTGTAATTGACCCGAATTATCACGATCAAACGGGCGAGGAAGTATTGTCCAAAGTAATAACTTTTGTAGCTTGCACATTAGAAGTTCTTCAGTTGAATCCAGGTAGATAAAAGAGAGCGATTACAGACGAAACTGGCTTTATATACCCGATAAAAATCTACCGGCATTCAAAATTGAAACATCGAGTAATGTTCTAGAAATAGATGATAGATCCACTTGGTGATTACCATCTCGCAAAATTTTGACACATCTTGTGTCATTCTCGGCAAAGACAAACTTTTACATTCAGTCATAGACCCTAATGAATTTTGTACATATATATTTACGATTTTATTTATATTTTGTTTTTAACACGTTCACGCGAGCAAGCCGTTTTTTCAGACTGCTCATGTTGCCACATAATTTGCCCATACAATTGAACACGACGACTATACACGTTTAGTCGTATTTATTCCCAAAATTATCGCAAATAACAACAGAACGTCTTATAGCGTCCAACGTTAACAGACGTTCTGTCGAGTTATGTATAATTAAGATTCATTCACATGACACAACGTCGGATAACGTCCTGATCTCTATGACTTTATTACACGTTGTGTCGGATAACATAAAATACATCATCTATAAAACGACACAACGTTTATTGACGAAATAAAAAAGTTTTTATAAAAATAATAAAAAACGTTTAATAACCTTCATTACTTTATGTACTTTTTAATCAGTCTTACAGTCTTAAGCCTTGGTATTTGTTTTTTAAGTAAAATTAATTATCACAAAAATTCTTCAACTTAAGAATTGTAAGTAATATAAACAAATTTTTATGAAATGATGTGGCAAAGTAAAGAGATAACTAAAAGTAAAAACTTTCGCCAAAAAAAAAGAAACAAAAAATACTAACTTCTAGCAGACTTGGAAAACTTAAAATTCACACAATATTATAATCTAATCAAATCAATTTTTAACGCAACCAGCATCAATTATAAAGTTTTACGATTGACTTTACTAATTATTGTTTTATTATTTGTTATCGTAAAACTTTATAATTGGTGCAAGATATGCCATTCTTCAAAGCACAAGGCACAAAGTGGTGGTTTGTCGATACACCCTTTGCACCTTAGACTGGTTTCCCGTCGTATTTTTTTTGTGGTGCATAATTTGCATTTTTTATAGTATTTTTTTGTTGGATTTGTAGCAGTTTCTGGAATTTTTTCAGGCCAGTGCCCAAATCCAACTCCCGAGGTAGATTCTTCCACCTGAGCTACTCGTGTATTACTCTCTTGTTTACGGTTGGAGTTTTTGTTAAACTTCGTCAAGTTTTCTGGCTTGACATTGGGACCAATCTTGATAATATTCCTTATAAGATTTTCTCTAAATGACAGAAAACCTTTATTTCTGCAATATTTCTTGTGCAGAAAATAGCTGTTCCATACTGTCAAATCTAGAAGATGGAAAAATACTTTTTTGTACCATCTGATAGTTTTTCTTGGTGAAGAATAGTACGAGACCATCTGATCGGCTCGATCAATTCCTGACATAAATTTGTTGTATTCTGACACTTCTTGGGGTTTTTTGGACCACTGGCCACGTCTATTGGAAACATCGATGAGTTTTGGGTGATGCAACGTTGTCAACATGTGTACCGGCCGTTTGTCCACCCACTTTGATACATATATCTTATTCTTTCGAACCCAGACATGTTCATGTTTTTTTAACTTTTTCGATATCATATCTTTTGGATTTTCTTTCCTATTAGGCCTCAATGTCCCGCATGTATGGGTTCTAAAATTCAGCAATTTTTCGGATAGCTGTATCGAATTATAGTAGTTATCCATAAACAAATGATGTCCTCGCATCAGGTATGGATTCATTAAGTGTAGGACTAGTTTTTCAGTTTTAGTTCCTGCTTCATCGTCCGTTTTTCCGACAAACATTTTCATATTCAAAACATAGCCGTCGGACGAAGTTAACTCGTATAACTTTATCCCATATCGGGCTTTTTTAGACTTAATGTATTGCCTGAACGACAGCCTTCCTCTAAAAAGTAACAAGGATTCATCCAAAGACAGCTCTTGATCAGGATTGTAACAGCCCTGGAAGATTTTCATCATAGCTTCTATGAATAGAGAAATTTTTTCATGCCCTTTAGCATTCAATTCCGATACGCAAACGCATCGCAACAGCTGTTCAAATCTTCTTCCAGACATACAATATGTAAATACTGGATGATAGTACAGTACATCCGAGTAAGTGAATAGTTTACGTTTTTGACAAGCACTCATTTGGCCCTGTAACAGGCACAGTCCTAAAAAAACTCTTACTTCATCTGGATTTGTGTCTTTGTATGAAAATCGTCTGCTATTCCTCGTCACCGGCCGGTTAGAGTTACACAGTGCATGGCCATATGCATTTGTGCATCGAACTATGTGGTTCACTATATCACTTGGAAATAGTTTATTAAAAATTTCTATTTCAGTAGAGTTTTCTTCAATGACGAACTGTATCCCAGTAGAGCCGTGGTCAAATGGAAAATGTGGTATATCAGATGTGGTAGTTTCCCATTCATAGGTTATTGGCGGAGGTGTGTCAGAATTATTGTTATCTGTCATAGGAGAAAGGCTGGGAGGACATGGTATTGTATTATTTTGATCATTACCTTGTTGAAGACTAGAAACAGGCACTGTTTGACTCGACTCTTCCGGTATCGGCTCATTGTAGTCATTAGGGTTATCAGCCGGAGTCACAAAGCTACCAGAATCAGGCAACGTTGATGGATTGCCTTCTATGTGAAGTTCCACGTGATTTGATGTGGTGGAACAGCTAGGAGGACGTGAAATAACTATATTTTGATCAAAACCTTGATCAGAACCAGTTTCTGTCTCAATTAGCTCTCCAAGCATCGGCTCATTAAAAAGATCATTGAGGAGATGGTTATTAATTGGCTCACACGCACTCTGAGCAGTTGCGGTAAGTACACTTTCAGATCTAGTATCAGATTCAGTATCACTGTCATCCTGCGGGATACTATGAACAAGTCGTGGTGGATTTGCTTGTTCAATCGAAGTATCAGAATCATCTGACAAGCAACTTCTACCGGGGTCATAATCTTTGTCCGAACCAAACTCACCATCGCTATCGTTAAACGGATCTGGGGTAGATCTACCTGATGATGTTTCATCAAATAGCTTCTGCAGTCGTTTCTCAAACTTGTCCATCTAAACAAAAAGTGTTTTTGGTAAAATCAAAATACCACCAAATCTCAGTCACTTAGAAAAGAAGCAAGCATACTATTACTAGTTAGTTACTGTTGTTCTGAGGCAGATTTGGAATATCGGTAAATATACTCACTCCAGTGTTGGAAGTCCATTCATATACCAACACCGATCCGGTATATCATCAAATTTTATAGAAAACATTTGCTAATTTACAAGATTTAATCAGAAAAGGTTCGATCTATGAATCAAATACAATATAAACAAGATTACTCACTTTTTCTCTCAAAATTTAACAATAAACCACGTGTTGCCGCGTAAAATGCGCGTGATTCTCCCTCCGGTGACACAGCTAGACTGAGGTCTATGGCAGAGTGCGGGGGGGGGGGGGGGACTTGCAATAACGTTGTGTCGCGGGAGCAGCCCATGCCAAGCTATTTTCACCTCTATGTTTAAGGTACTATTAAAACCGTTCCAAATGACAGTAGAAGCTTGATGTTTTGATGTAATGTGACACAGAGTACGTAAGTACCAAAATTTGTAATGTAATGGAACGTGTCTAAACGTTCTGACCATACGCGTTGAAAATAAAAAGGACGTGATTGCACGTTGTGTCACATCACCTATTCGACGAAAGTACTTGAAATGACGTTGTGTCAAAGAACGTGTTAATAAGAGAAAGATTATTTAATGTTGTAAAATAAAGCTGATATGAATAATTAGATTATCCATCCATGAAAGTGTTGATTTCTACAAGGAGTATGCAACGCCATCTGCGGTAGACTTGGCGAACTGCGTTGAAAGATGCTTGTATTTGATGTTTGAAAATCGAGTGTTTGGGCAGTGAGTTCGCCGCCATACCGCTAGATGTCGTGGCATATGGTGTAATAGTGATGTCATATTTAAAAAGATGTATGTGTGTGTCTGGTGAAATAAAGGATGTAACGCGACAATGAGAATTGTCACGTTACAACCGGAGCAATGGCTGGTTGTAGCAAATGACTATGATACTTTGTGGAATTTTCCACATTGCTTAGGCGCAATCGACGGTAAACATATTTTACTGCAGTCACCGATCAACAGTGGAAGTGAATTTTATAATTACAAAGGTTTCTTAAGCATCGTATTACTGGCAGTTGTTGACGCGAAATATAACTTTTTGTATGTAAACATTGGATGTCAAGGAAGAATATCTGATGGAGGAGTTTTTAACAACTGTGAATTAAACCAAAAACGAAAAAATTATGCACTAAACATCCCTCAACCCACTGCATTGCCAGCAAGAACAGAAGAAATTCCGTTTTACTTTGTTGGCGATGAAGCTTTTGCTCTTTCCGAAAATATGATGAAAGTATATGCTAAAAAAAATATTTTTAAACCCTTACGTGTGGAGTATCTATGGATAGGTCTTTAATGAATGGTATTGAGTTTTCTAATATATTTTTTTGTTAAATTGAATAGTTTGCGCGAGAGACACTTACAAAGTGGTAAAATGTGTCCCCCCCCCGGTTACTTCTAAAATAAGAGTTTAATAAGACTAAAAAAAATATATGATGCCAACTTCCACCGAAAATTGGGTTGAACGAGATCTAGTAAGTAGTTTTTTTTAATACGTCACAAATCGTAAACCGCCATTTACCTTTCATTCAATCAACTCAAATATAAAAAAAGTTTCAACGAACTACAAGAACTTTTATATTATGTTACATGCTGCCACGGAACCCTTCATGGGCGAGTTCGACTCGCACTTGGCCGCTGTTTTTATATATAAGTATAGAAGATTACATTAAATAGGTTTGAATATTTTATGTGAGTAATTTCTAGGATTTTATATACTCTATGTGAAAATACGAACCTTTTTGATTAAAACCGAGAGGTCCCGAGTGTCAAAGTGGAAATAATTTACCTGTATTTCATAAATGTTTAAATTGAGTCCCGCCTGGTGGCCAAACATCAGACTGAGGAAAAGGGCATTACTAAACACACTCGATGCAGTCTCGCCAAAATATTACTTAGGTATCTACATCAGTTACAAGTGGCAAGACAAACTTTATGTAGATGGTACTTATTTATCTCTTGTATCCAAGCTGAGTAAATATCCGCAGTTACAGGCGTCTTTGGGTCATTTCTCACAATCTCTTTAGAAATGGCGCGTACTAATATTTTCCGATATTGTTCTCCCAGTGGCTTTTCTAGATTATGCTTAAGTAGCAATTGACCATCTGGGGTATTACGCAAGAGCAAGGCGAGATCCTGAAAAAAATGGGTAAGATAGTTCAGACACCCTTTAACCAGCGCAAACAAAAAAAAACCTTGATAATTTATTACTTACGGACTGGGTTTGTTGTGAACAGAGAGAGAGATGGAGGACTCTGATCTTGACGAGGTGCTGGGACTCCTTGTACTCAATTCATTCAGAGTCATAATTTGAAATGAAGTTTTCTAATTCTTCATCTTTTTTTGATATGAGATCCTCCAACACCTTATGTTCTACCTGCAAAGGAAGGTTATAAAGATTTGTAAACCACTAGATATGATTTTTCGAAATCGACAGTCGTGACTTCATTACGTTTACCTTCCAGTCAGACAAGGCTTTTTTTAAATTTAGCCTGTGGACCAATTGTAGGAATGAGTACCCTCACTTGCTCATCATCTAATAATTCTAAAGCGCATATGTCCACTTCATTTTCTGAAAACAGCAATGAACATGAAAAATAAATTTAACTCAGAATGGTTAGAAAATCAACTTGGTTGACCGGAGCTGGAGTAAAGGCTTGAGGCAGTCAGGGTGCACTGAGGGAGCTGATTGGTTCACTCGCAGCTTGAGCTATTTCAAAGTTAGGCCCTAATATAACATATTTGTGACTTTTGGAACGAGATTCAATACCTATGGCACTATGAAATGCAGAAACACAAATAATATGTAGAAACACAAACACCTATTAGCACACAGATTTTAGGGTACATAAAAAGAATACAGTGTTAAGTAGGTAATGGGGTAGTTATAGGTAAATTAGCATGATCTGGTATGGTCTTGTTAGTCCTAATTAGATAGAAGGCACCATCTCCCAAAAAGATACATCTAGGTTATTTACAGACGTGCACGTTCAACATGCCTAACTTAAGCTAAATGCATGCATACAAAAAGAGGGAGGGATTAGTAGGCTAGGAACTTTCAGAACACAAACATTCATAAAACCTTGGACAGCTTATTGGTGCGTCGATATCTGGCGATTGCGCAGAGAATGCGCAGGTCGCGAGCCTATCGCGAACTGCACGCATGTGATAGATTATTTTCAAAATATGTGGTAAAATAGGTCAATTTAATACATGTTGGTCTAATACTTACTACATAATTAGTTTTAGAATTATATAATTATTATTCGTTGTAAAGCAAATGATTTCTTGTTCAGTTTCCGTTAAAAATGTCATATTTCTTTGTTTAATTAGGTATGTACATTGTTACCTACTTGTTTATTAGTATGTATTCAATAGAGATAACATTTAAATTATAGTATGATTTTTAAAGTACTAAACGATAGAATTGAGATTCCTACTAAAAACACGTTTCTTCTCGGACTTGTTTACTCGCTGCTATAAAGGTTCGGAGCTCGGTTCGACTCGTGGTATGTTAAGTTCGGTTAAGCTGTCACGGCCTCAGAGGCCAACAGCGAGATTAGTCCAATCGAAAAAAAAAAAAAAGACTCGTGGTATTTTGCCATCGACCGCCGGAGAGGGCGAAGCTCTGCCCTTTTGTACAAGTAAAATACATACCCCAAGTGAGGGATACCACGTGTTGGGTGCTGAGCTAAAAGGTAAGTAATTATTATTAAGTAATTTAGATTCTTTTAGAATTGTTGTTATCTATGAGGTAGTTACCATATACTTTTATAATATTGATTTTGCGGGTAGTTTAACAAGTTAAAATAAATATTTGTTTAACGATAATATAATTTGATTTACTGTTCAATTGTGGTTTGACTTTAATGAATAAAATAAATATCTATATAAAGGGTTTTGCATATTATTTTAAAAAGCCCACACATAGTGAAAATCTATTACATGCATAATAAGATCGTGACTTGCTCTTTCGCCGCCCGCGCGCACAATACGAACTAGAGCTAAGTCCATCACGATTGATCTTGATCGGCTCGCTTGCGCGGCTCGACATGACTTTCCCACCGAAGACCCGGGTCCCGCGATCGGATCTATTTGACTCGATTATCTTGCCAATGGGTCGCGGTCGACCCGGGTTGCAACAAATGATTGACCGACACAGCTCTAATTACGAACCGTCCGCGCGCTCCACATACATGCCCTCGCTGTAAGCGCGCGAACTGCACGCGCGTAAACCGCGCGTTGCGATTTACTGGGTACGTTAAACGGAGGTAACACACACAGCTTCCTAGCTACACTTAGGCAGATACCTGCTCCTCACCCTATTTTGTAGCCAGCGACCAAGAACTGACTCGAGGCAGGAGTTCTCATCAGTCACACTGAGTTCATGGAAAAGAAAAAAGAAAGTTGGTAATCCATCCATCCATACTAATATTATAAACGGAAAGTAAACTGTCTGTTACGAGAAGGACATAGGCAATTTACTGGACACGGTCTCCCGCCACGCGGGCGAACATCGAGCGAAGCTGCTGGCAAAATGCTAGTTTTTTTGATAAACTGACTTGGCCGAGTTGAAATGACAGACTATCTATATATAAGAAGGTAGGTATAAGTTTTCAAGGGTTTTCTTGGGTTTCTACTGATTACCTAGAAGTACTTGGATGTTTTTGATAAAATAAATAGAAGGCTTACTTACCTTTAAACACATAATTTTTGATTAAAACGGGTATTTATCGCGTATGTACCTTTTGACGTTTCGGCTGTGTTGCAACAGTCATGGTCTCGGGCTGACTGGAGTTCTTGGAGCTACCGTCGGGAAGTGCGGGTAGCTGCAGCAGCTACCCTCAGTTGGTCTTCAGAATTAGAAATGTCCTCGTTCATATTACGACACACTACACTAACCGTATCTACGCACTGAGTCGACCGATTACGACGCGCACACCTAGCAATCACCGGGTTCCAAGACGCTGAGAGTCTATAGCCATCTTCCCGATTGAAATTTGGAAATTTCTTGATTTCAATCGCTTCACGAACTATTCTCTTGTAATAACGGCGTTCACTAGAGAGAACCTTAGGATCATGAAGTTCAATCCAATGATTCGGTCCCGAGTCTACCAGATGCTCTGCTATCGCCGACTTGTTTACCTGGCGATTTTTGACAGCTGCGATATGCTCTTTGACACGCTCGGCAATGGTACGTTTGGTTTGCCCGATGTAAGAGCGGCCACAGCTACAGTCTATCTTATAAACACCAGGCATCTGCAGAGGTATAACATCCTTTGGAGTCCGTAAATGCTTGGCCATCTTTGAGAGAGGAGTGAAGACCGACTTGATTGAAAACCTTTTCAACACATTTCCAATTTTATCCGTCACCCCTTTCACGTATGGCAAAAACGTTGGCTTTCTACAGGCCTCCGTTGGTTTTTCTCTGTTTGTGCGTCTTGGCTGCCGTCTATTTACATATCCGTTGGATTTTAGAACCTCCTAAACATGGGCCAGCTCACTCTCTAGATATTCAGGGTCACAGAGATCGTAAGCTCTGTTTGTTAACGATGAAACAACAGATTGCAAATGGCGAGGATGGTGGTGTGACGCAGCGTTCAAATAGCGGTCAGTGTGTGTTGGCTTTCTGTAAACAGAGTGCGCTAGACGGCCATCTGATTTCACCATAACTTTGACATCGAGAAAAGCTAATATCCTATTATCCTCCATTTCACAAGTGAACCGCATATTCGGGTGAATGGAGTTTAGGTATACAGTAAATTGTTCAACTTCTCGTTTACTCCCCTTCATTATGCAAAAGACATCATCCACGTATCTCTTCCATAACTTTATACCATGAGCTGCAAGATCTAATTTAGTTTCAAAATGCTCCACCCAGATATTCGCCAAAACCGGTGCCACCGGGCTACCCATGGCCACTCCATCAATCTGGAGGTAATGTTGCCCATGATATAAAAAGAAGTTTCCACCTAAACAGTGTTCAAGGAGAACAGTGTACTGGTCAGGCAGTTCGTGATCCTTTAGCTTCTCTCGTATAACATCCAGGCAGTCCTTTGTTGGAACGTTGGTGAAGAGCGCTTCCACATCGAAACTCACCAATATGTCGTCTGGTTCCAATTTTAAACTCCCCAGTATGTCTACAAAATGCCGCGAGTCCTTTACAAAAGATGTCGTCTTTCCCACCAAAGGCTGCAAAATTGAAGTAACATGCTTCGCCAGATAATAGGTAGGCGAATCAACCTGGCTCACAATGGGACGAAGAGGCACATTACTCTTATGCACCTTAGGTAAACCATACAATGTTGGCGACTGCACTATAGTAGGTCTATGAAGACGGTTATAAACATCTTCTGTAAAAATATCCTTGTATTTCGAAATCAGATTTCTAATACGCTTTGTCACTCTGGCAGTTGGGTTGTAAGGTACTTGCTTATACACCTTATCATCACATAACAAACTCCTCATTTTTTCATCATAGTCAGTGGCATTAATCACTATAGTGGCGTTACCCTTTCGGCCTAAGTTATAAGTACCAAAATATCTTGGTTCTCCCTTAAGGCTCTGAGTGCTAGACGCTCTTCCGCGGTGATATTCGGCTTAGGTAACCTGGACTTTCGTAAAATTATTGCAACATCTTGTCTCAGCGTTTCTGCGTCAGTGGATAATATTTTGTTGCTTATAATAGATTCCTCTACACTGCTAATAATGTCT
The DNA here is from genome assembly GCA_918857605.2 of Philereme vetulata. Taxonomy (NCBI): domain Eukaryota; kingdom Metazoa; phylum Arthropoda; class Insecta; order Lepidoptera; family Geometridae; genus Philereme; species Philereme vetulata. The sequence goes on from OU975446.1 coordinate 4,198,663, forward strand.
TCGTAAGGAACGCGCTTAGGTGTAGGTGCAAAGTTTACACCCTTTTCTAGTATATTTTGTGTAGTTGCATCCAAAGTAACATTTGATAAATTTATGACGGTATCACGATTTTTTGTTACTGACTGTACCTGGCATCCTGTAAATTTCCGCCTAGCAATCAACTTTTGTAACTTCTTATCGTGCTGCTCTGTACACAAAACAAAAGTTCGCTGTGATTGATTGTACGTTACCCGGTCACATAAATCGAAATCACTCAAAGATAACACACATCACTGCATTCCAAGTGTAGCTTGTATAATTCGCACTGCACTCCGTAGTAGCTCCAAGTAGCTCCAGTCAGCCCGAGACCATGACTGTTGAAACACAGCCGAAAAGTCAAAAGGTACACGCGATAAATACCCGTTTTAATCAATAATTATGTACAGTGAACGCGAAAGTTTGAAAAATACTTTAAACACAGCTATATATTTTTTGAATCCCCACTTTAAAAGTAGTGATTCCACTGTGTCACTCATTTCTTGTTACGCACGTTCCTGGTAAGCACTACGTTTTTAAACTCACGTTACACACACGTTAAACACACTTTATGTCCAACCATCCACTCAGACTGGAATTCACTACACGACTGGAACAGACAGCTCAGCATACGCGGCGAGTGGCGGTTCGTCAGATGTGCGCAATTGATTAGAGATGTGGTCAAACGGAACACTTGCATGTAGGTAGTATCGATAAATCACGGAACGCAATCACATCAACCACCCACCCAAGGAATGCAGACAACTACGAGTACGTATATAATTTTTTAACATGTAAAAACCAGCCAAGTGCGAGTCGGACTCAAGCATCGAGGGTCCCTTAGCAACGTAGAGCCCTAAAGGTGGGGTACTGACCAACGTTACGAGGTGTAATGTATCTTTCGCATCGAGCATGTTACGCATTAAGCATGTTCACTGTGTTCTGAAAATCGGCGTAACATGCTCGTCAAAACTCTGTGCTCCATTCGCCAGCCAGTTCAGTCAAGATTGCCGACAGCGAGGACGTGTTGGTAACTTTGATTCTACTTAATTATTGTTTAATCTAAATTAAGAAGAAGAAAAAACGTTACTGGACATCAAACTTATTTAGAAACAGAGGCGTATGTGGCAGTTTGTCATTGATAGCAATTTTAAAAAACCAAATGATTACTGGACAGTATAAAAACTTTGTACGCATGTCTCCGATCGATTTTGAAGAATTCGTGAATTTAATTGGACCAAGTGTACATAAAAAGGATACAAATTATAGAAAAGCCATCAGTGTCACGGAACGATTAGCACTAACACTTCGTTTTTATGCAACAGGAGATTCCTATACTAGTATGCAGTATCTTTTCAAGATATCAAAGCAACGAATAGGATTTATAGTAAAAGAGGTCAGCGAAGCCCTTATTGGAGCATTAAAAGAATATGTAAAGGTATGTACTGTTTTAATTAAATCAGAAAAAGTAGTCATTACATATCAAATTATTTAATTAATTAAATCACCAAATTCTGATAGAAATTGTTCACTCATAGCTGGTGACTCACAGTCATTTTGATGGGCCGTATTTGATGCAGGTGTTTCAGGACTTTTCTGTGGCATCGGTGAGGCTCTTGAAATTGGTCGTGTAGAGTATCCTTGTGAATAATAATTGTTAGTGTTCATGCCAACATAGTCATATTCTCCGCGATCAGCACTAAACAATATATTTGATATGTAATGATGCACATGTATGTATTTTTGTTGTCTTTGAATAAGATCTTAATTAATTTGCCAAAAAAATACCATAGGCTTCACATTCGTCAAGTTTTTGCAAAGTTGACTCCGTTTGCTCGGTTTTCTTTTTTAAAATATTGAAAGTAGATGCCATTATCTCTTCCGGGCTTGGGGCGACTGCTTTCTTCCATCATCAGGCGGTTGTTCTGAATCACCTTCACGTAGCTGAAAATAAATATAAATAATTATTTCAGATGCCAGAAACACCGTGTAACGTATAAATTGAGGTAATAAGATTAAAATGAAACTAGGTTAAGCTTTTAAATACATATAATAAGAGAACTAGTGAGTCGGTAGAGCGAGTAGGTACTTAGTTATTATTTCTTATACATGTGGCAAGATAAGCAGAGGTTATATCAAAAATGATTTGGTTCAAGGGTGTAACTGTTACTTAGATTAAGGCTTAAGGCTATAGATTACAATTTTACAGAATTTAGACTAGATTTACAGATTATTGATAGAATATAATGTAGCGAGGGTAGTACAGCCCGACGCTGGCTTGAAGAGCTCAGAATTTCACGGCTCAGGGCCTACAGAATGTTCACAGAATGTTTGAGCAGTAGAATACAGCCGTTCAGTTAAATTAGAGAATCGGGCGCCATCTGACGTTAGCGTCAGAAAAATGAAGAATAAAGTTAGAAGGGGCTCAACCCGGATTAGATATTGGATTAGAGGCACCTGGTGGTATTTTCGCCGAACGTCTGAAGTTTGCTTCGGAGTGGTGAGGCGGGCTTCGAGCTGCGCAGGCGTGGTCTTTAGCGTCTCCCGAGGCAGGAAGCAGGTCGTCCGTAGAACCGGCTCGTGGCGGTCGACTTGTGAAACAATGTTTCAGCTGTACGGCGACTGAGAAATACACCACGCTTCTCCTTGGCTCCAGTGGATTACCTTCGACGGGCGTTAGGTGTAAAGGTCAACGGTAATTGGAGAGACCGTCAGGGACTTCGCGAACTTGTAATTGACCCGAATTATCACGATCAAACGGGCGAGGAAGTATCGTCCAAAGTAATAACTTTTGTAGCTTGCAGATTAGAAGTTCTTCAGTTGAATCCAGGTAGATAAAAGAGAGCGATTACAGACGAAACTGGCTTTATATACCCGATAAAAATCTACCGGCATTCAAAATTGAAACATCGAGTAATGTTCTAGAAATAGATGATAGATCCACTTGGTGATTACCATCTCGCAAAATTTTGACACATCTTGTGTCATTCTCGGCAAAGACAAACTTTTACATTCAGTCATAGACCCTAATGAATTTTGTACATATATATTTACGATTTTATTTATATTTTGTTTTTAATAAGAGAAAGATTATTTAATGTTGTAAAATAAAGCTGATATGAATAATTAGATTATCCATCCATGAAAGTGTTGATTTCTACAAGGAGTATGCAACGCCATCTGCGGTAGACTTGGCGAACTGCGTTGAAAGATGCTTGTATTTGATGTTTGAAAATCGAGTGTTTGGGCAGTGAGTTCGCCGCCATACCGCTAGATGTCGTGGCATATGGTGTAATAGTGATGTCATATTTAAAAAGATGTGTGTGTGTGTGTCTGGTGAAATAAAGGATGTAACGCGACAATGAGAATTGTCACGTTACAACCGGAGCAATGGCTGGTTGTAGCAAATGACTATGATACTTTGTGGAATTTTCCACATTGCTTAGGCGCAATCGACGGTAAACATATTTTACTGCAGTCACCGATCAACAGTGGAAGTGAATTTTATAATTACAAAGGTTTCTTAAGCATCGTATTACTGGCAGTTGTTGACGCGAAATATAACTTTTTGTATGTAAACATTGGATGTCAAGGAAGAATATCTGATGGAGGAGTTTTTAACAACTGTGAATTAAACCAAAAACGAAAAAATTATGCACTAAACATCCCTCAACCCACTGCATTGCCAGCAAGAACAGAAGAAATTCCGTTTTACTTTGTTGGCGATGAAGCTTTTGCTCTTTCCGAAAATATGATGAAAGTATATGCAGGATATCATGAACGTGGTTCAAAGGAAAGACTATATAACTACCGACTTTGCAGAGCTCGTAAGTAGTATGTTATTGGGCACTCTACCCCACAAATACTTGAGCGCCTCGCGGCGCTTTTGTGGGGTATCGTCCCCAATAACATCAAAATTATTTGTTTATTACTCGTAAGGCTAAACTTACTTTGATCAGCAACTGTAGCTGGTTGATAAACACAATACACAATCCGTTTTTATAACGAAAGCTCACTTTGTTCACTAACCACTAACCAGCTATCTTAAAATTCAGGTTTGAAACTGTGTTATTGCACAGAAACGTAAGTGAAATAGCGCATCACTGTATGCAGTAAATACACACTCTGTTAGGTGAAACCAGATTGGTCATATACATTTTCTGATCCGATTGACACATGTCTTCCACAAAGTTAGAGATATATTTTATTACACACTCTGTTTTCTATGACCAGATTGGTGCGAAGACATCGGGAAAGATCAGGTTAATTTCAATTCAGGTCAGATTGACTCATATCGTTCCACAGAATTTGAGATACTGCATAATAAAGCACACTCATAATATCTGTGACCCGATTGGCACGAAGATATCTGAACATCAAAAACCTTTACTAAAATTCCGGTCCGATTGACTCATGTCGTTCCATAGAAGGTAGAGTTAGATTAAGTACACACTCCGTTTTGTGACCAGATTGGTACGAAGACAACAGAATAGACCAGTTTAATGACTTCACAAGATAAGAGTTAGCATATTACCATAATACAGGATATACACACTCGATCTTTTTTAACCAGAATAACGCAATGACATCTGCTGAACTTTAAAATACCGGCATAAATATTAAACTAAAATTTGGATCAGTTTGATTCGTGTCGTTCTACGGAAGTAAAAAATATTGCAATCACGAGTACATGTATATATTAAATCTTCTGTAACCAAATTCTTCTGTATTGGTTCGAAGACACTCTAATTTTAGTTTAATTTTATACATACAAAAGACACTACTTGATTGAACACATACTGAACACAATCTGAACTTATAGTGTCATGATTAGTAGTGTTGGCTAAAGGCTAATGCTAGTTTCGGAGTCGGCTTAATTAATGTTCGACACAGAGGGTTAGCGAGATCGTATACAATCCTCTTGATATCAGTCGTAGGTATTTATATATAGTACTGAGTATAATTACCCACATTCAACAAGGATTGTAATGGGTAGGTTATTTCATGTGTCGATTTTGTTATTAAATTATTCGATTATCTATTAAGTAATTATTGTATTCAAAACAAATATTTTCCTGAAGTCTTCATTTAAAAATATAAAAACTGCGGACTTAAATATGGAAGTTTCGGCTTCGGACAAAACTTTATTCGGACACGGCACGGAGCAACACTATATATAAATTCCAGAACTGCAAACGTAGTGGGTAACATGATGTGATGACAAAGTAATTTTACAAGTGCACGATAAAGCTTGAAGCATACTAAAGTGAAAGCGATTTCAAACGAAATTTTACAGAATATCGATCCTCTGTGTTTTTGTGATAATTATTAAAGAAAATAGGCACAAATTAATGAAACGAACTGAAATCAGTCAGTACCTGGCGTTTTTGATAAGTTGATCGATTTTCGACTGTTTTATAATAATTACCTATAAAAACCAACATTTTAAAATTACAAAAAACATAGTAACTAAATACGTACTAAGTATGTTTAAGATATAGATAAATTTAAGCATATATATACAAGCAACATCTTAATATCTATAGTTATGTACTCTTAATATAATTTTTGTTAAGTCAGATTTAGGTTAGCAGTAATTAATCTACTATTTCAAATTTATTTGCTTAAGCCATATTACATCGAAGTGGATAGAAAGCTACTGCATCAGTGTGCTTCAGCCTTAATAAATCCTTACTTGTTCTTCTAACAAACAGTAAGTATGAATGCAAATATGTTTTGTTTGTCCTTCTATTACATCGCAACAGAGCTACAGATCGATATATTTTTTTACTTAGTGAAAGTTGAATATGTATTTGTAGTATATGTATAGCATTATGTGCAATGATAGCATCAGTTTACTTCTTCCAGCAGGATGGTTTTTCATCTCATGGAAATATCTAACTACATTTCATGTAATAAAAATATAATTTATCATTTATCTTATTCCTTCAGAAAGTAACGCAAGGTTTACAAAGTAAGTTAACAAAGTTACTAGCAAAAGCTAGTCATAAATAAATCAATAGTAAGCAACCATGCAAACGACAAAATCGACAAATTCTGTCGCTGTGTTGTCTGTAAAATGATCACAAGCTATACTAACTTTTTAACGTGACTTAGTTTAATATGCTTGAAGTAATATATTATGTTGGCCAAAAATTAATAGATAGTTATGGTTAAAAGCTGTTTCAACTCAAATACAACCAGTTCAATACAAACTTAAGTATTCTTCTTATTCCTTCCTACCATAATTAATTGTCATATGAGTACATACCTCACGATGGTGGATGCTCTTTCTATAATTTCAAATTTAAGCACAACCTAGATAAAAAAGATGATGTAGGTAATTATGTACTTTATAAATATATGTTTGTACCTCACAAAATTAATTGATGAAATTTGGAATTCATTAATTTGTTAATAAATTACTAAAAATTCGATAAGGTGTAAACACGGAGCGAACAAACATACATACATAACGTAAAGTATCTATTTGAAAGTAACGAATGTAGACCATACCATCAGTTTCAAATGTTGACAGTTAAATATTGTTTTCTTGAACTAAAACGATATAATAGGATGTTGTAAAATAAATGTTTGTTTTTATCATAATAGACTAGCATCATGATAGTATTACTAACACTGGGTGTTTTATTTTTATTTTGTATAACTTACTAGAAACGTACCCTACGATGCACTGCCCTGCGTCTATGAGGCATACAGGTTGTAACGTGACAGTCCTTATTGTCGCGTTACATCCTTCATATACCAAACATTACACTTTTAAACAAAATAATGTTACACTATTACACTCATATGCCACGACATCTAGCGGTATGGCGGCGAACTCACTGCCCAAACACTCGATTCTCAAATATCGAGATACAAGCATCTTTCAACGCAGTTCGCCAAGTCTGCCGCAGATGGCGTTACATATCGTCGGCTTATTGCAGGAACTCATTAACCGACCAATTCAATATTGTGAGAAAAAGCACATTTTAGTTCCGGGGTAATGAAGATTGTATTGATCTCCCTATAACATCACTAAATGAATGCTAGAAATGAAAATATTATCTACTTTGGATCATTGCTTATTAATAGTAATAGTATTTAGAAAAAAATAAAAATCTTAATGATAAAGTATTAATTTTACTTGTAAGAAGATTTATCCTAATTAGGTATCGTTAGTCTCAGAGGTTAGATTAGCTCATATTTTTAGTTACCATCTCTTTAATTGATGATATATCTTAAAGGATGTATATCTATATACCTTACTTAGTCACTTAAAATATCCCTGATTTTATCTAACTGTGTATCATCTCTAATAAGCACCTCTTCATTTTTACTTCTACCAGATGCCCCAGGATCTATTCTCTTGCTAATCCTCAATGTCTTCCCTGATTTGATAGTTTTAGTTGTAGGGATTGAAGAAGGATTTGATTTACCTCTAGCTCCTCGTGAAGCAAAGAGAGAAGATAGAGTTTTTGTGTTTTGATCTGGGATTGATTGGTTTCTATTTAGGTTTTGAGACTCAAATGGCTTCCTCCTTCTTGACTCAAGATAGTGGTCTCTTATTTCTGGTTCTTCTATCAATTCAGAAAAACCTCCCTTATTATTATTATTATTTTTGCTGGATGAAGCATGCGTCTTGATAGGTCCAAGATTTGGAACTTTACAACTTCCTGATGAATTGTTAGTTTTTTGAAGTTTTTTGATTGCTATATCCTGCCTCTTAAGATGATCAGAAATGTCTTCCATTTTTTCCATTAAGCTCTTCATTTTTGGAAGCATTGCTTTAGATACACTCAGCTCAATGATCTGTTGGCCAACCTTGCTCATTAAGACTTCTTTGGCATAGTAATTAAAGTCTATGGTGCTATCTAGGTTGGAATTTGGTTGTTGAAATTGGACTGATTCGCGCGGAGAATATCCTGAAGTTTTACTACTTTTTAAGATAGATGCTGGAGTCCTCTTTTGAACATTTTTTCCTGGAATGGATTTTCCCTTAGCCTTTCTCCTTAGGCGCTCTCTTTCCTCTTCTTGAAATTCCTCATATGACTTGTTTGGAACATGAACTTGCTCTCCGTCTGCAAGAATACTGTCATTTACGAGTTGTTTGAATTGTTCTGTAATGATCTTGGAGTGATCTTTTCCCTGTTTTCCTTTTCCGGAAGCTTTAGCTGCTAGAAATTCGGTATCTTCTTTTGATCTGCCACTAATGAAAACTCGGGAAGGACCAGGTTTGCTGACATTAGGGCTTATGAGGTCAGAAGGTATCATTATAGATTTTGCTTTGTCCACAAAATCTTGTACTCCATTTTTCAATTTATGAGATAGATTTGAAGGAGATCTCTTTAATTGTTTACTTTTTATTGTGATAGAAGATTCCTGAGTAGACACAGAAGTTACTCCTGAGGCTGAGAACATTTCATCTTCTGTCCATATAATAATATGCTTAATATGTTTATTAATAGAAACAAGCCAAATTTGCTTATTACACTGTTTTATTTTTTTTTAAAAGCCCAAAATCAAAGTTAATGATTTCTTGCAACTGCGAGTTTGTTAAGAAAGTTAATTATTCATTTCTGAGATTGAACAAATAAAACACATTTTTCATATTTTTTTTTATTTAGAAAACACGCAACCAGGCTGAAAAATAACTGAATTGTCCTACTTAATAGGAAAAAAATATAATATTCTGAGAAAAAACAACATTTAACATAAGTTACTACTATTAATCTCACAAGGAACTTCTCTCATCTACCGTGTCTTCAAATTAAAAGGTAATAGAATTACCACTTTAAAAGTAATAGAAACATTTTTCGTTAAATCAACAAAACAATCAATAACGCGCGTTCCACAGAATCACCCGCATAATGGCTTAAAATTAACTTTGATCCTACTTAGTCGGAATAAAAAATAAAATTCTGAGAAAAATAACATTTCAGTAACACAAATAACTTCTCTCGTCGTGAATTGAGTAAACGGGGTAGAGTCTATTCCGTATCCGAAGACATCTCTTCTTCTGGAAGAAAATCTGGCCCTTCTTTGTCAGGTAATTTTTCGTACCAATCGTGTAGTTCTGCAGGTATGATCTTCTCGCTGCACATTTTTAAAAGGTCCTTTTTCTTGGATTTCGTTATTGGAAGCTTCGTGCTGTACGCCTTTTTTAGAGAATAGCTATTGTATTCAAAATCATTTTTAACGACTTTACGCTTTCGTTTTCTGAGATTTTTTGTATTAGGCACAACTGAGGCTTCTCTAAATGATACGTCGAGTTCTTTATAATCAGATGTGTAGTCATATCTATATAGGACTACATTTGGGCGGGTTTTCTCAAACCTGAAACATTTCACCTTTAGCCATTGCAGTTTTTGTCCTTCAGAATCAATTGATCTATTGACCATTAATTGGCTTTGCAATTCTTTTAGATCCAGGATATCAGTGTTGCTCATTACAATGGGTTCATAAGGCTTCTTTGGAGTTTTGATCTTGCTGAGCTTTCTGTTCGATCTAGCCAATCTTATGACGTTACAGAGATCAATCATAGAATACATTGGCATGAGACGCATTTGATTTTCGATAGCGCTATGCATACTGTCGACTTCCATGTGTGTGTGCCCTGACTCTAAATACTTATGTTATATCACATCTAGGTGAGAAGTTTGAACTAAGTATAACATAAGGCATAGCAGGAACTGGTTTCGATTTTGTCCTCCGCAGGTATCAGAAAATATGGATATTTCGGTGACTGTAGAAGGTAAACGTTGGATCCAAAGGTACAGAGCAGTTCCTACTTCATCGCTTCCTTTTTTGCCATCCACTTCAGACCATATATAGCAGAAGCCATCATTTGGAGAGCGGGCTTCATAAATAGTGGCATTGTAGACGTTTAATTTACGCAGTTAGTAAAGCAGAGAGACATCACTAGTCGGCAAATGTAGTACTTTTTGTAAGTCGATCGTAATATAGTTGAAACTATCATCTTCATTTGCCCGAACTTTATCCAACTCTTTAGCTTTTCGACTTTGCTCTTTCAGAGATATGTGGTTATCATACTTATTCTGCCAATCAGCTAAATCGGGAGCATTTTCTTCTTTGGCGCGGTTATATTCATGACACATCAAACATTGGTCTTTTTTGGGTTTGTGGAAATCTAGATTATACTGAATACAAAATATATTACGATACACGTTTATAGAAACAGGTGTTTTAGATGCATCAGTACATTTTGCTTTGTACAGTTCATACATTTTGGAGATGGAAAGAGTACTATCTAAATACTTTTTAGACGAAGTATTTCTGCAGTAATGCGATTCCATGGTGGGAAAAGCTTCGATGTGACCTTTGACGAATTGCACATCTTCATCTTTGGTTTTGTTGACTGGTTCGTGCTTCCCTCGTCTGTCCTGACCTTCGAATGAACCTGATGTTCCCCTTTCAGAAAAAGCTTTATTGATCGGTCCATTTGAAATGCATAGAGTGTTTTTGAAAAATTTTTCACACACCCTGACCCTTTGAGTGTCCTTTACGAAATAATAATAGCGAGATGTATTCCTTTTCCTGGTTGCTTTAACGAGACGCCTCTGAGGTGCTTGTGCAGTAACATTCATCAGTATGAAATCTTTCTGGCGAGTATACTCTGAGAGTGCCCAGTATGACTTACAGATTTCCTTACGGTCCTCCTCAGAAAAATTAAGTGAGCAATTGAGTTTACATTTGCAATCTCCTGATTTTGGTGCTTTAGGAGGCTTTACTTGCTTTTTATAGTTTTTGTAAGGTAGAGACTGTGAACGATTCCTTTTCTGCGCATTTCGGTCATAACTATCCTCTCTTCGTTTATGCCATCTCGTAGTCTTGATTTTTTTAGGTTGAACAACTTCTGTCTGCAAAATAGAATCACTGTCGTTTTCACTACGTTCTGGGGGTAAATCATCAAGATTCTGCGAGTCAAGATCAGCAACTGAATCATCCTACAAAAAGAAAAAGAGATAGGTATTTAGTGAGTGCTTGTATTTATTTTGTATTTTGGTAGATAATACAATGTGTCCGACCGGAGATGTAGTGCTAGTGGGGTCGTCGGAACCCAACCCCCCCCCCCCCCCCCCCCTCCCCACAAATACAGACATTTCAAATATTTTTTTTGTAAGGAATGACCTCAACTGCTTAAAAATTCACTGCGGGTGTTCTGGATGGTTTACAAATATTATTATGATGTCGGATAGTAGCTATGGATAAAAGGTACCTAAAACTATTACAAAATACCAGTAATTGTTATAAATTGGTTATAAAAAAAGCCGAGGTATATTCTAACAGCAAACGAATTGTAACTAGGTAGGTATGTATTAAACAAAGATCTTACATTTGTCGGCGAGTTATTATTACATCCTGGAAATATTTGTCTTCCTTTACAACAGTCACTTGGCGAAGGCAGCACGTCCTATCAACAAAAATACAACCGTTAATAAGTTGAAGTTAGGTACCTACCTTATTAGTATAGCTAGAGTGGTAACTGACAAAACACATAAGTAGCAACCTCTAGGTAAGTGAAAAATACTTACATTTTTTGTAATTTCCTTCGAATGTTCTTGGATTTCAATGTTCTCTTTATCGTAGTTCAATTGCTCCAAAATCTGGCTTCCACGCCCTGGTTTAAATCTAGTATTTCGCTGCATTTTGGCAGAAATCATTAATTGCATACGACAGGTGTACTATGCATCGTAGCTCGCCGTGTACTGAGCAGCGAGCTGCGGCCGCGCGCGCGACGATGCGACGCCACCACCCCGCGCAGGTCACCCCACCCCCGCGTTCAAATCGTATGATTCGCTCTTCTGTCGCATTGTACCTACTCTTGAATAAATTCACTACACAACACAGAAAAAAACCGCGAAAATTGCAAGAATTCGTTATCTTCTTATATTGAATTAAATTGTTCGAATTAAGAAATAAAAAAGTCACTATGTAAAATTAATGATTTTAGGCAATTGCAATAATCTTAATTCAAAAAAATTTAAATACAGATAAAATTCATTAAGATCACATACTCTGAGATAGTGATAATTTTGGTATCATAAAAGATAATTAATTGCCATAAATTATTATTTTCGAAACTGAATAATGCTTTTTTTTCTGCGTATAATATTTAATGAATTCGGTCAATTTTTTTTTCTTTGATTTTAAGAGAAACATTAATATCTTTAATATGCCATGAGCCTAACACTTTTCCCTGCATATTTTCCAACTCGACCACCAACGGTGACAAAATCTCCTTGACCCGAACCTTCTCGTATTTTGGACACAGTTTTGCCGCCTTAAACTTAGCTGCATCACTTAACGGGTAAGTTTTCTTCCATACGATATCCCTTATTTTTACACTTGCATCCCTTCTCCTGAGGTTATAGAACTTCGCATTTGTTTTATGCGCCTTTAGCATGTGTTGCCGAACCTGGTCGAAAATACCACGCAATTGACCCAAATTTCCGGCATATTCTTCTCTCGGCATACCCGGCTCGTAGTCTCCTTCTGTCCTATAAAAAGATCCATCTATCACCGGTTCCCTACCATGTACTAGGAAAAACGCAGAGAACTGAGTGGACTCATTAATAGCGCTGTTGATCGCAAACTGGATTTTTGGCAAGTTTAGGTCCCATGACCTGTGGTCCTCCTTGACATATGCTGACACCGCTGTCATCACCGTTTTATTGTACCTTTCTACTAAATTTACCTGAGGTGCGTAACGCGGAGTATAATGAATTTTAGGAACCTTATAGCTTTCTAGTACTTTACGGAACTCTGATCCCGTAAATTGCACTCCATTGTCTGCAATTACCGTTTCTGGAATTCCGTGAGTCAAGAAAACGCCTTTTTCTATTGTCGTTGCGACCATTGCGCTGGTTGCTCGTCTGAGAGGAAACAAAATTGTGTATTTCGAAAAACAACATGTTACTACCAATAGAAATGTATGACCTGCCCTAGACTTTGGCAAAGGACCAACTAAATCGATCGAAATCACCTGAAATGGACGATGACAAACCTTTGGTTTCCCCATTAAACCTGGGATTGTGCGGTTGCTTGATTTGTAAGCTGCACAAACATCGCATTTCTCCACAAAATCTTTTATCTCCTTAAACATCTTTGGCCAATAGTAGAACAAACTAATCCTTCTATGAGTCTTAAAGGTACCTAAATGTGCCGCTGTCGGGTCCACATGGTTTGCTTTAATTACCGCTTCTCTCCGTTCACACCTAACGACTTCTTTCCATTCGAACTCCTCATTTAGTGTGTATTTTGATTTAGAAAATCTCAGCAATTTATCGCCTTCCATAGTGAAATTCGGGTAATTATTTGGGTGTGACTTTATCCCTTCCACAATGTCATCATACCATGGGTCTGGCGTTCGTGTGTTCTGTGCATCCCCTAAAACCTCAACCTTTAACAACCTAGATAAAGCATCTGGAACCACATTCTCAGACCCCTTTCTGTGTTCTATATGGAAATCAAACTGTGACAACCTGCAACCCCAGCGTACTAGTCTACCTGTTGGATTCTCCAAATTCATAAACCATTTCAGTGAAGCATGGTCGGTTATGACCGTGAAATGTCTCGACCCAAGGTAAGCCTGAAATTTTTCGATCGCGAAGATTACTGCTAAAGCTTCTCGTTCGGTAGCACTGTAATTTCGTTCTGCCTTAGACAACGACCTGCTTACATAAGCTACTGGGTGTTCTGCGTCGTCGAACTTCTGTGTTAACATACCCCTTAAACCGAACGAAGATGCATCACAATGAACTATAAATGGCCTATTGAAATCTGGACATGCCAACACCGGGGCTGTGACTAAGCTCTCCTTCAATTTTGTGAACGCGCCATTTGCTTCATCGGTCCACGCAAATTTGGGGGCCTTTTTTGCTGTGGATTTTAGTGCATTCAGTGGTGCTGCTATTGATGCAAAATCCCTAATAAAACGCCTATACCACGACGCCGTTCCTAAAAACATTTTTACTTGTTTTGCTGATTCTGGAACTGGAAAATCCAAAATTGCCTTGACTTTGTCTGGATCAGTCCTTAAACCTAACTCATCTACTACATAACCTAAGTATTTCAATGACTTCCTGAAGAACTGACACTTTTTAAAATTTACAGTGAGGTTGGCATACTTGAGCTTGTCAATTATTCTATTTAACAGAGTAAGATGTGACTCCAAACTTGAACTTACTACCACAATGTCATCTACATAAACATAAACCATTCCATCCATGATGTCATCTGCAAAACCAGTGTTAAATAATAAATCCATCAACCTCTGTTGTCTGGCAGAAGCCCCACACAAACCGAAAGGCATCACTTCAAAACGGAATAATCCCCGCCCTGGTACTGAAAAACTTGTCTTCTCCTTGGACGCCTCATCTAGTGGTATTTGCCAAAACGATGATGCTAAGTCTATGGACGACAAAAACCTTGCTTCCTTCAAACTGTCTAAAATTTGAGGAATATATGGCACCGCATAAGCATCTCCTTTCGAAACCGCATTCAATTTCCTGGAATCAAGACAAAACCGCCATTCTCCCTCCGCTTTTGGAACTAATAAGACTGGGTTGTTCCACGGGCTTTCACTGGGTGCAACCACGCCTAGCTGTAACATCTTATCTAGTTCTTTTTGAAGTGCCTCTTTCTTCTCTGGTGATAACTGGTATTGTTTTGTTCGAACAGGGCTCGCCTCCCCTGTCTCTATAGTGTGTTTAATTAAAGTAGTTCGACCTAAACCCACTACCTCCGAGGAAATTCCTTCAAATCTTTTTATCACCGAATCTGCTAACGCCTTCTGTGATGGTGATAATGCCTGGTAGGACTGAATCGTGTGTATTGGATTCTCTGACAGACTATTCACAAATGAGGGCGGTTTAACTGCCGACGTCACACTCCAATCAAAAATCTGTGGAGCAATACTAAAACTTTTCCAAAAATCCACCCCAAAAATTACCTCATTTGTGGCACTTGGTACCACATATAAGGACAACACCCTTGTCTTGTTCTGAAATGTTATAGGCAAACTCATGACACCCGTTATCTTCATGTTACCTCTATTTGCCGCTTCAATCATCTTATCGAGTGGCTGATAGGTGTAACCTAATTCCATGAGTTTCCTGTGCGAATTATTTCCTAACAACGAGACTGAAGCTCCCGAGTCTAACAAACCACAAAACTCTAAATCTAATAACTTGACTTTTAAAAACGGGCGAGAGTCATTTGACCCTGGCGAAAATAGGACCGAGGTTGCACCCTTTTGTTGCTTACAAGAGTACCAAAAACTCTTGATAGCTTCCAGCCAGGCTGCCCATTCCGACTTCGATGTTAAACAACCGCGGTCCCTCATTCGTTTTTTTGGCTGCGACTGTTGTTTCGGCGGGGCAGAGTCCCCCGGCTTGTGGTCCTTTGGGCAAGACCTAGATGTGTACCCTATCTCACCACAGATGAAACATTCTACCCGTCTACTGTTACGGCTCCTACAGTCCCTAGAAAAATGACCTTCCTTGCCGCATCCGAAACAACGTATCAAACTCTGCCGGACCGGACCCTGGGTTTGATTTGTGACTTGAGCTCTGCAATCCTTTATAAAATGTCCTTCGTTTCCACACCTGTAACATCTAAACGTTCGTGCTGTCGAGGCAGAAGGAGTTGTTGCTACCGCCTGCACTGGCGCTGCTGTTTCCGGTGTGGCCTGCGGAGAAGGTGATTTCGACACCACTGCTACTACATTCTTCGGCTTTGTTGATTTGTATGCCAAGTTGGGGTGTAGCATTTTTTGGTTAGTCTTCGCTGGCTCCTCGAAAAACTGTGATCTTTGATGTGCCGCCTCCAATTTCCTACAATGCTCCTTCAGTGCCGATAGTGATTTAATTTCCACTAATGCCAATTGTTCCGCGAAAGCCGGCCGAATATTGTGTAACAAAATCTCTAGCTGTTCCTGTTCCGATGGGACCACCCTCAATCTGGCAAACATGCTTCTCATAATAGCAAAGTAAATGTGTGTTGGTTCCTCTGCGCCTTGAGTCCTTGCCCTGATCTCCCCTATCAACCTGTAGTTATAATCAATAGGGCTAAATTCCTCTATCAGTAGCTCCTTCAGCTCTTCCCATGAATTTACAGAGTCTCGAATTCCTCTAAACCATAAAAGACACTGGTCCACGAATAGTTCAGCCGCCGCCGTGAAAAGCTTTTCCTCCTTCATGTTGTTTGCTGCCGCTAGTTCTTGTAGCCTCTCAATGAACGATTGGACATCCGACGACCCATCAAACTTTACTCCCCATCTAGAAATAGGGATCTTAGGACCTCCGCATTCCACCACTAGGCTACCTCCTGAAGCTTCGCTCTCCCTTGACACTGCCCTATCTTCAATGACTGGAGCGCTTACGACACTGGTTTCTTTTCCTTGGCCCCACGTTGGGCGCCATTGTCACGTTTTCCCGCTCTGCCAGGCTAGCATTAGATTCGAGCGGGAATCCGGGATAAGTTTTTCTCTCCTAACCTACCAGGGAACTATCACTAGAAATGAAATTACTTCTTGCTCGGACGGATACCTTATATTAAAAAAATATAAACATCAAATAAACTTCTACACAGTATCACAATTTTATAAACTGTACCATTACATTTTTAAATAAAAAAAACCAACAATAATTAAGTCGCAAACTACCTCAAAAAATCTATAAACAACTTGGCTTATTTATGCCTCTAATAAGCATGTAAATTAGATTTTACTTGAAACCAGAGACTGCCTCTTGGTTTCCATAAATATTGGATCTTCCTGAAATGTAAGTTCCGCTCAATGGTTATCACCGTTGCGTGCCCGGCGTGTAGAATATTTTATTACAGTGAAATACTACAGAGTCTTAAGTTCCGGGGTCCGTAACGGTGATGATCACTGGGGTTTACCCGCTCACAATTATTGATATTCGATTCGATATTGTACAATTTTAGGTTCTACTCACAGGAGTATTTGTTCTATTTTTTACTGAAGCACCTATGATAAGCTAGCGTGACCCACAGATATAGATTAGGTCCGACTCAGATGGGCAGGCGGATTTACTTGAGATTTGGGGCCAGCTAACCCCACTTCGGGCCACACAAAATTACAAAAATGGCTTAGTGCCCGAATGCTAATGTTATTAAATTAATCCGTTTGAAAATCACTTGTTATATCTAACCTCCCCTGCCAAAGCCTCCACTGGTGGCTTTTAAGTTTCCCCTACCTTAATTTATCCTAGCACAATAAAAAGAAATATTTCCACAGAGATAATCATCAGTTTAGCCAAATATGATTCCTAAATCAACAACTGAACCAATTTTAAGGAACAAACCGAAAGAAAAACAATATATGACCAATACAAACACACCCTAGGATTCTGGAAAAAACGAGGGGGAAACCGGTCCCCTATCAACTGGAAAGGACACACCTTGATTCTCGAACACGCGTCGCCACCGGCTGTCCGACGACACCGTCGCCCTTCGCGATCCGGACTCTGCTCCTGTACGCTGTTGTTCACGTGCCACGTGCTCGACGCTACGACCGGGAGTCTCCTCTCTCCAAGCACCCTTGCCTGAGAGTTGGCCTCGCCGCGCCTCAGCCGATCCTCGTGCGCTCCTGGGATCCTCGATCCTTTCTTGTTTCCTGGAATTCCCCGAATAGATCCCCATTAGTTTATGATATCCTCTCGGTGTTCCGATTAGGAACTAGCCGTTAAGCCCTCCGTTTCCACCGATATGTACCCCTCTTTTCACCGCTTTATACCTGTATTCGCAGTTTCTCGATGCTCTCTCCAATGCGTGGGGTCCCGTCCTGGCTGGCGTCGTCGCTCCCTCACCAACGCTCGTCAATCCTTGGTTCTTCTCTTCCCGCCGACTCTTCCCTTGTCTCGCTGCTTCGATATGCGGCCAAGACTTCGCGGGTGGCAGCTCCAGAGATCTTCGGAATTTACGGCTGGCTGGGCAGGACGACTTCGCTTTGACAATCTTGACCCCGCACCGACAAACGTTCTCCTCTCAAAATTTTTCCAGAAATCTATATTTTGGCACCAGTTGGTCAAGTCTTAAAAATATGATATAATAATAGGTATATCTTTAATATTCTAAATAAAGAGAGATTGCCCTATAGAGCAATATAATAATTTGTATGAATTTTCTAAAACTAAAGTCATCATAAATTCGTTGGGCTTGTTATAATCTTTTATCTATGGCTCCTATTACAACTTAATTGGTATGTGATGGATCCAAATCGGTATAAGTCGCCACCATTTCCCGGGCAACATCCCTTTCATGAAGTTTAATATTCTTTTTAAAAGTTTCAAAAATGGTCGTAGGGGGTTTGGAGATCAATTTGTTGAAAGGTAGAGTCTTAACACGGTAGAGTTGCCTTACCTGCTCTAGGATGTTATCAACTCTTTTGATTTTCCCTTCATCAGGTCGATTAACTCCTGTTATGAGTCCATTGGACAAAGTGATGACATATCCATCAGGATGCTTTCGTCTTTGTGTTATAGGCTCATCTGGGACCTTAGAAACTTGAAGTTTGGGTTCTTCAAATTTGAGAGTAATCTCTTTTGCAATAACCTCCAACTTTGTTATATATTTTGAAATCAATGTAGACTGGGCTCCCCATTGTCTTTCAGCAGCATCTTGAGACTCCTTGAATGTTCTAGCCTCAGAGCTACAGAGCTTTAAATCCGCGGAGACCATGGAAGAAACCTCGACGAGTTCTGTTATCTTGGTTGAATCCCCCCGGAGCTTTCCATTTTTTCTAGATAATTCAAAACTACTTGAAAATCTGATTCTCTCACTCAACGACTACGGAAGTAAACGGTTTTTATCTATGGTTTGTGTGTGAATCTTCGTGGACACCACGTTCTTCCCGACATCACTAGATGGCGTTCCGTACGGTTATCGTTTCTTTTGTTTTTTCTGATTGAGTTGAGTGCCTCATTGCCTGTTTTTTTTGTAAGGATGCTGGAATTCCGTCAGACCTCTTTTCCTTCTCGAAGAAAATTATCGCTTTTTGATGACCTGTCCAGTATCCTTTCTATCTACTTGTTGATAGATGGCGCTTTTGTGATTTATGAGGCGTTTCTTGAATTGTTTTCTCCTCTCACCGGTAGATGGAACTAGTTGTCTCGTAGAGAGCAATCACTTGTGACAACCTACTACATGCAGGTATGTTGGTACCAAGCATCCATGTACTTAGACCAATAAGATAATTATATGCCATTAAATAACACAGGAATAACAATGTTTTATACTATTCGTTTGGTTGCGTCGATTCAATCCAATCTGAACGTATATCATATTTACCTTAATCATATTTACTTCCAGGTATTTACGGCGTCACTTTTGTTGGTGACAATAAATGATTGGTGTTTTTATGTCATTCCCACGAGAAAATAAAACATAACACAAATTCACTAATTCAATTACAATTTGTTTAGACGTAACTGACATTAAATGACATTCAACTTATTACGTGCGATTAAGGTTTAGATTAGAATGAGTGAGAGTTGAGTGCGGGTGCTCATTCCGTGCGGACGTGTTTACTCACTTACCTACAAGTTTACTTAAATACAATCTAAAAATACATCGAAAAACTTACTACAAAGTTTTACTGTAATAATCTATATACTTTTTAAAAGTAAAAATACATATCAATCGACAAAACAACAACTTATTTTGTCGTGTTCCGACTGCGCACCACCGGTACAGTACATCGCGCGCGGTACCGCTCGGTGAGAATAGTCTAAGAGACAACTGAACGAATAGTACCTTTCTGATTCGAAGATGAATATACAGCGTACGCCACCGGGTCACTGGCTAGTGAGTGCAAGTGGTAGTGGCGGTGGATCAACATCCAACTTGTCAAACTATGACGAAGACGAAAACCGTGTTCAGAGGCAGCCGAGAAAGAGAAAGGAGCGAACTGCTGAATATGACATGAAAAGAGATTTAGCAGACTTTCGCAGCGAAATTATGAATTTCTTTAGAGAAACTACTCAAGCCCAAAACGAAAATATTGGTCACATACACAAAGAGATTCAAGAGATAAAGCAAGAGATTAAGACAACCACAGAAAATCTGACGGCAGAATACAAGCAACTCCATAATGCTGTAGAAAACATTACATCTGAGCATAAGATAACGCTTGGAAAAATTGCATTAATCGAGAATGATATTACTCAACTTGAGAATGCACATTCTGAAAAACAATTACCAAAAACCTCATTACAAGTACAGCATGACATGGTTCATGAAGTGCAAGAAAGATTAGTGCGAGAGAGAAATACTTTTATTATGGGGATTGCTGAGAAAAAGGACAAAAGCCTCGTCGTAAGAAACAACCACGATTTTGAAGAAGTTTGCAAAATCATTTAAACTGTGCAGCAGGACTGCCCCAAACCCATAAAGACTATACGTCTGGGTAAATATAGTGATGATAAACACCGACCCGTCAAAACCATCTTTGAAAGTATCGATACACCGAGATCTTTGTTGAAGAATAGATCAAAAATTCCGGAGCCAATCAAAATTTATTCAGATCAAACACCTACACAAAGAAGCTTTATGCAGTCTCTAAAGGTTGAATTGAAACGTCGTGAAGAAAATGGAGAAACAGCCCTGCAAATAAAATACGTAATAGGAATACCCACTTTAATTAAAAAAGCCACAGAGTCAAAAAACTAAGTACCGCCGCGCCTCATCGCCAGCAGGACTTGGATGAACGAGATAATAATATAATATACCATATAAAGAATCGATACCAATACTTAACATCAAATTCATCATTTTTAAAATTCTTTTACGGTAATGTGAGAAGTATTCAGGCACCAGGGAAATTCGAAGAACTTCAATGTGTACTGAAAGCAATTCCCTCGACCGTGCATGTAATAATTCTAACCTAGACATGGTTACGATCAGAACAAGATGCAAAAATTTACAGTTTACCAAACTATGCACACGTATATAACTACAGACATGACTCTAAAGGGGGAGGCGTATCAATTTATATACACAGCAGTATCAACTACGAGCTCACAGAGGAAATGTATAAGGATGGTAATAATTATCTCTGGGTGTATTTATCCAAGTTCTCTCTAAACATCGGAGGCATCTACAAACCAGGGGAAACAAACGGTAATAACTTTTTGAACACATTCTCAGAACAACTGGAAAGAAGATCAAGAACTTTGGTTTTCGGAGATTTTAATTTGGATTTACTTACCACAAATAAAACGATATCTGGATATGCTAGATGAAACAGGATATACAATTTTGAATAAAATAGATAAACGTTACTCTACACGCCAAACTGACACCACTAATACTATTTTGGATCACGTCTCATCGGACTTAAACAAGAATAATTTTCAATTTGATTTGATGGAGTCTTCGCTATCTGATCATAAACAGATCTACTTAGAACTTGCAAAATACAAAACACAAACCAAACAGCGAATCCAATACGAGACCGTCAACTACGAAAATTTACAAAAAAGTATTAATGAAACTACCTATATAAATGAGGAAAATGAGTATAATAATTTAGAACTTTTTGTAAAAACACAGATAATAAAAAATAAAATATTTAAAACGAAAATAACAAATCTACCGCAAGATGACTGGATTAATAAAGATGTCATAGATATAATTAACAAAAGAAATAGCCTATGGCAGCAAATGAAGACCGATAAAGAAAATGAAGACTTGAAAAATAAATTTATAGAAGAAAGAAATAGAGTAAGTAGGAAGATAAAAAAGGACAAAAGTAGTTACTATTTGAAAGAGTTTAAAACATGTGAAAAGAGCCCGATAAAAATGTGGAATCTCATTAATACCTTAGCCGTAAATAAAATTAAGTCGAATAGTGTCCCACCCAAAATTTTGTTAAACAATCAAGTTATTACAGACGGAACACAAATTTGCAATGCTTTAAACGATTTCTTTTCTTCGATTGGAATTGAATTAGGTAACAAAATATCCACTAAATATCACCTTCACTCTGGCAATACGTTAATGTATAGCCCTGAATATGTGCACGACATTACACTTACTGATTTTCACCCCTGTTCAACTAATGAGGTAATTAAAATTATTGAAAACCTGAATGAAAATACTAGTACAGGCATCGATGGTATTAGTACCAAAGCACTAAAATGTATAAAGAGCTTTATTGTCAAACCGTTAATAGACTGTATAAACAAATGTTTTGAACGAGGCATCTTTCCGGATAATCTTAAATTGGCAAAAGTGACCCCTATCTACAAATCTGGCGTAAAAACTGATCCCAGTAATTACAGGCCCATCTCCGTATTACCGGTTATATCTAAAATTTTTGAGAAGATAATCTACACCCGTCTGAATGATTATCTGTCTGATAAAAAAATTCTCATCAAAAAACAGTATGGATTCCGGCCAATATCAAACACGCTTTCGGCAACCATCGACCTAGTAACAAATATTAAGACAAACATTGATGCAAGAAACCTATGCCTAGGGATTTTCATTGACCTTAAAAAAGCATTTGATACGGTAAGTCACTCTAAACTACACGAGAAACTAATAAATCTGGGTGTTACCGGAAAAGCCTATGACCTTCTTTTATCTTACACCACTAACAGGCAACAAATAGTAAAAATAGGCGACTATACAAGCACACCCTGCAAAATTACATGTGGAATTCCGCAAGGTTCCATCTTAGGCCCATTGCTTTTTCTCATCTATGTCAACAGTATAAACAATATAGGACTATCAGGTAGTTTGACGTTGTACGCGGATGACACTAGTCTTTTTTATTTTGGTCAATCTATACAAGATATGGTCGATGAAGCTCAAAAAGACCTAAATACACTTAATGAATGGTTTCTACATAATCTTCTTACAATAAATACATCGAAAACATCTTTAATGATCTTTGCTGCGAAAAATAAATTGATTCCATACTATACCCCACTTAAAGTAAATGATACTATAATTTGCAAATCGAATCAAGAAAAATATCTGGGGCTCTTATTGGATGATAGTTTATCTTGGAGACCACATACTGACCACATCCGATCAAAATTGATATCTCTAACCGGAGCCCTACGCAAAATAAGTGGCTGTTTACCCCCAAAGGTCAGAAATACAGTCTACAACTCTCTTGTAAAGCCCCATATAGAATATTTAATTGAGATATGGGGATCAGCATCTAAAACCGTTATTCAAGATTTACAAATATCACAAAATAAATTAATTAAACGACTTTACAACTACGATTACTTATTAACCTACCAAAATACTTTATGAAAAAACAAAAATATTAAATGTGACGCAAACATACACACTAAATACGTGGGTCTTAATAAAAAAGGTTTTGAATAAAACCATAAAAACAAATATAACCCTAAAAAAACATACAAATATAACCTAAGAAATAAAAATAAACTCTATGTTCGCCAACCCAGAACGGAAAAATACGGAAGAAAGAATATATTATTTGAAGGCGTAAACATGTATAATAAATTGTCAAATGAAATAAAAGAATGTCAAAGTTTCTCAATGTACAAAAAGCAAGTTAAGCACTACATTATCGGAGTCAAATCACTTTAGTTAAATAATTAATTCATTACTTTTATTTATAAAATATTACATTACTCTTTTAATTACAAAAATATTTATATATAATTTACTATAATAAAACATGTAAAATCATAAAATAATCCTAGAATATTCGCAAGACTTCAAAATCATGTTGTAATAAAACAGTTATGTTACTCCTACACTATTTTTACGCACACATTGATTTTTACATTTCGTATTCTATAACATAACTGCGCCACAGTGATCAGTGTTCTAGGCACCTTCACTCACACATAGACCGAACTCGCACACACTCTTACCCCTTCCGATCAAAACAACGCCAGTGAAGTGGGTATTTATTTATTAAAATTTACCCACAAATTAATAGTATTGCATTTTTGTGATTTGTATTAACTTTAACTATACTAGGTATAAGTAACAAGTATCTATAGCTCAATAAAACGCATTGATTGTCACCAGCACCTATTAATATGTACCATAAATATACTTAGGTATTATAAAACTGTATCTGTTATAAGTGAACTGTATATAATATTAAGTTCTTTTGAGAATAACATCTTTAAACCGAATGTGTGTAATTTTGTCTACGAAGCATTTTGTTATGAACAAAATCAAATAATTTGTGTTAAAAATTCCTATTCGCTACAGAACCTTAGAGTACGTTTCTCTACCTACGACGCATTTATCAACCAAAATGTGAGTAAGTACTTTCCTTAGTACTTCTCTTCGAGATGAGCCTCTGCGAGACGAACTGAATCCATTCACCACACGGGAACAGTTCGAGGGCCAATAACGCAACGAACGAACACTCGTGCCTCGTAGCGCGTAGTAGTGCGGCTAATAAACGAGAGGTGCGGGTTCGATTCCTTGCTTTTATTATAATTCCTTGCTTTTGATTTCAGGTCAGACTCAGAGTGTGAATTCCAAGTCCGCCCGGTTGTAGTCGAAAAGGTGCCTAAAAAACTTTCATTAAACGAAAAAGCGCGGTCGAAAAGAGACCTTCGGAACCCAAATCAAGGTAATTTACTTTTTTAATTAACGACAGTCCTGTGTTACTCGATTTCTTGTTATTTTTATCACAAAGAATACTAGTGTAGGGTTAGTGTGACTGTTGTTTGTTTTTTGTAAATTCATATGAACCAGTGATCAACTTTGGTGTCAGAGTTTATACCTTCTGTATGTGATAATAACCGACCAGCTTTTGGTTCAAATACTCTTTACTATGAGGATTAGAAAACTGATAGAATACTTTTTTGTAAACACATATCATATTTATATTATATATGGAGAATTACAGGCCTCCTCCATAGTTTTCCAGAGCGATCGATCTTGTACAACCTGTACATTTCTTTGTGCAATGTCGAGCCAGTAAAATAACAAAAATAAATATGTTTTTCAGAGCTACTTCATCAAAAGGAGACCTCTTTGGGTTGGAAGATGCGTTTGAACTCCCTCCACCGACTGTCAGCGGGAATCTTGCATCATCCCTAGTGACTCGCGTTGCCAACGGGAAAGTATGGCGCACGGCAGACCTAGCTGGCAATTACTATGTGGAGGTAAAGGTCTACAACACCAGGGCAGTTGCAAAAACTCCACCAGAGAAGCGCTGGAAAAAGGCTGAGGTGGCCTTGAAGCTCCAACTCTCCAAGGATAGCTCTCATTGAGAAGCTCTCCAGAAATTCATGAGACGGTCTCATGAACTGTTTGATACATCTGAGGCCGTGTATTTCAGTGATAAAAATAATTGAATTTGATTTATATCGGAGTCCATCTATTACAGTTATAAAAAAATATTAAATTTGATTTATTGGATCATAGATTAAAGAACGTTATAGTGCCGACTTTTTATTTTTGTTAAGTCAATTAGATAGGTATATACGTATGGTATATAGGTATTAGGTATATTAAAATTGGTAAAGCTATTTGTTCAGAAGTACTAGTTCACCTCTTCATGAAAATACCAAGATTTAAAATCATTTCTAGAAATCAATGTTTGAAAAATATATAGGTATATTTTTCTTCACGTTTGGTCAGTAAGTTCGTAACTTTTTAGAATGATTTTAAATCTTAGATAACTACAACTAAAACGTTTATCTAATTAAACATAGTCAGAATCAATAAGTAAATAAATATTTACAAAATGTCTTTTTTGTTAAACTTAAATTAAACTGTTGAGCGCAGTCACTGGTTAGGTCATCTACGCAGCACTAGCCATAAAAACAAAAACATTTCACATTTTTGTGACGGTGTAGAAAAAATAAATTCGGCGTTTCGTAATCGTATAGCTTCTTACAGAATTATCGATCCAGTTGAGCATAATTGGTCACTAGAGTTATTTTTAAATAATATTCAAGACAAGATCAAAATGTTAATAGACATGTCTCTTAAAGACCATACTAGTTTAAAAGTAAACTTTGAATACTATGCTCTGTTTTTAATGGTTAAAAATGATACTCAGGAGATGAAGTCATTTTGTACAAAAAAATTCACTCTACATCAAAATTATGAAAGTGATTTATTAATGTCTCAACTAAAAAGTATTTTTTTAAAGAAAAATGAAGAATTTCAGGACCGTGATAGTGGTTGGACGTTTTTGAGCAGTTCTCATCTAGAAATTAACATTAATAAATATCAACCTTTGCACGGTTCGAGATTTATCAAGTTGCCGGCTGTAATTAAATCGAAAAAAGCCTGCATTAAAATTCGCAATAATGATAAGTATTGTTTTTTATGGTCTGTTGTCGCTGCTTTGCATCCTGCTAAAAGTCACTCTGAAAGAGTATCATCATACCCTGATTTTCGAAATGTGTTAAATATAGAAGACATAAATTTTCCATTAAGTTTTTCGGATATTGCGCGGTTTGAGGCAAATAACCCTGACATTGGTATTAATATTTATGGTTTAATTAATAATACCGTAATAGGACCACTTTACAAATCAAAAACTAAAAATAGAAAAGTAATTCATTTACTTTATTTAGAAAGTGATGATTTATCTCATTACTGTCTTATCAAAGATTTGGCACGACTTGTAAAGAATCAAATAACGAAACATCACAGTAAATTGCACTTGTGTGATGATTGCTTAATGTTTTTCGATTCAAGCGATAAGCTTAGTTCCCACAGTTGTGGAGGAGTCGCTACTGAATTACCTCCAAAGGGTTCTTACATACAGTTTGAAAATTATAACAGAAAACAAATTGTGCCCTTTGTTATATACGCAGATTTTGAAACAATGCTTGAACGGTACGATTCTTGTGACTCTGATCTAACTACAGCGAGTACAGTAACGCGACAGCGACATTTGCCTGTAGCTTTCGCTTATCATATTATGTGCGCACTAGACGAAAGCCACAATCGTCTTGTTTCTTACAGAGGTTTTGATTGTGTAACGAAATTTGTAAATTCTATTTATCAAGATGTAAAAAAAATGTACTCTATTTTAAAAAATAGCGTTTCCATGGTTTTCACAGAAGACGATTCTCGCGATTTTGAAAACGCTGTAACTTGTCACATTTGCGATCGTATTTTGGTCGCTGACAGGGTCCGTGATCATTGCCTATTGACTGGTCAATATCGAGGCGCCGCTCATAGTTATTGTAACATACAGTACAAACTACCTAAATTCATACCAATATTTTTTCACAACTTATCTGGTTATGACTGTCACCTTTTTATAAAAGAATTAGATGAAGCTCCAGGATCTATTAAATTGATACCCAAAACTAAAGAAAATTATATTTCTTTCACAAAGTTTATTCCGATTTCTGACAAGGAAAGCATTCAGGTTCGATTTGTGGATTCTTTCAAGTTTTTGGGAACTAGCTTAGAAAAATTAGTTGAGACTGAATAAACAAGACTTTAAACAATTAAAATCTTATTTTCCCAACGAAGAGCATCTTAATTTGCTTACCCGAAAAGGAGTCTATCCTTATGACTATATGTCTCGATGGGATCGTTATGACAAAATTTGTTTACCTTCTAAAGATAATTTTTATAACTCTTTAACTGATGAACCAATTACTGATAAAGACTATGAACATGCACAGTCCGTTTGGACAGTATTCAATATTAAAAATATGGGTAGTTATACAGATTTATATCTTAAAACGGACGTTCTCTTGCTAACAGATATATTTGAAAATTTTAGAATAACCTCTAAACAATCATATAATCTTGATCCTGCATTCTATCTTACAGCACCAAGCCTATCATTTCATGCAATGCTTTTGAAAACAGGCGTTCGACTAGAATTGATAAGCGATGTTGAAATTTTTAGAATGATACAAAAAGATATTCGAGGAGGCGTTTGTTTATGCTCTAAAAGACATGTCAAAGCCAATAATGAATATATAGATTATTGCGATCCATCTACTGAAAAATCATTCATATTGTATTTAGACTGTAACAACTTATATGGTTACAGCATGTGTCAATCCTTACCCTACGCGGATTTTAGATTTATGAATGAAGATGAAATACATATTTTACAAATTACCTTAACAAATATTAGTGAAAAAGCTGAAAATGGTTACATTGTTGAAGTTGATTTAACGTATCCTAAAGCGTTACACACTGAACATAATGACTTGCCATTTTGTCCAGAAAAATATATACCATCAGGTGGTAAAAACAAAAAACTAATACCCAATCAGTATGACAAATACCACTATGTTATTCATTACGTCCATTTAAAGAAATGTTTACAGCACGGTTTGGTGTTGAAGAGAATCCATCGTGCTATTACATTCAAACAAAATAGTTTTTTAAAGCAATACATTGATCTTAACACTCAGTTACGTCAGAAAGCAGAGTCTTTATTTGAAATTTCCTTCTACAAATTGCTTAATAATAGTGTGTTTGGCAAAACCTTGGAAGACGTCGAAAAGCGAACAGAAGTAAAATTAGTTAAAAAGTGGTATGACTCGAGCAATAAAACTAAAAAGACTAATTGTGCAGAGAAATTGATATCCAGTCCATACTTTCAAAGCGCTTCGATATTTTCTGAAGATCTTGTAGCAATCCAAATAAAGCCCTCGCATATTCTTCTCAACAAACCGATATACATAGGGTTTACTGTATTAGAATTATCCAAGAGTCATATGTACGATTTTCACTACTACATCATAAAACCTTTTTATGGTCGCCGGGTTGAATTGTGCTACACTGACACTGACAGTCTAGTTTATCATATACATACTGATAATCTTTATCAAGATTTTAATCAACATTTCTTAAAATATTTTGATACCAGTAATTACGACGTTAACAACGAATTTGACTTACCAATCATCAACAAAAAGATTCCATGTCTATTTAAGGATGAAATGGGGGGTCAAATTATAAACGAGTTTGTAGGACTGCGCTCTAAGCTTTATTGTATTAAAACAATAAACAAAACAATAAAGAAGGCGAAAGCTACAAAAAAATCGGTAATAAAAAAAAATTTTGATGATTACAAAAATGTTCTATATAATTGCAATGTTATTCGGAAAAAAAATTTACTATTCAAATCTATAAAACATTAAATATTTACCTAGAGTGTAAATAAATTAGCACTTTCTGGAAATGATGATAAACGGTTGCTATCGTCTGACAAGATATCCACTTTAGCGTGGGGTAATGCAACTATATTTATGTAATAAATAGGTAGTTCTTATTTTGATATTCTCTAAGACGTATTTTTAACTAGATTCTTAAGCAAATTGTAAATTTTGTGTACTCTTTGTATTATCTGTTTGTAACAAACCATCTGCGATATAGATCAAATAGCTCTAGTGCGAGAACCACTTTCAACTTTAAAAGTACACAAAACAAAAAAAAATTTATGTTAATGTAATGCTATGTAATGTTAAAACATTGATTCTTAAATGTTATGGTTCTTTGTAAGATCTTAAGTAAGAAATATAATAAAATAAATAGTCTAAAACATAAATATTTGTTTCTATTTTAACTCAACATCTAATAGTATACTAACATAATTAAGATTCGATTATGAAAGCGTACCGCACCTACATCAACACCAGAGTGAAATATCACACCAGACAAGTGGTGGTCACACAAACTTGTTAGAACACGAAAATTGCTGAATGCACTTAATGTTCTAAACCATGCTAATTTACTACAGCCCACTCATTAGACTGCTTGCTGCTGTAGGTGTTACATATCTTCGAAATCAGAAATTGTAAGTATACAAATTTATTGTCTTCAGGGTAATTTTAATATTTATTTTAATTTTTTGTTTAAAAAGTTGTACTAGTAATAATAATTTACTACAGGGTAGGTGAGGATAATGTAAATTAATTAAGATGTTTTTGTTTTAGAGATAATGACGGATCTTAGCAACGGAGTCATCGATGAGACCCAGGACGGTCTTTTTGGAATCAACACCCAAGATCTACTGTTTCACTGTGCTCAAGATCCTGCGGAGGATGACGATTTACCGCCATTTAAACTAAATAATTATACGAAGCGAGCTAAGAAAACAAAGCCTAAGAAGAAATCAGAAGGTGTAGATAAGCGACGTCATCGATCTCAGCAATCAACATTCGTGCTCCGTCGCGATGTTTGTAAGGGTAGTAGATTAATTCAAATTAAGATTACAGATATTAGTGACCATTATTATAAATACGGGATTTATCACGTACCGTCTTATCGGTGTTTCGACCGACAATGTTTCGGATCACGCTCCCTGACAGGTGATGACTCACCCTGATGAAGGTTCACGAATTGAACCGAAACATTGTCGGTCGAAACACCGATAAGACGGTACGTGATAAATCCCGTATTTATAATAATGATTGAAATCAATCACGAAAGTTTTCTAAGTAAAAAGATATTAGTGACAGTGAGAATGAAAACGTGATAATATCAGCTCAGTATATAGTGAAAAACATATATGATGAAGTGTTGGATCAAACAGAACGAATTGTAAAAAAAATATGTGACAATATGACATGTACTCCCTAGTTGTAAGTTATTTAAATAAATATTAATTACCTATCAGATAACTGTTTTTGATTTATAATGGAAATAAAACATAGTAAATACGAGCTAAAACAAATTTATTCTTTCTAAAACATAAAGTAAAATTGAACTTTATATCTATTATAAATAGTTATTAAATAAATATTTATTTAAAACTGAGTTACATTTATATTATTATCTTCACACCACATTTTAATACACATCACATTTTTCAAAGCACAATTTTTCTTATGATGCACACAGTTCAAACAAACATTTGATTTATCATAGTCGTTATACAATTTCAAAAAATTTGGGCACCCTTTGTCGCTTACATCTACAATGTCACAGTTTTTGCGCAATTCCTGAATCCATTTAATTTTCTCCATGCCCTTGGTTACAATTTTCATTTTATTTAAATACGGAATGATAGTGCGCTTAAATTCTCGGTAATCGATAAATCCTTCACTCCAAAAGATGCCACGATTATTTTCTAACCACTATACTTGCTTTTTTTCATCATTTGTTAAGTTGTTAAAAGGATATGGAGGTTTGACAATAAACGTTTGAGTGTATCCGTTGATAAAAATAGCAAACTCCTTAATAATAAAATGATTATTCGTGTCTTTGAATCCTTGCAAATCTACAATTACGATATTGCAACTCATGATATTTTCTTTACTGTATTGCTCAGTGGTCTGTACTCAATAAGGCAATCGTTTAAAATGAGACAATTTGCAGCTGTCTGATCCGGTATCACTGAATTGCACTCAAGCTCCACACGAACGCTTACTACAGGACCTGACTTAAGGTTTTCGCTTTGTCTAGAGCAATCGATTACAAAGAGCGGTGCTATTTCTTTAAACTCAGAAGCATTTAACAGTGGTTCGCTTTTACGTCCGTAATAAGACTTGGAATTTTACATACTGTTCATATATTAAAACAAATTATGAATTAAGAAAACTTACATTTATACTTTCATAAGGAAAATATGAAGAGTTAAGATAAACTTTAGCATCTCTTAAATTACAACGATCGAACCTTGTAGTAGGGGAGCCCACGAGGCTAAATGAGGATTTACTCGAGCGTCGTAGAGACCTATTGGGATGCAAAGCTTAGATGATAAGAAGAAAAAAATGTTATATGATATATACCTTTACATCGGTGGGGGAAGCAGCTATAGATTTTTAAATATGTAAAAAAAACTGTTGCATGGACATCCTCGAGCGCGTCAGATATTGATAGCATCAATGTCCTACGTATTTTTAATAATGTACGTATGTTAATCTGATCGTTTGCATGATGGGGGTGGTTGTATTTAAGGGTTAAAAATGAAAAAAAAAAATTATCGAGCGCGTCAGATTTTCTAAGGGAGTGTTAAGTGCACCAAAAAAAAGCTCTCATTCACTAATCTGACGATTTCGATGGGACGCAAACTCGCGGCCATTTTCATAATGTGCAAAAAAAATTCGCCATTTTAAAATACTCAAGCGCGTCAGATTAAGATATATATGGTTCATCTTTATGTTCTAAACGTACTGTCTCATAATCTGACGATTATCTAGAGGGATATTCTAGAGGGTTTGCCTGATCTGACAAAAAAAAATTTGAAAAACGGTTAACCTTAAAGGCCATCCCTGCAACTTCCCGCTAATTCCAATCCTGGGTGCTTAAAATTGTACTTATGACATTTTTGAGCTCAAAATATAATTTATGTGATATTTTGAGCTCGCTGAGTTCAAAGAAATAATATTTCTATGCATTTGAGCTCTCCCAACTCAAAAGTCTGATAGAAGTTTCATAGAACACTATTTTTGGAATTTTCAAACCGCAATAACTTTTGAATGGATCAACCAATTTTCACGCGGTTGACGCCCTTCGATGCAGTTTTATCATCCTCATAAGTGATTTTCAGGTTTTAATTGATCGAACCGAAACTTTCGGAGTAATCCCGAAAAAACACTTTTTTCAGTTTTCTTTCGTTCACGATATCTCTCGAACGAATCAACCGCTTTTGACCAGCTTGGTGGCGATCGACGTGGTTTTTCAAGCTCAAAGGCGGATTAGTTTTTGAAGTTGATCGATAAAGCCGGTTAAAAGTTATCCCAAAAAAACCACTTTCAAGCTCAAGAAATAGCATGCAAATAAATAAGTGTATGCTTTTTTAGTAGAATACATGTATTTACAAAAAAATTACTTAAAAAAAAGCTTAAAACAATTTAATGTTTTATAATTAATTGATTAATGATTAATTAAACATCATCTTCATCCGTAGAATCATCTTCCTCTTCTGGCTCAATTTCATCCTCAGATTGCGTATCTGTAACAAAAAATTATTAATATATTTAATAATATTTTTTTTATGAACAACGTGTTTTTTTAATTATTGAAGAAAAGAAATACCTGATTGTGGAGTATCTTCAAGAATATCAGGTGTTATGACTACATCTTCGTACGCTTTCGGCAATTGGTCACCTGCAAACCAGTTCATTTTAAATTTCTCGTCGACAATTTTCCATCCATAGTCCGTTGGTAAAAGATCAGTAATTTTTGCATTATGGGCATTACTCCATAAGCATGCAATGAATTTTGTGCGTAACACTTGCTGGAGTAACTCCGATTCACAGGGTGGCAAGTTGCACGCATCGTAATTCCGGACACTCAAGGAGAAGGGTTGCGACTTGTCTTTTACTTTGTCCTATTGAAGATGACAATCCTGGCTTGATTGACATCGTCTAACTTTTTTAACCCATACAAGTGGCAAGTAAAAGACTGTATAATGTTAAAAGAATCCTGCACATTATGCTCCTTTGATCCCAAATCCAGAAATGCGTCTTGGAAAATTTCTGAATTCATTAATAATTGCAAAGGTTTCTTTTTCCCTCGTCGGTACAATGCTGGGTTGAAATCGCAACCAGTGAATGCATGCAAAGCTGGAAGCGCTTTCGAAATTTTTGTACCTAATTTTTTGTAGAGAGCGGATACGTCGATGCATCGGCGGGCATTGCCAACTCCAAGATCCATCCAAACTTCTACTCTTGCTTGCAGGTGTTCCATATTTGCTAACATGATGACCACTATATCAGTATCAGAAGTTCTGACAGTAATGGTAGAATCTTCATTTTGTTGGCAAGCAACAAATGCTATCTTCGTATCCGCTTCTTCGTGATCAGGGCATGACAACTCATTATTAATGATGCGTGTTACTTTATTATCAGTAACAGAATATTCATAACACAAATCATGTATTATGTAAATTACCTTACTACCGATAATCGTTGCCATCTCCTGATCAGCCCAATGATCGATCAAAAACTTGACAATAGCTTCTTTAAACTTTATATTTTTTAAGTCTTTCGTAAATTCTGCTGTTCGTGTTTGTTGAGGACCGGAAATGTGGAATTCCTTGTCATCTACACTACCTCGAAGAGAATGCTCATAATCCTTGATAGAGGGTGTGAAGTAGCGATCGAATACAATGGCAACTTTACTTGCAGCGTTATTGACAAGGCATTGTAATATTTTCTTTGACACACCTCCAAAACTACGGGGCATTTCTTTAAAAGTATTTAAAAAAAAGAAGCCATCTATAATTATAAGGTCAACTTGGGGTGGCGGTTGCTCCATATCTTCAACTTGTTTCTCTAGCTCGTGAATTAGTACTGACTTATCAGTCTTGTTTAAAGAACCATCTATATGGCACAGTGATAACGGCATAGGAGTTATGGGAAAACAAAGTACTTTCTCCAAGTCTATACTCGTGTCAAGAGATAGAGCTAATAACCGTCCGAATAAATCCCGCTGCAATGTAACTTCGTGCACTTTTTCACCAATTTTCATTTTTTTTTTCTTCTTGAGGCTTGCAAAACTTAGCACCTTATTTTTTTTTATTGGCTGGTGAAACCTGTCTGAATTTAAATTACATTCCATTATGAATTGATCGCGCAGAAATGTTCCTCCAGACACTGTATTTAGTAAACAGTTTGTAATTTCTAGAGAAGCAGCTTGCCCCGTTGAAATGTTAAACAACTGATCCGCATCAATTGAAGAAGAGAATGGATTGATGGTCTGCAGGACACTGTTCAAAAAGATTCAATTTGGATGTGTTGTTTTTTCATTCGATCTGGGTGTAGATCGGCAGCAATATCATGGTAGTTTCTGTCAAGCCCTGCACGAGTAAGCACATGAGATATGATTCTTGTTCGCGCTCCATGATTTTTAGCCCAACGTTGTCTAGCAGAAATTGAATTTGTGAGGTTAACAATTCCAGTAAGACGACGAGCAGCATCACCATTTATCGTCTGCTCTAGCGTTAAATCCACAGGAATTCGTGAGAAAGGCTTGCTGGTTCTTCTGATTCTTGACTCCAGGTGGTAATTTTTAACTTCTTAGTAAATGGATGCATTTCAAAAGTAACTTCTTCAAAAGCCCTGCGTTTTCTTTTTTTTGTTTTTGGAGTAGTAATGGAAAATTCTGGAAAACTACCATGCACAATCTCATCGATTGTTGAATTTTCATTTGCAGAAGGGCTAGAAGATTCCAATGACACCGGATCCGGATTCTGCACGATATCCTGAAAAATTATTCCCACCGTATCATGCAAAGTATCTTTGCCGTTGAGGGTTTCTACGAAGCGGTCGAAATTGTCGAATGCGACACCAGTATTCAAGTCCGGGCGACGTTGAATATCTTCAGGACATACGTGATCACTATTTACCGTTGAAAATGTCAGCTCAGTCTCTAGCTCTTCCAAAGTTGTGTAAGAGCAGCAGTGCCCATATTTTGAAAGTATATTAACAACTTTCTTACTGTTGCATAAGCTCTTCACTGCCAGACCTAGGGTAATTTGCTTCGAAGTTTTAATTTTGTGACCAAAAGCTGCATAAATCAGATCTTGCCCAATGGAAAAAATAGAAAGTTCTTTTTTTTTCTATTTTCCCGTGCTTTTTGGGATAGATGAGAAACATCACCACAAATGAAAGATTCCAAAAAACAATGAAGAAGCTCTGGCACATAATCGCACTCTCCCAATATCAAATCTTCAGCTGTACAATTTTCAGGCAATTCTCTTCTGGTTGAGTTAAGAATTTCTTCACGAAGTTGTGTTGCAACTGAACGGACGGTTTCCTTTACTGCCATCGTTTTAAATAAATCCGTGTAAGTTAAAACAGAGGCGGAGAATGGCAAGAAACTTTTTTTTTTCAGCGTAAATTATTTTTATCTTATTGTCAAAAGTTTCCATCAATTTTCTTTCCAAGTGACGGTCTGAGATCGAAGAAATATTGATGGAATTAGATAGTAAACTGCATTGCTGCTCTAACAATTTTTGATATTCTTTTTTTACGAAATCAAAAAACAAACATTCACTATTCTTGACCATTGTTTCTTCTAACATTTCACAAAGAATAGTATACGCAGTATTGGTAACTTTTTTTTTCCTCAGAAATTCGCTATTATCATCCTTATAAATATCGCGTAAATATTGATCCTTGCAACATTTATGGTAGGGAATTTTGGTATCATCAGAGAAAGAACTGAGCTTTTCCAACATTTTTACATCATTTTGTTCCGTGGCCGCGCTTTTCAAATTCTCAATAGTTTTGAATCTATTGACAGCTAAACGAACTTCACGACCATGATGCCGTTTACGCTGTTTTTGGCAAATGAAGCACGTTTGTGATGCTGAATCCTCATGAGCGACAGGCTCATCTGTACTGAATGAATTATTGGAATCCTGAAAGCCTTCCTGAACGTTGCTCGACACTCCCGCTCTGAAAATTTTATAACAATAATTTAAGTATAACATAAAATAAAAATATTGGTTAAAAAATTTCAAATTCGATAGAAATACCATTTAATATGAAATAAATTATTTATATTAATAATCAATTGTAAAAAATGGTCAATTAAATATTTTAGTTTTTATGCAACTTGATAATAATTTTTTTTAAATTAATATTTTCTCAAAAATAATAGTAATTTCATGAATTAAAATATTTGAACAAAAATATAAATATTGTAGTACCTATATAATATTATATTTAGGTATCTTTTTATTCAGTTCATAAATTTTTAATACAGACTTAATCATTTTGTTTATCGAATATAGTAATTCTATCCATATTTTTTTTAATTTATATTATAGAAGATTTTAATAATTTTCCGGAACTTTGTTGGAAGCAATATCTAGTTTCGTACTACAATATTTGGTACTACAATATTTGTCTTTTAATTCATGTAATTAACATTATTTTAAAATAAATATTAATGAAAAAGATATTATCACTAAGTTAAATAATAAATAGTGAACTATTTTATAAGAAACATATATGTTAAATAAATAATTAATGATACTAAAGTTAGCCGACGTTTTTAATTTTTTGATTTTATTTTTAATAATTAAATTATAACAAAAAATTTTTTTTTAAAAATTGCACTTACAGTTTTTGAAGTTTTTTTACAAGTGAATTTTTTTTTTATTTTTTTGTAATCATTTCTTCAATAAAAAAAAATTCTAAAAATTTGTATATGTCAGCTAACTAAATTTTCATATTAATTTAAATATTTTATAATTATCGATTGTAAACTATTGATACTTTGCAGCTCCAAAATTAGTTGATTTAGAAAAATCTTAAATAATATTGAATTAAATTCATATGATAATTAATAATTTTATATGTGCTAATATTTTATTATGTGCCAAAGAAGTACAACTTCTAACGCGTGTACATGAGTACACACACCATTTTTTTTTGTATAAAAGTTTAACTAAATATTTTTTTTCAATGAAAAAATTTTTATACTTATGAGACTGAAGTTAACAGACACTTGACAATTGTTTGATTTTTCTTTAAAAATAAACTAGACATAGAAAATTATTTATAAAAATCTCATTTATAATTTTTCAGAGCTTCTAAAAATGAAGTTTTTAAATAAAACTATCTTCCTAAAATTTTTTTGTTAAGAAAATTCTAAAAATTATCAGATGTCTCTCAATTTCAGTATTATAAATATTTAATAAATGAAGTCATATTAGCACTTACTCGTCTGTCGATGTACCAGCAACCTCAGTAGACAAGGAATCAACAGTACCATGTGCTTCGGAACACTCTCCAGAATCAGGAGCATGTGTTTCGGAGCTATTTCCCGAAACTTCCGGTGTATTGTCATGTTCCACTACACTTTGATCTTGTAAATACTGAAAGTCTCGCGGTATTTTAATTGCAGTAAATAATTTATAGCACTGTGCGTGATATAAATCATTTAATGATAATTCCATCGATAATTGGAGGTTATCATATGTTCCTCGAGACTTTCGGATAACCGGCTTGCTCCGACGATATTCCAAAATATTTACACATTTCTTTAATGTTTCTACAGTAAATTTGATTGTTTTTTGTAAGGTACTTTCACCACAAAATACACATTTCAAATTAATATCACTCATATTAAATATTTATAAACTTTAATTCACACAAATAATATTAAAATAGCAAAAAAAGCCAAAACGTTGGAAACACGTTGTAAACAGTATGCCACGAACGAGTCTTTATGATCAGCTGTGATGGCGTCATGGCAACAGAAACCAGAGTGGGGACGGAGTGAGAGAGTAATAGATAGAGAAAGAGTGAGAGAGGAATAGAAACGCGGAGAAGGAAATGTAGGCATCACGCAGCTGCACGCATTTAACTTTATCGACGAATTTTTGTAATTTCGGCTTGCGGAAATCGTCCGATTATATATTTTTCATTATTCTTGAATTATTTCCTTCAAAATAAAAAAAAATTTAGCTACGCTCGAGAATGTCGAGATGACGTTTTTTTTTACAACTTTGTTGCCCTCCCCTTTTTTTACGTCACTCTCAAATTGTCAGATTAGTGGAACATACACTTTTTAGGATGTAATTAACTCACCCTACCTTAATCTGACGCGCTCGAGAATTTCTGATGGTCAATTTTTTTTTACTAATCTGATCCTGTATCCTTCACGGGCGGCCTTATATATGGGCCTCATGTTTTGTGGAGGTACTTAACCGGGTACAAGGTATCCCCCTGTATATTAATCTGCCGCGCTTTAGTAAATCCCGAAATCCCCGCTTGGGCTCCCCTACTATTGACATGTCTTTCTCGGCTAAATTTTTACGGTTGGATTGTAGACCTATGACAACATATCTAGGTTTTTCAATCTGTGACGAGGTTTTTATTTACCAAGTGTGCTTAGTAGTTTGCGGTAACAAAGGATACTCATATAGATCCCAATTTCTAAATGCAAATTGCAAAGGACGATCTTTTTCTAAAAGCTTTAGTAAATTAACCTTTTCCTTGTCAGATACCTTAAAGTACGGCACACGCCAAACTAATTTATTTATTATTATGTCGTCAAGAACTTCGCCCGATGGAATTTTTAATGAATTTAAATTGGTATTGCTGCGTAATTGTATTAATTCATGTTTACAGTTTATAATATTTTTTTTATAATCTTCAGCGAATCCTAACAAATTGCTTATTGGGATTGAAGCTGCAAAACTTCCATCAGTTTTTGTTCCATTTACATCCCAACCCTAAGCTTTAGATATTTTAGCATCATTATCATTAAAAGATAATAAGCCTTTCATAGTTGTAGTAATTAATAATAATAATAATAATAAATATTGCTGGACATTTCACACAGCGCTATCTAGCCCCAAACTAAGCATAGCTTGTACTATGGGAACCAGATAACTGATAGAATACTTATATACTTTTTTTTGTAAATACATACTTATAATACATAGGGAAACAACCAGACCCGGAACAAATATCTGTAGATCATGCAAACATTTGTTCCGCAGCGGGAATCGAACCCGCTACCTCCTGCGTCTCAGCCGGCTATTCGCCCACTGCGCCACGGAGGTCGTCAAAAAATTCCAGAATTTTTGATTCTATCTACTTCCACTCCATTAATTTCATATCGAATATCTTGGAAAAGATAAAGTAATGGATTGTTAGTAAATTCCACGCTTGTTACTCTTTGTTTCAAATCCTTTTTTATAATGTTCACTGTTCCTTCCAAGTAAAGAGTACTTGCTGATGGTAATACGTACAGATCTTGTTGATTGATAGGTATGCGAATTTCATCATTCCTGTTGAAACTTGTTACGTATTGTTTATATGAATGATATTCGATACTATCAATGGTATTGTCGAATGCTGGTGTACTTGATATATCCAAAATACTCATTTTAGAAGTCCTATTAATTTCAGAAATCTTTTATTTTCTTCGGTTAATTTATTTATTCTCTTACTTGTTTCTTTACGGATTGTCCGATTGACACTGATGTGTTTTGTTTTTGTATTACTATATTTATTATAGTCGATCATCTTTTCTTAATATGCAAATACAATTGAACTTCTTCACCACGTAAATTAATCAAATTATTCTTATTATCCAATAATCTGATGTTTATGGAGCTAACGTTAGTTTGGTTGACATGAAAGTATATTATATTTTTAGGTATTTCTATAATTCGATATCCTGGTGGGACGTTAGGTGCAAATTCATGAATAATATGACTTGGTTTTCCATCAATATACGAGCCGCTCACTATATCACATTCGATTCTTACCACGGTCGTTGATAAAATGTTGACTGGAAGTTGTGACTCGTGTAATATATTGGCTTTCAGAGTAAGTTTACCAAAGCCCAGTAAAGTTCCAAGAGAATGGTTTTTCTCAAAATGTATGTCTTTGGAGCAGAAAATAAATGTTTTCAATGTGTTCTTGTTACAAAATAAATTGAAAGTTGTTCCTTTCCCTACACTTACTTTTAAATAATCAGAGATATCTTGAAGTTCGTACGCACCTTCAGGTATTTCTACAGTTTCATTATTACCATAAAAAAATATATTGTTTGTACTATCAATGTTAGGAATTGAATTAAACGTCGATAAATGCAATAAAGCGCATTCATATTCACCATCAAATTGCAAAGCAGGATAATATATAGTTGATAAAGCTGATGTATTACCAGTTATAGACAGTGTAAAGGACATTTTACAAATGAATAAAATAAAACATGTTCATTAATTTATACAATTTATTTTATATTAAAGATATTTTATCCCAAAATTCATGCAGAAACTTTAAACAAAGATACACAAAGATAAACATAAATTTTCACCCTTCTACCACCAACCCCTATTTTTTAATAGCGATATTACCACTTTACTCAGCTAATTCTAAGGCGGTACGAAGTTCGCGGAGTCAGCTAGTATAATATATATTTCATTTAAATAAAACAGATTCATACAAAAGAGAACATTATATATTTAAATAAATTATGAAACAATTTTAACCAGCTTCGCGTTTTCTTTTCTATCTGCTAGTAGATAACATTGAATTTCTAAATGTCCGGCAATTTACTTCTACCAGCTGATGATGATGAAGTTAAAAATCCTCTCATTGTGTACAAAGCCTTAGGCTTCCAATTAGTAACAAGTTCGTTACGTTCCGTTTCGTTTCCATTTCGTAACGTGTACAATTTTAATGCAAATGACCCACATGCGTTAAGTTTTTAAACTCATCTGTTAGTGACAGGATTCGGTATGTTGACGAAAATAAGTTATGTCCGAATTGTTTACGGTAGGGACACGAAATCGCTAATTGTTCGTTTGGACCTTGCATACAATGCAGGGCAAAGCATAATAGCTTACTATTATGCTTTGCCACATGTAGACGACCAAATCACTACTACTAAAGCGAAGCGAATGTGTGCGTGGACATTGATCCTACATGCACTAGTAGTTCGTCGACAGCTTCACATACATCCGCGACGAACACGATCATAAACACGGGCGGCGGCAGTTCGAAATTATCATTAAAACAGGTTTTGCTTTCGACTGCTACCATAGAGATTGCCGATCAGAATAATAAGTTTCATACGGAACGAGCTCTTCTAGATAACGGTAGTCAGCATAGTTTTATTACGAAGAAATTAGTTAAACGAATAAATGCGCCTTTTACAGTCTACAATACGTATATCGGGTGTAGGCCGTAGTCTTACCCAGTCGAATAATTCATGCGATATTTTCATGCGCTCTAAAACAAGTAACTATAATACGCGATTGACTTGTTTAGTGTTGCCACTGATAACGCCTTGCTTGCCTACGACAAGCATTGCATTCGAACACTTTCGTATACCTCACACTATACAACTCGCAGACCCTGACTTTGCCGTGCCGGCCGAAATCGATATATTAATCGGCGCGGACAAATTTTGGGAGCTTTTAGACGAGGCAAGGATCCGATTGTCTAATGGACCATTTTTGCAAAATTTGAAGTTAGGTTGGTTGATTTCTGGTCCCATCAATACGAAAAAATGTATCCCAAGTGAAGTTCAGTGCCATTTTACTGAAGCATTAGACGGGCAGCTTCGTTAATTTTGGGAAATTGAGAACTTACCTAATGATAAAATGGTAAATAGTGTTTTCACGCGTGGAGCACAAAAGTGTGAGGAACTATTTCTCAATACGACAAAGCGAGAAAAAAATGGTAGATTTTTGGTTCGTATCCCGCTAAACGAATCAGCTGATGCGCTTGGTGATTTATATACGATAGCTCATAAACTATTTTTAGCCCTAGAAAATAATCTCGAACGTTTACCTTTGTAAAAAAAAATGTATTGTGATTTCATGGACGAGTATGTCGCATTGAGTCACATGACTCGTCTAGATACCTACAGCGATCCTAGCTATTTCTTACCTCATCATGGAGTTTATAGGGAAAGTAGTAGTACCACAAAACTACGCGTAGTATTCGACGGCAGTGCTAAAACGACTTCACAGAGGTCCCTAAACGACATACAATTACCAGATTACAATTACAGACAGACAAACAAGAAAGTGTTAAATGAGACTGTAAATAGGAAATGTACCTATTTTAGCATAAAAAGATGTTTATTTTACTTGGTTACTTTATTGATAAAAGATGTATAGGTTTATTTAAGAAGAGATAATATTTTAAGTAAGGTATGATAATAATGAAATTATGTGATTAAAAAGAGACTGATTATTAAGTAATTATTACATATGTTAAGGAAAATTTGAGAGAAAAGAGAATTTTCATATTGTAAAAAGCTATGAAAATAGCTAAGTGAAAAAGTAGAAAAGTAGTCTAGCTGTGTCTACATCTATAAAGTTATATCTTTACCTACACGTACGTACAACTTGGGTCAAATACTTGCTTTCATTTCGATGCTCAAACATCAAAATACTAGTGTTTATTATTTAAATATATTTTTTTGTTTTCTTTCAGTTGTGAATTGTGGGCAAAATGAAAGAAAGAAAAGAAAGAAAGAAAGAAAAATAATTATTTTGTCTCCATTTTTACACTCTACGAATACAACAATTATACTTATACCTAA
Source organism: Philereme vetulata (assembly GCA_918857605.2). Classification (NCBI taxonomy): domain Eukaryota; kingdom Metazoa; phylum Arthropoda; class Insecta; order Lepidoptera; family Geometridae; genus Philereme; species Philereme vetulata. The sequence goes on from OU975446.1 coordinate 4,241,656, forward strand.
TACAAGACTACAAAATAGGTCGTCACTCAGCGGTCTGCCACTGTAACATATAGTTACTGTAGCGCTGGTATTATGTGACGCCTTTAGTGCGTGTGAGCAGCAGAAAATAGAAACACGCGTTTACAATATTAATTAACATATGAAAGTATACAAGATTCACAAAAAACAAAAATTTAAAATTTAAATAAATATTTTTACACAATAACTACTAAACATTGCACAGACCTAACTTATAAAACAAGACAATTTATGAGATCAAAACTAAACAATAAATATAACAGTAAAATAAACAACAAATTTCTGCAAATAATAAAATAAATAAAATATTAAATATTTTGTGGAATTATTAATTTAACATACAGAACAAAAGTAACCTTTGCAACTAAATCAAACTAAATGTAGGCCCAGAACGACTACCTGTTGATGGAGTAATTTGTGAAAGAAGTAGAATTTTCTTGAGTGAAATTTTAAAAAGTGAACCGATTTTGCGTTTCGAACTGGTGCGACGCCACCAGACGGACCAGCCGCACCAGAAGCGCTAGAACCAGCAGAGCTACTAGGCCCAGGAGTTGGATCCACAGGAGCGGGCGTCGGAGCCACAGTCGCACTGGCCTGGACAGACGTGCTTCGGACAAATGTTGCGACCGAATCAGTGGCAGTTCCCGTGTCACGTTCGATTGCAAGGGGGTAATCCTCGAGTGCAATTTGCAATGAGTTCTGTACTGAACCAAAGCAGGTTAGGGGCGTCAGTACTGATGCGGGTTTCCCGGATTTCCACCGGGGGTAGACCTCTCTACGCGAGGTCCTCTGCAGAACGGTTTAACTACTAATTCTGCATACTAATATAGTACAAAGAGATGTGATTTTTGTAATGTTCGTTGGAGGCTCAGTATTCGTGTAGTAGTAAAAGCATGTGTGTAGCGAAAGTTGTGATTTAGATCCACCAAAATGGGCTGACTGAACTTCTGATCCATATTTGCAGCAATAATTGTCAGATAAATCAATGTGAAGTAAATCTTGTTGTTAGCGACGCGCTCAGTTTACGTAGGTAGTTTTATATAAGTTTTTTAATATTTTAATAAAGTCAATGTGGGTAAGCGAGTCTGTCCGCCTCGACTTTCGCGAGCGGGTGCGTTGCTACGCACCGCGCTATATTTTGTGAAATCTCATTTCTACTGTTATATTTTTGGCCTAATTACGTCTAATAAACGCTAAACAAGTGCTGTGCTGTGTTTTTGTGTCCTAAAAAGACTCCCACGAACTACAAAGTGCCTCTCGTCAATGTACTGATTGATCATATCATCAATCACGGTTGCAGACTTTGGTTTTTTGATCCATCCTCTGTAATTTTTAAGACTCGTCACCGTTAAGCTTCTGCAATAGATCCACGCTGTACAGTTCAATAGCATATGTAGCTAAGGAAAATATAACAGTAGAAATGAGATTTCACAAAATATAGCGCGGTGCGTTGCTACGCACCGCGCTATATTTTGTGAAATCTCATTTCTACTGTTATATTTTTGGCCTAATTAGTCTAATAAACGCTAAACAAGTGCTGTGCTGTGTTTTTGTGTCCTAAAAAGACTACAAAGTGGTCCTTCGAGCCGGATCTATGGTAGCTAAAGATAGCTGTGTTTCTAACAGCTGACGTTTAGTCTCGCACTGATCTTTTACTATGATCTTGTACATGCGTGATAACTCTCTCCTCATGTGTTGTTCCAAATGGGTAAACTTTGCATTGACATACAGGAATATGTCCATGTTATTAGTTTCCACGCGGGATTGTTCAAAATATGTCATTCCATTATGTATTTCTTGAATCAGCAGCTTAGGATGATCTGTGATTATTGTTGGTAATCCGCATAATTTCTTCTCTCCTTTGTGTACTAGTGTAGCTAGAAATTTATCATCGTTTATTGAGTACAAAGTATAGGCATCTCCCTTATTTATTTCTGAATGGACATAAATCTTGGACACATAACCTCGGTATAAAACTTGATAAGATGTTCGGGAATAACTCTCACTCTTAACAGTATCCCATGTAAGATATCCTTCATTTGCATCAATACAATACCGATCATAGTATTTGCATGTTATACCGGTTCTTAAAGCTAACATCCCATTATCAACTCTATAAACTAGGATAATCCTGCATAGTGATAGTGATTTTCCCCATAGTGAGGACATTGGGCCAAGAATGTTGTCCTATCGTTATACGTCCTCCGTCACATTTACCCTCACTGTTTACCCACCCTGATAGTACTACAGTACTAGTGATAGAACTATTGCCTTTAAGCCCAGTAATTCGCTTGTTGAATACTGTCACTTCCCGATTCTTGTGAATTGATTTACATTCATCAGATGTGAGAGGCCAAAGGTAAGTGCCCCAACCGTCTTTCATTTCCGATGCATGACAGTGCATGCCGCAGTAGGTAACATGATAGTCGACCTCAACCAGGCATTGGTAGATTGTGATAGGATATGTCTCTTTTTCTTGAAGCACCTGTATTTCAATATTATCTTCTATGCGTTCAGTGACATAATTCGAACATCCGGCTACTTCCAGAAGGGATATTGACGTTACATTCATATCCGCAGATGCACAGTCATAAGCAATCATTGCACCACAAGGTGTTAAGCCAACCCATCCTATTATAATCCACATAAACGTTACTATTAATTGATTAGGCATAGTAACAACAACACTTGTGTTGGTGTTAAATGTTGTTTGATCGAACAGATCACTCTGTGTTGATTAATAATATTTGCAAGATGTTGCATGAATATTGGTAAATTTGTATTAAAAATATTAACAAGTAATTGATGAGAAGTCTTGACGGTCTGTTTGAAAGTATTTTGGCATAGTTTTTCTTATTCTTCTATTTATTCTTTTATACTATTTTCAGAACATTTCGGACATGCTCGTTCTAGGCAAAAAACATTGAGACTGTTGTTACAGCAGAGAGACTTGGCAGCATCAGTAGCAGTAGAATAAGGTATTATCTTAGCTTTGTTTAAAGCTTGAGCAACATAATCGTTGTTAGCATGTACAGAACACAAACATGTGTTCCCTGTAGCTGCTTTACGAAATATTACCCAAAATGGACGATGTCGACGAAAAGTTTCATATGAAATGTTTAGGCCAGTATTATTATTGAATATTTTGTGTAGGTTAAGAAGTGTGTCGTTTAACAGACGTATTTGCTTTTTTACTTTACGGCGCGTTATAGTTTCTTTTCTACCAGCTGTCAGTCTGCTAAAGTCATCATCAACTAGAAAATCGTGTATTTTTTGTTTCACGCTCACACTTGTTGTGTTACTCGGCTGTTGATCTTTCTTTATTCTCTGTACACGCATCCTAGACTTAGCTAGGTTTTGTTCCAAAATATTAATTCTATTTGACAAATATTCATTTTTGGCCTTCAGTCTTCGTTTGTTCCGGGCAGCTACGGCTTTTCCTGCAGCAATTTGTGAAAAATACGAGCTTGATATGGCCTTGAAGGTTATTTGTGTGTGTGTGTTATTTTGTATTATTTGTTGAGTTCTTCTACTTATTTTCTCTTTCTCACGTCTCAGCTTAGCTTTTTCTCGCCATATTTTTCTTATCTGCCGCCGTTCCCTAGGGTTAAAATCTTTAATATTCTCAATTATTCCTTCTTCTTTCTTACCATGATATCTGTCTCGGTCTTTTTTGCGTCTTTCTTCAAGAGCAATAGCGTGTAACTTCGCACTAGCTCTACGCATACTCAATTTCTTCTGTTCACGCCGTCGTTTTTTCTTTTCTTCCTTTCACTCAACTGTGACCTGGATCTACTTGAACGTGGCATGATGCACCTGAAACAAAGTATTATTTTTTATACTATTACAAACTCAGTGTATTGCTATCAAGCCTAGAGCAAGCAATGTTCACATTGAAAGTTATGCAAACCATTCTGTTAGTTGCTAAATCATTAATGATCTTTCCTGTGGACATTGTCTCTTGTGTGAACATTATAACATAAATAAATTAACCTTCTATTTTTCATACCATTACAAGCACAGTGTATTGCTATCAAATCTACAACATGCAACGACCATATTGTCAGTTATGCAAACCAATCTGTTAGTTGCTAAATCATTAATGATCTCTCCTGTGGACATTGTCTCTCGTGTGTCTACAGAAAATATTTCCACAGAAAAGACATTCATTAAAAAATGTAAACTTCTCGTTCGCAATTAAGATTTCGAAACTGCTCCCTATACGGTATTACGGCTGCATGTTAATTGATAAAATCAATAACTACTTACCGAAATACGTCAGGAACAGAAAAGCACTACTGATCGTTGACAAAAACACTATAAAAATTCTAAAATCTTTTGTTTTTAATTAACACAGCGCGCAGTCACTGGATACAAAATAGCAGACGGGATCGATGCAGTGTGGCCAGTATGAACAATTAATATGAAATAGTAGTTTTAATCGATCGATTTATCCAGTTGAATTTGAGGTCCACGGAAAAGACGCGGTTCCATGTAACCAACAGTTTATTTAAAATTTTGCTGAATCACCTAGATTTTTTTATAAGTTACTAAATAAAATGTAAATATTGAGTATATGTATATACGAGTACATTAATGACAATTATTAATTTATGTTAATTATATGATAACACTAATCAAATAAGAGCATTAGTAGTCAGAATGTGCCAACTGGGCTTACGAACAGTCCACAGAAGGGGACATTAATAGTTTTTTTTATTGAATTTGTACATAAAGAATACATTATTTAACACTTTTAATTAAAACAATACTTGTAAGTAATGAACCAAAACACAAGTCTGCCCGTAAATCTTGAAGACGTCAACCCAAACAGACTGCAACGCTTTCAGAGGCTTGAACAAATTCGACAACACTTTTGGCTCCGCTGGCAGAAGCAGTACATATCCGAACTTCAACAGCGACAGAAATGGAAGAGGGAAACTGCAAATATCAACGTCGGCGACTTAGTTTTTATAAAGGAAGACCACGTACCATCACTGTATTGGAATCTTGGAAGAGTAACTATACCCCGGCCCAGACCAAATAACAAGAGTGGTAGATCTCAAAACGTCCAAGGGCTGCATACGACGCCCACTGGTGTGTCTGAGCCCACTTCCGAAGCCAGAAGACATGCAGTGTTGAAAGTCGAGACCTTTCAACGGGGCGGAATATGTCGCCGCTTCAAACCGCTGCTTGACAAAAGCGATAGATATAACACGGCAACCCTGCCGCATCGGATGCAAGGCGTACCCAAAAAACACTTCTTCACTCGACCACGGCGAAAGCGCATCAAATCAATTTTATTATATTACCTAAATCAATACAAGCATTTTCATCAGCATAAAGTAATTCTTTTCTGAAGGCTCCTAGTATAACGTATATGTCCTTTCGGACACCTTACTACGAGTATACGTAGTAAGGTGTCCGAAAGGACATATATATATAGAATCATAGATCTAATAGAATGAAAAAAACATAATGTGATAACAGACCATTTTAATCAATACAAATCTGAATTAATCACATAAAAACATAATTAGAAAGGGTTTATGAATTTGTTTTGATTACTATATTGACGTTTCTCTTTTCTGACGCCATGACATTATGAAAATGGCGTCGTAATTTTTTTTTACTCAGTTGATAATTAAACAATTAATATTTGTTAATATTACAGTTCTTGTACCTTTGTTTACCTTCCAAAAGTATATTACTTTAATTATTCTTCTTCTTCTTCTTCCAGTGCCTCTTTAATCCTGAAGGTTGGCCGTTAGCTTCCTGTATTCATCTCTATCAGCAGCCAGCCGGAACAGCTGTTCGACGGAGGCAATACCGGTCCACTCCCGGATATTCCGGAGCCATGACTTCTTTCTTTTTTACTTTAATACAACTACTAATAAACGACGATTTGAAAAGTTTAAAACAATTTTTAACTTGATCTTTAGAAAAGATACATCTAGTGGCAGATTTAGGAACTGGCCATAGGTTTCATAAGTATTTATTGGTTGGTTGCGTGTTCAGAAACTTAGCGTCAGTTAACCTACGTTTATCCTATACATAACTTTATCGAATCGTTAACTAGTGAGACTTTAGCTTGGTACCTCAGAAACCGGGCATCAGAGTTAGGGTTAAGCATAAATGCTCTATCGCCTGTCTTTGCCAGTTTAAATGCAGTATGCCGAATTTGATTTAATGTGAGCCCAAACCCTATTCTTGCATTGTGATAATATAGTAATAAAGCTTTACCTCTAAATCTGCAGTCAAAGCAAAAGGTCTGCCTAGTTTACCCAACGACTTGTCTTCTCTGTTTACATAGTCCTTTAATGTGCTCCAAGGTCGCTTTACTGTCGCGTTACTAGCTGCATATAGTGACTTATGGTAAGTAATAGAAAGCTGTACGCCATACTTTTTTAAACTTAAAATACTGACTTTAACCTCAATATACGTACTAGAAATGTATAAATTTGTCAGAAAGTACCCGCAACTTTAAAAAAAAACTGACCTATCGCGTCGCTCCTAATGTAGGTATAAATACAACCTAGAACTACTTACATCAACATTAAGAATTCACAGCTTAAGCTTCCCGAATGTAATCGCAGTAAAAATAAATAACAAAGTAACAGAACAAAATAAAGTACAAGAAAACGACAACATCTTTGAACATATCGATGCAAAAAAGCATAATTGCTCTAACCCACATATATGAAAATGTTCAGGAAAGCCAATAAACTTTTGAGGATTCCGAAAAAAATCAATAATTTTTATTTATTCAATCCCCAGACGTAATTTTTAGAACCTAAAAGTATTTTTGAATTATACCTATCTCTAGACAAATACCTAAAATTTACTAAAAGTTACTTTTGATCTATAATTTTGTGGGTTACAGGAAAGTCACTTATTTTTTTGGAACGATAACACGCTATAAATGAACCAAAAATGTATGGCTGAATCCAAATGTTTTCCTGTAAAGCGAAATTGTTGTAGCTACTTGTAAGATTAAATTTATATGCAATATATTGGCATATATACAAAACATCCATGTGTACAAGAGCATTGAATTGACTCTTCTGACAAAAGGTTAGATGGTATAGTAAAATTAAAACGACGTAATTACGGAATGACATTTATTTGGAAGTAATTAATTAGGTTCAGTTCACAATTTCGCCATCCTCTTGCTCTTCAATCACTCGTGCAATTTTTTTCTCTGCTCAAGACTACTCTTTTAACTAGTTTTACCATTAGTCTAGGCCAGGGGCTCCCATGCTTATTTTGTCTACTGCCGACTTTGAGAATAACTTATTATTTTTCTTTTATAATAAAACACACCGACATTTCCGAAAAGACAAGTTTTAAAGACAACATTTTTTGCATGTCAAAGCATGCTGTAACTATGCTATAGCATTCTAGAGCTTCTTTTTTGTCGGCTTCTTTTAAAGCTCTTGCTATCTCTTTACATTTCATGTGCTTGTCTTGCTCAAATTTTTGCTTATCAGTTGGATTTTTAATGTTGTGGAACGCGTGGCACTTTTCGCATTGGTCTTTTTTTGATTTGACTAATTTGACTATGAAACTGAATCAGCTCAACAAACGCTTACAAGGAACAAATCAATTGATTTGCGATATGTATTCAGATGTAATGTCATTTGAGATGAAACTGAAACTGTTTATCAAGCATATTGATGAAAAAAGCTTCACCATATTCCTAATTGCAAGCAAGCCGTGGAAGAAGCAGGAGATCATTTTGAGTGGCAAAATATTACAATGAGAAACGTGTTAACACAACTACAAACTGAATTTGTAAATAGATTCACTGACTTTAAAAAGTTCTCCCTTAACATGGAAATATTTCAAAACGCTTTTACAATTGATATTAATGATGTACCAAGCAATTTGCAAATAAACATAGTAGATTTGCAAAGTAATAGCACACTTAAAACGGATTTAAGGAAAACACTGACTGTGTGTTGCCTGGATGTTGTTGGGCTGATTCGTGAAGGTTGAGATCGATAATCAAAAACTTTGAGCACAATTGAACACCTTTTTTATTTTAGAGCACACAGTTCTCACAAGATAAGATTTCAGTTTTACACAGACTGTAGAGAGTGACCGTAAAGGCCTAAACTTCCATAGATAAATAAATTTTACAACAATGTTGCCATCTGTGTTGGTCGGGGATGCCAACATGCTGTGGGCGGGAGATAATTTTTAAGAAAGAAGAATTTAATTGACCTGTAAAAACCATAGGTAGTTTATTTACCATCCAGCATATTGGTATTAAAATACGGAAATTAATAAAAAGTTTAATTGAAAAAGGTACATAGTTGTTTTTACACCTTTTTGTTTAAAAAATATGCTTTTAGAATTTAAATTATGTATTTCTCTTAGTGATTTGGTATGTAAGTAGTAAAGCTTACTTTTAGAATAATTTGGTAGCACATAGGTACTTTACTTTATTTACTTAATCTAGAAATAGCACACAGGAACACTAAGCAATTTGATTAATTCTAAGTAGCGTACATGGAAATGGATACTACATTTGTAAAAAGGCACTATGAAACGCAGCATCCTACTTTTACCAAGTTTACAGGCGAATTAAGAAAGCAAAAAATGTTGTCTTTAAAACGGGAGCTTACTGGTCAGCAAGCTATGTTTACAAAACCCATTCAAGATTCAGAAACAGCTACAGAAGTTAGTTATGAAATTTCTCGGATGATAGCAAAGCGAAGTCGCCCCTTCAATGATGGGGATTTTGTAAAAGAATGCATGGAAATTGCCGCTAAGAAAATGTGTCCAGAAGCAGCAAAAAAGTTTGAGAAAATTCAACTGAATCGTATGACTATCCAAAGACGAATTATGTCTTTGTCAGGTAATATTGCGGAACAATTAAATGAAAAAACTAAGATCATTGAATTTTTTTCATTAGCACTCGACGAATCCACTGATATTAGTTCCACAGCTCAACTTCTCATATTCATACGAGGTTTTACTCAAGATTTTGAAGTCTGAGAAGAGTTATTAGGAATGTGTTCATTGAAAGGTCAAACCAGAGGAGTTGATATACTCAATGTACTTTTCGATGAGTGTTCAAAAACTGATTTGGACTTATCAAAATTATCGGGAGTTGCGACTGACGGTGCTCCTTCGTTGATTGGTGTCAATTCTGGGCTAGTTACTTTGCTGAAAAAGCATCTACAAGAAAAAAACATAAACGCTGAAGATCTCATGCAGTTTCACTGCATTATACACCAAGAAGCCCTCTGTTCTAAAAAATATGAATTTCAAAATGTCATGAAAGTGGTAGTTTCGACTGTAAATTTCATAAAATCACGAGGACTCAATCACAGGCAATTTAAACAATTCCTAGATGACATCGAAAGCGAATATGGAGATTTACTGTATTATACAGAAGTAAGGTGGCTAAGTCGTGGATTGGCACTGGAACGATTTCTAAATTTAATAGAAGAAATTTGAATATTTCTGGCGGAAAAGCAAAGTGATGTCCCGGAACTTAAAAATCCTGATTGGTTGTGTGATTTGGCTTTTTTAGTTGACATTACAAATCATTTGAATGTCTTGAAACACACGGCTTCAAGGCAAAAATCAACTGATATCCCAGCTCTACGCTCATGTATCATCCTTTCAATGCAAGCTGACACTTTCAGATCGCAATTGCATTCTGGAAATTACAATCATTTTCCGAATTATAAGAAAATGGCTGAAAAATTCAACAAAACTGTGATTAATTTCAGTTATGTAGAAAAGCTAGATATTTTGATTCAATCTTTTCAAGACAGATTTTCGGAGTTTAAAAAAGTGAAACCTCTGTTGGACATATTCAGCAATCCTTTCACGATTTCAGTTGAAAATGCGCCAGAGTCAATGCAGTTAGAAATTATCGACATTCAAAACGACCAAGATTTACGCAACAAATTCAACGAAGGAGACTTGCTGAACTTTTACCGCTGCATTGATAAAAATACGTACAAAGAGTTGCGCATAAACGCTCTGAAATGTGCCAGCTTATTTGGTTCTACCTATATATGTGAACAAACCTTTTCAATACTAAATAATAATAAAACAAAAAATCGAAACCGCCTTGCAAACGAAAGTTTGGAAGCAGTTTTACGTGTTGCTACAAGTAAATTTGAGCCAAATATAAAAAAGATTGTAAGCACTATGCAGTGCCACGCTTCAAATTAATAAATTCTTTTTCAATTTTAATACATTATTATCAATTCTTTATTGTCTTTAATTACCTATACTTCTGGCAGCCCGCCATCAGTTCATAATTTGCCCGAGTGGCCCCTAGTCTTAATAAGTCTGTGCATCCCTGCTATCTAATTTAGTCTTGGTCACTCTGCCTGAGCCGTAGGCATTTGTGAAACGCCACCTGGGCACTAAGTCATACCTATCTATCTCAACCTTATCACTGCACTGACGCAGGTACCTACCTAGCTCACAGTGACCAAGAAAGAACTAGTGAGTGACACGACGAATTAATGTAGGTAGGTACCTACCTAGGTTAGGCCAAAAATACCTGTCTTCCGACCTATTGGAGTTGGTGACACCGATCGTTTGTAGGTACTATACTGGACCAAGAAAGAACAAGCGAATGTAGAGGCACCTAGTAGGGATATTTTTTACCTAGTAGATACGTCTTACCTATTTAAAACTCAAAACGTAGATCTATGGTAGGCTAGCTAGTACCTACTACCATAGGCAGGCATATACTGGACCAAGAAAGAACAAGCGAATGTAGAGGCACCTAGTAGGGATATTTTTTACCTAGTAGGTACGTCTTACCTATTTAAAACTCAAAACGTAGCTAGTACCTACTACCATAGGCAGGCATAGAGCAACACGATCCACCGGCGGACCGGAGGGGAGTAGCCATAGCGTATTTTACCAATACAAAACTTTCTGTATTTTTTTGCGCGGGGAAATTTGCGCTACGCACACTTTCTCAAGTTCGCACACAAAAACAATCGTCTATTTCTACGAAAGTCACACCATGTCATTTAAAAAACACACTAACAATTTCACACACACATCTGAACATTCCGTGTCATAACAGTATAATGTAATGATGCAACTACATTGACAACTCCTTACAGCCATAGTTATTACAACTGTCGATAAGCATTATCGATAAATTGGAGAACTCGGTTAGGGAAATTAGGTTTAAAAGATATACAAAGGTAGATATTCTTATAAAAATGAACTTTATTTATTAAGTACTACAATAACACTAATAGACTTGTCGCGTAATGCGCACGCATCAGGTTACGGAGAGTAGACCGTATGTACGTAAATAATTATGTTTATAAACCATTTTAAAATCCAGTGATAGATACTGACACAGAACTATCACTGGTTTTTAAAATGGATTAGTTTTGTATAAATATGACAAATAAATTTTTGTGGGTTTCTTTTTTTCAATAGGAAAGAAATTCTTGTAGACGCATATTTTTCCATTATTAATCTTGCTAGTTCCAAGTTATAATTTGTAAAATCATTTTCGTGGGAATGGTAACTGATGGAAGGAAATAAGTCTGTGCCAATAAACTTTTTTAATGAACGTGCCACGACTTCATTTGTGGTACAAGATCGTGTAGGTTTATTGTCGTCACTTAAACGTCGTGTTATTTCTTTTTCGCAAATACGACATAAATGTATTACCTCTTTTGAAGCATAAAGCAATTTTTCTCTGCTTTTTTGGTGTATTATACTTTTTTTATTTATCGGCCCAAGCAAACCTTTGACGCACGTATTGCATTAATTTTTTTTAGCTGTCGAGAAAATAACAAATCCAGCTATATACTCCACAACTTTTGCCGCAAAAGGGGATAAAAAAGTTAAAGCTTCAATCTCATTAATCAAATCTTCAGTAAAATTAGTAAAATTGACTTCGTCAGTAGCGTCACTGCTATTGTACTGTCGTACGGTTGAAGCATTAATTTTTTCTAGCGCGGATGTGCAATTCAGTATCGTAATTTTTTCTAATGGAATGCAGTTTGTTCCGCTTCCAGTTTGTGTTAATTCTGTATTAACAAGATTTTTTTTATAAATTGCTTCAAATTGGGAGCTTGACGGATTATCGCAATAACCACCATGACTACTTACTATAGAAAAAAACAGCTTGATGTGATCTTTGCTTATCTTATGGAGTGGCATATATTTCAGGCCATTTTGTTGGTTTTGTACTAAATCTAGAAAGATAGACTTGGTACTCTCAATACAGATCAGAAAACCCAAAAACCCCGTGTATCGTGGAGAATCTACCAATTTAATTTTACGTGACTCCCCGTTGCTCTTTTTTACATACGCCGATAATTTCAATAAAAACTTTTGAGCTATATCCATTTTCCTAAAAGCTTTTTCAAAGTTTTCAGAGTTTAATGCTCTTTTATAACCATTTTGACGTGACCGAGAATCCAATATATCAAAAACGTCGTTAATCAGTGAAATAAACTCTGAAGTCGCAGTTGATCCATTAAAATCCGGCAAATCTAATTGTTTTTCACAAAACACAAGTGCGTCAGCTACACTTGCGCTGAACAATTGTGCTGCAAGGCGAACATTCATTATCTTTGTTTTATAATAAATGTGATTTGCTTTCAACTTATTAGCCCTGAAAAACAATTTTTCTTCCTGGATTTTATGTAATGCTTCCACAAATAACCATTGAATTTTATTTTCATTGCCATCGTAAAGACATTTGTAGTCACAAAAAGTGTTTCGAATTAATTTTAACATGTGACTCGGGTCTAAAAAAAAGTAAACACGTTGGCCCGTTGTAGGATCTAAAATAGTAGTTTGCAATTTATTTGCAACTAAGCAACAACCGAGTTCTGTGGCCATCGCTATATTTGCTTTGGCGCCGTCACACGTTAAAGCTTTTATTTCCACGCCAGTTTCATGTACTAATTCAAATGCTTTAGTTACAAGCTGAGCTTTTAACTTAGCACTTGTGTCTTTAACTAAAAAATATCCGATTGGGACTTTCCATGGAGTATTAATTCTTACTAGAGTCTGGCTAACGAAAGTAGATACTGGATTTTTTTGCAAACTTTTTATATGACAACACTAAAGTGTTCCTACCATCGGATATTTACCCTACAAATTGGGGTATTTTAAGCAGAAAGTACTTAGGAACAATTAATTCCAAAAAGGCATTTTTAAAACTAACTTATTTTAAACATTTTATAAAATGAGTTTTAAAAATTCGTACGTGTGTTAAAATTGTATTCATCGAAAATAAGTATCGTATGTACGTGTTGGATCATTTCAAGAGCAACACTAAGCCTTAAGTTGGTCTAATAAATAGCTTAATTAATTAGGTACACTATTTACTAGAGAAAAACTTGGCAATTTTATTTTAAAGAAATTAATTTTCGGCTGTTTTCCGAAAGATTTGGTAAAATCAGAATCAATGTATGGTATCCCTATCTCTGACGCAACAAGATGGCGTGTTGTTGATGTTTCGTTGTGGTTGACTTGCGTATAGTTTTGTTGAGATATATCCGTGTTAATGCTATAAAAATGAATAAAACTATAAAGAGTGAAGTGCGAAAACTATTGTTTTGTATGATTTCGAAATATGAAGAGAAAAAGCTTGTGAAACAAGCCGTATTGCGAGAAAAACAGGATTGTTTACGTACTGTGACTGATTTTTTAGGTTAGTATGGTCAAAATGTCTTGATATTTTTTTATTTTAAATAAGTACATATTAGTTTTAGTTACTTTATATAATGTTATTGTTCTTTTACAGATAGTCTTGAGGATAATGCACGAACTGCTGAAGTAAAACAAGCAATTGAAAAGATCACAGATTTAGATCAAAAAGATATGATGAAATCGCAGAACCAGTACTTAGAAGAACTATCTTCACTCACCGGTAAGTTTTCACTCAACGTTAATCTTAGACTAGTTTTGTAATACTTGTGTATTTTCTATTATTTCTTAGTTATGAGACTCACGATAATTGACATTTTATTTTATTTTTTTTACATATGTAAGTGTTATTACATTGAAGAGAATTAAAAAAGAAGGTGCGGTGAACGAAGGGGTCTGGAGGACTCCAGGTAAAAAACGACCTCACTCTTCAAAAGTGTCGAACTTAGATAGTTTCGATATGGATGTTATTCGTAATAAAGTAAACGAATTTTACATTGTGAGGAAACAAGTACCAACATTAAGATCTTTGTTGGTAGAGTTAAAAGAAAGTATAGAATTTGGTGGATGTCGTGAAACTCTCCGTCGCATATTATTAGCCAACGGTTATGAATTTAAGAAAAACAAAAATGAACGTTCATTATTAATTGAACGGTATGATATAGCTGCATAGAGACATCGCTTTTTGCGTACCATTGCATCGACACGTGCAGAAGGCAAGCCAATAATCTACTTAGATGAAACTTATGTCCACAAAACCTATAAGCCTAAAAAATGTTGGCAAGGTCCATCAACAAGTGGAATAATTGAAAATATATCGTCAGGAAAACGATATATTATTGTGCATGCAGGATCAGAGAAAGGCCCTTTTACAAACTCATTGTTAGTATTTAGTACCAAATCGAAAATGGCCGACTACCACCATGACATGAATTCCACAAACTTCAACAAATGGCTTCAAGAAAAGCTTATGCCCAATTTGAATGAACCAAGTGTAATTGTAATGGACAATGCATCATACCATTCTGTCATAATAAATAAAGCGCCCACATCTCAAAATCGAAAGTTAGAGATACATAATTGGCTTACATTGAATGGTATTTCATTTGAAACATACAATTCAAAAGCAGAGTTGCTCTGCTTAGTAAAACAGAACACACCAGAACCTATTTATGAAGCTGATGAACTTTTAAGCCAAAACGGACATGAAGTGCTAAGACTTCCTCCATATCATTGTGACCTAAATGCTATAGAACTCATATGGAGTCTAGCAAAAAGAAATGTGGGAAGCAAAAATGTAAGCCGAACTTCAAAAGAGTTCGAGGATCTCATAAAACAATTTTTTGAGTGAATTACAGCAGATGATTGGAAAAAAATGACAGACCATGTCATTCATGTGGAAGACAAGTACAAAAGAAGAGACCATATAACTGAAAATAATTTACAAAGCTTCATCATCAATTTAAGAGACAGCAGCGACTCCAGTGATTCGGACGATTCACTCCATGTTGAATTTTTAGATTCAGATTTTGATTATAGTGATTAAAAACAGTATAAAAATATATGGTGTTGTTTTCTTTGATACATACTCACATAGATTTACAAATATTTAAACTCATGATAATATTGATACTCATGATAGTGTTTGATAGCCTGTTTGTTCCTTTAATACGCCACAATGGAGTGACGTATCCGTGTGATGTTTGGTATGGAGTTAATAAAGAGTTAACAAATGATATAAGCTACTTTTAATATCGTCATAACGCGGACAAAATTGCAAGCATCCACTAGTAAAATAAAAATAAATATCAAAGTATCAAAGTGAGTTGTTCCAACTTTCCTTTTTACTTTAGGGCTGCCATGCTGATATTTTTTAAATTTGCCGCGCTTTTTCAGTATCAACTTTCATTAGCCAGACTAATAGAAATACTAGGACATCTGTTGCTTCATCTGTATTATCTGTTATTAAATCAAAACCATAATCAACATACCCGAAGCGTCTATCACCACGTGGAATGTCATTTGATTGTGTCTTTATTTTCATTTCGTCGAAAACTAAAGTACAGTAAATTTTACTATCTGGATTGGCATCGGCTTTATATTTTAAAGCCGCCAATGCTTCCTTAGTAAAACCGGGCCGTCCATCAATTTGACTATATCATTTCGTTAAAGTACGTGGAGCAAGTAAACAGGTCCCAAACGTTTTACGAACGTACTTGTAGGCTTTTGGGGAGTAAAAGTTGAGAGTTAAAGCGAAACATCTCAGTTCTGGTGAATACTTAGCTCGTGAGAGCTTCCCACTTTTACATTTCGTTAGTCGACGCTTAATAAGTTCTGCCTCTTCAACGCCAATTTTTTCAAGGACCATCTTTTGTTCCGCAAAGCTTTTTTATCTAGACTCTGAAGAATTTCTTCTAGGCCAGCAACTTTTTTCTTTAAGAAAAGATTTTTAGCTTGGAGTCTTTTAATTTTTTTTCTCTGACAGTCTAGCTGTTACTTCATTTTTCTTTTTCTTGGTGTAAGTGCAATAGTGGGACTACCTTTTTTAGATGTTTCCTTTAGCTGAACCTGAAAAACAAATAAGATATTATAATAATTATACTGTTATCATATATATACAGGGTGTCCGGTGGCTATTTTTACATATCAAAGTTTCATAATAAAATAAATACAAACTAAATAATTTTTATTGAAATCTTGAGTATTTTAATAGGAATTTATATTTTAAAAATAATGATCTCTAAGTGTCGCCCTTCTTGACGCACGCACTCTCCCCATCTGAAACGCATGTTTTCAAAAACACGTTTGCAGAGGTCGCTTGAAATCCTCGAAACTTTGGTCCGGATATTTTCTTTCAATTGAGCAGTAGTTGTTGGCTGGTTTTGATAAACGATGCTATTTAGGTAGCCCCACAAAAAAAAGTCGCATGGACTCAGATCGGGCGATCGAGCTGGCCAGGGGATGTCACCATACCGGGAGATAATTTTTCGTGGGAACAATTCCCTTATAACATTCATGGACTCTTGAGCAGTGTGTGCAGTGGCGCCATCTTGCTGAAACCAGGTGTTTCTGTTGGCGAAAGAACTGTTACGTAGCTCGGATCTTAAAAAACTGTTGACCATCTCAGTATATCTTTTTGAATTAACAGTGATTGCCTGACCATGATTATTTTCAAAAAAATACGGGCCTATAATTCCATTCCCTGAAATAGCGCACCAAACTGTTACCTTATCCGTATGCAATGGTTGTTGATGCAATTCTTTTGGATTCTCTGCACTCCAATAACGCAAATTTTGTTTATTTACGTATCCTCCGAGATGAAAATGTGCCTCGTCATTGTAAAAAACGTTGCGCAGACGTGTTTCGTCGAAAAAGTTGTCAGCATCCGTTCGGCATAAGTTAGTCTTGTTGAGTAGTCATTTTCGTGAAGTTTCTGCGTTATTTGGATTTTGTACGGATGTAACTTGAGTTTCTTTTTTATTATTTCGTGCAATGTTGATCTAGCGATCTTTAAAGATGCCGAACGTACTCTTAGTGACATCCGTGGATTTTGCAAAACTGATTCATTCACACGTCGGATATTTTCTTCGGTCGATACAGATGCAACTGGACCTTGGCGACGCATGTTTACAGTGGAGCCTGAAGAACGAAATCTTGCTACCCAATATCGAATTAATGTTTTTGAGGGCACTTCACTCATTCGACGAAGATTAAAATGTTTTCGGAATTTACGCTGCGCTGCTATCAGCGAAAAATTGCTTGTTAATTATGCCTCGACCACGAAAGCACGCTCCTCTCCCGACCAACGCGCCATGGCGACTAAAAAAATGTCAACGCTGACGACGCTATCGCCCCGCCCCGCGCCCCTCTAGCTACTCGCGTTCGTATGTAACAACACTTTGAAATATGAAAATAGCCACCGGACATCCTGTATATAGTAATATCCACATAGCTTGCTTATTCTCAATAGTAAAAAAGTAAAAATTACTATTTGTTCAATATAGTAACAATATAATCAAACATCTTCAAGCAATTAAATGCAACTCACATCTTGAAGATTTGACGATGTACACGGAGATAGCAACGGATCAGTAATAGTGAGATTGGCACTAAAGGCATCATGAGATGATTGTGTCGCATCTGATTTACTCAATGATTGTTGATGACCCTGGAAAATTATATTAAACATTTTAAATTTTTATCTCTAGATATCTATGCTTTATTTTACCACGCTGATGAAGGTGAATTACATCATGGAGGCTGTACTCTATACATGATATAAAAAAAAACTTACGGAACAAGTACAGTTTGGTGTTAGAATGGGTTTAACGCCCTCGACTAATTTCCTTCTATTGTTCGTTAACACTTGAAAGTCAGAGGCCTCGAAATGATTTGAGCAAATGACACTACTTCTTGTGGGAATCCAGGTTATTTTGTTATTACAAAATGTCTTTTATGTATCCCTTAAATTTGAATCTTTAGGAAACCTGCAATAAATAAATAAAAAAACGTTATGGTTGAAGTTCTCAGTACCTACGTAATTTTAATAAAAGCGCTAATGCGCGTAAGTATTGTTTTATATGCATTTTAACACGTTTAGATAGATAGATAGATAGATAACTCTTTATTGAATTACCACACAAACAGAAATAATAAAAAAAATAAGTACTGGGTTAAAATAAATAAGGCAATACAATGGGCGGCCTTATCGCTAAAAGCGATCTCTTCCAGTTTACTGCGGCAAGTAAAATCATAATACTTCATCTAGTGCGGCGGCGGGCCAAAATGCGCCCCCAATGATGTTTCCGCCAGTGCGTGAGTGGTCGATCTAGACCCACCAGCACTAGGATAGATTAAATTGCTATAACTTTGTGGAAACATAATGTATACATTTTTTTTATATTGTTAGAATGAGCTTGAACCCAACTTCCATAGGTTTGATTCGCCCCGGGATCTGCCAAACAAGAAATGAGAAATAAAACAGGAAAAGCGGCAGGCCGATATCGACCTGAACCGCACTAGAAAGTATTTTTAGTAGTGACGGGAGTTATCGTTAAAGAACTGTAAAATGTTTTTATTTACTTATGCCTATCTTGGAAACATGTTACGCAAAGGTTTTGGTTGCATTTCCTGCAATATTTCTTTATTTTCTTAACTTTTTTTTTTGCTTCGGTACTATTAAAGGTTTTCCGCAGTCTGTCGTAGCACCCTGCACAATTTCTTCGTTTAGCGCTAAGATGTTTTTAAAAGTTATAGATACGTCGTACACGCTCTAGAATGACCAGAGGAATGGCAGGTAATTGCCCGGAGCGCATTCAGTTAGGCACGAGATCACTTTACGGCTATACGTCCCGACAGCGCTATAAAGAATTTCGCGTTTCCTGGTAAAAAATGCCTTCCTGTGTGTTTAGGATATGTACCAACTACACTGCAACTGTTAGAGACAAGAAAAATGTGTCATTTCATTCGTCAAGTACAGTTTTTTCATTTAAAAGTAATAAAACATAATAAACGTATTTAGTTTTGGCATAACTTGGCAATGGCTGTCGCGGGTAGGCTAAAGAGCGAGATGTACTAATCTGTTTTATGCGTGAGTAAAAGAGACAATGTTAGCGCAGGCACGTGGCGGCCGGTTCCAGGGGAAGTTGGGTGAAATAACATTCATTATCCCAGATTTCTTAATTTTGTTTTATGTCAAGTAATATGCCAGATTTTTTAATTTCGTTTTATGTCAAGTAATATGAAATCTTATTGTCTAAGATTATATACAGTAATACAAAACATATAATGACGATAACAACTTTTATAACTTTTTGAATCGTTATATCTCAGAAACAGTGGCTCGTAAGAAAAAAAGTATTGATACATTTTTTATAGATAATTTTATGATCTACAATTTTTGTCTGAGGTACTTTTATGATAAAACTTACCGTTTTTCTGAAAATCGCGAAAAACAAATTTTTTTGACCTTGAGTACAATTTTTCCATACACGGGAATGATGGGGAACTTTTAAACATTGTTTATTTAACAATTTTACTTACTAATTTACGTTTTAACAATTTTACTGATTTTCAGCTTGTTGGGATTTTATGTAACTTCGAATGTCTAAATTGACCGGACTATTAAAAATAAATTTTATTTTGTTCACAATTGTTTTTATTATTTTACACTAGTAAAATCCAGCGTCCACTTTACTCAATCTCCTCTCCGGTAAGTCATGTCACGCGCTCGCACCAATGAGCGCTCAGCAGCAATCAATACGTACCGAATGATGTATATTTATCTCTTTCTAACAACAGGCAGCCCCATCATTTGTCTCTATTAGCGCAAAGTGTCATAAATATACAACTATACGTACGTATAGAGTACTCCTTGCGCCACTTTAAAATATTCTAATGTTGGTGTATAACCTGTCTATCTTTTTGAACGTCATTGGTTTAGCGCTCATTTCAAGAACATGGTCATTGTCCTTAGGTTTTACTTGATTTTCTGAAATGATTTTTTCTTGCTTAATTCCGTGTGATTTATTAAACATTGAGTTTTACCACAGAACTCGCGAAATTGAACAACTTTCCCCAGAGAACATAGGTCGAAATATGAAAAAAAAAAATTGGCCTTCCCTTACAAAATTGACAACCAGCGGATTGATTTACTACTATGGGAGGTCCAACATTTTTTTTCATACTTCGACCTATATTCTTTGGGGAAAGTTGTTCAGTTTCATGAGCACATTCACCTCCTTCAGGGTTGATACCCCCCTTCCGTTACACGGTGTATAAGGTCATTTTAAATAAAGTGAAAATATTTTTTGCGAATCTCCAAAAGCTTTAGAACAAAAATTGTTCTGTAACATGGGCTGAGTTACCCCACGAGAGGTTTTGCGCATTTGGAATTACATGTTGTATAGGTGTAGGGTAATCACCGTTGTCCTTCAAGGAGATAACTCAGTATCGCTTATACAACAACTTTCCTTATGGGACCCATGTTGAAATCTTAAAAAAATATTCTCACTTTTCATACAAAAAAATCAGATTCAGATAGTTTATTCCTCAAATACAATTTTTAATCAGTTGATCGGATCGGTTAGTATGGGAAGCCAAAATTTTTTTTTCGAGTTTACGACATGAGTCCCATAGGGAAATTTGTTGTATAAACGATACTGAGTTCCCTCCTTGAAGGACTGCGGTGATAACCCTAACAGCCTGTATATATAGGTATAAAATTATGTATATGGTGTATAATATAGTGGTAACAGGACCTAATGTCTATTTTGTGCAATCAAGTAGACCACTTAAAGCGTTATTTTTATGATAAATGCAGCTGAGTGCCCCGAAATAAGAACTCGCATTATGTGTTATTGAGTAAGTAAACAGTGCCATAACATACCATAATAGAACAGTAGTGCAAAAAACGCCAAACATTGCTCGCAGAAAAATAGCAGAGTCAGCACAAAGCTCATGCACGAAGACCATGCGCAGCCACCGTAACACTGGTAATATGTTCAAAATAATGACAATAGTTACCTGTTGCAGATGTAGAACGTCTGACGATGTTGAAACACGGAAATGTAGGAATCGCCTTCAACAATAATCTACATATGCCTACAGTGATGTTACACGTCATTATACTTACTATCAGCGCATATACTTTTTCCAGTTAATGATTGCATTAATGCCTCTGTAAATTCTTTTTTTGAAACCTTCTTATCATTTTTCACGTTGTATGTGATCCACGCGTTTACTAACGCCATGCCAAACAAATATTCCATACCCACTTTTCTGAACCATTTGAGCCCTCTTTTTAATGTAGAATAGTATGAAGACATTTGGTCGCTGAAGTCAACTCCTTTTTTGTTGTTATTATACGTTAAGACACATGTAGGCTTTTTTATATCTTCATTCGTCTTCCTATTTTTTTTTTGCCAGTGTTGACAAGCACATCTTTGTCCTCTTTGAGAGTAGATATCATTAGAAGTTGCCTTTTGTCAACCCATTTAATAACTTTAACGCCATTTTTATTCATAGCTCCTTTGATTTCACCCTTCTTCAACTTTAGTAACACTATCTCCTTAGGTAGCCCCCTTCGCTTTGAATTTAGGGTACCGCAATAACGGGTTTTTTGAGATAAGAGTTCTTCCGCCAATTCAATTGAAGAGTAGAAATTGTCTGCAATTACTACACGACATTTGTTCTCCAGCCCTTGAATGAGTTTCAGTACGGTGACTTTACCATGATTTTGTTCACGGCCATTTTCTCCCTTTCCAGAATAAATTATTGAATTATATATATACCCTTCTGGAGTGCATAACTTGTAAATTTTAACACTATACTTGTGTGATTTGTTTTTAATGTATTGTTTGAATTTCAGCCTGCCACGCCATGGTATCATTGATTCATCTATAACAATGAATTTACCTGGCGTTAATACTTCTTGGAATCTGCTGTTGAGCATATTAGCCAAATCATGAATTTTCTTCAACTTATTTGTATTGTGGATGGCTGACGAATCATCACAAAAATGCCAGAATTTCAGTAATAGCAGAAATCTATCCCGAGTCATTACAGATACAATATATTCGTTTCGATATATTGATTTTTTTGACCAATAGTCATTTATATGAGGCACTTTGTTCAGACCCATTGCGAGTAGTACCCCTAGAAACTTCCGCATTTCTATATTATTCGTAGCTTTCCATGATAATAACCGAGATTTTGTTTTTATTTTGTTATTATTTTGCTTTTCTGTGATGTATTTTAACGCATATTTATTAGTTTCTGTAACCATTTTATCTATTATTTCATTAGTTACAAATAAGGAAAAAATACCTGCAGGAGATATATCTTCTATAGGAATATTAAAAGTGCTTTCATTTAAAGTACACGCATCCAACTCAGGTGTCAAATCTGTGACAGCATCCCATTCATTGACACTATTATCCTGTGCATCTTCCTCTTCCTCTGAAACATCATTATCTATATCCGATACAACTTCACTTGCAGAATATTCATCACTCTCATCATCGCCTGTGTCACCACTTTCCTGCTCTTCATCTTCCTCCTCAGTATTTTCCGTTTCTTCCTCTCTCTCTGCATCTTCATCTTCCTCTTCAGCATTTCCTGTTTCTTCCTCTCTCTCTTCTTCTACATCTTCTACATCAACATTTTCTGTTTCTTTCTCTCTCTCTGCTTCGTCATTAAGTGTTTCTTTCTGTCTTTTTTTTTTCATTTCATTATATTTTTCATACATTTTCATTACTTTCAGTTAACCCTTGCGACATACTGTCTTCAAAAGAATAGGTGAATGTAAGTTTTGTCTTTGGATCTTTCCTTTCTATTTCATTTTTCTTTTTTATCTTTTTATTATCGTTTCTTAGATTTATCAAGCCATGATATTCGCTTTCATCTATTTCGATGCCGTGCATAAGCTTAGAAGCTGATATATTGTTTAGCGAAGGACTGCATCCTCTTGAGCTATACATACTAAATCTGTCCAATGACGATGAGCGAGGTGAAGACAATCCTTTTGATGTCTGTGGTGTAGGTTTATTTTTAAATTCTGTAATGCAAAAAAAGGTAAGTGGAATAAAATTAATCTACACTAATATTATAAATGTGAAAGTTTAGATGTATGGATGTTTGCTACTCTTTCACGCAAAAACTACTGAACGGATTTAGATGAAACTTTACAGTAATATAAGTAAAAAATTAAATAAAATATGAAATGTTGGGATATAGAGAGAGAGGGAGATATCTGTCAATAGATGCTCAGCAGAAACTATAACACTAAAAGCAAAGAAATTATTTAAATTAAGACATACCTGTTTTAGTTTCATGTAAAAACGAGACTGGTTTAAGAATATGAAATTTAATATAAAAAATATGAAATTACTGAAAACGTCCGCTGTTGACAAAAAAGTTTACTGTGACTCTTATTGTGACTTATTTAGCGAGAAAAAGGAGTGTTGGGGTAAAAGCGGACGGATTATGGTTCAATTGAAAAGATGTTCAATCCCCACGTCATTATGCGTCTAAGGCTGATATGTTGATATGTGTAGGTAGTAAATAAAACTTACCGCTTGTGCTTTGTTTTCCGTGCACATTTGTTTCCAAATTCTTTTTATTTTTCTTAGTGGAAAATATTTCTTCACTGCTGTCACTATCACTGTCAATAACTGCAGAGCGAATTACTCTATTTTCCAAAATTTGTATTTTTCTTTTATTGCTTCCCATTGTTGATAATATCGGACGCTACGACAGATCTGTTAGATAGCACAACACTAACTGGCGGGGCGCGCGCTCTGTGCGGTATCGGGTCGCCAGCTGCCTGGTGGGAGGGCGGGCCGAAATAGGCCCACTGCCGCACTCGCGGATGTTTTTTCACCGTCAGTGCGTGGTAGGTCGATAAAAGCCTGCCGTTATGTTTTGATGGGGAACAACTACGGCATTTAACGCAAGATGAAATATATATTTGTCTCTGTCGAATTTTTACAAACACCTGAGATAATCGTTTCGCACAAGCGAGAGGGACATAGTTTTCTTCGTCCGCACCAGTTCAAGTACCGCGGCAGGCCGATATCGGCCTGTTACGCAGTAAACGTGTTAACTATGAATATATAAAGCTCACAATATAATACTTGTACCAAAAAACTTAATCTCAAAAATGTCTCCGAATAGAAGACTCTTTGGCCATTTTTATCGATAACTATCTACAAACAATCCGGCAACAACACTATCGCTCGGTGACAGCGGCTTCTCAGAAACAAACTCGGATCAGTTGCTCGACCGATCCGCGTATTGTATGAAAGCGAGTGGCCTGTGTTGGTAAACCAATCCAAAACAACACGACCGATAATATTGTAATTTTTAAGTTTAAAAGAAGTAAATAGTAATGATGTGATTAAAAATTACTTACATATGAAAGGTAACGCCATCTTTTTGTAGACTTGACGTGGCAGATCTCTTTTTGCAGCAAAAAACAGAGCAATTCGGCATTTTTTAGGACGTCGATTCAGACACGCAACTAGATTTTTTCAATGAGCAGTGCGGCTGCAACTAGTTTTATTGTACGCATAGGCCAGCGTGGACTTATACTTTGACAGAGGGGAACGCCTGCGTATGCCTACTCCCCTCCGGTCCGCCGGTGGCCGTGTTGCTCTATGTAGGCAGGCATGTATTTTTGATATCTCTCGGAAATGGCTGCGGGTTTTGGGTTAGAAAGGGACAACAAGAGATATCTCGAGACGTCACCAATCTGTGGTTAGATGGCAAGCATTATGCAATAGCACAACATAAGTTTAATAAAGTGTTTGTTTTAACATGCCTAAATAAATTTAACAGTTCTATGGTAAACATTTCACAAATTTATTTATTATGCTCATCTAAATAACCCCTTTCATTTTTTTGCGTATATTACCAAACTCCCTATATACATTATTTTATTGGAGCCTAGTAGTGTAAAGAAAAGAAAGAAAGAAAATATTTTACTCAAGAACCACAGTTATAAAAAATCAAATAAAACACAATAACAATAAAAGCTAGCCTAAGCACTTACTAACTAACGTAACGTTTATATATATATATATATGTGTGTATCAAAAATATATTTATTAAAATCACAATGATCACTTTGGAACGCTAGCCTGCCTTTAAGGGTAGGTGACGTCATGCTTTACAATGTTGCTTGTTATTATCCTTCATCGACCAGGCTAGATAATGAATGTAATAACAAAAGGCCAGGTCTCAGAAAATTATATACAGGTTGTTTGATAATATACTAACAATATTCAAGAGACGGTTTCTCAAAACATAAAAAAAGACTTCTCAGAAAAAAACTACTAGTTAGGGGATACTAGTATAAAATAATCCCTCTAAGGAAAAAACGAATGTTTTATAATAATTTATGAAGTTTTTATTTTTCTGTTAATGTGTATCGAAACTAAAGTCTCTCGTCTACAATTTCTGAAATAAAGCATATGTGTCTGGCTATTATACAATTATTTGTGTATTTTACGCCGGAACCTTACGAAAGGATCATTTTATACACACATGTGTTTAAAATGATCCTCCTTATGGGGAAAAATGATCCCTGTATATGCAATATTTGTTTGATTCAAATAACTATATTATTTTTATGTATCAATTAATTTATTATAAAAAACATCATTACATGTCAGTAGGTATCATGACACAACTCGCACACGAATGGTTCTGTGTCATCTTCATCTACACCGGCACACTGATCGTGACCCCAATTCATACATTTGCAGCATTGAATCCATCCCTCCCCTCCTTTATCTTTGGAATATTTGGAGGTGCAAAACATGCATTCAGTGTCATCAACATCGTCATCCGAGTCCTTGTTATTAATTTTTTTGCTTATTTTATTAGTTTTTTTCTGTTTTGGCTGTTTATTTATTTTAAGTTTCTTACTTGTTTTGTTTTCTTCTCGCTGTTTACGTTTAAGGTCTATAGCATCTTTGCGCTTCTTTTCTTCTTCCAGATCATTTGTATAGGGACTAATGTTAAGAATTTCTGTACCAGTCTGTCTTCTTTTCATAGACCTTTTTCCGACTATTTTTGGCAGCGGCAATAAATCTTGCGGAGAGACCGTAAAAGCGTACGAAGTGGACGCACCTTCATTGATGCTCATTCTTGGGGGTGTTCTAAGTTCACCTGTTAGAGCTTGAGATTCATCAGATACAGCGTCCATCGCAACAGTAGCTTCACGTTCAAAAAGTTCTGGTAAAGGCACCTGATTGTTGACGGTTGTATTAGCAGTAACTGCGGACGCGATAGGTTCAGGCAAAAACATCTGGTCATCAGAGACCGTTCCTGTATCGGAGAATGTCGCAGGTACAATTGATCCTTCATTTTGTCCAAGTTCTTCACTTTGATCAGTAGTTTCAGCGGCGATAAAATCCGCTTCGGAAAAAACGTCAGGATTGTACGGGTGGATGCCACATTTTTTGAATCCATTAATTGCATTGAGTGGCACTGCGGCTTTAAGGTAAGCCAATGAGGCTTACCTTAAAGCCGCAGTGCCACTCAAGGAAGATTCTGCTTATTTGATGGACATTTACAACTCTACCTGGATTATTATTCATCCATCTCTCTAAAGCTTGATTGTGGTAAGTGCTTGGAGAGAACATAACACCAACATCCAGTGGCTGGAAATTGTTCGTGCAATGTGGAGGCAAGCAAAGAATAGTGACATGGTTCTCGCATGCTTTATCTATAACCTTCAAGTTTTTTGTATGAGATAAATGACCATCCAAGATAAGAAGAGCAGAGGGTCATCCTTTGTTGGTTTGACGTGGTGTAGGAAAAGGTTGAACCAGTCAGCGAATACCTCCAGTCTCATCCAACCAGACGGATTGCACGCGTGTACAGATCCAATTGGAGCACCTTCCAAGAGTGCTAAGTTCATACGGACCCTTTTAAAAATAAGCGTCGGTGGCACGAATATTCCGGATGCAGACATGCACATCACCGCTGTAGTGGTTTCACCTCTTTCTGCTGATGTTACCCTGGCCACTTGCTTACGACCTGTCTTTGCAAATGTCTTAGTATTTCTGGTTGGGACGGTACTCAGACCAGTTTCATCTAAGTCCTATGTGCCGGATATTGCTTCGATTCTTGGAAGTCATGGAGTACTCCAAAGAACTTGTCCACAACTGGTTTATTGAAAGCCTTAGCTCGGGCCGCAGAGGTGGCTTCTGGAGCCCGAAGAGTGATTTCGGGGTTACGTTTGCGAAAACCACGAAGCCATTCAAGTCCAGCCTTCCGTTTTTCAACGGAAAATGGGTGTTCAAGTTTATTTTTTTCTGCCAGTTGAAAGGCCAGGTCCATGACGTCCTTAACTGTGAGGCCCATACATCCGAGTTGCCATGTCATGAAGATGGGCTACCAGCTCTTTTTCCTCTTTTGTAAATACTGGTCGTCTACTACCTAATATTTTTTCAGATCCAGTAGCTCGTTTATTGGTGCCTTTGGCTTTTATTTTTAAAGCCATGATGGGCACTCCATGGTTTCTTGCAGTAGTTTTAAATGGTTTGCCTTCTTCTACGTCCCTCAAAGCCGCTGCCATCGCCTCTGCTGGCCAACTTTGGCGGTTTGTCTTTCGTTTATAAACACGTGGCATCTAGAATAAAAAAATAATGTGAGGTGGGTAAAATGACCCCGGGATCATTTTATACACACCATAAATAATCATTTTACCCCAAACGGTATTTTTTCCATTCGGATCAAAACTTATCCTCCCACGACACAATGCAAAACAAAACAATATGAAATCGAACACTTAAATGACACTTTATCACTGGTGTAACATAGCTAATAACATAAAAAAAACATAAACACTTTTTACAGGGATGTCAAAACACCTTAGAAAAAAACAACGATTTTCAATTAACTACTAATAATTTTAGACCCGCGTGAGCGCGTGTTTCGCCATTACTGTCTGTGTGAATTTGACATCTACTGAACGTAATGCATAGGTAATTTTATAGATGGCGTTGGTAGATTCGTCCAAACAGAAAGGGATCATTATATAACTTAAAAGATCATAAAACTTTAAAGAAAATCGACTAGGTTTAGGTGATTAATTTGATATAAAACTTACTGCCTACTCTTGGCCGACTTATCTTAGTGTGCACATACATTATAAATGGACTTTAACACTGGTTTATCTTTAAACAAAACATAATCTATATACGCTGTCACACTCATACCCAAACACTACGATTTTGTGTGTCGCGTGTAGTAGGTATATGGACAATAAATACTATAATACACATACAGCAACTGTGTAGAGACGAAATCAGATATTTATGTTTATCATAAAAATATTCGCCCCAGCCATCACTGCCAACTTGCATTTATTTCTCATTTATTATTCAGAAATAAAATTGACAAAATAATACATGTCACACACTCATCAACTACAACTCATCACAATCATGCATGATGCTTACTTTTATTTTATTTTATTCCGAAAACAAACAGTACTTATATCTTATAAGAAACAACTTTAAACACTTATTACCATTTAGATATAACAAGTAACATGGTCATTGAGATATTATATGCGAAAACATGTTTCGCATATAATATCTAAATGAGCTTGTTTGTTTAGCTAAAAAAAATTCAAAATAAAAGAAAGGTAAAAAATAATATATACCTAAGTAAAACCATAAAAATTTCAATAAAATTCAAAGTGAGAAATAAACAGTTATTCAACCAATTCAAGCCAGTGTTTCAAAAGAGCGCTCTTAAATTGCGAGGGATTTAGGTTAAATAAATCTAACTCAGGAAAGTCAACCAGTTTATTGTTATAGCAGATCTGATAAAGAAGGAGTTTTGCCGATAGTTTGTCATACAGAGAGGAACATAAAGGGAAAGAAAAGGTATCCTTACGGTTTTTGTTGGGACCCGTAACCGTATCATGGAAAGAAGGTGTGGAGAATCAATGAGAGACTGCAATTTTTACCAATATTGAAATATCCAATATCTTTCTTCTTTCGTGGAGTGGAAGCATATGTTGCCTTTTGCATCTCGACTCATAATCTATAACATATGTTTTACACTCGTACTGAATAAATCTCATAAACCTACGCTGTATGGATTCTAGTCGATTTATTTAAACATCATACTGTGGATTCCAAACTTGTGAACCATATTCAAGGATGCTGCGCACAAATGAACAGTAGGACTTAGACAATTTTGATATTAGAAAATTGAGAGCAAGATCTTATAACGAATCTCAATGCCTTATTCGGTTTTTTCGCAGTATGATCTATGTGTTTCTCATATGATAGCTTGGAATCATGAATTATACCAAGATCTCGAACTTCATCCACACGCTCAATTCAGAACCTTTAAGGGTATATCTATGCTCTACTAAATTTAATTTACGAGAAAATATTATTGAATAACATTTGGAGACGTTGAGATCAAGATTTTTTTTTTGCAGTACTTTTCAAATCTGACAAGATCTTGTTGTAATAAATGAAAGCCATTAATTGTGGTAATTTGTATAAATATCTTCATATCATCGGCGTAAAGTAAAAATTTTGAGTGTAAGAAGTAAGAGTTTTTATCATTTATAATTAAGTTATATAGCAAAAGCCCAATTATGGATCCCTGGGAAACACCCGAAGGTACAGTATGCCATACAGAGGCAAAGCCATTCAATGCAACAGCCTGGCATCTATTTTCTATGTAAGAAGTGAACCATCTCAATAGACTGCCATGAATTACCGCTAACAGAAGCTTTTGTAAAAGTATTTTATGGTCGATTCGATCAAAAGCCTTACTATTGTCAGTAAATATAAAGGGTCTTTCAACAAGGACGGGTCGATGTTAAAATTGAATAAAACAAGATGTGTGTGAGATATTAACGAAATTTATTTTTTATTTAAAAGGCCTATTTATGCCATTATGGATGGAATATGACATCGTTCAAATGTCCGCCGCGGCTTCGTATGGTGGCGCGAATCCGAGAGGTCCAATTTTTAATGACTCTGCTGCATAGATCCGGCTGAATCCGAGCGATGGCCTGCGTTATGTTGGCTTTCAGGGCAACGGTTGAATGTGGTTTATTGGCATAGACCTGCGACTTCAGAAAACCCCACAAGAAAAAGTCTAGCGGAGTCAAATCACACGATCTTGGTGACCAATTCACGTCACCTCTGCAAGAGATAACTCTACCCTCAAACCGTTCATGCAGAATGTCGATTGTGTCGTTCGCTGTGTGGCAAGTAGCGCCATCTTGCTGGAACCACATGTCGTTCACGTCCATATTGTTCAATTCAAGCCAAAAGAAATTGTTTATCATTGATCTGTAGCGCTCGCCGTTGACGGTGATGGCCTCACCAACGTCGTTTTCGAAGAAGTACGGACCAATGACGCCGCCACACCAAAATCCGCACCAAACAGTAACTTTTTGTGGATGCATTGCCACCTGGTGAACCTCATGTGGGTTATGGTCTTCCCATATACGGCAATTTTGCTTATTAACAAAACCATTCATCCAAAAATGTGCCTTGTCGCTAAAGATAATTTTTGGCCAAAATCGGGGTCCTCTTCCAAGCGTTCCGATGCCCATTCAGCGAACACACGGCGTTGTCTATGGTCATTAACTTTGAGCTCTTGGGTCAGTTGGATCTTGTACGGATGCAGACCCAAGTCCCGACGCAAAATTCTCCAAGTTGAGGTCTGCGAAAGGCCGAGTTCTTGAGCACGGCGAGAAATCGACTGCCTCGGAGTCTCCTGAACACTCTCACGTACAGCGGCGATGTTCTCGGCCGATCTGGCGTTCCTTTGACGTAAAGGTGTTGGTTGGTTGTTTACCGAACCGGTCGTTTTAAATTTAGTCACCAATCGTTGGAGAGTGGACTTTGAAGGGCCACCGCGTCTGCCGTAAAATGGGCGCAATGCGCGCAACGTTTGCACTAACGAACACTCATTTTGATAATAAAGTTTTATCATTTGCACATGCTGCTCAACCGTGTAACTTGCCATGGTGATTTGGCATCAGTGACTGAATAAGAAAAAACAGATTTGACAGATGCCGCCAAAACAAAATGGCCGCCACAGATTATTAACATCGACCCGCTCTATTTGAAAGACCCTTTAGCATTTACTTGTCCACCAGCATCCATACCTGCAGTAGTAAAGTCGATAAATGACAGTAAGTTGGACGTGGTCGACCGATTTTTAAGAAATCCATGTTGTTCAGGAATACAAGAGCTTGACTGTAAACCTGCGCATAGACCAGTCGTTCCAAAACTTTAGCAAAAAAGCATAATTTAGAGATAGGTCTATAATTTTTTACCTCATATTTTTTACCACTTTTGTGAACCGGAGTTATAAACACAGATTTCCATATACAGGGCACTTTACCCTCTTTAAGAGACCGCTGATACAACATTGTAAATGGTCCGGTTAAGTTTTCAGCACAATTCACAATAAATACAGGCGGTATTTGATCTGGACCAGCGCCCTTAGTTAGGTCTAGTGATTTTAGAAGCTTAAATATTAAATCGGGATGGACAATAATCTCACCTATGGTGGTTGTGTAATTTATAGAATCAATTTCGGTAAATAAGTGGTTATCATTTTGTTCGGATGGAGAGAGAAAATTTGAATGAAAGTACCTAGAAAAAACATTGCATATTTTTTCAACAGTGTCAGCTGATTGCCCTTCGTACGTTAATGTAGAGGGGAGAGCGTTAGAACCTTTTTTACTTGATTAAATGAAGATCCAAAATAATTTAGGGTTCTTAACTATTGCGTCCTCAGTCCTTTTAATATATGCCAGGTAACAGTCTACTTCGATAGCCTTAGCTCGTCTAAGCGTTAATGTCTAGTCTAAGTAGAGTTAATGTTTCATAATCTGACGTGTTCCCATAGGTACGATATTTTCGTAGGTATTTATGTTTCCCCTTGAGGATTTTTTAAGGCATGTAATATACAATGGCGGAAACGTGGATGAGTTGATGTACTTAAAGGGTATATGTTTATCAATTAAATCGTTCAGGCATCTGATAGAAGTAATCAAGAGTAGTTTCGAGTGAATTATTGAACAGGTAGTCCTCCCAGATAATCGCGTTTAATGATGAGTTGATTTCCTCATAATCTCCAGACTCAAATAATATTTTTTTCTGGGATTTCATTTAAGAGGCTCGTAAAGCTTAAACAACAATTAAGGGATTTATGATTATCGTCTTCCGGAACCAAAGGATCCTCACAAGCAGTTACAGATAGGTCTGTATTACTAAATACCAAGTCTAAGATCCTATTCTTTGAGATATTTCGGCATAAGTTAAATTGGTTCAAGCTGCACTCGAGGAGGGTATCAAAAAGGTATATTTGCGTATCACCTGTTATACCTGAGAGCTGAAAGGAACACCCGTCATCAGTCCAGTCAACTTCGGGCATATTAAAATCTCCCATTATTATGAAATCATCATCTGGATTACAGTTAACTAAAATCGACAAGTTGTCTGCAAAGTTACGCAACTGGGTATTATAAGAATCACCAAGATTTTCTTCACAGAGATGAAGAGTACAGACGTGTAGTTTACTTGTGGATCCAGCTTTATTTTTATAAGTAATCGTGACTCATAGGTCCTCTGCAGTGGAGGCCCATTCCGGGCGATCTACTGCTGTAAGCTCATGATGCTCAGCTAAAAGAACCTGCCCACCCTTTGTTTGTTTTGTTTTTATGTAATCTCTATCCCGGCGCCAAACCAGGTATCTATCATCAAAAAGTTCGCTATCGCCAACACTATCTAATAACCAGGTTTCTGTCAAAGAGATAACGTCATATGCATTTAGAAGTAAGTTACGTTTAAACAAATGGGTTTTAGTTCGCAGCCCTCGTGTATTTTGATAATATACGTTAAGAGAAGCCATCATTATATACATCATTGCAAAAACTAGAGCGCAACTCTTTATTACAACATAACAATCCAGAATCAACCACAGCATGATAAATACAAACAAAATTACGAGCTTATTTCCCAGCAAAAGTGCAAATTTAATCTTATAAAGGTTATTATTTAAGCAATGGGTAAAACAAATTAGGCAAAATGCGAAGAATTCGCGAGTATAAAAGTAGACTGATACGTAATTAAAATTAAAATTGAGGTAGACTTATAATGCAACAAACTAACGCAAGCCGTTACTAAAAGGCTCAAGTTAGCACAAGCGCAAGCGCTAATGGTCATTGCGTAGTGAGGTGAATATGCGCGAGCGAGCGAAAGTTGAATAAGCGGCGGCCACAGTCTTACCTGCTTTGCAGTTAACTGGTTGACGAGCTCATTGTATGTCATACGATCGGCTGGCAAACAAAAGACTCCGGACTTGAAAATGGTTCTCAAACTGTTTACAAATGTTTTAAGTAAATTATGAAAAAGTGATATGAATAATAAAGCTACGCTGTTATCTTGAGCAAATCTTTTTCGCCTCTTATAAAAAATATGGGCGATGTGTCTGATTTCCTGGCCATAATCTTACAATGTTTAACTCATATGAACGGGAAGTTTTTCTCCTTAGCGAGCAGCCTTGCCTTGCCTAAAATGGTTTTATTGGCCTATGTGAGGTGGTCGTTTACATAAAAGTTTGCTGCCGTTGAATATCCCAAATTAGAGAGATTTAGTTGCTTACATTTGCGTGACGATGCGATGAACTCTTCCTTTCTGTAGCGGCTGTTAAACGCTATTATTATAGGTTTTTCAGCATTGGAAATGCGAGTAGGTATACGTGCTTTATAATTTATTTCTTCCTTTTTGACAGCGAAACCACTCAGGTTTCCGATGTTCTGAGCTATCTCGTAGAGGTTTTAATTTTTCTTTTGTGGGATACCTCAGCCCATTGATCTCTATCTTGAAGTTCTCGATTTCGTCTTTCTACCTCCGTCTGCAGCAGGGAAACTTGATAAGCAACTTTCTCAACCGAGATAATTCTTGACTCTAGGGTATTTACCTTCTCAGAGAATTTGTTGATTAGGTCATGCGCCATATCTAGGGACTCTTTGAGGCTGGTTAGCTCGGACATAATCGACTTTACATCCGCCACTAACATGGCTAAAGGCGCAAGGTCAAACGTGATCTAGTCGAGTTGATCTTGAATTCTGTCCAGTTGAATGGGCTGAGGGGAGAGTAAGACCGGAGAGGGAGAAGAGCCAGACTTACATATTGGACAGCGCCAGGTGTTCTTTCTGTTTTCACCGAGTCTTCGATAGTCAGATTCGGATACTCCAGAACACTGGAAATCGTAATGGAGTTTGCAAACACTGCAAACTGGTCCGATCCGCAGCTGGCACAAGTGAACATCGTAAAGAAAGTTTGAGTAACACTGGTAATTTAATTTAAACAAACGAGCGTGCGTTCTCGAGAGAGGCCGGACGGCTAATGCATTAATTTATCACCACTGCTGCCAGATGAAAAAATCTAATCAGCGCTAACAGCGGTGCACTAAGCGCTAGATTCGAATATATTCACGAGCCATTAAAGCGCTAAATCGGCTCAAACGAGTCAATAAAGCGCTAAGTTCGAACTTTTAACTCAGGCGCTTTTTAGACGATCAGTGTGATTAAATAATCGCCCATACTAAACATGGGCTCTTAAAACAATTCTGATAAAGTTTTGGAAGCGAGACGCAGATTGCGACTTGTATAAACTCATCTCGTTTACGGCTCCGTTGTTTTGCTCTATGTGTTTAGTATGGTAGATTGTGTAATCACATTGATCGTGGAAAAAGCGTCATACGCACGACAAAAATAAAATACGAAGTTATTGTAGTGAAGAACAACTTTTTATTACAATAATAAAATTTAGAAGAGAAAATATAATAATATTATTCTATACCTACAGTTTGGTTATAGTAAAGTCAACTTTAAGTAATAAACAAGTAAAAAAAAGTTAAAATTTTTCTTCCATCATAGACTCGAGGGTCCAGGCTGGTTAGGTTCAGTAGTATTTACTTTATATTTTTCGGATGATCCTATCGTACTTAAAATATCAGCTGGTAGTTGATAATTATAACAGTTGCTGTTAACCGCGGTTAATCCTGTTCTTATAAATAGGATGGCGTTAATAGTTTTTAAATGCAATGCATTTCGCAACTTGCTTTTAACCACATTCATTAAGCTGAACACCCGCTTAATATCAGCATTTGAATGTGGCAAACTCATTATTTTGTCGCGACATTGAATAAGTTGAAGTGGCAATGGGCAGGCCATATAGCGCGCAGAACAGATGGCCGATGGGGCCGAAAGGTTCTCGAGTGGAGGCCACGGACCGGCAAGCGCAGCGTAGGACGTCCACCCACAAGATGGGCAGACGACTTGGTAAGAACCGCAGGTCGGCGTTGGATGCAGGCCGCTTCTAACCGCAGTTCCTGGAGATCAATGAGGGAGGCCTTTATCCAGCAGTGGACGTCCTACGGCTGATATGATGATGATGATGATGATTGAATAAGTCTTTATATGGACAACAGCCAGCTGCGTTCCTCGACTGTTGAACTTCTGTCCAGAACTTCACCGTATCTTCGGTATTTTCCCAGTTCTGTAGGATAACAGTTTGTCACTGCTGAATAACATTATCCATATTTTCTGTGTAACCCAGACTTTCCAAAACTTATAAAATTAACTTATAAAGTTATCAATATTTCTGTTTGGTTTTAAAATGACGGAAACAGATAATGCCATAGAGTTTTTAAGTAGTTTTAAATTTTCAGGCAGTTTTTGTTGCAGCTCATTTATTAGTTTAATAATAAAATCAACACATCTGTTCTTCATTGCATTTTTTTCATCCTCATTTAATGAAGACTCGTTCATCTCTTTCTCAAATAAATAACTAAGGTGTGGTGACATAGACAGATGTTCTTTCACATTAATGCTTTCGAATTGCATTCTCGGTTGCGCTATTATTATTTTCGTGCACATGTTTCGTATCAAATCATGTAGCGTATTGTAGAGCAGACATGGGTCAGAAGTTTTGTTTTCAAAAGTTTTTATTGCCCCTTGTAAATTATTAAGTATTCCACACAAAAACTGTAAATATATTTTGTTTCTTTCATCGTTGTACATGTTATATAATAATTCGGCTTGGTAGCAATTTTCACGAGTTCTCATTAATTGAAAGTGTAATTTTAGTTCTATCCATTGACTTAAGATTCTAGTTACCGCGGGTTCAATTGACAGCCATCGTGTATCACAAGCTTTTAAGATCTTAAGTGGCTCCTCTGCACAGTTCATCGCTTCATATATTTTTTATATTCGTTTTTTCGTTTCGGTGAAAGCTTGAACCAATTGTAAGTTTCTCTTATCATAAATTCTATATTTCTTGGCATAGTCTCACATGACGCATGTGACACTGCCAATTGAATCGAATGGCAGACACATCTTATCAACACTAGATTGGGTAATTTAACACGCGTGTACTCCAGTCATTACCGAAGCATTATCCGTTCCGATTCCAATTAACTTGCTTTTATCAAGTTAAAAAGCTTCAAGTTGTGCTGTTAACGCCGAAACTATTCCTTCGGCATCTGCAGATTCCAATTCAACCAGCCCTAAGAATGTGGAAACTATTTCGTTGCGACTGCTGCTAAAATATTTAACAACAATACCGAGATATTTTCGAACAGAAACATCAGTAGATTCATCTATAATCAAGCTATACGAATTATCACCAATATAATTTCTCAAAGAATCTTTAAAATGAGGTGCTAATACTTCCTGAATTATTGCTGTACATTTCGTTCGGTGCAATTTCATTTCTGTAGTAGCCTTCGAATCCGAAAATTTATTCTTACTCAATTCGGTAAGGTGATCAATTGCTTGTATAGCTGTGTGTTCTGCAACATACATTGAGAGAGCACCTTCAGCCTCAACACAGAGCTTATCGACGGGTTTTTGCAGCATTAAAGAGATACCTGTTTGTTTTTTGTCAAGAAGAGGTTTCGCCTGCTTCTTGTGATGAACTGAATCACAATGTCTCTGGATATCGCTTAATATGGCAAGAAAATTCTTCCTACAATACAAACACATTGCCCTTGTATCATCTCCAGGCACAGGTTTCAACCATTGTTTAAAGTTGGGCGATTTCTCCCATTCGACTTTAGATCTTTATATGTACACAGTTTTTTTTTGATAATGGTTCATCCATTTCAAAAGAGTTAACCAACACAACACTATGAAACCCTCACAAAAGTAACTAATAAATCAGTGCTTAAAACGTTATTTCTAAACTTGAACTTCAGTGCGTTCACATAGACAGAATGAAAATGAAAGAAGCAAAGTCAATCAACCAAACATGAAACAAACCGTACTTAATGTTCATGGGATTCCCCATGCTCTATTGGCATATTAAAACCCAGCTGGCATAGAGCACAAAATTGAACATAGACAATAATTTTATTCTCCACGGAACAAATAGTGCTGCCATATTAAAAATTAAGAAAGCGCTAAATTATCCGTTAGGCGCTAAAACTATCAAGTGCCCGCTGAACATAGCAAAAAAGCGCTAGATCTAGCGCCGAAAGCGCTAAAATGGCAGCACTGTTTATCACCCAAAAAAAGTTAGTTACCTTGTGATATTTTGCATATATTCCTGCAACAACCGAGTGACTCAAAACTTGAGCAGCAAGTTTAACTTTAATTTATTGCTTACAATTTGGGTTCAAATGCTCTTGTTTTAGGCACTGAGCAAATACAAAGTTTGGATTACTGTTGTCTATTTCATAATTTTTTTTAATGTGGCTCCATTTTGCAATACCTGGAAAAAGAGTATAGAGTAGGTGTGTTTAATTTTCAATGAGTTTATATTATTATTTTTTCCAAATGCAAGACAACTGCAGAGGCCTTTATTTTTCCACATCAAGTTAGTTTACAATTAAAGAATATATGTCTCGAATTTCAAAATTTAACAGTTTTCTTCATCTTACCAATTCCTTTGCTGCTTCCAATAGATGTTTGACATTCAATACTTACTACTTATATACTTCAGGAATAAATTCCTGAAGCATTTTAGCAAATGTGGTGTGTCAAAAAAGAGTAACATCTCATGATTTCCAATATTTATAGTTGGATTCTCCACCGATGCACCTAATATGGCAAGTGCTCTCTTATAACTCCATCTAAATCACAGACTGTGGCAAAAATTCGCAATCCAGATTCGAAACATTGTTGCAATACCTGAAACGAATATATCGTCGTTGCAAATTTAATATCTCGTATGTGTAAAATGTAACTAGCCGAAAAAAACGATAAAAACTACCCACCGTTTTTTTACAATAAAATCTTAATAATTCATTAAGTGAAATGAAACAAGAAAATTAGTAAAACTTTATGGTACAAAAAAAACTTAGCTATACTTAATAGTTTTCTAATAAAAAGGTCTTTTTTGGAAATAATTACACTTAAGTCATTTTGATTGCCATTTTTTGCCACATGAGAGTTTTTGTTACAGGTAATCAGTATAAATAAAACAAAATAATAAGATACGATAAAGTTTATTAATGAATATGGCACAAACTTATATCACGTTTCAGTATTATTAAGAACAAAAGTAATTGTGAAAATAAATTAAAATTTTAAGAAGGTAGGTACGGTAAGGCTAGGTACCTACTTAGTTACATAAAATGCCAACAAAGTAGGATTAAGTTCCAGGCTCAAATGAAATTGCATCGTAAAACGGATGGTAGTCCTTGTCGATAACAGCTTTAAGCTCTTGTAGATGCTTGTATTTGCTTTCAGTGATTTTTAGTTTTTCCAAATACAAACGTTGTGGCAGCGAGTTATTAATAGTAGCCCTTCGCTGTGGAAGGATGGTCCATTCGTTGTTGTGTCGTAATTTGTAGAGCACAGATCCATCTGAACAATATTTCAGGCCTCTAATATCTACAACAACCGCATCCCCTTTCTTTTTTCCCGGTCTTATCGACTTAAAGTTCGATTTTATATTTTCGTAATTCAAGAAGAAGTCATAATGAATGGATTTGACATCGTAAGGGTTTCTCGGACGAGCCTGCTGCATTCGTGTTATGTAGTCGCTAGGTGCGTAAATAGGCGTAAATTGATGTACTGTTCTATAGTTGAATGCACGCTGTCAACCTCCATCATAGTGTGACCCTTTTCCAAGTACAACTGCTCAATGATCATGTTGGTTCTCTGAGACAGATCACTCAAAGCGCTTGATAAAATCCTGTTTCGATTTTGGTGGCCACACTCATCACATATAATTATGACTCTTTCTGTTTCTGTTGGCAAATTTAATACGTAATCGACCAAACAAGAAGTAAACTCGTTAGCCGAGACCCCGCCATCAGCTTCGTGCCAAAAGTAAAGAGTTACTTTCTTGGTTCTACATTCATAAACTGTGAAATTATGACACTGTAATTTAAGCTTGTAATATAAAGCGCTGGCCAACAGCTTCGGTGCTAGCAAAACACTCTGTACATCCACTGTTATTACTACTACACTATCATTGACCATAGCAATAGCATCCATTTTTGCTTGACGAGCTTCATTTTTTTTGAGAATATGATCATCATACTCCAATTGGGAAATATTATTCGCTTTAAAGCTGCAGCACGTATCACACTGGTCTTTACGTAAATGGTGGATAGCTATGTTTTCTCGGTCCAAAATTTTTAGAAAAGTTGGTCTGTTTGCAGCGTTCAAATTAATTTCTTTACACCAGTCAACGAAAACCTCATGCATGTGTTTCTGAGATCTAAATGTCGACTCAACATACAGCGTATTGGAACTTGCTCGGCAATAATGACTAGGTACTTTTGGGGCCAAGTCAATCCACGTCTTTACTATCTTCGTTAGAGGAGTGGTATACTGCGATAAAGGGGCTCGATTATCTACATTTCGAGTGACTGGAACAGAGTTTTATGTGCTCAATGGGTTTTCTGTACTTGGATCACGAATAGGTGAGTCGCTACAGACAACATCACTAACCATGTCCAATTCATTAGTCCAGCGCCTAAAACTATCCTCACCAATAGCAAGTGTATTCAGAAAACATAATCTACATACTCTCACCTTAGTAGATCCTTTATCGCTTCCAGTCTTCCAGAAACCTTGTGTTATTTCTCCTCAATGATAATAATGGTACATCCTCCTCACTTTCAGATACGGACATTTGTCTAGGTAAAGCCCAGTGTGGGTCTTCTACGCTATCATCGCTACAATATGGCTGAATCGCATCTAGATCAAGCAGCGATGGCCTGTACGGTGGTGATTTCGTTGACTCATCTTGGTATTCATATACTACCCTATCACTTACCTGATAGGGATCATGTGGAGATGCACGCAAGATAGCTTCTGTAGACAACACCAGAGAAGTTCCTTCAGTATGGCTATTTTCTGGTAAATTAGCCGATGCAGGTAATGGAAACTGAGGCGATGGTGACAACTGTTCGAATCGGTTAGACAAGGTGGCATGTATGAAAGCTGATGTAGTTATTGCCGAGGGTATTTCATCATTATCGCTACTGTCTGGTTCTACGGCTATTGCGCGTAGTGGTGTCAAAAGTGAGGGTGACCACATTACCAAATTATCTGTCTCAACCTCAAACCCCAGATCTCCAGGCGTAATCAGGGAATGGTTTGGCTCTGGAGAATGTGAATTCTTCAACGTTAAATTGACATTTTTAGTGGGAGATACAGGTCCAGGTATAAAAACATCAGGTCGCGAGATAGGTGAATTCCTTGAAATTTTATCGTCGTATATATTGACAGTAGTTCCAGGT
Organism: Philereme vetulata; assembly: GCA_918857605.2. Taxonomy (NCBI): domain Eukaryota; kingdom Metazoa; phylum Arthropoda; class Insecta; order Lepidoptera; family Geometridae; genus Philereme; species Philereme vetulata. The sequence goes on from OU975446.1 coordinate 4,282,615, forward strand.
TTTATCACTGAAACACGAGGCGGCGAGGAAAGCGAATTTTTCGAAACAAAGTTCCCGTTTTTGGCACTACACTCAGGTTTTAGCACTAAATTCAACAGCCGGTATCCCCGGCTACTTTTTATGTTCATATTAATTGTTGTAGGTCATTAGCACACTAAAGGATAACTTAGAAACCACTCATTTAAAGTTTTTACAGCGGGTTACTTCTTTACGCGCCGCAAGTAGAAGTGTACTGATACATTATTTTGTTTCTATCTCACTCGAAAGCGCGCAGGGTACAAATACATCGCGTTCTTTTATAAAGAAATTACGCGCGAAACTAGATCAAACCTGTCAGGGGCTCCCCACATAAGAGTTTTTGTGTTACAATTATTTGAAAACAAAGACCTCTTATGTGTATACAGCGCACATGAGAGATTTTGATGGACAATAAAATGTAAGGTTACACATGGGATAAATTAACTTTAAAGCATATCTCACTCAAACAATAAGATATTCACATAAGAGTATTTGCAGACGGTGGCTCATTTAAGTAGCCAACCAAAAAAAAGAAAAAGTGATTTTCACCAAAAATGTCACATGAGAGATTTTGAATTTACAACGACGATATGCTCTTTAGGACAATATTCAAACACAATATATACGACAATATTAAGTGGTGTTGTCGCAACCAATGAGGACAAATCAAATTATTTTATTGTGTTACTGCAGGTACAAGTATGATGTGGTACATAAATGATAATTGGTTTCACTGCATACCTATTTAGGTGTATCATAATTATAGGTAAGTTTTAAAAAGATTATACAATTTACCATATCAAATTAATTCATCAAAAAAGAATTTTAACTAAAACAAGCCAATGAATGAAGACAATGAAAATCACTGAAAATCTATGCTTACCTCCTTCATTATAACTGCCAATCTATCTGCAGTCACCGATCGAAAGTAAAAGGCAACTGGTTGTTTGACTTTTTTCCTAATGCCTGCTATCATAAAGACAAGACCATATGATGCTACTTATGGCATTCTTCCTTGTCCTGCGTGATCTTGAAAACCTTCAAATTAGATTTTATTGGATCTTCTCCTTCATTATAATAAAGGTTCTTTTTAATTGACATATTATCTTAGGCTTTTCAGTTTTCATCGACTTTTTCTTTAACACATTAAAAATTTGTTTATTTATGCCAGTACTTAAATTCAATTTCTTTAATATAGATTTTAATGTGCTTGGAGCTGGGAGACAAATTAATCTCCTTAATAATTTGTAAGCAGATGGTGACTATTTGTAGAGCCTCAGAGCTACAATTTTGAACTCTGTACCCCATCTGCAGGCTTCTGCTTTTCTTTTAAAATTCTTCATTTGCCCTTGCAACAATAATGTAAATGTGGGCGAAAGTTTGCTCTTCAGAAGTGCATTAACTAAATCATGTTTACAAATCTCATTCATAAATGACTTGTTTTTCAAATTTTTAATAGTTTTTTCCAGTCTTTATACTTTGTTCAAGTATTTTTTGCACTTTATGTACATATTTTTCTTAGCATCTGGAAGCTCAGCAGGATCTCGAAGAGCAGGAGGTTTAGACTGGTTTTCAATAGGTACCATTATGCTGTCATTTAGTAAACCACTTTCTTGCGGTACTGAAACTTGAGTAGACAGCTTTGTTGTAGCCTGATTTGTATTTAGTATATTCACATTTTCTAGTAAAGGTTGTAACATTTGGGATGGACCAGCTACAGGTTGTCACGTAGCCAATGATTCAGGGTTGTCCAGAATAGAGCTTGTCAACATCTAAAATCAACGTCTTGATTAGTACCTATAACCATTACTTTTACGAGCTTAATACATATATAAGTTATAAATCTATATATATAAAAATGGATGTTGGTATGATATAATGTTGGCCTTAAGGCCCATTTACATGATGCCATTTTATTGTGCATACAAAAGCAATAATTGAATGCAATAAATTAAGCGCAATAATTGACCTTCAAGAATTGTAAGCAACTGTTTAGACGCGGATACATAATTAAAAAAATTTGTGCAATTATTGAATGCAAATCTTGACAAGAAATAATTGCAAGTGTCTTTTTTACACCAATACGATTATGTTAAGATACTATTGCTTTCAAGTCTTGACTAGTCTAAACACCGACTTGTACGTGCGTGTACCTTTTACTCGTGCGTTGCTTCAAGTATTGCACTTATTTGCTTTGGCGAATTTTTTTTTCAAGTGTTAAACGTTTTAAGAAGAGATGTGTTTATTAAAAAAACATCAAAAAGTGATAAAATTCAGTTCTGCTGATTTAATAAAGTTTGAGATTTATCACAGTCATGCCTGTTTATGTGATACTGAGAATGTAAATTACAAGAATCGTGATGCACATAATGGTGTTCTACCTATTGAGCAGCATCAGCATTTGAACAGAAATTTGGAGTTGAAGGTCTCGGACCTAAGGAAATAACATTTGCGTATGAAGAGAAAGTTGCTTACCATCAGGCGAGATCGTGGTCAAATGCAAGCCTATAATGTATATAAAAAAAAGATAGAAAACAATTGACTACAAATAATGCATAAGAAATTATTGTATGTGCTGTTTATACCAAGAACACTTTTGAATGGAAAAAATTCCTAGTAGAGCAAGAATGTGACATGTTGATTAGACGCTGCCAGTCATGTATTGCTTTAATATTTTTGTATGCATCACATTGTTTGTATGCAAGTATCTTGATGCAAGATACTTGCATCGTGTACATGGGCCTTAAAGGATTAATTCATTATTTGTGTTTACTATGGGACTAACAAGGCAAGGAAGAAAAACGGAAGATGGACGAGGGCAGTAACCGAGTGGTGGTCGCAAGAAGGGCGCAGACCAGTTGACAGACCACCAGCCAGATGGTCGGACGACATCGCGAAAGTTGCGGGAAGACAATGGATGCGCTTGGCACAAGACCGGAGAGAATGGCATGATAACGAGGAGGCATATACCCAGCAGTGGGTGGATGTGGGCTGAGATGATAATGATGATGATGGGACTAACATAGTCGCTATGCGATCAAAGGCCCTAAATTAAATTTGAATAAAAAAATATGATGTTGATAAATTCCAACACCGTTTAACCGATCACCATGAAAATTGACACATGTATATATATATTATATGGAGAAGGTTTGTAGAACATGGGGCACAGCTGGCTAAGTACAAAATTTATCAATAGTTGTTAGTGTTTTGCATGATCCTTGTTATATATATTTCACTAACCTTGTCATTTTCCTCAGTTGTTGCTGCACTTTTAAATAGCCTTCTGAGAGACTCATCAATGAATTATGACTTTTTAAAATGTTCGTTACATAGCATTTTATGCTAAGAGAAAAGCTTCATTTGTTATTCCGGTGAGTACCATAAACCATCGGGAAAGCAATATTTTCGTGTGTACGGGTGTGCGTGTGCGCGCGGAATTGTAGACACGCGCCGTCGTTTGCTCCGCATAATTGAATCGAAATTAAATGTTAAAAGTGACTTTTGTGTGTTGTGCTATGCAAAATCGTGTACTACAATAATAATACTGTGTTTTTAAAGTACAAGTGACTCTGTTTATTACTGGTTGGAAGTGTTTTTCCCTAAAACTAAATTTTTTGTTCAGTTGTGAATCGCACTCACACTAACAAACCACGATCGCGCCGTGCGGCGGGAACCTGCCCAATAACACAAACAGCGCTTTGACGCTACATCACAGCGCTTCATAAACCGTGACTGTTAGACGCAACAAGCTGTCGTCGCTTTTGAGTGTTAGCGGCCTAGAGATTCGCATTGCATGATTAAATAATAATAACAAGATGTCTTCGATTGCTTCCAAAGTCTGTGGGAAATGTAAACAGATAGTAAAAGGACGAAATTTTTTGCTATGCACGGAATGCAATTTGTACTTTCACATTGAGTGTAAAGGCTACGAGAAGCGGTATTATCTCCTGGAACCTGACCGAAAGGCGAAGTGGAAATGCGATATTTGTCTTAAGAAAAATTATAATGCGAAAAACAAAATTGCTGGAAAGGCGCTGTCGGAGTCGGTACCGAGTTCCGCATTGAAGAATAAAGACGTAGAATGCTTCGTAAACTCGAAGAAATTCGGAATATCCAGTATAATTCCAGCTTTGAATCTTCCTGAGTGCGAAGAAGAGGTCATTGACCCCTATGTGAATGTAACTTGTCGAAAAAACTCTACAAAGCGCAGTAGTGTCTGTTCTGATGAAAAATGAAGAATAAAGTTAGAAGGGGCTCAACCCGGATTAGATATTGGATTAGAGGCACCTGGTGGTATTTTCGCCGAACGTCTGGAGTTTGCTTCGGAGTGGTGAGGCGGGCTTCGAGCTGCGCAGGCGTGGTCTTTAGCGTCTCCCGAGGCAGGAAGCAGGTCGCCTGTAGAACCGGCTCGTGGCGGTCGACTTGTGAAACAATGTTTCAGCTGTACGGCGACTGAGAAATACACCACGCTTCTCCTTGGCTCCAGTGGATTAACTTCGACGGGCGTCAGGTGTAAAGGTCCACGGTAATTGGAGAGACCGTCAGGGACTTCGCGAACTTGTAATTGACCCCAATTATCACGATCAAAAAGGCGAGGAAGTATTGTCCAAAGTAATAACTTTTGTAGCTTGCAGATTAGAAGTTCTTCAGTTGAATCCAGGTAGATAAAAGAGAGCTATTACAGACGAAACTGGCTTTATATACCCGATAAAAATCTACCGGCATTGAAAATTAAAACATCGAGTAATGTTCTAGAAATAGATGATGTCATATCCACTTTGTGATTACCATCTCGCAAAATTTTGACACATCTTGTGTCATTCTCGGCAAAGACAAACTTTTACATTCAGTCATAGAGATTATTGAATTTTGTGATTTATTATTTTAAAATTTTATTTCTATTTTATTTCTAATGACAAAAGGATTATTTAATTTGGTAAATAAAGCTGATTTGAATAATTAAAAATAGATTACACATCCATGAAAGTAAGTAGTGAATAGCTACAAGGTATATGCAACGCCATCTGCGGCAGACTTGGCGAACTGCGTTGAAAGATGCTTGTATCTCGATATTTGAGAATCGAGTGTTTGGGCAGTGAGTTCGCCGCCATACCGCTAGATGTCGTGACATATGAGTGTAATAGTGTAACATTATGATGTTTAAAAGTGTAATGTTTGGTATATGAAGGATGTAACGTGACAATAAGGATTGTCACGTTACAACCTGTATGCCTCATAGACGCAGGGCAGTGCATCGTAGGGCACGTTTCTAGTAAGTCATACAAAATAAAAATAAAACACACAGTGTTAGTAATACTATCATGATGCTAGTCTATTATGATAAAAACAAGCATTTATTTTACAACATTCTATTATATCGTTTTAGTTTAAGAAAACAATATTTAATTGTCAACATTTGAAACTGATGGTATGGTCACCCTACATTCGTTACTTTCAAATAGATACTTTACGTTATGTATGTATGTTTGTTCGCTCCGTGTTTACACCTTATCGAATTTTTAGTAATTTATTAACAAATTAATGAATTCCAAATTTCATCAATTAATTTTGTGAGGTACAAACATATATTTATAAAGTACATAATTACCTACATCATCTTTTTTATCTAGGTTGTGCTTAAATTTGAAATTATAGAAAGAGCATCCACCATCGTGAGGTATGTACTCATATGACAATTAATTATGGTAGGCAGGAATAAAAAGAATACTTAAGTTTGTATTGAACTGGTTGTATTTGAGTTGAAACATCTATTAACCATAACTATCTATTAATTTTTGGCCAACATAATATATTACTTCAAGCATATTAAACTAAGTCACGTTAAAAAGTTAGTATAGCTTGTGATCATTTTACAGACAACACAGCGACAGAATTTGTCGATTTTGCCGTTTGCATGGTTGCTTACTATTGATTTATTTATGACTAGCTTTTGCTAGTAACTTTGTTAACTTACTTTGTAAACCTTGCGTTACTTTCTGAAGGAATAAGATAAATGATAAATTATATTTTTATTACATGATATGTAGTTAGATATTTTCATGAGATGAAAAACCATCCTCAGTTTGAAGAAGTAAACTGATGCTATCATTGCACATAATGCTATACATATACTACAAATACATATTCAACTTTCACTAAGTAAAAAAATATATCGATCTGTAGCTCTGTAGCGATGTAACAGAAGGACAAACAAAACATATTTCGACGGCCCCCACGTAATCTATCGAAACTGCAAAACCCGTACTTTACAGGGGAGCAAATCTAAGTTTAGATATAGATTTTTGACGAAAATTAAATACGAATATTCAATATAAGAAGTGTATATTGAGTAGAAAATTGCATATTTTTTTACCATGTATTAGAGTTTTTCATAATTTTCATATTTTAAGTGATATTACACATTCGATACTTTACTCGGGTACTGCTGGTTACATTTTTATCGAATGTGCCAGTTTCGATATTGTTCTTGTGACAAAATATTTAAATCTACTATCGAATGTGCCCCTTTCGATTCTTTTCTGTGACAAGAAATGTTATTCAACTATCGAATGTGGTACTTTCGATTGTATTCTTTGTGATATTACTCAAGTTAAGGTAACACTATACTAGTTTCGATATGAGATAACTCTTTGATATTAATTTATATCAGACTTCTAAGTAATTTTTAATGGATATTTGTGATAAATAAAAAATAAAACAATGACAAATTATTAATAGAGAGAAATTTGTATTAAAAACCTTAAAAATATACTTAGTTACTAATTATTCATTTTTTTAATAGGAACGAAATTATAAAAATTATATTTTTGGCATAATGGAAGAAATAAAATTATTACAGAACATCACTGCTTGCCAAGAATATAAATTTAAGTGACTGTATACATTTCAATCTACATAAACATTTGTAACTAAAAAGGAATGAAAATATGATACAGTCATCAATTTTATTCATTTTAATTATTAAAGAGATTGTAATGGTACAATACCCTATACTAAATAAATAACCGTTAAATTCCTGAGTGATGTACGAAGAGGAATATATACATATGTAAATAAGCAACAAAAATAGATGGATTCGGTTCCCATGAAAACATGAGTTTGCACTTCAGTTAAATTGATATTTATGAGTCCGAAATTTTGTCAAGTGGGGCTAGGACAATATCAGAATTATACATGTTAAAGACATTAAAAATCAAATTTATGACAATCGATAAATATGCCACAGAATTGACAGATTTAAGGTTTGAGTAATCTTAAAGTGTGTTACCACTCAAACTAAATTGATTTCAAGTATGGGAAAGATTTTAAATGGATTCCAGGAAAGGATAAGTTTTTTTTGCGTAAAGGGTAGGACCCGTTCAAATAGGGCGGAGCTAAAATGGATTTAGCCAATAAGTGCAACTATCAGACTTCTAGGGTGTAAATAGGGATGGACTAACGGAAGAAACAAAAACCCCTGACGCATGGCTGAATTGATCATTCGTAGCCGACACGCGCATCGCCAAAGTTTGGCCTACTATTGAAATAATTATCGATTAGTGTTATAACGCGGTAAATTCAGTGTTGTTATTTCCTTGCGATAAAAGAGTGTTAAATATAAGATTAGAGTCAGTGCATCAATCGGGCGGCGGCAGATTTCAGAAAGCTAAGTACCTAGGCTGGCTAAGAATCTAGACTATGTACTTTGGGCAAAGTTCTGAATAACTAAGTACCTAGGCTAACTATGTACCTTGGGCAAAGTTCTGAATAACTAAGTACCTAGGCTGGCTAAGAATCTAGACTATGTACCTTGGGCAAAGTTCTGAATAACTAAGTACCTAGGCTGGCTAAGAATCTAGACTATGTACCTTGGGCAAAGTTTCTGAATATCTAAGAATTCAGACAGTAAAATAAACAAATAAAATAAGCAATTCGTCTCTAAAAAGGTGAATTAGCATTACTGGTTCAATCCAGACATATTTGACTACTTCAATTACAGCTTGTACTCATTCTATTTAATAAATTAATTTTACCTTGTTATTTTGTGGTCTACAGAATAAATCTTGAACATGGAGTGAATACAAATGTCCTATTGATTAATAATCATGATTTTAAAATAACATCACTGTAATTAAGACGTATTAATGAACATTAATGAATTTAATGCTTCAGCAAACAATCAAAGTTCATTGTAATTTAGAACTTAACTTGAAGAACACGTTGGTTGATTTCTTAAATTAGAAATCACTTCAAATAATTTGAGTTTGAGACTCTGTTGACCCCTGTTGACTATTTTAACTGACTGATAACACATAATGACATAAATGAAATGACTGGACTCGAACTAAATGTACTTGAATTACAGGAAGTGAATATTCACTAGAATACAAATAATTAGCCTAAACGGGCAAAATGACAAAGTTTCATTTGAAATGGGAAATGAGGATTTTATGTGTCTGTATTAAACTGCAATTTGCGTAAATTATGTAATAGACTGCATTTGGCATGACACTGTTCATCATTATATTTGCAAGGGAGTTCACATACCATACACACACCCATCATTTATTTGATGAGACATACAACACAACAACAGAGATGAATAATTTGATCCTAAGGGATTGCGCAATGTACTGTAAATTATATACATTATCTATGTATTCTCGCAAGGTACTTACAGCGATTCTACGTTTTGGTCCTAGGGTCCTGGGAGACGTCTGAGTCTCTCAGTTGAAGTGCAGAACTAGGAAGCGCATATTTACCTAGCGAATATCATCTATATATGTACAAACACAAATGAAATACCCAAACCAGAAGCCCTAACAACAATGGTTGGCTCTGACAAACAGAAGGAACATCTCTGCGATCTGTTGGTAATTCCAACTTATAAAATGTATCATAAATTTATCCACACTTGCCTGAATTATATTACTAGGGCCACACATGTCAAAGGCTGACATTCCTATGATACTGCGACACCCCTTACCAAAAGTGCTTTTAAGCATTCGCAAATTATTGCGCAACGTGGGAAAATGGTCCATAGCGACTGAATCTAGCTTGGGTACTGTCAAAGTTAATGGATGAAAAAGGTCGCTTGCCTGAGATAACACAGAATTTGCAATCACTCTTTCACACAACTCACACTACACAATTGCATGCAAGCATGGATGCCTATGTTAATTATAAGTCTATGTGAATTTTCTAGCTAGCAAATGCATAATTTTAGACACAAATAACGAACAATACGATCTAGAATAATTACAATACTAAAGCACTACGTTATTACCACAGGACTTCATAAGCTTATGAATTTCATGTACATCTGGGGCCTTAAAAATCAACATTTCCTGATATATATAAAAAGTTGTACACTCTACACACTGAAAGTACATGACTTTGACAATTGACCTTGTGTTAGGTATATCTTCCAGACAGAACATCTGATAACTCAAGATATTATTATACAAAACTTATATAAACGTCTTCTCTAAACTAATTAGAGTCACAATATGTTGAACTTAATTAGACAGAATTTTGCATTGTCCTTTTGAATTCTGCAGGACCCTAAGTTGCGGGTTTTCCAGTGAAGCCAGGCGGATGCTGTATGGGTAAGCTGTAGAAATTTGTCAATATTCTTTTGACGTCAGTATATTGTCCATTGTACGGTTTCATTCTAGCAAAAATTACAGGTACTTTCCTTGTGGAAATTCAGATTACCTTTAGCGGAATTTTCTTTATATTACTTAGACGATCACAAGCCATTACACGAGCCAATTTCATTACGATTACTATCATTTTATCATACATTCCTTATTCATCACTATGTTATCAAACACGGTTAGTCACATAACTTCATCTATTTAAGATCACGTTTACCTATTCTTACATTTATCATTACCAATAATTCATATAACAATTAGGGATTTTATTAGGTTAGATTATTTAGAATATCACAACAAAGGGTCATACATCATTCAAATATTATTCACTTATTATCAACTTATCAACCGTTTTCACATCACTTTACTTTACATAACTTACCTTCCCTCTCTCACGGCTCACGAGCACATTAAGGGGGAGAGTAGCAAGCGAGCAAAGAAGGAAAGAAAGCAGGGAGGACGGGAAGGATGGGGAAAGGGGGGGGGACTATTTCAAGATCAACAGGCAATAATTATCACAATTTACCTTATACACCTATTAAACGGGCTTAAGCTAATCAACATTCTTTGTTTTAATTATAATCAACACAATCAACGTAGGTACATAGGATAGAAATACTTATACTGAACTCGAGTTTAAAGTACAATGTGAAATAACGTAAATAATTTTATGAGATCGTCATATTTCTCCTAAAATTAATAGGTACTTATTTAAACATTATGTCACATATTAAAGCAATATTTTTTAACCTTCGTTCTAAATATCTATGTTCTAAGAACTCTACATAAATAACCTATTCAGTCCTCTTCGTTAATGTCTTCATCATTGTTTTGAGAAATGTGAAGCGTTTTGTAAAAATTATGATATTGCTTTGGTATATGCCCAGCATTACAAAGTGACATCAAATCTTTATATTTGGCTTCTGATATCGGCAAGCAACTAGAATACAATGGCGACATTTGACTTTCTTGATTTCTTACCAAACTTTTTTTATTACGTCGGGTCTGAACTAAAGTGTTTAGTGTCAAGTAGTCCGATTCCAAGTCATACTTGTAAAGAATAACATTAGGATCAGTCTTTTTTATATGAATTTCCTTAATATTATTCCACTTCATATCTTGATTTTCAGTGTTTATCTTCCAATTTCTGCCGTCTAACAAGGGTTTAAAATCAAATAACATGTCTTGAGTCACTTCAGTTACTTTGTAAGGAGAATTGTTTGTTTTCGCCCAACGAACTAGTGCGTACCATTGGTCAGGAGTATAAATTATTTTGCCCTTAGAAGATCTCTCAATAAGAGCATGCACACTGTCTGCCTCTTGTTGAATGTGGCCAGACTCTAAAAATCGGTGCGTGATATCAGTATTGAATTTCCTGCTAGCGCGCATGTAGAGGCTGTAGACTACCCTATTACGGTTTTGGCCGGTGCAGTTATCCGACCAAAATCTGATGTCATGTGCACCATCTGCTACTTTTAGCTGGATAAAATCTAGCAAGCTGCTAGCAACCTTATTAGCCCCACGTTTAGCTATATTTTCAGGCCACATGTAACAAGATGCTTCCTTCTTTCCAGCGTCGAATACTGTCAAATGCATAAGTGACAACTTTCTTTTATAATAAAATAACGAAACCTCTCCACGAGGGCAGTTAAATAACTTCTGAAAGTCATAAGTTGCGCATACTATTTGTTCAGGGTTTTGAATAGCTTGTTCTTTATCCTCAGCTTTGTATTTTCGTGCAGTCTGTTTATTCAAAAGATGCTTGGCGTGAGATTCTTTTGCTTGTTCTGTAGGTCTTTCTATGTTATCAAACGAATGACACTTCTCGCATAAATCTTTTTTCGGCATATGAAATGCGACGTTCATGTTGTCATTAACTATAGTACGGTATTGTCTTTCCGTTTGTGCTGCATTGTTGTAGTTTTGCAATTGGTCCCATTCTTTGTATAGCACAAACATCTTAGCAAAACTTAAATTGTTGTCTAGGTACAACTTACTGCTGCATTTCCTAGTGTAATGGGACTCAACAGGTTGGAATGACTTTACATGATCCAATACACTTCGGTTCATCTCGGTGTCTATTTTTTTTTATAATTGAGATGTTTTCCCCTTTTGTCGGTTCTCGTTATGCCACTTATGTCTAGTTTTTCTTGCGCTGTACGAATGAATTGGTCTGTAATAGCCAGAGTGGCACAAAACATTTTTAGTCAGACTTTTTTAGGCTCAAAGGAGAACGGGCATAAGTGTATGGAAGCTGGTCTACCTTGCAATAAAAATGAGTCATATGTCAATATAAAGGTAATTCAATGTATTTTCATATGTAGAAAGTCGCATTTCTCTAAGTATTGTCCGATCTGAGTTCTACTAAAAATTGAATCTGATAATATTTAGTGCCAAACATTGAATATCGTGGTAATTAAAAAAACATTTTGTGTAATGTAATGATTTTATTTAAGTTAGGTAAGTAGTAATACAAATAAAAACAACATCTTCTTAAAAAATCAAAACAATATGTTATTAAACATTATCATCATCATCATCATCGATGAGCATACTGTTAAGGAACAATGCAGGTTCATTGAACCCTTCATGACGGGCATAACCTACGTACCATATAATTGACAGTACATGGGCACAAGTACCTATAGTACGTCGCCCTGTCAAGCAGGTACAATAATATTGTGTAATATTGTTATTAATATTATTGATTAATATATAACAAAAATATTTCCTGGCTCGGACATTTCGAGACTGTATACGTCCACGTAATAGCCAAGCCTCTTCGTTGATATCATATTGTGCCAAGTCTTCTAGAGCGTTATCTCTATACGTCTCGATTATATAAAGACCATTTTGTAAGTGCTCGCTACAATATGATCGAGCGAGCTTTAACTGGTAAGTTCTCAAGGCAAAATGTATGACTTGTTCTTCACTAAGCCTTGGGAAGTTTTCTATTTCATTTGCTTCGATTCGCATGAAGTCTGCTCTCCTATAATTCAATCTCTTTGCTTCCACATAATTGTGCAATGTGTTTGGTATGTGTATTTTAGCTCTTATTGAATTCAAAAAGGCTGCTGCGTGTGAACTATCTTCGATGGGGGCGTGGAAGTGGTTTAGAATGGCTGCAGCTATTTTGAAGTCAACAAACATTTTTGGCAACGTTTTATTAAAATAGTTTTGACGCAAAAGTTTAAAATCTCGCTTAAATCTCCCATTTACTACTTCCACCACCCATCGGCACATGGTGACCAAACGAGACTGATTAGCTTGTTCTGTAGTGAGTTGATTTTCTCTTCTGTCTTTAGTTGGTGGCACATGATGTTCGTAGCCACAAGCTTCTATATCCTGCAAACTATCTCTAAATCCTCTGTCTAGGATAAACGCATCATTACGTTCGAGTAACCAATGCAGCGGCTCATCTTCGTTATTCATTATTTCACTCATGATCTGGGCATCGGTTCTGGTAGCGGCAAATGGCTCTTTGACATCTAATATATAGCCGTCCGTGAATACCATTAAAAACGGCTTCAACAAGTTTTGATATTTGTGTAAGCTGTATGACAGCCGTTGAAACAAAAAGTTGGAGCTTTTGTTAATATATATATATATATGTACCGTCACATATAATTATGGCTTTGATGTTTTCATCGTTTCCAAATAAAGCCCTTGGAATTGTTAAGTTTCTTTGAAGGATATCATTTCTGGTAATGTGGTCCACACCTAGATGCAGCACAACGTAATCGTTGCTAAGACATTCTCGAACTATAGGCAAAAAACGTTCTAGTTTTCGACGAGACATATGAAATAACGTTGCCAGTCTCTCATCAGAGTCTCCAGTTCTAAGTTTTGTTAAATAGATGCCTAATGCAGTTCTAGGCTGGTTACAACGTTCACTTAGTGACGGAGTTTGTTCTAATATAGCTTCGAACTGATCGTAAGTGCGCCCAGTCCATAAGTGCATCTCTTCATTAGACAAGGTGCCTCTGTTTTCGAAGTCGATTCTGGGCTGGTTGTTAGCAGCCATTCTCATCAAGTCACAGAGCGATGTAAACTGAGCGTCATTAAAATCATGTGTCACATTACACATTTGCGGCAGGTTGCTCCATTCATTATTTTGTAAGTGTTCTGTACACACCCTAGCGCTATCAGGAATAAAAAGCTTGCTCTCACAAAATACATTAATTCTTATCGCGTTTGGTATATGATTACGGGTAATATTAGCACAGTTGTTGTAAATACAATGCACCGAAGTGTTCGGTGCCCTCGTGTATTCTTGAGAGTGCAATGTACCAGGCGCTCGCGCCGCTTGCTGTGCAGGTCTATGATCACGCTCAGTCCTCTGCCAACATCGGTGACACAAGCTTCGAGTACTGTCGAACACCACCTGAAAATAATAACAATTAATACTTAAAATAAATAAATCCTATGCCTAACTACTCAATATAATAAAAATAAAAGGTAACTAACCTCCAACACAGCATGTTGTTGTATATACGCGGCGAATTCTGGTCGTTCCCTTTGCAGGTTATCAGCCAAGATATGCTGCTGGTACCGTCCGCGGTAAAGTCCTCGACGACACATCACACAGTTTCGAAAAACTTCCATAATCGGTAGGCAGTTCAAAAGTCAATAAGTCGAGCTAAAGTTAACACATTAGGGAAAGAAACAGGGTCCAAAAGCAAGCCAGGGTCAGTAAAAACAGAGAAAGAAGTTCAAACACAGCACTATCATAACAAGACGTGACGTAGCCACTCACTTGATGCGATGCGACTGATTATTGTAGCCGTCCGGCACGGCGCGTACACAACCGTTCCCCTCCCCCGCGTACGCATCCCTCTCCCCACGGCCCTTACATCGCTCTTCTCCCTTCTCGCTCTTGCTACTGCATTGTATAGGAGCCTTTATGTATGGATATAGTAATCGTGAAACCGTTATTTTATGTTCTTTAAAACAAAAAATGCTGGTGTTTGCATGGCTGTAACTCAAAACGGACAGACTTTTGGGGAAAGTTCCAATAGTATATTTTGATGTACTATTGTATGCCAATTCGAAAATGTGCTGCTCATTTTTATTGGACTGTAGACCAGGATGCCCGTTCTCCTTTGTTGTTTTGTTAAGGAGCCTTTCAATACTCTGTAAATGAGGCGTTAGTGAAATAATATTTGTATGGGTTACTATATTCCAGGAATCGTGATAAAAATGTATGGTGGTTGCGGCATCGAAGTACATTCCGGGACTTTGGAGGATCGGCACTATTTTGCTGCCGGCGAAGCATGTTCGCGTAAGGGTTCTGGAAAGAGCAATTTTATTTATATTTAGGGCTAGGTATTAGCAGGTTTGATTTCGTTAACATGATATTTAGTGTGACGACGGTTAATACAGAGAGTGACATTATGTTTATTATCAACTTTAATTATTTTGTAAGGGCCTTTCCACACAGGGGACAGGGCCTTGCGAAGTCTGTGGTGTTGTTTTAGATAAACAAGATCGCCAACTTTGTACGAAACTTCACGAGATGGGGAGTCATAATATTGTTTAGAGTTTTGTTTGCTGTTATTGATATGTTCTAGGGCCTTTTCGCGGCTGAAACGCATGCGATATTGAAGGGCTCGAATATACTCGTCATACGTAAGATTATCGCTAGTCTCATAGAGTGAATTAGGTAGGTGCGGCTTACTATCGTATAGCAGTTCGTATGGCGTGTATCTGGTTACGCTATGCGGAGTCGTATTTATAGCAAAGGATAGCTGTGTATATGTAGCAATGCCAGTCGTTCTAGTTTTCGTTTACGAAAGATTTTAAATATTCTTTCAAAGTAGCATGACTACGTTCAAGGGCACCATTGGTTTGTGGGTGATAAGGTGTAGAAAACAGGGCTTTAATCTTGAAAATGTTGCTAACTTGCTTAAATAAATCTGAGGTGAAACAAGTGCCTAGATCAGTTAGGATCATTTTGGGAATGCCAAATAGGGCCATGAAATGTACGAGGTTACGAGCAACCTCTTCGCTTGTAGCGGTGACTTGAGGGTATGCGCATGAGAATTTGGTAAGGTCATCCTGAAGGGTTAATATGTATTTAAATTTTTGGAATCCGGCTTCCGGAAGGGTACCTACAATATCAAGGGCTAGACGTTCATACGGTTTCGTACTGGAGGAGGTAATAACCATAGGGGCTTTATTGCATTTTCTTAACGGTTTATTGATTTGGCATAGTTTACAGGATTTTACATAATTTTCAATATCAGAACGCATTGTCTTCCAATAATAAGAGGCTTTAATACGATTGAGCATTCTGTTCATTCCCGGATGTCCGGCGATGGTAGAATCGTGGTTTTCTTTAAGGATTTGAGGAACTTCGGCTGGAGTAGGGTATATCATCTTATTTCTATACACGTGTACCGTTATGTTTGTGTTGTGGAAGATGAATGAAATCATATTGTATATTTTACTGTAAGATATCTTCGTAAAGGGCTCCGCGAAATCTGATATAGCAAGGTCGGTGAGTGCGGGATTGTTTTGTAAAATGATATCTCGTAGTGACATAAGCAGGTTGAAAATGGTTTTGTAATTTGTTTCATCATAATAATGCGTTTTAGTGAATAAGAAATAGTAGGTTTTGTCGTTACTGAGAAATGGGAGTACAGTGAGTGGTTCCCGTTCGGAGTTTCGTAACTTGTCTTGATTTGGTAAGCTGGACAGTATCTCTTCAATATTGGGCATCGACGGATCGAAGTCGAGGGAAGTCGGACATGCAATTGAATGTTGTTTAGATCGGAATAGGTTTTCGGAGTGCTCTTCGATTTTAGTGTTGTTTTGGCCGATAGTATTAGTGAATTGTTTTTTGAAGAATTGTTCATAAGTTAGTTCATTAGGTGCGTTTACTCTTTGTTTTCGAGTTATGGCGTGTATTGGAATACGGGATAGGGCGTCGGCGTTTGAATTGAGTTTACCTTGTTTATAAATAACTTCATAGTCATATTCTTCTAATTTCAACCTCCAACGTATAAGTCTACTGCCAGGATCTTTAACATTGAAGAGCCACGTTAGGGGTCGGTGATCTGTTACGTTGGTATCTTGAATTTATTTCCGTATAGATAGGGGCGGAAGCATTTGACGGCAAAGATAATGGCTAGAAGCTCTTTCTCTGTTGTGGAGTAATTACATTCGGCCTTGTTCATGGTACGGGATGGTATGGGTAAGGAAGGTCCTTCCCAATGGGACCTTGGGAAAGCACGGCACCTACAGAAAAGTTGCTAGCGTCAGTAGTGACCACGAAGGGCTGTGAAAAATCGGGGTATTGAAGTAGAGGTGCAGTGGTAAGTTTTTCTTTAAGATGATCAAATGCGAGATTTTGTTCTGGGGACCAGTGGAACGTGACATCTTTCTTTAAGAGGGAAGTAAGTGGCTTAGTAATTTGGGAAAAGTTATCTATAAATCTGCGATAATAGCCAACTAATCCGAGAAACGATTTTACTTCCTTAGCGTTTCGCGGTACGGGAAATTGCGCAACGGCTTTGACTTTATCGGGATTAGGTTGCACGTCTTTGTCAGTAATAATATGACCTAGATATGTTACTTCGCGGCGGAGAAATTCGCACTTGTCGGGTTGCAATTTTAGGTTAAATTCTCGGAATCTATCGAAAACGAGATGAAGTTTTTGGATATGGCTCTCGAGATCATTTGAGTATATAATGCAGTCGTCTAGGTATATGTAGCAATGTTGGCCTTGTAGGCCTGAAAGGACAAGATTCATGAGACGCTGGAACTGGAAGGAGCATTTTTGAGTCCAAATGGCATTCTATTGAACTGAAAATGCCCAAAGACGCCATTGGGGTTGAGAATCGTGAATCCGGTTTTTGCTGAGTCAGCAGGGTCCATTGGGATTTGGTGAAAGCCTGAAACAAGGTCCAGGGTCGAAAAGTATTTAGATTTGCCTAGTTGATCGAGGATGTCGGTTATAAGTGGGATCGGATAAATTTCGGTTACAGTGACGTCATTCAGGCGCCTGTAATCAATCACGATACGCCACTTTCTTTGGCCAGAGGCATCTATCTTTTTCGGCACAATCCAGACTGGTGCACTCCAGGGAGATATAGAAGGTTTAATTATATTTTGATCAAGCATCTTCTTGATTTGCTTGTCAACTTCTTGACGGTGACATTCTGGGAACCTATAGGACTTAGCGTTAATGGGCGCAGCGTTACCTGTATTCATTGAGTGTTGCAGCGCGTTTGTGTGGGTCAGGGTCTCCTTCGAGATAGAAAATGTCTGCGTATTTGCTGCAGCATTGTAGAAGTGACTTCTTTTCTTCTGCGTTCAGATGTTCGTGGCGTATGAGTTTTAGGACGCGTTGGATGCGATTAGAAGGGTTTGGTGAGATATGGTTCATGTTTGTGACAGATTCCGTTGAATTTTCTATAAAAGCAGAGTAGTCGATGGGAGTAATATTGACGTTGTATTCTGTGATTTCGACAGGGGAGTCAGTGGTATTCAAAATAGATACATTAACGCGTTTGTTATATTTGATAGAGACTATACAGTTCGCAAGGTAAACGCCGTCGTGGAGCTTATGATCTAATATGAGGCCTTCTTTCATATTTGCGAGTTCGGAATCGGGATTAGAGATAATACATTCTATAACGCTTTCTGATCGAGCCGGAATGATGTAAGATGGTTGATTGAAATGAATTTGCAAAGACTGACCTTGTAGGGATATAGACTTAGTTTTATAATCAATATTGGAGTCGAAAAATCGTAAGAAATCATTACCTATGATGCCGTCGTATTTAAGATTTATTTCGTCTTTGATAACGTGGAATTTGTATGAAATAGTATTATTTATCAAGTGGAATTGTAATTGGGAAGAGCCAAGTGTTTCGCAATACGTGTCTGTGTCGTTAATGCCTTTGAGTTTAATGATTTCAGAGGAAAGAGGCGGTTTTTCTTCGAAACTTGAATATTTTACTATACTGACACTTGCACCCGTGTCGATTAGGAAACAGAGAGTTTGCTTGGAGTTAGAAGTAGTTAGGTAGGTATAAGGTAAAGATATTTTTTTTTTCAACGTTTCGGTTTCATAGCATGGCACCTGAGATTCAGTCTTAGGGAGTGACGAGGTGAGTTCTGCCTGCGATTTTGTAGGTAATTCTATATTAGATTCAGTGGGATTAGTATAAGATTTGGGCGTAGGCATAGAGTTCTGATTTATTTGAGACGATGAATTGTTATCGGATTTAGGATGACTCAACTCTACATTGCGCGGTTGAGATGCGTGAGATATAGTAGGACTCCGAGCGCGCGGAGGTGGACGAGAAATAGCAGGACTCTGATTCAGTGGAGATTTAGAAGATATAGTAGGAGATTTAGGGATATAGAAAGATACAGCGGTCGTGTCCTTTAAATTAGGTGATCTCGGCAGACACGTGACCGGGATCGTATTTAGTTTAAATTATTGTGATCGCAATCGGCCTCTTCAAATTGCGCTTCACAATAATGTGCATTTGCCGAGTTATTCGGTGTGTTTGAAACCGGAGCACCGCTGGCGGTCGCTTGTGTCGGGTTCGCGGCATTGAAACGTAGATTGTTATTATATTGTCGTTTGCGGCATTCATTTATGGTATGTCCTACATTTTTACAACAGTTACAAGTTTTCGGCTTGTTAGAGAATTGGGTTTGGGGATAGTTCGAGCTCGTAGACGGCCGGGCATATGAATCTGGATGCTGGGGCTGAGGATGCTGGTATGATTGATGAGGTCGGACATGGTAAGAGTTACGTTCCCGTTTTGCCTGGTTACATTCCGATGAGGTATGTCCCGGTTTACGACAGACGCTACAAGTTTTAGTTATCTTGGGAGTTGAACGATTTAAGTTAAATATTTTCTCTTCTTCAATGGCGTAGCAAATCCCTTCATTAAGATTGGTGGGGTTACGACCTCGAACCATGTGAGAGAAATCGGGATTCAGACCGAGTAAGAAGGTGTTGAGGGCTAGATCTTCCATGGCGGCTATGCGCCCGGGGAGCTGCACTTCGTCTTTACAGGCGTATTGGATGTCGGCTAGGATCCTGGTTAGACAGGACTCTACCCGCAGCGAATAGTCCGTTACTGATTCGGACACGAACTGTTTGCATTTCTGCAGCTCTATAAGTAGGTGCAAAGAGTGCTTTTTCTCTGCGAATGTAGTTTTCAGGAAAGATTTAATTTCGCTCCAATTTTTGAAAGTTTTTAAGCTACATGCTATTTGGGCCTTGCCCTCAAGTTGCGATACTATGTACTTACATAGAACGTTCTGTTGTTCTGTACTAGCAAGGCTTATTGCGTTTTCGCAATTTGTTAAAAACGCGGGAAGGGATTCTCGGTCCCCGTTATAAGGTTTGATGAACATAGTTAAAACCGATAGGGTAACCTTGTCGCTCATTTCGTTTAATTTCGAGTTCGACTT
Organism: Philereme vetulata; assembly: GCA_918857605.2. NCBI lineage: Eukaryota > Metazoa > Arthropoda > Insecta > Lepidoptera > Geometridae > Philereme > Philereme vetulata. The sequence goes on from OU975446.1 coordinate 4,302,735, forward strand.
GGTTACGGGTTTTGAAACGGGTGTGGTATCTGGTTCAGAGTCAGATGAACTACTTGAGTACTCGGATTGCTCTTGAGACTCTTCTTTTTTCGGAAAAGGCATGAATATTTAGTAAATTATAATTATTAGGTATTTAAAACGATTATTTAACGACTTATGCAGTACAGAACAGCAGAAAAATAGGTACTTATAATTTAATGTCGCTTAAAATTATATTGTTTATGGGAATGAGTCTTTGAAGAAAAATGGGAACACTTATGACGCACTTGCACTGGGAATTGAGACTTTCACTGGTAATAAGAGAAATAGAAACTCACAGGAGTATGATGATGCGCAGGAACATTCTTGATCTTTGATTCTGCCAAGGCGAAGAATATGAGATGTGTTTCAGTGGCGGATTGTTGTAGTGATTCTGTTCTGTATCAGGGTGTTTCTCGTTGGTGTACCGGGTGCGGGCTCAGCAGGAGTGTTGCTGAGGCTGACCGTCGATCCGGGGTTGAGATGCGGGCTCGGCGACAAGCGGAGACTGACCGTCGATCTCGTGGAAGCTGGCCTTGAGTTCGGGATGACCGGGGAGCTGTCCCTTTATGTCAATCCCACCGCTGCCACCAATTTGTTATAGGGCAGCCTCCGGGGGAGTTAAAAAAAAACTCTTTAACACACATACGAGAGTTTATTCAAATAATAAAACACTGAAATTACAGAACTACACTTTTGAAAATAGAATACAATATATTAATTAATATTATAGAAACGGTTAGAGACGAGACGGTGGACTGACTCGAATTTTACCATTTACCTATATTTATAGACTATTGCAATGACGTCAAAGCGTCGCGTGCCATGTGCTTGCACTGTTGCATCAGCTTTCTTATACCTAATACAATAGTATATAACAGAACGTCAGTCCATTGGTTAAGGTGCCTCTTTCTTTTCTTGCCCGGATCTTGCTTGAAGGTCCTTTTTCTACGGGCAGTGGAGATGTTTGGTGTTCCGGGTTCAGACGCTGAGCCTGATATCAAAAATTGACACTTGAAATGCCACAAGCTTCTGGAACTGCGTTATTGTAACAAGATTGTTCGGTTTGATTTGAGGGGCGATAAAAATCTTGAACAGAGTTAGGAGATGGAACCGGAGTACGTTCATTACTACCAAAAATAACGATTTCAGAATCATTTTGTCCAAAATCCCCATCTACCGCCGCACTTTCTTCGTAAATGTCATTTAAATATTTCCACTCCTCGTTGGTAAACTCACATCGCACAGGAGATGCTGAAAATAAAGAAAAAAAACATATAACAAATAACAACATCTACCGAAAATACAGGTCAAACTATTACTTTGACGTAGTAAAGTATCGAAAACGGTACTTTCAATATGTTCATAGCAGAGAAGAGTATCGAATGTACCACTTTCGATAAATTTATCAGTGCAAAAACCAGAGAATACTATTGAAAGTGGTAGATTCGATAGATCAAAGGGGCTCTTTGTCTTAGTATAATATCGAATCTACTACTTTCGATAGTTTAAAACCAAATATTACAAAAATAACAATATATTGTCCAATTTTTATTAAAAAAAAGTGCTCACTTAACTGGTTTCAATACCAAATTTATATATCTTTTACAATAAAGCTCTTAAACAAATAATCAAGTACAAACAAATAGAAAGTTAAAAAAACTTACACAGTTGATCATCCTTTGTATTGGAAATAACAGGTTCCGTTGAAGTAACACTGCGCTTTTGTATCATATTAACCATTTGTTTACCTCATTTATTCATTTTGAACTAAAACTTAAACAAAAACTAACCTAAGCTTAACCTCAAAACGCACGTGCACCCTTGCTCACATTTCGGGTAACACTGACGAAACAGGTAGTTTCGATTGACGCCCGGGTACCGCTGACCACGAATAACATCGAAAGCGGCAGGTTCGATGTTTTAATGTGTTCATTTTATGCAATTTCGATACTTTTCGATTGAAAAATAGTTGAAGACATAAATATTTAAAAAAATAAAAATAATAAAATCAAAAATCTTTATCTTTACTTGCGATTGGTGCAATAAAACGAAAATGGCTTTTTTGCAGTTTCGATAATTTACGTGGGGGCCGTCGATTTGCATTCATACTTACTGTTTGTTAGAAGAACAAGTAAGGATTTATTAAGGCTGAAGCACACTGATGCAGTAGCTTTCTATCCACTTCGATGTAATATGGCTTAAGCAAATAAATTTGAAATAGTAGATTAATTACTGCTAACCTAAATCTGACTTAACAAAAATTATATTAAAAATACATAACTATAGATATTAAGATGTTGCTTGTATATATATATATATACTTAAATTTATCTATATCTTAAACATACTTAGTACGTATTTAGTTACTATGTTTTTTGTAATTTTAAAATGTGGGTTTTTATAGGTAATTATTATAAAACAGTCGAAAATCGATCAACTTATCAAAAACGCCAGGTACTGACTGATTTCAGTTAGTTTCATTAATTTGTGCCTATTTTCTTTAATAATTATCACACAAACACAGAGGATCGATATTCTGTAAAATTTCGTTTGAAATCGCTTTCACTTTAGTATGCTTCAAGCTTTATCGTGCACTTGTAAAATTACTTTGTCATCACATCATGTTACCCACTACGTTTGCAGTTCTGGAATTTATATATAGTGTTGCTCCGTGCCGTGTCTGAATAAAGTTTTGTCCGAAGCCGAAACTTCCATATGTATGTCTGCATTTTTTATATTTTTAAATGAAGACTTCAGGAAAATATTTGTTTTGAATACAATAATTACTTAATAGATAATCGAATAATTTTATAACAAAATCGACACATGAAATAACCTACCCATTACAATCCTTGTTGAATGTGGGTAATTATACTCAGTACTATATATAAATACCTACGACTGATATCAAGAGGATTGTATACGATCTCGCTAACCCTCTGTGTCGAACATTAATTAAGCCGACTCCGAAACTAGCGTTAGCCTTTAGCCAACACTACTAATCATGACACTATAAATTCAGATTGTATTCAGTATGTGTTCAATCAAGTAGTGTCTTTTGTATGTATAAAATTAAACTAAAATTTGGGTGTCTTCGAACCAATACAGAAGAATTTGGTTACAGAAGATTTAATATATACATGTACTCGTGAGTGCAATATTTTTTACTTCCGTAGAACGACACGAATCAAACTGATCCAAATTTTAGTTTAATATTTATGCCGGTATTTTAAAGTTCAGCAGATGTCATTGTGTTATTCTGGTTAAAAAAGATCGAGTGTGTATATCCTGTATCATGGTAATATGCTAACTCTATCTTGTGAAGTCATTAGGCCTCGGTCTCGAATTTTGCGGGCAGCGGTGCAGCGGCGGCGGCGGCGGCGCGGGAGAGGGGCGGGCAACGCATACCTGTTCTCGAAACCAGCGGGCAGATCGCGCGGCACTGTAGCGGTGTAGTGTTGTGTTCGTGGTTGTGTTGTCGACATTCGCAAACGAAATGTCTGAAAATCGGCGACAACATCTTTTTGATTCAAATGTATTCCTAACGCTCGATTTATTGTGGGCAAAAGAAGAAGTGGATCCCTACTATAGGGCAAGGAAAATAAATGGCGAGTTTTATCGAAATTATGAAGAACAGAGACAAAATCCCGATAAATTCTACGACTACACCAGAATGAGAGTAGAACCTTTTGACTATATTCTAGAAACTATCAAGAGTGATTTAGAGTCTGGAATTAATCCAAAAAGTTTTAGAGGTATATCTCCAGCAGAAAAATTATACATAACGCTTGGGTAAGTAAAACAACGAAATTGTAATTTGTAATTGTATTTATTGATAGTTTCAAAAAGGAAGTGTTGTACCTACTAATTTAGTAAATAGTTTGGCATCGGTATTAAGTTCCCAGATACAATAATTTTAATTAAATACCTACTACACACTAATCAGCCTTAATTATTTATCTTTGACGAAAAATATAATATAAAAACGTTTCGTATGAAATAAGTAACATAACAGTTTGTCATTTATTTTTAAAATCACAGTTTTCGTTTGTACGACGATTAATTATTTCTACAATCACAGTTTTCTCACTCATTTACAGTATTTTTATTACAAGGTCGATATACTTAGTGGTCAGTATAATAATTCCACGCTTATTCTAATCTTAAAACTAAATCTTCTCTCTAAAATTAAAGTTCTCATTTGTACGACGATTAGTTAACTATTTAAATCACAGTTTTGTTATTTATTGACAGTATTTTCATTATAAGATTGATATACCTCTATTGTTGAGTACTATACCCATACATATATGATTCATTAGAAGGGTACGTGCTTTCATTTACACTTAACTCATCTAGAAGAGCTTGATTAATTTTTTGTCTTACTCTAAACTTTTGAACAGGCGTGAAATTTTCCATTTGTGGAAGCAAACTCATAAAAAAGTAGTAGTCATCAGACTTATTCTCATTTCTAGAAGCCTCGTTTCTACTTTGATTTGATAAATCATTTTCCAGCAGTCTTATCCTTTTCCTTTCCAATTCTAAAAATTCAGTTCTTATGTCATTCGCTGTTCTCTTTTTTCTTGATCGTTGTGACGCAGAAGCTTCTCTTGGAGGCGTAGAAATTTCTTGCGATGATGTAGAAGCTTCTTGAGAAGAAACAGGAGCCTGTCGTGAGGATGTAAAAGGTTGTTGTGGATAAATAGAAGATTCTTCATTATGACCGGTTGTATCTTCTTGAGAGTTTTCTCCAGATATGTCTTCTATCTCAAAAGAATCATTACTTGTCTGATTACTTACTTCAGTACTGCTTAAATTACCCTCAGTAACATTTGGTACAACTTCATCTTGCAAAAACCTCAATTGAGAAAAATATTGCCAATTTGAGGGTTGATTAACATTTCCGGCATCTCCTGATCTAGGGGCAGGATTTTTTTAAATTCCTTTCTATAGTGATCTTTTAAATTTTTCCATTTCTTCTTTAAATCGGTCACTGAAACAAAGAACGAACAGACTATTTATTACATACATAACTTTAACATATACATGCTTTAATTTTCAGGTTTTTGGCGAGTGGGCTGCCTTTCAAAAGACTGTCGTTGTCATTCAGAATGGGAAAAACAAAGTTTATGGCACTTGTAAAGCTATATGGAAAAATTTGGTACATTTACATATGCCAAAACCGACAGAAGAATTATTGAAAAATATAACGGAAAAATACTATGAAAAATGGCAATTTCCTAATTGCGTTGGTGCTATTGATGGCAAGCACTGTCGAATAAAAAATCCTAAGTTCGCTGGATCATCGCATTATAATTATAAACATTTCTTTTCGATGCACTTGCAAGCGGTCGCGGATGCTGACAAAAGATTCATTTGTATAGAAGTTGGAGGAAGAGGGAAACAAAGCGATGCAGGGACATTCCATTACTCTAATTTGAACCGTTTACTTCAAAGTAATAACTACAATATACCAGGTCCACAATATCTACCCACATCAGATATCGTTCTACCAATGGTTTTTATTGGAGATGAAGGATATCCACTCAAAACATATTTGATGCGACCTTATCCACAAAGCGTACTTAATGCACAAAATGAGTTATTTAATAAGCGATTATCGCGGGCTCGAAAGACTATTGAGTGTGCTTTCGGAATTTTAAGATCCAAGTGGCATATTTTCAGATCGCCCATAGAGACAAACAAATGTCATGCAAGATTACTCATCAAAACTTGCTGTTTGTTGCATAACATTATCCGAGATAAGGACGGTGATAATGACATTGCCTATATTACTGTCAATACGAATCAACAAACATTACAAACACGATTACAAACCAACGCCCGGGCGTCTTATCAAGCACAATATATACGTGAAAAATTCAAAGAATATTTTGTAAATAATCCCATTAGCTACTAATTAATTTGTAAACCATAATAAGCATTGTATATAACATAATAAATAATTTTTATATTCACCTACCTTCAATATTCAGTTCGTTTTTTATTTCTTCCCATAATTGATTAATTATTCTTCTATTTTTATGGTTCACATCTTTGCTGTTCCATATGGGTCTCCTCTCAAAGATTGCCGAAATAATTTGCTCTTGCACGTCCGAGGACATTTTGATACGTCACACAGTGAATCGTCTAGAACATGGTAGCTGGACAAAATTATTTTATGGGTTCACATGATCGCTACAGCCATAATAACATATACTGAATCATTTTTTTTGCGTTATGTGGTAAAATAAAAAAACTTAGTACGAAATAAAAATTTATTGAAAATAGAAGTCTAGAAGAATACATATTAACGAAATAATTTAAATTATATATCTACACAATTTAAAAAACTTAACTTAAATTACTTAACATAACATAACATATCATCACGCCTTATTCCCCGAAGGGGTGGCAGAGGTGTATTACTACACCCACTTTAAATTACTTAACTATAATAATATCTACTATTATAATAAATTACAAATAGAAATCGTCAGATGATTCATCATCGCTGTCACAGTTAGACGAATCAGGTACCACATAATCGTTCTCCTCACATAAAGTAACTTCACGTGGTACTTGATGTGTAGTAGGTATGGAAGGCGGAACTATCAAGCTTAGCACTTCTGCGGGCAATTTTTCAGGTCTTTTCTTAGGAATTTCCCTAAGCGAGTTGATTACAGGATCAGATGTTATCAGCAGCATATATAATAAATCTGTATTCGTGGCAATACGTGACTGTTTTCTGCTATGATGCTCTCGGAATCTACGACAGTCTTTGTTACGGGCTTCTTGAGCCTCCTCCGATAGCTGTCCGATTGGAACAATACAGCTTTGGATGACTTCTGTACTGTGTAATAAGATTTTATGCACAGTAACAGGCATATTATACCACGGATACAGACTAAGGTAAAGAGATCGAGTCTCAGAGCAAACTTTTTCAAATTCTATGCAATTAATATCATACCCAGAAGATAATGTTCGAAGTAATATACACATTTTTTTAATTAAATTAACATCCAATCCTGTAATCTCACCGCTTAGTTCCGGATTCATAAAAAACCTACGTGCAGTGTTACCATCATTTGTGTTACCATAACCCGGTTTTGGTTTGTCTACAATAAGCCCCATCTGAGTTTTAAAATCTAACTTAATTTTCTCTGAACGTAACTTTACACTAATTTTATCGTCAGCGCCCCTAGCTTGCCACTTTTTTATATCCAAACGATAACTAATATGTAGTAAACACTCAAAACAACGTATCCATGCATGTAAAGTAGACAAACCAAAACCGTAATGTTCTTTATTAACGACTACGTCTTTTAAATCACCATTCATCATTGTCGGGGTAGCACCACATATATAACATTTTTGAGGGGAGCGTGTGTCAGTCAAAGCGTTACATACTTTTCCGTCTGTCATAGTCAGTAAGAGGTCATGTTTTATAGTAATTTCATATTCTTCAACATTACAAATAGTTGGAAGAAGCTGAGATATTTCTTCCAAGACTTTGTTGGTTTCGGCTTTGGTGAATTCATTAGTTTCCTTTGAAAAAATAAATTTGATTGGTCGGCAATAGAGAGTTGACGAAGGCCGTGGATTTTGCCATATAATATGTTGGCCGTCACATAATTTCAAAGGAACTAATGAAAACATGAACAGGAATTCATCAGTAGCATTAGCATCTTCGAACCTTTGCTTATAGGTACTGTGGCCTGAACTGCCGTCACAGCCCCATTTGCTAATTAATGTAAGGGATGAATTAGAAGACACAACATTTCTTATAACATCACTTTGCGCTTCAATTAAACGATCAGCAGTTTTGTTTAAAATGCCTTGTAGATTAATTTCAGCGCGCGTTTCCGTCACAGAAATATACTCATCTAAAGGATAACACATTTTTTTAGACTTAACTACACTATGATAAGATGGAAATATCTGATGTCTCGCCTTCAATGACACCTTACGCGTCTGTTTGTAACTATGGCTGGTACACTTAGCATCAACATAATGAGCTAAAGCTTCATCACTGCTCAATTGACGACCACCACACGCAACATTGGTTGTTTTAGCTTTTGGAGAGTTGTCAGATATTTTATGAATTGAACTAGCTACATTTCTTCGACCAGATACTCGATTGGCTACTTCAGCGGCTATGGTTAACTCACTAGCACTTCGCGATTGCACTAAATCTTCAACCCTCCGTTTTTTGGTTTTGAATGACGATTCGTCAAATTCTTTTCTGGGTCTGCCTGTAGTCCGACTTGGTCCAGATGACGAAGACGCAGACGGGCGATGTACTTGAACTTCAAATTGTATTTCATTACCCTCTAACCAATCCTTATTGTTATTCAAAAACCTATTGAGGGTATTTTTCGATGCGGACCACTTTTCAGCAAATTTTGAAGAAATACTTGAAATTTTCGTACAAATATTCTTCTTTGAATCAAGAGTGACATCTGAACAGTTGATTTTGTTCAATACAAACTCTGTGAGCTTTGAATTACGGTCCTCTTTCTTGTGTTTACGCCATTCTTCAAAGAAATCGATTTTTGAAATCGAAATCACAACTTCTGAAAAAAATAACTAAAAAAAATGGGGTGAGTTGGGGTGGCAAAACTATATATCATTTTAAAGTTAAATATTGTGGCTATTACATACGTAAATAACGGCCTGGATATATTTGGATAAAAAAAGTTACACTCGATGAAAGTTACTAAATAGAAAAATTTACACGATATAAATGTCCATTTCTATAAAGCCTATAAACATCAACGTCAACAAGTTAAATGATCCCAATTTATGAAGAAATTTAAAGTACATACCTTCAAGTAGAAAATCCATAACACTCACAATAATATAAATAGCACAAGTGGTCATAAGATGTTGTCGTAAGCACTGCAAACTATCAACTGATTTATTTGCATAAATGCATTTTCCTTATTACCTCACTTTCCAGTACTATGACGGTGTGCTACAAAGGGTAAGGCACGTGTTATACCTGGAATTCTGAGTTTTGAGGTGTGGTTAATGAGACAGGATTATGATTTAATCGATTCTAGGAATCGACTTTTGTCCAGCTGGCTAGTTCTAGGTAATTCACTGTGCGTCACAAAAAAAAAGTACAACACTATACTACAATGCAGACGCGCAACGCGGGACGGTCACCGCTCGACTGGAGTGCACCGCTCGTTGCCCGCCCCCGCGCCGCTGTTTTCGAGACCCGGTCCATTTGAGGATACGCATAAGATCCTGCCGCTCCCGCGCCGCCGCCGCCGCCGCCCCGCTGCCCGCAAAATTCGAGACCGAGGCCTTAAACTGGTCTATTCTGTGGTCTTCGTACCAATCTGGTCACAAAACGGAGTGTGTACTTAATCTAACTCTACCTTCTATAGAACGACATGAGTCAATCGGACCGGAATTTTAGTAAAGGTTTTTGATGTTCAGATATCTTCGTGCCAATCTGGTCACAGATATTATGAGTGTGCTTTATTATGCAGTATCTCAAATTCTGTGGAACGATATGAGTCAATCTGACCTGAATTGAAATTAATCTGATCTTTCCCGATGTCTTCGTACCAATCTGGTCATAGAAAGAGTGTGTAATAAAATCTATCTCTAACTTTGTGGAAGACATGTGTCAATCGGATCAGAAAATGTATATGACCAATCTGGTTTCACCTAACAGAGTGTGTATTTACTGCATACAGTGATGCGCTATTTCACTTACGTTTCTGTGTAATAACACAGTTTCAAACCTGAATTTTAAGGTAGCTGGTTAGTGGTTAGTGAACAAAGTGAGCTTTTGTTATAAAAACGGATTGTGTATTGTGTTTATCAACCAGCTGCAGTTGCTGATCAAAGTAAGTTTAGCCTTACGAGTAATAAACAAATAATTTTGATGTTATTGGGGACGATACCTCGATACAAAAGCGCCGCGAGGCGCTCAAGTGTTTGTGGGGTAGAGTGCCCAATAACATACTACTGGGCTATCATCGGACTCGGCAAAAATGATATCTTCTGTCATAATTGTTTCGTCAGAGGAAGACCCACTCCTTTGTCGTAGTCGAGCTTGTTTTATAATTGTCCTTTTAGAACTCTGTTCCTTGATCAGTGTATGTGTTCTTACTTTGTAACAGTGGCACAGTCCTTTTAGATTGCTACAGAAGCAACTGACGTCTCTGTATTTCAATTTAGGACTGTCTTTTGAGATAACTATTATTTGGTGTATTCCCATTGTTCCTTTTATAGGGATAATATTATTGTTTTCTGCTGTTTGTGTTCGTTGCTTTATTGTCTCTTTTGCTATTAAGAAGATTTTAACTTTAGTTTTTGGGGCGAGGAACTCAAATGCTGATTTGGCATCAGGTATGTCAACATTGTAGGCGACATGTTGGTCCAATTGTCTCTTGATAGATCCGCCGATGCCATCTGCTGCTCCTTTACCGTGTGAATATTCAAAAAAGTTCCATGTTAAATGGTTTAGACAGAGTTCTTTCACTTTTTGGGCCATGATATAAAAATTATTATTCTGCTTATATTGCGTCGTAGGCCCGTCAGTGAAAAAGTGAAGGATGTTAATCATTGGGTAAATGGTTTTATATGGTTCAAAACCGGTGCTAAATGCACCCAAATTGCTTCGGGGTTGTGGTAGAGATAGGGAGACATTGTGCAGAACGATATTAATCCGCCGGATGCTATGTAAACGACGCCAGTATGCAGTGAAATACTTTGCCTGGAAGCCCCAAAATGCATGGACTGGATTTCGGTATGGTATTTACATAAATAATTTTCAGAAAAGTCACATATTATTGCTGCCTCGTTTTCAGTCAGGTTGTCATTACATGTTTTGAATTTTTTTTGTTGGTGGACGATGTTATAAATGTGCCTTTTAAAGATATTAGCTTCTTGTTGAAAATTCATCAGCAAGTCATTCAAATCAGCATTCTTCGTTTCTTTGCTATATTTTTTTGTAATCATAGTCTTAACTGTTCCATCATAGTTTTTTTGGTATTTATGCTTTTTAAGTTCCCACTGCTGCCACGTAACAGTTTCGGCTTCAATCTCCACTGCATTAGTTTCAACGTCTTTATTTTTGCACTCTGCACAATTCCCGTACATGCAATCCTTAGAACTTGTATCACAAGCTATTTCAGAAACAAGCTGATCCAAATTAGCTGTTTTGATCAAATCCATTTTTTTCAATGCTACAGCTTTATAACCTATATTACTGTAACGTATGCAAGCGCAAGTATCTCTTTCGTTGATCTTTGGAGCTATCACATAGAACGGCCGGTAAAAGTTGTGTAAGATTTTTTGCCTCCTTTTTCAGAATATAGTTTGTACAAATTGAGCATTGAATTTAATAAATACCTTTTTTGCATTTTTATTTTATTCCTTGTTAGACACCCTTTTTTACCGGATGTCGCACGGCTAACATCGTCGCGACAGAAAAACTCTTTCATTTCTTTTGCAATATCTTCTCTTCGGACTTTCTTTTTTTGCTTTCGAACTCTTCCTTTTAATCCTACATGATGGGGCATTATGGACGTCATTTTATATTTTTTACATACATCATTAGTCACAATATTTTTTAAAATAGTTTTGGTCTGAGTTGGTTGGGTTACATATTCGTGTTTGATTGAGTGCGACAACACATTCAATTGAAAAATTTCTCTTTTTATCTCTTCTCTATTTTCTGGTGTATTAACAATTTCGGCAAACATTGCATCTGTCTTTTTCCGGGGAGTAATTTCTTCAACCAAAGGATTAATTCCATTGTCTTCCATTGCCGTATCGTTAGTTGGAATTCTTATATTCTGATCTTCAACTTCGGCGCTCTGTTTTTCTGTCATTTTAGTTTTGAGTCGACAATTTTGCTGTCTCAGTTTACTATTGATTTTCAGTAATCTTAAGTTGCTTTCTTTTAGAATATTAGTTTTCTGATAAACCAGGCAATTTTTTTCTTATATCTGTGTATTGGGTTGTTTTTTCTTGCAATTGTTATTTCGGGGTTATCTTTTTTTCTTCTCCCCATTTATGACGTTGTATTATTTGTTCCTCTTCACTAAGCTCATTTATTTTTTTTCTATATTTTTAACTCTTTCTAGTTGTTCAACTCTTAAGGCTTCATGTTTTTATGGATTATTTTTTAGACGCTCTCGATAACGTTTTTGCCGTTCAGCGTTAGTAAGTGGCATCTGAAATAAATTTTTGAATTTATAAATAATTCAGTAGTAGTCCCTATATAAACTACAAAACTAACTTCATGAATTAACCATCTGTTTGGACCAACGTTCTAAAAATTTTCATAGAAACTATCTTTTTAATATTCCTATATACAATAAAATATACAAATATCAAAAAATCATCAAAATCCGACCGTCAACATTATAAATAAAACATGACTTAATAAGTATCTATTTAGACAAAAGTAGCTTTTTTTTTATACAATAGGTAACCACTATGCCAAAATTTGTCATCAATACCAGAAGAGAACATCGTCTGGCTGATGATAAACCAATCAATACACACATTTTTTTAAGTCGGTTAAGATCCCAATGTGTACACGACCTTCCATTTCGTAACGTAACGAACATTGTTACTAACTCGGACGAAAACACAAGAATTTTCTGAATTAGATTTTAATAATGAACTTGAAAAGTCGATCATACACACTGTAATGGAATGTCTTTACGCTAAATTAAAAAAAAAGAAACAAACTTGAATAAAATGGCGTTTACTCACTTCAAAGCTCCAAATTTCGTAACGAAATTGAGTTTATTGCGTGATGAGATGTGCGCCGTTTCGCCATTTACACAAAAGATATAAAATGGCGGCGTTGTCTATGGTTCTTAGAAAGTTGATCAGTGCTGCCAATCTATAAATATAATTGTGTTGATTTTCTATATTTTTTTTGGCAAAAATAGCGTAACGACAAAACATAACGAAATGGAAAAAAACTGTGACCGATGTTTATAAATTATTTTCTCTGTTATTTTTCATATTTTAATGTTATATGATAAAAGCGTATTGCTCTTATTAAGTAGTTAGGTAAAAATATGTTCATTAGTTGAGTAGTATAGCAAAGGGAAAACTTCCAAAACAATTTTTAGTCGCAAAGACCTCTGTGTGACATGATTAATTTGTTATGGCGATATATTGTCGCTATATTTTAAGGGTCACAAATGTATTAATAACTTTGTTTCTTATTGATTATTTGCAATTTATGCGATCAAACAATGATTTAATCAGGCCAATTTGTTATGGAAAGGAGCCAAACAAATATGTTTGATTCATAAAAAATAAAACAATTTATGTGACGCATTACTCATGCGGAATGTACATTTCTTCTGCAAATTACCCATGTATAAAATTTATGATTACCATCGCACTTAATACAACTTAATTTCGAATTATAATCCCTTCTGTACGATGGTTTGCCCTTAGGGGCAACCTTTGAACTGTTATTATTCGTTAACACATAATTATGAACTTGATGTGCATTTTTATTGTCGCTTGTACTTGACTTAATTGAAGAAGACGGCTTAGAATGATTCGCATGAATCATTTCCAGCATATCCGCTCTGTTTCAAAGAAATTCAAGAAGCTGTTCTAACTTTAAACCTTTCGAATTTAAATCAAGAGACTCTATGTGATTCTCCCACTCCCAGTAGAAGAATTCAATTTTGAAACCACTAATTAAATTATTAACGTGTCCCGCGATTCTGTCGGTTCTTTCAAAGTATTGAGCGCTCGCAAATTTCTCAAAACTGTGTCTATAATCTTTCTAAGTTGACTTGCAGATTCCTGTTTCATTATCGTTATTTTGAAGAGGGATTAAATGTGATTATGTAAGAGCAATCTAAGATTATGATATCGGTTCTCCAGTAATTCCCACGCATGTACATAGTTGGACGCATTAAACTCTAACGCACTTCTCATCTGTAATGCACTTCCACTGAGCGAAGCACTCAAATAATGAAACTTATGTGTAGCATAAAGATCCATGCGGTTGTGTATCATTGTTATGTAAGAGTTTCTATACTCCAACCACTCATCAAACGACCCTCTAAACGTGGCCAACTTTATAATGGGTAATTTAACATCCGCTGGTGTTAAACTCTCCTTGGCTGAGTGACTACATTTTTCGATTTTTGTACCATTACTAGTCTCAGAACTATCGATTAAACAATTAGCCGAGGCCATTGTGCTGAAATACTACTGTTTCAACTGTTTCAATGTACTCATAATGGCTAGGGATATCTTCACTGGCAGAATACAATTCTATATCACTTCCTATGCTATTAAATTTACTAAAATAGTCACTAGCAGACTGCAATCGCAATTTCATTTCCGTAACTTGTAAGTTAGTCAAACTAGCGCCGACAAATGCATCAACATATTTCTTAAATTGAGTTAACCGACTTTTATAGGACCTCTTTGTTTCTTTAATTCAGTTAAATAAGCATCGTTTGAACCTTTCCTAGAAAGAGAATGAGAGGGCGAAGGGAGAGTGAGCTTAGGATTTTCCTGAGGCATATTGGTGCCTATGAAACAACGGAAAGTTTACTCACGCGGCACGTGTAAGTATCACCTCGGCACATTCACTCGGTTCCCGCTAGGCCACGCAACTGGAAATACAACAAAAAACGTTCAAGCACAATTCGATGACATCATGGGTAAAAGATAGGATTTTCTGACCGTTCGTATGTGATGACGCAACTCCCAACCACGCGGTTTCCTTGTCGATACTGTTTTGCTTAGATCCGGCTCCGAAGGATTTATGTTTGGAACGTCCACAATTGGAATATAAATTGTTTTATTCTTCAATATTAATGGTTTAATTCGGAAACTTACAATATTTCTGAAGGCGGTGCAGGTAAAAATGGTGACTGTGTACCTACGTGAAATGAAACCAATTGTGCGAAAATCAATCGTGTATATCGTTAAAAACAAGTACAGCTTGACTTTGGTTGAAGGAGCGTGCGGGTTACGCGAGACAGGTATTTCGACTGACTCTTAGTTCACTAATTACTTGGAACGTGCGCCCCATTCCTCGTTCCCCGCACGCACCTTGCACATCATAAACAATACATATGTAGTTCGCGTCGCTAACAATTTCGTATTTCTATTGTAAAATGCAAGTACAAATCTAAGATTATCGAGGGAAATGTAATGTGTCTACAGACCACTTAGATGTACTACATACAGACGGTCATGTGACGTACATTGGGATTGGAGCGTAAAGAAGTGAATGGACCGATGCCACAATAGATTTTGACAAGTGTTTTTTTTAAATCTCATCTTCACCCATTCTGTTTTTTTGCCTTTTCGGTCACTCTTTTATGGCAACCGCCAGCATGCGCATTCTACCAGCGAACAAGGATTTTGGTTTGACAGATGTTTTTTTTAATCCCATCTTCACTCATTCATTTTTTTTCCTTTTCGGTCACTCTTTTATGGCAACTGCCAGCATGCGCATTCTACTAGCGAACGAGGTTTTATTATACATACATATTACTCGTGCGCGATAACTTGGGACCTGCTAGGAATGCGACTCCCCGACCGCTTCTCTTGCACTTCCCCGATGGCGCCCGTATTGTACCGTTCGCATAAATAAGCCCCCAAAAAATATTTGATTGACGAACTTTTTGAAGAGCATGGCCACGAAGTGTTTCGTCTACCATAATACATTTGTGACCTCAATCCAATAGAATACATTTGGAATTTGGTCAAGCAAAGAGTCGCCGATAAAAATATCAACCAGTCAGAAAGGGAAATAGAAAAATTAACGAGATATGCAATTACCAATCATAAGTGAGAGTGACTGGAAAAAAGAAGTCAACCATGTGGACAGGCTTCGACAAAATTATTGGGACGATGACCTCTTACAAGAGACGAATGAATCGCAATTAATTGTAAATTTATCGGATACCTCTTCGTCAAGTGATTATAGTGAGACTGAGGACGAAGAACAACCTCTAGAAGGCATAAATCCACTAAGTAGTGACGAAGATGAGATAATGTAAATAATAGATAAAATAAATGTATAAACTTAAACATTGTATTTTTATTTTATTCAAATAGTGTAAAAAAGATTAGATAAAAAGCAGCGTCCTCCCTTATTATGAGTAACATAATAAATTAGGTTAAAAAAAACAAAGACGAAGCCGGGGCGGCTGCTTGTTATGTTCGCTTTTTTGCGGGCGGTACAAACACGCCAATATGACGTCACCGCGCTCAGGTCCTAACTTATCACGCACGGGTAATACCTACATCATTATATGTTGCACTATATACCAATATTATGCTTAATATTTGAAATCGAAGAAGAACAAAACAAGCAAAGTCAGTCAAACTAATTTATGCAATCATAACTTAACAATTGCATTGGTATATTTTTTAATATTAGAGTAGATACATAATCTTCTATTACTTATATAAAGAAAACAAGTCCACTGACATTCACTCATCACGATATCTCCGAAACCACAAGGAGTACGAGTTTGAAATTTGGCATGTATGTTTGTTTTAGTACGTAGGCGCTCGCTAAGAACGGATTTTCCATAAATCAACCCCTAAGCGGTCGAAAACGGGTAGTAAAGTTTGTATTAAAAATCTTAATCCCTTAACCTATTGACTTGAAACTTAGTATAGGTACTCTTCTTAGTAAATAATGAAGCAGGCAATAAATATTGTTTAAATAATCCCTTAGTTATGAGAGTTAAAAGGGGTGGTAAAGTTTACATGGAAAAATCTTACAACGTAATCCTATTGACTTGACAATATTACTTTTATATTACTTTACACACTTAACTCGAATGTTTTTATTGGTCTTTTCGATCGGTTTAATGAAGTTTCACAATGAATAAGTTCATAATGAAGCGTCGTGTTCGGTATCTATTGAATTGTTTCTTCTACGTGACCAAGAAAATTAAGAATGGAAAGATTATGAACAGAACGAACACAAGATACTTTTTGGTATAATTTAAACCACGCAGTTTGGAAAGTGTACCACGCGGACAAATTCGCGGGCGTTCAGTTATATTATTATTTTTTTGTTTTCAATTTCTTTTTATATTTGTTTAATGCTTTATTTTGCATTAGTGGCAAAGATTGGCGGAGTTCTAAACGATTAATGTCAATGCCTTTTAAAATTTTATTGATCACATTGCACCAGTTAAAAATAAAAAGTATTATTGATACATTAAAAAAGTAGTCAAGTATTATTTCTTTGTGCAATTCACAATCGAAAAAATCAAATGTATACTCTGACAATAGTTTTTGTTTAATTTTTATACTTATATTGTTTTTATGTGCATTTTGTTCCAAATATGCATTAGTCACTTTGACTAAAGTTCCAAAACTTCTCACTACAATTTCGGTTGGATAGGCCAATTTTATTTTTAATATTGTTAAATATTCACGCGCCGTTATCCAATCGTGCACAGTGGTCTCTTTATTTGATGTGATCAAATTGTCTTTGCATTTTTTGCAATTAATTTTTTTAAGTATTTTTCTTGTTACCCACCCAACCGTGTAGGCTCTGGAGTGTATATTGAGTCTCTCACGCCTAGCTTGGACCTCAATTCTCTCGTAATCAATGCTGTTAATTTGTTGGTTAATTGGTTCAATAATATTTTCTTCATAACTTGGTTCCCTGGGATTACTAATGGATTTAAATAGTGACTCAATTGACAATAATTCTATACCTGTATTATCTTCACAATTATAATTGTCAGAATGAAACTTAATATATCTTGTTAGTAACAAAGATTTAAATGTATTTTTAAATATATTAACACTCGGGTCGTTATTCCTATAATTATATGCCCTGACTTGACCGAAATTTTTTTCAATTGGGTCTGAATTGAAATAGCGAGGCCTCATAACTTTAACATTTTTTTTCTCACTTAAATATCTCCAGACTCTTTTGAAACTCTTTACCGTGGCAATCCAGTTTTTTAGTGAAGGAACACTTTTTTGTTTTTTATCTTTAGTTAAATATACAATGTTTGTCAATTTTTTTATTGCATCTGACCAAAACCTGTGATGTCTGGATTTTAAAGTTACTGCCCGACGTAAATCTTTCGATTTTGTTTTCTTGTTAAATAAGCTCGCTCCATTAACACTGTCGAACAAATCATCCATAAATGACACGAAGTCTGATGTGGTTTTCATCGTTCGGCTCACTGGCTCCCCATTAGGATATACAGCTGAAAAAGAAAGTGCCATGAATAACAAGATAACTAAGACCATATTATTTATTTCTCAGAACAGCAATATCAAATGTAGATAACTAGTGGTTCGTCCCGAACTGAGATCTCATAAGTCGCTCAAAAACAAAAAAAAATTGATATTTGACTAATAAAATAGTGCCACGAAATGCACAACCAAATAATTTGACCTAATAGTTTCGTTCAAATTACAAGTAACCAGGATTTCATGTTAATTGGTTAGCTTTTTTGGGGTAGAAATTGCAGTTATTCTGGATTCTTTGACTACCTCCATGGTGCAGTGGGCGTATAGCCGGCTGAGACGCAGGAGGTAGCGGGTTAATTTCCCGCCGCGGAACAAATGTTTGCATGATTTACAAATATTTGTTCCAGTCTGGTTGTTTCCCTATATATTGTAAGTATGTATTTACAAAAAAAATGTATATAAGTATTCTATCAATTATCTGGTTCCCATAATACAAGCTCTGCTTAGTTTGGGGCTAGATAGCGCTGTGTGAAATGTCCAGCAATATTTATTTATTTATTTATTATTTCAGACTTTTCCCTATACTCGTATTTGTGTCACTAACGCTAAACGAATAATATCAAATTTCAGCACTGGTGACCCACCATGACCACCTCCAGTGGAGCAGTGGATGAATAGCCGGCTGAGACGTAGGAGGTTGGGGGTTCGATTCCCACCGCGGAACAAATGCTTGCATGATCTACAGATATTTGTTCCAGGTCTGGTTGTTTCTCTATATTTTTTTGTAAATACATGCATACTAAAAGCATGTATTAACAAAAAAAATTGGTTGTCTGTAAAAAAATTATAATATATATATATTACTTACGAAACTGAGCCGTGTATGATAAAGCAGCCGTTACTGTTTTGCTGAAGACCCGTACGCAGTTTCTGACCTGAAAGTAAGAAATTATAAATTTACAAAATAGTTACGCATGAGTGACTGTCAGTCAAAGTAAGAAAAAAATCCATGATCTTTCTCGTAAAAAGCAAATTTGAAAAATTAGATATTCCCTGCCAATTTACACTTTAAAAGGGCGTCCGCTGTGTTGCCGCCCAATACGCCCCGCGCGTGGTGTTATTTCTGGATAAAGGAAGAGCGCTGCTATGTTGCTTTGCAAATTTTTTTTTGTGCAGAAACCAGACCAGGGCAACAGACAACGCAGCAGATACCCTTATTCTAAACTAACTTGAAATGTTCATTGTGTGTTTAATTCTCAATAATAATATTGTATCTTAATTGATATTTTCACCGCAAAATAATAAAGTGAGTAAATACATAAATAAATTAATAACATAGCTTTGATAACGGTAAGTAATTTGATATAGAACATTTCAATGGACTTACCTTAATTTTCTTAATTTTAGCAGGAATTATATGTTCATCGGTCAGTTTGTGTAATAATCTAGATTCACCGTGATTACAATCATTGTTGTAGACATCTATTACATCCTGCCAAGTTGCCATTTTGCCTTCAAAAAGAATGTCTTTCGTGAGGAAATTATTGCGGATTCCTTTAATTAAATGTGGTGGGTCATAGAATACACTTATTGAATTACTACACAAATGTATTGTGTTATCTGATAGAAAAAATTTGAGAAATTTATAATAGACTAGCTTCCGCCAGCGCATGCATTGTTTGTTAGTAAAAAGTAGCCTATGTTTAACGTCGGATTAGATAGTATAGTACATAAGTCGGGTTTTACCGGTCTTATTGTAGGAATCACTTGACGGTACGCCAGATGAAATTTCACTCATTGAAAATAAAGTTGGATAAGCACCAAATTTTAAGCGATTAGCATTTATAAGAAACCTTTTTTCAAAGTGTTTATTACAAACGAACACTTTGTTGACCACACTTTGCATCTGCATAAGTTTTTCACAGCTAATAAGCCGTAACCATTGCCCCAGAAGTTCTTTTCTCTTGGGAAATTTGTGAAATATAACGTCCTGTCGTTGGCTGTCGCATTTAGGTACACAACACTTTCGGAACATTTTACGTAAATATGTAGCACAGACCAAATTTATTACGTACGCGAAATTACTGAATACTGTTGTGGATTATAGATGTGCAGAAATTAATCAACACAACACCTCTTTCATCCATACGGACAAACACTAATGGCCGCCAGCTATTTCAAACATCAAATTGGATTGGTCTGCTGTGTTCAAAAATTACAAAACGTCTCCGGATCCGGTGAACGCATTGAATGAATGAATTGAAAAATATCGCACAGGTCACAGATTAGGACATATAGCGTTTACCTGTCATCCGGACTGTAGCATCGGTCTTTCACTCATTTCTTACGGTCGTCGATCTTGTAGGGGAAATTACCAGGCATGGTCGCATTCCATCCCCCGCACTGATACGACATCTCGCACACATCCAGTGTACAGTCGCGTTCCTAATTGTATTGTTATTGCTGTTATTTGAATTTGTTTATTAAATTCAGTTTTTTGGGTTTGTTTGTGACTTTAAAGTGAATATGCCTAGAAGAAATACTGTTTTAAAAAGACAGGCAAGGAAAATGGTTTATGACGTGAATTGTTTTTTAAAAAGGGAATCTAATGAATAAGTTGATTCTTTGAAACAAATCAAAAGTGAGATTGATGAAGCTACAAGTACTTTACTCAGTCATTCGGACAGCAACACTGTAAATTTGAGCCAGATAAAACAAACTGCAGAAATTATTAAGGCCGCAAACATTTAATTAAATGCCGATTTAGGGAAAAAATACGTCAATTGCAACTGTAAGCAACATTTCCAATTAAGCATACAGTGGCTATTGGCTATTGTATTGCTTGCGCGACAGTACCCATGCGCAGCTATCCCTTCCGCGTATCGTTCAGCGCTAGACTTATACAATCGTTTATTTCTTAAGCCTGCTCTACACGTCTACAGATACGTCCGCGGACGCTGACAGATGCATCCGCAGATGGATCACCTCGAGTCGTCCACACGTCTGTTGCTTGATCAGTATAAGTTCATTCTCGACAGAGACACAACGTTTAAATATGGATATTGAGATCATAGCTACCGCAGCTATTTATTTATTTAGTACTTTTAACTACTACGTAAATGTGCATCGCAATAGAGTTATTAAAAATAAATGGAAAAGAAGAAGATGGTGGATGCTGGCTATACATAGAAACAGAACGAAGTAAGCGGAACTTTTATCCAGACTCAAATCAAATTTACGTAATTGCACATTTTACACACGTAATAACAATATTTTTTTTTGCAGGAATAGCATGGAAAACCAGCTTGCAGAACTTTACTTGGAGCCATCTGGAGAATTCAATAATTTTGTTCGAATGTCTAGCAGCGATTTTGAATACCTTCTACAAAAAATATCTCCAATGATTTTTAAAAAAGATACCGATTGGAGGGATGCAATACCAGTGAAAGTGCGCTTGGCAGTAACATTAAGATATTTAGCTACTGGAGACAGCTACAGAAGCTTGCATTACCTGTTTAAAATTTCAAGCCAAATTATATCTCTTATTGTCCCTGAAGTATGTTTGGCACTCAATGCAGTGTTAAAGGATTTAGTGAAGGTAAACTACATTATTTTAATACAAATTATTTATTGTTAATGAAAAATCAACAAGTTTGTTGTTTACAAAAAAAATACTTTAAGACCTAATGAACAATTAAATATTATCTGAAAATGTAACTTCATTATTATCCAACACATTTTCGAAGTTTTCATAAACTTCTCTACTTGTTTGTGGTAGAATAATTTCTTGTGATATAATGTTCACTACTTCGGATTGTTGGTTGACCGTATTTTGTGGCACCGATTCCACTGAATAGGGAGAGTCAATTACATAATTCGGTGATGGTGTTGATAAATATACACTATTGCTAGTGCTAGGACGACTCAGTATGATGTTTTGAGGAGAAGAAACAGCGTATGATCTGCCCTGCATCATGCTGTTGTACCGACGACGTCTGTTCATCATAATACCATGGAGTTCGTACATTATTTCTTCCCTTTCAATTTTTGGATATTCCTTGATTTGTTTTGCCAACATTCTACAAAATAAATCGCATTCATCTTCTTCTTTTGCGCTTTGTTTACTGGTCAATGCCTTATTTAGTGTGGTTAAAGCAGTATTCATTTTTTTACTGGCTTCCTGCAATTCAGGTGGATTGAAAGCACGACGTTTTTGTGCTTGAATGCTTGGGTTCTTTTGAGGGGTAGCAGGGACTTCTGCGTCGTCGTCGTTGCCCATTTTAGGTTTTGGTGGGATGTCACTAGCCTGCATCTTGGAAGGGCTAGCCTCTTCATCAGTTTGTGTCTGGGAAAAAACAAATACAATTTAAAAAAAAGTAAAGAAGTTACAGTAAAGAGCTAACTAGCAAGGTTAAAATTAATTTGCTCAAAATGAAAAATACCTATAGATAATACTTTAACTTTATTTTCAGATGCCTAAAACTACGGATGAATGGCTTTCAAAGGCAAGAGGATTTAATTTTCCTCATTGTATCGGCGCTTTGGATGGGAAACATGTAATGATTCTACCGCCACCTCATACCGGGACGGAGTACTTCAATTATAAAGGACATTTCAGCATTGTACTCTTAGCGCTAGTTGATAGTGACTACTGTTTTATGTTTGCCGATATAGGTTGCCAAGGACGGATTAGCGACGGTGGAGTCTATAATCAAAGTGTATTAAGACAAAAAATTGACACAAATGAAATCAACTTGCCACCTCCTAGTCGCTTACCTAATAGTAACACTGAATTACCATATGTATTTTTAGCTGATGCTGCATTTGCGTTGAGTACACATATTATGAAGCCATTTCCTGGGCATCATGCTGTTGGAACTCCACAGAGAGTATTCAATCAAAAACTATCTAGTTCACGAGTAGCAGTCGAAAATACTTTTGGAATAATGTCCAGCGTATTTAGAATTTTTAAGAAGCCTATACCACTAAATATCGAAAAATCATCTTCAATTACAATGACATGTGTCTTGTTGCACAATTTCTTAAGAAAAAGTCGAACTTCTCGACATGTGTACACTCCCCCGAATTCAGTAGATAAGTATGTCAATGGAGAATTAACACATCCAGGATCTTGGAGACAAAATTACACGGGAACATTTGATCCATTGCAACCTGTAGCTCGAAGAGCTCCTATAAGCGCAGTTGATACAAGATTAAAATTTATGAAATATATTCAAGAGAACAACAATCAACAGCTATAAGATTAAGTAGTTAGTTAAGTATTCTGAAATAAATAAGATAATAGAATTTTGGTATTCGTTTTACTTACTTTATCCTCCGAATTCATGAAGCTTGGCGATTCATACACATCCATCAAAAATGCCGCCATTACGTCGTAAAATATCCAGATGGGACGGTAGACATCTTCAGCTCCAGCCCCAGACGTAATAGAAGCCTTTCTTTTTTTTAAATTTGCTCTGAATGTAGCTAGTAGATTTTCTTTTTTCTTTTTTAGTTCGTGTATTGGCACACCCATCGCGTCAGCGATACGTTTCCACGAATCATTAACCTGAAAAATAAATAAAATCATCAACTGTTTAAGTTTTCTTATTTCAATTGAAATAAGAAAATACTTACCTAGACTACTGTTAAATGTCCAATTACTTTTACAGTAGCCTCAATAGAATGAATTAATTGAAATAGGTACGGTCAAGGAAATATTGTATTGTATTCGCGTAAGTACCTTTTTCACTCTCGTCGCAATGACAATAAGATTATAATAGTCAAAAAGGTACACGAATACATTTCCTTGACTAGATACATAGATTATTAAAATTATAATAACAGTTTAGGTACCTACAACATTTTTATTTTTGTGGTATTTATTTTTAGGGTTCCATAAACAGTTTTCAGCTTGATATAGCTCAATGAACTTAAAAGTTTCCTCAGTGCTCATATTGTTAGCCATTTCATAAGTTTTCACGAATGCTGCGCAAAGTAAATTAAAGCACAAGTACGCGTGCACATTCAATCGCGATTCCGAGCAAACTGATGCGTCGTAAGACGTGTGGACAGGACGCCGGACGTTCGCGCCGAAACCCTTTGATCCGTGCCACAAAAACCGACAACAAACGGATAAGTGGCAGACGCATCTCCGGACGTTAAATACCTACAACAGACGCGCAAATTACCCCGTCTACACGTCGGCGGACGCATCTGCAGACGTCATCTGCCGATGCGTCCGCCGACGTGTAGAGGAGCCTTTAGGGACTTGCGCCACCCTGTTGCCTCTTTGAATCCAAAATAAACAAAATATGTTTTTTAATATTTGATTGCTTAGCGATTTTTAGTTTAATTTGTTTTATTTGCTCTAATAAACCAAGTTGTATACATTTAATGCAGTTACATAATTTTTCAACCAAACTCGAAGTGAAATATGGCCTAACATGTAAGCCTAATATTTACTTGTGTTTGATATAGATTATATTCTTGTCATAACCAACAATATGACAAAACGCTGTTTGTCTATTTGTTAGTACTCAAATGTAATAAATAAACTTTGTTGTTTACTTATTTATTTATAAATAATGGCATTTCCAGTTACTGTTACCTAACCAGATCGTAAGACACGAGAAAGTAAGGTAGGAGAGAGAGACTAGCCTCCTTAACTATTTCAGCCAAATTACCTAAGAAATGTATGTAAACTAACCATACATAACCTCAAAGTAAAGTTTTACAACAAGTTTTTTTTTGCAGAGTTATACAAAAAATGGTATTTCCTGGAGTAGTCTGGTGCATTGACGACACTCATGTCGCTATAGGGAGAAAACATGAACATGAGAAGATATATTTCAATAAGAAAAAATATTATTCATTGAATAATGTAAGTAAAAATATATTTGTATCAGTTAACTTAAAAACATCTTAGGTATCAATATACTAAATGTTAATTAATAAAAATTTGGTGTAGAGCGCTGCATTGGTGTTCTAAACAAGTGGTTCGCTCCGAACTGAGATCTCGCGAGTCTCCTAAAAAAGTATTATTCTTAAGGCGACTTGCGCAACAATGCCTAAACGTATTTAGTGGCTAAATATGTTTTAAGAAGTTAGTAAAATCATACAAATACATCAAATTTAATCATGTTTAATCGCTAAATACGTTTAGCGATAGTTGTGCAAGCTGGCTTTAATCTTTGTCTAATAAATAGTGCCACGAAATGCACAACCAAGTTAACCTACAGTTTTAGTCAAATTACAAGTAACGGCAGTTCATGTTAATTGGACTGACTGACTGCGCAGATGGAGGGTAACATTTTTATTGAAAAGCCAAGTGTGGGAAGCCAGCTAGTTATTTATATAGGGATATACCCTTACATGCAGTAGTTTAGATGTTGTGGGTTCAAATCCTGCCTGTGCACCAAAGGATATTTTTATCTTATGTTGTGTGATTAATGTATGCACTTATTTATGTTTTTAATGCTGTTTCAGAATCAAAATAAAATAATTTTGCAAAGCATGTCTACTGGAATTGAAATTGAAATGAAATTGAACGCTCTCAGTTGACCCGACACTTGATCAAAATCTGTCTCACAGTCAGTGCCGTAACTAGCCTTTTATGCGCCCGGTGCGAGCTTTCAAAACTGCGCCCTTGAAAAATGCTCTAACCAGGCTCTGACAATAAAGTGGACAAATGTGCATAAAAATAAATCTATCTATTTTTTGTTTACGAAGGTATAGGTACTTAGTAGATTTCTTTAAGATAAAAATTGTTTATTCAAAAATATTTGCTCAAATACAGAAATGACACAAAGTACTCGATAGTAAAGACCCAAGGCTAAGGTAAACCGTAATTGATTGATTGATTGATTGAAAATACTTTATTGCACTTATAAAACTAGTACAAAGGCGAACTTAATGCTAAAGAGCATTCTCTTCCAGATAACCTTTGTGTATTGTAGACAAAGATGTGTAGGTAGTGCACAGAAAAGGTAAAAAAGAAAATTTGCACAGGACTAATAAATATAGCATAATATAGGTACATACTACTTAAATAAACCTACTTAAATACTTTATATGATAGACTAAACTATACCAATATCGAATTAAAATACATACATAACAATAGAAGAGAAGTGTTATGGAAATATTAAGTTGCTCATTTTTGGTCGGTTTGACCGAGAAGGTGCCTATAGATTCTCAATCTGAATGCTTCCACTGAAGTAGCCTCGAAATAGTTTGGTGGCATATTATTCCAGAGACGAGTAGCGGTTATGGTGTAAGAGTCAGAGTAAGTAGCCGTGTTATGCTGTGGAGTAATTAGTTGGAAACTACGAGACGATCGCACAGGTCTGTCCTCAGTTGATACGGATGCAAATCGCTCTCTAGAGGTAGCTGGGAGATAGAGGGTTGCGAAGAATATTATATAAGAGGGATAGCATGTGCGCATCTCGACGAGCTCTGAT
Source organism: Philereme vetulata (assembly GCA_918857605.2). NCBI lineage: Eukaryota > Metazoa > Arthropoda > Insecta > Lepidoptera > Geometridae > Philereme > Philereme vetulata. Next base: position 4,329,425 of record OU975446.1, read on the forward strand.
GTCAAGCCATTTTAGCTGCTGACGAAATACCGAGACATGATCATATTTTCGTAGGCCGTAGATATAGCGAATGCAAAGATTCTGCAGACGCTCCAACCTGTTCAGTTGCTCTTCCGTAGCATCGGGATAGCATACATCTGCATAATCTAGGATGGGTAAGAGTAACGCATTAACCAGTGTGGACCTCGTAGATTGGGGCAAGAAATTTTTTAGGCGTTTCAGAGTATGCATGATACCATACATCCTCCTACTAATCTGGGTAATATGGTGGTCCCATGACAAATTATGGGTAATGAAAAGGCCTAAATTCTTAACCTCCTTGCAGAACTGCAGTGGAATATTATTATATTTAACCGGAGGAAGAGTGTTAAGATTAATTTTGACAATCTGTCTGTTACCACCAATTATTATCACCTGCGTCTTGTTGGGATTAATTAGTAGACCAAATTTTTGAGTCCAGTCATACACAGCACTTAGATCATTAGTGAGATTTTCAATTCCAGATAGAATTTGATCGGGATTACAACTGAGATATAACTGAACATCATCGGCATATAGGTGATAGGATGTGTGATGTATTACCGATACCAGGGTGTTGATAAAAAGAGAGAAGAGGAGGGGTGAAAGAACGCCTCCTTGAGGTACACCTGCTTCGATTTTACACCAGTCAGAGGACAGATCATTAATTCGCACACATTGTTCGCGTCCGCAAAGATATGAGCTGAACCATGTTAAAGAAGACTGAGAAAGATTAATAGAGCGTAAGACGGCCAGCAAAATTTCGTGGTCCACACAGTTGAAAGCGTTACTAAAGTCTAACAAGGAAAGAAGAGTGAGTTTACGGTTGTCAATAGCAAGCCTGATGTCGTCCTTAATTTTAATAAGGGCAGTGCAGGTACTGTGTGCAGGGCGAAAGCCTGACTGAAACGGACTAAGAAGATTATTACTGTGGAGAAAAGATGAAAGCTGGCGATGCACAACTTTTTCAAGAATTTTAGAAAGGAAAGGGAGAATTGATATTGGGCGATAGTCTTTAAGTTCAGTTATGTTAGACTTTTTGGGAATGGGTATGATGAAAGCTTTCTTCCATATAGTAGGGAAATTGCTACTTGTGAGGGAAAAGTTAATAATATGAGTGATATATGGAAGAGTCAGTTCAAGTATTGGAGTTAGCATCTTTAAACCGATTCCATCATGACCAACCGCCTTGCTGCTAATGCTAGCAATAATCTTTGCAACATCACCTTCATCTACCTGCCCAAAAGAAAAAGAAGTAAAATTTTCTAGCGGCTGCCTAGCTAACTGCATTATGGTGTCAGCCTTAACAATGTTGTCAATTTTAAACGGAACAACTGAAAAATGGTTGTTGAGAGCATTGATATCGACCGTTGGGTTGACAGCAGCCTTACTCTTCCCAAATCCTAAGTTGTTGAGCACTTTCCAGATGTTATTTGGAGTACAGTTCTCAATGGCTCCGTAGATGTTACGACGCTTAGCATTCCTAATCTCCTGATTGCACCGGTTTCTCGCCTTTTTATAGCGAAGAAAAGTTTCTTCATTAGAGTCTCTCCTATATTTGCGGTATAGTTTATTACGCCTAGCCATTAATTTGCGGATATATTCAGTCAACCAAGGTGCGGGAGGTCTTTTCATGCGAACCGCCTTGAAAGGAGCATGCTTATCATATAGCGATGTTAGTATGCCATTGAATATTGTGATTTTTTCATCAACATCGCTAGCAGATAAGAGTTGAGACCATTCGGTGGCACTTGTATCAGTACGGAGCTTATCAAGATCCATAGCGGCAAAGTTACGTTGCATTATGATCTTAGGTTTTATTTTGTGTGTTCTAATTTTAAATGATGCAAATATAAGGTCATGATGTGAAAATCCCGGGGCTGGAAATTGACCATAAGTAGAAACGCGTTTGTGGTCTCATGTAATTATGAGGTCCAGTTTAGTGTGCCTATCATTGATATGATGCGTAGGATCTAAATCTAAGATGTTAAGGTTGAAAGAAGATGTAATATTGACTAATTGTTTACATCTAATATCATTTTTTAAAAGGCAGGTATTAAAATCTCCCATTAAAATTATCTGATCGTACAGAGGCACAAAAGTTTCAAGCAACTGGTCGAGAGAATTAAAATAGTCAACTGTAGGGGGCGCATAAACCACTCCCAATAGTACTTTACCAGTGCTCACCTGTACCTCAACAAATAGATGCTCCATAGAAGCAGAGTAAGCAGAAGGCGAACTGGAGATAATTTTATAATTAAAGTCAGCGCGTAAATAGATCGCAACCCCTCCACATCTAACATTGGTGCGATCATTACGAACAAGCACAAAACCGGGTAGACAGAAAAAAGGAGAAGGAAGTGAAGGTTTGAGAAAACTTTCGGAAACGAGACAGGCGTGTATACAATCGCCCGTAAAAGTGGCTAATAGCTCCGAGTAGTGAGCAGGTATGCTCTGGGCGTTGATGTGGCACACGTTAAAGTTTTTTTTAAAAGGAGCAAACGATTTGTCAAGCTGTTCCCTAAGCAAAGGCTCAGCAACGCTATCATCCACAGCATCCACGAAGCTATCAGAGTCGAACGATTTAAATAAATCAGAAGATATTGAGCAATCCATTATAAATAAATAAGATAAATATAAATAATAAAAATATAAATATATAATTTATTTAAATAATAATACTGGTAACAGAACAATACAAACAAGAAGCCATCTAAAGCCACAAACACTGCCAATTAGTCTGGAGAGTTGAATGCAGGTAAAATTATTGTGTACTTATGTATGTTAAACAACTACAGTAAGACTACAGTAAACAATGTTCAAAAATTATAACCAACAGAAAAACAAAATAAAAACATAAATTTTACAAACAGAAATGTCTTCGTAAAACAGAACGGAACGACGACACAGCGCTGGCGGCCAACGGCTTGTAGTACGTCAACGTCAAGAATGACAGGTACGTCACAGTCACGAACACACGGACACGTTATGTCAGACCAAGTGTCAGTTATCAAAAATAAATGTGGTAGGTACCTACCTAGGTAAAAAAAAGAAAATGTACTACTGCCAGGATTTGTTAAAGTATACCGCCAAAAACGCCCGAAATTGGCCAGATCGACTCGATTACTTCGGCCTCACAAAGCGCCCGGCCTTCGAACGCGCTGGTGCAGCTTTCCCTGGTGCCAAGGTGGCCGCAGCAACTGCGGCAGCTTGTGCCTCCTGCATTGGTGGGAACTTTTGTATGATTTCTCCAAGCTGAGCCTGGGAAACAACTCTATGCTTCGTTCCGTCCGGTGCCAATAGATAGACGTTACCGTCCTGAGACCAGCACTTTTTTACGCCATATACACGGCGTCCTTCATTGAAGAAGCTGCGCCGGGTGGCCGTCAGATACTCAGCAACTGACACTCCTGTTCCCTTAAAGTTCTTCTTGCTCCGCCAGACACTGGAGCGAATGTCCAGATTGTGAAATCTCACGAGAATTGGACGAGACCCACCTCGAGTAGCGTCCTTGCCGAGACGATAGCTGAACCGAATACAATCCGGGGTGAAGTGGCTTATCTTGAGTGTGTCCTTAGCGACCTCAGCAATGACTTCCTTAAGGTTTTCTCCCTCCTTTTCTTCGACTCCACGGAACAAAAGAAACTTGCGACGGCTTCTGTTCTCAGCATCATCCACAAGTGCAGTGACCTGAGTCACCTGGCTGCGGACGAGGTCAATCGCAAGCTTCATGCATACCTTGAACTGCTTCACTTCCGCCGCCAGCTGCCCCAGAGAAGCTGGTGAGGCAGCTGACATGCGCGCCTCAAATGTGGCCATGCAGCTGTCCAGCTTATCATCAAGCTCCTTGATGGCGGCCAAAGGATCTGTGGTGTAGATTTTCGCTCCAGTAGACATTGTATGGCAGTGTAGAACAATGCAGGTTTTTAGTGAAAAGTGTGGTGGTAGTGCTTGTGGCTGGTATAAAAAGTGTGTTTATTTCATACCCAGTGCTCCAACAGTAACTTCAATTAGTGCTATCTCTTCAGGGACAGTTGATGAGTATAAATTAATGTACTGTTTATACTATAATGCAACGTAAGTATTTTATTTCTTTAATATAAATATTGAAGCACAAAATCTGTGTTTTACTTGTGCCTACCCACACAATAGTCACAAGAAAAGGACAGCTACCTACTCAAAGATTTACTTTCCGCGCTTTTCTCATTGCGAAGTCCTTGATTACATTGTCATACGACAGGAGCCGTGCTATGTCGTGTTCAATCGACAAAATCGCTAGGCCAGACAATCTTTCTTGGCCCATCGTCGAGCGCAGGTACGTCTTTATTAATTTGAGCTTACTGAATGATCTCTCGCAGGAAGCTACAGTCACTGGCATCGTTAAAAATATCTTTATAGCGACTACTACATTGGGAAACATTTCCTTTAAATCCAGTTCCACTATAGCTTTGAGAAGACCCATACTTGACTGACATTCACATTTATCAAATAATGGAGTCGCTTCAACTTGACTCTTCAAAGTTTCTATTTCGGCCCAAAATTCTGTGGCATTTATATCTGCAGAATATTTGATACTCAAATCAGCTGCATGTTTTTTTAGTTCTTCAACCGAATATGTAGTTATGTGTTTTACGGTCAAAAAACCGAAAGAGTGGTGTATGTCGCGTAGTTTTTCGAATCGCCATTTTAATTCAGAAATTATTGTATCTATTGCTTCATTTATCTGAATTTTGAAACTTTGTTGCTGAGTAATGTAGTAGCCGGCGTCTGAACTTTCACTTAAATCGTGTCTTTTTACTCGCTTTCGTCGCTTTTCAGGAAAATTGTCTTCAATGTCACATTGTTCACAAATTCTTTTTGCCTTTTCGAAAACAATGTCCACAGTGTCGCGAATATTCTGAATCTGGCTTGTTAATCCCTTGATTAATTCAGAGGCTTTGTCGATAGTAATGGTTTTAGACTGTAGAGCTACATTCACTCTGTCAACAGATTCCAAAATTTGATCCCAAATTTGCAGAGTACATATGAATTTATAATTAATTAGGTCCATTATACTTTTAGCTGTAGCGATTGTTTCCGCATTATAATCATTGGTAGTTAGAATCTTTAGCACACACCTGATTTGGGGTATTTGCGTGTTCAAAGCTTTGACGGCCCTAGCTTTAGAGGCCCATCTAGTGTCGGCGTGTTTTTTCAATGAAATATTTAAGTGTTTCATTAAAGTTTCCCATCTGACCGTTGAACTCGAAAAAAACACAAATATTTTCTGGATTAATCCAAAAAATGTGATCATGTCAGGTGTCACACTAGCAGCGTGTACGCCAGATAAATTCAAAGAATGCGCTGCGCACGGCACGTAATCAGCATTTTCATTAATTTGTTTTATTTTGGCTTGGACTCCGTTATATTTACCGGCCATATTACTACCATTGTCGTAGCCTTGGCCACGAAGATCTTGAATATTCAATCCATCAACTTCTAATTTCTCTAAAATCTCTTTCGACAATCCCTCGCCCGATTTTTCATGAGACTGGATGAAATCTATGAATCGTTCTTCGATTGTAACTTTCTGCTCGGATACTTTTACGAATCTCAATATTTGTGACATCTGTTCTTGATGCGATACGTCTGGCGTACAATCAAAAAGTATGGAAAAGTATTTTGCCGCACGAACGTCGTCTAAAATTTGTTTTTTGACCTCAGAGGCAAGAATATCTACAAGCTCGTTTTGAATATAAGGCGTAAAATATGAAATATTTCCTTTATTAAGCGATTCGATGTGCGCTCTAAGTTCAGGATCGAATTTTGAAATCATATCCACGGCACTTAAGAAAACTCCAGATCCTGATTCTCCAATATGCTCATGAGAGCCTCTGAGGGGTAAATTATTTTCCGCGCAAAACAAGATTATGCTAGTACACACTTTTAAAATATGTCTCCACTTATTTGTTTCTTGATCAATAGCCTTTTGTAAGGATGCATCTATTGTGGTCTTACTTTTTATTTGCTGTTCAAGCATTTTCCACTTAATACAATTTTCTCTATGAAATGTAGAGTTTTCGTGCTCAGGAATACGTGGACTTAAATGACGCCAATCATTAAATCCTTTTTGTGCATCAGCCAGTGCCGGCATTATTTGCTTAGTCGAGGAAGAACCGAAAAGTATACATGGGAAACAAAATATTGCATCTCTTTTTTTACTGTAAATCAACCAAGGCCTTGGTACCATCTCGCCATTGCTCATCTTGTTTGTAAACCAATGCATATGAAATTTTCGTCCTGCGTCTTCAGTTGAAGAAATATTTTGACTACCTTTTCCTTGATCAGGACCTTTCTCAACAAGGAAACAACGAATGTGGTCAGTTAATGGTAACCATGAAACAGGATCGTTTATGTCTAACTGGATCTTATCAGTTGCAGTTGCTTCTTTAATTTGAATTTCAGAACTTGGACTAGTGGTGATGGGCAAGGTCAAGTCTTGCTGGAATGGGCTGACTGGGCTGTCTTCTTTATATTCTATCTTTAAATTGTTTCCAGATCTAGTTCCAGACATACCAGGGTGGGCCAAAACGTCATTATTGGACACATCTTCCTGACTGTTTTCTGGTTGTGTGACTGTCCACTTTCGTAACGTATTTCCCATTTTTTTTGCTTCCATCTCTCTCACGCGTTTTCTCTTACGAAATTCAGAACCGGATGGACGTTTTTGAGACATGTTGTTTGTTATAGCATGCGTGCTTAGCTTACGGTAGCCGGCAGGTAATATTTCTGAAAGAAGAATCGCTAATCAGGCCTAGTCTAGTATATACGAGTAGTTCGGAACTCAACACAAGTACCTGTCTATATGTATACTTGTGTGTCGAACCGAACTCGAGCATAAAGATGGTCAACATAAAAATGCCACCTAAAAATACCTACTTAGGAAAGTAATAACACTTAATAATAATATAAAGTAATAACATTTACAAGTCATAAATATTTATTGATATTATCAGCGTATTAAATGTCCTACTGCTGGGCACAGGCCGCTCCTACTTACTCCCACCGACCTTAAAATATTTTCAGTTAATTTCACTATTAACGTAAAAATTTTAACCGAAAAAATATACTTATATACAACTTTCTTTGTAAAACTTTTAAATACAATTTTCTAACTTACCCAAACGAGTTTATCAACGAACAACAAATCAACAATAAACTTATTCACTCTCACACACAATTTTACTTTAAACTAATGAAATTTTATACAAATAATGACCATGGTTGAGAAGCAAGACAATCAATCCGAGTGCCCCCGGCCGGCTATCTGAATGCGTGATTCTCGATGTATCGGGGAATCCCCGAACATTGGGTGGGACGGCGCGGCAGAATGGAACGTTTGTGAATCGTTTAGTTTTGTAAGTCATCCTTTTCACTCTTGTCGAACGATGAATTTTCTATCTATCTCTCGCACGCTAGTGCGTCAGTAACGCCGCACGTAGTTAATGAATAAAATCAAAGATAAAGGGAGGACCAATGAATGTGGCTGACAGCAATGACAGCGTAACGTGAACTATATGTACATCTCCTCAGCTAGATTGACAGATTTGCTTAGAACTTCTAAGTTAGAAGTGGCGCCCTCCAAATGAATATAGACAGAAATTGTCTCATAGTTACGGTATAGGTACTTTTGTTTGTGTATGTAATATTGCGAGCAAGACAAGGTGGATTTATATTTGTCTGATGTGTTGTGACGTGACGCGTCAGAACTGTATCGGTTCCATACATAAGCCATCACAACACAACACGTTACGCACTAGTGTGAACGTTACCATCCTACTAATATTATAAACGCGAAAGTTTGTATGGATGGATGGATGGATGTTTGTTACTCTTTCACGCAAAAACTACTGAATGGATTTTAATGAAACTTTACAATAATATAGCTTATACATCAGAATAACACATAGGCTACAATTTATAAACATATTGTTCGAAATACTAATCCTGCGCAGACGAAGTCGCGGGCACCAGCTAGTACTAAATGTATGAAACCGATACCGTTCTGACGCGTCACGTCACGACACATCAGACAAATATAAAACCACCTTTACAAGTGTTGTTGTTTCAAGATCGCTTGAAAAACGCCATATAGATATAGATAGTGCAGAGGGCGCGTCTACACCATATTCGCAATAAAACAAAATGTACCTACTAACTACCATACATGAAACAAAACTAGATACTGGTCTGGTCATTTCTGCGCCCCTCCAGGGTCTGCGCCCTGTGCCTGGGCACCGCTGGCACCGCCCTAGTTACGGCACTGCTCACAGTGCTATAGTGCTCTACTGAAATCGGCCGAAACCTATATTTACCTACCATACTAATATTATAAATGCGAAAGTTTGGTTCATCAGCAACGAATGTTCATCTCATTATGTTTTCTACTAAATGTTTGCCTAGTTCTATAATCAATAAACCAGAGTATAACAACACAAAGAAGTACATGATTATTTGTATATTAATGAGATATCATTCCCAAGGCAGAAGGTATAATTCTTGTTAGATCTCCAAGCATGAACGAACATATGAAGCCCGACTGCAAGAGCTTGGTTCTCTTCCAGGAGTTCCACGACAAGTTCATAGTCCATATCAATTTGTTGGGCTGGCATGCTGAAAAATATAACATGATCATTATACTGTTAATAAGTACTTATTTTATTGGTATAATGCTGGCAAAATAGATTAAATCCGTAAATTTGGTACTTCACAAGTAATCATCATCATAACAGCCATAGAATACCACTACTAAAACGGCCTCCTACACAGATTTCCAGGGGGACTGATTTTGTGCTTCCTGCACCCCGTACTCGTTGCCAGTGACCTTTCCATCTTATACACTTTCGTCTTTGTGGATCTACGTACTTTTTTGTTAAGTAGATATTTATTATATATATGTTTATTTAAAACCATTTCCGACTTGTGGAATGTGCCAGACTACGCAAGTGCGTACTCTCCACTCAAAAACTCTTTCTGCCCCAACGGCCGTCTATTCCTAGGAATATAATACGTCTATTCTTTGATTTCTTCAATTAATGTGCCTGAATACACATACAAGTACCTACATCTTCCGTTTGCATAACCTCTGCTATAACAGTGATATATTTTTGTTTTAAAATTTAAATTTGTCTAACAATCTCCATATATTGGCTTTTAACTGAGTCAATCTCGTAAATAAACTTTGCAAGTTTAAAACTTAGTGATGATGAGCTGAAAAATAAAATGTAAACAAAGAAGCAGTGCTGCCAATGTAAATTTCTTGATTTCCCTATATTTGCCGCTTGCCGCTGATTGAGTCCCCGAAATGATAACAATTAAGAATAAAACCCTGTTTCATACAAAATGTTGTGTAATCACTAACAAAATAACATTGGAATGATTTCTAAATAAAATCTTTAACAATTTGGTACATACTTTCAACAATGTTTTCCTCCCTTTCGCTCTATGCATTATCCGGTTTCGTTCGAATTTTATTGATCTCCCCCTTTTGGCTATCTCTTGTTTGGTATGCAATATAGCTACAATGGATATCTCGAATCGATTTTAGTCATTCCCAGTGCTCTTCCCGCTCTAGCTACCGATTCCTTACAAATTGGGGAAATTCCCCGAACTGAAAAAGCATCGAGTAAAGCACATACGAAACGTCATTGATTGAAATGACTTGACTTTGCATCAATGTTTCTATTCGGTCCGATTACGAAGGAGAGGAAAATGCTTACACGGTCGCTTATCTCGTAATCACGTTGAAAAAATCGAACTTGGATTTTTTGACATCCCGTTTTTGTTTTAGAATTAGACAATAGGGCTGCCGGAGACACTAGTCTCCGCGAGTTGAAGCCAGGGCGATGGGCTACTCACCTGAGGCCCTTACCTGCAGCTCAAACGCAATAGTTGTACGCCCACCACGCACACTACTACGCGATCGAGCCTATTACGAACTCTTAATTCCAGGCAATATACGCTGTAAACTGAACTGCCCGCCATTTTTGTAATATGAACTTGTAATGGCAGCAAGTCAGAGGTCACGTGACACTTGGCCGACTTATGAATGTAAATTGGCTGGAAATACCGTAATACGAATGTCCATTTGATATTTCTATCCATGTTTTATCTGTCAAATCAAACCATTCTGTTTACGCTGCGACAATTGAGCTTTTTGTGAATTGTTTTGGATTTTCGATTATAAAAAAAAAATGTTTTCTGCTATTAATCCTCCATAAAAATGAGTGAAGAATTAGAAATGTTTGAGTTCTTGGAGAGTGATTCTTCGCAAGAGAATTTAAATATGAAATTACAGAGAAAACGGCTACAAGATGAGTGCAATCCGTTTTCTATGAGCGACAATTTATCAATCGCTACCGGTTGTCGAAATAATTGCTGCGTAATCTTTTGGATGAATTAAAACCGCATTCGCCAGTGCCGACGAAATCTACAGATTTGTCTTTGGAGTGTAAGGTTGGTAATTTTTGATGTTGCTTTACGTCTCAAACCTACATCATTCATGATGTGAACCTAAATAAATATTTGTATTCTCATTTCAGGTATTGGTAGCATTATCATTTTATTCTACTGGATCTTACCAGCGCCCTGCAGGCGATATTAGTTCGCATGCAATAGCTCAGCCAACAGTCTCCACAGTAATAAGATCAATAACTAACTTGTTAAACTTGCCTCACATGCGAGATAAGTATATAAAGTTCCCAAGAACACAGGAAGAACGCAGAACTATAATTATAAGGTAGGTGATATAATTTTTTTATTATTTACAAAGTGTCTAACTGTATATATAATGGTTTCCTTACTTGTACACATTATTGTAATGAACATCAATGCACTACTTAAATTTGATTTCCATTTTTGATTTCATAACAAGTTTGGTATGCCAGGAGTGTTGGGCTGTATAGATCGCAGTCATATTGCTATCATACGCCCAATAGAAAATGAAGAACGTTATTATTGTAGGAAGCAATATCATTCTCTTAACGTACAACTGGTAAGATTCTCACTTACTGTTACTGTTGGAAGGAAATCTCACTCAGACACAAAAATAGAAACAACGTGCATTACATACTAGTTTAATTTATATTACTAATAACAAATCAAAATTATGATAATCCTAATACATTCATTTTCATTATGTTATTATATTTTACAACCATTTTAGATTTCATAACAAGTTTGGTATACCGGAAGTGTTTGGCTGCATAAATTGCAGTCATATTGTTATCATACGTCCAATAGATAATGAAGAACGTTATTATTGTAGGAAGCAATAAATATGTTGGAAGGAAATCTGACTCAGACGCAAATATAGAAACAACGTGCAACACATACTAGTTTAATTTATATTACTTATAACAAATTATGATAATCCTAATACAACCTTTTTCATTAATTTGAGATTAACCTGAAACAAAAATATTACAGATTTGTAATGCAGATTATGAAATGAGGGGTGCCAAACCATAACGTTACAAGTGCCAGAAAAATTAATTTTCAGTAGACACATAAAACAGTTTTATTTGAAAAATAAAAAACTAAATAATTATTACAATTTTTATTACAAAACTATCGTTTTAAACACATAAGCCAACACAATTTTTTTCAAATGTTAAATTAGAGAAATAACATTAAAAAATATTAAAAAAAAATGAAAAGAACAAAACGTTTTAAGTGCCATCATTTATGCAAGTCATAACGTTGTAAGTGGTTGTATTACTTGCACATAATAAACTTAATTCAAACCTTCTTGATCTTTATTGTAGAAGGTTTTCGTAAAACAATTTGCTTTCTCCTGCTAAATACGGTAACATGGCTTGAATGTCTTTCTTTTTCTCGGCAGATAAAGGTATAGGTGTTTCTGCCATTTCAATTTCTAAGTCCTTTAAATTAGCCACAGTAACTCCAGGTTTCAGCACTGAAGTTTTAATCCATGGAGAAAATTCGCCGTAACTTTTCTTTGTCTGAACTACACCAAAGTTTTCAGCTGTAACTCGAATCATCGTAGCCGAAGATATCTGCAGCTTTTTAGTGTTAATCATCGCTTTAGCTATATTCATCCAATTAAAAAACGTTTTATTATCCACTACTAAGAATGGTTTTTTTTTGGCAGCATTTGCAATAAGCTCAATAAGGTCTTTTGGAATAAGTGGCTTTGCCCGCTTTTTTGCTTTTTCAATAATCGCAAAATCACGATCGCACGCGAGAAAGGTATGGCCCTTCACAGGAAATTTATGAGTAATTTCCGAAAAGAACCCTTTTGCAATTAAAACGAGTAACATAACAAGTACAGCCTGGTTCTTGTTTTGCCCGCCACAGTTATCTGACCACAGAATTAATTTCTCTTTATTTGTTTTGTCTTCTATTTCACTAAAAGTAAAAAACTTGTAAAGACAAGAAGCTATCTCGTTAGATCCCCTTTGCCCGACTGTTTCATTCCAGAGAAACATGAAACCCTTTCCTTCATCCTCTAAATGAATTCCCATATTGACGAAGGCAAGCTGACGACTATAGTACATCTGTGTATGAGTTAATGTTGGAAGATACATCTGTTGCTCGAGGTCAAATTGTACCACTCGAACATCTGAATTTGGGCACCTGGAGTCTGTTCCATCCTTACTCATTAGTTCTCTTGCCATCTTAGCTTGCTTGTGGTGAAAGTCCAACTTTTGCTTAACAAGACTTTTTACTTCTTCTGTTGGTGCAGTATCTATTTCGATTTTATAAGAGTCACATGTTGGGCATGTGTCAACTCGTGGAGGCTTGAATGATAGATTGAACTCGGTCAAAAATATCTCATTAAACCATTGCCGAGACACAGGTGGCTGGGTGGATCCATCACGGTGCTTTTCTAAAAATCCTTTGTACAACTTAACCACACTAAGTTCTGTTGGGAGATATTTTCTATTAGGGGCGTAATTTCGACTATAATGGCTTTCTTGAGCTGGTATTGACTTTATGTAGTCGATAATCTTTTCTTTCCACTGTGACTCCCGTCTTTGTCTTTTCCCACCCCGTTTATCTTTTACAGATTCGTCATTGCTAATAATCTTTTCTGACAAAATCTGCACACGGCGTTGACTGACACCGAAAGTTTCGCAAAACGTCTTTTTACAAACCTGAAATAAAAAGGAACTTCAGACTACGGAAAACAAAATATTACACGAAACAATACCCTAACTGACAGACATCGAATTAAAACCCCCCAATAAATTATATTTAAGGGGTCCTAAGTTGCGTCCTCATCAGTAAAAAATTAATTACATGCACCCATACACACGTCAAATTTATAACACCTCTCTGTTTGCGTCGGGGGTTAAAAACAATAAAAATAATATAATAGTAACGCATACCTGAACTTCGGACATGCCTCTAATTACAAGAAAATATTTGAATGTGCGTTGTCGTCGGCTTTCCATTGCATCATCATAATTACCGTGTCTTCTTCTGTTTATTAAACATATACGAATGAGATTTTTTAGATAAATTTGCTGTTCATTATAATCTCCCAGATTCCAGAAGCTACGGAATAGTTTTTTTCGGCATTCCAATGTTAAACAAGTGCACGAAAACTGGCATTTACAAGATACCTAGAACAAAGTAAGCCAAATCTATAAGTACTTGTATGAAATATTGCTACAGCTATCATCTTTAAGTTAATATTATAATAGATAATGCTTATAACAATAACGAAATAATGCAAATACCTATATACTCATGCATATTATGTCTCCTAAAATTGTTTAGGTAGGTATTTACATTAACTTACTAAGTAAACATGAATATTTTGTTTGACATACCTCATTAGGCTCGCTTTTTTCGCATACTTGTTGATTTTTCGTATTCACATACTTTAATTCAATACTATTTTTACAATCTTTTCTTATAGTTTTTTTCCATTTGTTTTGGTTTTTTACACGTTTTTTCGCAGATCCCGACGCAAACGCACATACTTCATCGGCCATTTTGAATGAACTGAATGTGCAGCTCATTTGGCACTTACAACGTTATGGCTTTCTATGTCCCATTATTAAGGGAAGAGGGAGCCACTGAGCTTTCATTTTTAAAGTGCAAGTAAATGCCGGCACATACAACGCGTTACTGCAATAAAACGTATTTGAGTTCGTGGGGCACTTACAACGTTATGGTTTGGCACCCCTCAAATAATCAGTGTGGATGCTGGTCAGGAAGGTGCTACTCATGACTCGCACATCTGGAGTCATAATCCAATAAAACTACACCTAGAAGAGCTTACTAGAAATCAGTCTGTATGGTTGGTATAAACTTGGTATGTATAATTTTTACTTTTGTATAAATGTCAATGTGTGTGTTCATGCAATCTTTAAACAGTTCTATTCAAATATCTTAATTGTTCATCATTACAGGTGATTCTGGATTCCTGTTGAGGAAGTATTTGATGACTCCTATCACAAATGCTACTTCAGGTACACAGGAAGCTCACTATACCACAGTGAATGTGAGAACAAGATGCACTGTAGAAAGAACCATTGGACTCCTGAAAGCTAGTTTTAGATGATTACTGGTTCATCGAGTCTTGCACTGCACACCTCAAATGGCAGCATCTATTGTAAATGCATGTGTTATTTTACATAATATGTGTGTACGTGCAAATCTGCCTGAAGAAGTACTCACCGATGAAGAAGCTATGCATGAAAGTTTGCAACAAAATGAAGATAATGCCAGTGTCCGTGAACCATCAACTAGCAACAACAGAGATTTAAACGATGGCCTAGCTATAAAGCGCGCCCTCGTTTCTCGGCTGTGGGCCTCCCGCAATCCTTAAAATAAAATATATAAAAAAATCAAATAAATAACACAATGGCTAGTTCTACCAAAAATATAAACTATATGCAAAAGTTTAACGAGGAGTGGCTTCAATTCGAAGCGTTCAAAGGATGGCTTTCTACCAGCGATAAAGGTACCACATACGCATAATGCAAATGGTGCAAGTGCGACTTTTCTGTCGCAAATTCCGGGAAACCTGAGGTAGAAAAACATAAACCTACAAAAAAACATACAGAAAATTTGCAATGCTTCTCATCTCAACGGACATTAACAGAGGTATTTGTTTCTACTTCAGCCACTTCAGGATCAAGATTAAAAACTAAAGTAAAAGAGGCAGAAATTTATTTAGTTTCTTATATATTAGAACATAATTTGCCCTTTACGGCTGTTGAGCATCTGCCAAAATTTTTGTCACTTATATGTCCAGATTCGGAGGTTGTAAAAAATATTTCATTGAGCCGCATTAAGACAACATACATCACGAAAAATGTGCTTGGAAAAAATAGCAAAGAAATGTTAATTGCTAACATGAAAGAAGAAAAATGTTCACTGATTATTTATGAGTCAACAGACAGGAGTGTTGTTAAACACCTGTGCCTAGTGGTTAAGCTAATGATTGATAAAGAAATATTTGACTATTTTAACGACCTGATACCAATAGTAGGGGCATCTGCCATAGAGCTTTATAATTACTTGGTGAACTCTTTTGATAACGATTCCATACCGTGGAAAAAGAATTTGATTGGTTTTCGCGTCAGATGGCGCCAACAACTAGATGGGTAATAATAACGATTCTGTCAGCATCCTGCTCAGGGATGATTTTCCTAGCATTTTAATCTTAAAGTGCATATGCCATTCTTTCGCACTTTGTGCATCTTATGCATGTGCCAAGCTGCCACAGATGGAAGAAGACTTGACGAAAGATATATACAATTATATTCAGAGCAGCCCTAAAAAAATCGTGGAGTTAAAAATTTTCAGACTTTCCTAGAAACAAAACATCACAAACTCCTACACCCAAGTTAGACAAGATGGCTGTCGCTACATACAGCCGTAGGTCGGGTGCTGAAACAATATGAGGCCCTCAAGCTCTTTTTTATTGATACTGTTTCACAAGCAAGCTCATCAGCTTGTGCCCATAATATTGAAGCGTTTGTGTTCATCCTAAGTGTTCAGCTAGGTAGGCCGGGCGATGAATATGAAAACAGCAAGATGATTTGATGGAGTTTAATGAGAATAGTCGATAGTTACAGACGTTAGAAGGAAGGCAGAAGCGATACAATACTATACAAATGATGTGAAATAATCTATATATATACAAATTACGTGAAGACGATAACGAGGTGATGAATGCCGTGGAGAGCTTTTTGCAGGACCATAACAAAACTTTTTTTTTTGAAAGGTATTGAAGCCTTGGAAAAGCGCTCGACTCGGTGTGTAGAGAGATTCGGAGACTATGTAGAAAAATAAATTATTAAGTTATCAATAGTCATTATATTCTATCTCATTCTCACTACTTTTTGATCCCTCCTCGTGTATAAATATATATATATATATATACACGAGGAGGGATCAAAAAGTAGTGAGAATGAGATATAATATATATATATATATATATATATATATATATATATATACATATAAAATTATATTTGTATATATTTTTAGTTTATTAGTAAGTAGGTATAGGTAGTTTTGTAGGTTTATGAACATAGATATACCGCCGTCTTTTTGATTTTGTTTTGTCCAGTCCATCCAAAGGTTGTCTGGAAGAGATCGCTTTTAGCGATAAGACCGCCCATTGTACTTACCTTCATTTTTGTGTATTTCTTTGTATTTTTAATTTAGTTGGTGTGCAATAAAGAGTATTCTATTCTGTATCAATGAACAAGCTTGAGTTAGAGCTTTATACACACAAGCAGGAGACGAATCAGTACCAAAAACATAACCAAATTATTGTTGAAAAAATCTACAGTAGAATTATTTACCTGGAAGAGAAAAATACGAGACTCAAAACTCAGTTAGCCTCGCATAGCTGCACACACACCGTCTCACCATTCACAATCCTCCCACTCACAGCAAATGTAGAGAACAGCAAAAAATTTTACTTTACGGACTCGAAGATTTTGGAGAAACCAAAGAAGAGTTTATAAATAGAGTAAGAAGGGCGCTCATTGAAATTCGAAACGTAGAGCTTGCAGATTACATAGAAGATCTATTTCGAATTGAAAGAAAAGAATTCAGAAGGCCACTTGTAATATAAATTATTAGCAAAATAATGACGAAATTCCTGCTGCAAAATAAGCACTGTTTTAAAACTCTGGCCTAGCGATTTCAGAATTTTTAGATGGAGAAGATATACAAAAACGAAGCTCTCTAAGAAATATTCGTGTGACTGAACGGAAAAAAGGTAACTACGCCGTGATTCGAAATAACAGACTATACGTTGAGGGAAGAGAATACTAAGTCACAAGAACTGTGCACGAACCAAACCATAAATATGAAGATCCATCCTACCTCAACGCTGTCATAGAGAACTTGCATGCATCATAACTCAACGGACAAAACAACGTTAAACAAAATAACCACAAACGAGTCATCAGTCACACAAGTTGAATCTACTCCAAATATAAAAGGATCAAATACACCTATCAACAAGAAAACTACACAGTATGCTCCAGCCACCCTAAAAACTCTAAACCCAACGACGTCTACCGAACCTGTGCGCTCTCAGACAATACCCTACTGCAAACCTGTGGAGAGTGCAGTTTCTGTCTCTGCAAAACCACCATGAGTAGCGCCGAGCAGCAAAACTACACGAGCTCGTACCTTACTGGCAGCATGACAACACGTAGGACCTTAAAATCTGCAAAGTCCGCGAAAAATCATTCCTTTCGTAACTATTTTTTCAATAATTTTCCAAAACGTTCAGAGTATCAATAATGAAGTCAATATAATTGAGGTAAATGGAGATACCCAAGCGGTTTGTTTATCGGAAACATGGATTTCACCTGAACGAGAAAACCCAATACAAATTATTTTATTTAGAAAACTTCCGTGATTGATTTCAATCATTATTATAAATACGGGATTTATCACGTACCGTCTTATCAGTGTTTTGACCGACAATGTTTCGGTTCACTTCGTGAACCTTCATCAGGGTGAGTGCGATCCGCTCCGAATAACGTCTCGCCTCGCACTGCGCGCCGCTGCCCTCTGCGCGCGAGTGGACGGGCGGGATGGTGGGGATTGGGTCAACGAAGGCCCAGCTGTGGCATCATCATTATCATCACTGCTGCTCTATTCGGTAGTTATTGGTACAGGCAAACACACAACACTAACTATGTCTCTACCAGGTTCACTCACTCTTCTGTCACTTGTATCATAAAGACATGGCCTCCAGGCTGGCGGCAACACCGATAAGACGGTACGTGATAAATCCCGAGTTTATAATAATCGTTACAAATTATTCGTTTGCTGCTACATACTGCCGACCGATTCGCAAAGGCGATGGTGTGGCCATCCTACTACTTTGAGACATTGAATTTAAAGAACGACCTGATATAATAGACCTCTCAGTAGAATATGTTGTCTAATGCTATGCGGTTGAAATACCTCATCAGAACATGTTAATAATTGAAATTTATCGCTCCGATCATAAAATAGAGACATTCTTTAACTTATTTGATAATCTTATGACAATAATAAAACCATTGATAGCAAAAAAACACAATCGTTGGCGGTGATTTAAACTTAGATAAAAATAAACACTTTATTCACTACAAAAGACTTATAAATGCAATGTTCGAAAATAATCTTCACCAAAAAATATCAGAAATAACAAGAGAAACACATAAAACCGCTACCTGTATAGACTTATTATTTACAAACTACACCAATGAATACTTAGTTACTGTCAAAGATTACGGAATATCTGACCACAAAGCCGTGTACTATAAATTCCAGACACTTGATAAAAAATACCTGAAACAACCTGCAGCATAACTAAAAGATCCTACACCCACAACAATATTAAGTTGGCAAACAATTATTTTTTACTTTTTTAAGAAAAAACTTATGTGCCTTTCCATAGTGATAGCCTAGGAGCCGTAGAAAACATGAAAAAAAAATCAAGGTCTTTCCATTCTAGATAAAACCTATGTCCGCAGTAGCGGACATTGCCAAATACATAACAATAAACCTCTACTGTTGTATGTCCGGTGTGACGAACATTGCCAAATAAAGGGAAAACTAGAAAAGATACATTATAGATAATATATAAGAATAAATAAAACAAATTAGTTCAAAAACATCTTATTTAATAACTACAATACAATTATTATTTTGTGTGAAAATTTAGGAAGCAGTTTCTGGTATTTTTCCCTGTTATGAAACATAGTCTCATGTTGCATTTTATGCAGTATACCACTGTTTTCTTTTTGCAGTATCTGCATCGTCCTTCATCCATGGTCGATGGAAAATGGCCAGTGTTATCATATTTTACAGGGCTACAAGGACGAGGTACCCTGGCCATATTGAACTCACAGTCCTGCGTTTTTTGACGCTTTTTGGTTTTGTTTTGCATGAGCAAACATTCAAATACTTCAAACCTGAAATTTTTCAAATTAAGTTGGGATTTCTTTGCATTATTTGTTCGGTGAAGAAGCCAAGCATTGTTCAGGCAGATGTCGAGCATTTGTGCAAATATACCCAAATACCATCTCCGACTTTTGAATGGGATTTTGTACAGAGATATGAGCATATCTGCCAGGTCCACACCACCCATATTTTTGTTGTACTGACGTACTATCTGGGGGCATTGTACGTCTATTTTCTTTTTAGCGTCTTTTGAATACCGTTGAATTTTTTCCACAGGTGCACTTGCGACAAATGAGCTTAGGAATGTCACTGCCTTATTGACGTTCCAGCGGACAACTGACAAACGGTTATTGTTACACGCTACCTCTACAAACGCCCCTCTTTCTTTTTTCTTCATATCCTTTTCTGATGGCAGGACCTTCTCTGCTCCTCTGAGTCGGTTGTTTCGTATTGTGCCCAAAGCAAAGATTCCGTAATTTTGCCTCAAGATGAAAAATAGCTCCGGTGATGTGAAGAAATTATCACAGTAAATGATTGCTGGCTTCTGAATAATGCTTTTACATAAAGCCAACACTATTTGAGCACCAAAGCCGAGAGATTCTTCTTCATCGCTAAAGGTATAATTAAGTATCTTCGCCCCCATACATGATGAAATCATATATTATGCCGGAGACTCCTGCCCGCACATAGTTCTTGAAGCCCCATTTATTAGGTTTGTCCTTCATATATTGTTTTCTCTTTCCGGCCTTACTCCCTTTATAAGCAATCATCATTTCATCGATGCTGAACCTATCTTCCATTCCTTGATATTTTAAACAGTTCTGTCTGATTTTCTCTAGGAGAGGTCGAATCTTATAATATCTGTCACCATCGTCCATATTATTATCAGCAAAGTGCATGAAACGCCGTATCTGTTGATACCTTTTTAACGGCATGATTTGAGCAACTTTTGCATATTTGAATTTGTGTGACCAATAATCCAGATATGAAGGCATTTCTACTATCCCCATTATTATGTAAATTACTAAGAAGTCACAGAATTCATCCACGGTAAGAAGAATCGACTTCCCAGATTCCTGTATCGAGTAAAAGTTTGTCTGGTCAACAATATCTTTTATAAGGTCTGGTGAGAAAAACAAGTAAAAGTAAGTCAAGGGTGACGACTGGGCTTCAGACAAATCGACATAATCTCCATATTCCTTTTCTATTGTTGCAGCGTGGCGAAATAAACATTTTTTCCATTTATAGACTAGTTGTAAGCGAACTTTCTTCTTCCTTTTTGCAGGTACCGCGGGCTGCTTAGATCTAGTCTTTCTTTTTGTAGGTAGTGCAGATTTTTGCCTTTGCGGGGCCAAAGGTGTCGCAGGTGAAGAGGGGAAGGAAAGAATGGCAGCGATTGATGGCACGTTGTCATACTCTTGAAGTGCCTGCAGAGTCGGTGTAAGCGGCATAGAACCTAAGGCTGCGTCATAGTTCTCCGGGTCGGTATTTATTACAGTAGGACTATGGGGTGGAGGATCGGTCAAATCTTTTTCTTCAGGACTATGGGGTGGAGGACAGGTCACATCTTCTTCTTCATCGGACCAGATGTTGAGGTTTCTTAGAGAATCAGATATAGACGGCGCCGGAGAAGAAGAATAATGAGTGTATTCATGCAACTCAGATTCTGTCTCAGACTGGTCACTGCCACTAGCATCGGACTGTGCATGCTGTCTTGGAACTAAGGCCAAAATTTGACGACCACGGCTATGCTGTAAACAAGCGCAAAAAAAAACAAAATAAGCAGTTACCCACAACCAAAGGAGAACGGGCATAAGTGTATGGAAGCTGGTCAACCTTGCAATAAAAATGAGTCATATGTCAATATAAAGGTAATTCTATGTATTTTCATATGTAGAAAGTCGCATTTCTCTAAGTATTGTCCGATCTGAGTTCTACTAAAAATTGAATCTGATAATATTTAGTGCCAAACATTGAATATCGTGGTAATTAAAAAAACATTTTGTGTAATGTAATGATTTTATTTAAGTTAGGTAAGTAGTAATACAAATAAAAACAACATCTTCTTAAAAAATCAAAACAATATGTTATTAAACATTATCATCATCATCATCATCGATGAGAATACTGTTAAGGAACAATGCAGGTTCATTGAACCCTTCATGACGGGCATAACCTACGTACCATATAATTGACAGTACATGGGCACAAGTACCTATAGTACGTCGCCCTGTCAAGCAGGTACAATAATATTGTGTAATATTGTTATTAATATTATTGATTAATATATAACAAAAATATTTCCTGGCTCGGACATGTCGAGACTGTATACGTCCACGTAATAACCAAGCCTCTTCGTTGATATCATATTGTGTCAAGTCTTCTAGAGCGTTATCTCTATACGTCTCGATTATATAAAGACCATTTTGTAAGTGCTCGCTACAATATGATCGAGCGAGCTTTAACTGGTAAGTTCCCAAGGCAAAATGTATGACTTGTTCTTCACTAAGCCTTGGGAAGTTTTCTATTTCATTTGCTTCGATTCGCATGAAGTCTGCTCTCCTATAATTCAATCTCTTTGCTTCCACATAATTGTGCAATGTGTTTGGTATGTGTATTTTAGCTCTTATTGAATTCAAAAAGGCTGCTGCGTGTGAACTATCTTCGATGGGGGCGTGGAAGTGGTTTAGAATGGCTGCAGCTATTTTGAAGTCAACAAACATTTTTGGCAACGTTTTATTAAAATAATTTTGACGCAAAAGTTTAAAATCTCGCTTAAATCTCCCATTTACTACTTCCACCACCCATCGGCACATGGTGACCAAACGAGACTGATTAGCTTGTTCTGTAGTGAGTTGATTTTCTCTTCTGTCTTTAGTTGGTGGCACATGATGTTCGTAGCCACAAGCTTCTATATCCTGCAAACTATCTCTAAATCCTCTGTCTAGGATAAACGCATCATTACGTTCGAGTAACCAATGCAGCGACTCATCTTCGTTATTCATTATTTCACTCATGATCTGGGCATCGGTTCTGGTAGCGGCAAATGGCCCTTTGACATCTAATATATAGCCGTCCGTGAATACCATTAAAAACGGCTTCAACAAGTTTTGATATTTGTGTAAGCTGTATGACAGCCGTTGAAACAAAAAGTTGGAGCTTTTGTTAATATATATATATATATGTACCGTCACATATAATTATGGCTTTGATGTTTTCATCGTTTCCAAATAAAGCCCTTGGAATTGTTAAGTTTCTTTGAAGGATATCATTTCTGGTAATGTGGTCCACACCTAGATGCAGCACAACGTAATCGTTGCTCAGACATTCTCGAACTATAGGCAAAAAACGTTCTAGTTTTCGACGAGACATATGAAATAACGTTGCCAGTCTCTCATCAGTCTCCAGTTCTAAGTTTTGTTAAATAGATGCCTAATGCAGTTCTAGGCTGGTTACAACGTTCACTTAGTGACGGAGTTTGTTCTAATATAGCTTCGAACTGGTCGTAAGTGCGCCCAGTCCATAAGTGCATCTCTTCATTAGACAAGGTGCCTCTGTTTTCGAAGTCGATTCTGGGCTGGTTGTTAGCAGCCATTCTCATCAAGTCACAGAGCGATGTAAACTGAGCGTCATTAAAATCATGTGTCACATTACACATTTGCGGCAGGTTGCTCCATTCATTATTTTGTAAGTGTTCTGTACACACCCTAGCGCTATCAGGAATAAAAAGCTTGCTCTCACAAAATACATTAATTCTTATCGCGTTTGGTATATGATTACGGGTAATATTAGCACAGTTGTTGTAAATACAATACACCGAAGTGTTCGGTGCCCTCGTGTATTCTTGAGAGTGCAATGTACCAGGCGCTCGCGCCGCTTGCTGTGCAGGTCTATGATCACGCTCAGTCCTCTGCCAACATCGGTGACACAAGCTTCGAGTACTGTCGAACACCACCTGAAAATAATAACAATTAATACTTAAAATAAATAAATCCTATGCCTAACTACTCAATATAATAAAAATAAAAGGTAACTAACCTCCAACACAGCATGTTGTTGTATAAACGCGGCGAATTCTGGTCGTTCCCTTTGCAGGTTATCAGCCAAGATATGCTGCTGGTACCGTCCGCGGTAAAGTCCTCGACGACACATCACACAGTTTCGAAAAACTTCCATTATCGGTAGGCAGTTCAAAAGTCAATAAGTCGAGCCAAAGTTAACATATTAGGGAAAGAAACAGGGTCCAAAAGCAAGCCAGAGTCAGTAAAAACAGAGAAAGAAGTTCAAACACAGCACTATCGTAACAAGACGTGACGTAGCCACTCACTTGATGCGATGCGACTGATTATTGTAGCCGTCCGGCGCGGCGCGTACCCAACCGTTCCCCTCCCCCGCGTACGCATCCCTCTCCCCACGGCCCTTACATCGCTCTTCTCCCTTCTCGCTCTTGCTACTGCATTGTATAGGAGCCTTTATGTATGGATATAGTAATCGTGAAACCGTTATTTTATGTTCTTTAAAACAAAAAATGCTGGTGTTTGCATGGCTGTAACTCAAAACGGACAGACTTTTAGGGAAAGTTCCAATAGTATATTTTGATGTACTATTGTATGCCAATTCGAAAATGTGCTGCTCATTTTTATTGGACTGTAGACCAGGATGCCCGTTCTCCTTTGGAACTTTGATTACTCTTATCTGGCCTAGAATGTTGCCTTTGCTTTTTTAAATCATTTGACGACTTCATCAAGTCATAGATGTCTTGTAAGCCAGGTTTGTTATTAGCTGATAATGTTCGTTTTGACGCTGAGCTCCTTTGAGATCCATCGCTCCAACTCGCATCCTAATTTTGAGTATGTGGAGGTTGCGATGCTGAGCTGCTTTGCGAGTCATTACCAAAAACGTCAAGAGGGCTGTATGGAGTTGTGTCTATTGGTGATTCTGGTACTGGCTCTGTCAAATTAGTTTTGGTGTTCCTCGATTCCATGTGTGGCGGCAGATGACCGTCAGATCTCGTTTGTCAGGCAATGCTCCTACTTTTCGATTTGGGGGCAGGCGTGGTAGACGTAATGAATATTTTTATTGCTTCTATTTAAAATCGTACAATGCGATGCGATACTTATTTACAATTGGTACAAAAATAAATGTGTGTGTTCACAAAACGAAGGCGTAGTCAGAGAGAATGATGCAATATTTCGTCTTTGTTGCTTTATCCCTTCAAGAAAGAGTCCAATCATTGTAGGTTGAAGTTAAGTTTCCCAAGACGCGGTGCGGTCAGATGTCATACGTCAGACATCAGATGTCAACGTCAAAATGGTGCGGAAACATGGGCCCGGCCTTGAAATATGTAAGTTTCAATAGGCTCGCATGACGTCACGCGTCGTCATCAAAATCTGTCGATGGTACTGGAAGAGGACAGATCTTGGAGAAACTTCAGCGTGTTATGCCAGTTGAGGTCAGAAGATCAGCTACCCGTGAAATGCCATCTGTTCCGGGGTAAACGCGTACGATTCTTCCTAGTTTCCATTTCAATGGCGGAGTGTTGTCATCTTTGATGAGAGCGAGTGTGTTGAGCTTGACGTCGCCTTGGTTTATTTTCTATTTAGTACGTGTTTGCAGCTCCGATACGTATTCTTTCGCCCATCTTTTCCATAAGTCCTGCCTCATCTTTTCGAGTAAGCCGTAGCGTAGCAGCCGATGACTAGGTGTAGTAGTAATATCTTCGCATGCTGGGGCGGTCAATGGGCGGCCGATGAGGAAGTGAGCGGGGGTAAGAGGTAGTAGGTCATTAGGATCTGTGGACAGTGCTGATAAAGGGCGGGAATTCAGGATAGCTTCAGTTTGTGCTAAAACCGTGCTGAATTCCTCATAAGTAAGATTAGCATAACCTACTACACGACAAAGACGGATATTTGCACGATTTCACCCCTGCTTGCCATAAACCGCCAAAATGAGGACTATATGGCGGGATAAATGTGAAATTAATATTATTATCTGTGGGGTAATTAATGATACTTTGATCATTATTACTATCAAGGACTGCAAGCATTTCTCTTTCAGCCCCAACGAAGTTTTTACCGTTATCCGATATAATCTCGGCCGGTTTTCCACGGCGAGATATGAATCGCTTTAATGCAAGAATGTAATCATCTGTTGTTAAACTCATAACCAATTCTAAATGTACAGCGCGCGTGCTAAAACAAATAAATAAACATCTGTACCCTTTTTTGAGAGTAGCCCCTCTGCCTCTTCGATTTAAAAGCATAATAGGCCCAGCATAATCGACACCGCAGCGCATAAAAGGAAATCCAGGTTATAAACGTTCAACAGGTAAGTTGCCCATAATTGGGATTAATGTTATCCCTTTGATGCGCGTGCATTTAACGCAGTCATGCACAGTTTTTCGCGCCAGATCTCGACCACCGAGAGGCCACCATGCATCGCGCACACAAGACAACAGGGGCCCAATTCTACTAAACCAATCGCTTCACTATGACTATGGTATCGTCGCAGAATTGTCATCATAGATACCTTTTGGTATTCTACTAACACAATGATTTTTAAATGACCGCCATTGCTATGACAATGGCGACCATTAAAAAACAGTAGACTATTTTCCGTATTCTGCTCATCTATGGTTTAGCAGACGCTAGCAATAGCGGGCAAATATGGTAATCTGCTATTTTTTGACAGCTTTCACTGTCACCATATTAGCGACTATGGAGCCATACAGCAAAGGTAGCATAAATGTCAATTGTTGTTAGTTACAAAGCTATCGCACGAATTTATTTGATAAACAGATTAGTTTAATTATTAAGTAAAATGAGTTTTATTACACGACGGCATATGGCTGGGCTTCTTGCAAGTATTCGGACTCGACAACGTCGGCGTTTCGAGCGTCGAAACCGTCGTCGAGCTCGCGCGGATTTGCGGATTACATTAGACCCCTTTCGAGATGTTCACGAGACGGAATTTATCAAAACTTTTCGTCTCGGTAAAGAGACCGTCAGGGATCTAGCGGAGGCCCTTACTCCGCATATCCCAAGGCAACGCCGTCGTGATGGGATTTCCATTATGATAAAGGTAAGTAAAAGAACAATCTAAGTTTGTTGAGCCAGTCTAGAGTTTATTGTAAGTTGGTGTAATGTTTAGCTACAAATCAATTTACTTTGCAGATATTGACCACGCTGGCCTTTTTGGCTACAGGATTATACCAAACGTTGGTTGGCCAAAGTGCTTTTCACAACGTCTCACAGTCAACCGTTTCTAGAGCTGTGAGACAGGTGATTGAGGCACTCAACAAGGTACGAGTATATGCGAAATATGTACATTGGCCAACACGACGTGAAATGAGAAATCAAATAAAAGCAGAGTGAGTTCATTATGTTAGAAACCTGTAGCTGCGTCGAACTAATTGTCTACTAGGATTAGCCTAGGTGGGTAGGTAAGCCGCAGAAAGTCCAATAATAACCTCAAGATACACTTTAAAAGTTTATTCAGAGACAAATAAATGATAGGTAATTCTAGTTAGTTTTAGGTACATATCACGACACAGAAAAATCTAGAATTCGGTATAGTCAAGCTCACTGTCGCGGGTATAGAGCGGCGCGGCGCGTCGTAAACTAGCGTGCGTTCAGTGCGGTAATAAGTTTCTCACTGCCGCATGAAACGGTCGACAGGCAGCGCGCGGGCGCCGGCATTACAGCGCATGCGCGGGAGCCGTCTAGTGTTGTAACCGAGGCGCGTCGAATAACCAGAGCTGTGCCAACTAGTGATGTGCGTAAGTTTACAGGTACAGAGGACAGAGCTCGCCACATCACCCCCCTCCAGAGACCGAGTAGGGCGATTAAGTTTCATATTCCCGGTAATACTCCGGGAATCGGACTGTTCTTTTGTCCGGGATAATATAAGCGGGCTTCAAGCGGTCAACGGATACGGTCACAGATTTGCCTTTTATCTGAAGTTTGAAAACCTTATTATTCCTTTCTATTACAGGATGCGGACCAGTGTACGCGGGTTGTAGGGAACCTCTCAGCGCATCTTCTCTCAGGAACACATGAACACATGACTAGTGGTAGCAAGATCTTTGTAGATGAAAATAGACTGCTTGTTGTGTCTTGAGGCAGGGACTGGCTTCAGATTGTTCGCGAATAGGCGTAGGCGTGCTGTATAGTCTGTGACATCGGTTGTTCCTTCTGAGTTTGGATTGAAGAATTCGCCAGGTAAACGAAGCGGTTCACCATAGACTAGTTCAGCTGGGCTAGCTTTCAGATCATCTTTGAACGCACTCCGTATCCCGAGCAGGACAAGCGGTAGTGCTTCCATCCAATTTTCTGTACCGTGGCAAGTAATTGAGGTCTTCAGCTGTCGATGAAATCTTTCAATAGCGCCGTTGCATGCAGGGTGATAGGCTGTGGTCTTCTTATGATAGAATCCGACTGATTTGGAGAGATACTGGAAAAGTGAAGATTCGAATTGACGACCACGGTCCGTCACGATGGTGGTGGGACATCCAAATCTTGAGATCCATCCAGTGAGAAGAGCTTTAGCAACGGTTTCAGCTGTCGCATCGGGTATGGGCATCACCTCAGGCCATCTGGTAAACCGATCGATGGCGGTGAGGCAGTAGCGATTTCCACTACATATTGGAAGTGGTCCGATTAAATCTATATGCACGTCCATGAATCGTGCTCGTGGGAGCTGGAAAGTTCCCAGGGGTGCTGACACGTGTCTATTAATCTTAGACCGCTGGCATGCTAAGCAGGCACGAGTCCATTCCCTGCAGTTTTTCTTGACTCCGGGCCATATGTATCGTTCCGTTACTAATTTTATAGTGGCATTGGCACCAGGATGGCTAAGCCCATGCAGGCTCTCAAAAACTTGCTTTCGCATGACAGGTGTGACATAAGGTCTAGGAGTCTGGGAGCTGACGTCACAATATAGTTCTGATCGAGTTCCAGGAATCTTGACTTTTTCCAAGCGAAGCGACGTTCCACTCTCGAGAAGTAGCTTCAGCTCTGGATCTGAGTCTTGAGATTGAGCTAGCCTTGGGAAGTCAATTGAAAACTCCACCTCCTCCACTCGCGAGAGCGTGTCCGCAACCACGTTGTCCTTGCCTGAGATATGCTGTATATCCGTTGTGAATTGAGATATCAGATCAAGATGGCGGAATTGTCTGGGCGAACACTTATCTTTGCGTGTGTGGAACGCGTAGCACAAAGGTTTATGATCAGTGTAAATTGTAAAATCTTTAGCTTCCAACATGTGTCGAAAATATTTGACAGCTTCATAAATGGCCAACAGTTCTCTGTCGTAAGGAGAATACTTCTTTTGAGCTGGAGAAATCTTACGGGAAAAGAATGCCAGCGGTTGCCATGCGCCATCCTTATGCTGTTGCAGAACTGCTCCTATCGCGGTGTCAGAGGCGTCAGTAACGAGGGCAAGCTTGGATTGACAATCAGGATGTGAAAGAAGCGTTGCACGACAGAGGCTATCTTTGCATTCCTGAAAAGCTGCCATCGTATCACCGGACAAGTGTATAGGGTGAGAACCTTTGACAGACCCCATTAAAAGAGCATTCAGTGGTGTTTGACATTCCGCGGCTCCAGGTATAAATCTTCGGTAAAAATTAATCATTCCTAAGAATCTTCGCAGTTCTCTTACGGTCTTCGGTACTGGAAATGACTTTATTGCTTCTACTTTAGAATCGAGGGGCTTGACCCCATCAGCTGATATTGAATATCCCAGGAACGTGACTTCTGATTGGCCAAAGTGGCATTTGGCGGTGTTTATGATGACACCGTAGTCTTTCATTCTACCAAACAGCTGACGAAGGTGGTCTTCATGTTCCTGCTCGTTTTTGGAGAAGACTAGAAAATCATCAACGTAGGGATAGACAAAGTCGAGTCCGCGGGTCATCTCGTCGACAAAACGTTGGAATGTTTGACATGCGTTGCGGAGCCCAAATTGCATATATAATGCTTCAAAGAGACCAAAAGGAGTCGTTATTGCGCTTTTCGGGACGTCCTCCGAGAAAATAGGTATTTGGTTAAAAGCTTTAACTAAATCTATGGTAGAAAATACCTTGCATCCTGCTATGCTGTGAGTGAAGTCATGCACATGCCGTACTGGATATTTATCAGGTATTGTTCTGGCGTTCAGCATCCGGTAGTCCCCGCAAGGCCTCCACTCGTTTTCCTTCTTTGGGGCTAGATGGAGTGGAGAAGCCCAAGGACTTTCCGAAGGTCTAACTATTCCAGATTTTAACATTGACTCAAATTCCTTTTTCGCTATTATCAGCTTGTCAGGTGCAAGTCGACGGGGAGAAGAAGAGACTGGCGGGCCTGGCGTCGTCCTAATATAATGAACGGTATTGTGTTTTACCTCCTTTTGGTGTCCAGATGGGTGAGTAAGTTCCGGAAATTCACGAAGTATATCATGATATCTGGACTCGCCGAGCGGTATCTTGATAGACGATATCGAAGTCGACGAGTTGACAGGCGTACCGATGGCGAAGAGTGCTGTTTGGCTATCTAGAATACCTAGGCGTTGATTGCGAATATCTACGATGAGTCCGTAATATTTCAAAAAATCAGCCCCTATGATAGCTCTAGTGACGTCCCCTACTATGAAACGCCAGGGAAAATCGCGTCGCAACCCTAGGTCTAAATCTAGATGAGCGTATCCGTACGTGCTGATAGGAGTACCGTTAGCTGCAGATAGCTGAAAATCTGTCTTAGGACGTCGCTGTCGAATGGCGGATCGCGGATAGACACATACGTCACTCCCTGTATCTACGAGGAACGAAACCTTAGACCGACGATCCGTAACGAACAGGCGACCAGACGGGTGGGGGCAGTCATCCGTCGCCATTACTGACTGCCCCGAGAGTTTTCCGCACCGTATCCGCTGTTCCGGGAATTATCCGGACCGTATCCGCTGTTCCGGGAATTATCCGGACCGTATCCGCTGTTCCGGGATTTTTCCGTGCCGTAGTCACACGGCTTGACGCAAGTTTTTGCATTTTTACCGTGCCTAGAATGGTACCAACACTCTGGATATTTTTTATAATTGGACACAGATCTGGTTAACGACCTACTTCGATCACTCCGATGAGAAGATCGCGATCTCCGCTGCTGCGATCCCAGTTGCGAAGCGAGATTCTGCATCTGTTTCCGTAACTCGGCGATTTCGCGTGCCATAGATTCCATGTTCGATCCGGGTCCCGATGAGCTAAACTGAGCTGATGCGACTTGAAGAGAAGGTGTGGCAATATCCTGGATTTTATCTGCCAAGTCCGCGAGTACCTCAAGTGACGCGGTGGGTTGGGCGGCGATCACTGTTTGTATATTCCGTGGCAAGCGGCTGGTCCAAATTGTCTTTAAAAACTCTTGAGGCACACTTGGTCCAGCGAGGCTCTGGAGATGTCGGAGAAACTGTGATGGCCGACGATCGCCCAACTCTTCGTGCATAAGTAGCTGTTTTACTTTTTTCTCATGTGACGCACTAAGCCGTTTTATCAATTCTGTTTTTAATTTCTCGTACTTATCTGTTTCTGGTGGGCATACAATCAAGTCCTTTACTTCTTTGGAGAATTGGTGGTCTAATTGTCCGATTACGTAGTTGAACTTGGTGGTGTCTTGTGTGATGTTCGAAATCGCAAATTGACCCTCGACCTGGGCGAACCAAATCTCGGGTTCGTCAGGCCAAAATGGCGGCACCCGTATTCCCACGCGGCATATCTCCATAGCAGGCTTCTCAGAAGTTTCGCGCTCCTTAGACATGTTTTCAGCAGGGGTCACCAATGTAGCTGCGTCGAACTAATTGTCTACTAGGATTAGCCTAGGTGGGTAGGTAAGCCGCAGAAAGTCCAATAATAACCTCAAGATACACTTTAAAAGTTTATTCAGAGACAAATAAATAATAGGTAATTCTAGTTAGTTTTAGGTACATATCACGACACAGAAAAATCTAGAATTCGGTATAGTCAAGCTCACTGTCGCGGGTATAGAGCGGCGCGGCGCGTCGTAAACTAGCGTGCGTTCAGTGCGGTAATAAGTTTCTCACTGCCGCATGAAACGGTCGACAGGCAGCTCGCGGGCGCCGGCATTACAGCGCATGCGCGGGAGCCGTCTAGTGTTGTAACCGAGGCGCGTCGAATAACCAGAGCTGTGCCAACTAGTGATGTGCGTAAGTTTACAGGTACAGAGGACAGAGCTCGCCACAAACCCTTTACCAAAATATTATGTGTAAATAGGTATTACATTTCTGTAATTTTATTTTCAAATATAGAAGACTAGTTGCTGCTCCAACATTGTTAATTGTTGTACTGTGTTTTGTTATTAGGTTCTATAGGAAGTTTGGAATACCGGGCGTGCTAGGCTGCATCGATGGCACTCATGTAGCTCTCTTGAGGCCGACGGATCATGAAGAGCGCTACTATAACAGAAAGGGGTTTCATTCCCTTAATGTGATGATAGTGAGTACCTTATTTATGTATTACATTAATTATAATTTCGTTTAATTTGTTTTTGAATATTTTGCTTACTCTACATTCACTTCACCCACTTATAGATTTGATTCTCTCTTAGACAACTGCAAGAGAAAAGCAGGGAACAGTGTCAACCTCTGTTTCTCTGTTTTGTTGATCTGGAGAAAGCTTTTGACAGTGTACCTCGCGAAGCTTTGTGGATTGTGCTTTCGAAACTTGGTTGCACCGACAAATTTATACGCTTGATAAGACTTCTTCACGACAACATGACTTGTTGCGTAACCGTCAATGGTGAGCAGACAGAGCAATTCCCTGTCACTTGTGGTGTAAAACAAGGCTGTGTATTAGCACCCACTCTTTTTGCTCTGTACTTTTCCGTTGTCGTGAGGGAGACTTTACAAGCCAACACCGAAGGGATCCGCATACGTTTTCGCACAGATGGCAGTATCTTTAACCTGGCTAGGTTAAAAGCGCACACAAAGGTATCGTATGACCTCATTACCGAATTGATGTATGCTGATGACCTATGTTTCGTTGCGGAATCTTCTGAGGGACTCCAGGACTTGATGACTCGGCTTGACGCTGCGTGCTGTAGATTTGGCCTCAAAATTAATATTACAAAGACAGAGGTGATGGCCATGGACACTGTTAACCAAGCTCCACTGAATCTGCAAATCGATGGAAAGCCCATAAAACAGGTCGATACATTCAGATATCTGGGAAGCAGCATAACAACAAAATGCGACCTTGACTCGGAGATCAACAGCAGACTTGGCTCCGCTATGGCTGCTTTTGGTAAACTACGAGTCCAGGTATTTCGCTCCCATAACATCAAATTGAGTACCAAGATTAAGGTGTATATGGCTATTGTACTTCCTAACATCTTGTACTCGTCAGAGACATGGTGCCTGTATCGCAGACACATACGCACGTTAGACAGATTCCATCTGAAATGCCTCCGCGACATTCTTAACATCAAGTGGTCGGATCGGGTCCGTAATACCGATGTTCTACGACGGGCTAATGTCTGTGGCATAGAGGCATATTTGATGCGGCGTCAGCTGCGTTGGTGCGGGCACCTGTCTCGGATGTCTGATGAGCGAAGGGCGAAACGCATTTTCTTCTGTGAACTAGAACATGGTAAGCGGAAACGCGGAGGTCAGTTCCTACGTTTCAAAGACGTACAGAAGAGGCACATGAAGAGGTGTTGTATCGATCCGTCGCGCTGGGAGGCTCTCGCTGAAAAACGACCTGAATGGAGGCGTCATGTTCAGGACAAAGTGTACGAGTTTGAAGAAGAAAGGAGGCAAGAACTAGACTTAAAACGAGATCAGCTTAAAAGTCGACCGCCGGCTAATATCAATTACAACTACATTAATGGCGCCTTAACTTGTGTTCATTGTAACCGGACTTTTAGCGCAAAAATAGGGTACATCAGCCACATACAGGCTAAACACCTAGGCCAATAATCACAAAGTCAAGTCTCTGTAGCCGAAATCGGCTAGGAGGATTATTATTATAGATTTGCTACTCAAACTTGAAAATTTTATGTGTGGACCCCAGCAGCCCTGGTTCTGCGCATGATTCGAATGTGTGGCAGAGTCATCCATTATATTCTCATTTGAATGAGCTGTCAAATAACGGGGAACAAGTACTTTTATTGGGTAATAAACAAAATCATTTATATTAACCTACATTAACTGGCTGCCACTGCAGGGAACCCATTCAAAGCATGGCCCACAAGCTTATCTGTCCTCTGTGCTTACCACCTGCATAAAGGACGCCTTAAACTTAGCCACTGACAACACAATAGAAGTGGCAAATTTTTATTCATCCTTATTGTGATTGAGAAGTGAATCGGTGACTCGAAGAAGATTTAAATAACTACAATAATAATTATTAATCAGCACTTTCTAAATGTTTAGGTGATAGTGAATATCCACTAAGGAATACCATGATAACCCCGATGTTAAATACAGTGGAAGGGACTCCGCAGCACTATTTCTATGTTAAACAAGTGACTGCACGCAACACAGTTGAGCGTTGCATTGGTGTTTTGAAGGCGCGTTTCAGGTAGGTTATAATAGATATTTTATATTCAATATATCGTTTTTCAAGGAATCAAAATTGGTTTTTATCATATACTGACCATGACCATATTATAGATTGAGACATAGGCTATTTATTGACAAACCACGCGTGCAAAGCCGCGGATGGAAGCTAGTTGTATAATAAAAGCCTGTTAGATTTAAATAACCATGAGTCTAATGATATATTATTCATGCTTACTGTTTTTTTCAGATGTTTGCTTGCAGCACGTGCTTTGCACTATGATCCAGTGATGGCGGGAAAGATAGTAAATGCCTGTTGTGTTCTGCACAACATCGCTAACGAAACTAATGCACCTGTGCCTCCATTGTCCTCTGAGGAAGCTAGAGAAGAAAGTTCCCAACAGCGACAGGTACCTTTTTATTTCGATTACCTTGTCTAAACTATTATTTATAGCCCCCCAAGGCCCAAATACAGAATTATAGTTGTTACAATTTTCAACAGATAGAAGAAGAACTGAGAGCCAACGCTGAAAGCTCTTTGGGGTCGGGTTAACCCAGAGCTGCAAGCAGGTCGAGCATTACAGCAGGCTCTTGTGGACAGGTTGTGGGGGGAGAGGATAAATTAGTGGTAAAATTAAAGGAGAGTAGAGTGAATTTTGTCAAAGTTTAGTTTTTATTATGGCTAATAAATCAATAACTACAAAAGTCAAAGTCAAGAACTTTAAATAGAACTAAAAATAAAAATGGGGTCGATCGATAAATGACTTCAAAAATAAATGTCATAATCAATTTACACGAATTCTTTTATTTACAAGTAACTTTTTAACAAAAATATATAAAACACATTATGCGTCCCTATAAAATTTGAGGATTGCCCTCGATTTTTTTGAGATCCCATCATCAGATCCTGACTTGGTGCCAATGGTACCACCTGGGAAGTATAACTTTTTGAACAAAAAACTAATTTCTCGAATCGGTCCAGGCTTCTTCGAGTAATCAGGAAACATACATAAAAAAAGATTCAGACTAATAGAGAACCTCCTCCTTTTTTTGAAGCCGGTTAATCGTCGCGCGCCGTCTGTGTCGTCGCCGTCGCTGTTGTTTCTGAAAATATTTTAAGTACATTAAAAAGTGTAATGTTGGACTTGCCTCTGACTAACCTTTACTGCTAAGTGCTAGTATCCCATATGCCGAGTTGTAAGTATCTATAAGTCTAGTGTCTAGTCTATCTTAACAAGGAATACTATCATGCATGCATGGTATGTGTTTCTTAATTTTCTAGGTAGGTAGGTATTTACCAAAGCAAACCACGAAACACCTAGAAACACTGGAAATCACAACGATAGCGATAGAACAAATCACTAACCTTTTTTGGTGATTGTGACTATTGCAACACCTGACAGAGCCTCTACTGCTCTCTCAATGGCAGCAGCTAGCCTATCAGTAACCCTAAAAATATTATAAATAAAATTATTAAATAGATTATAATAGAAAAAACTGTCCCAACATTTCTTACACATATTGAATAATCGTTTTTTTTGCTTGCCTTGCTTGTGCTAAAATGGCTTCAGCGTGCTGCTGCTCTATGCGCTCGAGACGTTGTTGAGATGCTTCTAGCTGCGCCACGTCTGCATCTAATAATAAACAGTTTATGTTATAACAATGTTTACAGGTAAGTAATATTGCTTGTAGATAGATAGATATTTCTTAATTGTTACACCAAATTACAATAACTTAACCTAGAAAACTTAGACTAATATGTGGTGGCCTTATCGCTTAAAACGATCTCTTCCAGGCAAACTTTGGATGGATGTTTGACTTGTATGTAGGGGGCAACCTCTGGAACCACAGAACTGATTAAAAAATTATTTACTTTGTAAATAACTAGTGGTTCGCCCCGAACTGAGATCTCGCGAATCTCCCAAAATAAATATTATTCTTAGGTCCACATGCACAACGATGCCTAAACGTATTTAGTGGCTAAATATATTTTTTTTATTTATTTGAGACAAATATGAGTTGTCAAATCATACAAATACTTCAAATTTAAACATGTTTAGTCGCTAAATACGTTTAGTGATCTATGTGCATGCCGGCACTAATAAATTGGTAATAAATAATAATAATAAAAAATAATTAATCACTAATAAATTGGTGCCACGAAATGCATAACCAACCTACTTGACCTACAGTTTCATTCAAATTAGATGTAATGGGGGTTCTTGTTAATTGGCTATTTTTTTTGGGGTACAAATAGCAGTTATTCTGGATTTCAGACTTTTGCCTATATTTGAGTCAGTAAAGCTACAGGAATATCAAATTTCAGCAATGTGGGGTCACTGGTGTACCCTGTGAATTATGTCAATGTTTTGTTTTTATTATGGCTAATAACTCAAAAACTACAAAAGTTAAACTAAAAATAAAAACGGGATTCAAATGTACTAATGAAGACCTTAATTTGACTAGAACTAGAAACTAGACTTTTTCTAGAATTTGACGTCCCACTTGACCTAAGTCTTATTTTTTTTTACCCCTCTTGAACCCTAATATCTCAACAACTCCCCAATATTTTTAGCTCATTGAGTCACACCAAAATTGTGCCATCACTACCTACCTATATACCAAATTTCATGATGATCGGATAAACGCTACGAAAGTTATCCTCGAACAAACAAACATACATACATACAACGCCGATTTGCCCAAGTTGATTTGGAGATCTCGCTTCGTTCGATCGAATAAAATTGGCAATACCTCAAAGAAAACGGTAAACATATTTACCTGGTGTTTGCGCCTTAAGCGTCGTTGGCGCCGTCGACGCTGCAGAGGCTCCGGAGATTCTTGAGAGCCACCAGCAAAGGAGGGAGCAACAATGTGTGCTTGTGGTGATGGTGGTGGTTGTGAAGGCGGTGGCGGTGACGCCGAATGTGGTGAGGGGGCAATGTTGCTGCAATATTATTATTAATTATAGTAACACTCATTAGTACAAATAATCAAATACCTAGCAAGTGAAGAGCCTTACAACTTACAACAACATGCATTTCGTAAACATTTAATTAACATTCAATAAATTTTAGGCATGCATAAAAGTAGTTGTTAGTGCCACTCACATATCATAATTTGGGCTGTTAATGTTATTATTCTATAAATTATAGGCATGCATAAAAGTAGTTGTTAGTGCCACTCACATATCATAATTTGGGCTGTTAATGTTATTATTCTATAAATTATAGGCATGCATAAAAGTAGTTGTTAGTGCCACTCACATATCATAATTTGGGCTGTTAATGTTATTATTCTATAAATTATAGGCATGCATAAAAGTAGTTGTTAGTGCCACTCACATATCATAATTTGGGCTGTTAATGTTATTATTCTATAAATTATAGGCATGCATAAAAGTAGTTGTTAGTGCCACTCACATATCATAATTTGGGCTGTTAGTGTATAATGATTCGTCTTGCTATAAACAAAAACAAAAATCAAGTTACAAAAAAATCCAGCGTCCCATTTATAAGAGCAAGCTTTATTTTTTATCTATTTTTTCTAAGGAGCTTTGTGTCGTTTAACAACGATGTCAGCTCACATGTACACTATTAAAAACAATTAAATTACAATTACTCAAGCACTTTCATTTACCGCTCATGTGTGAACCAGTAGAGCATGTTAGCTGTATGTGATGATTGTTCAGCTTACATCCTCTGAAATAAGCCCACATCGAGCCGGTTGGCTTTGCATGCTCCAAATAGTTCCTTTCTCATAGATGTAAGAGTAAGCTCTCTGACAACTTATCTAGACTGCTAAACACATGCAAAGCTGATAAGGCATTTTATAAAATATATAATAGATGGTCACTTACAGAGAGTGGGTTATGCCGAATTCCAGGCAATGGGTCCCCAAGGTCCCGCCCCAAGATGTTATATAAGCGCTCTTGTGCGTAAGATAATATTATTTGTTTTGCAACACCTCCACCTTAAAACCAATAATAGAAAGTAGGTACCTACTTTTGCAACTAGTAAGCACAAAGCTCGCAATAGATACAATACGGGATAATGCCGCACT
This sequence comes from Philereme vetulata, assembly GCA_918857605.2. NCBI lineage: Eukaryota > Metazoa > Arthropoda > Insecta > Lepidoptera > Geometridae > Philereme > Philereme vetulata. The sequence goes on from OU975446.1 coordinate 4,367,486, forward strand.
TACCAGTAGCACTCTGCTCCGCCTTTAGGGCTTTTATTTTTTTTGTGTTTTGTATTTCATTTCATTGTAGTACTAAAAATAAGAATTAGTATAGATTAAAGTTGTGCTCACTTAGGTGTAGGTATATTATGATGTTAGGTATTATAAAAGCATTGTTGCAATATTTACCAGTCTCCACTCGTCTCCTGTTTTAGTTGGGCAGTTAGGACCTATGCAGTTCAGAATTTCTGCACAGCCTACCCAAAGTCTTCTGGAAAGACTGCGGCCCTCCTTGCTCTTGTTGAAGTGGCCGAGCGCCAACTCGTGGTGGCACTCCAGGTAGTCAAGAAGTGCATCAATTTGTTCCACAAGTACCATTTTTTTAAGGTTTATGATAACTTTGCCTATCGCAATTATGAAAATATAGAAAAATACCATTTGACTTGCACCTGTCACGTGTCAACGTTGACAACTTAGTCTTTTGTCTCTTTGTAAGACCAACCGCACACTTATGTTCAATAAAATTGTGTTTTAGTTGCGTTTTACGTGTTTGAGAGCTGTGTAAATAAACTTTTCGGCTAATGCAGTAATAATTTTAAATTTTAGTTGCGGAAAATCTCGCAATTAAGAGTTTAAGATCACAACAACACAAGATGTTTTTTATTATCATCAAAAATAGGTGAATGACCTATTCTTCCGCCCACACGTATCAATTGGTTCTTATCTAAGAATATCTTTGGACCGACTATTCTTTTGGATTTGACAAGCGAATTCTTAGCTAAATTATGATATTCGTCACAAAATGATTCTAACTGTGCAAAACGGGCGAGCATCGTAACAGCTGTATTTGCTTCATCGATAGATAACGGACCGGTTTTACGATGTTGTTTACTTGTACGGATATTGCCTACGAATCTCAATACAAAAGCCGCCGCTCGATTTAAACGATTGTATGACGAAAACCTATTAAAATCTATAATATTAACTAGCCTTAACCTTTAGCTACCGATACCGTGCTAATACCGAGAAGTTTAACTTCGGGTAACAGCTGATTGTCGCCGATTAAGACCCCAGTCGAGTATGATAATTTACGTTTTTGTAAAAACGCTGGCCCGTGCCACCACATATCGTTATCCTTTAATTCATTTAGATATAGACCCCTTGAACCAACGTCGGCCGGATTATCTTTGCTATTTACATGAGACCACAATGCGTCACTTGTAATTTCATTTATTTGCGACACACGGTTTTGTACGAATGTTTTTAAACAATGAGGTGACATTCGAAGCCAGCCCATCACTATGGTCGAATCTGTCCAAAAGAATAACTTAGAAAATTTTAATCTAAGAGAGCTGTTTACCTTTTGATATAACTTAGCGCCTAACAAGCCCCCGCACAGCTCGAGACGAGGTATGGTGCACACCGTTTTGACGGGAGCGACCTTACTTTTCGCGCATAACAAGTTTACTGTGACGGGTGAATTTTCACCATAAGATCGAATATACGCACACGCGCCGTATGCCTCTTGTGAAGCATCGGTAAATATGTGTAACTCGCGGTAGTCTGTACACTCGCTCATGACGTAACGAGGCACGCGTAAGTTATTTAAATACGATAAAGTTTCAATAAACCTATTCCAGTTACTTACCACGCCGCTGGGAACGATGTCGTCCCAATCAATTTTACTTAACCACAATTTTTGTAGCATAACTTTTTCAATAATTATCATTGGAGATAAAAGACCTAATGGATCATAAATGTGCGAAATGACAGACATCATAATACGCTTAGTAACTAAAGCCTTGTTTATTACGTTGGTTGTAAAATGGAGTTCATCACTAACAACTTGCCACCCTAACCCTCGAGTTTTACATTGGCAATGTTCTCCAATTGACAACTCTTTCGATGTGGTTGTGTTTACGTCATGATTGAATATCCATTTCCATAAAGGGAAACAACCAGCTTTTAGAACTTTAGACGTTTTCTCACAAATGTTTGCCAGAATTAAGGTATCTTGTGCAAGTTGTTTTAAACATCGCATACTCAAGTACGAAGCCGACGCAGTTCCATACGTAACTGTATTAAGTTGATATATACGTAAAGTTTCAGACTAATTTTCGCGCCACAGAATGAGCTGCAGCCTGCGCTGATCCTGCTGAAGGTCTATTTGCCTGAACATCTTCTCCACATCAGCGCAGGCTACGTACCTATATCGCCGAAATCTAAGAAGAATCGAAAAGATATCATTCTGAAGCGGCGGGCCAATCAGCTGGATATCGTTCAGTGAATTATTCGAAGTCGTAATGGCGCTCGCATCAAAAACTACGCGCAATTTCGTAGTCGTACTGTGTTCTCGAAAAACCCCATGATGCGGCAGAAAATAATAGGGCCTAACATAATCGTTTATTAGTGACATGTGCCCTAAATCAATATACTCACGTATAAAGTCACTATACATCCTTTTATAAGATGGGGACCTATCTAATTTGCGTTCTAATGATAAGAAACGACCTTTTGCTTTCTTAAGCGCCCTGTAAACGATCAAATTTGTTTGACAAATTGGTTTGTCAAATTTTACGTTTTCATCAAACATCAACGCAAACGGTCAAACAACACATCAAACAAATTTGTCAAACTAACTTGCAGATTCGGTTTTCTCCTTGTCGTGACGTGACGTGCTGAGCGGTTAAATATAATGAGTAATACAGATGACGCATTTTTGGCATTGACTCTAGCTTTGTGTATGAAAAGAAAAATAAGAAGGCGATGGAGTAGAGAATGGTTGAAATTAAGAGAAAAATATACTCACGAAAATTTGCTACGGGAAATATTACGCACAGAACCAGAAGACTACACAAACTTCCTGCGCATGAATCATAAAACTTTTGAAGAATTACTAACATTACTCCGTCCTCGCATTGAAAAGATGGACACCGTTATGCGCAAATCTATACCAGCTTCTCAAAGATTATCAATTACTTTGAGGTACCTAGCCAGTGGCGCTGATTTCGAAGATTTAAAATTTCAAGGCTGCATTGCACCTCGTACATTAAGCGACATTATCATTGAAACGTGTGAAGCAATAAATGAAAAACTAAGGAACAATATTCAGGTAAGGTTTTAATTTGAAGAAAAAAACATATTAATTAAAATGAATAAAAACTTTCTAAGTATTTTGCTGCTGTATCAACTTCAGTTGGACTATTTTCGTTTGTTTGCATATCTGGAATATGAATCACCACAGGCTGCTCCGTACCCGACAAATTTGTTTGTTCTATTGGAATTAATTGTGATGCTTGGGGAACAGGAGCCTGAGTGTGAGCGATAGGAGATTGAATGTGCGGAACGGGAGATGAAGTTTGTGGAACAGGAGACTGAGTGTGAGAGATAGGAGATTGAATGTATGGAACGGGAGATGGAGTTTGTGGAACAGGAGACTGAGTGTGAGAGATAGGAGATTGAATGTATGGAACGGGAGATGGAGTTGAGGTAATGGAATATTGACTGCTCGGATTAATTATAACTGAATGTCTACGAAGATTTCCTTCTTCCCCTTCAAAGAGTATTTCGTTAATGAACTTTTCTGCCAGTCGTCTTTGTTCAGCAGACATCCGTTCTAGTTTAAAGGCCTAGTTTCTTGCCATTGCTTGATATTCATTTTCTGGTCTTTTAAGATGATCCCTGGCTAATGTCATTAAGTCATGTTGCAAGTCCTCCTTTTTCTTCTTCTTTGGTTGAACTGGATTCGTAGATGCCGAAGAAGGTGTTGCAATTGATGATTGTGATGATGATGATTGCTAGAAATTAAAATAAAAGTGTGATAAATATTTTCTGTTTTAGGTACCCAGAACACAGGAAAATTGGAAGATGTTGGCACGACAATTTGGAAATACATGGAACTTTGATCATTGCATTGGAGCTGTAGATGGGAAGCATGTCACTTTAGAAAAACCTGAGCATTCCGGTTCCTACTATTATAACTACAAAGGAACATACAGCATAGTACTTATGGGTATAGCTAATGCAAATTATGACTTCATCATGGTTGATGTCGGTACAAATGGCAGAGTGTCAGATGGAGGAGTAATTAAAAATACAAAATTTTGGCATTGCTTTGAGAATAATCAGTTGCAAATTCCAGAGCCAGATGAATTGCCGAATACTAATAAAAAAATGCCCTATGTGTTTGTGGGCGATGAAGCTTTCCAATTACTTCCAAATTTCATGAAACCTTACAACAAACAAGTGTTAAATGATAACAGAAGGATATTCAACTATCGATTATCTCGTGCTCGACAAATAATTGAAAATGTATTTGGCATTCTCACGACTCGTTTTAAGATTTTCCAAAAGCCTATTAAATTATCTCCTACAAAAGCAAAAATTGTAGTTATGGCGTGTTGTCATCTACACAATTTACTTATGGAACAAAAGAAGTACATTCGCCATGGAGAAGTAGACATGGAAGACTGTGTTACGGGGACTGTAATGCATGGTACTTGGAGAAATGAGCCAATGTTGTTAGGCATTGAACGTACTCGAGCTGGAAATAGCGCTGCACTAGCAAAACAAGTAAGAGATGATTTTTGTGAATATTTTAACACAACGGGTGCTGTTCCATGGCAAAACAAATGTTTAGAGTAATTTTATAAGTTGAACGCGTTAAAAATATCTCACAATAAACTGTATTACTAGTTTACCTGTGTTTCTATTATTGTGCTAATTCCTGATTCTTGCTCCATTTGATCTTGCAGAAATTCTAATTCTTTATAATACCATAATGTCGGTACATACAGATCATCGGTACCAGAACCAGAAAGCATAGACTTTTTCACTTTGTTGTTTTCGCGCTTGAAACTTGTACGTAGTATATTAATTTTCTTTTTCACTTCTTCCTCCGTAATGTTCCGGCGACAGATCTTCAGTAAATTTGTAATTTTTTTTACTGTTGCGCTTCTCTTGTTTTTGTCCATATAATCTTTCGATTTTATTTTCCAACAACATCGGCATGTCACGATAAAGAGATATGAAATGCAACGTAAATTCTTTATCCGAAACATTATCCACGCTGTTGTTGTCACTGGGCGTAGCGTCCTCCATGATGCCAAACCAACGACTGAGATCATGTTTGACAAACACCGCCGTTCACGTTCAAACTTGTTTGTCAAACACGACGTCAATCCAGATTTTCATCAAACGCGACAAACACGTAGATTGTTTGACAAACGCTTCAAACAAAGCTGCAAACGATCAAATAATTTGACAAACACGTAAAATTTGTCAAACAATTTGATCGTTTACAGGGCGCTTTATACGAATCACCGAGTACGTCAGCCGGTTCCTTTAACGGAATACGTACCTGGAATCTACCACTATCATCCCGTTTTGTAGTATTGACAAAAGATTCTTCACACATACGTTCGTCATAAGTGAGAATAGAATCCGGTTTTTCAACTTCCTCGATTTCCCAAAATTTTCGCAATTGTGTATCAATAGCAGATGACTGAACAAAATTGCAATAAACCGGACTGTTTAAGCGTCCTTTATTCTTATGAACCGGGCCCGAAACTAACGTCCCTATCTTAGAGCTCTGTAAGTATGGCCCGTTGGCAAGTCGAATGCGTTCCCCTTCTAATAAATCCCAAAATACGTCTGCTTCTATTAGTAATTCAACTTCGGCAGGTAAATTAAAAGCGGGATCTGCAAGACGAATATTGTTTGGAATGCAGAGTGAATCATAGTCGATAAACGTGGACGGTAGATTCGCCGTGATATTCGGTAAAACATAGCATCGTAGCTGTGTGTTAAAGTTATTCGTTTTCGATTTCATGTGATATCGCATAATTTACTCGATTGCGAGACCGGTTGTCCCACGCCCGATATACGAATAGTGGACTGTAAACTGATACGTTCAAACGTTTGCATAGCCTTTCCGTTATAAAGCTATTTTGGCTACCGCTATCCAACAGCGCTCGGACTGTATGGTATTTGTTGCTATTATTCATGACTTCGACTAGTACAGTGGATAATAACACTTGCGGTATCTGTATAGACGACTGATTATCGTTAATCGAATTATTCGCGTGAAAAAAATTCAAGCACAAGATACGACTGCCACTGATTTCTTATCTGTTGGCTGTGAATGATGCGCGCATGCCACAGACGACGTCGGTGTAGATGCATTGTTTTCATTTTCGGTATGTAATAAACTATTATGTTTTTTCTGACACTGTTTGCATGGTCCGTAAACGCATTCTGAAATTGGATGACCTGTACGTAAACAGTTTGGACACCGTTTATTGTCCTCGGTTAATTTAATCCTATCTTGAACCGGCAAATTAAGAAAATTAAAACAAGTATACAACGGGTGATTAGCACCACACATCACACAAAGACGTGATGATTTATCAGATTTAGTGTGGGTAGACACACAACTGTGCGATTGGGCTTGTGTATTATTATTATTAGCCCTTTTATTTACAAACGAATTAGGCTTATTATTAACTTGAGCCGGTTTCGATGGATTATTTTGAATCATTTCAAGCATATCCGCACGGTTCCGTAGAAAACTTAACAAATCATCCAATTTTATTTTGTCCTTTTGCGACTCAGATAAAAGAGAACCCTTGTGCTTCTCCCATTCGTGTTCGGTAGAAGCATCAAGTTTTGATACTATAATATAAACAATAAGAGTGTCCCAGCCGTTTGTGGGTTCATCTAATGTTTTAAGAGCCCGCAGATTCCGTAAGACCGTATCAATTAATTTCCTAATCAGGAGCGATGACTCCTTATTGACTGATTGTGCAGTAAATAAAGATTTAACGTGATTGTAAATAAGTAACCGCATGTTGTGGTACCGTTTCTCTAGCAACTCCCAGGCATGGGAGTAATTAGCCGCTGTGAACTCTAATGCACTAATAACTTGAAGGGCTGAGCCACTAAGCGAACATTTTAAATAATGAAATTTTTGATTCGAATCTAAATCACTTCGCTTGAGGATCATAGATAGATAAGTGTTCTTATATTCCAGCCAGTGGTCGTAGGAACCATCAAAGGAGGGTAGCTTAATATCAGGTAATTTCATCATTAAAGGCTTACTTCGATGCGCATGTGTACACTGAGAATTAATGTTAATATTATCTTTACTAACATCTACATCTAACAAACATTTAGCCATAGCCATGATATTAAAATATTGATCTTCGAGTTACTCCCTATACTCGAGATGTTGTTTCATCTCACTATCATCAGAGATCCGATCAATTTTGTCTTGAATTTTGTTATATGAGTTCAACAAACTAGACCCTGACTGAATGCGCAAAGTCAATTCTGCCCTTTGCCTTTCTGTTAAATTACAACCCTCAAATTTAGTAACATTTCTCAAATAACGTTAATCTTCCCTTAAGAGAACCCCTTTGGTTCTTTAATTCTCCTATGTTTGTGGCATCGTCAAATTCATCGTCACTCATTTTGGCCGTTTATAAAAAACAAAGGTTACTCACGGTTATCAGTAGTAGGTAGGCAGCGCGACACCACGTTGCAGTTTTGAATTTACGTACTGGAATGTAAAATAACACTGTTTTAGCACAAATCGGATGAGAATGGAGGAAAAGGAATAGATGGCCTGACCGTTTCTGGCTGATCCTCGCGTCGATGCGTTGAATCCGGCTCGTAGGTTCAATGTGGCGGCAGATGACCACCAGATCTCGTTTGTCAGGCAATGCTCCTACTTTTCGATTTGGGGGCAGGCGGGGTAGACATAATCAATATTTTTATTGCTTCTATTTTAAATCGTATAATGCGATGCGATACTTATTTACAATTGGTACAAAAATAAAAGTGTGTGTTCACAAAATGAAGGAGTAGTCAGAGAGAATGATGCAATATTTCTTCTTTGTTGCTTTATCCCGTCAAGAACGAGTCCAATCATTGTAGGTTGAAGTGAAGTTTCCCAAGACGCGGTGCTGTCAGACGTCAGACATCAGATGTCAACGTTAAAATGGTGCGGCAACACCATGTGAGGACATCTAAATTCATTTTCTCTTCGTATTTCCATGCTATCACTTGTGATGCGGCTTGTCCACTGCTTTATTTTTACGCCGTTTTATTTCGCTGACATATGCATTTCTTAATTTTTTCCAGTTGTCTTTGCACTTTTCAACTGTAACAAAAATAACAACATTAAACATATGTTTACAGATTTTTGGCTACTGGAAACTTTTTTCATTCCCTGGCATTAAGTTATCGTATGGGATTTACTACAGTGAGAAATATAGTACAAGAAGTATGCGAAGCGATCTGAAAAAATATTACTCCCATAGTAATGCCTAAATGGAATTTTCCATTTCCATTCCATTGGAATTTTCATTGGGGCATTATATGGAAAGCACGTGAACCTAATTTGTCCAATAAATGCTGGATCAACTTATTATAATTATAAACAAGAACATTCAATCGTACTCCTTGCTCTTGTTGATGCACAATACAGATTTTTTATGATAGATGTAGGTGCCTACGGTCAAAATAGTGATGGTGGTATATTCTATAAGTCATTGATGGGAAAAATGTTTGAGTGGCAACAACTGACTGTTCCACTAAATAAACTATTATACCAAAATTCAGAACCTTTGCCATACACAATTGTCGCTGATGCAGCGTTTCCCCTAAAAACTTACCTGTTAAAACCCTACACTAAAGCAAAACTGGTGAATAATGATCCAAACAAAGTATTTAATTATTGCTTATCACGCGCTCAACGAACTGTGGAAAATGCATTTACAATATAAAGAGCACGATTTCGAAATTTCCAAGGACCAATGCAAGTACAACCGGACATGGCGGATAAAATCGCATAAGCTGCTTGCACTCTTCATAACTACTTACGTAAGAACGTGATGATAATTTGTTAAATCTAAATGTAAACGAGAGCACCTCAGATTGATTGTCTAATATTGAGTTTCTTGCAAAAAATCCGTCTCATGACGCTATTTACGTTAGAGAGAAATTTAAAGAATATTTTTTAGCCCAGAGGGACAAGTACCATGACAAATAGAATCTATCAGACAGTGTAGAAAAGAATAACCAAGTTTTTGTTTAGTGAATTATGACTACCTATTGAAGTTTACGGGAACGTTAAAAAAATTTTTAAAAACTGAACTTTTATATTTTGATAAAAGAATTTAATTAAAATAATGTTACAGTGAAACGTCTAAGACTAATTTCATTCTCGAGACGAATGATTTATTTAGTATTACAATAATACAGCCAAGAGGCGCATAACGCGTGGGTGGTCGCTGATAAGCGGCCAGCCAGACATATGAGAATGCAGAGTTTGCGTCTTTATGCGTTCAATGTAGTTATGCGTATCTCAGCTGGTTGCATAACTCCTCCCTCCTCAAGAGCGAAATTATCGGGTCTCGCGGAAGCTCTGATCCGATCATTTCGCTTAAGCATAAAACAATAAACAATAAAACCAATAATAAAAATGCTTAAGATTAAGTACAATAATAGAGTGCCTAAACTAACACTAACTACTCTGACGCCACTGATATCTTTTTCACTTTCACTGAACACACTTTCTTTTAACTTTAGAATACGTGAAAATTGTTTGATTTCCTCCAAATCAATGTTCTTGATGTTAATAGTAGGCAATGAAGTAAAGTTCATCATTTTTAACTTTGGAAACGTAATAATTGGAGTGATCTTATACTGTACACGTTCTGTAAATGTTCTGCGATAATTTAGTTTAATCTCGTCCAGAATAACCTCGCAGTCTTCATTTGTTGTTATAATATATGTACCATAGAGAGACTCTCTTGTGTTATCATAATTACATTTTTCCACCAATACTGTTGGTTTACGTGTAAAAACAATCCAGCTATCCAAACTGATTCTCTGAACCTTGGTGTCTTCGATGTCAACTGCGTATGGTATACATGAGGTAAGATCTGTCTGGAACTCCAGAAGCTGCTCTGCACACGTCAGTGTTGTAAACTGAACCACGTTATTCTCGCTGCATAAGAAGTTGTTATCTGCAGAAATTTTCTCGCATGGCCTCGACACCGGCAGGTATTTCGAATCTTTCACCAAAAGGTAAGGGAATTCGGGAAAAACTACAATTGTCTTGTTTATAGAATCCTTATAAATCGGTAATGAATAAATTTTAAAATAATTGTAGATATTTTTATCTATTAATGGAACTTCCATTATGAACGTTAACTGATTTTCCTTTACATAAGCTTTTACAGTGATAATTCTTTCAAATTTTAACAAATTATTCTCATTAACTTCATAAACTAAACTATTTACTTGCTCTATGGATTTTAACACTTGAAGTAATTCTATAGGATTTACGATAGACTGATGTAGTACAGACACTTTACTAAATGCCAAAGCTGTCTCTATTTCATTAACCGTTGCATACATAATCCTGAACATACTCATAAATGTATCAAACATGCTTAGGGTGTACATCAAAAAGAGACTGGCGTTTTCTTTAAAATCTTTATATTTAAGCAATTCTTCAATTCTTTTTAATCTTTTTTCCAATATTAACGTATTTTCTTGTAAGGTTTCTGTACTATTCACAAAGTTATCCAACATTCTGGTGATCAAGGTTATCTTTTTATCAATTGCGTTTTCTTTAGAGCCAATTCGCGAAATAAGAGTGTCATATCGAATAGCGTCATCGTTATCTAAATTTCCAGAGACTGCCTTAATTAATGATCCGAGGGGATTAACTAAGCCTCTTTTATATCTATGTAATGGAACCAACTGCCGAAATTTCACTACAGTTATGTTACGCATGTACTCTACTTGAGTCCTAATACCTAAAAACTCATGGGCATATGGTGTATGACCATCTACTAATCTAAGAAACTGATTAAACTTTAATATATGATAATCTAAATCGCTACTAATACCGCTTAAATCTAAAATCTTAACTATTAACCACTTATCTTCCTCCTTAAACGCTTGTCCTTCTTTAACGGGTAATATCCCGGGATTGTTTTCAATCCTTTGAAGATGAAGGCCCTGGTTTTGGGCAAGCAGGGTCAGTACGACCACGCACCACCTGTGGAGGACGTTTTACATTTTTAATAGCTACTTTTGTCTCTTTCTTACCTATTTGCATTGAAGCTACGTTACGCTCTAATCTTCCTGTCACTTTAGATTTCCTATACCTTGGTTTTTCCTTACTTTTCCTAGTGTTGATATCCTTTGCAAACACAGTATCGCCTGGTTCTAACTCTACAGTCTCTCCTACTCTCCTTTCTCTCGTCTTTTGCTTTTTATCCAATATTTTATCCGAAAGGTACTGATAGAGGTATTTTGTCCGTTTAGCGTGATCATTCAACAATTGTTGCATGTAAGCCTTTTCAAATTCACCGTCAAACAATTTATTAGAATCCGTGTGCCCAAATACTATCTCAAAAGGAGTCAATTCCGTTGTTGAATGGATCGTGTTATTATAAGCCATTATAGAGTATGTCATTACTGAAGCAGCGTCTGTACATTTTTGATCGTATTTTGCCAAACGATAGATTTCTATTATTGTTGAATGAAAACGTTCAACAATACTAGTTGAATTTGGGTTATTAGTGGTACAAATGTGTAACTGAATTTTGTACATGTCGGCAAATTATTTCATCAATTCGTTTTTAAATTCAGAACCAGGATCAGAACTAATTTTATTAGGTACACCGTACATTGAAAAGTATTTAATCAATGCACGAACAACTTCCGGTGTTGATTTGTTTTCTATCTCTATGGCCTGTCCTAATTTACTAAACGCGTCTACTATTGTCAAATAAATCTTATTTTCAATCGAAAAGAGATCAATAAATATTTCCTGAAACGGTGCTGATTGTGTTTGAGTTAATTCTATTGTTGGTTTTAACGGTTTTCTGTCATACTTCATCTTTTGACAAGCATCACACGAGTTAATTACAGCTGATGCCATTTCCTGCATATTGTGCCAAAAGTAATTCCTTTTTATCCTAACCATTGTTTCCTTTATTCCCCGGTGACACGTTTTACCTTCATGATGTTGCTTTACTATCGCTTTCTGTTCATTTTCATCTTCTATATGTATTACTCTCTCGGTGCATTCATAAAAATCTACCATACCTGCTTTGAATAATTTTATAATTATACTGTTAAAGTCTTTCCTGTGTTGCTCGTTTTCAAAATAGATAAAGTATTTAGCTTTAGGTTTGATGTATTCTTTTAAAAATTGTTTTATTAATTCCTGGTCATTTATGGGCATAAAAACTTCAAGGACTTTTTGCTTTTCCCTAGATATTTTTCTAACGCTTGTTTCCTTCCTAAACCAAGTATAGATAAGTATCTGGTTTGGCTTTGTGTCAACGGCCTCATTCAGAATAGGAATTCCTTTAGATTCAAGATCTGCAGCTGAATGAACTGTTCCTCCTGAGCTACTTTATAAAGGTGGTAATGGGTAATCCTGCTCTCGTTCAAAAATATTGCGAATTGTCTCTGTATCGGAATTATCAGATAATACTATTGTTTCTATGGGTTCATCGTCAGTGTCATTAGCTAAATCAGTAATTTTGTCAGTTATGTCCTGAATGTGTTTTTGAAGTCGCTGTTCCTTTTCGTCTACATTAACTACCATTGATCCGTCCGATGAATCACTATCAATAGCATTTACCTTGATGCGCGATAAGGCATCAGCGTTTGTGTTCTGTTTTCCCTTTTTGTACCTAGTTTCATAATCGAATTCCTGAAGTCGTAATCGCCAACGTGTTAATTTGCTATTTGGTTCTTTTAAGGAATCTAACCAAGCCAGAGGGCGATGGTCAGTGTAAATGATAAATTTATTACCATATAGATATGGTCTAAAGTGTTTTACGGCCCATATCACTGCTAAGAGCTCGCGCTCTATAGTGCTGTAGCGCATCTCAGTTTCACTGAGAGTCCTACTCGCATAAGCTATAGGTCGGTCTGTACCTACAGTACCCTGTGATAATACGGCACCAACAGCAACAGCTGAGGCGTCTGTTGTAAGAATGTAGGGCTTTGATGGATCGGGATACTGAAGTAGAGGCGGGTGCGTTAAAAGTTCTTTGCAATGATGGAAAGCGTCCATATATTTCTGATCTATTATTATTTTATTTCCCTTCTTAAGACAATTCGTTAATGGTTTTGTAATTTTGGCAAAGTCTTTGATAAAACGCCTATAATAACCAATTAATCCCAGAAAGCTCTTAATTTCGGTTACAGTTTTTGGTAGTGGGTAATTTAGAACTACCTTTATCTTGTCATCATTAGGCTTAAGGCTTTGGTCAGTGATAGTATGACCTAAGTACAGTACTTCCTTTCGTAAAAATTCGGATTTATCGAGCTGTACCTTTAAGTTGGCTTCCCTCAGTCTGTCAAAGATGGTTCTTAAGTCTTTAATGTGTTCCTGCATGCTAGTACTGTAAACAATTATGTCATCCATGTATACAAGGCAATGTAAACCTTGGAGTCCTCTAAGTACGTTGTCCATAGCTCGTTGGAAGGTTGCGGGGGCGGTTTTAAGGCCAAAAGGCATCCTTAGAAATTCGTAGTGTCCTGCTTCTGTGCTAAAGGCTGTCTTTTGTCTATCAGTCTCGTTGATTTCAATTTGGTGGTAACCGTTAGCTAAATCTAAAGTCGTGAAATATTTACTTTTGCCCAATTTGTCAAATAAGTCCGTGATGTTAGGTAAGGGATTTTTGTCATCTGTCGTAATGTCATTGAGTCGTCAGTAGTCAATAACCATTCTAAATTTTGTTTCACCTGAAGCGTCCATTTTCTTGGGTACAAGATGAACTGGTGCGTTCCATGGTGAATGTGATTCCTGGATAACATTGTTTTTTAATAATTTATCTACTTGAACTTTAATCTCTTGCGTTTGCACAGGAGGTTGTCTGTATGGTTTTACATAAATTGGATCTTCATTTTTGGTTCGAATAAAATGTTTTACCTGATTTGTGAAACTTAAAGGAATCTGATCACTATAAAAAATATCCTTATATTCTTTGCATAATTCAGAAATGTATGTTCGTTCCTCTTGGTTCATGTGGTCAAGTCTAAGTCTCTTTAAATTTTCCTCTAAAATGTCATCTACTTCCATGTCTTTCATTTCAATGTCATTATAGCAGTTTATGTTTATAATGTCCTTGGCGATTTCCTCTACCTTAAACGGTGATGAAATTGTTAAAGTCATTTGTTTGTCTAATAAGTTTTGAATAACTGTGGTCGCATATCCATTGACACAATGAACTATAGCGGCGGGCATTCTAACCCCTTCACAGAATTGTTTGTATTTCATGAGGGCTTCCCCGGAATATAAGTCGGTGGGTAATTTTACTCGTTGTTCAGAGCGTGCGGCTAACTCTATTACATGATTTGTTATACGTTTTACAATAGGTATAGTCGCTGTCTTGGTCCGAAGTTTGTGATGTTTTAAGTCAATAACTGCTTCTAACTGTACCAATAAGTCGTTACCTATAAGTCCGTCGTATTGAGAGTCAACGTCGTAAACATAGAATTTGTGGTATTCACTGCAGTTGAAAGATGGCATCAATGGAATTTCAATAACTTCGTTATGTGTACTTGAAGCATGAGTACTGATGACAGTAAACGGTTCACACAGAACATAGTCAGCGAAAAACTCATGTACTTTTCGTGGACTGATGAAAGATCGCGTACTGCCCGTATCAATCATAAATTTAGCATCGATCTCTGATAAATATATATACGGCAGTTTTAATTTAATATTACAGTTTAAATTTATCACTTCCGGTTCACTATAGTAGAGGCACGTATGTGAAAATTTTCAGCTTCAATTACATTTTCTTCCATAGGTGACTGAATATTGTCTGTTGTGAATTCATTTTGTGAATTATAATAATCCGCATAATCATCTTCAGTGAAATGATTATCTTGATCATCATAATTTTCCAAATCGTAATTTTCACCTAACTCTAGCTCATTCAATCGAAATCCCTGAGTTTGTTGTGCTTGTATTTGTGGTTTTTGAGGAAGAGCGGTCCTCATTGTGACATCGGTATTGAATTTTTGTTGAAATGGTTTATGACCAAATTGATTCTGATTTAACTGGGGCCTATAACCAAACTGCGGCTTCGGATTAAAATTTTGTGGTTGCATGAACCTTTGCTGGCCAAACTGTGATGGCTGCATCAACTGTGGTCTATACCCAGTTGAAGTCTGCGGGGTGAATTTGTTTACAAAAGGTTGCCTATACTGACTGTTACTTGGAATGCCAAAATTAAAGCGTGGGGGTGCATTGAAGGTGGGTCTAAAGCCACTAGGCTGCATGGGCACGTTCTGAGATGATGAACCAAATTTCGTGAATGTTGTTGCACCTGCTGTTTGTAGAGGTCTAAGCATTTTATTACGGAGAGTATACTGCTCATAAAAGTTCACATCCTCTAGTACAAACTCTAAAGCCTTTTCCAAAGTGGAGGGCATTTTCATTCGCACTGACCTAATAAGGTTTTCGGGCAAGTTGTATATGAATACATTAAGTGCCAGGTGGTTATAGATGCTAACCTTACTATTCCGTATATCTACATCCAGCAATTGGTTCACTTTTGATATGAGTACTGATCTAACAGACTGTACCCTGTTACAAAACTCTAAATAGCTTTCCCCATGTTTAATTTTTAAAGTTTCCAACTCTATCGCGATACATTCCTCACTTCTAGGATCACCAAAGTGTTGCACTAAAACAGATTTTAATTTTTCCCAAGAGTTATGTGATTCCGCTCGCTAGCCAATGCTGCGGCTTCATCTGTCAATTTACTTGTGATTGTGTGTAATACATAAATATTTTGCTCTGTATTTCCTTTAAATTTTTCTACCACATAATCACATTTCCTTAAAAATAGATTAAGGTGGCGTTTATTGCCATTAAAAAGAGGTACTATATTCACTATTTCTTTTGGTATTGGGGTAAGAGTCGACATTTTCACAATTTATTTATTTAATATAATTTATTATATATATAAACTATTTTTTTAGGGCTAAAACCGTTAACAAACTAATCACAAAATTTTATGTGGATAAACTAGATTTTAAATGAATACTAAACTTATTTCCTTGGCTATTTATGAATTTTAATAAATAATACCAAATACTATAACAGGCATAAATTTTGATTTGCACTGTTTACTTAATTCTACCTACTCTATAATAACAAATTCCTACAATAGGAAACCAGATAACGTTATAACGAAAAAAGTTTGATTCCGAAATAACAAGACACGAAAACATGAAAAAGGTAGGAAAGGATGGCGAAAATTCTACTCACCAGCCAGTCACCAACATGCTCGTTCAATCCCAGGATGCTTCACTTATTTATTTGTTCGAACAGATCCGATACGTTCGAAAATTCACGGAAACACGTGAAAAACTACGCGGAAATTCGGAAAATCTGCCCCGCCTGCGCCATTGAAGTTTACGGGAACGTTAAACGAGTTTTTAAAAACTGAACTTTTATATTTTGATAAAAGAATTTAATTAAAATAATGTTACAGTGAAACGTCTAAGACTAATTTCATTCTCGAGACGAATGATTTATTTAGTATTACAATAATACAGCCAAGAGGCGCATAACGCGTGGGTGGTCGCGGATAAGCGGCCAGCCAGACATATGAGAATGCAGAGTTTGCGTCTTTATGCGTTCAATGTAGTTATGCGTATCTCAGCTGGTTGCATAACTACCTACTTATTTAAGTACAAACGCCAGCACATCAAGTTGCTACAATCTGTCAAGTTTCTTTAATATATTTTCAACTTTATCGCTAAAGCAATAGGTTCAAGGTTGATTCGGAAAATTTGACAGATTGTAGTAACTTGATGTGCTGGCGTCTGTACCTACACAAATAAAAAAGATTAAAGACTTACCTTGTTCGTTCAATTTTTGAGCAATTTCTTCCCATGTTGCATTTCTTATTAAGTGATCCTTGTACTCTTTACATTTTGGATTATACAACACTTCGCGTTTTCGAACAAGTTCAATAAGTTCGTCCAACATCTTGTGCATAAATAATACGCAAACGACTATTCTCTAGCTAGTTAACGCGCCGTAGTGCGCGAGATTCTCAGAAAAATACTAGTGTGGAGTGTTCTGACCACGGAACACTAATATTGAACTCACGAGAAGTACTATTGCTTCATACTAAGGAAATGCTTACAATACAAGGCACACTAGCGCCTCAAATATTTATCATGGAACTAACAAGTAAACGCGGGAGATTAAAAAAAACCGGTAGCGCGAAAATTTTAAATGTAGCGTATACATCGTATATATAGTATGTGCTACATATATGTATATACATATAGCACCATCTATGTAGATTATTGCTATAAATAAAACAACGTTTTAAACATTTTTATTATTTTGATTTTTTTGACTAAGGATTGTTTTGAGGCTTCCTCAATAAACCCTCTATTTTTAACAGTACAAAATCTTTTAATACATATAAAAAATATGGAATGCAATATTTTATTTATAATAATTTCATCATGCACTTCACACCCCTTCAGGCAGTTGGAATTTATTTCTTTACATATTTTAAATATACAGGGTGTAATAAGACAGCTCCCGAACACATAAAGTACGTGAAAAGATACCTATAATATAACTATTTATATAAAATAGCACTTAGCTGAGAGGTCATTAAAATTGGAGAAAAAAATGTTTATAGTTTATTCATGTATTTGACAGCCAGCAATGTACTCAATAATGTGCGGCCGGCCACTCAGCTGATATTGAACACAGAACTAAAATAAACAACGGCCGTTTGTTTATTTTAGTATAACAAATAGGTAGGTTCTTACTTTCGTTGTTGGAAGTTTGTAAGGTACTACGTTTTAGGTACTAGGCAGTACATAGGTATGTGCAGTAGGTAGTTATTTGTTTTTATCGGCTTTGAAACCAGTTAAAACGGTCATAAACTTAGAAAGCAAACTTATAAACAAACGTCACACGAGATATTATAAAATCATGCTAGGTACCTATGTAACTACTTACCTAGTTTTGTCGTCGTGGTCGTACGAGATGTGCTTTGAGCTGAGCGCCCCCTCTGTCCAAGCATAGTTGAGCGCGCCTGGTTGTCTCGCGATGGACCCGTTCTAGAAACGTTGGGTCTTCGGCACTCTTAGCGTTCAGCTCCATAAACACAGTGGTAATGCGTGCCCTCATCTCAGCAGCAGTGTCACACTCACTGTTAAAACCCCTTTCCTTTACGTGGCCCCACAGGAAAAAATCCAGTGGCGTCAAATCGGGTGAACGTGGAGGCCATCCACGTAGTCCGAATCGGCCAATCCATCGCTGTGGGAATTATACGTCGAGTTATTCCCGTACGCTGCGTATAACGTGCGGTGGAGCGCTGTCGTGCTGAAACTACATGCTGCTCATTTGGGCTAGGGGCACTGCCTCCAGCATTGTCGCTATAGACCCTGTGATGAGATCGAGATATGACTGGCCGTTCATCCTCGAGGGCAGGAACTCGGGCCCTTGTATCTTTCCTTGGTTAATTCCTGCCCATATATTGACGGACCACCTGACCTGATGGCCCGTTTCCTCGTAGGCATGAGGATTGGTTTCAGATTAAATGTGTGAGTTATGCCTGTTCCACATGCCATTCCTCGTGAAGGTAGACTCATCCGTCCACAAAACATTTTTTGCAAAAGCTGTTGAGTTTTGATGACCCAACAGCCAAGTGCAGTAGCGGATGCGGCTTTCCTTATTAAGGTGCAAAAGAGCTTGAACCTTGTGAATTCTGTAGGGTTTCTGCCGGTTTTTCCTTAAAACTTTATGGACGGTGTTGTGAGAAACAGTAATGCCCCGATGTCTCAAGAGCTTGCTAGCCGTCCTCGTTCCAAGCCGAGGTTTTCTACGCAGCAAATCCAGCACCTGTTCCTCATGTCGATTTCTCTGCCACCTCCGCGTCTTTGAGGAGTAATTGACTGATTATCTAGAACCCGCTGGTAGGCGGCAGTTATCACACGTGAGTCGGACGGGTGTTGTTCATTGGGAAATCGACTGCGATAAATGCCGAGGGCACGAGATGCATTTCCTTGCGCTTCACCATAACACATGAGCATCTGCCCATATTGTCTAGCACTGTAAACATACATGACACAAACACAACACACCGCGAAACCAGGTAAGTATCGAACTCACAAAATATTATTCGAAGCCGTCTGGTCAGACTAGGCACACGATCCGAGTAATATTGACCTTAGTCGACATAAATAAACAATCATAACAAAAATTACCCTTTGAGCTTGCCGAAATGCTGACAAAGGAAACGCGAGCGCTTATTTTAAAGAGTAGGATAATTCAGATCGGACACTTGAAAAATATCACATTGGGCCACATGGTTACGCAGTGAGCGTTTGGTCATGGTAGTTTCTTTATAATAACTTATTTAAGTTAGATGCCTAGGTAGGTACTTTTGATATTAACCCATTATGGGCTGAATTAATTTATGGTCTTTTTTATTTGTGAGCTTTACATATGTTGTCAATATGGACCCCCTGAAAAGGTTTCCTTCCATACATTCACCAGAAAGGACGAAAAACTACCCAAGGTGGTTATCAAGGGTTTACCGGGTAACCTCTTGGATTCCCTACCAACCCAACTTGAATCCCTTGGATTTCCTGGAGCTACAGCAACCCATATCAATACCTTCAAGCCGGCTCAATGCCCGCCAATTCTTATCCAACTACCAAGTGGAACTGACATGACCAAGTTCAAGCAAATAAAATATCTTGCAAATTGCGTCGTCACGATGCAGCGATACAAAACCAGCAACAAAATAGTCACCCAGTGCTATCGATGCCAAGGCTTTGGTCATGCCTCACGGAACTGCAACAGACCTGCCAGATGTGTCAAATGCTCCTTGGGGCACCCCACGTCGGAATGTCAGACACAGGGCTTTATTGAATCGGTTCGCTGCTGTAACTGCCAACAGGACCACCCAGCAAACTAGTCCCAGTGCAAAGAGCGGCTGAACTACCTCGATCGAATAAAATCAAAACGCGAGTCACATCGAAACACCATCGCCTCCACCACAGCTGTCAATCAAACGCGGCCTGCTGTCATGAACAAGATGTCATTTGCTCAAGCTACGACAAAAGGTGCACACAACCATCTAGCTGATTAGGAGAAACGCCCTAAGATGCTACAAGCATCTCAATCCAAGGATGCAACTAAAATCAATGCTCCCTTGGCTGAAGACCTCCCGAAGCCAACAGACGCCGCGACATGTGAAATGCTCCAAATCCTCTCGACAATCAAGGCCCTCAAGCAGGAGTTTATCAAATGTGAATCCTTTATGGACAAAGTGATCCTTATTCTGTCTCATGTTGGCCATTATGTTTAATAACGTTAATGAGCTACGTATATTATATTGGAATGCCGATGGCATTCACAGCAAGCAGCAGGAACTCTTAGACCTGGCGGTGAGTAATCTTAATGTTGACGTCATCGCACTTAACGAAACAAGGCTAACCGGGCGCCTTACACTTAAAATCCCTGGCTACACCTGCTATCGTACTGACAAGAGAGCCAACGGCTCTGGCCAAGGTGTGGCTATCTTGGTTAGAGTCGATATTGTCCATCACCTTGTTTCCACTCCACCATCGCAAAATCTTGAGGCCATATGTATATCCATCCAATTAAGGGACGGAAACATCTCGATGTTTTCGGCATATCAATCACCTAACTTACCCCCACTTACCCTTACTAGTGACATCAACGCGCTCGCAGGATCAGGGAACAAGGTACTTGTTATGGGTGATTTTAACGCCAGACATCACTACTGGTTTCCCGGTCCTACTAACACGCGTGGCAAAATGTTGTATGAACTCATGGTTCACGGTGAGCTCACTGTTCACGGCCCAAATGACCCTACCTTAGTGCATTACCAAGGTAAACATGAACCATCGACACCTGATCTTTTGCTAACCAAGAATATTTATAATATTGAGGAAATTAGAACAATACATGCCCTTTCTTCAAATCACTTACCTGTGCTTGTTCGAGTTGCCATCAACATACATCGCAAACCAATTCGTAAGCTTAACTACGCGAAAGCTAACTGGAATCAGTATCGTAGTTTCTTGACTAGCAACATTTCCCTGTCTAGCCAGTTCTATGGGTCAAAAGATGAGATCGAATCCGCTATTTCACAGCTTCATGACACAATCATTGTAGATAGGGACCTTAGTATACCGACCCCTCCCCTGAAGCCTTGGGAATGCTCATTACCAAGATGTATTAAAAGAAAAATCAAAGATAAAAACAAACTACGTCGTTACTCTAGTAAAGAAACAGATGCTACCATTCGTAAAGTCTTGCATCACGAAGTAAAGCAAATCCAATTACAAATCAATACTGCATTAAAATCACACCGCGATGACCAATGGAACCGTAAATTGAGCAAGGTTGACAATCCAGGATCTGATCTCTGGCGTATAGCTAAAGGACTGAAAGCCACTTCTTCCTTCACCATTCCACCACTCAAGACTAGCAACGGTACCAAGAGTACGAACATAGAAGAGCAGTGTGATATATTAGCTAGCTCATTCTCTGATAATATGCTATTGACCCATAACAGGGATAGTGATGAACAGCTCGCTGTTGAAACTTCCATAAACTCACTGAACAATCTTCCAGCTGATAGTTTCCAAATAACGCTAGTTCACCCTGCTGAAGTCAAAAAATGCATAAACAACCTTAAAATACGCAAAGCACTTGGCCCAGATCAAATCTCTAATCACCTAATCAAAAATCTGCCCCAAAAGTGTATTGTGATGCTTACTAAAATATTTAATGCCTGTTTTTCACTTAACTATTTCCCAACTGTGTGGAAAATAGCTAAAGTTATAGCCATTCATAAGCCCGGCAAAGACCCAACTGATCCATCTGGTTACCGCCCAATTAGCCTTTTGCCATGTCTAGGTAAGTTGTTTGAAAAAATGATATCCCGCCGCCTTTGTCGTTCCTCTGAAACAATACTCATAGATGAACAATTCGGATTCCGTGAATCACATTCAACGGTTCAGCAATTGGCTAGAGTAGCAGAGTCTGTCTCTCATAGCCTTAACATGAACGAGTCAACCGGAATGTTTCTTCTTGACATCGAAAAAGCATTTGATACAGTGTGGCATCAAGCTCTTGTCCACAAACTATTAAAACAAGATGTCCCCATAACATTGATTAAGATCATCACATCCTACCTTGAGCACCGCTCATTTCGGGTTCACATAGGTAGCTCCCACTCGGTGTCGATGCTAGTCCCAGCTGGTGTGCCTTAAGGCTCAATACTTGGACCCCAGTTGTTTTTATTATATCTTAATGATATTCCAATCCAAACACGTACTAATCTGACCTGTTTTGCTGACGATACAGCCTCGTTCACTTCCTCAAAAGACATTGACCTAATTATCTCTCGTCTTCAAATGTCATTAGACCTATTATCTTCTTACTTTGACAAGTGGAAATTAATGATAAATGCCTCCAAAACAGAGGCAATTTTGTTTACCAGGCATCGTACACTCCCTGCCCGCACCCTCAAAGTAGGAGGCTATGAAATTCCATGGAGCCTTTCTGTCAAATACCTTGGAATCGTCTTAGACAATAAACTCAATTGGAGTGAAAATACGTAGAAACTGCGACTTAAAGGTACAAAAGCACTAAATTCATTGAGCCCTATACTCAATAGAAGCTCGTGCCTTAGTAACACCACTAAATTAAACATTTATAGCACCTTAGTACGTCCCTGTATAACTTACGCCTGCCCAGTTTGGAGCAGTACCTGCCCAACCAATATAAATAAACTTTAAGTTGTCCAAAACAAAGCTTTAAAATACGCCTTTAATACTCCTTTCTGTACCAATCTGCAATCATTACATAAAACAATTAATTTCCCCACTTTATACGAATTTATATACAACTCATCTAGAAAATTTTATTTACACAGTAATACACGCAGCAAAAATAAACATATCCAAAATATCTGTAAAACTCGCAAGAAAAACTTATCTTACATCGACAAGTACAATCGATACAAATTACCCCATCACTTGTTTCTTGAGTGCGATGAATAGACGTGTGCAATGGCCTGAGCAGGCGCACGCGCACGCCTCGCCCAATGAGCGCGCTGTTTTCGACCTTGTTATCTCGGGATATAGGCCGATAGTAGCGTGCGCGGCGCGCGCTGGCGCGGCGCGGGCTTGCTTGGGCGACTGCCCCTTTTATGTTGAACAGTAGGCTAATGCCCGTTTTCACCATTAGCCCCTAAACAGTAACCTAAGTAAGGGTCCCTTATCTTAGGGGACCCTTCAAATCATCCCCTTACCTAAATTCTGTTTCACCATCCTAAGGGCTACTTATTTATGAGTCCCCTAGTTAGGTGACGTATAGTGCGTAGTATAGACGTATAGTATAGACGTATAGACGTTAGGTACTGCGGAAACGTTTATCGATACATTATTCGAGTAAACGATTTTAAAGATATTTAGCTGAAAAAACTAGATAAAACACGTAATTTTACTCAGTTTATTTGGAAAAAGTAGGGTCCGAACCTTTTAAATAATCGATAAATAATAAAAAGTTAAAATTTTACTTTTTTGGCTGTATGGCGAAATGCCATTGCCTAATAAAGTCGCAGTGACATTTTGAAGTCACGTGACTTGACTTGGGTGACATGACAGCTGGTAGGAGTGGGTAATAGCAGGTTTTTGCCGAAACGAAACGATAGCGGCTTTCTATACCCAATAGCAGCTTTTGAAACAATTTATCTTCAGTAGCGGCTTTTTCCTGCTTCCTGCCAAAAAGTCGATTGATAAAAAATGTACCTACATACTTATTTGGTATTGTAGTTATGGAATGGTATCTAAATCAAATGGTATATAATATATATATATAATAATAAATGTCATTCATTTTCAAAAATACCTACAGGTAAAACCAGTTAAATGAAACAAAGCAGGGATTTTTTTAAGTGACTGTTAAATTTTTTGTATCTTCGATACTGAAGGTGACTGAAATACATAAAACAATTGCATTGCATTCTTAAATCAGCTGTCTAGAGTGAATAAAATGGAATTTATGGTACTTTTTTTGATTACAGGTAAAAGAGATTAAATGCATCACCTTCTCAACATTACTTTAAATTTAATTGAGATTTTCTTTAAAAGCACATATTCTAAGAATTTATTTCATAAGATAGATCATTATTTCGTCATTTTTCTTAATTTATGTCTAAGTAGTTATGTTTTAAGTAAGTCAATTTTAGTTCAAACTTTAAAATGCGATTTACTCTAATTGACATCAAGTGCATTTATCTGGTTTTCGTTGTAAGCCGACGATATAATGAATAGAATACCTATACATAGAACAATAAATAAAGATATGTACTTTATAGATTTAGAAATTCGTTTTGTACTTCAATGTTTCTGCATTAAAAATGCAATAAAATTATTATAATGCTTTTAGGTACCTCAATCTTACAGAGGCACGTCCGTTAGATTACGACTCCTTATTAATTTACGATAGCGCAGATCAGTATCATTTAAAAGAATCTGTCCTACAAAATATAGAATCAAAATATAGAAAAATAGAATATATGGAATAAGAATTTATTTGCAACATAAGTACACAAAAAAAGATTAAGGTACAAAAGGTAACTTATAGCTAAACAATCTACTGTCATAAGTAACTCGATACCTATCTGATCACCCGCTAGGACGTGAGATGTCGCTAGGAAGCAATTACGAATCGTTCAATAAATAAAATAATCAAGTATATAAGTGACCTAGCTTACCAACATTCAAAATAGTACAAAAAAAATGTTAGACAGCGCTATTTCCAATTTGACGTGCGCGATCATAGATGGCGTGGTTATTCATTATGAAAGTTTCCAGGCAGTTTGAGACAGTGCGGAAATAGCGCCATCTTACATAATTTTTTCGTACTATTTTGAATGTTAGTAAGCTAGGTCACATAAATACGTGATAATTTTATTTATTGAACGATTCGTAATTGCTTCCTAGTGACATCTCACGTCCTAGCAGGTAATCAGATAGGTATCGAGTTACATAAGACAATAGATTGTTTAGATAAAAGTTACCTTTTGTACCTTCATCTTATTTTTGTGTATTAATGTTGCAAATACATTTTTATTCTATTCTATATTTTGTAGGACAGCCAGGAAATTAAAATAAATTTTTCACTAAAACACACCAAACCAACATTTCTAGTTGATTTTAGAATAAGCACAGACCAGTTTATGTAAATTGATACACTCTTCAGTTTCATATAACATAACAAAACCGTTAAAACTAATTTTATGGACGATATTTTTTTTTATACTATGGAGATGGAACAAGCCTATAGCCCACCTGATGTTAAGTGGTAACCATCGCCTATAACAAAGTTTGCCTCGTAGGTCACGCTCCTTAGAAATGTGCCCTACCAGGGCCGTCTTTACCCGGGGATTCAAGGGGTGCGGGGAACCCGGGCGCCAAGCCCTAGGGGGCGCTAACCGAGCGGCTTAAATTTCTATAGGTATACCCTATGACCACACGAGTGGAGCCGCGGGCACAGATAGTTTATTAAAACGTGAAATAACATCGTAATAGGTAGTGTTTTACCAAAGACGCCGCATGCGCCTTTCGGCACGTGTCATACCTTTCGCAATGTGCAAGTAAATTCCACTCTTATGTTGCACTGTTTACAGTTGAAATTCATTTAACACGTACGCGGCAAAATGTCCAGTTCAAAGAGCGCCGTGCGCCCTTTGATGTAGCCGCCCGCACTTGAAGCGAATTGGCTTCTATGTCTTGAAAATAAGGTGTGAATTCTTTTGACATTTGACATAGGTAAAGTATGCGGGCAAGTGCAAAGTGATTGTCGGTTTTCTGATTTTATACATGAACTGTGAAAATTAAGTCTTAATGCTTAGAATTTTAAATTTTTTTTTTTTAACAATTTGAAACTCTTAAAAATAAATGATCACACATATTATAATCTTCATGAATCTATTTCTGATGACTTCAAAAAAAGGAAGTTTCTCAATTTGAACGTACCTACCTACTTATATTTTTTTTGTGTGTTCGCGGATAACTTCGTCGTTTATGAACCGATTTTGATAATTCTTTTTTTGTTGGAAAGGAGATATCCCAAGGATGGTAGGTACCATGATAACGAAACCAGGATCTGATGATGGCATCCCGGAGAAATCTAACTTAATATTCTATTTAATGTTATCTAAAATACTTAGATAGAAGTACGTACCTAAGTGAAATATTTAATATAGTGATTTTTTGATGTGAAACATCTATAGCCGCACGTAAAACCGATTTCTGGCGTGGCGACGCATCGCTACGGCATGCGTATGTTTGTTTGCCCGAGGATAACTTTCGAAGCGTTTATCCGATCATCGTGAAATTTGGTATTTAGGTAGGTAATGATGGCACAATATTGGTGTAACTCAATGAGCTAAAAATTTTGGGGGCTTGTTGAGATATTGGGGTTTAAGAGGGGTACAAAAAATGAAAATGAGACTATTAGGTCAAGTGAGACGTCAAATGAAAAGTCTTTATTACCCCTTTATTAGGTACATTTTGACCCCGTTTTTACATTTAGTAAAGTATTTGTATTTTCTGAGTTATTAGCCATAATAAAAACTAAACTTTGACAAAATTCATAGGGTACACCAGTGACCCCACAGTGCTGTAATTTGGTATGCGTGTAGCTTAAGTATCACAAATATAGGCAAAAGTCTGACATCCAGAATATCTGCAATTTATACCCCAAAAGAGTAACTCCCGTTACCTGTGATATGAATGAAACTGTAGATCAAGTTAGTTGGTTATTAATTTCGTAGCACTATTTTGATGGTCAATTATGTACGAATACATTTTTTATGGTATACTTGCGAGATCTCAGTTCGGGGCGAACCACTAGTGATATTACTGATTCTAAAAACAACTAGAAATATTTTGGTGTATTTTAGTGAAAATTTTATTTTAATTTCTTGGCTAACAGCGCCGTCATTGCTAACTAGCAAAAATACTCATGAAAGCAAAGCAAAAAAGAAATACCTACTGGTAGCACTAAGTATCTATGTTTTTCAATGAACTGCCCTTCATACTTTACTCCAGGCTTAGGACTGGCTGCAAATTGATTTGATAGGAATACCTACCTACTTTATTAGATAGAATAGTAGGTAGGCTTCCTAATTTGCAGGCGTATTTAAAAGTTCATTGATTGTATATACATATTTAGAAAGGTATTATTTACAATCTTGTTCAGCTATCTACATTTTTTACATATTTATTTACAGTGTAAACCTATTTTGGTTTAAGTTTACATTTAAGAAAGTCAGCTGACTAACTTTCTGCGTAGTCAGTCGTGTGCGGCGGTCGCTTATAATTAGCCCGGTTTTACTAAAAACCCTCTCGCACGGAACTGACGTGGCCATTATGTTGCCAAATTGACGATATAGTTTGGCCAAGTTAGGATAGGTGAACCTATGATTCTGCCACCAAATCAGAGGACAGCTGAAACTTCCATCGGCGGCAAACACAGGTAGGAATTCATCATTAAGGTAAGTGTCAATCTCCTTAATGGCTCTGGAGTTTGGTGTGCCGGCTGACTGTTGTGTGCCGACAATGCCTTGAAGTATCGTCCAGGGTGAGAATTGGTCGGCTTCTACCCGTTGTGCTAAGGGAGCCGGGACAGGAGCACTTGCATCTTCATTTGCTGCTATCAGGTTGGCTAATGTATCTTGGACTCGCCTCCTGGCCAATCTGGCATCGTTTGGATCCGAGAATATCGACATTTTATAGCGCGGGTCCAAGAACGTGCAAATAGAAAATGTTGCGCTTTTTTCTACATTTGCCAACCTTTCGCTTATACCTTTTTTAAGGCGCTCTATAACACTTATTGCGGTTTCCGAAAAGTTTTCGTTGAGTAACTTTTCGCAGCTCATTTTAAGGCACCTTGTCATAACAATCACTAAGCTCGCTGTCATGTACTTCTCTCCGCTCATACTTTTTGTTACATCTTCAAATGGTTTTAATATTTTTGTTAGGTCACTATATAGCTGCCATTCCTGATTTGATATTAAGGGCAGGTCCGTTCTTAGTACGGCTAATGTTGCTCTAATATGTGACTCTAGTTCTACACACCTTGCTACCATGTAGTAGCTGGAGTTCCATCGCGTAGGTACTTCCTGGATCAGCCGTTTAGGTACGACATTGGGATCGTCTCGAATTTGCTCTTTCAACAGTTTTTCTAAAGCTGTAGTACTGGTTTTGAAATGTCGTACTATTTTTTTTAATTTTCCGAGTTGCTCCGCGACTACGGCTAAGCTGTCTTGGACAATTAAATTCAGAGTGTGGGCATAGCAACCGTAGTGTTTCCACTGCATATCCGTGAGAGCTCTTTGCATATTATTTGCGTTATCCGTGACGATGAAGTTTATCTTTCGTGAAATTTGCCACTCACTTGCTACTTCCGATAATCTCCGTGTAATATTTTCACTTGTATGGGCACCTTCAAAATTTGAACAATTTATCAGTATTGACTTCAGTTCAAATTTGTCATCAATGTAATGGCCAGTTACACCGAGATATGATTCATTGGCACGTGAAGTCCATAGATCTGCAGTCAAACATATGGTTACAGCTTCAGTATTACTGAGATGTTCGTGGACTTTTTGTTTTGTCGTTTCGTAGAGAGCTGGCAGCATTTTTTTGGATACAGTTTTGCGTGAGGGCAGCTCATAACCAGGTATCCACCGACAAAAACGTTTGAAAGCTCTTTCTTCCACCAAGGAGAAAGGTTGATAACTGTCGATGAACAGATCGAGTAAATCTCTATCGATCTTCTGCTTTAGCGCATGCGAGATTTTACGGGCAGTCCCGTACCTGTCGATGCGCTGTTGCTGCGGTTGCAGGTTTGAGCTGTTTAATGCTGGTAGCGGTGCAGGTGGCTGTGGATGAGGAGGTGATGGCTGAAAGTTGTCTGGCTCATTGCTAGGCCCCGGTTCCGCTAAAACTCCCGGCGGCGCCGATATTATCGTTGGGTTTTGTCGTGAAGTTGTTGACGACTGAACAGACGCAACGCGTTGATATACACTTAAATGTTTTTTGCGTAAATGTGCCTTTAGGTTACCGGTACTTGACTTGTAACTGTAATGATCGCCACAAATAGAGCATTTTGCTGTTTTATTAGTTGCATTGTCTTTAGTGAAATAGTCCCACAACATGCTAGAATTAGCGCGAGAAGTCATTATTCTACACGGTATCAGAGTTAATTTTATTTCCTACACACTATTTAATACCTAAAAACTATTTTATTTGCACACTATTTCAAATCTAGGTATGTACATTTATAGTTTATTTACACTCTTCACTCAGTTTATGTACTTTTTAGGTAGACACCAGAAGTATTTATTTACATAGTACACAAAGAAAATTTCTCTAGTTTCTTCACGAGAGCGTAAAAGCATGCAATCGATAACATATGACAATTATGATGTTAGTTAAGATAACAATTAATTATGAATTTGTGTGATTAGTCTGTTCCATGCGCGCGCGTGTCACACTCAGGTCAAGAGTTTACGTACTACAGTGTATGTATAGTATAGTACCTACCTACACACACAGCCCAAGATCCAACTGCGTAAAATCTACGGTCATCATATATTTAAATACAAATATTATTTTATAGTTATTTACGAATAGAGGAATATATTTCTGCTGGGATGCATATCAAAATATGGCCACAAGTCATTTTAAATAAATTTAGTTACTGAATTTTGACTTGTTGTCTTGTTTTTAAGATAAATTATAATTATATGAGATATGTAAAGAACTTAAAAATATGTATAGGTAGAAACGACTTTGATGAAATTTGGTATAAGTACCTACTTATATATAGATCACGACCTGGATTGAGACATACGCTACTATTTACTGACAAATCATGCGTGCGAAGCCGCGGGTGAAAGCTTATAAATTATAATTTATCTTAAAAACTTTTAAGGTACCTTTATTAAAGAATTTACATTCATTCATTCATTGAACTAAATATTTCAATAAATATTTAATTTAACTTACAACAAAAATACTTGCGGCAATATTATTTTGATAGGCACCCCAGCAGAAATATATTCCTTAGGTCATAATTATCTAATAAAAATATTTGGATTTTATACAAGATGAACGTAGATTTCACGCAGTTGGATCTTGGACTAACAGCGCTCCACAAATTTTGAAATCATAATTAGTCATTGCCAACTATCAAAAATACTCATGAAAGCAAAGCAAAAAAAATATTGGAAGCACTAAGTGCCTCTAGTCTAACAAAGGTTCACACTAAAGTAGGTATCTCCGTTAAGTGCTATTTTGGTAGGTAATAAGGTACAAAATTTACCAACCCATTTCACAAATAATTTACGTTTATAATTTCATTTCATAAGTTAAGGAAATAGGTACCTCTTATTTTTTTTACGACCTCCGTAGTACAGTGGGCGAATAGTCGACTGAGACGCAGGAGGTAGCGGGTTCGATTCCTACCGCGGAACAAATTAATGTTGTATAATCTGATAGATATTTGTTCCGGGTCTGGATGTTTTTAGTACTTATATATGTATCAACATCTGGTTCCCATAGTACAAGCTATGCTTAGTTTGGGGCTAGAGAGTGCTGTGTGAAATGTCCAGCCAATATTTTTTTTATTTAGTACATAGAACCTACCTACCTACTATCTAACTATTTAATTTCATAATTTACGTTTTCACTGTAGGTAGGTAGTTAGGTAGGTACCTACCTACATTATATACATAAATAAACCGAATACTGGTGGTTCGCCTCGAACCAATATTCCCATGACATTCCTATGTCAATACATCTATGAAAATCTGATGTATGTTCACAAAAATATTAATTTGTTTTTAAAAATAGAGATAATCATAATTTTATTACTAGAAATAAAAATAAACTCGCTGTTGCCACTTGTAGACTCCATAAAATTAGTAAATCGTTTAAAGGGCAAGGTGTACGTTTTTATAACAAACTCCCAAGTGATGTACAAGAATGACAATAAACAAATTTAACAACGTAATTAAGCAAAATCTTCATAAAAAGCCTACTATAAAATATCGGATTATTTAGATGATAGAGAAGCTTGGGATTGAAATTGCTCCAACTCGTTCAAAATGTTACAATTTAGACGCAATTTATTTTCTGTATTGTTATAATATTCTGAAAGGATAATTAAAAAAACAACCAGCCAGTTAAATAAAAACCCAAGCTGGCAAGTCTGTATCCACCCACTCGGTCACCTTAGTACATAATTACTTTTTTTACAATCATGCAAAAAATGCACTTATTACCAAATGGCAAGGATCAAGGTTTATGCAAACATAAAAATGTGTGATTTTGTGAAACAGGTACTTCCCTCTCTTTCGTAAGCATCAGCCGTTTTCATCTCATACACTTCATAAAACTTGCTTCGATCATGAGTCCGACCAATGAACGCACCTTTTTGGAAAAGAATATTAAAGCAGCCAATAGCGGGCCGTTATCAATATTACACTGAACCAATCAAATCACTGAAAATATGTTACTAGAAAATAAATACTTTTACTTGACATTGGAAATAGACTTAGGGCTGACAGACTCAAAGCGGATGAGTCTGTTTCCAATAACAAGCTATTCAAGTTATTTTCCAGTAGCTTGTTTTCAGCGACTTGATTGGTTCGGTGTAATATTGATAACGGCGGCCCGAGCCAATAGCTAGCCGTTATCGTTTTAGTAAACCCAGTCGTTGCTCATGAATCTAGGTACTGGAAAATAGATAGTTTTATTTGAATACGAAAACGAAAACATGCTATTGGAACAAAAGCTGCTTTTCAAAACTATTTTCGGTTCAAAACGCCCACTCCTAACAGCTGGTGTATTTTCATTGTTTGTTGCGTTGCGTGCGTGCTTGTGTGTTCTTTTTCTTTGGTGTTTAAAGTATTTTGTTACTAACAAAGAATAATGGCAGAAAAGAGGAAACGTGGACAAAATTTTTCACTCGAAGATAAAGATAAGTTGATAAAGTTACTGCTCCATCACAAAGAAACTATTCTGAATAAAAAGACAGATGGGACCACAAATGAGGCGAAAAACAGTGCGTGGATAGCCATCACAAATTCTTTTAATTCTACATCAAACACACACAGGTATGAGAAATATACGTTCCCTATGTATATTGTTCCTTATGAACTAATTGCCTATAGTCCATTTGTTTAGGTACAAATAAAAATAAACAATCTTGATATGTCTTTTTGTCAAAAAATACATTGGCTATAAATTAATTTATAACTGTATTTTTCGACAAAAAGACGTATAAAGATTGTTTACCTTTATTTAAGTACCTAAACCAATAGACTATAGATTACCCTTTAAACGATTTATTTGATAAAAGTTACATACATACACTTAACCTTAAAATCTAGGTACTAACTATTAAATCTGTGTTTTTTAGAAACAAGGCATCTTTGATGAAAATATGGGAGAAATTAAAAAGCGAGAGCAAAAAATATTATGCTCAAATGAAAAATAACACCACACAAACCGGAGGTGGACCATTAATTTCAAAAATTGACCCTGTACTGGAACAGGTGTGTTCTATTCTTGGCCGAGGTTGCACAGGAATATTAGGGGTACCAGATTGTGACGCTGAGTCCGGACCGGAGACAGAAAAGGTAATTTGCACTCA
The DNA here is from genome assembly GCA_918857605.2 of Philereme vetulata. Classification (NCBI taxonomy): domain Eukaryota; kingdom Metazoa; phylum Arthropoda; class Insecta; order Lepidoptera; family Geometridae; genus Philereme; species Philereme vetulata. The sequence continues at coordinate 4,400,274 of OU975446.1, forward strand.
AAATGATTTGATGCAAACTGTGGAAGAAGCAAATGTGCAAAGTGAAGCACCGAAAAACTTGGAGGTATATTTATGTTGCTCTCATAAACTTGTTCATCATATTAAAATTGTTGATTTTATTGCCTACATTTTATGGAAACATTTATTTTTCAGACACAAAGAGAAGAAATATCAGATAGGACCCAGCCGAAAATGTGTATCAATATTGATGACAACTTAGCCGAAGAACCTAAGGCTGATGTAAGTGGAAAATACTGTTTATGTATTCTAAATATGTTTTTTTTTTCATAAATTGATCTATTAGGTACATACATTAAATCATAATTATTTTCATGTTATTTCTCAGAGCATACAAGAACTTCAGAAGTTTCCTATTAATAAAACACCACTGTGGTCACGAAGGCGGCCACAGATATCAAGTAATAATGAGCGGAATGAGACAACTTCTTCAGTTTCCCATAGCATACAAAATGTGTATAAAAGGAAGGAAACTGTCGAGGACTTAAAAGAACAAATATTGAAGGAGGAGTTGGAATTTAAAAGAAAATTGTATGATTTACAATTGCAAGCAGCAGCCAAAGAAGTAGAAATTAAAACTGCAATTTTAGATCAAATAAGAGGTAAGTGTTTATTTATTATATCATACTTAAACTTAAAATTACAGACTGTCAAAGTATTGAGTCATTTGACTTCTTTGGAAGCCATAGACAGGATCACTTATGGTAATCGGTGGACGGGGAATTTGACCGTTGTTAATTAATTCTTCTAAAGGAGAACGGGCATAAGTGTATGGAAGCTGGTCTACCTTGCAATAAAAATGAGTCATATGTCAATATAAAGGTAATTCTATGTATTTTCATATGTAGAAAGTCGCATTTCTCTAAGTATTGTCCGATCTGAGTTCTACTAAAAATTGAATCTGATAATATTTAGTGCCAAACATTGAATATCGTGGTAATTAAAAAAACATTTTGTGTAATGTAATGATTTTATTTAAGTTAGGTAAGTAGTAATACAAATAAAAACAACATCTTCTTAAAAAATCAAAACAATATGTTATTAAACATTATCATCATCATCGATGAGAATACTGTTAAGGAACAATGCAGGTTCATTGAACCCTTCATGACGGGCATAACCTACGTACCATATAATTGACAGTACATGGGCACAAGTACCTATAGTACGTCGCCCTGTCAAGCAGGTACAATAATATTGTGTAATATTGTTATTAATATTATTGATTAATATATAACATAAATATTTCCTGGCTCGGACATGTCGAGACTGTATACGTCCACGTAATAGCCAAGCCTCTTCGTTGATATCATATTGTGCCAAGTCTTCTAGAGCGTTATCTCTATACGTCTCGATTATATAAAGACCATTTTGTAAGTGCTCGCTACAATATGATCGAGCGAGCTTTAACTGGTAAGTTCCCAAGGCAAAATGTATGACTTGTTCTTCACTAAGCCTTGGGAAGTTTTCTATTTCATTTGCTTCGATTCGCATGAAGTCTGCTCTCCTATAATTCAATCTCTTTGCTTCCACATAATTGTGCAATGTGTTTGGTATGTGTATTTTAGCTCTTATTGAATTCAAAAAGGCTGCTGCATGTGAACTATCTTCGATGGGGGCGTGGAAGTGGTTTAGAATGGCTGCAGCTATTTTGAAGTCAACAAACATTTTTGGCAACGTTTTATTAAAATAGTTTTGACGCAAAAGTTTAAAATCTCGCTTAAATCTCCCATTTACTACTTCCACCACCCATCGGCACATGGTGACCAAACGAGACTGATTAGCTTGTTCTGTAGTGAGTTGATTTTCTCTTCTGTCTTTAGTTGGTGGCACATGATGTTCGTAGCCACAAGCTTCTATATCCTGCAAACTATCTCTAAATCCTCTGTCTAGGATAAACGCATCATTACGTCCGAGTAACCAATGCAGCGGCTCATCTTCGTTATTCATTATTTCACTCATGATCTGGGCATCGGTTCTGGTAGCGGCAAATGGCCCTTTGACATCTAATATACGAGGGCTGCTACTTATGTATCCGGAATAAAATAAAATAACTATCATTGACTGTTAAATATGGTTTTATTGCTTTTCAAAATATTCGCCATGATGATCAATGCACTTTTGCATTCGGTGAAACCAGTTTTCATAGCACTTTTTCCAATCGGAAGACGGTATCTCCAAAACATGATTTTTGAATGCTTCAACGGCTTCTTCTCGGGTTGAAAATCGTTGACCACGTAATTTATTCTTCACGGTTGGGAATAAAAAGAAGTCGTTGGGTGCCAAATCAGGGCTATATGGCGGATGACCCGTTAATTCCACCGTTTCACTCTCCAAATATCGGGTCGTTTCACCCGAAGTGTGACAGCTTGCATTGTCGTGATGGAGAATGATTCTGCGTTGTGGATTATTCTTCCTGATTTTTGCAAAGACTTCTGGCAAACAAATGGTCGTGTACCACTCTGAATTAACAGATTTACAATTTTCTAGGGGTACAGTAGCCACGTGTCCATCTATACCAAAAAAACAGGCGACCATTTGCTTCAAAGTGCTTTTCGCACGAGCAACTTTTGTTGGGTTCGGCTCATGTTGGAAGACCCAAACTGTTGACTGTTGCTTAGTTTCGGGGTCATATGCATAAATCCAGGATTCATCACCTGTGTAGATATTATATACAGCTTTTGATGCACCACGATTGTATTTTTTTATCATTTTTTTGCACCAATCGACACGAGCCTGTTTTTGATCTATTGTCAAGTTGTGCGGTATCCAACGCGAACAAACTTTTTTTGCAGCCAAGTGTTCGTGTAATATCTTATGTATACTCGTCATACTAATGCCCAAGATCGCCTCTATCTCTCGATATGTCACATGACGATCTTGCATTATTAGTTTACGCACTGCGTCGATGTTTCGTGGCACAACAACTGATTTAGGCCGACCATCTTTAATTTCGTCCGTGAGCATACGACGTCCACGATTAAACTCACTAAACCAGTGAAACACAGTAGTATTCGATGGTGCTTTATGCCTAAAAGTCGAACTGAGTTGATCGATACACTGCTGTTGAGTTAGATCACGTCGAAAATCATAAAAAATCATCGCACGAAAATTTTCTCGAGATAAATCCATTGTAATAATGACACGCAATTTTTGAAATCGCGCCACACAATGAAAACAATTGACAGACGGACGAAATAACCTGCATTCTACAGCCAAAGAGTTCCATTTTCAAACGTGATAATTTCTTTTTAAATATTATTTATGCAGTGGCCAGTTCCGGATTCTTAAATAGCAGCCTATGTATAGCCGTCCGTGAATACCATTAAAAACGGCTTCAACAAGTTTTGATATTTGTGTAAGCTGTATGACAGCCGTTGAAACAAAAAGTTGGAGCTTTTTTTAATATATATATATATATATATATGTACCGTCACATATAATTATGGCTTTGATGTTTTCATCGTTTCCAAATAAAGCCCTTGGAATTGTTAAGTTTCTTTGAAGGATATCATTTCTGGTAATGTGGTCCACACCTAGATGCAGCACAACGTAATCGTTGCTCAGACATTCTCGAACTATAGGCAAAAAACGTTCTAGTTTTCGACGAGACATATGAAATAACGTTGCCAGTCTCTCATCAGAGTCTCCAGTTCTAAGTTTTGTTAAATAGATGCCTAATGCAGTTCTAGGCTGGTTACAACGTTCACTTAGTGACGGAGTTTGTTCTAATATAGCTTCGAACTGATCGTAAGTGCGCCCAGTCCATAAGTGCATCTCTTCATTAGACAAGGTGCCTCTGTTTTCGAAGTCGATTCTGGGCTGGTTGTTAGCAGCCATTCTCATCAAGTCACAGAGCGATGTAAACTGAGCGTCATTAAAATCATGTGTCACATTACACATTTGCGGCAGGTTGCTCCATTCATTATTTTGTAAGTGTTCTGTACACACCCTAGCGCTATCAGGAATAAAAAGCTTGCTCTCACAAAATACATTAATTCTTATCGCGTTTGGTATATGATTACGGGTAATATTAGCACAGTTGTTGTAAATACAATGCACCGAAGTGTTCGGTGCCCTCGTGTATTCTTGAGAGTGCAATGTACCAGGCGCTCGCGCCTCTTGCTGTGCAGGTCTATGATCACGCTCAGTCCTCTGCCAACATCGGTGACAAGCTTCGAGTACTGTCGAACACCACCTGAAAATAATAACAATTAATACTTAAAATAAATAAATTCTATGCCTAACTACTCAATATAATAAAAATAAAAGGTAACTAACCTCCAACACAGCATGTTGTTGTATAAACGCGGCGAATTCTGGTCGTTCCCTTTGCAGGTTATCAGCCAAGATATGCTGCTGGTACCGTCCGCGGTAAAGTCCTCGATGACACATCACACAGTTTCGAAAAACTTCCATTATCGGTAGGCAGTTCAAAAGTCAATAAGTCGAGCCAAAGTTAACACATTAGGGAAAGAAACAGGGTCCAAAAGCAAGCCAGGGTCAGTAAAAACAGAGAAAGAAGTTCAAACACAGCACTATCGTAACAAGACGTGACGTAGCCACTCACTTGATGCGATGCGACTGATTATTGTAGCCGTCCGGCGCGGCGCGTACACAACCGTTCCCCTCCCCCGCGTACGCATCCCTCTCCCCACGGCCCTTACATCGCTCTTCTCCCTTCTCGCTCTTGCTACTGCATTGTATAGGAGCCTTTATGTATGGATATAGTAATCGTGAAACCGTTATTTTATGTTCTTTAAAACAAAAAATGCTGGTGTTTGCATGGCTGTAACTCAAAACGGACAGACTTTTGGGGAAAGTTCCAATAGTATATTTTGATGTACTATTGTATGCCAATTCGAAAATGTGCTGCTCATTTTTATTGGACTGTAGACCAGGATGCCCGTTCTCCTTTGGAATAGAGCCGTCATTTATAGGTTCACATTCTTTACGAATTATACATATGTTATGTAAAACACAAATTGCCAGCATAACATGGATAAATGTTTCCAATCGCAGTCTGATACCCACTGCTAACACTGGAAATCGTCTTTTCAGGACTCCATATTGCCGTTCAACTACATTTCTTGTTTTGATGTGCGCTTCATTATATTTTTGCTGACCATGGGTTACAGGATTTAGATATGGAGTCAGGAGATGGCTCTGAAAATATAAATCATAACTTCATAAATTTATTATTTCACTGGCCGTTTAGCTCAGAGGTTTGGCCCCTGCCCGTTTTTGATTATGTAAATTTATCAGTTACTTTGAAATTTATCAGAAATTTTATTAATAAATCCTTTATTTGTTTCAGGTGGAGGCTTTTCTTTAAATAATTTATTTGGGGTTCAAAATGAAAAAAAGGATTAATAAAAGTAATAAATTTGACTTTCTTACTTAAATAAAATCATTAGTTTTATTTTTACCTTTAACGGATAACCACTGTCTCCTAACAAATAATTTCCTCTGTAGTCACCTCTTTCAAACTTAGAATATCTACGACTACTTTGGTAAATAGTAGCATCATGTGTTGATCCCGGCCAGCGTGCCACCACGTCAGTTATCAACAATTTTGCAGTACTTATTGTTTGCATATTAATAGACATGTAGCCTTTTCTGTTTCGGAATAGTTCGGCATCTTCGCCTCCTAAAATTTGCAACAGGTAGGTAAACAAATGTAATTAAGTTTCTAGTTCATACAACTAAATAAAACATAGAAAACGAAAAGATAACCCACCTGGCGATTGAATCTTAATGTGTGTACAGTCTATACATCCTAAAACATTCGGAAATTTAGCTATTCTGTAAAATTCTTCTTTTACTATTTGTTGATCTTCTTCAGTGTTTGGAAATTGTATAAATTCGCTTCGCAGACTCACAATAGCTTCAGACACTCTCTTTATAATTCGGCTGCAAGTAGAAATACTGATGCCGTTCAGATCTGCTATAGATAATAATTGATTACCTGTCGCATAAAATCTAAGGGAACACAGTAGTTGGTTAATTGGTGCCACAGATTTATTTCTGTAAAATAAGATACAAGTAAGTAGGTAGGTACAAAGTAGTAGTAAGTAGGTACAAAGTTACATAAATACAAAATTAAACACGTAAGTAGTAGTGGGCACTTTACCCAATTCACTATAAAGGTACCTAGGTACTTACCTGTCATCGTGGAATTCTAATAAATGTTCAATTTTTTTCAATATAAATAAAACACTCTCCTTAGATAACCTATATCTTATGAAAAAGTCTTTGTCATCATATTTGTTAAAATCCTTCGATCTTTCACGGTAAATACGAGGTCGTCTTAACAAACTTCGATTACTTAATAACTCTATATCTTCAATTGCTTCTAAAGCTTCATATAAATCGTGGTCATTATCCATTTTTATTTCGTTAAATAAGAGTACAATCTTGGTCAGTCACAAAATAACCTAAAAATATGTGTCACCTAAGTGTTAAGGGGTCGTCAATTCATCCCTTAAATTATAAGGGCCCCTTAATGCTTTAGGTGTCACTTAGCCGTTGGTGAAATCAAAACTTGCGTTAGGTGGCCCTTAGGTCCCTTACGCACTAGCGGTTAGACTCGAGCGGTCCAACCGCTTAACGCGGTTTCTTCGCGGTTAGCCGCCATTAGGAGTGGGCGTTTTGAACCGAAAATAGTTTTGAAAAGCAGCTTTTGTTCCAATAGCATGTTTTCGTTTTCGTATTCAAATAAAACTATCTATTTTCCAGTACCTAGATTCATGAGCAACGACTGGGTTTACTAAAACGATAACGGCTAGCTATTGGCTCGGGCCGCCGTTATCAATATTACACCGAACCAATCAAGTCGCTGAAAACAAGCTACTGGAAAATAACTTGAATAGCTTGTTATTGGAAACAGACTCATCCGCTTTGAGTCTGTCAGCCCTAAGTCTATTTCCAATGTCAAGTAAAAGTATTTATTTTCTAGTAACATATTTTCAGTGATTTGATTGGTTCAGTGTAATATTGATAACGGCCCGCTATTGGCTGCTTTAATATTCTTTTCCAAAAAGGTGCGTTCATTGGTCGGACTCATGATCGAAGCAAGTTTTATGAAGTGTATGAGATGAAAACGGCTGATGCTTACGAAAGAGAGGGAAGTACCTGTTTCACAAAATCACACATTTTTATGTTTGCATAAACCTTGATCCTTGCCATTTGGTAATAAGTGCATTTTTTGCATGATTGTAAAAAAAGTAATTATGTACTAAGGTGACCGAGTGGGTGGATACAGACTTGCCAGCTTGGGTTTTTATTTAACTGGCTGGTTGTTTTTTTAATTATCCTTTCAGAATATTATAACAATACAGAAAATAAATTGCGTCTAAATTGTAACATTTTGAACGAGTTGGAGCAATTTCAATCCCAAGCTTCTCTATCATCTAAATAATCCGATATTTTATAGTAGGCTTTTTATGAAGATTTTGCTTAATTACGTTGTTAAATTTGTTTATTGTCATTCTTGTACATCACTTGGGAGTTTGTTATAAAAACGTACACCTTGCCCTTTAAACGATTTACTAATTTTATGGAGTCTACAAGTGGCAACAGCGAGTTTATTTTTATTTCTAGTAATAAAATTATGATTATCTCTATTTTTAAAAACAAATTAATATTTTTGTGAACATACATCAGATTTTCATAGATGTATTGACATAGGAATGTCATGGGAATATTGGTTCGAGGCGAACCACCAGTATTCGGTTTATTTATGTATATAATGTAGGTAGGTACCTACCTAACTACCTACCTACAGTGAAAACGTAAATTATGAAATTAAATAGTTAGATAGTAGGTAGGTAGGTTCTATGTACTAAATAAAAAAAATATTGGCTGGACATTTCACACAGCACTCTCTAGCCCCAAACTAAGCATAGCTTGTACTATGGGAACCAGATGTTGATACATATATAAGTACTAAAAACATCCAGACCCGGAACAAATATCTATCAGATTATACAACATTAATTTGTTCCGCGGTAGGAATCGAACCCGCTACCTCCTGCGTCTCAGTCGACTATTCGCCCACTGTACTACGGAGGTCGTAAAAAAAATAAGAGGTACCTATTTCCTTAACTTATGAAATGAAATTATAAACGTAAATTATTTGTGAAATGGGTTGGTAAATTTTGTACCTTATTACCTACCAAAATAGCACTTAACGGAGATACCTACTTTAGTGTGAACCTTTGTTAGACTAGAGGCACTTAGTGCTTCCAATATTTTTTTTGCTTTGCTTTCATGAGTATTTTTGATAGTTGGCAATGACTAATTATGATTTCAAAATTTGTGGAGCGCTGTTAGTCCAAGATCCAACTGCGTGAAATCTACGTTCATCTTGTATAAAATCCAAATATTTTTATTAGATAATTATGACCTAAGGAATATATTTCTGCTGGGGTGCCTATCAAAATAATATTGCCGCAAGTATTTTTGTTGTAAGTTAAATTAAATATTTATTGAAATATTTAGTTCAATGAATGAATGAATGTAAATTCTTTAATAAAGGTACCTTAAAAGTTTTTAAGATAAATTATAATTTATAAGCTTTCACCCGCGGCTTCGCACGCATGATTTGTCAGTAAATAGTAGCGTATGTCTCAATCCAGGTCGTGATCTATATATAAGTAGGTACTTATACCAAATTTCATCAAAGTCGTTTCTACCTATACATATTTTTAAGTTCTTTACATATCTCATATAATTATAATTTATCTTAAAAACAAGACAACAAGTCAAAATTCAGTAACTAAATTTATTTAAAATGACTTGTGGCCATATTTTGATATGCATCCCAGCAGAAATATATTCCTCTATTCGTAAATAACTATAAAATAATATTTGTATTTAAATATATGATGACCGTAGATTTTACGCAGTTGGATCTTGGGCTGTGTGTGTAGGTAGGTACTATACTATACATACACTGTAGTACGTAAACTCTTGACCTGAGTGTGACACGCGCGCGCATGGAACAGACTAATCACACAAATTCATAATTAATTGTTATCTTAACTAACATCATAATTGTCATATGTTATCGATTGCATGCTTTTACGCTCTCGTGAAGAAACTAGAGAAATTTTCTTTGTGTACTATGTAAATAAATACTTCTGGTGTCTACCTAAAAAGTACATAAACTGAGTGAAGAGTGTAAATAAACTATAAATGTACATACCTAGATTTGAAATAGTGTGCAAATAAAATAGTTTTTAGGTATTAAATAGTGTGTAGGAAATAAAATTAACTCTGATACCGTGTAGAATAATGACTTCTCGCGCTAATTCTAGCATGTTGTGGGACTATTTCACTAAAGACAATGCAACTAATAAAACAGCAAAATGCTCTATTTGTGGCGATCATTACAGTTACAAGTCAAGTACCGGTAACCTAAAGGCACATTTACGCAAAAAACATTTAAGTGTATATCAACGCGTTGCGTCTGTTCAGTCGTCAACAACTTCACGACAAAACCCAACGATAATATCGGCGCCGCCGGGAGTTTTAGCGGAACCGGGGCCTAGCAATGAGCCAGACAACTTTCAGCCATCACCTCCTCATCCACAGCCACCTGCACCGCTACCAGCATTAAACAGCTCAAACCTGCAACCGCAGCAACAGCGCATCGACAGGTACGGGACTGCCCGTAAAATCTCGCATGCGCTAAAGCAGAAGATCGATAGAGATTTACTCGATCTGTTCATCGACAGTTATCAACCTTTCTCCTTGGTGGAAGAAAGAGCTTTCAAACGTTTTTGTCGGTGGATACCTGGTTATGAGCTGCCCTCACGCAAAACTGTATCCAAAAAAATGCTGCCAGCTCTCTACGAAACGACAAAACAAAAAGTCCACGAACATCTCAGTAATACTGAAGCTGTAACCATATGTTTGACTGCAGATCTATGGACTTCACGTGCCAATGAATCATATCTCGGTGTAACTGGCCATTACATTGATGACAAATTTGAACTGAAGTCAATACTGATAAATTGTTCAAATTTTGAAGGTGCCCATACAAGTGAAAATATTACACGGAGATTATCGGAAGTAGCAAGTGAGTGGCAAATTTCACGAAAGATAAACTTCATCGTCACGGATAACGCAAATAATATGCAAAGAGCTCTCACGGATATGCAGTGGAAACACTACGGTTGCTATGCCCACACTCTGAATTTAATTGTCCAAGACAGCTTAGCCGTAGTCGCGGAGCAACTCGGAAAATTAAAAAAAATAGTACGACATTTCAAAACCAGTACTACAGCTTTAGAAAAACTGTTGAAAGAGCAAATTCGAGACGATCCCAATGTCGTACCTAAACGGCTGATCCAGGAAGTACCTACGCGATGGAACTCCAGCTACTACATGGTAGCAAGGTGTGTAGAACTAGAGTCACATATTAGAGCAACATTAGCCGTACTAAGAACGGACCTGCCCTTAATATCAAATCAGGAATGGCAGCTATATAGTGACCTAACAAAAATATTAAAACCATTTGAAGATGTAACAAAAAGTATGAGCGGAGAGAAGTACATGACAGCGAGCTTAGTGATTGTTATGACAAGGTGCCTTAAAATGAGCTGCGAAAAGTTACTCAACGAAAACTTTTCGGAAACCGCAATAAGTGTTATAGAGCGCCTTAAAAAAGGTATAAGCGAAAGGTTGGCAAATGTAGAAAAAAGCGCAACATTTTCTATTTGCACGTTCTTGGACCCGCGCTATAAAATGTCGATATTCTCGGATCCAAACGATGCCAGATTGGCCAGGAGGCGAGTCCAAGATACATTAGCCAACCTGATAGCAGCAAATGAAGATGCAAGTGCTCCTGTCCCGGCTCCCTTAGCACAACGGGTAGAAGCCGACCAATTCTCACCCTGGACGATACTTCAAGGCATTGTCGGCACACAACAGTCAGCCGGCACACCAAACTCCAGAGCCATTAAGGAGATTGACACTTACCTTAATGATGAATTCCTACCTGTGTTTGCCGCCGATGGAAGTTTCAGCTGTCCTCTGATTTGGTGGCAGAATCATAGGTTCACCTATCCTAACTTGGCCAAACTATATCGTCAATTTGGCAACATAATGGCCACGTCAGTTCCGTGCGAGAGGGTTTTTAGTAAAACCGGGCTAATTATAAGCGACCGCCGCACACGACTGACTACGCAGAAAGTTAGTCAGCTGACTTTCTTAAATGTAAACTTAAACCAAAATAGGTTTACACTGTAAATAAATATGTAAAAAATGTAGATAGCTGAACAAGATTGTAAATAATACCTTTCTAAATATGTATATACAATCAATGAACTTTTAAATACGCCTGCAAATTAGGAAGCCTACCTACTATTCTATCTAATAAAGTAGGTAGGTATTCCTATCAAATCAATTTGCAGCCAGTCCTAAGCCTGGAGTAAAGTATGAAGGGCAGTTCATTGAAAAACATAGATACTTAGTGCTACCAGTAGGTATTTCTTTTTTGCTTTGCTTTCATGAGTATTTTTGCTAGTTAGCAATGACGGCGCTGTTAGCCAAGAAATTAAAATAAAATTTTCACTAAAATACACCAAAATATTTCTAGTTGTTTTTAGAATCAGTAATATCACTAGTGGTTCGCCCCGAACTGAGATCTCGCAAGTATACCATAAAAAATGTATTCGTACATAATTGACCATCAAAATAGTGCTACGAAATTAATAACCAACTAACTTGATCTACAGTTTCATTCATATCACAGGTAACGGGAGTTACTCTTTTGGGGTATAAATTGCAGATATTCTGGATGTCAGACTTTTGCCTATATTTGTGATACTTAAGCTACACGCATACCAAATTACAGCACTGTGGGGTCACTGGTGTACCCTATGAATTTTGTCAAAGTTTAGTTTTTATTATGGCTAATAACTCAGAAAATACAAATACTTTACTAAATGTAAAAACGGGGTCAAAATGTACCTAATAAAGGGGTAATAAAGACTTTTCATTTGACGTCTCACTTGACCTAATAGTCTCATTTTCATTTTTTGTACCCCTCTTAAACCCCAATATCTCAACAAGCCCCCAAAATTTTTAGCTCATTGAGTTACACCAATATTGTGCCATCATTACCTACCTAAATACCAAATTTCACGATGATCGGATAAACGCTTCGAAAGTTATCCTCGGGCAAACAAACATACGCATGCCGTAGCGATGCGTCGCCACGCCAGAAATCGGTTTTACGTGCGGCTATAGATGTTTCACATCAAAAAATCACTATATTAAATATTTCACTTAGGTACGTACTTCTATCTAAGTATTTTAGATAACATTAAATAGAATATTAAGTTAGATTTCTCCGGGATGCCATCATCAGATCCTGGTTTCGTTATCATGGTACCTACCATCCTTGGGATATCTCCTTTCCAACAAAAAAAGAATTATCAAAATCGGTTCATAAACGACGAAGTTATCCGCGAACACACAAAAAAAATATAAGTAGGTAGGTACGTTCAAATTGAGAAACTTCCTTTTTTTGAAGTCATCAGAAATAGATTCATGAAGATTATAATATGTGTGATCATTTATTTTTAAGAGTTTCAAATTGTTAAAAAAAAAAATTTTAAAATTCTAAGCATTAAGACTTAATTTTCACAGTTCATGTATAAAATCAGAAAACCGACAATCACTTTGCACTTGCCCGCATACTTTACCTATGTCAAATGTCAAAAGAATTCACACCTTATTTTCAAGACATAGAAGCCAATTCGCTTCAAGTGCGGGCGGCTACATCAAAGGGCGCACGGCGCTCTTTGAACTGGACATTTTGCCGCGTACGTGTTAAATGAATTTCAACTGTAAACAGTGCAACATAAGAGTGGAATTTACTTGCACATTGCGAAAGGTATGACACGTGCCGAAAGGCGCATGCGGCGTCTTTGGTAAAACACTACCTATTACGATGTTATTTCACGTTTTAATAAACTATCTGTGCCCGCGGCTCCACTCGTGTGGTCATAGGGTATACCTATAGAAATTTAAGCCGCTCGGTTAGCGCCCCCTAGGGCTTGGCGCCCGGGTTCCCCGCACCCCTTGAATCCCCGGGTAAAGACGGCCCTGGTAGGGCACATTTCTAAGGAGCGTGACCTACGAGGCAAACTTTGTTATAGGCGATGGTTACCACTTAACATCAGGTGGGCTATAGGCTTGTTCCATCTCCATAGTATAAAAAAAAATATCGTCCATAAAATTAGTTTTAACGGTTTTGTTATGTTATATGAAACTGAAGAGTGTATCAATTTACATAAACTGGTCTGTGCTTATTCTAAAATCAACTAGAAATGTTGGTTTGGTGTGTTTTAGTGAAAAATTTATTTTAATTTCCTGGCTGTCCTACAAAATATAGAATAGAATAAAAATGTATTTGCAACATTAATACACAAAAATAAGATGAAGGTACAAAAGGTAACTTTTATCTAAACAATCTATTGTCTTATGTAACTCGATACCTATCTGATTACCTGCTAGGACGTGAGATGTCACTAGGAAGCAATTACGAATCGTTCAATAAATAAAATTATCACGTATTTATGTGACCTAGCTTACTAACATTCAAAATAGTACGAAAAAATTATGTAAGATGGCGCTATTTCCGCACTGTCTCAAACTGCCTGGAAACTTTCATAATGAATAACCACGCCATCTATGATCGCGCACGTCAAATTGGAAATAGCGCTGTCTAACATTTTTTTTGTACTATTTTGAATGTTGGTAAGCTAGGTCACTTATATACTTGATTATTTTATTTATTGAACGATTCGTAATTGCTTCCTAGCGACATCTCACGTCCTAGCGGGTGATCAGATAGGTATCGAGTTACTTATGACAGTAGATTGTTTAGCTATAAGTTACCTTTTGTACCTTAATCTTTTTTTGTGTACTTATGTTGCAAATAAATTCTTATTCCATATATTCTATTTTTCTATATTTTGATTCTATATTTTGTAGGACAGAGTCTTTTAAATGATACTGATCTGCGCTATCGTAAATTAATAAGGAGTCGTAATCTAACGGACGTGCCTCTGTAAGATTGAGGTACCTAAAAGCATTATAATAATTTTATTGCATTTTTAATGCAGAAACATTGAAGTACAAAACGAATTTCTAAATCTATAAAGTACATATCTTTATTTATTGTTCTATGTATAGGTATTCTATTCATTATATCGTCGGCTTACAACGAAAACCAGATAAATGCACTTGATGTCAATTAGAGTAAATCGCATTTTAAAGTTTGAACTAAAATTGACTTACTTAAAACATAACTACTTAGACATAAATTAAGAAAAATGACGAAATAATGATCTATCTTATGAAATAAATTCTTAGAATATGTGCTTTTAAAGAAAATCTCAATTAAATTTAAAGTAATGTTGAGAAGGTGATGCATTTAATCTCTTTTACCTGTAATCAAAAAAAGTACCATAAATTCCATTTTATTCACTCTAGACAGCTGATTTAAGAATGCAATGCAATTGTTTTATGTATTTCAGTCACCTTCAGTATCGAAGATACAAAAAATTTAACAGTCACTTAAAAAAATCCCTGCTTTGTTTCATTTAACTGGTTTTACCTGTAGGTATTTTTGAAAATGAATGACATTTATTATTATATATATATATTATATACCATTTGATTTAGATACCATTCCATAACTACAATACCAAATAAGTATGTAGGTACATTTTTTATCAATCGACTTTTTGGCAGGAAGCAGGAAAAAGCCGCTACTGAAGATAAATTGTTTCAAAAGCTGCTATTGGGTATAGAAAGCCGCTATCGTTTCGTTTCGGCAAAAACCTGCTATTACCCACTCCTAGCCGCCATAGCGGTCAGCCGCGATGAAACCGCGTTAAGCGGTTGGACCGCTCGAAGGCGCGTGGCTCATAAACAAAATGGACGCCGTCGAGATAGCTTGTGTTATTTATTTTTACTCCCGAAAACAACGAAAGAAAAATAAAAAAAGATACTGGATTCATCCTTTATCAGAAACACGCAAAGAATTTGGCCAGTTCGCAAGTTGTTTTCAAGAACTGAAGAAGCATCAAGATAAATTTTTCGGCTATGTTAGAATGAGTGTTTCGTCATTTGAAGAACTACTAACAGTTTTATATGACAGCATCAAAGGACAAGATACTAAATTTCGTGACTGTATCCAACCCGAAGAGAAATTAGTAATAACATTAAGGTAAGTTTGATAAATAAAAAAGTTTTAGTAGTTAATATGTTTTAATTTTAATCGCAATGTGGGTTCATACGAGTAATTGAATAAAAAAAGTAGTAAACTATAACTATTACTGAGAATTATTATTATCATTAAAAAGATCTAGATAATCAGATTCTTGAGATATCTGTGAATGTGTTGATTCAGGAGAGGTTACAGATTGTTCTTGATTACATGTTCCACGGTGTGTAGGTGGAACTGAGGGCGATGGTGGTGGGTAATTATTTCTAGCAAATGATGGTG
The DNA here is from genome assembly GCA_918857605.2 of Philereme vetulata. NCBI lineage: Eukaryota > Metazoa > Arthropoda > Insecta > Lepidoptera > Geometridae > Philereme > Philereme vetulata. The sequence continues at coordinate 4,415,821 of OU975446.1, forward strand.
TCTGATATCCTTGGGATGGCCCTTGGTTGTAGTTAAATGGTCGTACGTAATCCCAAGTAGAGTTACAGTAGCTGTATCCAGACGTTTGGGCTTCAGTAATGACTTGCATTATTTGAGATTTTGTACGTAGGCGTATATGTTCAGGCACTTTTTTTATTTCACTAACCAACGACAAAAAGAAAAGTCTATCTTCATCTTCTTCCGCCTTTTTCAACTCTACATTCTTATTTAAGACGTTAATCAATTCAACTCCTATATCATCTTCTTTGTTATTCTTTTTTTTTCGTTTTGGCGGTGGTACTACGACTGGGTCAGCTACGTTATCTGTTTCATTTCTTTCATTTTCTTGCCTTTGCATGCTTGAATCAGTTTCATTGATAAATACTGTGTCCTTCAAAAACATTAAATTATTGTAAAATATGTATTGAGTCTTTTTCTTAGCCGCTGACCCACTCCTGGTAACATTGTCCTTTAGAGCTTTCACGAAATTATCCCTAATGTTCTTCCATTTCTTTTGTAATTCTTTTCCTAGAACAATACAACAAACAAGTTAATGATTTAGTCATAAAGTAATAGATTTGTTGTAATTCGTGTGACATGTGCAATAAAGATAAAATAAAAAATAATAAAATAATAATAAAATGTTTGTTTCAGATATTTTGCAACAGGTTGTACATTCACGGAACTACATTATACATTCAAAATTGGAGTAAGCACTGTAGCAGAAATCGTACGAGAAGTTTGTTTTGTAATTTGGTTTTGTCTGAAAGATATTTGTTTGCCTGAACCAAACAAAGACGCTTGGAAAAAAATTGCCAATGATTTTTTTCAAAGAGCAAATTTTCCTAACTGCTTAGGTGCTGTTGACGGCAAGCACATACGATGCATTGCACCTAATAACAGTGGCTCGATGTGTTTTAATTATAAAAGTTTTTTCTCTTTGGTTTTATTAGCAATATGCGACAGTAATTATAAATTTGTTATGGTTGATATTGGAGCTTTTGGTAAATTCAGTGACTCGTCAATATTTCAAAATTCGGTTTTCTATGAAAAAATGCAAAAAAACCAATTGGATATTCCAGAGCCACAACCGATTTCACAAAGCAGCGAGACATGTATCCCATACGTTTTTGTAGGCGACGAGGCATTTGCGTTATCTACGAATTTAATGCGCCCATACGCAAAAAAAGATTTGGATGAAACCAAAAGAACGTTCAATTACAGGCTTTCTAGAGCAAGAAGATATGTAGAATGCAGTTTTGGAATTTATGCAAACAAGTGGCGTATATTTCATAGACCTCTAAATGTTCAATTCGCTCTAGCAAAAGATATCATAAAAGCTACTTGTGTCTTACATAATTTTGTAAGAGACCGAGATGGCTATTGTTTCGACGACTCACTCAGTTGCCCTTTGCCAGAAAATGTAACACAGGAAGGATTAAGAAGGAACAATAAAACTGCGTTGAGATACAGAGAATTGTTTGCCGAATATTTTATGACTGATGGGAAATTAGAATGGCAAAGAAATATGATTTAACTGAAAATAGACGTATTACTATGTTCTAAGATGTTTAAAGTATGTTTAGTTTCGTTTAAATATATGTAATAATAATAAGAAATACTTACCAAGATTTTTTTTTGCCTCTGTTGTCATCTCCTCTTTTCCAAAAATATCTACTAATTCTTCCCATTGTTTCCGTTTTAAATCTCTATTCTTATAAACTAGTGCTTCACAATTCCAAATAGCTTCTCGTTGTTGAATTTCAACAATGAATTTCTCTGTGTCGAAGTTCATGGCTGCGCAACTGAAAATACGTGCATACTTCACCGGCGGCTCGCCGCAAACTAACCGCCAGTGCGTATACACAAGATGGCGGCTAGCCGCGAAGCGGGCCGCGTCACTCCATTCAACCGCCGCGGTTGAAATTTTGTGGCGGTTTAGTGCGTACAATCATAAGCGGTTGCATATTAAACTGGAAAAGCGGCTAGCCGCGCGGTTAGCCGCCCCCGCGGTTAGCCGCTAGTGCGTAAGGGACCTTATATTGGTTTAGGAGACACTTAAATTTTAGGGGCTGATGGTGAAAACGGGCGTAATTGTTTCTGTTGCTGGCTTTAATTTGTCGGTAGTTTGGTCATTCGCTCGCTAATAGTTATTTGCAAGTAATAGTTTAGCGACAATATTTATTTGTACCGCTTAGGCTTCGGCCTTCAAACCCATATAAGATCTGATGTTTAATGTAATGCTCATCAAAGCTTACATGTGTTTAAATGTTTATATATAAAATTCTAAAACTACAATAGTTATGTATCGTAATACGAAATAAGTACCTACTTTAGGTAAAATTTTATTGTACAAGTTTTGAGAAGCCCTTTTGCTTAATTAACGTTGTAAATTATGTTTGTTAATTCTAGGATTTAATTCACACTGGAATTGTACTAGCTAAGCTTTTATAATCTAATAAAGAACTTTTAAAATTGAATTGAATATGGACCCCCTAAACATAAAATAGGTGAAATTAAAAAAAAATATCTTACAGTTTTTAAAAAAAATGGGTGATGCCGTAAAGCAACGCTAGCCACTTATGTGCGGTACTTTTACATTTCTTAACAAAATCAAGTCTCTTTATGCAAAGTATTTTAAAACAATATTATTAGAAATGTTCCATCAATAAAACACAAAATTAGGAAATAGTAATATATTTTTATTATTTCTATAAGTACCTATGTATGTAATTAATAGTTGCAAGCAACACATAGGCCAATACCACACTTACGGCACTCTGTTCTGGCACGACTCCAGGGCACATCCTCGGCGTTTTCCATCCTACGTAGGTACCAACAGGTGATTCATGCCGTCAAATCTTATGTCGTCTGAGATTCTGTGTTGAGACACAGACGATCTGGAGACTCCTGGACGTCCTCCACCACGAGGTATCGTTTGGTATCTCATAAGGTACGTCTGCACTATTTGTCTCCGAAAATCCAATTGGCTTATCGATTTACCACAGCGCCTTGATAAAACCCAGGCATTGCAGACAGCTGCGTCAATCAGGTATGTGAAAATAGGCCACCACCACCTTTTACCTCGGATCAAAATACGATACGTGTTGATATTTTGGTCCATCAGGTCCATTCCGCCCATATATTTGTTGTAGGAAGTACCTAAACAAGACCGGCTTCGGTACCTGCACTTTTTTCTTTTCAGTAGCTGAATACCGTCCAACAAAGAAAAACAAAATTATTACTAAAATCGAGGTCAATGATTTATCTAAACATATTTTGGAAACGTCTGCAGTACATTTCGAAAAGACATGATATCGGGCTAGCGATGCTGTTTGGCACTGTCATAGTTTTGCACTAAATTTCATAGATTCCGAAAAAAATATAACGCGTTTTGAATTGCCTAACTATTATAGCATCTTTTGAGACTATTATTACACAAATAACCACCATGTGACACAATAAACTAAATAAATATGAATTTCTTACTTGAAGCGCACTTCCGTTTTGCCGCAAAAGTTTTCACCCTGAACTTCGAATCGTTCAAGCTAATAATTATTCGATGATATGTTGCTAACTTCAGTTGAATTCCAAGAATTTAATCTGTCAAGCTTCGAAACAGCAATTAGTTTGTAACCTAACTTGCACAGATAACAAAATAAACGCGAAAATTCAAACTACGCTTAGGCGTTGCCGCACGGCACCTCTAGCTCATACAGTCAATTGCACAAGACCGTACGGCCTATAACTCCAAAGTTAAGCGTCGGGGGTAGCGGGGGGTGGTATTTTTGAACTCAGGAGACACAGTTCTATCATGCAAAGATGTTAACTCCCAAGCCGTTACGCTGGACCATTGGAGTGCAGCATCCGTTGCACAAGTTGCAGCGTGACGCCTATATCTGCACATTATTGTTGATTCAACACTTATTCGAGTCCACTGATAGAATGAGCGCGAGCCCGTCGGGGCTCGTTAGGCGTTCTATGACGTCATACAAACTTTGAATCCCCCCCGTTTAGATTTTATATGGAGGATTCAAATAAACAAATAACAGGAGGAAACCGTTATCGTAAAAATTGTTTAGGTTACGTGTGTAGCCGTTTCATCTCCATGTTCATGTGTATCTGTGAGTGATATAATTGCCGCCGGTGGACACTAATAGTCGAGGCGTGAAACGCTATGATTATTATGGCTGTTCTCCTGAGTGGTCTCTTTTTTTATAGCCTCGACAGAAACGTGGCGAAATTGTATCTGCAGAGCATTGAAGTGCAGTAGTTGTTGCATCTTATGCTACAGGAACGCGGCAAGCATTTGTGCATGTCTTATGCGGTGATTGGGAATCAGTAGACTTGAAATGCTGGCTGCTGCTCCGTCTACCATGTACCGTTGAACAGATCTAGCTGACCAAGACCTAGCGTAACCACAACTTATAGCGTGAACTTATCATACTTACTTATGTTACTAGTCTTTGTTTGAAGTAGCAACGATGCATGCCATGCAGCGATACCATACGCTAGTATCGATGTGCAATATGTAGTTATTTGCAAGTGCATTTCAGTTGCTCGGCAACACGTGGAGACTGCTCCCATGGAGACTACGTTATCGCATCGAGTGATAACACTCGGTGCATAAGGTTGTCGCGCTTCAATCTCAATCTTCAATCTTCAATCTCGAACTCAATAATCTCGGTAGAGAATGCTGTGATAAATGAGACTATTGATAGGGTGGCTATTTATACATATTTTTATCAATATATGCCAACAATAACTAATGATGCCAGTTATAGATCATCGTAACAATACTATCGCCTTATCCGTTGGTACACTGCGACCTCTTACTAACAATATGTCTCATCAAAATGTCTGGGACACGTCTAAAAATACTGTAGCCTAAGGTGTAGATAAGTAGGAAAGTTATAATAAAATTCTAAATAACATTGTGTACCTTTATTGAAAAATAGCTGCACGTTAGGCGTTTCCGAAAATTCGTAAACTAATGAAGCTAACACATGCATAATCCGTCTACTCGCTGTTGTCACTTGTTTCAATGTCACTTTCTTCGGCATTTCCATCGTCAGCTTGTAGCGCTGCTAGCAAGATGTCGACCATCCGCTGGTCTGCCATTGAGCGAGCGTAGTCTAATACCGTCATTGAGTCCCAGTTTCTTGCACGCAAATCGATCCCAGGCTGTTGACACAACCACTCTGCAAGTTCATGATCACCATTATACACACTCAAGAAGAGTGCAGTGCAGAGTGAAGATCCATGTTGTACATTAAGATCAGCTCCCAATTCAACTAGTGCCTTCACGAGATTTTTCGCATGCAGCCCCTTGTGCTTCTTCACTGCGACGTGTATACAGGTCTCACCATCGTTGTTCTTCTCTCCCAGGATAGAATAGTATGGTTCATCCATGGTGGCTTGGATGCTGTACAGCAGCTCCAGGGATCCATCTTTCGTAGCTTCATGAAAGATGGTGTTGCCGGTGATGGGGTCTTTAGTGGAAAGTTGTGAAATTTTAGACACCGACATGATTCAGCACTTTTAGGATCGGTCTGATCTGCGTCTACTGACAGACTGAGAAAAATGAGCTCCACCGTGAGCAATTTATACGAAATATTGTTGTATTATACATTGTATTGACACGTATTAACGTATGCAATGTATTATTTATGATATTGTATTATGACAATGTATTATGATATTGTATTATGATATTGTATTATGACAATGTATTATGATATTGTATTATGACAATGTATTATGATATTGTATTATGACAATGTATGATAACTGTGCACTTATCGGCGCTCCGATTTCGTACCGCATACATGCATGATATTATCATTACACGTGACACGTGAACAGGAATACTTTTTCAAATTCTTGGGGTTACGCGTGTAGACGTTTGATGTGTAAGATATATGTGTGCATATGTGTGTGGGTGTGTTTTAGTTATAATAAAAATTTAAATAACATTGTGTACCTTCATTGCAATATAGCTGCACATTGCACGTTTCCAAAAAATTGTAAATCAATGAAGTTAATACATACATAATCTCTCTACTTGTTTTTGTCATGTGTTCCACTGTCACCCCCTTGCGAAGATAGATGCACATCTTTCGCTGCTACCAAGATGTCCCGCATGCGTTGGTCTTTCGTGATGAAAACGTAGTTTATTGGCATCATTTCGTCCCAGTCCTCTGCACACAAATCGATCCCAGGCTGTTGACACAACCGCTCTGCAAGTTCATGATCACCATTATACACACTGTAGTGGAGTGCAGTGCAGAGTGAAGATCCATGTTGTGCATTGAGATCAGCTCCTAATTCAACTAGTACCTTCACGAGATTTATCGCACGTAGCCCCTTGTGCTTCTTCACTGCGACGTGGATACAGGTCTCACCTTCGTTGTTCATCTCTCTCAGGATTCTGAAATGCTCCCCCAGATGGCAATATGATTCCCCCATGTTGTCTCGGATGATGTACAGCAGCTCCAGGGATCCAGCTTTCGCAGCTTCATGAAAGATGGTGTTGCCGGTGATGGGGTCTTTAGTGGAAAGTTGGGAAATTCTAGACACCGACATGGTTTAACACTTATTGAACCGATCTGATCCGAGTCCACTGATAGAATGAGCGCGATACCGCCCCCGCCGGAGCTCGTTAGGCGTTGTATGACGTCATACAAACTTTGAATCCATCGTTTAAATCATGTATGGAAAATGTAAATAAACGAATAACAGCCGGGAAACCGTTGTCATAAAAATTGATTAGGTTACGTGGGTAGCCGTTTCATCTATGTCACGATATATATGTTTATGCTGTGAGTAATATAATTGGCGCTGGTTGACACTAATAGTCGAGGCGTGAAACGCTATTATTATTATGGCTGTTTTCCTGGGTGGTCTTTTTTTTATAGCCTCAACAGAAACGTGACGAAATTGTATCTGCAGAGCATTGAAGTGCAGTAGTTGTTTCATCTTATGCTACAGGAACGCGGCAAGCATTTGTGCATGTCTTATGCGATGATTGGAAATCAGTAGACTCGAAATGCTGCTGTTTCGTCTACCATGTACCGCATCGGACCGATGTGCAGATCTAGGCGTCACGCTGCAACTTGTGCAACGGATGCTGCACTCCAATGGTCCAGCGTAACGGCTTGGGAGTTAACATCTTTGCATGATAGAACTGTGTTTCCTGAGTTCTAAAATACCACCCCCCGCTGCCCCCGACGCTTAACTTTGGATTTATAGGCCGTACGGTCTAGTGCAATTGACTGTAATAGGTTAAGGATTTATTTTGGTATGTAACAATCGTAATTTTACATTAAAGACAAATGCACTGCCATAACTCTACATGGTAAACATTATTTATAATAAAGAAAAGTTAATCAGTTATTTCGTACATACATACATCATTTCGTACATTAGAGTAACATTACAGTAGGTAGTTTTCATTATGAAACAATCCAGATTAAATAAGTATCATAGTCATTTTCATAATGTATTTACCCAAGTAAAGTTATTACCTACTTAATTACAAAGCCGGCCTTCTGTGCATTTTTTAGTCTTTGCTATATCGTCACGCTGTCTAGAGCTATCGAGTTTTTTCGAGGACGGGCAGTGCGCTTACAAAAAGTTTGTAACATTGTATTGTATTGTTTGATTCTTAACCTAATTGAACCTACTACTTGTAATTGCTCATCCATCTCATTACCGACGCGTATCTATCTAAATTGTAATGTCGGTACACAGACGTAGGTTAACCTAACAATGTAACCAAAAAAGATCCTGCGACAGCGACACAACGAAGTATCTAACTGACACGAGAGGCACGGGCGCGCCACCGCGTTGCCCGGCGCACCGCGCTGCTTCGCGGGGATGTCGCGTAGGGCGGGCGGTAATTAAGATAACTCTTTATTGTACACTAAAGTAAAATTCAGAACATAATTTTTACAAATAGAATACTTATTTATAGGTAGGGGGAATCCGGGAGACTTGACCAGGTGGGAGAGATGAACCACATACAAAAATATAGTTTAAACTTCCCGCCATTTGAGCGGAAAGCAGGTCAACGGCCGCGTGACAGCGACAGACCAAAAGCATGCCGCCATTTTGGGCGTCCACAGTCGTATTTAATTGTGAGATGGAGAAACGTGTTTGTCACCGGTCAGAGTGAGTTTTTGCATTTGAATCGTTTATTTTGTGACAGGATCGTTAGTAACGGTATGTACGTTCTCTAAATGTTATTGTTATGCCCTACTATTGTAGTTTTATATTTGATTAGTAATAAATACCAGTGTATCAAGTATTTAATTTTATAAACAATGAAACTGTAAAAAGTGGATACGGGAGATTTGACCCGCCTTCCTATTGGGAGAAATGACCAGTGGTTCAAGTCTCCCTCTATGAACCAGTGAAGCGCTCGGGACTTCGTTCCCGTCATTCAGTAGGAATTTCATAAAATCCTTGTTTAGTGTATCCCTACACTACAAAAGAAAGCCAAAACCAGAGATTGAAATTTTCAGGGTAAAATTTCTGGTTTGGTCTGTGCGTTGATTATCTGTCGATCACTCAGCTGCTCAACTATTTTATTTATGTAAGTACCTGCTTAACTTGCCTACATAACCTTACTGTTTATTTGCAGGAAAAATGCCATTCAAATATAAACCAAAAGAAGGTGCAAAAAAAAGAAATAAATTTACAACTGCGGAACTAGAAAATGCCATCAAAGAGATTAAAGACGGAATTTCTATTCGAAAAACAGCTGTCAAATACGGAATTGATAGAAGTACTTTACGTCGATATAAGAATAATGAGGAAAGAAAAATAAATTTGTTAGAAGATAAAAGCAGCCAATATAAAAGTGCTCAAATTTTTAAGGTTTATGAAGAAAAATTGCTAGTTCAATACCTTTTATCGTGCAGTAAAATGCACTACGGTCTTACTAGAAAGCAAGCACTGGAACTAGCTTTTGAGTTTGCACGAGATAATTCAAAAAAAATTCCTCAAAGTTGGTCAGTGAACAACTCTGCTGGGAAAGACTGGTTCCGAGGTTTTCTTGGAAGGAATCCGGAAATAAGTCTACGAACTCCTGAAGCTACTAGTCTTTCAAGAGCTACTAGCTTCAACAAAAAAAATGTTGGAGATTTCTTCACAAATTTGAAGCTGGTACGTGAAAAGTATAACTTTGAACCCCAAAATATTTACAATTGTGATGAAACGGGCTGTACTACAGTACAAGCATGTCCAAAAGTCCTAGCAAGCAAAAAAGACCGACAAGTTGGGCAAGTCACTTCTGCAGAGCGAGGGACACTGGTAACGGGCTGTTTTGCTATCAATGCTATCGGTAACGTGATTCCACCATTTTTTATTTTTCCAAGGGTAAGATACCAAGAAGTGTTTGTAGCTGATGGTCCAGAAGGATCGTCCGGAGATGCTTATCCAAGCGGTTGGATGACAGGAAAATGTTTCATAAAATACCTGCAACATTTTGTGAAATATTCTAATGCTTCTGAAAATAATCGCGTCTTATTAATATTAGATAATCACGAGAGTCACGTGTCGATTGAAGCAATAGATTATGCTAAAACAAACGGTGTCACATTGTTAACCCTTCCACCGCATTGCAGCAACAAATTGCAACCACTTGACATCGCCGTTTACTCATCATTCAAAACAAGGTATAATACAGCAATGCATAATTGGATGCTATCAAATCCTGGTAAAACCGTGACAATTTACAATATTCCTGGTTTTGTAAAGTCAATAATGTCTCAAGCATTCAGTCAAGCAAACATTTTGAGTGGGTTTAGAAAAGCAGGCATCCATCCATTCAACCCTGAAATTTTTGGTGAAGAAGATTTCATGTGCTCTGCTGTAACAGACAGGGATTTGCATGAACAGCAAGCTTCAGCTAGCGGAAGAGTTAGTTTAGAATCTCACATAGTTTTCGCGGCTGAACAAGTAAATGAAGTATCGAAAGAATTTGCTCAAACTGAAACTATTAAACAACACGATTTGATTACAAATCCCGTAATTGCTGCTAATTTACCCGAAGCCAAAACGCCATTGGAAAATAACAATATTGACCTAGCTGAAATACGACGTTCACCTTCACTAATTGCAAGTGTAGTATTAGAAAATCAACAATCACTTTCTCTAGCAACTCCATCTACTTCTAAAGATGCTGACGTTGTAGTAACTACAGATCATAATATTATAACCCCAGATATGATCAGACCTTTTCCAAAAGCAGCACCAAGGAAAACAGCACGGCGAGGCCGGCAGCCAGGAAAGACTAAAATACTGACAATGACACCTGAAAAGGGTAACGAAAATCAAATTAGCACACACACACCAGGCAAAAGAAAGATGACCACGAAGGAACAGGCACGTAAAAATGCTAAAAAGGGACGTTTTACAGAAGATAATGACAATACAGATTGTGAAAGCTCTTATAGTAGCAATGAGAATGAAGAGCCTACAAAGATAGCAGAAAATAATAACAAACCCACTGCGAATAAAAGAAAGAAAAGTAATGTAAAGCGAAAAGTTTTGAACAGTGAAACAGAAAGCGACAATGATGATAAAAATAAAGAAAATAAAAAAAATCGAGGGAAAAAGAATGTCAAGAAAATTAAAGACATGAAGAAAAAACATGCAAAGAAAATAAGAAAAGTCCCGAAAAAACAATATGACAGTGAAACAGAAGATGAAGCTGAAGACATTGCATATGCCAATAGTTCTGATGACGATGATTGGGGAGAAAATCCTAACATAGATGAACGTTGGTTTTGTTTTGTTTGCTTAAAGGATGAGATGTCGGATATGCGCCTTTGTATTTCATGTCGTAGATATGTTCATGAGGTATGTGTAGGCCTGACGAAAAATGATGTTGAAGATTTTATCTGCCATCAATGTGAATAAGACTTGCACAAATTGTGTTGAATGAGAAAGAAGAAGGCTGATATGGTTACTTTATAAAAGATTAAGAGTTCTTGTTTAAATAATATGTTAATTACTGTTAAAAATGTTAATAGTCAAATATAAAACATTAAACTATGCCTATGTTACAAGTTAGTTTATTTTGGATACAATAAAACATTTAAATAAGTATTTAAGTTTTTTATTTGATGTCATGATAAAGTATGGTCAACTCTCCCCAGACCCCTGATCAAATCTCCCTACAGTTGGGGAGACTTGATCCAAATCCCATTTTTTATTTGAATTACCTTAAATTGTAATTTTGTTGATTTACTACAATTTAAATACCTTAAAATTATGATCAGATACCTTAACTATCGGACACCGCCATATAGGAGTTCCTAAATCTGTCGAGGTAGATGTCACGATAGTTTATGTAAAAAGCGGTTCAAGTCTCCCGGACTCCCCCTACTTACTTCATTCTTACTTTCATAGCAGCCGGTTTGCTTTGATTTACCATGCATAGTTATTGTTGTGCGCGTCTGCTATTTTACTTATGTTAATAATAATTATTATTAATTCAAAAAGTTCTCTTAAGTTGTTGTATTGTAATACAAGTCGATTGTAATTCATTGACAAAATAAATAATTTGGCAAGTACTTACCTATCAGACATAAGCATAATTTTGAAGTGCGATAGTTTAGAGAGTTCAGAACTTCTCCTTTTTCCATAACTAACAGTTTGCTACGATGTACTTACCTGGATAAGTCTAAATCTTAATTTGCTGAGTCTACAATTGATTTTTATTACCAATCTACAACATTCTTTGCTAGTTTGCTCGGGGGCTATTAATTCTTTATGGTTTATTTAGCAACCTTACTATTGGTAACTACGGCAAGATTAATAGGTAGGTACATGAATTCATACGATGCAAGGGGTGTAGGTTTCACGCACTTAAGTGTAAGCTGCGTGCTACTGCGTGCCTTGCATAGTAGGTACATACAATTTTTTGGAACGTTACTTGTGGGAAAAAGGCTTACGGTTCACCTGATGGTACGCGGTCACTGACGCCTATTGACACCGGCAACACCCGGGGTATTGTCAATGCGTTTCCTACCCTGTAGAAACCTCTTTACATTTCTCTTGAAGCGTGCCATGTCGTAACCTAATGGGAAAACCTCAGATGAAAGCTCATTCCACATCTTGCAAGTATGGGGTAGAAAAGATCGCGTGAAGTGTGTGGTGCGCGATCCCGATTGTCGACGATATGTCGATAAGCTTTATTCCGTTGTCGAGAAGTGCGGTGGTAAAATTTTTACGACGCCGACGAGATGAGATCAAATAGCTCCTAAGAACATTCCCCATTATACAGGCGGTAGGATACACTGAGCAATCCGATGTCAAGGCGTTGACTCAGCGGTTCCAGCCTGTCGGCTAGTTTTGGATCGCCGATTATTGTTTATTTTTATACACGCGCCACAAAGGTCGCTGCCCCGAACAGGTGATCACATGTCGGCCTATTATCTAACTAAAGTGTAATCAAAATATTAACGTGCGTATACATTGATGTTTTTTGTTTTTTTTTTCATTTTATTATAATATGCGTTTTTTAACAAGTTAATTAGGTAATTGTGGTCCTTTGATGATACACTATGGATTATTGCAACGAAAACAGAAAAAACGGACCTGAAAAAACGCGAAAAAAAAATTTACCAATTTAGGTAAATTTTTTTTTCGCGTTTTTTCAGGTTTAGTATTTTCAGAATCATGGTCTGAATGCACTGTTTCAGTTTTCGGGAGTAGTCTTATTACGCCTCGTATTACATTTAACTTTTTATTCGTATGACTTTTCTTTTAAATATTCATTTATAACTGTGGCAGCATTTTCAACAAAATGACCGAACTTGGTTGGATATAACTTAGGCTAGATTTTTGCTAATCATACTCCTTAAATGAAGTGAATATGTGACATACCTCAGTGTTTGGGTTTGTTTAAAATATTTTTTTGCATACTTCACAATTTAAATTCATATTTTTTGCAATGAATCCACTTAAGTATCCACATGCCTGCATTTCTCCCGCACACAGAGGTATTTTGTTTATTTCTTCTGCACCTACAAAACAAGAAGAGGTTTGCTCATCAACTGATGACGACAATGTTTTTTTTTTGTTTCTTGGGGTGGTTTCCTTTGCAGAGAAAATTTTTGAATTATTTAATAAACCATTATCTCATATGCTCATATCCTTTCCCTCCTGTACAACATCTTCGAACCGACGAAGCCCAACTAATGCGCTGAAGTGGTATCAGGAACGCTACCCAGACCGCGATTTAGGAAGAATGCTTCAATTAAGTCTACTTTATGCGTATTTGACAATGCCATGATAAGACAAATAAGATGATGCAATGACTGATATAAAAGTCCGACAGGTGCAAGAACCATGTTCGAAATTCAAAATTGTTCCGAAATACGAAGTTTTTATGAATTGCTCATGAGAGCATAGAGTTCCTAAACTTCTTAACCGTTACAGTATTAATATTTTTTTAATGTGTAATGAGAATCTAATAAAATGTTTGTAGAAGGAATTTTGTTTGTCCTGTTGTATGAGAATACTTTTTATCATACAATTTAATAATAAAACGATCCTTACAAAGGACTGCATCGATCGGCATCAACAAAAAAAATGACAATGCCAGAAACTCTATAGAGCTTTGACCCATCAAATAAAAATTGGTTTACAAGCAAGCTAAATGTAGCATTCTATTGCTGCTTTATTACTAATAATTAAAAACATGTTTAAATGCCTTTAGAACTTGCGGTTTCTGTTTAAATCTAAGAACAATTGTTACATTTAGGTTAGGTACCTTAAGTTTAGATTAATTGCATTTATAATATTGTAGAAATGATCAAATACGATCAATAAATAACGTAGTATCTACATACATGTTGCAACGATTTCCATTTTGCAAGAAGAGTTTGCAGTCCAGATTGTGTTGAAGACACAACATGTCTTAGCATCCTGTCGACGCACAAGTGACAATTTATGCACCTCAACATCGTTATCCAAGTCAAAAGCAATGATCAGAATCCGTAGCAAGTAGCACAGTCGGCGAGTAGGCGAGATCAAGTCCGTGTCCAAAAGCAAAAATCGTCGTGATAATAGCAGCGTTTTACCTGAAATAAAACGCATATTAAAATACTTACCTCACTGGAAGCTTTATATAATGAGAGAGCATATCTGTTTCCGTCGTGTTTCTACCATTTTTCGTACTTTTTTACCTAGTGTTTCCGGTCCTGTGGCGACACCTGGCGGCCGTGCGCCATTTTGGTTTCGTTAAATGTACCGCACCATTTGGAATTCATTGGCTCATTTTCACCAGGCAGAAATAAAAGTGAAAGCTTCCAGTGATGTAAGTATTTTATTATGCGTTTTATTTCAGGTAAAACGCTGCTATTAAAAGTACTTGACCGTCACTGGAAGCTTTATATAATGAGACCTGTTTGTTATCGCCTGGTGACGCCACTTATAATTATCACTTAGTGTAATACACATGAAACTATTATATCGCCAATGTGACACGAAATTTAAAAATAAACAACAGTAAGTTCTAATTTAAACATGCATTTTGTTAACTTAATATGCAAGTTATAATTTTATACATTCATTTAATTAATTATATTTTATATAATTCAATAGAATCGGAAATCAAATATTTACAAGTTATTTTATTGATTGAAACATTTGTGTAACATTTTCAGGTTGATTGCTGGTAATAACTTCTCGTCTGTAAAACTGTTGGAATGTGTTAGCTGATCGCCAGTTTCCTCTGGCTAAAATTTCATCAAGTGGGTGATTTTCCAACCGACTTTTAGAAGTTACCGCAAATCGAATGCTTCCTGGGGGAGCTGTAATGCTGGCTTCTCTAAACAAAGTTTTAACCCAGCCTGCTATTACAGTGCGCGAGGTGGGCTTAACTAAACCTCTTACTGTAATAAATAGATTAAAAGATTGAGCTGCGTTGCGTCTTTCATTTATTAAAGTTATGATTTCCTTTATCCAAACACAGGGTTTAATCTCAAATTATTTGAATTTAAAAGTAGTTTCCAGCCAGATTGTCTATAGTTACTGCTGTCAGTTTTCGAACCAAATCGAGGCCAAAATATAATATTATCATCGAATCTGATGCAGTGATCAGGATCACGCAAGGTCAAATCACGAATGCGTCTTCCTGAGCAAAAGAGTAATAGTATAGCAGTATGACGCGATACTTGAAAAATATTTTTCATATCTATTGTATAACTATATAAATAAGAAGTAAGCTTACTAATATCCCAGACCGGTGGTTTAGAAGACTTTGGATTTCTTAGAGCAATCGACTTTAAAATATGTCTTATAGAACGTGACAACTTAAGCGACTCGATATCTCAGCGTTACACAAGGTAGAAACAACAGACTTGTGTAAAAGTATTGTATTATATGACAAGTTATCAATTAAATGTAAATCGGAAAGAAATTGTGCTAATTGCGAACCTGTAGGATTTATTGTGTCCACGTTCTTAGGAATAGACCAAGACATCCAACGTTTCCCATCTCAGAGGTGTTCCGAGTTGACTTTGCCAAGAATTTTTAAGCAACGTCAATTGATCAGTGTTCCAAGTTTTTATCGCCTTGGACCACCCCCACATTTCCACACTTCTAAAATGATGTTTTCGACTTGCGGAGATGGAAGGCCCGTGACCATGTCAACTAGATGTTTTTTCCCGATTTATCAGGGTAAACGGTACAGCCAGCGCTCGGGCTTCGAGGTCTGTGCGCCAAAATACCCTTTCCCATCGAGTTACTATGAATAGGTCAACCCCCGTCGATTGATTTAGATGAGTCAACACTTTTGGGACTAGGAACGTTAGTGGAAACACCCACGCAATTGGATAACTGCATGGGATACTGAATGCGTCGTGAAACAGGGCTTAACGGTCTCTCAAATCTCGAGACACGTAATTGTGAACTACGTCTCTGAGGCAAACAAATCTATCATCGGGGTTCCCCACTTTGTAAACAATATATCCATACAGGCCGACAGTAGGTGCCAATCCGGATTTAGGCGACGTCGCGACAAGTGATCGGCGTGATTGTTGTACTTGCCTGGGATATAGTGTCTACTGAAGTGAATTTGATGGTGATCTAACAATTTTAAGAATTTTATCTAACAATTTTAATTTTAATGTATTCCTGGGGAAATTCGTCTTCATCTTGAACATTTACTACATTCGGGACTACTTATGTCTGTTCCTTCTGACGCTGCCTATATTTCTTTGTATTTTTCTTTCATTGTTTACGCACTTTTCTCTGTTCACGAGGGTTTTTTTCCTAAGATAGGTGTCTGTTTCTTTTCTCTTTTACGTTTTGCATATTTTGCACGTTGCTTTTCCTTTTTCTTACGCATAAAATTGGGGATCGTTTTTTATTTCTAAATACTTGCGTCTTTTGCATAGCCGTTGCTGGGCTAAACGCTCTGCTTTTGTTTTAGTCATGTCACCACCTGCGTAACAAAACAAAATACGAACTCTCGTAATATGGTGTTAAGGAAAAAAAAACATGAATTAAGAGTGCGATTAGGCTAGTTGTCAATGCAGAAAAATATGGTTTTAAATAGGTAAGTTACTAATAATTAAATATAATAAATATTGAACAACATCACATACATAGCTCTGGTTATGTGGTAAGTAGCTAAAGCAATTGTGGTAACACACACTGATTAAAGACTTTCGTCTTAAGGCACTGAGGTATGTTGGACGAAAAGACGTTGCGAAGTTTCCCAAACGCTGCCCATCCGAGTTGGATTCGACGATTGACCTTTTTTTTGAAGTTGGACCTACCTAATTGGACTGTTTGTCCTAGGTATACATACGCGTCAACAACTTCAAGAGCCGAGTTCTCAACCATAAGGCTGCGGCTCCATTGAAGCGGAGACGAGCGGAGCTGAGAGGAGACGTGTGGGGATCGACCAATCATATTACATGAAATCCACATCTCGTCTCCGCTCCGCTTCAATGGAAACAGTCAAGCGGAGACGAGCGGAGTGGAGAGGAGACGTGTGGGGATCGACCAATCATATTACATGAAATCCACATCTCGTCTCCGCTCTGCTTCAATGGAAACAGTCAAGCGGAGACGAGCGGAGCGGAGAGGAGACGTGTGGGGATCGACCAATCATATTACATGAAATCCACATCTCGTCTCCGCTCCGATTCAATGGAAATAGTCAAGCGGAGATGAGCGGCGAAGTGACGTGGTAGAAATCGACAATCAAGGGCCCAGAGAGGGGCGAAGCAGAGTGGAGGGGCGGGATTCGAATCGGTTTCGAGCCGCAGTCCGCATAGTCAGTTGGACCGCTAGCGGGGTCGATCTGACAAAACCTACTTAGCAAAATGACTAGCTAGCAATACATCAACACTTCATCTTCTCTTCATAGCATTTGAACTACATCGCTAAATTGACTTGGTAGCAAAAAGACTACTTTTTCAAAACAGGTACAGTCATTTACAAAAAGTTGAAATCCTAATCATGTCGTGTTTACTAAATACTGAAATTTTAAGACTTGTTAGAATGAGCAGTGGTTATGGTTTAAATATCATATATATTATAATGTTGCATCCTGATTCGGTTTCTGAAAAGTACTAGGGTTACAGAAGTTTCAAAAAGGTAATTATTAGCTTTCCTTTATGTACGCTAAACTAAATATAATTTCAAGTAAGTATATAGACATTAACTATTACCTCTTAGAAAATCATGTTGCTAACTAGTACTTTTTGAACAAAAAATACGAAATCGGCTACAACGGTGTTAATACTTCATGGTTTCAAACTTCGTAGTTTGAAAACAAGACTGGTCAATTATAAATTAAGAAGGAAGCTGTCATGTTGAAGTATGCTTGAAAGATAACATCGAATATTGTTTCATTGTTATTGATTCATTTGGTTGTAATAGAAGCGTAAGCAGTGAAAGCCAAGAAAATGCCGGATAACCTTAAATTTATTACAAATCAAAAAGGAAAACAAGCACTTCTTCATAACAGCCATAGATATAATTTTGCTAAAAACAATAAAAATGGAAGCTTGTGGAGGTGCGTAAATAAAGGTGAATGTTCCGCTTCAGTGACTTTAAATGACACTAAAGATAAGATAGTACGAAAAAGTTCTCACTGTTGTGCACCTCATCCAGACGACAATAAGAGAGCGTTGATGATGGATTTGTGCCGTCAAGAAGTTTGTAGTAAAATGGAACCGGTTAAGAAAATATTTGAAAGACATGTTCTCATACAGTCGTCAATAAAAGGGTCCGAAAATTTAATAATGCCATCTTACTCGGAAGTGAAACATAACCTATATAGAGCCCGGAAGAAAACTTTGAATGTGAAAAGAACGGAATTCAAGAAAATACAAGAAGTAGTCATACCCAAAATTATGGCGTCTGATTTTTTGGTAGCAGATGATGGCGGAGATGACAAAATATTGTTGTTTTGCTCCAAGATAGCCAAAAAAACTTTGAAAGTATTACGTAATCAATATTTCTTCGGCGACGGAACATTTAAAAGGTGTTCGAAACCATTTTTTCAATTTTTTTCGATACATGTGGATTTGAATAGTTCTAGTGAGTACACTAATATATTGCCCGTTATATACGCCTTGCTCCCTAACAAGACGGAAGTCACGTACATAAGGCTTTTTACACTCATACGAGATGTACTCAATATTGATATTCGCAATTTCAAATGCGACTATGAAGCAGGTCTTATGAACGCCTTTAAAGCAGTGTTTCCAAGGGCAGTTGTTACGGGCTGTTTTTACCACTACAATCGAGCAGTTTGGAAAAAGGGCCGCGAACTTAAGGTTAAAAATGAAATTATTAGACATACAGCAAATTTGCCTTTATTGTCAATTAAATATATAGACGCTGGCTGGAGAGCATTAATGAATCGAGCTCCAAAAACCGCACGTAATGACAAGTTCATTAAAGACTTCAAACGGCAATGGGAAAAATCATTTTCACTCATTTGTTGTGCTACTGAAAGGCATAGAACGAACAATGGCATGGAGAGCTGGCACAGACGCCTTAACGTCCGGATCCCACATAAGGCCACGTTGCTTTTATTTTTGTATATCCTGCGAAAAGAAGCACGCTTGAAAGATATTGCTATCAAGCAGCACTATTTTAACAAATCACGACGGTTGCGTCGCCACATACAATTTGATAAAATGCTCAAAAATGAAATTACATCACTGAAACATGGACACATCAATGAGATGCAGTTCTTAGAAAACATTTTTGAAATTAAAAAGCAAATTCTTCATCAGAACCATTAGAAACATATTTTTTTAAATTTTAGTAAGCCGATTAAATTTTTTTTATTTAAGGGTAAAAACGACTCTTTCAATGAGGGGTTTAAAACTAATGTTTAAGTATAATTCTTAGTGTAATTTTTATGTTATAAAAACAAGAATAATCTTTTCTTTTTGTTGGTTATTAAACATATTTTTTCTAAATAAAATGTTTTTGTTACTAATAGTACTTTTGAAAAAGTAGTCTTTTTGCTACCAAGTCAATTTAGCGATGTAGTTCAAATGCTATGAAGAGAAGATGAAGTGTTGATGTATTGCTAGCTAGTCATTTTGCTAAGTAGGTTTTGTCAGATGGACCCCGCTAGCGTCACCGATACTACACAACTGCGTACACTACAATGGGTGACGAATTGTTCATTGAAAATGTCAAAAAGTACCCATGTTTGTGGAACACTCAACTTACTACTTACAAGTGTAATGAGACGAAGGATGCGGCATGGCAGATAGTGGCGAATGAAACAAGTATTCAGAATGGTAAGTACAATACGTATTTATTTAAATTATAAAATGCTCAGGCGTCGCAAAATACGGGTCTCCTGCCACGGGACTTTACCCTCGTTGTTGAAGTAATCACAAAATATATCTCGGATCCGGTAAATTTCCCTTGTACTTGCATTATTTGTTATCGTCAATGTATTGCTATCCCTCTCGTCTCTTGGTACCGCATCTGCATTTATTTCATTTAAAAAGTTTGGCTGGTTTTCAATCAAATAATTATGTAAAATGCATGTTGCTTTAACAATTTTATCGACAGTATCGACTTGGCATTCAAATTCTCTATGATACACATACCATTTCCTTTTCAACACACCGAATGTCGCCTCTACAATACGACGAGCTCTTGATAGCCTGTAATTAAATATTCTTTTGCTTGCATTCAATTGATCTCTAGGATATGGACGCATTAAATTATAAGACAAGGGAAAAGCTTCGTCCCCAATAAATACGAATGGTACTGGTTCTCCATCTTGAGTTAGTGGTTCAGGTGGTGGTAAATCTAAAGCATTGTTTTGTAGTCGCCTTCCAAATTCGCTATCAGAGAATATTCCTCCATCACTGAACCTCCCCATAGACCCAATATCTGCCATTATTATTTTCCTTCTAGCGTCGGCTACACACATTAAAACGATTGAAAATCTGTGTTTATAATTAAAAAATGAAGACCCTGAATTTTTTGGTGCATTAATGTACACATGTTTGCCGTCCAGCGCACCAGCACAATTCTTGAATTGCCACAAGTCTGCAAAATCTTTTGCTATTCTATACCAATCATCTTTATTTGGTACTGGCATGTATAACGGCTGCAGCACCTTCCAAATGCAATCACAAACTTCTGGAATAATCTTTGATACAGTACTTTTTCCAATTCTAAAATTTTCTGCAATGGTTGAAAACTTGCTGCCAGTCGCTAAATATCTGTAAATATATTTTACTATATTACTTTCACAAAATAAAGCTTGATTTTCTTTTCTTTCAGTTACCACAGCTAAAGCAAAGTGGAAAAAATTACGCGACAACCACCGCGACGCCATAAAAAGACAAAATTGTACTAGAAGTGGTCAGGCAACAAAACAAAAAAAATTATGGAAGTATCAAAAACAAATGGAGTTTTTACTGCCGTATATGTGTAATAGAGACCGAACGACGAACTACGAGCAACAAGAAATCAGGAGCCCAGGCACTGACGATACACGAATGTCCGCAGGTTCCAGTACAGAAAATAACTCGAGATCACAAGAAGAGCTGCTATCAGATATAGAAAGTATTCTGTCAGAACCTACAACTGATAACTCTCAAAATTCGACAACACAAAATGCTGCTCCTTCGCCATCTCATTCATCCCACGCTTCTTCAACAACTACCAATAAAAGAAAAGCTGATGATATTACTGAGCTACTAAAAAAAAATCACCAGCAATTGATGAAAGAACGAGCTGAAATAAAAGAAATTTTGACAGCACCCGATAGCGTTGACGAAATAGATCATTTTTTTCTTGGAATGGCAAAGAGTGTGAAAAAACTTCCGGCTTATTTGCAACGCCAAGTTAAACGGAACGCAATGAACGCTCTTATGGAAGCCGAGGAAGTAAATGATCAACATTTGTGGACTGCTCCGAATTATGGATACTGCACAAGTACAGATTCAAATACTTCGGCCAATTATTCAAACACGGAAACTTTGCGAAATAAAGAACCAGCTACACCCGATACTAACATAAACAGAAACCTAGATGCCCCAGCCTGACTTACACTTTCCCGCTCGGTTTTATACTGCGTTAAATATAAACAAAATCAAGTGTGTCCGTGTCATGATTCTGTAACAATAAATAATTACTAATAAATATTATTACAAGCGTTTTATTCAGTTTCACCTGTCACGCTGTTTATGTGTTGGTTTGTATTACACATCATGAACTTACAAGTCGATTTTCACCTACTTCGAGATGTCAGAGTAACTTGAAATTTGGTATGAGTATGTAGATTTGAAAATGAAAATGCAATCCCATAAAAAAACAACAATGGCCGAAACAATGTAGGTATGTAAGAGCGTGGAGTATTTCAAAAAAGCATATCATGGGGACAGTGAAGTTCTGAAATGTTTTTTTTTTACAATTAAATAGTATTCACTTACTTCAGACACAACGCCAACCTTTCTTCACTTCTAATCGATAATCTGCAGTTAGTGTCATTCTTCCTTAAATGAGGTCCAATCAGGCTATGCAATTCATAAAAAGTCTTCCTGGTTACTCTATAAGAACTTTCAAATGTTTCGTCGTCACAAGTTTGAAAAAAAGTTTCGAATTCCCCTTGTGTTGAATGATATTTTATGTGTTCTCTCACCCAGAATCTATGGTTTCTCTTAGTGGAGCTCAAGTATTTTGCGGCAATCAAAGCAATGTTCATTGCTTCGATTTCTTCGTCTTCTAGCAATGTTAGATATAAAACGGCTTTTTTTTTACTTAGCACCGACATGACGTGTGCACTCTCCAGATATCAGTTAACTAACTGATGTATTGGGTCTCGACTGCTCGTCCCGGCTCGCTATACACCGCTCCGCTCGTCTCCGCCTCAGTGGAATCACTTACCTCTTTTCACAGCTCTGCTCCACTCAGCTCCGCTCGTCTCCGCCTCAGTGGAATCACGTACCTCTTTTCACAGCTCTGCTCCTCTCAGCTCCGCTCGTCTCCGCCTCAATGGAGCCGCAGCTTAACTGGGGCAGGCACTACATGGACATTCGACATAATTTTCGTCTTGTCCATGTTCATTTTAAGTCCTACCCGTTGGGAGACTCGATTGAGGCCTTCGAGCATCGTGCTGAGCTCTTCCATCGACTTTGCCATGACCACAATATCGTCGGCAAACCGAGGGTGAGTGGTGTATTCGCCGTTAATATTGATGCCCAGTCCTTTCCATTCCAGAAGCTTGAGGGCATCTTCCAATGCGGTCGTAAACAGTTTCGGAGAGATGCCATCTCTCTGTCTTACGCCTCTTTTTAAGGGAATCGCCTTCGAGCTCTGTTCGTGTACTCGGACTGACATAGTGGCGTTTTTATATAAACACTTTAACACTTCGATGTACCGATGGTCAATACGGCATCGTTGGAGAGACTCAAGCACTGCCCATGTTTCGATCGAATCGAAGGCTTTCTCATAGTCCACAAACGCGAGACATAGCGGCAAGTTATACTCTTCGGTCTTCTGTATGACTTGCCGCAGCGTATGTATGTGGTCTATGGTATTGTAGCCTTTACGGAACTCGGCTTGTTTGGGAGGCTGGAAGTCATCAAACCTGCGTTCGAGACGGTTCGCGATGACCCTTGAAAACAGCTTAAAACATGGCTCAAAAGCAAGATGGGTCTGTAATTCTTAAGCAAGGTGTTGTCACTTTTCTTGAAGAACAGAACTACCACACCCTCGTTCCAAGCTTTTGGCGTCGTACCTTCAAGCAAGGCGGAATTAAAGAGCTTCTGAAGGACTTTAAGTACCGGTGATCCACCCGCTTTCAGAAGCTCTGAAGTGATTCCGTCCTCACCCGGCGCCTTGTCGTTCTTAACCCTAGAAAGATAACCTACGCCGAATCGACGTGTCCGACTTTGATAAATTATTATTTCTCGATTGTGTTTCGCGGTACTGCTCTCATTGTTCGTGCCATCTCAGTTGACGCGTAGAGCTAGCCGAGGATGCGCGTGTCAATCAGGTGAGTGCAATACTTTCGTCAATATCTACTTACCACACGTCGAAGTGACGTATGGTTATCTTTAGTGTAACTTTTTGGACTAGAGTGTGGGTGGGATGTTATGGCTTTATTTATGTCAAAAGTGTACTTGTATTTATAATTATTTTAATTCATTTTAGGATATGATAAAACAACATTATGGCGTCATATAAACAAGCGAATGACAGTGAAATCTCTCGGTTATTGCTGGAATTAAGTGACGAAGAGCCTTTGGGGTCGGACAGCGAATGTGAAGACAACTTATTGCACGACGAAGTACAAAGTGACGTCGAGGATGCTGAGGTGAGTCTTCCACAATTGCTAAATACTGAGGAAGCCCATCCTGAACCCCTGACATCTGAAAGTCCTCCGTCCAGTGTGCCGAATTCAGTACTCGTACCACAGCGTCAAAGTCTCAGAGGTAAAGATGGTCATCGCTGGACGGCTACAAAGGGAAGAACTTGTAACAGGGTATCCTCTTGTAATATTATACGGACATCAAAAGGCCCTACTCGGATGAACAAATGCCTTTATGAACCAATAGAGTGCTTCAATATATTTATTACTGACGAGATTGTGGAGGAAATAACCAAATGGACCAATGCTGAAATCCAACTAAAAATACTGAGACCTGATGCAAAAGCAACCTTTAAACCATCTAGTTGCGAAGAAATCCGAGCTGTTTTAGGCATATTGACACTGACCGCCGCTATGAAAGACAATCATTTGACCACGGATGAGATTTTTGATTGCACTTATTCAGGGAACAGATATGTTGCTGCTATGAGTAGAGACAGATTTGATTTTTTGATAAGATGCTTTCGGATGGACGACAAAACTTTGCGACCAGAGCTAAGGGCTACAGATACATTTGCACCTATCAGAAAAATTTGGAAGATCTTTATAACCCATTGCCGCTCCAACTATACACCCGGACCGTATCTTACCATCGATGAACAGCTTTTGGGTTTTAGGGGTCGGTGCCCTTTCAGAATGTATATCCCTAACAAACCCAATAAATATGGATTAAAAATAGTGATGATGTGCGATAGCGCCTCTCGCTACATGATCGATGCCATGCCATATCTTGGTAAGTGCACTCAGACTAATGGCTTGCCACTTGGAGAATTCTACGTCAAAGAACTAACTAAGACTGTCTATGGAAGCAACAGAAATATCACCTGCGATAACTGGTTTACCTCAGTTCCGTTGGCTAAAAACTT
Source organism: Philereme vetulata (assembly GCA_918857605.2). NCBI lineage: Eukaryota > Metazoa > Arthropoda > Insecta > Lepidoptera > Geometridae > Philereme > Philereme vetulata. The sequence goes on from OU975446.1 coordinate 4,440,580, forward strand.
GCTAACACAGCCTTACAAATTGACCTTAGTTGGCACGATAAGATCTAATAAACGAGAAATACCCGAAGAGATGAAGAAGTTGCAATCTAGGCCCGTTGGATCATCCATGTTCTGTTATGATGGACCACTGACATTAGTGTCATACAAACCCAAACCGAGCAAGATGGTGTACCTCTTATCGTCTTGCGATGAAGAGGGAACGGTTAATTCGACGACAGGAAAGCCAAATATGGTTCATTTCTATAATGAAACGAAAGGTGGGGTTGATACATTCGACCAAATGTGCTCGAATATGTCCTGCAGTCGTAAAACAAACAGATGGCCCATGGCTATGTTTTATGGCATGATGAATATGGCGTTTATAAATGCATATATTATTTATTGTGATAATGTCCTATCCAAAAAAGAAAAACCGCTCGGACGAAGAGATTTTTTGAAAAAGTTGAGTAACAGCTTGATGACTCCGTGGATGGAGACAAGGAAAGAAGTGCCTACTTTGTCTACGTGTCTTCGAGAAAAAATTCGTAGCTTGCTACCAAAAACACCTGCTGAACCATTGGAACAAGGAGAAGCAACACCTGAGCCAAAGAAACGCAAATATTGTGCCTTTTGTCCTTCGAAAATTAGAAGGATGACGAAGACAATGTGCAACAACTGCAAAAATCCCATTTGTGGAGATCACAAGTCTACCGCCTGTCCTAACTGCCTTTGAGGCCAAAATTGATAAAAATTGTTATTATTTAGGGTTCCTCATATTGTTAAGAGTACAAAACGTTATTTTTTATAAGTTTATTTCTCAAAACATAAGACTGGTAGAGATAATACCTAATGTTTATGTTTCTTATGGTAAGAATTACCACGTTTAGTTTATTAAACATTTTTCAATAAATATATGATTCGAACAATATTTTTTTCATTTATTCTGTATATACTTAATAAAATTAAACAAATAAACACAGTTATAAACCTTGGTATGCAAAAATGTTGAAATTAAGACTATCCAAAGATGCACACGTCGAAACGACGTAGGTTATCTTTAGTGTATGGTAAAATAAGGTTATCTTTCTAGGGTTAAGCTGCTTCAAGGCCATCCTGATCTCATACAAGCGGATGTCCGGAATATCTTCGGTATAATGTCGGGTCAGTTTGGCTCGTCGTGGGTCGTTGGCCGCACTGCAAACAGGTTTAGTGATCGAATCGTAGAGCCGTCCATCGAACCTTTCGACTTCCCTTAACACTTCCGCTTTACTTGACGTTATGCTGCCATCTTCCCTCTTCAGCTTCGTCATGCGGGTCTGCCTAATAGAATTATCTCTCGCGAACACTTTGGAGCCTTTGTTCCGCTCTATCGTATCTTTAATACGAGATGTATTAAAGGTACGAATATCGTGCCGCAAGGATTTCCAAATCTTTCTATTGAGCTGCCTATGTGACTGAGCATCACCGGGAGACTGCAGTCGCAAAGAACGTCGTTCAGCCATGAGGTTAAGGGTGTCATCGGAGAGTTTCTGAGGTCTATTGGTACGGGGGGTCTTAAAGAACTGGGACCCCACCGTATGGACGGTTTCTACGAACCTGTTATTGATCTCGTCCACTGATGCATTTAGTTCTAGACATTCAAAGCGATTTGCAAGTTCGAATTGAAGGCTCTCGAGGTTTTGGATATGTGCGCGAGTGGGTCGGAGCGTAGATTTCATCAAACGGGATCTTTCAAGTTTAACGTTCATATACAATGTGGCTCTAACAATTCGGTGATCACTGCCGGTTTTCACCCTGTGAATCACAGAGACCTCATTGAATATACGTTTTTTGTTGGTCAAGATGAAATCAATCTCATTTCACGTGGAACCGTTGGGACTCATCCAGGTTCATTTCCTGTGAGGCGGCTTCTGGAAAAAAGAATTCATCATCAAGAGTTCTTCTTTCTCCAGAAAATCGGCCAGCCTCTGTCCCCTGGGGTTCCGTTGCCCATATCAAAATTGCCCCACTCTCAACTCATCATCGCTTCTCATGCTTAGCTTTGCATTGAAGTCCCCCATAACAACAATAAAGTGAGTTTTAAATAAAACAAAAAAAAAAAAATTTATTTCAGATAATATAAATCCATATATTGTTAGTTTGATTACTTAACGACTATATTAGTAGGTACACACACGCAATAAAATAAACTAAAGCAAAACAAAAGGAGTTCGCGCTGAGAGTGACCAACCTAGGTCGGTTTGATCACTCTCAACACGAAGCACTTCCATATCGGAGATGTAGCTCTGTCCGATATGGTTTTCAGGATGCTGTTTTGACCGTCCCGCACCCTGTGAATCAGGGATGCAGTTTTCTTGCGTAGGATGGCTTCGAAACCATCCGTTTGATATTCTGCAAACATCCCTGATGCACTACAGAAGCGGGGCAGTCCCAACATCATCCTGAAGATATTATTATATTGAACACGCAGGGTCTCCAGCGGCTTTTTGGTGTAGCTGACCCATAGGTTTCCCGTGTAGAAGCTTTGGCAATATGCCTTGAAGAGTGTCAATTTAACCTCTTCAGTACAGCGTGCAAACCTACGGATCAACATGTTCCCTCGAACCGCTAATGCCCTGCGCTCCCTCTCTATGTCAACATTGTCCTTAAGGTCGTCGGTAATGTTATGCCCCAGATATTTGAAAGTTGTTACTCTTTTAATGTTCATGCCGTTAAGGGTTAAATCCGGAAAACTTTTCATGTTACTACCTGCGGCCTTAAAGACAATGTATTCACACTTTTTCACATTGTAGCAGAGCCCATGAGAAGCAGCATAGCCAGCGCAGACCTTCAGCATTTCTTCGACTGATCTCGCAGTCGGGCCCAACAGCACCATATCGTCCGCGTAGCTGATGTTATTAACACTAACACCATCCACACGGCAGCCGACTCGCATGCTACTGAGCCCGACTATGAGATCATTAACATACAGGCTGAATAGCGCGGGAGAACTTACCCCCCCCCTGTCTCACCCCGCACTCCAACCTGTATGGCTCGGAGAAAGCATCAGACCATTTTACAATATTGCTTTGGTTCCTGTACCAATACTGGAGTATATTTAACAGGTCCGTCGGTACACCCCTGTCTTCCAACTTTCTCCAGAGCACATCATAAGACACAAGGTCAAAAGCCCTGGAGAGATCAAGGAAACAGGCATACACCGGCGTCCTGCGACTGGTATAGTACTGGACGGTGTGCTTGTGTCCTAAGATTGCGCTTTCTGTTGATAGTCCAGGCCTAAACCCAAACTGTGCGTCATGAAGTTGAAGATATTTTTGTAAAATAGAATCAAGCACACCGTCCAACACCTTGGCTATTATTGTGGCCAGAGAAATCGGGCGGTAGTTCCCCTTATCCGAGATATCTCCCGTCCTGTTCTTCACAAAAGGCACTACTTTAGTCTTCATGAGGTCAGCTGGAAGATACGAGTGCCTAAGACACATTGAGTAGAACATGGACAAGAGACCGGGCAAGTGGTTACCTGCATATTTGAGATGCTCGACGCTTAGCCCGTCGTATCCGGGAGACTTGCCTCTGGTCATACCCTTAATTGTCGATTGAACCTGCTTAGCAGACAGAAGCAATAGAGGCTCGTCACCCCGACCGACAGACCCAGCGTCTGACACCTCGACTGATGGCCCGAGGGGGGAGTGCACTTTGAAGTGTTCCATAAACAGCTGGGCAATCTCTCTCTGGTCACTTTTGCCTTCCACGCTCACGGGAAGGCCAGGCCTAGTATTCAGCTTACCAGTGGACTTCCAAAAAGTTTTGAAATCTTTTGCCGCTCGTTCTTTAGCTATTTTGTCCATAACTAGCTGGTCCTGGTTGTTTTGACACCACTTCAGGCGGCTTTTGAAGATTTTACGAGATTTTATACATATCTTCATAGGTTTTGCCTGATGTGGGTATATTACAGAACACCCAGGTTTTGAATTTAAGTCTGGCCTCCGCGTGTGCAGCTTGTACATGTTTGTTCCAGCCACAAAGATTTTTACTTTTCCTAGGTCTGCCACCCCCACACTGCTTCGTCTGCACTGCCGCATTTGCCATAGTACTTACAATATCATTATACAGCCTGTCTAGAGTTGTCCTATGTTCAACCGAGGTACATGACCCATGAGCACACTCTTCAAACTCTTGAGGAAAGTGCATCTTCCGAAAGATGTTGTTACAGATGTCATGATATTTATTGATCTGATCGTCACTCCTCTCCCCCCATAGAATAGCACTAGGAGGCATATCATGTGTCATCAACCTCGGTCTGACTGCACATAAATCGCATTCTACGTAGATAGGTAGATGGTCTGATGTGAAAACATCTTCGCATACACCTACCTTGACAACAGTTTGCCAGGCTGCAAGTGAAACGACACAGTGGTCCAGCCATCTTCTACTACCTGATTTTTGACATACGAAAGTATATGCATGCGAGGAACATCCTAGTTTTTCAACATCGGCGCAAAGCCAAGACTGTTCCGAACAAAAACCAGACAATTCCCTATAAAACGGTTCCCGAGGGTGAGCATTAAAATCCCCCAATATGAATAGGGTTTCGACATTACTACTCTCTTCTAATGCACTTATTTCGCTCAAAACTTCAGTGAAAATTGGTAAGTTCACAGTCTTGTCTGTTGGCATGTACACAGAGAAAATAATAACAGACCTACCATGTGAAGAAGCTTTAATTGCGACTAACCTATCGCTGTTACATTTTAGAACCTTGACAGACTCGAACATACCCTTTCTCCATAAAATGGCCACCCCCCCATAAGGTCTTCCCACCAGTAGGCCAGCGGACGTGTCTACAGCTGATTTTCCTGGCCTTTGTGTCAGAAGTACCATTGATTTGTACCATTAATGGTACAAGTGACACAGCTTTGTATCCTTAGTACCATTAATGGTAATAGTGACAACTATTTAGGATCAGTAGTACCATCATAAAAATTGATGTATCGCTAGTACCATGAATGGTACAACTAATCATTGAAGTACTGTGGAGTGGGCCCAGGAAGTGAATTGTCGCAATTAATAAATACTACACCTACGATACGCCAAGTACTGGCAACTTATAATTTGAAGTACATTTCGGTTTACGTCAGTCTGACACTATTATGCATTCATTATTTTTCATGTGTCGAACCAATTGTTACCCAACCCAATTTTGATTTTCATAATTATAAATAAAAAAATAATGTCCGAAGCGGCATCGTCGAATCATGCTTCGGAAATGAAGATAGTGCGACGTGGCCGAGGAAATGTTTTATTATTTGAAGGTTTCCAGTATTATTTTCATACCAAATATGAAAATGGTAACTGTATCTGGCGATGTAAAAATTTTAAAAAACCTGAAAAATGCACCGGAACTGTTACAGTAATGCAGGTATGTTTGTTTAATTTTATATGGAATAGGTTTGCGTTTGATCACGATCTCGATCATTTGTGGTGTGTCTAACCCACAAGCTTCTATATATCTATAACTCAATAAATATAAGTCACAGTATGGAAAATATCGATCCCAAGTTCGTACTGAACTCTAGACCTGAGGAAGGTTTCTTAAATACGGTGGCCGTCAGATTTGTTATCTACCAATTACTATTTCAACTTTTTTATATATTTTAGCGTTCCGTTAACATGACGAAGGTGAAATCAACCATACATTTGAAAACATGCCTGCCAAATGAAAATGAAAACACTGTCTGTTCAATTATAAGTTACAGCATAGAAACAGCTGCTTCTTCTGTAGAGGAAACAATTCCGGCTATGTACAAAAAAACATTAGCATCTATGAGAAATAAGGGTCTCGATCTAATCCATAAATTGCCAAACTATAACCAATACCGATGTGTAGCGTATAGAAGAAAGAGGAAATTAGCACAAGTGGAAAAAATGGCTTACTCTGATTTGAAAGAAGTTGAGGTACCACGAGATTACGACGATTTTTTACTCGCTGACTATCAACAAGATAATGATCGTATAATAGTTTTCGCATTAGAAGAAGCACGAGTAGTGCTTAAAAATGGAAAAGTGTTTTTCGGCGATGGTACGTTTAAACGTTGTCCTAAACCATTTACTCAATTATTTGTGTTGTTTTGTGATTTAGGCAGCAGCGAAGACAAAAACAATGTAGTACCTGTGATTTACGCACTTATGCCAAATAAACTTCAAAAGTCGTACGTTATTTTGCTAGAACTTATAAAGTCAGCAGTCCCAGAATGGGAGTCAACTAAATTTATTACTGATTTTGAACAGGCTATTATCAGAGCTATAAAATTGGTCTTTCCCAACGTGGAACACCACGGATGTTATTTTCATTTCAAGGATACATTGATCAGAAAAGCAAAGAAACTAAACATACAAACAAAAAACAAAAAAAACAACGACACAAATTTGAACAAAATAATAGGGTTGTGCATTGTGCTACCACTTCTGCCTGAACCAGATATTGAGGAAGGCTGGAATTATGTGCTTGCAGAAAGTCAAGTTATTGGTACGCATCGAAACCTCGGACCATTCTTGTCTTATATTCAAAACTATTGGATGCCGAAGAAAGCAATGTGGTGTTGTTTTGGCAAAAGACATAGGACAAATAACGTATGCGAAGGGTGGAATGGGCAATTTAACAAAAGTTTTAAGAGAAGACCCACAACAATAAGCCATCTTTTGAAAACGCTTAAGGAAGATGCAGCATTCACCGCTGTAAGAGCGAATACAACGATGCCGTTTAAAAAACGGTCAAAATCCGTCATCGAGCGAAGTGCATATATACAGCATGTTCAAATGCAGCTCATTAATGGTGAAATTAATGTGCCACTAGTTCTAGAAAAATTACGCCGTTAGTTGTATAACAAAGGCTTTAAAATTTTATTTGCGTTAAGAAGTTTCGGTTATATTTTTAATTTTATATCTTTGTGACAATACAAACTAAATGCATGTGAAAAATGAATTTACGTGGAATATCTTTACTTTTCTTTAATGGTACTTGAGCTACAAAGTTGTATCACTAGTTCCATAGTTATCGGTTAACATTACGGAGGAATATCCTCATTTTTCGTTACTGGTACTAAGGATACAAAGTTGTGTCACTTGTACAATCAATGGTATAAATCAATAGTACTTCTGACACAAAGGCTTTTCCTGTATATTCAAAATCTTTGCTCACGGTGCCCAATAATGGGACAAAGTGGGGGAGTAGCCAAGTCTCCTGGAGTGCAACTATGTCCGAAGAGTCGCATAGTTTTCGCACACAATCGATAGAAGTACGTAGGTTCTTACAATTAAAGCTTGTGAGTTTACAGCGCATAAGGTTGTGACCAATCATAAAAGTCCCGGATTATCTGACTTTAACTTTTCTGCTATATTTGTTTTGTACATAAAATGCACAAAACGCCTAAATGATACTCCATCTGGCCAGAACTGATCACTTAAATATAAGTCTACTTTATTTTTAGACACATACACTTTATATGCGTTATAATTTCTTTCGTGTTTCATATTTATTTTCTTTAAAGTTACTAAATCATTAGTTTTATCTATTATGTAACTAATAATGTCATTTTCGGAGGTTTCAACGCTAACATTAGAAATAAACAAAGGCACTAAGTTGACTGCAGCTCTAAAATTCCCGTTCGGCGCGGTGGAAGCGCAGCCTTTTTTTGTAATGAGTCTGTATTGCCGAGGGGTTTTACGTTGTACAACCTGCCACTCCGAGTCCGTATCTACTCTGCTAACACTCGAACTGAGCGCTGCATACGACTGGTTTTTACGCGAAGAATCTTTGATATGCGCGTGCGCGTTGCACACGGAGTCTTGAGACTGGGCAAGTTTGCTTGCACCACTTGAGGTAGCCGCCATGCCCTGCACCATCGTCTCGCTTGCACTCGTGTTTTCCGCATATTCTGGCATCTCGTTCCCGCGCACCAATTTCGAAGCCGCGGTATGAGCCTCACTCTGCAACGCCGTCCCGCTTACACTTCCACTGACCGTGTATTCCGACGTCGCTATGCAGCCGCTCTTGCTCACACTCTGAGAGACCGTGGTACTGGCCTGCACGCATCCGTGTTGTTCTGTCGCATCATTTTGTTCATGCAAGACAGAGACACCACAGTCACCTTTGCCATCATTTGTACAGGTGGGTAACTTATGCCCGCTACACACGTTAACGATATATCGTTGCGATTTCAGACTGTGCAGATAAATCGAACGTCCCTAATGCCTCCACACGCCTCCGATATCGGCGTCGATCGGCAGTTCTCCGCAGAATCTCACGCAAGAAACACGCATTATGGAAGATGATGACGCGCTCGCAATATTAGGCCTGGTTATGTGTTTAAAGAAAAAAAAGGCGCGGAGTGTGTGGTGTAAAGACTGGCTCATGAAAAGGAAGCGATTTTCTCATACCAACTTATTAAATGAGTTGAAATTTGCTCCGAAAGATTGGCATAATTACTTGAGGATGAATGAAGAAGCATACTTTAATCTGCTGGCTTTAGTTACTCCACTAATAAAGAAACACGACACTGTAATGCGAAAAGCAATAAGTCCTCATGAAAGATTATCTGCTACACTGCGATTTTTAGCTACAGGACGTTCCTACGAATGTATGAAGTTTTCTACAATAATATCACCGCAAGCTCTTAGTCAAATCATTCCTGAAACCTGTGATGCTTTGTACGAGGTTCTACGGAAAGAGTACTTAAAGGTAAGCATGAGACATAAAAAATACTGTAATCATCAAATTATTTATTAATTAAACTTACACGACGTATCACAACCAATAATGCTGTTTAGGTGTCGTCACATTTTACAAATTATAATTAAAATTACTTAAATAGGTAGCAATTGTGTTATCAGATTGTGCATCCTGATCAGGATGTAATGGTGATGTAGATTCCATTGATGATACACTTGAGGATTCATAGTGGACTACAGCATGTTCTTGAAAGCTGTGTTGGTTAGCTTGTAAGGCATATTGCCTTTCAGTGTGTGGCCCAGTGGAAAGGTTTTGAGTGTTTGGCTGAGTGAAAAGCATTTGAGTTTGTGGCTGAGTGAAAAGGTTTTGAGTGTGTGGCCAAGTGGAAAGGTTTTGAGTGTGTGGCCGAGTGGAAAGGGCTTGTGTGTGTGGCTGACTGGAATAACCAGTGTTGGGAAAGTCATAATTTTTTCTTACAGTGTGTGACATAGTTAAGCTACCCATTTCAGCCAAGAACAGAGTTTCGTTAATTATTTTTTCTGCTATGATTCTCTGTTCTTTTGGTAACTCTTGTAGTTTCATCCCAACATTTTTTCCAAAAACCTCAAAACGATTGTCGGGGAGTTTGGGCCGTTTAAAATGATCATTTACGGACTTAAGTACGTCTTCGGTTAATGTATTTCTTCCTGGTCTTGGCCGACTGCGACTCGTGATTGGTGTAGCTCGTTCACTGTCAGGACGGTTCAGGGTCGGTGTGTCTTGTTCGCTGTCAGGACGGTTCGGGGTCAGTGTGTCTCGTTCGCTGTCCGAATAGTTCAGTGTTGGTGTATCTCGATCGCTGTCAGAACGGTTTGGGGTCGGTGTGACTTGTTCGTTGCTCGTAGAGTCGTTGCTGGCGGTCGACTGATTCTGTAGAATAGAAGAAATATTATGTTACTAAAATAATACTAATCATGTACTCATTTTGTTACAGTTTCCCAAAACAGAACAAGATTGGAGAATAATAGCGAGAGAATTCGAGCAGAAGTGGAACTTCCCTCACTGTTTAGGTGCCATTGATGGTAAGCACGTTGAAATCGTGCCTCCAAGTAACAGTGGCTCGTTTTATTATAACTATAAACATAGACACAGTATGGTATTGCTGGCAATCGTTGATGCAAAATACAGATTCCTGTTAGTTGATTTTGGAACAAATGGAAGGGTTTCTGATGGTGGAGTATTGTTGAATACGAAATTTTATGAAAAACTTGAAAGGAAGACGTTAAATATTCCTACAGCAGAAAGGTTGCATGATAGTCCACGAATACTGCCGTATGTATTTGTAGCTGATGACGCGTTTCCTCTGAGACAGGACATGATAAAACCATTTCGGCAAAATGACTTAGACAGTAGAATTAAGAAGATATATAATTATCGGACATCGCGAGCACGCCGCATTGTCGAAAACGCATTTGGGATACTAGCGGCAAGGTTCAGAATTTACAGAACACAAATGAACCTGTCGCCTGAAACTATTGGGTCAGTCGTAAGAGCAACCTGTGCTTTGCATAATTATTTGACGTCATCATCGCTTTCATACATACGCTTCTTCAGAATGTTTCGATATTGAAAACTTTGAAGAAGGTACGATAACGTCAGGACTCACAACAAGAGCGTCAACACTTGAACCATTACAAAGAACTATACAAGGCCGTGCACCTCAAACAGCTAATCAGATAAGAAGTCAATTTATGACGTATTTTGTAAGTGAAGGAAAAGTTCCTTGGCAAGACAATTTCATTCAATAATGTCAAGCAAAATGGTCTGCACCTAGTATTTGTGTATAATAAATTATAATTATTTTTATAATAATTTGTTATTTATTTATTACCATTATTTTGCCTCTTCCTTTGCATTCCTTAGTTCCATACACACGTTTTTCCCCACTCTGTCCGTCTGTATGTCTGTCTGTCTGTCACAACGTGAAATATCTCAAGAACTAATTGTGCTATCAACTTGAAATTTGGAATGAATATAGATATAGCTAATCCACGTGTATGGAAAATTTAAAAATATATTGTTTATTTCTATAAAAAAAGGACGGTAAGAGGGGGGGGGGGGGGAGTTTAAAGTCTAGTTAGTAGGTTTAAATTTATATAGAAGTATTCTGAAATTACCTTCTAGCGAATAAAAAAAAGAATTATCGAAATTGGTTCACTTGATAATAAATTATCTCTGAAAAACCAACATAGATCTTTTCTTAATAAAGTTTGGTGAAAGTTTGTACGGAACCCTCGGTGCGCGAGACAAACTCGCACTTAACCAGTTTTTTTGTATTATAACACTATCCGGTATTCGGCCGGATAGTTAAATTGTGGCCGGATAGGCCGGATACCGAATACTGGCCGAAAATCCGCTGCATCTCATCTCTAATCATAAAGCAATAAATAATTTTTGAAAAATAAAAGCTTACCTCATTATCGTCCTCATCCTCATCTATATTTGATTTCGATGGTCTCGGTACTTCTTGATCGTACAAAAAACTTAGCAACTCGAAGTACCATAAGCGAGGAGTGTAAATCTCGTCAGTTCCTGCTCCGGATTTGCACGATTTTTTTATTTTATTTAGTTCTTTTTTGTAGGTTGTTCGAAGATTATTAATCTTCTTAACTACTATCTCCCTGTTGGCATTTGGATCAATGGCTTTATATTTTTCGACTAGCCTGTTGTAGGCGGCATTTTTTTTGTTGCGATCGTAGTAATCCTTAGATTTGGTCATCCAAAGGCAAGTTTCGCTTCTGTAGCTCTCTATGAACTCTTGCAGTTGTTCGCGGGGACCTCTTTCTTCTTCCGACATGTTTCACAAGAGCGCCGCACGCACGTGCGCACACAAGCGAGTTCCGCGAAGTACTGCCGAAATCGCATCGATCGCCATCCACACGCGACGATAAAACTGCGCAAACGCAATCGACAACGATTTATTTAATGTAAATTGCAACTGCCACCGATCAACGATAATCTGCAACGATTTGTCATACACACGATCGATAAATCTGCTCAAATCGGTCTGCACAGATTAATCGCTACGATATATCGTTACGTGTGTACCAGCCATTATTTTTTGGCATAGAGCGGTGGTCGTTCTCATCAGCTGTTAATAATGTACGATTTATAGGTACATATTGCAGGCCTATAGGGCCACTATCCATTGTAAAGCTATTTTGTAAGCATGCACCCCGTTTCATATTTACCCGTAAATTTGGTGAACTATTATGCAACAAGGATGCAAACTTCATATTATCGACTTCTTGTCTCAGTGCATCAAATTTGTCAATAGTCATAGTTTTTTCTTCCAAGGCGTTTACTTGACTTTGCACCTTCAAAATATCTTTCAAGAGCCGGGTAACATCAATATGGTCGAACGTAACCGGTGGAAGTTTATGCAATTCTTTCGCTACGAAAATTGGAAAGAGTTCTGGATTTGAGCCCTTCAAGAGACAAATTATGTCATCGATATCTCTCGATAGTTTCTTTTTTCCTCCTTTTCGACGAAGCGGCATTTTCTTCGAGTTCGGAAGTGATTCGAACAACAATGTTTTGGCGTTCACTATATCATCAGCTGTAAATGATGTAGTGCACAGCTGATGAATGCTTTCCTCGTCCATAACATCCAGCACATTATGTAGAAACGCAAGCAGTTCGTTAATTACAACATCACAATTAGCACATTTGACAGTTTTTGAGGCCATTGCACTCAACGATGAGTCACCGATCACAAACAAACACGCGCGTCCGAGCTCAGTCGCATTCGGAAGAAGAAGGTTTTGTTCGTATGTATGGCTCTACTGATACTCTCTTTCTTCCTCTATCCGAATGAAGGGAAATAGCCGATTTGACTTATTTGTTGAACATAGCAAATGACACTGTGGATTGCCCTGAGCTTCTGGAGCTAATAAGACTGCGAACTATTAAAGCTGCATTGAGAAATCTTAACCTTCTTTACGTTCCAAGGGTTCCAACCAATTACAGGCAAAATTCTTTTATGGTGAGAGCTTGTTACTCCTTTAATTCATTGGCTAAGGCAAATAAAGAGGTTGATCTATTCAACACTAGAATAAGTAAGCTCAAACGCTTACATAGTGACAATTATTTTAACATATAGATTAGGCACTTAACCGATGACGTGTATATGTGTGTGTGTATTGATATCTCTTCTATTTAATTTATTTTCTCATTTTATGTGTCGTCTACCTTACTTGTTTATATAATACCTACTAATCTCTTACCTTATCTGCTGAAACTTTTAATTGGCCTTCTTGGAATAAGTAGCATTTATTGTTGTTTATTTTCTACTCAAATACCTCTTCTGTAACCTAGCTATAAGTTTTCCTAAAATTCTAAAAATAAAATAAAATAAAATGATCAAAAATAACTTGATTTTACTTACTTTAGACAAAAATCAAAATCAAAATTAGGAACACAATTTAAGTATCGCTTAAGTATGTTGATGAATCTGTAAAGTAACATCGAGGGAAATGACTTTTATAACATTGTTTTTGTACTTATCAATATTTATACATAATTTTTCTGTTATTTTATGCGAACAAGTTATAGGTTCAATATAAATATTGCGATAAATTCCATTGCGAGTAGTATTTGTCTCTATTTCGAGACGGAAAGTTGAAGAACACCAATAACTTGCTAATTTGAAAATTCACCCACGAACAAGAAAGAAAAGGCAGTAGCCGTCTTCTTGGACATGGAGAAGGCGTTCGACCGTGTTTGGCACGCTGGCTTACTCTTCAAGCTCGCTCTCACCATTACCCCTCGCCCCATATACGAGGTCCTGGCATCGTTCCTGAAGAATCGTCACTTCAGGATCACCGTGGAAGGCAAACTGTCGGATGAATACTCCATCGCGGCTGGAGTTCCGGAAGGTAGTTGCCTCTCACTGGTCTGCTACAGCCTGTACACGGACGACATTCCCACTGAGCAGACGGAGCGATGCTAGCCCTGTACGCTGACGATGTTGCGTACATCACCATCTCCATGAACGGCAGTCACGCGGCGCTAAAGATGCAGCGTACGCTGGACTTCCTCCCAGAATAGCTCGGAATGTGGCGCCTATCGGTCAACGTCGGGAAGACCCAGGCGATCTGCTGCGCCGGCAAAAGAGAGCACCCACAAGCACTCCACCTCCAAGGCCAGAAAGTGAAGTGGTCAGGAACCGCCAAATACCTCGGGATCACCATTGACCAGAGACTCACGATGAGACAGCACTGTGCCAAAGTTCATTGCTTAATTTACTCACCTTGGACTCGTTAGTAGTGTTGCCAGTGCCCTATTGTCAAAAGTTACCCAAGACTGTTCGAAAAGTATCGTATTTTAAAAAAAAAGTATCGCTTTTTAAAAAAATTGGATTTTTATACTATTTAAACAATTTGAATTGTATTTAGAACTTTTAACACACTTCAATAACTATTTCAGAATTTTTTTATGTTTTTTTTTAATCCGCGGGTGTAATCCTGGGAAAGAAGAAAAATACTACAGTAAAAACAGTAAATTATTGTTACTTACGTGATCATGATCCTAGAAACTTACCAGGCATTAATAAATTTCAATAAATCTTCAACTGATTCTTTTCTTAATTTAGTTAATTAGCATCTGAAACACAAGTTTCAATATTTATAAAAGTTGTAAACAAAAGTCTTAATATTAGGATGGGGAAAAAGTTTCTTCGCATTTTTTAAGAATATTCAAAACATTTTTTAATATAGTTTATTTACATTTAACTAAAATATGTAGATACCATTTTGTTCGATAACTTTTTGCCATCTTGTAGGTAGGAACATGATCCCATTGCTATATAAATTTTAGGGCTTCTGATCAAAATACCGCGACAAGTAGTTTTGGCAGTCCTCTCGTGATGTTAACCTGACACTGCCTAAAGAATTCTGAAGAGACTGAAACAGGTGGAAATCTGAAGATGCAAGATCAGGACTATACGGCGGATGCATTAACACCTCCCAGCCAAACTCTCTTAATTTTTGCTGAGTGGCTAAAAATGTGTGAGGTCTAGCGTTATCATGATAAAAAACCACACCTCTTCTGTTGATTAACTCCGGCCGCTTTCTTTCAACTTCTTGCTTTAATCTCATCGTACGTGATCCACTTTTCATCACCAGTTATCAGCTTTTTCAAAAATGGTTCGGTTTCATTACGTCGTAATAAAGAATCACAAATGAGTACACGGTTCATTAGGTTTCTTTCAGTGAGCTCGTGGGGTACCTAAATATCGAGCTTTTTTGTGTACCCAGTTTTTATTCAAATGCGCCAAAACTGTTTTGTGGTCAATTCCCAGTTTTTCAGCTACGTCGTAACTAATGATATGCCGATCTTGCTCCACTTTTTCAAAAATGGCATCAATTTTATCCGTAATAGGGCGTCCAGAGCGACGTGGATCTTTGACATCAAAATTTCCGAATTGAAAACGCTTAAACAAAAATTGTGCTACTCTCACAGACACTGCACTAGGTCTATAAACATCGCAAATTTTTTTCGCGGCTTGTGTTGCATAGTAAAATTTTAAAATGTATCGAATTTCTTCATTAGATTCACTCATGTTTATAGTACGAAAAACAAATAAAAATCATACATTTTCCTAATTTGAATTTGGAATTATCTTCTTTAAAATTTAAACTTTGAATGATACCAAAACCAGCCAGATACAAATAGTATAGCCAAAGAGATTTTATTACAAGTTCATACATACTATAATGCGAAAAGACTTTTTCCCCAACCTATTATTTCAGACTTTAACTTGTTAAATATTAAGCTAGCTTCACCATCACCAATACCTTCACCATCTTTGTTGTATTTTATTTTTGCAAGCAACATGGCTTTTTATGGCTCAAACTTGGTGGCATCCCTGATGGTTCTTTTAGTAGCCATCAAAGCTGAAATAGTTTCAGTGTGAAGTTTATTTCTATTGTCACATATTATTAATTTTAATTGGCTGAAAACTCGTTCGACGCTGGCGTTCGTCGAATATGGCAACACGAGCAAAAGCATTATAACTTTTTATAAATTAGGAAACAGTGGTTCCCCTGTAGCAGTTTTCATTTTTAAAATATTCATCCAGTATTCCTCCACGGAGATATTTAAATTTGGGGATAATTTTAATTGACTATGATCTAAGAAGGCATGCCTCTTCCATTCTCTATGCAGCTCCTCGTCATCAATATCACTTTTAATGTTTGGAAATCTTCTAATTACGTTTGATAGATCTTTTATTTCGAATGTTTGAGCTCTGTTGTAATCGATGACTTCTCCTATTATACTAAAGAGTGGGTCAGAGAAATCAAAACGCTGTGTTATTTGTTTTAGTGCTTCTATGTAAAATGATAAGCATGTTTTTTTGAAGTCAATAATTTGAGTTTTAGGTTCTGGAATTTCTTGAGATAATTCATGAATTGATTCCTTTGCTAGCATACCCAAATATAATTTCTCTAATGGCATAAAGAATCGTGGATTGGAAAACTCAATTTTGTAGGCATCTGTAGTTTTGACATAATTTTATTCCATGTAATTGCTAGCTAGAGTTTTTATCAATTTGTGTACCTCAGGTTTCAGCTGATGCAGCAATGGTTTTTCAGATTGAAATAATTTGTTAAAATCATTAAATTCTTCTAGAACATATGACATGAATTCTAAATAAATTTTTGTGAATTTGTTATTTGGTGTAATCAGTATGTCTTCTGAAATTTTACTTGGATCCTCAAAAATTTCGACTTTAAAATATTCTCTGAGAACTTCATACTGTTCTAACGTTCTTTTTACACATGTCTCTAGAGATAGCCATCTTGTTGTTTCTGAACTTAAAATTTTATGGATTGCAACTTTAAAAAATACTTGGAAAACTCTCAGCTTGTCCTTTCTTGAAGAACTTCGATTAAAATGGGGACCAACACTTCTCAATAAATCTTCTACAGATCTTGGCAACTTAAGACACGATTTTAAAGCTACGAGATGTATCATGTGACAGCTGCATTTAACCCTTTATTTAGCAAACATTTTTTTTTCTAAAATCTCATGTTTTTTTCTGGCACTACCACTTTCTCCACACTACACAAAGGTTAGCTGGAAGAAAATGCTAATTAGCATTAAGTTCGCCTATGTATATTTTTATTAGTGCAATAAATAATTTTCTAATCTAATCTATTTTTCAATTATTCTCTATTCATTGTGACCTAGGAGCCCTAAACAAATGGAAAAAAAATTCTAAATATTCCAGTTTTCGCGAAAATTAATGTACTTCACGAAGTACCTTGCCAATTACTCTATGAACTGCATCATTTTGTGATTGTACTCCGTAGAGTACACTGCCAAAAGTAGAGTAAAAAAGATTTAATTAAAAAAAAATATTTTATTTTAAAATACTGTTTTATGCATTAGGAACTAGCTACAGATCATTTAGTATAAAACTGCCGGAAACAGTTGCGGTTCTTGTTTTCTCCTACAACAAAGCAAAGATGCATATTGCACTTGACGCAATAAACTTTGGTTCTACCATCTTTGCAGAACCTACAGCGTGATTGTTTGCCCGCAGTTTCCGGAAAGTGGCCCACAGCATCATACCTGACACTGTCGACTGGTCTGGCAAGGGATGGCTTAAGGATTTTCCTATACTCTCTCAGTCTTTCCATAGGCGTGCTCTTCGGCGTCTTTCCTACTCGGCAAAGACCTTCACAGAACTCCAGCCGGAATTCTTTGAGTGACAGTTCCGGTCTTTTGTCTCGCTTGTACAGAAGGCATGCGTTGTTGATGCACATATCGACTAGCTGTGCAAATATGGTCAAGTACCACCTTCTGCTTTTGAAGGGTATTCTGTACAGGAAAATAAGCATGTCCGCTAGATCCACCCCCCCCCCCCCCCCCCCATATGCTTATTGTATAGTTTTACCACCTGTGGGCAATCCATGTCAATCCTTCTTTTATGTTCTTTTGAATATCTTTTAATCTTTTCAATAGGATGAGAATCCACGAAGGAACTGATCAACTTCACCGCTTTATTGTCGTGCCATTTACACACAACTGCTATTTTGTTGGTATTGCACACTACTTGTGCACTATACCCTCTGGGTTTCTTCTTCATTTCTTTGTCCGAGGGTAGTTTGTCTTGGCAACCCCGAAGGCGATTGCTTCTTATAGTTCCAAGACTAAATAATTCGTATTCTCTTCGCAACCAGTACACGAGCTCAGGTGAAGTAAAGAAGTTGTCCGCGTATATGACTGAAGGCTTCTGTTTTATTGTTTTGCATAATCCAACCACTACCATTCCACCAATTCCAAGTGAAACTTCTTCGTCAGTGAAAGTATAACCGCGAAACGTGTCATTTCCACCATACATGACGAAATCGTATTTCAAGCCTGACACTCCAGCGCGCACGAAATTTTTAAAACCCCATTTCTTAGGTTTATTTTGTATATACTGTCTTCTATTTCCAGCTTTTGTACCCTTGTATGGCATCATCATTTCGTCAATGGAGTACTGACCTTCTTCATCCAGTTTTAAAAAATTCTGCCTTACTTTTTCCATCACATTCCGAATCTTGAAATAGCGGTCCGAGTTTTCCAAGTTATTGTCTACGAAGTGGAGGTTACGTCTAATTTGTTGGTAGCGTTTCAGTGAAATTTCTTCAGCTATTATAGGATACCGAGTCTTATATGCCCAATAATCCAAGTAAGCAGGCATATGGACAATTCCCATCAAAATGTGTATTGCAATAAAACTTTCGATCTCGTCGTCTGTCACTTGTATAGATCTGCCGTGTTGTTGCACCGAATACAAATTTGTGTTGAAAACGATATCTGCGATGATCTCAGGTGTAAATAAGGAATGGAAGTATTCGAGCACAGTTTCATTCTGTGTTTTATGGAGCTCATGCAATCCATCATCCATACATCCCCAATGACGCAAAACTGCCTTCCTCCAGTTGTAGTTGAGTGTGAACTTTGGCTTCTTTTTTACTACTTTGACAACGACAGTAGTTTTACGGCGTTTAGATCTATCAGCTGCTTGCGGGGTAGCGGCGACCGGTGACTGAAGGGATTCTACAGATGGAGACAGCAAAGACTGAATGGAGTTCAGACTTGGTATCGCGTTGTAATTTGTATTGTTAGTAGAGGGGGAGAAAACCTCTTGAAAAGTTGGTGTTAGTGGTACATCATCAAAGTTATGTTCAGAAGCATTATCGAGATCGCTATTCAAGATATGAAGGCGTTCAAATGAGGAGTCCAAGGAAGGTGGGTCAGAGCTAGCAAACGTGGGAGATGCAGGGATGGTAACGGGCAATCGAGGGCGATGGTGAAAGGTTTGCTCCTCATCAGACTCTGAACTATCACCGGAGCATGCATTTTGGGCAGGAACCAAAGCCAAAATTCTATGCGCCCTTGTTAGGTTCATGCACTGTAAAAAAGAAAAAAAAAACATGCTGTATGCAAACAAACCAACACCCATTGCAAAATAAAAATAAAAATGTGGATATACATTTCTCTACCTATTTGGCAATGTACTTCGTGTATACCGTTCCCTTATTCAAGTAGTTTACAACGCGTTTGGCAACGGTATTCCCGGAGTACACGCATTTATTACATATAAAAAAAGTATATTTTTAGCTATTTTGACACCAAATAATTACTGAATAGTGTTACTTATTATATTACCTTGTAACCAAACACACATACCATTCCAAAAGCCAACTAAAAACCCATAAAAAATAAACAAAAACTTACCCGCCGCGCAGGAGCAGCTGACCGTTTCGAAGCCATTTTTGGAAATGGCATGAATCGTGAATGTTGCCACCTGCAGTATTTTTTCTACCAAAGTAGAATATATTCAATGCATTTTGGCAGTTTCAAATGGTAAAAAAATCCAATAACTACGGGCCCAGAATTTTACAAAGTTAGCGTACTCCACAGATTACGCTGCCAAATTAAGGGTTAACACACACAATATGTAGTACTTTTTCTTTTAAATGGCTGAATACAGAATTGTGTGGGCCAACCATGCTGTTGGTTGTATCTGAGGCAAAGCCTACAAAGTTTTTTAAAGGAATTTGTCTGTTTTCAAGCAAAGTTAGTAAACCTTTTGTAAGATCTTCGGCTTTCCCGGATTTTGTTTCATACATGTCAAGAAATTGTGTGCGAACTACTAGGTCATCCGCGTCACAAAATATGACTGCCAGTGCACACTGTTTTTTACATTTACATCCGTTGTTTCATCCATTATGATACTAAATGGTGTTGATTTCAATTTTGATACTAGTTCTTGTGTTGTTATCGGTCCTAGTACACTTGTTATAGTCTTGGTTGTTTTCGTCCTCCCTAAGCTAACCGATTTTAAAATTGCAGAATCGGGAAAAGTGTTCACCAGAAAAGGTATCATATCATCTGACAACGAAAGTGGCAAATTATGTTGAGCAACGAAAGCGCATAATTTTAACTCCGCTCTTTTCTTTAGTTCTTCTTCTTTTTTAGGTTTAAACGATTTCGCGATAAGTGTTGTATTACTTATGGAGTTTACAATTTGTTTGTGTTTCGAAGTCATCATGTGCTTGACATGAGCTGGTCTATGATTTAGTACAATGCAATTGCATACTTTACAAAAGGCAGTAATTGATCCATTTTCTTGATCTTTCTTTGAGATCCAATTTTTAAACTCTATGTCGGCGAGCCATTTATCACTAAATTTGTATAACTTTTTTTTTTTTTTTGGAGGAGGTATCTCTCGTTCTATACTGCTACTATCGACATTGTCGATAGTCAATGATGATTCGACATCGTAATTTTTATCACTATCATCTTTTTCTTACCTTGAAGTCGATGCCTTAGGTTTGTTTAGCTTTATGTATCTTTAAGTACTTGTACATTTTTGTCTACTACTAGTATTTTAAAGAAAACCCATTCCGTGTACCAAGCATTTGCATACACACATTAGCACCACAACCATGGTATACCACCACCAAAACCATGTAAAAAAAGCAAATAATCAGATGTTAGTGATGCTCATAGATTAGAATAAATTTGTCAAAACGGTTACTAATCATTAAAAAATATTAAAAAATTTTGTGCTCAGCCACAAAACCCATAAAAATATAAATATATTTTTAAAACAAGAAAAGTACTTAATATATGTGATCAATTTTACATAGAATGGTATCCCTAAATTACTACTACTACGTCATTTGCCGCGTATAACAGATCTGCAGCATTCCAGCGATGACTTGTGCATCGTGATACGACCATTTCAATGACTTTGACAAGCGTCGACGTAAGCATCGAGCAGCGTAAATCTCTCTGCAAGTTTTGACGATGGCCGTTTAACACACATCCAGCGACCGCAGAAGTCAACGCTGCATTCTGCATGCACCTCTAATAAACGCAAAAATTAGGTAACTCAATTTTTGAGTCGCTTAGCATTAAATAAATCGATTTAGCATATTTTTTTTGAATATCCATACAGCAATATTGTACAATTTTTGTAACTTTGACCTCATATATATTGTCATTCAGCTATTCCTAGCACACTTGAAATAAAATGTTATATCGTTGAATAGAGTACCAATAGTCAAAAGGATACCAAAAAGGGTTTTAATGTTTCTAATATCCTGAAATTTCTACTTTGTACAGTTTTGGCATTTTTCGAAAATTAGCCTATTTGTGACTGTTTCTGAACGTACTACGTAGGTTTAGTATGAAATATTTTTAAGAGTTGGCAGCACTGCTAAGTTTGTTTTTTAAATGCTCGATTGCTGGCCACCAAATTCCCGCCGTTTTTACCTTACAGACACAAAAATATGACACAAATCACTTTTGAGAGTAAAAGATGTAAAATAATTGAATACTTTAAATGATAAATGATTTTATTTTGTAAGTAGGTTTGTACAAACACTTTTACACGTCAATCATATGTTAAAACTAGATGAGGTCGGCGTTTCCTATCTGACTAGTCTGAGGAGATATGAGATGTATAATTGAGATATGGGGATCAGCATCTAAAACCGTTATTCAAGATTTACAAATATCACAAAATAAATTAATTAAAAGACTTTACAACTACGATTACTTAACACCTACCAAAATACTTTACGAAAAAACAAAACAATTAAATGTGACGCAAATATACACACTAAATATGTGTATCTTAATAAAAAAGATTTTGAATAAAACCATAAAAACCAATTTAACCTTAACTAAAATAACGTACAAATATAACTTAAGAAATAAAAATAAACTCTATGTTCGCCCGCCTAGAACGGAAAAATACGGAAGAAAAAATATATTATTTGAAGGGGTTAACATGTATAATAAATTGTCAAATGAAATAAAAGAATGCCGAAGTTTTCCAATGCACAAAAAGAAAGTTAAACACTACATTATCGGAGTCAAATCACTTTAGTTTAATCATTCATTCATTACATTTATCTATAAAATATTACATTATTCTTTTCATAAAAAATATATTTAATATAATAAAACATGAAAAATAATAAAATAGTCCTAGCATATTCGCAAAACTTCAAAAGTATGTTGTGATAAAACAGTTATGTTACTCCTACACTATTTTTACTCACACATTGATTTTTGCATTCGGATTGTATAAAGTAACTACACACTAGTGGTCAGTGTTCTAGGCACCTTCACTGACACATAGACCGAACTCGCACACAATTTTACTCCTCCCGATCAAAACAACGCCAGTGATGTGTATCTTTCTGGGTGGTCAGACTTAGTGATGTGAACCGATTACTATTTTTAACACCGGTCTAAACCGATTAGTTATTTGAAAAAACCGGTTTTTAAGGTTTTTCCTAGGTTTTTTCTAAAAAAATACTAGTTTTTAATTATTTATAGTTTTTTATTATTAATTAGGCTAATATTAAGTAATAATTTTTCTTAAAATATTTAGGTACAATAACAATCTCAAAAAATAAAGTGTGTGTACACTTTATTGCGTAATTTATTGCGTGTGCAAGAAATTACCAGGAAATTTATATTTTGCCTGTTTCTAACAAATCGTAGTTCTGATTTATGAAACAAATTTGATCAACAGCACCTGCTTGTAGCCTGCTCCTTCTAGAGGATAATATATATCCTGATTTAGAGAACATCCTCTCCGAAGGTACCGATGTCGCTGGTATGGCCAAATACTTGAGCGCTATTATATTTAATGGCGCCAAGTGTTTGTTACTGGACCAAAAAGCTCCCGCACTGTTAGCTGCTTTTGTGAAGTCAGCTTCTTCGCTTCGTGGCTCTGTCTCCAAATACATCCGTAAAATATTAACAGCAGAAGCAGTTGAATTAGTATTGGGTCTTCTTTGTTTTAAGTAGTCCAGCAATCCAGGCTTTTTCTGTTCTGTGCTACTACCTGGCTGCTCCAAAGTCGATGGCACAGAGCTATCGACGGAATCTTTTAAGTTATGCGATAATTCTTTTCTTACTAACTCTTTTGCAGACAGCATGTTCTCCGGATGACGAAACCCTGTTCTTAACCCCTTACCGCATACAAAGCCATCTGTGGCTTTCAAAGTTTTTTATTTTTTTACAGTTTATGTAAAGATCACATACAAAAAAACTCACTTGAATCATAACAAGCAATTCTTCGTTAAACGGAACGTAGTTTTTTGTATCTGTGTTGTGTCACACCTGGCGATATTTTTGAGGTTATGTGCAAGGCGTCCGACCGATCAATTGAACATAAAATAGTAAACTTTCATCAATACAAAACAAATGTAAAACGGTAAGTAAGAACTTCTAATAAAATTATTTCACAGTCTTTGATTCATCCAACACTTGGGTTGCAACTTGGTTTTGCTTTTACTTTTGTTTTTGTTTGGTTTTTGACCATTTTCTTGCAAACTCCATTTATGGCTTCGTATGCGTTTGCGTTCAATACACGGTCATCCATGTATGGCTTCGTATGCAATAAAACTTCTTTCTGCTTCTTTCACAGATGGACCCTTCACGCTTTTATGGGTCTTCCAGGCATGTAAATGTAATACCTGGTGATGGTTTCTTGAGCGATGATGGTGGTACTTCCGATTCTGACCCTGAGTATGAACCATATTCATCACGTGCACCTAAAAAACAGCATGTTATCATACCTGAGTCTGATTGCGATAGCTCCGATGATAACATCCCTTTGCAGGATTTTTTGACATCAAAGGCAAAGGGTAAAAAAGCAAAAAAAGACAAGGTAACATGGAAGAATGAAAAAATGGACGCTTATGATAAAAACAACTTTCAATTCAAAGGAAACACAGATTTGCCGGAAATAATAAAACAATTAGATACACCAGCAGATTTTTTCAAGTTCCTGTTCACGGATGATATTGTTGATTCCATTGTTGAGCAGTCTAACATCAAGTCTGTCCAAGATAACGTCAACAGGCCCGCATGCATTTCAAGGGAAGAAATGGAGAAATTTATCGGAGTAGTCATATATATGTCCTGTGTGAAGTTGCCGGCAACGCGGATGTATTGGTCAAAAACGGTCGGTCAGGCGCAGGTTTATGAAGTTATGACATGTAACAAATTTGAGACTGTAAAACAGTTTTTACATTTCAACAATAATGATAACTTCAAGCCCCGTGGCACCGAAGGACATGACAAACTCTTCAAAGTCAGACCTCTTTTAGATCAGATTCGCGAGCGTTTGTTGTTGGTCCCGAAGGAAGAGTATTTAGCTGTTGATGAACAAATAATTCCAACAAAAGCTCGTCACGAGATAAAGCAATATAATCCTGCAAAACCACATAAGTGGGGTTATAAGAATCAGGTTTTGAGCGGCGTGTCAGGGTTTAGCTACGACTTTGATATATTTGCTGGAGACCAAAGCAATACCTATCCTGCAGATGCCCCTGATCTTGGTGTCAGCTCAAATGTTGTAACCAGACTCACCGTCACAGTTCCACGCCATTTCAACCATAAAATTTGCTTTGATAATTGGTTCAATAGCCCAAATCTGCAAGTTTATTTATTTCAAAATGGCTTGTTACCTTTGGGTACTGTAAGACTCAATCGTGTGCCAAACTCGAATATGCCATCTGAAAAAGAATTGAAGAAAAGGGGTCGAGGTAGTTATGAAGAAAAAACTGCAATCATAAACGATGTGAAGCTAAGTTTGATCTCGTGGTTTGATAACAAGAACGTAAATATTCTCTCAGCATATGTAGGTAGTGAACCAGCAACAACAAAACGGCGTTATTTCCGACAGGAAAAACAGTACAAAGAAATAACTTCTCCTCAAGCAGTCGATGTTTATAACCAGCACATGGGAGGAGTCGATCTACTTGATTCAATGCTTGGCTACTACAGAATCCATTTGAGATCCCGCAAATGGTATAAGAGAATATTCTTCCATATGCTAGATTTATGCATAGTAAATGCTTGGTTGCTTTGGCGTAGGGTCAATGAAGAAAAGCACATGCCACTGTTTATGTTCAAGCTCGCAGTTTCAGAACATTTTCGCAAAGCAGGCAAAGTAATCGCGATGCCAAGAAAACGTGGTCGTCCGTCAAGCATTCTTGGAACACCGACGTCAAGCAGAGCGGGTACCCCATCAAGCCGAGTCGGCACTCCATCCAGCTGTCCGAATTCACCAGTGTCCTCGAAAAAACCCCGAAAAGCTCCAGCCAGGCATCAAGATCTGCCATTCAATTCAGTACGATCTGACAATACTGATCATTTTCCCACTTGGAAGAAAAATAATCGACAGCTATGTCAAAACTGCTCAAAGTTCCGTTCTTTCACAAAATGTGTAAAATGCCAAGTATATCTGTGCTATAATGAGAAACGAAACTGCTTTACAGATTTTCATAAAGTGTAACTGCCTTTTCACCTGATCACATACAAAGCCATTTATGCTAAAACATATTTTTTCTAGACTGCATACGAAGCCATACATGGCTTCGTGTAATAACTTCTTACCGAATAATTGTAATTTTTTTTTTTCGTTTTGTTATGGTCCATAAGAAGTAAATAAACACATTTTTGCATAAAACAATTTTTTATTGAACCTCCTTCATAATTCATGCAGTAAGGGGTTAATGCTGGATGTAAATATGCAGCTATTTGGGTCACAGTTCTTGTCTCATACGCCAGAAGTCTGTCTGACTTACTTATGTTTCGCCTCACTGATGAGTGAAACATCTTGCCTATATCTGTTGTCAGGGAAATTTCGATAGCGTTCAGTTTTTCAAATAGTCCACATATTAATGGAATGACTAGTGAACTAGTCGGATACTGATCAGCGCTAACGAGTTTTGTAGCTTCTTCGAATATTTCCAAAATATTGATAACTTCTTTTGCTGCTTCTTCTTCGGAAGCAGTTAAGTAGTCTGGCGCCTGATCCAATTTCCTAGACACCAATGCGAGAACGTCACTTAATTGTAGTATTCTCTTCATCATGTAGAACGTGCTGTTCCATCGTGTAGATACTTCTTGTATCAACTTTAAAGGGGTAGTGTCGGGGTTTCTTTCTTTCTGGGCTAATTTAAGCGCTCGCCACCCTACAGATGATTTCTTAAAAAATTTAACAACGGCTTTGCATTTGTTAATTATGTCCTCCACCTGAGAAAGCTTCATAGAATCGTTCAATGTTAAATTGAGTGTATGGGCAAAACAAGGCATGTGCCGTATTCCCAGCAAATCGCACATCTTCACCATGTTAGCACCATTATCAGTGACAATAGCAGAAATTTTTCCTAGTATTTTCCATTCTGTTAATAAATCTCTCATAATTTTAGCTAGGTTTTCGCTTGTATGTGAAGTTGGAACATCACATGTAGTTAATACGTAGCTTTTTAAAATATTTTCGTAAAAAAAATGTACTGTGACAGTAAGGAAACAATCCATGTTTTGATTCGACCACATATCAGCGGTCAGTGCAACATTCATTATATTTTCAAGCATGCTAGCAAGCTGCGACTTTGCACACTGGTAAAGTTCTGGCATTAGGTCATACCTGATCTTTTGTCTACTTGGTAGTGTATAGCCTGGATTCAATACTTCAACTAGCTTCCTAAAACCCTTGTCTTCAACAATTGAGTACGGCTGATAGTCCGTGGCGATCATCATAGTCAAATATTTATCAATTTTCTTTTTATTACTTGCTGCTGTCAATTTCAGAGTAGTCTGAAATATGGGGCGCGGAGTCTCCGTTGGTCGTTGGTTAGAGTCTTGTCCTGTACCAGTAGACGGTCTCTGTGTCTGTGTGTCACCTGGCTGATCACCTACTTCACGTCGATCCACCTCCACTGTAGCTTGAGGATGATTTCTCTTGATATGTGCCAACATATTCGAGGTTCCACCTCCAACTTTTATCACTATAGTGTACACTTTGAACTTAAATTGTCTATCTTCTCAAAATAATTTCTTGTAATTGATGTTCCTTTTACCTTAGGCATTTTTTCGCAAACTAATCTGTCAATTCGTAAGAATTCGTAGGCAAAACTGAAATATTTTAGTGTAATGAAGTTAGTCGCATATTAAAACAGGATATCGGGTGATTCCCCTACCATAGACAACATTTAAACAGAACAGACTCATGTTCGGATACATATCGAAGTCAATCGAAGACTCGGATACAAACATTGTGATTGTTATCCGTTTTTGAATCAGAACCGGTGATTATCGGTTTTAACAAAAACCGGTTTTTTAAAGGTTTTTATGAAACCGGTTCACATCACTATGGTCAGTCGTGTGCGGCGGTCGCTTATAATAAGCCCAGTTTTACCAAAAATCCTCTCGCACGGAATCGACGTGGCCATTATGTTGCCGAATTGACGATATAGTCTGGCCACGTTAGGATAGGTGAACCTATGATTCTGCCACCAAACCAGAGGACAGCTGAAGCTTCCAACGGCGGCAAACACAGGTAAGAGTTCATCATTAAGGTAAGTGTCAATCTCCTTAATGATCAGGATCACCTGCATCTTCATTTGTAGCTATCAGGTTGGCTAATGTATCTTGGATCCGCTTCCTGGCCAATCTGGCACCGTTTGGGTCTGTGAATATCGACATTTTATAGCGTGGGTCCAAGAACGTGCAAATAAAAAATGTTGCGCTTTTTCTACATTTGCCAACCTTTCGCTTATACCTTTTTTATGGCACTCTATAGCACTTATTGCGGCTTCCGAAAAGTTTCCGTTGAGTAACTTTTCGCAGCTCATTTTAAGGCACCTTGTCATGACAATCACTAAGCTCGCTGTATTATGTACTTCTCTTCGCTCATACTTTTCGTCACTTCAAATGGCTTCAAATGGTCTTCAAATGGTTTTAATATTTTTGTTAGGTCACTATATAGCTGCCATTCCTGATTTTATATTATGGGCAGGTCCGTTCTTAGTACGGTTAATGTTGCTCTAACATGTGGCTCCAATTCTACACACCTTGCTACCATGTAGTAGCTGGAGTTCCATCGCGTAGGTACCTCCAGGATCAGCCGTTTAGGTACGACATTGGGATCGTCTCGAGTTTGCTCTTTCAACAGTTTTTCTAAAGCTGTCCTGAAAGCTGTTCAGAAATGTTTCTGGTCCTGAAATGTCGTACTATTTTAATTAATTTTCCGAGTTGCTCCGCGACTACCGTTAAGCTATCTTGAACAATTAGATTTAAAGTGTGGGAATAGCAACCGTAGTGTTTCCATTGCATATCCGTGAGAGCTCTTCGCATGTTATTTGCGTTATCCGTGACGATGAAGTTGATTTTTCGTGAAATTTGCCACTCACTTGCTACTTCCGATAACCTCCGTGTAATGTTTTCACTTGTATGGGCCCCTTCAAAATTTGAACAATTTAGTAATATTGACTTCAGTTCAAATTTGTCATCAATGTAATGGCCAGTCACACCGAGAAATAACTCATTGGCACGTGAAGTCCACAGATCTGCAGTCAAACATATGGGTACTGCTTCAGTATTACTGAGATTTTCGTGTACTTTTTGTTTTGTCGTTTCGTAGAGAGCCGGCAGCATTTTTTGAGACACAGTTTTGCGTGAGGGCAGCTCATAACCAGGTATCCACCGACAAAAACGCTTGAAAGCTCTTTCTTCCACCAAGGAGAAAGGTTGATAACTGTCGATGAACAAATCGAGTAGGCCTCTATCGATCTTCTGTTTTAGCGCATGAGAGATTTTACGGACATTCCCGTACCTGCCGATGCGCTGCTGCTGCGGTTGCAGGTTTGAGTTAAATGCTGGTAGCGGTGCAGGTGGGGCAGGCTGTGGCTGAGGAAGCGATGGCTGAAAGTGGTCTGGCTCATTGCTAGGTCCCGGTTCCGCTAAGTTTCCCGGCAGCGGCGGCGCCGATATTATCGTGAAAATGTTGACGCCTGCATGGCTAACATGGAAGGCATGAGATAAAATCGAGACGAGATGAGAAAAATTTGTCGATTTCGAGATTTACTCGTTAGCGGTGTGAGATATTTCTCTGTCTTGACACGTATGTTACGTGTCAAGACAGAGAAATATCTCACAGTCTCTCGAGACAAAATGTCAAATTTTATTTAATAATGGGAACACTGACTTTTTTGCGTGTCTATGATATAAAGCCCGCTATTCACACTGCGTGCATGAACGAATGGGATTTTTTTTCTCTTTTTTTCCTATGGAAAACGACAAGGATATAGAAAATCCATTAAAGTATATTATTCTCTATGCTAAAGTTTCCCTGAAACGTGTGTAATGTCAGTTCAGTGTTTGTTGAAAGCCTTTATTTTGTGTTTGTTTTACGGAAATAACAACAACCGCGGAGAAAATTCATAATGTCAGTTCAACAGAAGAAATTGTAAGTATATTTACGACTTTTGAGTTTATTTGCGACCTTTCAATAGTTTTTATCTAGGTATTAAGATGAGTTTTTTACAAAATTATTTTGTAGGATCAGGAGCAATAAAGCTCAAATACAGTACTTGTGCCAATATATGGCGCAAGATCCTGCGTTTGCTGCTGGTGACTTCGGTGACTTCAAAACGCCGCAAGGTGCTGCGGCTATGGAGCGCCAGTGGCAAACGCTGAAAGCGGCACTAGACGAGCTAGGCCCCGACAGGTCGGTGGAGCAGTGGAAAGTAGTAAGTTTATGAACAATAAAATAAAACTTATGTATTGAAATATTTTATGTTGTTATTAGGTAGGTACATTATAAGTTATGGTTATTTCCAGTGCTGGCGGGATCAGAAGAGGAAGGCGCGGGTAGAGGGTGGCGCAACAACGCGAGCAATTAATGCCTCGGGAAACTCTTTAGAGGTCCCCGAGCTGTCGGAGAACGCAGCTGTAGTGCTAAGCACTATTGGGGTGGAGATGGCCGCAGGATTTGGCCCCGACGAATCTCCTATTGGCGTAAGCATATTTGACTTTCTTGAAGAGTAAAACTATTGTTCTTTTACATAAATATAAATACAATATCTTTAACAAAAACATAATAAAAGAAAGAAATTACAAATAAAAAGTGACCGTCTCCTTAAGACATAGTTCCTAGCAGGCTGGCAGCATTTCCTATTTGGATTGCTATACTAATCAGTTGCGATAGGAAGCTGATATTATAGGAATGCATTTTGTCTTAGAATATAGTACCAGAAGCTGTATCCGCAGCTGTATCAGAAAATCGTGCACAGTCGTTGCCTACACGTGCAGTTGTTAGAGGTCCACCTACTGCAAGAAAATCCAGGGTACGGAAAGCCAATCCGCCGGATCGTTTTATTAAAGCTCAGAACGAGAACAATATGTTATTTAGGGTAAGAAAGTATGATAATTATTATATGTAATTAAAAAGTGATATCTAGTAAAATGTCTAATCCCAAAACCAAGAAACAAAGTTTAAGTTATATACTTACCTACTGCATACTATATCTAAATATTAAATTATCGGTTGCTAGCTGACATCAACACAGAGCCCAAACCGCGGAGAAGGGATTTTTGGAAATTTTCCTCTAACGGAGTGAAACAGAAGAAGAAAGTTTCAATGATACGAATCGAAATTACGCGTGCGAAGCCGCGGGCAGAAGTCTAGTATTTACCAATTTACTATGACTCAGTACCTCAAAATCTTGGCCTTCGTCTTACAGAGGCTATGCTATACCTACCAACTTACTAATGATTCATTAAATATTCACATATTATTATACTAATTATATATACATTATTTTCAGGAAATATTGGCAGAATTGCGCCGCAGTAATAGATTGAGAGAGGAACAAAATAATATAATGTAAGTAATGTAAAACATTCAATTTAATAAAATAAAAAATAATCAATTAAAATAATGAGCAATGAGTTCTGCACGTCTGGCTTGACTCAGCCTGAGTAATTGACGAGGAGTTTGTGAATCGCTTTCATCATTTCCGTTGTCATTATCAGCCGTTTCCTCGGTTCTCTCCACCCTATAAAATAATGATAAATAATAGGAAAAAGTTATACATGACTATGTGAATTGGTCTCAGTACTTGTACATACCCAAAATGTATCATCAGATTATAGATGATGCACCCGGCATAAATGACGAGCGATGCTTTTTCGGGCGAATAATGCAGTGTTCTGTCTATACCCAAACACCGAAGACTTCCCTTGAGGTAGCCGTTAGTTCGCTCAACCGCATTGCGCACTCGGCAATGCCATTCAGTGTAGCGTTGTTCCGGGGTGTTGGGCTCTGTGTTCAGCACTGGAGTCATCAGCCATGGCTCTAGTGGGTATCCCGAATCTCCTGCATTAAAATATAATATTGTAAATATACTAAGAAATGTTTTTGTTACAGGAGGCGAAGCAACAAAAAAAATAACACCTGCAGTATTTAAAATTAAATAACTGATTATTTTTGTTGACAATAAAGACTGATTTATGTTAATTAAAAAGACTGTACATTAATTATTATTAAAATAAATTAATGGATGGATGCTGTATCTGTATTCTTAGTGTGTTTAATTAAATATGGTACAAACCCAAAAGAAAATAGCTCCCAATCCTGTTGTCGTAGAGCCGCTTCATCTCTTCCCTAACATGGGAGTGACACCAAATGAATGAGTCATGCACTCGGCCGGGATACCTGGCGTTTACGCTCAGGATCCGGCAGTCCGCATCAGTAACCTGCAGGTAATTCAAGGTTAACAAGGTGCATCCATACAATATAAAGAGTGTAACAAAATTTTGCAAGCGTGATATATAATTACAATAGTTGCTGCAACATATCTTACCAATTGCACATTTATAGTATGTGCACTCTTGCGTTTATTCTTATACTGTGCTCCTTGGAGTCCGGGAGGTGGGAAAATTTTAATGTGTGTGCAGTCCACCAACCCCAGCACACTGGGCACACCATATTTTGACTCGAATAGTCCTGCCACCTCTCTCCGAGCTTGCTCATTTCCTGGAAAATGTACCCACTCTGCCAGAAGCCTGTAATAAAAATTGCAATCTTAAACCGTTCTTTGTTTACAAAATTGCTTATTTAAAAAAAAATTAAATAAATAAATATTGCTGGACATTTCACACAGCGCTATTAATATATACTAATCTAATAAATAACTTTTTTTAAATTTATATTACCTATTGTATACATATGTCAGAACTTGGTCCAAAAAGCTGCTTATGGTGGTTTGTGCTTGGCACAAGGTGTGATCTTGGCCTAACTGGCGCTGGTAACCACCGTTAGCCAGCAATTGTATGGAGCATAATACCTATAACAAAGCATAAAATTAGTAGAGTGTAGTTTGTTTTGAGATGAATTTGACAGAAGAAAATATCTATAAGCAATCACGTTAAGTACCTTACTTTTAAATGCACAGGCATAGTGTCGCCACTCCGAGGCTCGAGGTCCACTCGCAGTTTCTCTATAACATACAAAGCCATTGGCTTAGATATGCGCCAAAGCGCTTGAAACTCGCTGTCACGGAGATCAAACGGGTTGCAGATATCCCGTATCCGCTTTCGTTGAATTTTCCTTTGCCATCTCTCTTCATAAATTGTTGCAATATAGTTGTAATACGGCACTGCCATTTTTTCAGCAAATTGAACCGATTTCAATATAAGGTTTACAAAATATCGCTGCTGTCTCTCAATCTCATCGAACAGAATGATCGACGACAAATTAGTCAAGTCTAGATGTCAAAAGTCGACTAGTGATGAGAAAATAAGACGCGTATGTTACGGTTTTAGAGAAAGGAGAACGGGCATCCTGGTCTACAGTCCAATAAAAATGAGCAGCACATTTTCGAATTGGCATACAATAGTACATCAAAATATACTATTGGAACTTTCCCCAAAAGTCTGTCCGTTTTGAGTTACAGCCATGCAAACACCAGCATTTTTTGTTTAATCTAAATATTTTTTAATAGTTATTTACGAATAGTTAAGTTAAGTAGTAGTTAAGTTTCTGCTGGCTTGTCTATCAAAATATCATCATCATCATATCAGCCGTAGGACGTCCACTGCTGGACAAAGGTCTCCCCTCAGTGATCTCCAGGAACTGCGGTTGGAAGCGGCCTGCATCCAAAATTTATCAAACTATGGCCGCAAGTAATTTTAAATTAATTTAGTTACTGATGTTTTGTTCTCTTGTTTATAAAGATTAAAGAATTTACATTCATTCATTGAACTAAAACTTTTGAATAAATAATTAATTTAACTTACAACAAAAATACTTGCGGCCATATTATTTTGATACGTAGGCACCCCAGTAGCAACATATTCCTAAGGTCATAATTATCTATTAAAAATTTATTATATACAATATGAACGTAGATTTCATGCAGTTGGATTTTGGACTAACAGCGCTCAAATTTTGAAATCAAAATTTGTCATTGGCAACTGCCAAAAATACGCAAGAAAGTACACTTTTTACCAAGTGACAATGGTCAAGGTTAATGCAAACATAAAAACATGTGATTTTGTGAAATGGATAGTACTTGCCTCCCTTTCGTAAGCGTCAGCCGTTTTCAT
Source organism: Philereme vetulata (assembly GCA_918857605.2). Lineage (NCBI taxonomy): Eukaryota > Metazoa > Arthropoda > Insecta > Lepidoptera > Geometridae > Philereme > Philereme vetulata. The sequence goes on from OU975446.1 coordinate 4,474,253, forward strand.
CTCATACATTTCATACAGCTCGCTCACGATCATGAGTCCGACCAATGAACACAACTTTTTAAAAAATAATATTATAGCAGCCAATAGCGGGCCGTTATCAATATTACACTGAACCAATCAAGTCGCTGAAAACGTGTTACTGGAAAATAAATAGTTTTACTTAACATTGGAAATAGACTTAGGTCTGACCGACTCAAGGCAATGAGTTTGTTTTTCAAAATTGTCAACTACAAAAAATACACATGAAAACAAAGCAAAAAAAAATACTGGTAGCACTAAGTAAGTAACAAAAGTTCACAATAAAGTAGGTATCCCCATTATGTAAGTGCTATTTTGGTAGGTAATTAGGTATACAATTGTTGTGTAGATTTAACTATTAATTTATTGTCAACAAAAAAATCAGTTAAGTGAATAATAACGTTTTTGTGATAGTACATCTTTGAGTGTGTTTATAAACGTTTTGTCTTTTAATTGGGTTTTTAACTGACAGGTATTTTATTGTAAATTTTGATGGCTGTGTAATGCGGGCTTTTCCTGTATATTTCAAGTTTCGGTTCTGGCAGTAGTAGGTTGTTTTGTCATCGCGGGTTTGGATAATGTTGGTAAAGGTACAGGTGCTTTCTCACAATTATTGCTGTTTCTAATACAATGCACAGTAGTGTCAGTATCTTTTGCTTTACAAAGTGAGACCGACAGCTGTTCCGCTAGCGGGTGTTTACAATTATGCGTAGACACCGGTATGTAAACCCTACGACGACCACTGGCCCTGGTAACACACAACATCCGCACTTTGAGGACAGACGAAAAGATTGTTGAGCTAGAAGAAGAAATTAGTTGATTACACTGGGACATTTTTGGGTTATCAGAAGTCCGTAGAGAGGGCGAGGACACGATATCCCTTAAGTCTGGTAACCTACTATACTACCGGGAGGGCGACCAACAGTCCCAAGGTGGTGTTGGGTTTCTCGTTCACAAGTCACTCATCAACAACATTATCACCATCCACAGTGTGTCGAGCAGGGTCGCGTACCTGACACTCAGAATATCTAAGCGATATTCGCTGAAGGTCGTTCAGGTATATGCGCCGACCTCTTCACACCCAGATGAAAAAGTAGAGTCTATGTATGAGGACATCAGTAGAGCCATACATACGAACAAAACTCACTTTATTGTTGTTATGGGGGACTTCAATGCAAAGCTAGGCATGAGAAGCGATGATGAGTTGAGAGTGGGGCAATTTGGATATGGGCAACGGAACCCCAGAGGACAGAGGCTGGCCGATTTTCTGGAGAAAGAAGGACTCTTTATGATGAATTCTTTTTTCCAGAAGCCGCCTCACAGGAAATGGACCTGGATGAGTCCCAACGGTTCCACGAGAAATGAGATTGATTTCATCTTGACCAACAAGAAACGGATATTCAATGATGTCTCTGTGATTCACAGGGTGAAAACCGGCAGTGATCACCGAATTGTTAGAGCCACATTGAATATGAACGTTAAACTTGAAAGGTCCCGTTTGATGAAATCTACGCTCCGACCCACTCGCGCACATATCCAAAACCTCGAGAGCTTTTAACTCGAACTTGCAAATCGCTTTGACTATCTAGAAGTAGATGCATCAGTGGACGAGATCAATAACAGGTTCGTAGAAACCGTCCATACGGTGGGGTCCCAGTTCTTTAAGACCCCCCGTACCAATAGACCTCAGAAACTCTCTGATGACACCCTTAACCTCATGGCTGAACGACGTTCTTTGCAACTGCAGTCTCCTGATGATGCTCAGTCACATAGGCAGCTCAATAGAAAGATTTGGAAAACCTTGCGGCACGATATTCGTACCTTTAATACATCTCGTATTAAAGATACGATAGAGCGGAATCAAGTGTTCGCGAGAGATAATTCTATTGGGCAGAGCCGCATGACGAAGCTAAAGAGGGAAGATGGCAGCATAACGTCAAGTAAAGCGGAAGTGTTAAGGGAAGTCGAAAGGTTCTATGGACGGCTCTACGATTCGGTCACTAAACCTGTTTGCAGTGCGGCCAACGACCCAAGAGCAAAACTGACCCGACATTATACCGAAGATATTCCGGACATCAGCCTGTATGAGATCAGGATGGCCTTGAAGCAGCTTAAGAACGACAAGGCGCCGGGTGAGGACGGAATAACTTCAGAAGTTCTGAAAGCTGGTGGATCACCGGTACTTAAAGTCCTTCCGAAGCTTTTTAATTCCGCCTTGCTTGAAGGTACGACGCCAAAAGCATGGAACGGGGGCGTGGTGGTTCTGTTCTTCAAGAAAGGTGACAACACCTTGCTTAAGAATTACAGACCCATCTCGCTTTTGAGCCATGTTTATAAGCTGTTTTCGAGGGTCATCGCGAACCGTCTCGAACGCAGGTTTGATGACTTCCAGCCTGCCGAACAAGCCGGGTTCCGTAAAGGCTATAGTAGCATAGACCACATACATACGCTGCGGCAAGTCATACAGAAGACCGAAGAGTATAACTTGCCGCTATGTCTCGCGTTTGTGGACTATGAGAAAGCCTTCGATTCGATCGAAACATGGGCAGTGCTTGAGTCTCTCCAACGATGCCGTATTGACTATCGGTACATCGAAGTGTTGAAGTGTTTGTATAAAAACGCCATTATGTCAGTCCGAGTACATGAACAGAGCTCGAAGGCGATTCCCTTAAATAGAGGCGTAAGACAGGGAGATGTCATTTCTCCGAAACTGTTTACGACCGCATTGGAAGATGCCTTCAAGTTTCTGGAATGGAAAGGACTGGGCATCAATATTAACGGCGAATACATCACTCACCTTCGGTTTGCCGACGATATTGTGGTCATGGCAAAGTCGATGGAAGAGCTCAGCACGATGCTCGAAGGCCTCAATCGAGTCTCCCATCGGGTAGGACTTAAAATGAACATGGACAAGACGAAAATCATGTCGAATGTCCATGTCGTCCCTGCCCCAGTTATGGTTGAGAACTCGGCTCTTGAAGTTGTCGACGCGTATGTATACCTAGGACAAACAGTCCAATTAGGTAGGTCCAACTTCGAGAAAGAGGTCAATCGTCGAATCCAACTCGGATGGGCAGCGTTTGGGAAACTTCGCAACGTCTTTTCGTCCAACATACCTCAGTGCCTTAAGACGAAAGTCTACAATCAGTGTGTGTTACCAGTGATGACATATGGAACCGAGACGTGGTCCTTCACTATTAGCCTTATGAATAAGCTTAGAGTCGCTCAACGAGCTATGGAGAGGGCTATGCTCGGGGTTTCTCTACGGGATAGAATCAGAAATGAGGAGATACGTAGGAGAACTCAAGTCACCGACATAGCCCGACGGATTAGCACGTTGAAGTGGCAATGGGCAGGCCATATAGCGCGCAGAACAGATGGCCGATGGGGCCGAAAGGTTCTCGAGTGGAGGCCACGGACCGGCAAGCGCAGCGTAGGACGTCCACCCACAAGATGGGCAGACGACTTGGTAAGAAGGTCAGCGTTGGATGCAGGCCGCTTCCAACCGCAGTTCCTGGAGATCAATGAGGGAGGCCTTTGTCCAGCAGTGGACGTCCTACGGCTGATATGATGATGATGATGATGACCGGTATGTACACTACTAAGTAATGTACCAGGTAATGTCTACACAGTCCATTCCATCCAAAGGTTGTCTGGTAGAGATCGCTAATTAGCGATAAGACCGCCAATCGTATCCATAGATTTACGTAGTTGTTTTTTATATGTATTTGATTCGTGGTGTGCAATAAAATATTATCTAATCTAATCTAATCTAAGTAGACACTACTATGTACTGGTGGTAGAGCTTTTGTGAACGGGCTCGAGGAAGTGGGCACCACCGCCTTACCTTTATCTGCCGCCAAATAGGAGTACTTGTGCTGCTGTGTTCCGGTTAGATGGTAATGGTATGTTCCAGTAATTACTGACACATAGGCATAACAGCTAAGTCCTATAGTATGGCAACTTATCCACATAGAGATCAAGACAACATAATATCTTGTTTTGAATTCTATCCATGGGCTGCAGTACCCACTTAACATCGGGTGGACTGCATGCTTGTTTGTTATATAAGTAGTATAAAAAAAAACATTTTTTTGCAAAACGAAAAGCTTTTCAGCATCGACACTGTTTCCCCATATTATAAAAGAATACCTCAGCCATGCATAGGCATATGCGTAGTATGCTGCTAACGCTGTCTTTATCTCCGTGTTGGATTTTAATATGACTAGGGCGTAGATGAATTGTGATAACTTCCTCTTCCCCTCGGACCGCGAAAGCGATAAGACGTGTGCAACCGCGTTTATTTTTATTTTAATTTTGCTCCTGAGAGCGACAGTCGAGACAGTGACAGTGCAACAGAGACGGAATAGCCACAACCAATCCTACGCTGCACCTGCACCGCGCCACCTACTACGTCATCAGCGCGTCGTCATCATTCCCGTGTCTGTGTGCATATTGACGCTTGCCACAAGCTCATAAGCGATAGCGGTAGCGATTTATTTTTGTCCGTTGGCCCTAGTGCAAAGTTTCATATCTGTTTGTACAACAATTTACAAATATGGATAAATACTTAGTAGATAAAAGAAGAAGTATTTAAAAATCCCCTAGCGAAGGAAACATCAATCTGGCGAGTAAGAGCATAGACACCACGCCTCCTAGCTATGTTTTCTTGCGCAGCAAAAGAACTAGAGAGGAAGATGACTGGAATACTGAATTCGGCGCCTCAAAGAAGAAATGAAATCTATGATGGGAGCTCTGATGGCTGATCAGGAAACCGAGCTGAAAAAGTTATTTAGTCCCACCTTGACGGAAATTCAAAAAACTAATAGAAACATTGAAAGTTCTATCGCACTATTAATGAGTAAGAATGAAGAGCTTACAAAGAAAGTTGAACATCTTGAACAAGAGAAAAAGAAAGACGGTGAATATATTTCAATTTTAGAACACAGAATAGAGGAAATCCAGAGAACAGATTGTAAAAGTAATATAGAGATAAAAAATGTGCCAAAAGGTAAGACTGAGACAAAGGAGGACATGCTAAATATGGTTGTGCGACTGGGAAAATCTATTGATTGCAATGTTAATAAGTCAGATGTCAGAGATATTTACAGAGTAAGAGGAAAGAGAGAAGGACAAATCAATACGCCTATTGTAGTCGAGTTCTCATCTACTATTCTGAAGACTGACATTCTTAAGATGAGCAAAGCTCATAACATAAAACATAAGGGTAAACTCTGTGCCAAACATCTGGGCTTCACTAAAAACGAAGACACTCCCATATTTGTGTCCGAACAGCTCACAGTAAGGGCATCCCGCCTATATTACCTCGCAAGAGACCTCGCTAAATGTAAGGGCTACAAGTTCTGCTGGACGTCCTACGGGCGAGTCTATCTGAGGAAAAGTGAAAACTCACCTATAATAACGATAAGTAGTGAAAACCAGGTAAGCAGCTTATTGGTAACTACGTGACTATCCTTCGCAGCACTAGGACTCATATTTATCCTTGTGATCCATTCTCAGGTTCACCAATTAATAACTTATTATTATTTATTATTTATTTGTTCATAAAACAATTAACCAATTGTATTTGAAACTACGTTATACATTAAATTATACTACCTATACATTAAAATTTTAAAAATAATCATCATTAAATACAAAAACAATCAATAAACCGACACAATTCAAAACACAAGTCACATTAAAAATCACAAAAACAGCACTTAGTCAAAAGTCAAGTTAAAAAAAATGATAAATGTCATAAATTAATTGAATAAATAAATCATTTTGAAATGCATTGTGACTTGAAATCATCCACTGAATAAAAACACCCTTCCAGCAAAAGCTTTTTTAGCCTAGTCTTAAATATGATTGGACTATCAATAATTTTCATGTCAATGGGGAGAGAGTTGTATAAAATAACTGCTTGATACCGAGAGCCATGCATCGCTACATTTAATTTTGGACATAGTGGAGCATCAAGATCTTTCCTTCTTGTGCTCAATCTTAGCACTTTTGTTCCGGTGTCTCATACTTATGTGGATGCCGGACAACATCCATAAGAACTACTAATATGTAGAGGCTAGGCAGTGTCAAAATTTGTAGGCTGTGAAAATGATCCTTACATGTTTCCCACGGAGGTATCCGCACCATGGTACGAATAGCACGCTTTTGTAACACGAATGCCCTGTTAATATTATATTCGTAACTATTTCCCCAAAATTTTACACTATCTCTCAACTTAGACTCCACCAGTGCGTAGTAAACTGTTTTAAGTTGCTCAAGCGTCACCTCATCTCTTAAGCTTCTTATAGCATAGCAGGCTGAACTTATTGAGTTCTCAACAGACTCCAATTCAGGTTTCCAGTTTAGGAACTGATCAATATGTACTCCCAAAAATTTTACACTATTGTTGAATTTTAACTTTATACCGTTACTGATTATGTCAATAGTATCTTGCCTACGGGCTGTCGTTCGGAATAATACTGCATTAGTCTTATTAATGTTTAATTTTAAATTGTTAGCATGGAACCATTTATTAAATGCTATAAGTGCATTGCTAATCTTACTGTCAAGTTCTTGCAAACATCTGGCTGGGATGACTGCATTTGTATCATCTGCATAAACTACTAATTTAATATCTGGGATAGAATTACTAATAAAATTAATAAGATCGTTTAAGAAAATTAAACAGAAAATTGGTCCTAATATTGAGCCCTGTGGAACTCCGCGTGTTATATTAGTTAACTTAGATTTCGTCAAAACTTCTTGACCATTTACAATATCTTTAATTTCGATAAATTGTTTTCTGTTGCTTAAATACGATTTAATAAGATTAAATACATTACCCCGCACTCCGTAGAACTCTAACTTAGCAAGTAGAATTTCATGATCAATCGAGTCAAATGCAGAAGACAGATCCAAAAATAGACCTGCTACTTTCATTTTGTTATTCAAATTACTTATAACTTCATTGATTAGCAGATCAACCGCATCGACGGTACCCAGACACATTTGGTATCCAAACTGGCGCTCGTTTAAAATTCTATTTAACTTTAAATGTGATACTATTCTATCTTTTATTAGTTTTTCATAGATTTTAGATAGAATAGGCAGTAAGGAAATAGGTCTTTAATTCTTTGGATCACTCTTCTTACCCTTTTTATAGATAGAAATAACTCTAGCAATTTTTAATTGATCAGGAAGTATACCTAAATTAATACAATTATTAATAAAGTTTGATAGTGGTTCAGCCAAGAGATCAATGTTTTCTTTTATTATTGTGATTGGTATTTCGTCATATCCATAAGAGCATTTTGTCTCCATCATCTTTACGATTAGTTTTATCTTCTTTCTATTTGTATTCCTCATTTCCATGTCAGTATCAACTCTATTCGAATTTTCTGTCATAAATGTTACTGCTGAGGCTTTTCTTTCATTAGAATCAATGTCACTAATAGTACTATAATCAAATTGTTTTGCAAAAATATCAGCCACTTCTTAGGTGTTATTAATAATTGTGTCATTAATTTTAAGTAAATAATTGTCATAAGACCTAATATTACTTTTATTCCTATGTCTATTCACTATTTTCCAAATTTGTCTTATTTTTTGCTATATCTACTTCTTTTTTAACTGAGTTTTTTTTTAATTGCGCTATAACTTTCTTGTATAATTTTAAGTATGTGATTCGGTATGCAACTATAGATTCATGACTAGAGTTCTTGCTTATTGAATTCAATACTCTTTTCATTTTACTAGACGTTCTAATTCCTTTTGAGATCCATCTAATTTTATTTTGTTTGCTAGTGTTCACCTTAATATTTTTCTTTCTAAAGCAAGAATTAAATATTTTTTTTAATTTGTTCTGAAAACTATTAACGTAGCAATCCAATAGGTTGCATTCTTCTAGACTTTGTCTGAAAGAAGACATATTACTCTCAGAAAAGATTCTTCGTTTAGCCATGTAAATATTAGTTTCTTCTCTAGAGCTGGTATTTTTTAGAATCAAACTGCTCAAAATACCCGCATGACCATCCCCAAGGCCATTGTGGTCAACTTTTAAATTACCTATATTTTCTTCTGGCAAGTTAGTTAGGATGTTATCAATGCATGACTCAAGGCTTTTTATTACGTGAGAAAGTTGTGGAATTGACAAGAATTTTAAAATTGTAGCATTTCAGAAGAGATAAGAACTCACTATGATGTCTACTCTCCTTTAAAACATTGACGTTAAAATCTCCATGTATAATACAATTTTTGCTGAAACAGTGCTCTAGTAGAGATTCCAGTCTGGTCATAAAATCAACAAAGTTTTTATCATCTGGCGTTCTATACAGGCAGCAAATATTTAGATTCAATTTAGTGTCCCTTACTTCGCATATTTCAAAACTATCCATTTTGTACAATTTCTTGCAGATCTTTAATTCTACAGTATTACAATTTAATTATGATAAGATCAACGACCCTCCCCTTATCTTCTTCCCTGGTCTTGTAAGTAGCCATTGTATAATTGTCAAGACTAAAAACAGAAATACTTTGATTATTAAGAAAGTGCTCACAGATACATACATATATAGTTAACGTCAACATCTAAGTTACTTAGGTAAATTTTTAAATCATCTTTTTTGTTTGATATTCCACACAAGTTTTGGTAAAAGAAATTTATGTGACATGCAGAACTAGAACTTTTTACTGGACTTTCATTGAGTTTTACATCATTGGTGACGAGAAAATGCAAATTTTTTAGTTTGTGTACTTACACAGAGCATTTCTTTAGTTCTTCCAACTAATAAATTACAACATTGTGAGCTTGTTTGTGTGGATACTGATTTTTTAGAGAGATGATTTTTTTATTCACATGTCGTGATTTTTGTACATTATAATCTATGCGCTGATTCCTATAACATATTTGTAAAATGTCTTTTAGTATATATCTACTCAAAAATAATCTGCCACGTTGATACATATTTTTTCTGCTATGTGTATGTAAGTCTAAATCAAGCACTCTCGAGTTTTTGAAATGAGAGCCAACTAAGCGCAGCAGTTTATTAACACTTTGTACATTTAAATGCTTATTTTTATATATTGTACCAAACAGCACATTTGAGTTCGTAAGTTTGCTCATCGTATAATAAAGTGAGGACTGTAATTCCAGTGGATTTAAATCATTGGAACCAGTTAGTAAAATAATGAAATCTTGCTTGGTATAATCTTTACAACTATTAATACATGTCTCTAAAACATGTTTGGTAGACGCATAAGGTTTAATAAACGAGTACACTTTAAATTCATCACCCAACAGTTTCTGAAGCGTTGAACCAATAGCATGTCCACTTTGATCTGCAAATATCATTACACGCCGGCTGTCGAGTTTGCTGTCATTTTTATGATAGGCGCTGGTAGGTATTCTTTGAGGTTCCTTTTCCTTCGTAGTATTTGTAATCTCAACACACACGATTGTACTCAGTTTTCTGACAATCAATGTAGAGTTGTAGGGTGGCTGTTGTAGGGCCCCCTCGAAAAAACTGGTTAGGTCGTAGTCCTCTGTAAGTTGTTGGTCAGAAATTTTACAATCCGCTGTCGCGGGACCAGTTCCGGTATCGTCTCTAGTTTTTGATGAAGGGTAGAGGTCAGTTATTCTATTTTTTTTACCGATTGATTTAGATTCCATGTTCTTAGGTGTAGTTTTGAATTTCTGCGTTGGCGTTCCCTTGGGTGTGTATTTGATGGGTGTAGCTGTAGCGGATCTAGAAGGTGCGCGTTGTCTACGTTTATGACGCAACGATCATAATCGCAAAATCAACGAAAATTGATTTTGAAGTAGATGTCATAGTACTAACAGAATGTAGACTTCAACAGAATAAACCTGTACCACATCTTACAAACTACAACTTTTATACTACGACTAATCATCTAAATCAAAATGATGGTGTGATTGCATACATCAGAAACGATCATAATACCCTTGTTAAAGAGATTCTATTGGAACATGCGTCTTGTTTACAAATCACTATTAATAATACTGTTATTTTATGTATTTACCGTTCGCCCTCAAGTAAGAATGCCGAAAACTTCATAATTTCACTAAGCAATCACTTAAACACAATAAAATCTTTTGAGAAAATAATAATAGTAGGAAATATCAATATTAATATTATACCTAAAAGTAAAGAACAAAGTTATGAAAAAAATAACAGACTATTTTATCTAAATTCTATGACGATGCACGGATTGCTTCCTGGTCATTACTTACCTACTAAAGAGAACAGTTGTCTCGACCATTTTATACATAAAATAAATAAAACTAAAAATAATGCTACGATTACTATTCTTCAATCATCTTATGATTCTACTTTGTCTTTCAAAAATTACCAATCCGGCAAGTACACATGAAACTAAAATTATAAATGACTATGAAAAAGCTACACAATACAACTAAACTTTATAGACCTACCTCAACTAAACGATCCTAATATTTTAGCTAAACTACTAATAAACAAAATACAAAAAAGCCTTACAGACAATACTAAAACTATTAATATACCTAGAAGTAGGCGTATCATTAAACCTTGGATCACACAGGGTATTCTACGCTGCATCCAAAATAGAAATAATATGCAAAGGAAATTACGGTTGGACCCTAAAAATGATACACTTAAAATAACATATAGAAGATACCGGAATTTTTGCAATAACTTAATCAAAAAGTTAAAAAGGAAATATGATCGAGATCAACTAGCCAAATCCTCAAAAAATAGTAAAGCCCTCTGGAAAAGTATTAATGGTATTACAAATTACAAAACTGCTAAAACACCAAATATCCAACTTCTTAATATAAAAGTCTCACCCGTAGAATCAGTAAATTTTATTAACAGTATAGGGAAATCTCTAGCAGAGAGCATCCTTCAACAAAATACAACACAGGCAAATATTAGTTTAATCCTACCAAACAACCAGATTTCTTCCTTTGTGTTGCTAGAAACAGACCCTAAATAGTTATACAGTGTAATTATGAATTTAAAATCGAAAAGTTCCCCTGGCTGGGACAACATTTCAACTAATTTCTTGAAATCAAGCTTACCTTTTATAATTCCTACTATTTGTCACTTAATAAACTTATGTTTTAATCAAGGAATTTTCCCCAGTATCTTTAAACAATCAATTATAACGCCTGTGCATAAGAGTGGAGACAAAGACGATGTTAATAACTACAGGCCTACCTCAGTTCTGCCCTCGATCTCAAAAATTTTAGAAAAACTGCTTAACAACAGACTATTATCATATCTAAACAAATATAACATCATTTCCAAATCACAATATGGCTTCAGACAGGGTCTCTCAACAGAGGATGCAGCTAAAGATTTATGTAACAACATAGTTGATAATGTGGATAGAGGAAAGAAATGCATAACAGTATTTCTAGACCTAAAAAAAGCATTCGACACCGTCTCTGTCCCCATTCTTATTCTCAAACTAGAAAAAATTGGCATAAGAGGCACTCCTTTGGCATTGTTGACAGATTACCTCCACGAACGTAAGCAAAGGGTTAAGATTGGCGAGTTTGTAAGTGAGGAAGTGTCCATAAAGTATGGAGTTCCACAGGGTAGTGTGTTAGGACCTACCTTATTCCTGCCATACATAAACGACCTATGCGATCTGGAAATGAAGGACGGTAAAATTTATTCATATGCAGACGACACTGCCATAGTTTTTTCTGGCAACTCATGGAATGATGTTAAAAGTAAAACGGAAAAAGGGCTCGTAAAGATTGGTAAATGGCTAAAAGAGAATCTACTTACACTTAATATTGCTAAAACGAACTTTATCTGTTTTACTATGTACAATCGTACTCAACCAGAATCCTTTTTCAATATTAGGATACACGACTGTAATTTGAATGATCAACTTTCATGTACCTGTCCAAATATAGGCAAAGTAGAGTCAACTAGGTATCTGGGAGTTTTAATAGACCAGCAGCTATCATGGCACGCACATATAGAATTGCTCATGAATAGAACTAGAAAACTCATATGGATTTTTAGGAACTTAAGACATGTAGCACCACAAAAACTTCTTAAGCAGATATATATTGCATTAGCGCAGTCTATCTTATCATACTGTATACCAATTTGGGGAGGTGCAACAAAAACTAAGTTCTTAGGTCTTGAAAGAGCTCAAAGGTCACTGCTGAAAGTAATGTATTTTAAACCATACCTATACCCCAACGATATTCTATACTCATACTCTGAAACACTATCCGTAAGAAAACTGTATGTGCTCAATTCGGTATTAAAACTTCATAAAACCCTGGAATATGACCCTACAAAACTTAAAAAAAGAATATCTGATGTAACTAATATACTAAATGTCAAAACAACTTTCACAACACGACAATGTACCAGACAGTCTACTCACCTATACAATAAAATAAATAAAACTTTGAATATATATCCAATGAATAATCACAAATTTAAAAAAAATTGTTTCCCAATGGCTAATATCATTAAACTACGACGAGACAGAGACACTTTTAGAAATTGTTAAGTAGTATAAGTTAAGTAAGTTGTTAAGTAGTTATTACTAATATTAATTCGAGTCGAAAAACTAATCTCACACCTTCCTACCATCACCGTCACATAGAAGCACCTGCAATGTTCCAACATTCTTTTCTTTTTATTACGCCCAAATACAAACACTATACTCATTCAAATACTCACGCACATACATTCACACACATGTACTCATGCACCTACTCACGCGCTCTCATACACATACCATCACACACACACACACACACACACACACACACACTCACGCTACCTCACACATAATTTTTCAGTGTACAATATTACCTATATAAGATAAGTATATTTATAATGTTAGTAGTGGATTTTAAATTCATTTCTTTTTGGATTATGTATTTGATTTATAAACCTTAAATGTTTTTCTTGTTTCATAAATTACGTCTATTTTTTATATTACGGAAGAGCGAAATCTCCTAATACAAGTATTATTTACTTAAAAGGAGGTTTCAACTACTAGTTAAGATATTGTAACACAAGTTATGGAAATAAAACATTTGTATTTGTATTTTGTATTATTTGTATAACTTCTTTTTTATTTTTTTAATGTGCCCTTTCCATGTTAAGTTTGTGTCGATATTAGGACCTACGAGAGTATATTCTTTCACTTCTCTGATTTTGAGACTATTTAAGAGTTCGATTAGATCTAGGCGGAACTTTTGGTAAGGTATAAAATGAATTAGTTTAGTCTTTTTTATATTTACTTCAAGGTTATTAAGTTCTAGCCACTAAATTATTTTATCAAAAGTGTGTTTAATCTGATTTAGTGAATTTGGATCGGAAGTACATTTAAAAAGTAATGAAATGTCATCAGCAAATAGGATACTTGGGGTGTTCGAGACTTTAGAGAGATCGTTTATATATATAATATTTAAAACACTACCTAGTACACTACCTTGCGGAATTGAGCTATTGCTCGTTATTATTTTTGATTGTAAAGTTTGGACAGTGACTTATTGACATCTTGACTAGGATGATCAATATGCACAAATTGCTTTCTGTTCGAAAGATAAGATTTTAGCCAGTTCAGTGGTTTACCTCTGATACCGATTTGAAAAAGTTTATTAATAAGAATTGTATGTGATACTTTATCATACACCTTTGTCATGTCTAGCGGTAAGCCAATAGAATATTATTTGTCCTTTATATACTTTAGAGTTTCTTGGTTAAATTTGTATAATGCTAAAGTTGTAGACGAGTTTTTACGGACACTAAATTGGTTTTCGTGTAGTAGTTCAAATTTTTCAAGAAAATCGTAGAGGCGGTTTGAGATAGCGCGTTCGAATACTTTTGAGATTACATGTAGTAAGTAGCGCAATAGGTCTGTAGTAACTAATATCTGTAGACTTTCCGCCTTTCTTTGGAATCGGTCTTATTTTCGCAAGTTTGAGCCTGTCGGGGAAGCATTCCTCCTCAATTGATTGGTTGAGTAGTTGTGTTAGAAGAGGTGTTAGTTTTAATATGCAGGATTTTATCAGGATTGGAGGTATATCGTCCACACTGCAGCTAAATTTATTTGAAAATCTTTTTACAATTGTATATACCTCCTTTTCAGTGACTGTTGACAGGTACATTGTATTTAAAATAGTGTTGAATGTAAAAACTATAAATTAATACTATGAATAAAATAACTATGAAATGTGTGGACTCGTGTTTAGTAAGGGCAAACAGAACTAGATGTCGCTACTAAATCTGTCCATTTCTGAATCGCACTATCGAAGCGTTCTGGCTTTAAAACAACATCAAGTTCATTGAAAATAAATATTTGCTTACTTCTACCAAGTCTGTTGTTTAATTTACTACCTAATTTGGTTTGAATCTGTACATGGTCCTTCGTGGTCGGATACGCCTACATTTTTTGCTACGCACTAGAAACCAGTGGGGATTCCACTGAAGGTGCGCACCACGCGGTCCCGAGTGCAAGGGAACCATGTTGGGTGGTTGAGTTGTGCAGAGTGGTGGCGTGCTGGAGTGCGCGCCGGCTGCAGTCAACCGAAGAGCAGAAGTGGACGGCAAGAGAGGCAGGGTGGAAGACCCATGCGCGACGTGACGTCACAGCCGTGACGTGTGGAAGATACGTAACGACAGCGTCACGACCAACCGGAACGTGTGAAGAAGACGGGACGGTACCGTCACAGGAGTGACGTAGACAGCGCGCAGCAGTGACATCTAAGGAAGTAAGGTGACAAGAGGTTTGCCAGTGAAAATCGTGAGTACATTTTGGACTTAGTACAGTTTGGAAAAAAGTAATCCTACGGGGAACCTATGTCGGATTTTGGTGCGAATTTAGTAAATCTGAAACACTTGTAAAATTTTAGTTTTTGAAATAGACTTAGAAAAATTTCATCAAAAATATTCTTTTTTAATTTTGTGTTGCGGAAACTTTTTATTTAAATTGTTATCAGTGCAGTGTTGTGTTTTGTTATCTATAGTACATTTTTGTGTATTTGTCGTCCATCAACTTTATCAAAATGTCGGTCTCTTCTGCAATCAAAAGCCAAATAGGCTACAAGTCTCTAATTGAGAGGGCATACGCCAAGTTTAAGAAGTCTCCAAGGGATCGTCTGTGCAAGGAAGCTTACCTGCAAACACGCTTAGATTCGTTAGAAGAAAAATGGAAAGTTTTTGCGGAACTGCACAGAGAGATCTTATTGAGCGATGAGGAGGTTGATGAATGCAAGTACATGAAAGATGTGTATGAAAGTGCTGAGGAGATGTACATTAGTTACAAAACTGACATAAGGGAGGCCTTAAGCGCACTTAAATCAGCAAGCATAATTACTGTTAATTCGGCACCAAAAAAGTGTGAAACAAATGTAAAATTACCCAAAATTTCCATTCCTAATTTTTCGGGTTCCTACGCAGAATGGACAACCTTCAAAGATTTATATATTTCGTTGATTCATAACAACTCTTCAATTGATGAATAGATCTTAAGAGCCATCTCTCTGGAGAAGCAGAGCAATTGCTGAGAGCAACTGCATGTACCAATAACAGCTGCTAATTATGAAGAGTCGTGGTTAATACTCAACAATAGATTCAATAATAAAAAGTATTTAGCCAACAATCTCTTGAAGCGTTTTATGAATCAACCCAACATCGGAAACGAATCGTGCGGTGCAATAAAAGATTTGCTAGATGTTACTAATGATACGTTGAACGGTTTGAAGAATTTGGGGATAGATGTTACTTCGTGGGATGCGATTGTTATTTACATAATTTGTTCAAAGCTGGATTCTGATTCGAGAAGGGAATGGGAGTTCAAAATAAGTACCTCAGATGAACTTCCTACTTTGAACCAATTACGAGAATTTCTGCAATAGCGATTCAGGTCACTAGAGTTTCTGGATCCCAAGCAAAAATCAAGACCAAATTCTTCAACCCAAAAGCCAAAAGTCATGCACGCAATGCCAGCCTGTTCCGATGTTGTAGCCAAAACATGGTGCCTTTACTGTAAAAACAATGAGCATAAATTGGCAAACTGTAAGGAATTCTCCAAAATGGATTACGATCAGCGACATAATTTCGTACAAACGAACAACCTCTGTTTTAATTGTTTAGGTAGAAACCACTCGGCCTACGCGTGCCGAGCATTCTCAAGGTGTCACATATGTAAGCATAAGCATCACTCGTTGCTCCACCCAAGCCAGAAGTTCAATTCAAAATCAACAGTTACCCCCAAATCAGATTTGGAGGTAGAAGTGAAGTCAGCAGTTTCAAGTGTTAAGGCGTCATTAGACGAATCAACTTCAAATGTGAAGACACTTTTTTCCCAGAATCGGGAAACCAAGCAACAGATTCTGTTAGCAACCGCTATTGTAGAAGCTCAAGCAGATCATGGACGTCTTCGTCTTCTGAGGGTGCTTGTAGATCAAGGTTCGCAAGCGTCATTTGTAACAGAATCAGCAGTGCAAATGCTAGGGCTCCACAAGATGCCCAGTGTGATTAGCATTTCGGGATTAGGATGCGGTAAAAGCGATTTAGCCTCCAAGTACATCGTAACGATGAATATTCAGTCGCGTCATGATCCCAGTTTTAAACTGCAGGTACATGCACATGTATTAAGTGCAATTACAGGTCTTCTTCCTGAAGGAAAGGTAGAGTATGTTGACTGGCCAGGGTTGGCTGATATTACTCTTGCCGATCCTCAATTTCATACACCTAGTAAAATTGATGTTTTACTGGGCGCAGATGTTCACGGTCAAATTATCAGAGAAGGGTTGATCAAAGGTCCCAACGGAACACCGACGGCTCAGTGTACTGCATTGGGATGGATCCTATCAGGCCCCACACGTCACTCACAGATTGACGACGGCGATCAACACTGTTATCATAACACCATCAGCATGCACACTTGCACTGATGAATTGCTCAAGAAATTCTGGCAAATTGAAACCGACTTCTTTGACCGTAAGATCCCGACTGAAGAAGAAAAGCGCTGTGAAGAGTTTTACAGCAAAACAACTCAACGAGACTCGACGGGAAGGTACGTTGTACGGTTACCGTTCCGTGAAGAAGATCCACAGTGCAAATACGGAAACTCCAGAGAAATCTCTCTGAAAATATTTCATTTCCTTGAGAATCGTTTTAAGAAAAATCTCGAAATGAAAGCAAGGTATTCTGAAGTAATACATGAATACTTGGAGCTTGGACATATGGCACGAGTGACTGGCGAGGATCTTAATAAAGCAGATGCGGTGTATCTATCGCATCATGCAGTCATACGTGAAAATAAAACTACAACCAAGGTCAGGGTAGTGTTCGATGGTTCATGTAAGGGAACAAATGGAGTATCTCTTAATGATACTTTAATGATCGGTCCTACTCTGCAACAAGATTTACGTCATATTATAATTCGGTGGCGTATGCGTCCTATATGTCTAAGTGCAGATATAGTCAAGATGTACCGGCAGGTAGGAGTTGTTCATGAAGACGCTAATTTCCAAAGGATTTTATGGAGAGACAATCCGGAAGCGGAAATACAAGAATATAAGTTATTGAGAGTTACATTTGGAACAGCGCCGGCTCCATACTTGGCTGTGAAATCTTTGCAGCAAATTGCAATTGATGAATGAAAGAAATACCCTGAAGTAGCTGAAAAAGTATCAACAGATCCTTATTACAATATCAATTGTTAATTTGCCAAAACAAATAAAATGTTGGAACAGGACTCCGAAATGCCACAGGCAGGCCCAAGTGCTGGTAATAAAAGAAAGAGAGAAGACGTTATAGTAGACCCAGACACGAAGGCGGAAATACCTGACCCTAAGAGACCCCGGATGCTTTTGGATGAAGATAAAAAGGTAAAGTGCCTAAGATCCTTAGTTTCAGCGTATGGGTCCATAGTGTTACGTATTTCCAAATTAAGAATGCCTATCGATTCAAAAAAGACAGAGTCATTGAGGGCCAATGCTAAAGAAAGAGAACTAATGTTGGATGATGTGATCTTGGCTTCCCAGATAACCAGTATTATCTTCACTGCACATAACATAAACAGACAGAAGGTTCGAGGTACTAACACTAACATGCAGACCAAAATGTTGAGTACAGAATATAATGTACACTATAGAGGACAAGATTATGCACTTATGAGAGTAGAAGTACATAAGAAGTGGGTAGATATATTGAAAGGAAATGGTTTGACATACAAAAATTATGCTCCGGATGATGATGAAAATTGGTATGGTACCATTGGTCCTTATATTGATATGTTCGCAGCATTCAAGCTCAGACTAGACGTATTAAGGCTGGGTCACGGAACAATGCCAGTAACTAAGAAAGATGGCACACATACGGCCTTTCAGGTCAGAGGGGAGCAGTTTTCCACCAGAGAGGCGCTCTTCCATAGTCCAGAGCCTTGGCCCGATGACCTCATTTTTGTGTATGGTCAGGACAGAGGGAGTGTACAGGGTCAAATATGCAGCGGCTGTAAAGAGAGCAATGGCCCACATACCTTCTATAGATGACATAATAGAAATATCAAAGACAACGAAAATGTCTTTTGAACCGCCCACCTGTTCCTTCGAGCCGGATGAACCAGCGACCTATGGATCTACAGTCCACAGTTGTGTAAGAACAGTGCTTACCTATGAAGAGTTACACTGTTCTTACACAAATAGAAGCATGTCTGAATTCCAGACCATTATCAATGTTGCCAGACAATCATGGTGACCCGGCTCCGTTGACTCCAGGTCATTTCTTGATTGGTGAACCATTGCTCATCGTACCTGAAAACAACTATGAACAAAGCAACATAAGCTCATTAAGACGCTGGCAAATGACTCAAAAGATAGTGCAGGATTTCTGGCGAAGGTGGTCCAACGAGTATTTAGTACATTGCATGCAGCGGTACAAATGGTCAAAATTAACTCCTGAACCGATGATTGGCGATATAGTTCTAGTCAAGCAAGACAATCTTCCTCGAGCTCGCTGGATGTTAGGCAGAGTGGTAGCTAAACATCCTGGGTCAGACCGAATTACTCGGGTTGTGACGTTGAAGTGTGAACAAGCTCTTATAAAGAGACCTACTTCAAAATTGTGTGTATTACCTGTCACAGATTGATATGATTTGTGGGGATACAATGTATATGTAAGTAATTTATGTAAGTTTGTGCATTAAAAGCAACAAGCAACTTTAGGCTATTTATTATTATATTCAAGTTTAAAGTTTTTTGTCTAAAGTATGAAAGTTTAGTTAAGTTTTGTAGACATTTAAGAAAGTTTTTTTTTTTTTAAGGTTAAGTTGTATACATGCGAAGTGCCCGCAGTACTCATGGTGGGCGGTATAGTTAAGAACGTTCAATAACGTTCTTGGCGGGCGGTATGTTGAATGTAAAAACTATGAATTAATACTATGAATAAAATAACTATGAAATGTGTGGACTCGTGTTTAGTAAGGGCAAACAGAACTAGATGTCGCTACTAAATCTGTCCATTTTCTGAATTGCGCTATCGAAGCGTTCTGGCTTTAAAACAACATCAAGTTCATTGAAAATAAATACAGTGCAACCTTAATATAACGTACCTCAATATAACGACTTCCTCGATTTAACAAATTCTTCGTAATCCCTTTGAATTGTCCATAAGAGTCAATATAAAATATACCTTTACATTGCGAACATTCTTTGCGTACAACCTCTTAATAACGAATTTTCAACTATAAAGAAAAAGTATTCATACCTCTAATTAACGAATTTTGCCAACCCAAAACCTTTATATAAAGTTTCCACCAATAATATAACTCTTAATCTTATAATGTGATTCATGTCTCGACATGTTTCGACACGCTTTTGTTTGTAAAGTAATCATTGTTGTTTTGATGGAAAGTAATGTAAACACCTCTGCTCGTCACTATTGTTAAAGATTTAAGTTAAAATGGCTCAGAAACGTAAAAGGTGTTCCTTATCGGTCGCAGAAAAGCGAAACATCATTAATTATGTTGACCAAAATCCCATGACGAAAAAATTAGACATAGCTAATAAGTTCGGGATTCCCGCAAGTACATTGGCTACAATTTTAAAATTTAAAGATAAGTTTTCAGAAGAAAGTGGTGTGAATGTAAACAGTAAAAGATTAAAATCATGCGAGTTCAAGGACGTAGAGAAATGTGTGTTAAAGTGGTTAAAACAGTGCCGAGACAAAAAAATCCCAATCGGAGGCCCTATTCTTCAGGAAAAGGCTCAGCGGTTTGCAGTAGAATTGGGACATGAAGGGTTCCGTGCTAGCAACGGGTGGCTTCAAAATTTCAAAAAACGAAACGAGGTTGTTTTTCGAAAAATATGCGGTGAAAGTGGTAGTGTTAATGAACAAGTATGTGATGATTGGAAAGACAAACTGGCAGAGCTGACCACCGGATACGATCCCGAAGACATCTTTAACGCCGATGAAACTGGACTATTCTATAAATGTTTACCTGACAAAACCTTATCATTCAAAAGCGATAAATGTAATGGTGGAAAAAACAGTAAACTTCGCTTAACAGTACTGCTGGGAACAAATTTTACTGGGACTTACAAACTAAAGCCACTCATCATCGGAAAATATCAAAAACCGCGATGTTTTAAGAATGTCAATAATCTGCCAACAGATTACACGTCCAACCATAAGGCTTGGATGACCAGTGATGCTTTTTGCAATTGGCTTAAAAGTCTGGATAAAGAGATGAAGAAAAAAAACAAGAAAATTCTAATGTTCATCGATAATTGTACTGCACACGGAGAAATTCCTAACCTGAAAAATATAAAAATAAAGTACTTACCTCCAAATACCACTTCAAAACTACAACCACTGGATCAGGGCATCATCCAAAGCTTCAAAATGCATTATAGGAAGGAAGTTGTCAGACGATTTCTTGCTGATGTTGAACGTCAAACACCAACTACAATTGACGTTTTACAAGCCATGTGGATTATCGCCAAAGCTTGGAATTTAGTCACTGAAAAGACCATTGCAAACTGCTTCAAGAAAAGTGGGTTTAAAGTAACATGCGAAGATGAGGAGGACGATTTACCAATCGCAGAACTTGCTAGGACCTGGCAAAGAGTTCAAGAAGAATTACACCTTCAAGAGACTGACTTCGAAGACTTCGTTACCTTTGATAATGATTTGGCCATCTGTTGAGAACTAACTGATGCTGACATCGTCACATCTGTGTTGTCAGTTACTAATGCAGAAGCGGATGAAGACGAGGAAGAAGAGGGTGAAATTGACGAGCATAACTTCACAATAAAAGATGCTTATAATGCTTTCAATACAATAAAATCTGTGTTTCTCAAAAAGGGAGGTTTGAGTGACGATGTAGTGAAATCCATCACGAAATTAGATTGCGCTTTGGATGTCATAACTCATACCGGTGGTAAACAGACAACTATCAATGACTTTTTTTCTAATCAATGAACAAAATTGAGATTAAGCTACTATATAACCACATTGTTAATTGTTTTTGATTATTAATGTAAGAAAAAAAAATTATTATCTACCTAATTGTTTTTAAATACATAGCAAATACATATAGTAATTTGATAAAAATGTGTTATCATTTATTAGTAGAAGTTGTTCGCTATAACAAGATAAGTACGTAATATTGAGGTGAATAAAACTATTCTTTTACCTCTTTATAACGAATTTTAGACCAATCTAACCTCAACATAACAAACCTCAGTTCAACGAATTACTTGATATTACGAATATTTTCTTGTTCCCCTCCGATTTGTTATACCGAGGTTGCACTGTATTTGCTTACTTCTACCAAGTCTGTTGTTTAATTTACTACCTAATTTGGTTTGAATCTGTACAAATAGGATTTGTAACGAGGTTTCTAATATTTAAAATTTTGATTAGATGCGGTGAGGATTTTTTAAATGATTCTCCAACAGAGATAAAATAGTCATTAAAAGTATATATAGAGAGTCTATAATCGTGTTATTATTTTTGAGTGCAATCTTGTGTACTTTTTTTATTTTCCTCTTATTAGTGACGTATTTTATTGTATTCCAAATTCTTTAAAATTGTAACAACTTTAGAATTTTGCATTTTTTAAATATTATTTAGTTTTTTAGAAGCTTTTATGCATTATTAAAATTTTTTTGATAGGTGTTGTAGTATGATTTTAGTATTTTATTATTTGATTCATTAGTGAGTATTTTTAAAAGTATTTACGGACGGTAGTGGGTGAGACAAAACCGATAGCGGTCACGGAAGGCGTTCACCAAGCCTCAGTACTGAGTCCTTTTCTGTTTTGCTTGGTTTTGGATTCACTCACAGAGGCCGCGCAGACTTCAGCGTTGTGGACGTTTATATATGCTGACGACGTGACCATTTGCACTGAGAGCCGTGCCGAGTTACAAGAGGCGCTTTTGTTGTGGAATCATCAGTTACAGACCGGTGGCCTAAAGCTGAGTATATCAAAAACCCAGTTCATGTCGTTCAATGAATCAGACCCAAGCAACAATAGCCTGATCAACATCGATGGGCAATTGGTCCCCTTCTGGGTAGTATGATGCATAACTCTGGGAACGTGGAATGTAATATTCAGCACTGAATAGCCGCAGCTTGACTAAAATGGCGAGAAGTAACCGGTGTCACCTGCGACAAAAGAATGCCAGTAAAACTTAAAGGTCTTATATATAAGACTGTCATAAGACCAGTCTTAACGTATGGAAGCGAAACTTGGGCCGTAACGCGGAAGAACATACATACCATCCAAGTCGCCGAAATGAAGATGCTGAGGTGGATGTAACCAGGCTCGATAAAATCCGTAACAAGTACGTGCGAGGAAGCCTGAGGGTTAGTGACATCGCTGACAACATGCAGGATAGACGGCTGCGATGGTACGGTCCCGTGAAGAGGAGGCCAGCTGACTACGTAGGGAATTTGGCACTACAACTTTCCATCCCCGGTCGAAGATCTAGAGGTAGACCTAAGACAAGGTGGAGAGATGTAGTGTCAAAAGACATGCGAGAGTGCCAAGTTTCTGATGATAATTAATGCTCAAACTGATCTGGACATTCACTTTGACTGTCCAGCAAAATTACGATCTTGTGTTTTGGGCCCTAGTACGTAGAAAATTTTATAAACAACACGTCGTTGACAACACTGTTACTTTCCGTTTTCATTCTGTATTGTGTTGGACCTGTCATACTCGCGCTTGCTACTTTTATATTTTACCTTTTACTTTTAATGCGGCATTATATCTGCAACCCTGTTTTCTGTATACATATGTATAAATATATATTGTTCTCATAGTTTGTACAATTTTTTTGTGAAACAGCTATATCCCGCTTGTCAACTTAGTTTTAGTTCATGTTGTGTTCACTTGTAATTTGGTTGTGCATGTAGCTATAAGATATAGACATAAAAACTCTAGCATTATATCATGTAACAACTGTTGGTGGACCTAATAAATAAATAAATAATAATAAATGACGACGTTGAAGATAGAGCGAAGTGGAGAAGAACAACCAGGAAAGCTGACTCCACCACCATGTGGGATACATAACTGGGAAGAGAGAGTGAGTATTTTTAAAATTCTTTTATGTTTGAATGATATTTTTAGGCCATTTGTTAGCCAGGTATTTTACGTATTAGTTTTTATTCTCAATGTTTTAACATGAATGTAGGTATTTAATAAGTTTCTTATACAATTATCAAATGAATTATAATTTACATTTATATTTTGTTCTTATTTAGTAATGCTATGCCAATCAATCTGGCTCAATGCATTTTTAAGAAGATTAACCCTTAATTTGACATTGTTCGCTGTGCCGGACACTAACTTTGAAAAATTCCTGCGTCCTACGGAAATATTTATTTAATAATATTTTCTACCAAAACCTTCTAATAACATGTGGTATTTGGTAGAAAAATATTCTAGGGTGGTGGCAACACTGAATCTGTCATTCGTCAACAAAATGTCAGCGAAACGCAAGCCATCTGTTTTGATGAAGGTAAATAACTTAATTTTTAATAGTTTTTTGACACAAGTAATGATTGTTTTGGTGGTTTTTGGTTTTAAATAATGTCAGTCAAATAATAGAATAATATTTATTTTTAGTTATGGCCCGATTCGTTTATTTTTTGTATGTTAAGTGCAATGTCCGCCCCACCGGACCTTGACAACAACATAGAGAATTCGGGATGTGATGTTATGTCCGCCTCACCGGACCTTGCCAACAACATAGAGAATTAGTGATGTGATTTTATATCCGTCCAGGCGGACATTGCCAAAGCACGTATATACTAACTATTATTATTGGGTAGCTTTTGCACTAACGCCAAAGAGTAACCTGAGCAGAAAGACTAGAAATATAAATTGTACACAAGAGAACGCTGGTCATCCGACATTATTTTCACCCGAAGAGGAGAATATTTTCCTAAAATATATTTTATTGGTGAATAGGGATTTCCTTTTGATACGAAAGATCTTCGTGTTTTCGCACAGAAATACCTGAACAAAATTGGTAAAAAAATATATGGACTTCAAGATAATATGCCCGGGGTTGATTGGGCCCGAACTTTTCTTAAAAGACATTGCACACTACTCTCAAACTGCAAATCTGCTAACATTTCTAGTGACCGAGCCAAATTTACGTGCGAGGACATTGACGCTTTTTTTGAAAATTACGCCCAAACAGTGGAAGGGGTTGCTGCAGACTGCATAATTAATTATGACGAAACTAATTTAACCGACGATATAGCTTATAATAACTCATCTATTTTGTTTGACCGACATAAAGCGGACATCATTTTACTAAAAATGGCAAATAAGAGAGCAACTTCTTCGAATGCTAGCTCTGGAGAAAAAAATGCTGCTAATTTAGTTAAAACAGTTATGCTAGCAAAAGTTAGTTCTGGAGCAGGACTTAAAAAAAGTTTTAAAAGTATTGTGACGCATACAAAAAAACATATTCGTAAAATGAAACCGAAATGCAAGAAAATGGCAATCGAATTGGCTTTTGCTGCTGCCAAAGAATTATCTAAGTATTTGGCAGTACAACTACCGCGCGTTATACCTGTGCCCAAATCAGGAGGCGTTCTTCCTTTAATACCAATTTTCGCTGGATTATCTGCTGCTGGAAGCCTCGCTGGTGGTATTTCGGGAATCATGAAAACTTACAATGAATACAAGGCTGCGAAAAAACGTCTTTTTAGAGTTAAAGAACCATCATGATAAAATGGAAGGACTAACCATAGGCAAAGGTTTATGTCTAAAACCCTACAAAGAAGGTTTTGGAATATATATATCTAAAACAAAAAAATAACCCCTAGGTTACCTAAGCGAGCTCTCACTAATATAGATTTAATGAAATATTCTAAAAATATTCTATATTTTAGAGGTATTTTTATGGGAGATGAATTACCTCAAATTACATTTCCTTTTGAATGTGGTATCATTAATTTGGACAGCTCACAAAACTCCGGCACACATTGGGTAGCCTACGTTAAAACTAGTGATTATGTTGAATATTTTGATAGTTATGGAAATTGAGGCCACCAAAAGAATTTATTGAGTATTTGAAAAAATGTAAAGTTGTTTATAATTGTGTCGATATATATCAAACTTGCCTAAGTCCAGTACCGTTCATTTCAACTTTTATTTGTTCATTCAATTCAACTAAATATGGCGGATTTTTGTGCTAAAATCAATTTAACCTAGGTCCACAGCTACACGAAGAAATTAAGGGTCAAAGTCGAAACATTTTTTCAATCTAGCCTAAGTCGCTTATAGATTCCAAATCATACATGCCTAAGTCCATTAGAACCAATCACATGCCGTCTCTAGACTGGCCACCATTCCTGTTTGATTGTCATGTGAGTCACTGCATTGTCCTCGTGTTTTAATCAAATAATGGAAAATCTAATAAATACTGAGCCGCCAGAGTTATCAAGGAAGAAGCAGAAAAGCCAAAGTAATAAGAAGCAAAAGATTAAAGAAAACCGGTAAGTTTTAAGCACGAAATCGTCTCTAGAAGTAGTACGTTAAGTAGCCATAGTAGCGATGACGTCACGGTGTTGAACAGGGCCGGACTGTTTTGGTTGTGTGGATTCATAGATTGCTATTCGTTTATACGACTTTTTTAAATTAGTGACACAAATACCAATGTACTAATTTATTTTTGAGGTATGTTATTAGGTTTATTATGAATGTAACTGTCTAATAATTACCTACATCGTTTTTTACTTTTAAACCCCGGTAAAATACTTACCTTACTTACTTACCAACGTAATAAATAGGAACTTCATCGTCTACAACCATATTTTGTATGTTTTTCTTTACTAATGTACTAAATTGTACATTTTTTTTACAGGTACTCGGCAAAATCTTTACCTAAAAAGCCCACATGTAAACACCCGACAAAAGGCAAATACAAATGTAACACTTTAACTTCTAATAGCATTTTCGATTTCCATAAAAAATTCTATAGCAGCAACAAAAAAACTAACCAAGATAATTTTTTGATTAAATATACAGGGTGTCTGGCGGCAGATTTATGTTTTTAAACACGATTATTTTATAAAGTAATAAAGGGTGCGGGGGGAGGGTGGCATCATAAGAATCACAGATCGTGCGGATTTATCAGTCGCGATGCCGCAGTGGTCGGGTGACCATCGCGCGTTCGCCATCGAGGCATTTTTCAAGAGTAACGATTCTTACGTGATTGCTCGTCGACAATTTTGTTCACGCTTCGGTATTCGGCGGATAAGTGACGGACCGAGTGTGAATTTAATTCGTTCCTGGGTGCAGAGGTTCCGCGCAACTGCTTCGGCTTTGAACACCCCACGGCCAGGTCCTAGTCGATCTTCAAGGACCCCCGATAACATTGAACTGGTCGAACGGAGTTTACATGAAAATCCACGACTTTCAATACGGAAAAGGGCGGCTTCATTGGGACTTCCAAGAGCCATCATTCAAGAAATTTTGAAAAAGGATCTGAAGTTCCACCCTTTTAAAATTCGAATTATTCAAGAACTCAAAGTGACTTTCAATGTCGCAAAATTTTTTGTGAAACGATGTTGAAGCGTTTTCGCACGGTAAATTCCATTTTTTGGAGCGACGAGGCTCATTTCTATTTAAACGGGCATATTAACAAGCAAAATTGCCATTACTGTTCTCCGAGAACCCGTAACCCTCGAATGAAACACCAAAAACCATTGCACTGCCCCAGGGTAACTGTTTGGTGCTCTTTATCCACGAACGGGATAATTGGACCTTTTTTTTTTTGAAAATGCCCGGGGCCAGTTGACAAATGTCAATAGTGAGAATTATCGACGCATGATTACGGATTTCTTTTTGCCGAACCTGCGAGCTCATCCATCGTTCTCATCACATACGTGGTTACAACAGGATGGTGCGACCGCACACACGGCAAGAGCTTCGATGAATTTGCTTCGAGAAGCTTTCCCTCATAAACTGATTAGTCGCTTTGGAGACATCCCGTGGCCACCGAGATCGCCCGACTTGACCCCAATGGATTTTTTTTATGGGGCTACCTCAAAGAGAGAGTATACACTAACAATCCGCGAACAGTTGCGGATTTAAAAGAAAACATTCGTCAAGAAATCGGCGCAATTGAACCGAGCTTACTGCAGCGTGTGGCGCGGAACACGAGGCTCCGTTTTGAACATTGCGTGCAACTCGATGGAAGACATCTGGATGATGTAATCTTTAAAAAATGAATCCGCACTTTTACACTATCTACCTTTACTTTTAATTAAACGATATGTCAAATAGTTATTTAATTATGAATTTTTGAAAATATAAATCTGCCGCCAGTCACCCTGTATAAGTACAAAGCCAGTGCTCCGAAAACGACCCAGAAAAAATGCTAGAAACCCAAAATGTTTTTCTAACCATTTCTTTGTTCCTGACCACAAGAGTAAAGAACTTATTCCCGTCTGCATGCAAGCCTTTTGTGATATTCTATGTATAAAACAGGGGAGAATAAAGGCGTCACTAAAAGATTTGCTGAAACTGGAACCAGTGCATCTGAGAGAAGAGGAGGAGACCGCAAGAAATTTGCATTCAGATCAAAATTATAGTCAGTTCAGAAATTTATCAAGAAATTCAAACCTTTGGATTCTCATTACTGCAGGGGCAGAATTAAACAGAGAATTTACCTCGACCCGAGTCTCAACATTTCTAAAATGTACAAAATGTACGACGACCAAGCCATGCCCGGATTTTCAGTAAAAAAATTTTATTTTAGAAAGGTTTTCAATACCACTTTCAACATCGGGTTTGGAACGCCCAGACAAGATGTTTGCTCCGATTGCCTGCAGTTTTTGGAAAAACTGAAAAGGATGCCAAGCAGCGCAGAAAAAGAAACCGTACGTGCGCAATATCTAATTCACAAAGCACGAGCAAAATGCTTTTTCCAACTATTAAAAGATGAAGATCCAGAAATACTAATTTTATCATTCGATTGCCAAAAAAACTTACCAATGCCCAGGGTGCCCGATCAATCTACTTATTATTCGAGGCAGTTATATATATACAATTTTACAATCGTTGAGGGCAACTCCAAACTCTAGTTTGACACGTGAAAATGTCAGCTCATATGTTTGGACTGAAGATATGGCATTAAAAGGTTCCAACGAAATATCATCTTGCGTTTACCACTGCCTGAATCGATTGAATATGGAAGAGAAAAAAATCGTCAGACTTATGGCCGATGGCTGTGGTGGCCAGAATAAGAACTCGACATCAATTGGGATGGTTTGTAAATGGCTACACGACACGCAGTATGATATTTCTAAAGTTCAGATAATTTTTCCAGTAACCGGCCACAGCTTTATACCTCCTGACAGAGTTTTTGCGCTAACCGAAAAAAAAATTATACGAATAGAAAACATTTTAAATCCAGATGACTATTTTAGTTTAATGTCATCTAACGCGACTATCTTTCGTCTAGTTGATGAAGTGCCAGTATTCGACTGGAATGAGGCTTGCAAAGGAGTATTAAAAAATACCCAGAGCCTGCACTTTCAAATAAGCAAGTGTAAAAAATTATAATTGAAAAACAGTCCAGAAAAATTTTTGTACGTGGTGAATTGTCTTACCGAAATGAAATTGGACAACTCTTGCCAATTACAAAAAGACGGAAAAAGATTTCACAAATATTACCCGAAAGACTACAGGGCACAGTTGCCATCAAACAAGAAAAGCGTGATGACGTAAGTAAATTATTAACTAAGCACTTTGGTGAACAGTGGAGAGATATTTCAGAATTGCAATATTTCAAAAATGTCCTGTCTGCACCTAATCAGGATACCGAAAATTCGGATAACGGAGAATCTCTAGCAGACCAGCCGGAAGAGATATTTGACTTTGTTTGACGTTTTTTTCTTTGTTGACCTTAATTTTCTAAATAAACTGACCAAATAATATAATTCTAATGTCTTTTCATTGTATGTCCTGAGTTCGTCCCCTGATCAATTAAATTACATCATTCGTGCCTAAGTCCTAGTATCCTATTTCATACTCGCCTATGTCCAACGCCCTATTTATCAAAACCGACTAAATCCATTACTGTTAAATCATATCCGCCTAAGTCCATACTTATTTCATCAATTTTTAATGTTTTTCTTAGAGAATTTCTTTTGCTGTGTATTTATTTGGCATTGCCAACTAAATATTAATATCACTGAACATTATTTCTAGAGTTTTTATAGGTAAAATTTAAAATAGTCAAAAAATGTTAATTCCCAAAAAATTGTTAGACGTGACTTAGGTGATTTTGGTATTTATCGACACAATTATGATAATTATCAAAAAAATAATTCATATAATTGTGGTCACCTGTGTCTTAAGTTTTTAAATAATTTCTGGCGAAAACTTAGCATAAATACCAAATAAATAGCATATTTTATGTAACTTTTTTCAGTCTTTGTAAAATCATAGTTCAGTTCAGGACAATGTCATTCACTTTAACATTTTCCGGAAACCAGTCCGTGTTAGAGACAACGTTTCATCCTCCTTTGATTTTAGAAGACCGTTATGAATGTGGTTTATTATATTTTTCTGTTTACAATGCTATACCGAACATAGTTATGTTCGGTATAGCATTGTAAGTTAGCAATAACAATGTATTTACTTATGGTGAGAATGATAATCAAATCAACATACCAAATGGTTCGTACGATTTACAAGACATTTATGAATACATAAATAATATTATTAACTGTGAACTAAAGATTGAATCGAACTGCAATACTTCAACAATCTCTATATATTGCACAGAGAGCATAAATTTCCAAGCATCGAACAGTATCGGCAGTATCTTAGGATTTCGAAAAGAAATACTAGAACCAAATAAATGGCATGTATCAGTAAACCCAATCAACATTCTTCCAGTGTCAGTGATAAGGATCGAATGTGATTTAGTGCAAGGATCATACACTGACGGTGTATCATCTCATGTTATTTATGAATTTATACTAAACGTGTCTTCATGCTATCGATTTATTGAGAAACCAATAAATATTATATATTTTCCAATTAAAAATAAGAGCATTACATCAGTTACAGTAAAAGTTATTGATCAAAACGGAAACAACATTAATTTTGGTGGAGAAAATATTCAAATGTGTCTTCATTTACGAAAACCAACATGATTGTGTTTAATAGTCAAAACACTAATAATATAACATCAAAAACTAAATTAAAAAGAGTAATTCGAACAGAAACGTTCAAGAAAAAAAGACTTATCAAGAAATTAAAGATTACGAAAGAAAATAAAGATTTCTTACGGGCTCTTGGGTTCAAAACATGAGTATCTTAAATATTGATGATTCACCTAATTTTGACAACTCAACAATTTTGAGAGTTATGAAATTCATACCTACAACCCGTACAGTAACAGCTTCAACGAAAATGATGAAATCCGCATTTCCATTCATCAGCAGGACATATACGTATTACCGTCTTCAAGTTTTATTTACATTGAAGGACGCGCCATCGTTTCTACAAAGGATGCCGCAGGCAAAGTCACAAAAAAGAATTTGAAATTCACAAATAATCCTGTATCATTCCTCTTTCAAGACATTTGTTATGAGATTAATGGTGTTGAGATAGATCGTATAAGAAATGTTGTAATTACTTCTACAATGAAATCATACGTCTCTATGAACGATGGAGACAGTAAAGTTGGTGGTGTATGGGGCTGGGATATGAATGGGTTTAAAGTTAAAGATGACTCCTTTAGTGTTCTGATACCACTTAGTAAGTTGATTGGGTTCGCGGAAGATTATAATAAAATAATTTTAAACTGCAAGCATGAAATTATTATGAGTAGAAGTAAAACTAACAGAAATAGTGTTATCTCTGATCAAAATGATAATATTCAAATTGATATTCTAAGGGTTCAATGGAAAGTGCCACACATCAAAGTATCTGATCGTACAAGGCTTTCTTTATTAAAACATTTAGAGAAAGATAAACCTATACAAATGGCTTTTAGGAATTGGGACTTGTACGAGTATCCTTTATTACCTAAACCTACAAAGCATTCATGGTCTGTAAAAACAGCAACTCAATTAGAAAAACCTAGGTATGTTATTTTTGGCTTACAAACTGACAAAAAAAAATAATATAGCCAAAAATAGTTCTTTATTTGACCATTGCCGCCTAACAAACGTGACATAGTTTTTAAATTCCCAATATTATCCTTATGATTCGCTTAATATAAACTTTGAAGAAAATAAATATAGTATATTATATGAACTGTATGCCGAATTCCGTCAGTCGTACTACAATCTCCCAATGGACCCGTTGTTAGACATCAGAGAATTTAAAGAAAAAGCTCCTCTTTTCATAATAGATTGTTCAAGGCAAAATGAAAATCTGAAATCTGGACCCGTAGATGTCCGTTTGGAAATAGAAAGTTCCCAAGATATTCCTGATAATACAGCTGCCTATCGTCTTATCATCAACGATCGACTTGTTGAATATAAGCCTTTGAGCAATAATGTGCGTAAAATATCATGAGTGTATTTGTCGACGTGCAAGGATTCAAAACGGATTATAATGATTTCATCATAAAAGAAATAGCGGTAAAATCTAGTCAACAGATAAATACTCTCTTATTTATGCCGCCATTTCCCTACGGAGAATTAACAAATACAGAAAAAACAAGTTTGTTGGATAGAACGAAACAGGAAGATATTTTGGAATCAAGGATCTATACCATATTCTTATCATAAAAATTATATTAGAGGACTCATAAATAACAAAAATATTATATACGTTAAAGGTTTAGAAAAAGTGATGTAGTTAAAAAAAAATTTTAGAAGATAACATAGATTATAATTTATGTATTTTTAATCTAGAGGATAAAGGTTGTCCTAGTTTGCTAGCTTTATATGAAGACTACAAGTATTGCTTAGATGTGTATCGATGTGAGTATCACACTTCACATTGTGCTTTAAAAAATGTTTCTTGTATGCAAAAATGGTGCTTAGAAAATAAATGTGTTTAAAAAATATATATTTTGTTTTGAATTGTACCCACAATACCATGCAATTATACAACAACAGAACAATATTCCAATCAGTTCATTTAGTGTAAGTGAACTGAATCAGTCAGTTCTGGTTCAGTCAACGGACTGGTAAATCAATTAGGTATATTTTAGCGCAGTAGTTTTAAGCCGATTGAAAAGCAGAACCAGTTAAGATCATCCAGATTAAATACAAGCGGTTTATGAAACAATAGCATAATGTTCCAACAGATCATTTTGTGTAAGTGAACTGACTAATAACTGACTGGTAATTCAATTATATTTTACCGCAGTAGTTTTAAACCGTTTGAAAAACAGAACCAGTTAAGATCATCCAGATTAAATACAAGCGGTCTAAGAAACCATAGCCTAAGTAGTTTTCGATTAGCGTGATTCGTTGAAGATTAGCGATGTCATGTAGAAGAATTGGAACGATCTGTCTAAACCAAGTAAGGCTGTGGTTAGCCGATTTTTATGACAGAATCAGTCCACAGTTTACCATAGGAGGATTGGGGGTCCTGCATCACATCGCTCGAGCGAAGAGAGATGTGATGCAGGCCCCCCAATACTCCCCTACTTACATCTCCGCAAATAATAATCAATCGTCCTTCATCATCACGCAGTTCCCACACTAGACCAACAACGCAAGAAATATCACATCAGACATTACCGGTCGATCAACAATCTAGTCAATACTATTATCAACAGCAAACAACAAATCGCCCTTCATCATCACAAAGCTTCCATCTAGAAATATTGCATGAGAGTCAATATGTACCCAGCAAGGTTCATGTAATATCTCAAGAAATAGTTCAACCGGGTTCAACTAATATCTTGCTCGAAGCATTTGAAAACGCGTGCACGGAACAAGAATGAAGAAAAGATATACCTACTGTGGAATTTTACTTACTTGCTAATTTTATAGTAATAAATAAGTACCTTGTTATTTTTATAATAAAGAGTAATGAAATTAAAATAGTTTTATTTACCTTTACGAAATCCTTTAAAACTACATATTGAGAGTTGAACATACTTCTTGAATAATTTTAGATATAACTTGACTTGATATTTTAAAAGTATGGTGCAAGCTCTTGTAACAGTCGCCAGTAGCTAAATATCTTAATGTCACAGCCAGTCGTATTTTCACAGGAATCGCATCCCTCCAATTTGTATCTTGTTTGGCAACGATTGGAGATATTTTTTGTAGGAGGTATTCAAAATCGCTAAATGACATCCGAAAAATAATATCAAACTCTCCTGATGGCTCTGCGAGCAGTTCTGCTAGTTGTTTATCCATGCTACTCCTGCAACAAATAAAAAAATAGATTCGCGGATGTAAACAAAGTTTTAAAATGTAAGCCTGTATAGGGTAATTTTTCATTCACTGACAGCCTGCTAAGGTATGTATTACTCATGATAATAATCAACTTTGTGTATGAGACTCATATCGAAAGTTTATTTGTAGTATTATATTCATCATACATTTTCAACAAAATTAGTACTTACCTATTTCATATTATTTTATATATATTTTTCATGTTATTAATAAATTTATTTTACCTTGTTCTGTTTCGATGTATTGATAGATAACATCCACCACCTTCTTTTTTGCCATTTCATTTTTATCATCCTTTTCTTGTACACATTTACAAAGTTATTATAAGCTGTGAATAAATATACAGCTGCAGCTGTTAGCGACTCAACATCCATTTTAAATACGTCCGCACATTGGCCTGAACCAAACCATACTGAACGACCTGGAACGACCTTTCAATGTGTGGATTATTCAAAATCGCGTTGGCAAGCGCACCGCCAGCGCATTGGCGAATGCGCTGGCCTATGTGTAGAGGCGGCCTTAGGCAAATACAGTCCAGTTTATTCATATACAACACAACAAGGGGCTCAAAGTTCTTTAACCTCGACTTCAACTTTAAATACTGATTCGTTGGCCACTACGCCGTCTTAAAATAATATAAACAATGAGAAATAGTTAAATAAAGACAAACATTTAATATTGTTTTTTTTTACTCACCTTTACCCAATCTTTTAAAACATCACTGATAGCATCATAAACCTCCGGGACTATCCTAGATATAGATTGCTTTGAAACTCTAAATAGGTACTGTCAGCTAGTATATGAGTCCCCGGTGGCTAGAAATCTTAAGGCCAGCCTCTCGGCCACTCGGTAATAGCTTAGCAAAACTGGGTGTCATTTTTGTCACTTTTGGCTCAATTAATTTTTTCATGTGATTAAAATCTTCTGTTGACATTCTTGAGAAGTTTTTGATCGTGTCTTCAACCGCTTCATACTGCATATCTATCATAAGTTTCACTCCATACTGCATCCTATTTCAGTACAGTTATTACATACATACGGTACATTATTAGTGTACTCTTGAGCCATGCCAACTTTTTACGACGAATTTTAAACTTACTTACATATAATGTCTACTCAAGTGTGCAGAGTGTGTTTAACTATCAAATTCAGAATGTATGGCATGGATTCCAATAGACTGCAAGAAATGTTTGAAAAAGTTACAAATACCAAGGTAAGCCTGCATGACAATAAATTAGTAAGAACTGCGCATTGAATTCCTACAACACAATGGTCGTATCACCAATCCATCATCATTTACACATTTACATATTACTGTTACGCCGAGGCTGTTGCAGAATAAGTAATAGTCGGCTGTTCTCGAAGTCATACCTACTGTGTTACAGAATAAGTAATACTTAGTATGGAATATACCTACATACCACGTTTTTACCTACAGTTGCACGGATTAAGAAATAGTAGACAGTCGAAATACCTATACTTTTTTAGATACTAGTGGAAGGTTTTGGAAATAATGCTCGGTATGAATAGTGCGTAGAGACGTCCGCAGAGTCGTTCTTGATTTGGCGATACGTGCGTACATTTCGGTGGCTTTTAGGGCCTTATCATACTAGCGGCTTGCGAGCGTCCACTCAGCGGAGCGGGGGCGCAACGAACCCGCCGCGCATGCGCAGC
The DNA here is from genome assembly GCA_918857605.2 of Philereme vetulata. NCBI lineage: Eukaryota > Metazoa > Arthropoda > Insecta > Lepidoptera > Geometridae > Philereme > Philereme vetulata. The sequence goes on from OU975446.1 coordinate 4,509,856, forward strand.
GGACACGTCGCGGACGCGCAACGAATTCGCTGCGAAAAGAAGCGTCGACGCCATTTTGTACACTCTCGCACAAACGCCATCCCCTCCTCGCCTCGCTCGCCTCACCTCAGTCCGTAACAAGAGACGAATGTGAGTGGACGTATCATCATGGCATCGTCGGGATCGGGAGACGATATTGATACAGAGTTATTTATAAGCGAAATTCAAAGTCGTTACGTTATATGGGATCAAAATAGAAGAGAATTTCGTGACCGTAATTTGAAAAAAAAGGCATGGGAAGAGATTTGTAATATATTTATTCCAAGCTTTGCGGAAAAAACTAGCAAAGAGAAAAATGAAGCAGGTAAGAGAAACAATAATATTTATATGTACTTATGCTGCCTTGGTAATTCCCCTTCATTTGATATAAAATAGTCGGCAAATTTATCCCTTATCGCAATACCTGAGAGTCCACAATGATTATCATTTACGTTTGGGTTGTCATAAAGTCCAAATATGCGTGGTACTTTCTTACGACGTCTTATTACCTTTACTTTAGATCGAACAAAATTATGCAGTATGCAACAAGTTTTTACTATTTCTTCGGCAAAGTCTATTCTGTCAAATATAGTTGAATCTGAATTTTTTCCATAGGATCCAACATCAACAAATATAAATTTGTAGTTGGAGTCACACACGGCTAGCAAATTCATCGAGAAATACTTTTTGTAATCAAAATATAGCGAGCCGCTATGGCACGGCTTTATAATCCTAATGTGTTTGCCGTCCACTGCACCTATGCAGTTAGGAAAATCAGCATTTTCTAAAAAGCCTTTACTAATGTTTTCCCAATCTTTTGTTTGTTTGGGTGGCATACAAATATAAAATAAGTTTTTAATAATAGCTTGACATGTTTCCCGAACAATTTTTTGTATTGTTGAAAATCCTCTTCTGAATGAAAAATGCAGGTCTATTAAAGAGCACCCAGTTGCCAGATACCTGAAATATTAATAAAAATATTATGTTTATTGTTACAGTTGTGAAATTGCAAAAAAGGTGGAAGGGAATCCGCGACGCCTACGTCAAGGATAGGAACAAAAAAAGCAAGAGTGGCTCCGGTGCATCTACTTCTAAAGAATATTTGTATTCACCTTTGCTATCATTTTTGAATACTAGTACTCAAATTCGTCCTTTGAAAACTCCGCCACCAACAATATCAGATGATGAGAATACAATAAACATAGACGATGATAATACAACTCTGTGCCTCCTGTGAAAGGTGATTTAACTCGAGTTGTACCTTTTTTGTGATTTTTACATAGAAATTGTCGGAAAAAAATTACGATTTTTTTGGTACAACTCAAGTCCTTCTATCTGCTATAGTTTCGGAGATAATTTGGTGCCAAGTGATATAACTGACAGAATTTCGGAAAAAATATCGTGAATTTAGATATAAGTCAAGTCGTAACCCCTTTAGGTCATTGCTTCACACATTTTTTTTTGTGCCTCGTGGTATAAGAGCGATTATATTAATTTACACACTTTATTTTTCAGTATATTTATCGTGAATATTGATATATTTAGAGTTATATCACTTTGCACCAATTTTTCTCCATACTGATTAGGGTATAACTCAACATGTACCTACTAATCCGAATCTAAAGTTGTGCCTGATTTGTGATAAGTGATGCATCTCGACTTACATCATTCGACACAAAGAATTTTTTATGTGTAAACGAATATAAATTGAGTTGTATCTAAAACTCAAACCAGATTTGTTTTTTTTTATTAATTACTAGATGTGCTATGTGATACAAGTACGAACATGACGAGAGTGGCGGGGGTGCGCGAGGCGAAGTGAGGGCGTGACGCGGGGTAGGAGATGCGCGGGCGTTAGTGTCGCTGCGGCCTTTATGAAGCTTGGTCACGTCCGAACTCGCCATGGATCGACGCGTAAGTTGTTAGATGTATCATTTTACACGAAATTGCATAGTTTTGGATTTTTGTTTCATTATTGAATTAAATCACTTGACACAAAATAGATAGGTAGGTACCTATTGTAATGTAAACATAGTCAAGCTACTAATCTTTACTTTTGCTATTTTGTTCCTATTAATTTGATTCACGATTGACTACTTACTCAAAGTGATTTTCCGCTTTTTTGGTTAACCTACTTTTGATGTTTTTTTACTATCTATCAGTACTAACTATCAGTAGTTTAGAGATACATAATTATTTTTTCCGTACTCTGATTCTAAAGAGTTTTCTAACAATTATTGCTCAATTAAAACCGGTAAGTACGTACCTTCTTACAGTACAGACGTTTATTTTTGTTTCAGTTGACGTTTCCGAAATCCCGAATAGCTAAAATAATGGATTTAGCCACTAATGACGCAGCAAACATGAGTTCTCAATACCCAATCGAAGCTGAAATTAAACGTACATTTGCGGTACTGATGAATCTTCCTCATCCACTAATGACGAAAGAACTCCGGTTAAAAAGAGAAGAAAGAAAACGGCTACATCAGAAAATAATATTACGGTTCCTGAAACACCATCTCCAAATAATGCGAGCATATCAGAGAATGCTCCCGCTGATTCCTTCTGGAAAAATAGCGGTATGAATAGTGGCGGAAAAAAGAAAAAAACAAGAAAAAGTGAGAAAGAAAGAAGACATGATAGAGTAAAGAGAAAACTTTTTCGTAACACTGGCTTGGAATACACAACAAAGTCAGGAAAAACTAAGAAAAGTCGTGAATTACGTGATCTAGACAACTGTCGTAAGAAGTGCAAAGATAGGCTACCATTGCATGTAAGGAAAAATCTTTTCGATACATATTGGAGTCTGGGAAGTTATGAAAGTAGGATCGATTATATGGCGAAATGCATTGAAGTTTGCCGAAAAAAAACGTCAAGGTCTTCTCCAAAGAAAAAACGCAACGTCAGCTTTAGATACTTCGTTCAAAGTTCTGATCTAACAAAACATCAAATTTGTAAAGGATGTCTTTTGAAGACTTTCGACGAAAGTCATAAATTTCTACAAACGATTTGCGAAAAACTACGGGAAAATGGCGGTCACCTTCCACCACGTAAACGTCGAGTCGGTAAGTCGATTCCTGATTTCAAACTAAAGGAAATAAAAGCTCATATTGCCTGTTTCCCTTGCACAGAAAGCCACTACGGCCGTAACAAAACGACTAAGAAATTCTTGAATTCTGAACTCAACTTACAAGTTCTTTATAATTCGTACAAATTGAAGACAGAAACTCCAGTCAGCAAAACCATTTTCAAAAAGGTATTTGATACCATGAATTTGTCTTTCAAAAAACCATCAGTAGACACTTGTTCTAAATGTGACTCCATAAATATGAAACTTAAGTACGCAACCGAGGCACAGGCTGCTGATTTGACGAAGGCACTCGAAGAGCACCAAGAAGCATTTAAGGCTGCTTACGAAGAAAAGAAAAAAGATAAACACCTGGCTCAGACATGCGATGATGTAATGGTAATAACATTTGATTTGCAACAATGTTTGCCCACCCCACACTTGCAAACGAATGTAGCATTTTACAAGAGACAGCTATGGACGTACAATCTAACCATACATGATCTAAAAACAAACAAAGCGTTTTGCTACATGTGGCCGGAGTGTGAAGGGAATAGAGGAGCGAACGACATAGCTTCATGTCTATACGATTTTATCATAAATCAACTGCCGCATTTAAACCCAAACGCCAAGAAGCTGATCATGTACTCAGATAGTTGCCCGGGTCAAAACAAGAATTCGATTGTTACAACAATGTTGATGCTAGTGACTAAACTATCCCCTCAATTACAATCTATTGAACATAAATTTCTCGTACCCGGTCATACTCACATGGAGGCTGACACCGACCATGCGTTGATTGAGCGTAAGAAGAAGCACACGAGTATGGATATTCACTTGCCAAGAGATTGGTACCAGCTAGTGCGTACAGCTTCAAACAAAACAGCGAAGTTTACTGTTATCGAGAAAAGGGAGTCCACCAACATAACATAACATAACATAACTGTTATCGAGATGACTCGTGATATGTTCTACGATTTCAACATTTTTTCAAAACAATGTTATACTCTCAGGAAAACCAATACAGACAATGAAAAATTTCTGTGGTGCGACGTTCGATCTGTTTTGTATACCAAAGAAAACATGTCCCGTTTTTCTTACAAAAAATAATTCAAGAATGTTGAGTACATGAACATGGATTGTTCTAAGCGGGGTAAAGCTTACGATATGATTACAATAAATACAGTACCGAAAGCCTACCATTCCAAGATTACTATTTCAACCGAAAAGAATAAGGATCTATTGGATTTGATGTGCTTTATTCATGAGAGCTCTCATGAGTTTTACAGAAGTCTGAGCTGCAAGAATGATGTCAAAGACACTGCTCCGGATAATGATGATGATTCTGATGATGAGTAATTTTATGATATGATACTTATGTTCATCTAACTCCCAAGACCTATTAAAGGTTTTATTTTGATTTAAGTAGGTACCTACGTACTTCTTTGTTCTCTTCATTCTTTTACCTCACTCATAGAGTCGAATTACTGCCTATAGGATAGGTTAACAGCTGTTAACTGTACTGTGTAAGATTTAAAGTGTTAGCAATTTTGATGTTTATTATTTTTCTAGATTTTTTTAAGGATTCACACAATGGCTGTGCTGTTATGTTTTGTACTGAGTAGGTTCACTTTGATTATTGTGATAGCTGCGTAAGATTGATCTGTGCCATTTCTAAGTATTTAAGTTTAAGACTAATTGCATTTAAAAAGATCTCTATTTACTTCTTATAATTTTGATAAAACTGTGCCTTATTTGTAAGTAATTTCATAATTTTGAAGACTTTAATAAACGTTAAGTATTTTTCTAAAACTTGTATTCATTTCCACCATACATAGGTATTTTAATGCAGGATATAACTGGACTTGTATCATTTAACACATTTTTATAAAGACTAGAATTTTAGCAAACTGATACAATTCAGGTAAAATATGAAAATAGAGGACTGATAAGTAAAAAATTCGAATCTTTGGAGTATTATTTTTATTATTTGTTTGAGCTACATTGTGTTTTGAACATATTCTTATTAGTTATTGGATTTTTTCACTTCTTGTATATCACTTTACATAAAGACAACATAAATGTGCAACATAATTTAACTGTACTTGTATCATTTATCACGTAATTTTATCACATATTAGAAATTAAAAAGGGTACAACTGCGAGTTTTTCATGAATTACTTCAAAAGTATAATATTTACCACAAAAATATAAAAACACAATGAAAGTGGATGTATTGATCTACAAAAGAAGGTACTTAAATGTAACCTAACCCACTTCGTTCATGAACTAGAACTTTTTAAATATTGTTTGGGCTGTCCTGTAAAGTAGTGATTTTTCAATTGTATCACCGGTCACAGGAGGCACAGAACTAATCTTACAAAAAGGAAGAAAAAATCTAATGAAGCTGAGGATAAAATGATTACAAAATTAATGCAAAGGATGGACGACAGGATGAATAGAGACAGAAGAAGTGGTGAATGTGAACCCGAATATAACTTTGCATTGTCTCTAGTAGAAGATTTAAAATCAATTCACCCTGACTATAAAATGGATGCGAAAATGGAGATTATGGGAGTTTTAAAAAAGTATAAGCACATGTCTAACAGCTATCTTCCAAACTATCAAGGATATTATACAAGTCCAGAGCCACCCCGAAATAATTCTTTGCAACCAATTAATTCTCCACCAAGTGTTTTTGGTGAAAACAGTACTGAAGATACAATTTATAGTGATTTATTTTCAGAATAAGAATTTTCGTAAATCTTGGTTAGCTACCTCCTTTTATTGTGAAATAGGTATAGGTAAATAGGTATCGATAATGTAAAACCACCGTACCATTGTTAATGTAACTAATAAATAATTAACAGATTTACATAATTATAGAAGTATTGATAATTATCTCCTTATAGTAATTACGAGCCTTTCTTCAGGTGACACTGATAATCTCAAATGCGTATCTTCATGTTTTAAGTCAGCTTGCACCAGATGCAACAACTCATAAAATGTAGGTCTGGACATTCGGAGGTACTTGCGAATTTTTTTTGGATTATTTTTTATTCGTTTGCTAAACAACACAAAGTAGTCGCTCTCTTGCAGTCGATTTTGAATTGATAATGGGTCCTCCCAAATACGTCGATGCTTTCGTTTTCGTCTCCTGCGTCTTCGTAGTAACAAAAGCAACAGCAGTGTTTCCTCGTCGGAATCCATTTTGCAACTAAGTGTACTTTACGTCGTAAACCCGCTGCAAACACGCCATGAAAACGTTGCGTATTCGCGACGTCAACGCGACGTCTACGCTTTGCAGCCGTGACGTGTTCGCGGCGTTTTCGCTGCGTGCCCGCTCCGCCCCCAATTCGCTCGCAAACCGCTAGTATGATATAGCTCTTAGTGGTTTATTGTGTAACAGTGGTGTGATTTAGAGTGTAGTGAATCTTTGTGATTAAGATCGTGTATTTATCAGTTTAGTGTTGAATAAAAGTGTTATTTTGGTTAGATTCATTTTAATTATTTTATCTCGAACCCTCAGCTCGTAACAATACCTACTGTAAAATTGTTTAAGCTCGCTCGTTACCACAACTAAGGGCTCAACTTTGTAATATACAGGGCACCCTAGCCACAGAACCTCCTAGCCATATAGTCATGTACATGTATTTTCATGTTTCGAAAATTGTCTATACTTAACCTCAAAAAAGTTTCTCAGAGGGGGGGGGGGGGGGTAATCTCCGACTCACCCCCTACCGATTATCACCATAATTATCAATAAGTGCTTACTAAGTAATATTTAATTTAAACGGATCTTGTGATATTCGTAATGTCATGGAACGTCGACATTTAGGCTATGTGCCCAGTCGGCAAACTGTTAGCGGCCTATCGATTTAGTACGCCTTTCCATATATTTAAAATGGAGTGTCCACAGTTTGCTAGTTTTGCGCTCACTGTACGCAGTTTGCAGCGTTACGCGCGCGATCTCAGTGAGTGGCCGACTCCCAGCAAAACCGGTTCCAATCGGCGGCGGCAATATGGTTGTTATTTCATAATCACGAATTAAAATGAATATTCAGAATTACTAAGAAATCAAAAAACCAAATTAGTTTATTGGAAAAGCAGGCAGAAAATACTACTCGGATTCTTACCCAGTTGGCGAAACACGAAGCCTGTTTAAGCGAGATTTATAATAAAAAGTTCTTTTGAACGAGTGTACCAGAAGAGCAGCGAGAAGAGTGGCGAAGGGTAGTTAAGCGCGCCACAACCCTGACATGACGACCACGACTACTCTGCCAAGAGTGCTACGACTAAGAAGAAGAATAATAAAATCTATATCCGCAGCACAATATCGTAACAAATAACAATAATTTTCTACTAGAAAAAATTCCACCCATACATCTTGTACACGTTCATCCTACCGGCAAGCACGGCGTAGAAAGCTTCTCATCACGGTTATTCTTCATCATCATCAGAGCCAAACTTGGAAAAGGAGTCGGCGCTCCATATTGCAGTTCCTGTCTCTGGACCGACTCCCGCTCATGCTAAGGCCAGTGGCATACTAAGTGGTTGCTTAACGTAATTCAGATACGATTTAACTCACCCGACCCTAAGATCTCTGTAGGCTGTTTAGTTTATTTAAATTAACCCCTTTTTTTGTTAAATTTCCAAATATAAAATTGTAACTATCTATCTTGGTTTTCTTCTACTCATCTCGCTGGTAGAATAAACTTACAGAAATGTCTCAAACCGTCCGAACACAACAAAACCCTCCGTCGTTCGAGACACGTTCTCGGAGACCCGGATGACGAAATCACCTGCGGAAGTGTCATCCACTTTAGACAGAGCAAACACTTTACAAATACATACACCGACCTCGCCGGCGAGGTCGACGAGTCCCTTCAGTCGCTACCTATACGAGGTACAAGCACGTACCCGGGCGTTCCTCTCCTATCCCCGTCCTGGCAACAGCCCAAGCTGAGGTTCGTATTTCGTCGCGTAGACTTGCACCGTCCTTAGTAAACAGGTGCTATTCGAAGGAGAAATCGATCGCATATTGCAAAGCGATACATTTTGTTGTCTCGACCGCGCGCCAGGCTCCGTTAGCTGATTGACAGGGTGTAACCCAGAAGCAGCGTGCACTGGCGCGGCAGCGGAGTCAGCGTCGGCGCTGGTGAGGCGCTCAGTCGTCCGGTACGGCGGTGCGAGCGCACGTTGTGCTACGTTGACATGAGAGCGCGACAAGTTGTTATGCGATAATGTAATTTTTCGACACAACATAGAATGATGTTTGCATCCACAAAAATTGCATGTGAACCTTGAGTTACACGCGGTATTACTATGAGTATCACTTAGGCAGTTGGTACAACCACTGTGTTCTTTAATGAAGTTTAACCGTTAAGTTAATCGTCTATTGAAAATTCATTATATTTCGGGCATTTGTATAAAGTAAAATGATCGTTTTGTTTACAGAGCGGGCATATGGGACTGACAGCGGCAAAAGAATGTGTCGACCTACTATTATCATTGCTGCGACTGTATGACGGTGACGGTGCAATACGATCTACGATTTTCCTTTGTTCGCGAATATATTTAATCAAATCATCGTAAGTAGGCATGGGCCGGTCCCGATAGTGCATTTCACACGAGCGTGCGGTACTGGAATCAATTTTCTTTAAGCTACATGTAATATCATAAAATCAGATAAGTTATCAAGTTCGAGCGATTTCAAGCTTGACACCGCAGTACAGAATTTATCCATAAATGAAACTAAATTTTTGGAAGTTGCATTGTTAGCCAATTTAAAGTCAAGCATCTGATCCAGATAAGCCGCGGCTTGGTTACGCTTGTCTTCATACGTATCTATAAGTGTGTTCCATATAGTACGGTAATTATCAGCGCTGGGTACTATGCCGGAACACGCAGAAAGTGCGTGACCCGAAAGCTTGTTGATCAAATACTGGACGCGTTCGTGGTAAGTTAGCTCCGAATTCTCGTGGATAGTTCGCTTGAACGACTCATAAAATATTGGCCATTTAATTGGTTCACCACTAAATTCCATTATTTCAAGCTTAGGTAATTTAACAGACTTACGTTGCGGTAAAAGTTCCGATGTTGGCATGATTTCTGGTTGACTAGGTAAGTTAAGTTTATCAAATACAAACTTACAACGGCAAAACATATCTTCGAATGCACTGATAGCTTGATAGTTAACTTTATATTTAGGATTCAGTGACAGTTCTGTGGCATTAATCTTATCTACCAAATCATCAAATTCAGATCTTAAACGTTCTAAAGATGTCATACTACACAAAAATAAGTCCTTACAAACTTCATCAGTGAAAGCACTTAAGGATTGATTGTATACTTGCTGCAAACGTGAAAATATAATATCACGCCTACCAATTAAAGTTAGACGTTATATCTCATTAGGATCGAGTGCTTTCGCATCCACAGACTCTTCCTTAGCTTGACTACGCATTGTTATTTTTTGTGAACTAGACACTTTTATAACTTAATGAATTACCAAATGCCTGCAACTTGCGATTAACTCGTAAACAACACAACTGTAACGTATGCCAAAATTATAGGTAGGTACCCAATCCACAGTCGTCGCTCGCAAAACAAAAGAACAAACTATGTATTTTCTAGGTATTTATTGCATAAAAGTAGTAATTATTAAGGAAAGCGGAATAAACACCCAAGATAAATTTTGTTGGTAAGAAAAATAAAAGCTTGGGGACTGGAATACATAATGGCGTACTGTTGTGTAGGTGTACATGAGAATCCACAAAGAAAAAATGAAAGATTTCAACAGTCCCCTTATAAAAAGGCCGAATAGAAAATGAAGCTTTGAATAGATATTTCTGCATGAAAACTAGTAATCACCAATAGTTAGGAATCCCGGCTCTAAAGGCGGTATCAGACGGTTCACTTTTCGTTCATTTTTGTCTTTCATTCGGCATCTTCCACTCGAAATGATTTGTCTGAACCCTAAATGAAACAAGAGTGCCGAATGAATTCATTAATGAACCGATCCGACGATGTTAGATTTTATCATTCGGCATCTTTCACTCCAACTGCGAATGAACGAAAAATGAACGGTCTGCACACAGAGAGAACGTTCACTCGGATTCGGCCATTTTGTCTTGAGCTCGGTAGCAGACGCACGTCCAGTTGCGTCACGGAAAATTGGCGCCAAAATGGTATTCAAGTGGAATGATCAAAGTACGCTGCTGTTTTTGGAACATTTTAAGAATTATCAATGTTTATGGAACCACAAACTTGACGAATACAAGGATAGAACTTTACGTACAAAGGCTATAAAATCCCTAATTAGTGATTTAAACCTCGAGGTTACTGAAGAAGACATCAAACATAAAATAAAAACTATACGGACCCGCTTTACAACTGAATTAACAAAAATAAAGCAGTCTACTAAAAGTGGTTGCTCTGCTGACGATATATATGTGCCTACACTGTACTGGTTTAAACATGCAGAATTTTTAAGCAGTGTTTGTATCCCACGGCAGAGTACATCAAATCTCGTAAGTATACTAATTTAGCTATTGTTTATTACTAGCTTTTATTTAGTTGCACCTGTCCCGGTGTCTGTTTGTACTGTGATTATCATTAACATACATACTATCTCGGTTTTTCGAAAGGGACAGCGCATGGGACACGAAATGGACTGATGCTGGTACGGGGGCACAGCACGGGACGATAAATATTAGGTATTCAATAAAAGCAACGTACCTAGATGGATAAAATATTTATGTTAGGTATTTACATTTACATATTCATCATATCATGTTCCATTGCCATGGCACAGTGCATGTAGTGACAAACTTTTCTGCATATGCATCACGCACGCGACGGGCGTTTTCACTATGATGCCTTGCAGTAGTTGGTAGAGAATCGCTTATTGCTAAAGATGATATTTGTCGCCATTCCCCTGGTACAGTGCTACCTCTGTTCCAATCTTCAGTTTCCAGTGACTGTTGTGTAACATAATGCTTTGTCGTTTTTCTCAGCCAATTATGTAATGCACATGTGGTTTTAACAAGTTGTTCAACTTTATCCACCGATAGTGGAATCGGTTTTTCAAAGATCCTGAATTTAGATACCAATATTCCGAAAGTATTTTCTACCACACGTCGAGCTCTAGAGAGCCGATAGTTGAATATTTTTTGTTTGACGCCAAACTCTCCTCTAGAGTTAAATGGTTTCAAAATATCTGTTCGTAAAGGAAATGCGTCATCTGCCACGATTACGCCTTCCTCTGGAAAATTCAGAAGATTTGACATCAATGCTTCATTTAATGTTGATTTTTGAAAGACTGATGCATCGTTTGCTCTTCCATTTGTTCCAACATCTATAAAGATGAAATTGTAATTCGCATCCACAAGTGCAAATAGATGAATACTGAAATTCTTTTTGTAGTCGAAATAGTCTGAGCCGGAGTTTCCTGGACATCTTATATTGATTAATTTTCCATCCATGGCCCCGCAACAGTTTGGAAAGTTCCATAGTTTATAGTAGTCTTCCATTATTTTAATCCATTCATCTCGAACTTCAGGAACCTGTAACAATAAATATATTTTAATTGCAGGATACATCAGTAAACACGCAGACTCAAAATGAAGAAACCACTGAATCTGAGCCGAAGAGTTCTCAAGCTGGTAGTGAGAAGCAGTCGACATCTAGTGCTGAGAATAGTAGAAATAGTGGTACAATATCGTCTACATCATTGCATTCTGGAAAACCAGTCAACCGCAAACGAAAGACAGACATTCCAATTGATATGGCAATTAAAGAACTAAAAGCTTTAAGCAAGGAAAACAAAGAGCAAGTTGAAGATGAGTTTGATTTGTTTTGTAAAAGTTTGGCAATACAGCTAAAGAAAATGCCCCTAAATAGGGCATTAATATGTCAGGAAAGGCTTCAATCCGTGATGACCCAGGAACGTCTTTCACAAATGACGTCTGTATCTGAATCGATTTACTCGAGCTCAAGTACAGGATCCTCATTAAATATCAGCCGGTCGCATCAATATGATACCTATCACTCGCCAACCCACCAAGTACACTCACCAACGGTCTCTGTACCTATGTCCTCACCACAAAATGATCAGTACTATCCCTCAGCAACCCAACAAGAAGTACATTCACACATTGTTCTTTCACCATCCACTCAAGAAAATATACTCATACAAGCTCTTAAAGAAATCGTTTGAATGTTAATTGTCAAACATGTGCATTTAATTAAAAAGTTTCAAAAATATTACCTACTTGTTTTTTAATCAATTCTAAATGTTACTGACCTTTATAAAGTTTCCAAGTGCTGTCCAAATAGCTTCACATACTTCTTTGAAAAAGTAGGATATTGAGTTTCGTGGTACTCTGTATAGAGCTTCTAAGGTTCCAAAAGAATCGCCAGTAGAAAGATATCTCAGTACAATTTGAAGTTTTGTTCGGTTAGGTATACTATCTCTCATTAAAGTATTTTGTTTCGTTATTGACGGAGCAATAAGCAGTAAAAGTTCTTCAAATTTAGATTCGTCCATTCGCAAATGATTGCGATACGATTCAGAATCTTCATCAGCTAGTTCTCTCAACAGTGTATTCGAAGCTCCAAACATATTTCTTCTTTCAATCCATGGCCGCACCCACCAACGTCGACGTTTTCTATGCTTCTTTTTTACTAACTTTTGGATTAAATGATCACAAATTAAACGGATTCCGAGACGCACGACTTCACCCGATGACATATTTAAAGTAAGTAACAGATGAACGTTCTTTTCTTTGTCATTCGCAGTAAGTCGTGTGAACATGGAATGAAAGAAAAATGAAGCATGCATTCGTGTGAATGTTCACTCGAGTGAACCGTCTGATACCGCCTTAAGGAACAAATAATGTTTCGGCGCGGTAATAAAACTTTAACATTAAACAACAAAAACAGGTTTTCGTTCCGTCACTTTCAACGTTTGCACTAGCATCTACGCGTAACTTCAAGTCAGTCCGCGATTGACCGATATCGATTGTGGATGTGTTGTGCCCGCTCGATTTTTAACCGCTTTCAAAACCGCATAACTTTTTAATCATAAATTCTAAACTATACAACAACTTTGTGTCGTAAGCAAATTCGACGATCCAACGTCGACCGCCTTGCTGTGTCCGCATAGTTACCGCGCCGCGTCTGCTCCTGTCCGAAGGCCGCTACTGGATTTATCAAGAAGACACAAGAAGAACAGCCGAGAAGAAGCGCTACCAGGCTCAGGATCTGTACGGAAGGCCTATCAGCGAACCACTCTTTGGACAGACGGTAACGTGTCCATATTGAGGTGATCGTAGCGTGTTAAGTGCAACGTTCTAAGAAGACGAAGGTCAGTTTAATTCTTTAAACTTGTTACCAATTTTATAGAACAACCTAATAATCCAATAGCAATGTTTTACGTACTTACCTATAACTTCAATTTGTTTGAATTTTTTTTACTTCAACAGATCCAAGACGATGCAGGAAATCTTAATGGCATGAGTCAGCCAACCATATCACTTGTATGCAAGCGAGTTGCTTTGGCACTAGTGGCACAAAGAGGTGAATGGATTAAAATGCCACAAAATGATATACAGCAGAACAATGTCATTACTGGATTCCATTCGATATGTGGGTTCAGACAAGTTATTGTAACCATTGACTGTACACATATACGAATACCAAAAGTTAGTGGAAATATTGGGCAATACTACATAAACATGAAAGGATACAGCTCAATAAATGTACAAGTTGTGTCAAATGCTAATTTAGAAATCATGGATATAGTAGCACATTGGCGAAGCAGCACCCATGACTCGAGAATATTCAATGAATGCCGCTTAAACAACGATTTCAAAGGTCCGAGTTTAAAGGTAGCCTACTATGTGATTCAGGTTATGCCTGTACTCCTTATTTATTTACACCTGTACTGAATCCAAGTTCACAAAAAGAAGAAAGGTATAACTGGGCACATATTAGAACCCGTAACTCTGTGGAACGATGCTTTGGAGTATGGAAACAACGATTTCGGTGTTTACTGCGTGGCTTTACAACAAAGTTAGAGAATACTAAGCTATATAGTGTTGCATTAGTAATATTGCACAATATTGCAATACAGAGGCAAGACCTACTTGAAGACATACAGGAACAAGATGATGGAAATATACCAGAGAGACACACAATACATCCTTCTTTTAGAAGGAATGTTGCACGGGCAGCATTTATAAATCAAAATTTCTAGTTTAGTCAATAAATATAGTACTTACTGACAATTTTTTCTTATTTGTTGATTACTTTACCTTCTTATTTTTGAATTGATATTATACTATCAAGATCATCGAATGAGACTAGAGACAGGCATGAAAACATTTATTATCAGAGCACTCCAAGTAATAATGCTTTTAAGTAACCTAAGAAACGTAGTATGAATTATCTAATATTAATATGTAATGATCTGTTTAGGTTGGGGTACATTTTAATAAACTAACAAATAAAATTACAAAGTAATATTAGAATTTTATTCAGTGACTATTCAACAGTCAGTTTCAACAATAGTATTTTGTAGATACATAGATAGATAAAAATAATATATATTTGTTGTTGTAAGCTACTTACCACCCCAATTGGAGTTATCGGTGCGTCTTCTTTTATCACTATTTCTTCTATTGTTATTATATTGGAATCCTAGAAGAATAATTTATACAACATGTTAATAAAATTGTCCGTAAGTATATTGTGGTGAATGTAGGAGCAAGTAGATCAAGTTCCTATACTTACGGGTCACAAGCCCATCTGAATCAAATGGATTATCGTCTCTCAATAGCTCTGCAGGGTTTAACAAATCTTTAATTTCAATGACTGAGTCGTCCGGAGTTGCTGGCCTTGCACCACCGCCTGTTTTTTTGCTTCGCGTTTATAGGTACTATAGGTTTTGCGGGCATTCACTTTCATTCCTTTCCACTATATGTTCATTTGACCCAATTCCGGTTGTTGGCAATTTAACTCATTGAACCTGTAAATAGGATAGGTATGAATAACATCTCACGTTTTAGATGCGAAAGTAAGTTTGTTACAATTAAGTTAAATGTGTGTAAATGACTACTTTTTGTTGACTTCTTCCCATGCTTTTGTTTTATTCTTGTTTGTATTCGTCGTAAGAGATTTGTCCTCGATGATCTACGCGTAGTCTTTTAGGACATTGCGCAGTGTCGTCGCTTTAAACCGCTGCTTGACAAAAGCGATAGATATTACACGGCAACCCTGCCGCATCGAACGCCATCTAGCAAGGCGTACCCAAAAACTTCTTCTTCGCTCGATCACGGCGAGAGCGCATCAAAATCAATTTTGTAATTTAAATCAATACAAGCATTTTCATCAACATAAATCATTTCTTTCATGAAGGCTCCTAAATAATAAGGTGTCCGAATGGACATGATTTTTGGCGACCGTGACAAGACACGAAACAAACGAGAAACACGCTCGTGAATATCAAGAAAAACCCACCGGCGGCCATTACATGCAAAATCGTCGTGTTGGACTACATTGGAGCCAAAAATCATTCGTAAAGAACATTCGATACTAAACTAAAGAAGTGGAATTCGGAAGAAGACATAGCACACATTTTCTACCTGTTGGAGGGCTGCCTCTAGTTCCAGCAGTGAAGCAATTTAAGACTTCACCACAACACACACGTTGGCGGCAGCGCTCATCAAAAAGATAAGTGCCCTTCCTTTTGTTTCACATATCCCTATACACGTTCCATACATCCAAATCCCTTGTTGTTGCCTCTCCGCAGTGTAATGAAGTCTAAATATGTATACCTATTTACTTAGGTATTCAAAAGAATGTGCAGTAAGTGTTTATCCAGATTAACCATTCGTTAATTGTCAAACGCAATACGTTATTATTCATCCACTAAAACATTCATCCGCTCATTATATCCACTAAGAAAACGGCACATTCATCATTTACTCGCTATTCACCAACGCTAAGCACATACCTTTATACGATACCCTCTTAAAATATATCTCATTTGCCTACTGTAATATCTTAGCGTTTTTGAGGGTAGCATTATTTGCTACACTCACATTGTCCATGTGACTGCCTACAATAAATCAGTTTGCGATAGTCCGTCTTTAATTGAACACCACAGTGGCGCAGCCGGATATTTTTACCTAATTCGCTTTTATTTCGCGTTTAAAATGCCTATTGGTAAAATTGAGACGTTCGAAATCGGTACCCATAATTGGGACGCGTATTGTAGGCGAGTTAAACAGTTTTTAGTGCTGAACTCCATCGAGGAAAATTTACATGTGGCGGTGCTAGTGACGCACGTCGGCGTAGCTTGTTACGAGTTGATGTGTGATCTGTGTGCACCAGAATTACCAGAAAATAAAAAATTTGATGAACTCGAGAAAATAGATAAGCAACATCTCGAGCCACAAAGGTCGGAGATCGCAGAACGTCATGTTTTTCGGCAAAGAAAGCAAGCATCGGCGGAGACCATTAGCGAATACCTACAAAATTTAACACAATTAGCTAAAACCTGCATTTCGGAAACACCTTGGAGGTAAATCTCAGAGATCAATTCGTATCCGGTCTTCATTCCGAGGATATGAGATCCAGGCTTTTTGCCGAAAAAGAGTTGGACTACAAGCGGGCCATCGAGCTCGCATTGGCATTGGAAGCGGCGGACAGGCATGCGGCGACGTCGGCGGTGAGCGGGGGCAGCTTCGGCGGCGCTGGAGAGCACGCGTCCGACGGCTTGCATCGCACAGCCGCGGCGCGCGCCCAACGCCGCTCGCTCCAACAGCAGCAGCGCGCGGCGCCGTCGCGACGGCGCGGACAGGTTCCGCGGGCACGCCGGCGGCCGAGCGATGGGCGGCGCCGTGCCCGCGGTGCGGCCGGGACGGTCACGCTGGAGCTAAGTGTCGTTTCAAGTTTCACAATTGTGATAAATGTGGTGAAAAGGGACACCTCAAAGTGATGTGTCGTAAGTACGAAAGTGGTCGCGGGGCTGATTCTTCGGGGAAATCTAAAGGTCAGTTTTTTTTAGATGACTCTGATTCCGATGATGAGGAAGTGAACTTTTATAACATTTCCTGTGCAAAAGGAGACGATCCCTATTACGTGAATTTGATAGTCGACTGACATTCTTTGCGATTTGAGGTGGACACGGGGTGTAAATTTTCAGCAATTTCCAAATCTTGTTATGACGAACAATTTAGTGATTATGAACTGCATAAGAAATCGTTTATTTTGAAGTCTTGCACTGGCGATGTAATTAAACCCTTAGGTTTTATTGATGTAAATGTTGCATATAAGTCAGAATCGCACGAATTGCAACTTTATGTGATTGAGAACGGGATGCCCGCCGTTAATAGGTCGTATGTGGATAAGAATGTTAAAAGTAAACGTTCATGATTGTTATAATTTGGTCGATGTTAAACAAGAGCAATATGAAAAGATTGTACAAGCATTACGAAAGGAATTTCCAGAAGTGTTTGCTTATGGGCTTGGGGGACTTGTAAAATTCGCATGCAGTTGCATTTATCAGATAAAACTCCGATTTACGTGAAAGCCCGCCCTCTGCCTCTCGCGCTACGCACGCCAGTCGAGCGGGAGTTGGAGCGCTTACAACGCGATGACGTCATTTATAAAGTGGACCGTTCAGACTACAGAACTCCGATAGTTCCTATTGTAAAAAAAATGGCGATATCCGCATATGTGGCGATTATAAAATCACTATAAACCCTCGTCTTAAGGATTTTCACTATCCTCTTCCACGTATTGAAGAGATATTCGTCACACTAGCTGGAGGTGTGCTTTTCTCAAAATTAGACTTGTCCCACGCTTATCAGCAGTTTTGTTTGAGTGAGGACTCTCAAGCGATGACTGCCATCACAACACATTTAGGTACTTGGGTCTATAAAAGAGTACCATTTGGAATTAAATGTATACCTTAAAATTTCCAAAAAATTATTGAGGAAATCCTCAGCGGTTTGCCGTCCACAGTTGTATTTTGTGATGATATATTATTCGCAATTGCAATGTCGAACGATCCGTACGACAAGTACATCATGTCTCATAATTTTTAAGTTTTTTACAGCGACTTTCAATTCTTTATCGAGGACGATAACTTATTTTGGGTTCATATACAAGTGAAATTTTGGAAGCCTGTCAACGGTGGAATATATACTAGAGATGCCACGAATAGTGAATTGGCCGAATACCGAATATTCAGCAAAGCTGTCGGCCGAAGCGCCGAATATTCGGCGCGAAGTACATGCTTGGTGGGGGCGCGTTAGCTGGAATAAGACAAGTCACAACCTGTTTTTCTCGTTGCGTTCGCGCGGCAGGCGACGACGGCGCGCGTGTTATACACTCGTACGACATGGATTCCGCAGAATTGCATTTACCTACTTACTGCAATAATCCATCGCAACTGGCACGAGGCGCCGACGCAGCATTAAGCAACCTACGTGCGTCATCGCCCCGCCGGACACTCGACGCTTCGCCTCGTGTTTCCGTCACTTCGGATTCTAGCATCGACCGATTTAGACTTAACTCTAGTTATAAATTAATTGTAATTCATTTAATTAATAAATCCTTTTTATCCTTTGAAAGTTGCATTTTTTTGCAACTCCTGGGCACGACTCTTATAATTGGCGCAGCCTCACGGATATTCCTGTACCCGCGCGCGATCCGTCGTCACAGGAATCACGCGCGACACGTCGGGAATCAAGATCTACACCCCACTATCGGTCTACACGGGAGCCGCCGTCCAGGAGTGATCCAGAAATCGATCTCGCATACCAAAATGCACATGTGAGTACTTTAGTTTCTATCTAGAGTTGCTTCCTTTCATTGTAATTCCTTTAACGTGTTAAATTTAAATTCCAAGATTTTCCATCCAAGGCAATCGAGGACCTCTAGGTTAGACAATCTCAGTCGTAGAAATTTACAAGACACTCAGAGAGATTTAGGAACTAGTTCTAGTGATAGTGATAGTTTTGATAAAACTTATATAATAATGTCTGAAGTTAATATCGAACACGTGTTTAAAGCACTGCGTATGGTGCCTGAGTTCGATGGGAACTCCCACGTGCTCACAAGATTTATTCGACTTTGTGATCAGTTAGTGACTAGCTTTGTAAGAAATGAGGTAGGTTATGAACTAACTAACTTGGCCCTTATTAACGGCATTTTGAATAAAATTGTAGGGTCTGCCGCGCGCCTTATTAACGCGAACGGTATTCCAGATAGTTGGGAAGGCATTCGATCTGCCTTGATCAACAACTTTGCCGACCAGCGAGATGAAACATCTCTGTATAATGATCTTGCATTACTGAGCCAAGGATCACAAAGCCCTCAAGAGTTCTATGAAAAATGTCAGAGCCTTTTTAGCACTATTATGACGTATATTAGCTTGCATGAAACGGTACCGAGCACGATTGAGTCTAAAAGATCTTTATATAAGAAATTAACCCTTCAATCTTACGTGCGCGGTCTCCGCGATCCGTTGGGATCTCGCATCCGTTGCATGCGACCTGATACGATTGAGAAAGCTTTAGAGTTTGTGCACGAGGAGGTTAACACCTTATACCTGCAGCAGCGGAATGAGCATCTTCCCCAAAGAAAGACGCTGCCGGAACACCAGGTTAGTAATTTTAAATTTAATTACGGGTTTATGCCACCTAATGTCGCAATGCCGACCCCGGCAACGCGTCCAGCCCCTATGCAGCCCCCACGTCCATTCGGTGGGCCTGGACCATCACATCAAATGCCAGCACAGCCTCCCAGACCGATGCCGATCTGGAAGCCACAAACTCCGCAGTTTAGAGGACCAACACGAACGCAGCAGATTTTTGGTGCACCCCCACCAAACTATAGACCGGAAAGTAACGTATTTAGGTCTCCACGCCACTCTAACCCTCAGCCCATGAGCGGCGTGAGCCACTATGTTGCTAAGCCGTTCCCTGCTCGCCGTCAACCGCATGATTGGAGTAAGTTTGGTAATCCACCACCCTCAAACTATTTTAAAACTAAGGAAATGAACTTCAATGAGTTTTACGATCCCCAATCATACGACGACTCTCAGGACGACTATCGTTACGAATATTACCAAGACTATTACGACTACCCTGACTATACTTGTGTGTACTCACATGAACAACAACCCCAATACCTAGACAGCTATTGTGTAGAAGAACCACAGGTAGATACCAAATCAGACAATTTAAAATAGAAGTTAACTTACAAACGCAGAGACAGTTACCGTACATACAGATATTAGATCCCCCTCTTAAATTTCTTATTGATACTGGTGCAAATATATCTTTTATAAGCCCAGAAGCAGTTAAACGCTTTTATCTAAATGTCCCATGCAATTACGACCCTTTTGAAATTACTAATATTCATGGCACCACTCGAAGCGATTATTCTATTACAATTCCATGCTTCAGTGAAATTAAGGATAACGATGCAATAACTATGTTCATTTATAAATTTCACAATTTCTTTGATGGACTAATTGGACTTGACTTGTTAGAAAAATGGGAATCTAATATTGACTTAAAAACTAAGACTTTATTTATTCTTTATTGTACACAAATAGATTTACAGATAAAAATAGCTTACAAAATGGACATGTACAAAGGCGAGCTTAACCCTAATAAGAGTTTTCTTCCAGCAAACCTTTGAAGATAGAGATATTTGATTATAGTGGTGGGTACGTGCACAGAGAATGACATTGGAGTAGAATACTAATATATAGCATATACTATAATAAATACAACACTTAACCATATTAAAAAATAATAATAATACCTATATACTATACCTACATTAGAGATAAACATAATATATTATACAAAATATAAATAATATACCTACTTATACATAATAAATAACCTAAAAGCTTACAAGGACAGGTAATGCTCTTTGACTCTAAGCTTAAAAGTGCTTAGTGATGGACTTGCGCGGATAGAGTGTGGTAGAGAATTCCACAGGTTGACTCCATGGACAGTGAAGGAACCGCCATAGCGACTGGAGGAATGAGGAGGGGTTTTGAGAAGGAGGGACTTAGATGACCTACAAGTCATCTCCGGTAGGACAAGAAAATCGAAGCGCTCACGGAGGTAAGAAGGAGGAGCTAAAGGATTGAAAAGAGTGTTGAAGAGAAAAGTTACAACATGAAGATCACGTCGACGACGAATGGGAAGCCATTTTAGCTGGGATCTAAACATGGAGACGTGATCAAACTTGCGCAACCCGAATATGAATCGGATACACAAATTCTGAAGACGTTCCAGTTTATTTAGAAGTTCCTCGGTGGCGTCAAGAAAACAGACATCGGCATAGTCTAAAAGGGGTAACATGAGTGTTTGAGCAAGAGTAATTTTAGTTTCAATGGGTAAAAACTTTTGGAGACGCTTAAGAGATTGAAAAGAATAGTTAACCCTTTTACTAATCTCATTAACATGCCGCACCCAAGACAGATGATTGTCAAAATAGACGCCAAGGTTCTTGGCATTGGCCGAGTAGCTAATCGGTGCTCCAGCGTATAAAACTGGAGGAGGATTACACTTACCGACAAGATTTAACATATAAGGGCTCCCAAAAAGTACAACCTGAGACTTCGATGGGTTGACCAGGAGACCAAAAGCCTTTGCCCACGAGTAGATATGGTTGAGATCAGAGTTGATTTGGTCAATACCCATTGAAACCTCGTCCAATTTGAACTGGTGATATATTTGTAGGTCGTCATCATAAAGATGGTAGTGCGAAGTAAGAACGTGGGTTATGGCGTTAATAAACACCGAAAAAAGGAGAGGAGACAGAACACCACCTTGAGGTACGCCAGCGGTGATGTCACACCAGTCAGAACAAGACTCGTCCGAACGTACACACTGCGTGCGACCCGAAAGATAGGAGGCAAACCAAGAAGTTACTGAGAGAGAAATATTGAAGGAGGAGAGGATGGATAGGAGAATGTCGTGATCAACCGAATTAAAAGCACTGCTAAAGTCTAACAATACGAGGACTGTAAGGTATTGGTTATCCATGCCCCAGCGAATGTCATCGGACACTTTAGTTAGAGCACTAACCGTGCTGTGACCTGGACGGAACCCGGATTGGTAAGGACTCAGCAGGCAATTAAGGGCAAGGAAGTGGGAAAGTTGCTTATGCACAACGTGTTCTAAAATTTTAGATAGAATTGGTAAAATGGAGATGGGTCTAAACTGAGATACCAGGGTGGGATTAGATGTCTTTGGTAGAGGGATAACAAAAGCCTTTTTCCAGACCGCAGGATATGAGCTCGTTTCGAGAGAATAATTAATAATGTGAGTGATTATAGGAACAAGCTCAGAGGAAAGGAGTTGAATCATAAGGATGTGAATGCCATCTGTACCGACGGCCTTAGTGGAAATGGAACGAAGGAACTTCAAAACTTCAGTCTCAGTAACATCCACAAAGATAAAAGGAGAACACTGAGGTCTAGTAAGGTTAGATAAATGATCAAGAGTGGAACGTTTTATGACATCGTCCACGCAGAGAGGCGATTTAGAAAAATGAGTATTAATAGTGTTAAGGTCAAAAGAGATAGATGAATCATTTGATCCTTTACCAATTCCAAGTGAATTTAAAAATTTCCACATTTTAGCGGTGCACAGTGAATCGTCTAGAACATGGTAGCTGGACAAAATTATTTTATGGGTTCACATGATCGCTACAGCCATAACATATACTGAATCATTTTTTTTGCGTTATGTGGTAAAATAAAAAAACTTAGTACGAAATAAAAATTTATTGAAAATAGAAGTCTAGAAGAATACATATTAACGAAATAATTTAAATTATATATCTACACAATTTAAAAAACTTAACTTAAATTACTTAACATAACATAACATATCATCACGCCTTATTCCCCGAAGGGGTGGCAGAGGTGTATTACTACACCCACTTTAAATTACTTAACTATAATAATATCTACTATTATAATAAATTACAAATAGAAATCGTCAGATGATTCATCATCGCTGTCACAGTTAGACGAATCAGGTACCACATAATCGTTCTCCTCACATAAAGTAACTTCACGTGGTACTTGATGTGTAGTAGGTATGGAAGGCGGAACTATCAAGCTTAGCACTTCTGCGGGCAATTTTTCAGGTCTTTTCTTAGGAATTTCCCTAAGCGAGTTGATTACAGGATCAGATGTTATCAGCAGCATATATAATAAATCTGTATTCGTGGCAATACGTGACTGTTTTCTGCTATGATGCTCTCGGAATCTACGACAGTCTTTGTTACGGGCTTCTTGAGCCTCCTCCGATAGCTGTCCGATTGGAACAATACAGCTTTGGATGACTTCTGTACTGTGTAATAAGATTTTATGCACAGTAACAGGCATATTATACCACGGATACAGACTAAGGTAAAGAGATCGAGTCTCAGAGCAAACTTTTTCAAATTCTATGCAATTAATATCATACCCAGAAGATAATGTTCGAAGTAATATACACATTTTTTTAATTAAATTAACATCCAATCCTGTAATCTCACCGCTTAGTTCCGGATTCATAAAAAACCTACGTGCAGTGTTACCATCATTTGTGTTACCATAACCCGGTTTTGGTTTGTCTACAATAAGCCCCATCTGAGTTTTAAAATCTAACTTAATTTTCTCTGAACGTAACTTTACACTAATTTTATCGTCAGCGCCCCTAGCTTGCCACTTTTTTATATCCAAACGATAACTAATATGTAGTAAACACTCAAAACAACGTATCCATGCATGTAAAGTAGACAAACCAAAACCGTAATGTTCTTTATTAACGACTACGTCTTTTAAATCACCATTCATCATTGTCGGGGTAGCACCACATATATAACATTTTTGAGGGGAGCGTGTGTCAGTCAAAGCGTTACATACTTTTCCGTCTGTCATAGTCAGTAAGAGGTCATGTTTTATAGTAATTTCATATTCTTCAACATTACAAATAGTTGGAAGAAGCTGAGATATTTCTTCCAAGACTTTGTTGGTTTCGGCTTTGGTGAATTCATTAGTTTCCTTTGAAAAAATAAATTTGATTGGTCGGCAATAGAGAGTTGACGAAGGCCGTGGATTTTGCCATATAATATGTTGGCCGTCACATAATTTCAAAGGAACTAATGAAAACATGAACAGGAATTCATCAGTAGCATTAGCATCTTCGAACCTTTGCTTATAGGTACTGTGGCCTGAACTGCCGTCACAGCCCCATTTGCTAATTAATGTAAGGGATGAATTAGAAGACACAACATTTCTTATAACATCACTTTGCGCTTCAATTAAACGATCAGCAGTTTTGTTTAAAATGCCTTGTAGATTAATTTCAGCGCGCGTTTCCGTCACAGAAATATACTCATCTAAAGGATAACACATTTTTTTAGACTTAACTACACTATGATAAGATGGAAATATCTGATGTCCCGCCTTCAATGACACCTTACGCGTCTGTTTGTAACTATGGCTGGTACACTTAGCATCAACATAATGAGCTAAAGCTTCATCACTGCTCAATTGACGACCACCACACGCAACATTGGTTGTTTTAGCTTTTGGAGAGTTGTCAGATATTTTATGAATTGAACTAGCTACATTTCTTCGACCAGATACTCGATTGGCTACTTCAGCGGCTATGGTTAACTCACTAGCACTTCGCGATTGCACTAAATCTTCAACCCTCCGTTTTTTGGTTTTGAATGACGATTCGTCAAATTCTTTTCTGGGTCTGCCTGTAGTCCGACTTGGTCCAGATGACGAAGACGCAGACGGGCGATGTACTTGAACTTCAAATTGTATTTCATTACCCTCTAACCAATCCTTATTGTTATTCAAAAACCTATTGAGGGTATTTTTCGATGCGGACCACTTTTCAGCAAATTTTGAAGAAATACTTGAAATTTTCGTACAAATATTCTTCTTTGAATCAAGAGTGACATCTGAACAGTTGATTTTGTTCAATACAAACTCTGTGAGCTTTGAATTACGGTCCTCTTTCTTGTGTTTACGCCATTCTTCAAAGAAATCGATTTTTGAAATCGAAATCACAACTTCTGAAAAAAATAATTAAAAAAAATGGGGTGAGTTGGGGTGGCAAAACTATATATCATTTTAAAGTTAAATATTGTGGCTATTACATACGTAAATAACGGCCTGGATATATTTGGATAAAAAAAGTTACACTCGATGAAAGTTACTAAATAGAAAAATTTACACGATATAAATGTCCATTTCTATAAAGCCTATAAACATCAACGTCAACAAATTAAATGATCCCAATTTATGAAGAAATTTAAAGTACATACCTTCAAGTAGAAAATCCATAACACTCACAATAATATAAATAGCACAAGTGGTCATAAGATGTTGTCGTAAGCACTGCAAACTATCAACTGATTTATTTGCATAAATGCATTTTCCTTATTACCTCACTTTCCAGTACTATGGCGGTGTGCTACAAAGGGTAAGGCACGTGTTATACCTGGAATTCTGAGTTTTGAGGTGTGGTTAATGAGACAGGATTATGATTTAATCGATTCTAGGAATCGACTTTTGTCCAGCTGGCTAGTTCTAGGTAATTCACTGTGCGGTGGTACAATTTTGGATGGAGCTATATATGTGGTGTCTCTTTGCATTTCTACACATCTTGCTGCACCGATTCCGAAGCTTTTTGTAGACTGCCAAGTTCTCTTCGGAAGGTATCTTCTTGTAGATCCTCTTTGCCTTATCTCGCTTAGACATCATCCTTTTAATAGGTTTTGTCAGCCAAGGCGCTGGAGGATGTTTCACTTTGACGCGTTTCAACGGAGCGTGAGCATCATAGAGTTTAGTGACAATTGAGTTTAAGACAGATACTTTATCATCCACACTTGCCGCATTGACTACTGGAGACCAATCGATGTTATTGGCATCCACCTTTAAACGCTCCATGTTAATATCCTTAAAACTACGAAGGAGAAGATTTTTGGGCTTACGCCTGGGACAGCGAATTTTATAAGATACGAACAAAAGATCGTGGTAGGAGAAAGAGGCTGACAACTGTCCGTATGTTGCTACACGGTCAATGTCCGAGACTATAATTAAATCTAGAAGTGAAGGAGCACAGTGGGGAGCGTGGTGAGTGGCAGACAGAGGAAGAACGTGCATGTTAACAGAGGAGACTAAGGAAAGAAGTTTATTCGCACGAACGTCACCCTTTAGCAGGCATGTATTAAAATCCCCGAGAAGAAGAGTGTGATCGTATAGAGTGGAATAAGATTCAAGTTTTGATTCCAGAGAGGAGAAGTAATCAATTTTACTGGAGGGAGGGTAGTACACGCCAAGCAGTATTTTGGAATGGTTAACAGTGACTTCAACAAAAAGATGTTCAGCAAAATTACAGTACAGACTAGGCGAGAGATCAATAATTTTCGAAGGGATGTCTGCGCGTAGATAAATCGCTACGCCACCACAACCCTTGCCCACTCTATCATTTCTTATAAGTTGGAAACCAGGTAGGGGGTATTGAGTAGAGGGCACAGCGGGCTTCAGAAAAGATTCGGATACAAGAACAGCATCAATTAACTTGCTGTCGAAGGAGGAAAGCATATCTTCGAAGTGGGCTGGGATACTTTGGGCGTTAATGAGTACTATATTAAAGTTTTTTGGAAACTCACGGAATTTAACTTCCAGCTGGTCAAGCAGGTGGATTGAGTCATCACTAAAAGCACTAGCATAGTCGTTGTCAGAAGAACATGAAGAAGAGCAAGAAAAGAAACTGTCATCAAATACAATATTATCCATTAAAATAATCAAATAAATAAATACCAAATAAAATAGTATAAAATAAATAAAAATATACCAATTTAAATTAAAAGTCTAATCAGGCTTAGGTGTTTTCGAACCGAGCGACCTCACCCTTCACCAGATTGCTAAAAGAAAACCACAACATACAGAGAGTTACGTAAAAATCTACATAAACACAAAAGTATCTAACTGTACTTATCTAACTGGAAAAACAACTTACAAACACAAGAAAAAATAGCTATTGGTACCATTGCAAAAAAAAAAGGAAAAATATTCTAACTTGTAAAACATACTTCATACCTACATTATAAATAGTAATATTATAATATTATTAGTAACAATAACTAACAATATTATTAGTAGGTAAGTACATTAATCACGCACGCTAAAGTAGAATGGGCTATATGATCATTGCCAATTATAGAAAACAATTTTTGGACGAAACAATTTTGACAGTTTTATCGATTTTGACATTATTATTAAAATATTTTGAGTCACAAACAATGAAACAAGTATAGGTAGCATATGTACCTCCCTGTTTCACAAATTGTAATAAAAAAGCTATCCAAATCCAAGGCTACGCACTCTTAGAGTCCTACTAAATTGAAATGAGGATAGAAGCGCACACGCAAAAGTAAACAAACTTTACAATGGTATGGTAGCTCTAAACACAACCGGAGGTGCCCGACTACTTCGCTACGCGTCTGGCCCTGGGCTCAGCCTTTCCGGTCTTCGCAGCGGAAACTGTGAGAGACTTTCCCTTATCCTGAGGCGCACTGGTGGGAGCCTTGGTCTCCAAACCAGTCTGAACCGCTGGATGTTCCGACAGAAGCGGCTTTAACTCCGACATGGTTTCGATCCTTCTGCGCACGTTGTTTGGCAGCAGAATGACTATTTTACCCTCCGAAGTCCAGCATCGCCGTAGACCAAAGTGCTTACGCGCCGTAAAGAAGACCTCATGTCTGGTCTTAGTGAGGAACTCGGAGACAGTTATACCTGAGTTTTTCAGTGCAGTCTTCTCATTCCACACCAGGTTACGAACCTTATAGCTTGTAAAGCGCACAATAATCGGTCTAGTCTTGCTGGTGTTGACTCCCAACCGGTGACATGCAGATAAATGCTCCGATGAAACCTCGGGCATTTTAAATTGGTCGTGAAGTATCTGGACAATGGTGTCACCAACGGCTGCCTCATTAGACTCGGCGACGCCATGAAATAGCAGCACCTTTCTTCGCGAGGCAGTCTCCTGGCGATCCAGACCTTGGACCAGCAGCTCCAACTGTGACCGCATCATAGCCAGGGTCTTCCATATTAGGATTTTAAAGTCAGTGAACTCACGTGAAAGTGTATCCAGATCCTTGTGTGGGCCCTTATCAGTGTTAGAGAGTTTCTTGAGGTCACTCTCATAGTGTTTCATCCTTGACTCGAAAGTGCCAGCAAGTTCCTCCATGTTGGAGGACAACTTTGTGTGAAGGTCCATTATGTTGTGGTACAGAGAGTTGAGAGGAGAATTTTATACTGGTGAGTGGGTAATCTTTATCTACCAGACAATCGACTAATTCACTAATGATGTACAACTCACGTAACTGTAACTTCTATGAAGATATTATACCGGCCAATTCTTCTAAATTAGTTAAAGTTCCTGTAAATTTTCACGATGGTGAAGTATTCATCCCTGAGCAGAACATATCAAACTGCGTGATAGGAAGCTGTGTTACTGCAGTTAAAAATAGTCGCGGTATCATAGAAATCGAAAACCCAACTCGATACGACGTAGTCTTTTCAATGGACCGTCCCGTTACCGCTGAGCTCTTTAATATCCACTGCTCGCGCACTAAACGGATATCGGATCGTGCACAGGACGTATTATCGCGCTTGCGCACTGATCATTTAAATCCTGAAGAACGGGCTAATCTTGAAGCACTTTGCTCAAGGTACGCTGATGTATTCTACATAGAAGGCGAACCCTTAACTTTTACGAATAAGATAAAACACAGCATCCGAACAACCGATGAAGTACCAGTGTACACTAAAAGTTATAGGTATCCGTTCATTCATAGGCAGGAAGTTCAAGACCAAATTTCGAAAATGCTAGACCAGGGAATAATCCGCCCTTCTCAATCGGCTTGGAACTCCCCAATCTGGGTTGTACCAAAGAAAGTAGATGCCTCAGGAAAGACCAAATGGCGTTTAGTAGTAGATTTTAGGAAGTTGAATGATAAGACCATCGATGACAAGTACCCCATCCCCAACATTGCTGACGTACTTGACAAATTAGGGAATTGCCATTATTTTACTACCCTTGACCTTGCTAGCGGCTTTTACCAAGTCGAAATGAACCCTGAAAATGTCCCTAAGACAGGCTTCAATGTAGAACACGGGCACTTTGAGTTTTTACGGATGCCAATGGGTCTCAAAAACTCACCCTCTACGTTCCAGAGAGTCATGGACAATGTACTCCGGGTCCCGGAGTAAATTGTCCATGACTCTCTGGAAACGTCCAGAACGTCCAGAACGTAATTTGCTTAGTATACCTTGACGATATCATTGTTTTCAGTGTGTCACTACAAGAACACATGGTTAATTTAGAAAAGGTATTTCAAAGGCTCCGTGAATCCAATTTTAAGATCCAAATGGACAAATCAGAGTTCTTAAAATTAGAGACTGCCTATTTTGGACATATAATTAGCAAAGACGGTATAAAACCACACCCAGATAAAATCAAAGCTATTGAGAAATTTCCCATACCCAAAACCGCAACCGAAATCAAAAGATTCCTCGGTTTACTGGGTTACTACCGTAAATTTATTCCTGACTTTGCCCGAATAACAAAGCCGATGACACAACGTCTTAAGAAAGGATCAAAAATTTCGATTGACGACATTAACTACCGTAACTGTTTTGAAAAATGTAAAATCCTTTTGACTAACGACCCAATTTTGCAATATCCCGACTTCAACAAAGAATTTATACTGACGACTGACGCTTCGAACTTTGCCATAGGTGCTGTCCTTTCGCAAGGACCCATAGGAAGTGATCGACCTATAGCTTACGCTTCAAGGACTTTAAATACTAGTGAGATCAATTATAGCACTATCGAAAAAGAGCTTTTAGCGATAGTGTGGGGAACGAAGTACTTCCGCCCCTATCTCTTTGGTAGGAAATTTAAAGTTTTGACAGACCATAAGCCCCTTCAATGGATAATGAACCTAAAAGAACCTGGTTCAAGACTGACACGATGGAAATTAAAGCTAAGTGAATATAATTACACTCCCATCTATAAGCAGGGCAAACTTAA
Source organism: Philereme vetulata (assembly GCA_918857605.2). Taxonomy (NCBI): domain Eukaryota; kingdom Metazoa; phylum Arthropoda; class Insecta; order Lepidoptera; family Geometridae; genus Philereme; species Philereme vetulata. Next base: position 4,540,096 of record OU975446.1, read on the forward strand.
TACTAATGCGGACGCCCTATCTCGAATTGAGATTAATAATGAAGATGTGAGCTCTATTGCTGTTAATGCCCCCGATACTGAAAGACAACCTTCAGTTGCTGGTGGTTCCACCACAGTCACAGTCCATACTAGTGCTGAGAATCCTATTTTAGAGATTCCCATGTCAGACGATCCTTTAAATAAATTTAGTCGACAAATTTCTTTCGTAGTAGTAGGAGACATAAAGAAACGACCGACTGTGACGAAACCTTTCGAGACTCACACTAAAACGACTATTCAACTGACTGAATCAAACTTAGAAGACGACGTTATAAATGCCGTCAAAGAATATGTGAACCCTAAAGTGAAGACAGGACTTATCATCAATCCACCCTTGGCTATGTATCAAATCATCCCTATCATCCAGGATAAATTCAAAAACTCCGCCATGAATCTAGTCCTAACTAAGACCGAAGTAGAGAATGTTAAGGAATACTTACGCCAACAGGAAATCATTAAGCACTATCACGAGGGTAAAACAAACCACCGTGGTATAACTGAATGTTTTCTAGCTCTGTCTCATAAGTATTACTGGCCCAAGATGAAAGACTCCGTCACAAAGTATATTAATGAATGTAGCATTTGTGGTCAGGCAAATACGACCGTAAGCCTATAAAACAAAGGTTTTCAGTAGTACCACCACCTACTAAACCCTTTGAGATCCTTCATCTCGATCTTTTCACGGCCCAATCAGAGAAATTCCTTACGCTAGTTGACGCATTCTCCAAATATGCTCAGGCATATCATTTAAGAGATGGCACAGCCCTAAGCGTTATTCAAGCTTTACTTACGTTTTGCACTCATCATGGCATTCCTTTGACTATCGTGACTGACCAAGGACCTGAATTCACTAACGCATTGTTCTCTGAATTTACTAGACTACATAAAATACAACATCATAAAATTCTTGCGCACAGTCCTAATGACAATTGATTCGTGGAACGTTTTCATTCAACTATCCTTGAACATCTTAGAATTTTGAAACTAGAACGGAAAAATGAACCGGCTCTTAATCTCATGCCTTATGCGATTCTGGCCTATAATAGCTCAATTCATAGCTTCACAAAATGTCGACCTATAGACCTTATAACAGGACATTTTGACCCACGAGACCCTGTAGACATAGACTTGACCGAACATCTATTACAACAGTACTTAGTTAACCATAAGAAACGAATGACACAAGTCTATGACGTAATCAACGAGACGTCATTACATGACAGGACTGTACTGACTGAAAATAGGAATAAGGACCGTGAACCTGAAAAGGACTACTCACCCGACCAACAAGTATTCGTAAAGAATCCTTTAGCGAATAGACAAAAACTCGCACCACGTTTTACTCAGGACACAGTCCTAGCTGACCTTCCTATACACATTTACACCAAAAAGAAACGTGGCCCTGTTGCCAAGTCACGTCTTAAGCGAAGCCCTAAGGACCCTGTTTTGTTACAGGATACTACTCTCCCTTCTGCTTCAACTGACTCGAGGACAAGATGTTTCGATTGACTCACTACAAGACGGACCCGGAGTTCTCCCATTTAAGTTAGGACCTACTAAAGTAGTATCCCACTATCATTCCTTCCTAAATTACGTTAATCTCGATGAAGTTCACTCTCAAATTCAATTAGTTAAGTCTCAATTAATGGAATTTAGACCCCAACTTAATAACAAAACTTTATTTTTATACGAGCCTCATATCGATTATCTTAGTACTAAATTGGATATAATTTCTGACCAGTTAAAAACCTTTGAACCTAATCGTAAGAAAAGAGCGCTCATTGATGGACTCGGTTCAGTAATTAAGAGTATTTCTGGCAATCTGGATTACACTGACGCGATTAAATATAATGATGCTATTAAAATTCTCCAAAGTAACCAACATAAATTAGAATCTGAAATTAATAATCATATTAGTTTAAATCAAAAATGGACAACGGAAAATAGTAAAATTTTGAAAAATATTACATTTAATCAGGAAAAAATTGATAAAATTCTTATTAAAATAATGGATAGTGACACTGCTAGAGAAACAGAATTAATTAAATACGCTCATCTAGCACAGCATCTTTTGATATTAGACGATAATATCGACAGATTATCGGAAGAACTATTTAAGTTAGAAAATACCCTAGCTTTTATCCGAGTATCTGGTGCCCCACACTCGATACTAAATACCGTAGATTTAAAGATAATTTTAGATTAGTTAAGAATTCTATATCGTAAAGACGAAATTCTAAACATAGAGCTTAGATATTTTTACGATATAATTAAGTTAGGATATTTCTATATAGATAGCCAGATAGTTATAGTTTATAAGGTACCGATTGCCTCTCCCTCAACTTACGACCTATATAAACTCTCCCTTATTCCTAACAAAAATCACCAAATTCTTATACCTAACCAACCCTATATAGCAATCTCTGGAGATGATTCTATGTACATGGAGACAGAATGTCCGAAGGTAGAGACATGGTATCTTTGCGAGCGTAAGTCTAACTATAATCTACGAGACGATCCTGACTGCATCCATCAGCTGATCCTTAAACAAGAAGTTCAACCATCGTGCAAGCTAACTTAAGTTATCCTGACGAGTGAAGCAGTAGAACAACTCGACGGCAAACACTATACCGTGAGTTTTCTCCACAAAACCAAGGTCAAGACATCCTGCGGACAAGAGCAGTATAGAATCCTGCAAGGAAGCTATCTGATCGCCATTCCTCTTGGATGTTACTTCAAGACGCCCGTCTTCACTATCGGTAACTCAGACGATCGTATCAAAGGTCACCCGCTGAAAATTATGCAATTGCCTGCCCATAACGAGCAATTACAGGCTGAACGTTCATCTATCATCCTGAACTCCATTGATCTTGAAAACCTCCATTCCATCAATGAGAAGATATCCCTACAGACTCTTTATACCACACTACAATTCCAGTCTACGCGATCTTATCGAGTGCAGCTGTACTTACCATCATCGGCCTCGTATATCGACAATTTAGAGGTAAATTTAACAGCGAACATCAGATAGAAGACACGAAAAACACCATTGATCCCAAAGGAATTTATGCTGAGATATCTGAGAGAAGATGTCATCCACACAAGATAAAAGTTGATCACAGCATCAATTCAGCGACTCTGTCAAATAACATTTCGAAATAGTCGCTGAAGTACGGGGGGAGCTGTTATACACTCGTACGACATGGATTCCGCAGAATTGCATTTACCTACTTACTGCAATAATCCATCGCATCTGGCACGAGGCGCCGACGCAGCATTAAGCAACCTACGTGCGTCATCGCCCCGCCGGACACTCGAGACGCTTCGCCTCGTGTTTCCGTCACTTCGGATTCTAGCATCGACCGATTTAGACTTAACTCTAGTTATAAATTAATTGTAATTCTTTTAATTAATAAATCCTTTTTATCCTTTGAAAGTTGCATTTTTTTGCAACTCCTGGGCACGACTCTTATAATTCGCGCGCGGGGCGAGGTGTAAGCAAACATTGTTTGTTTTTGTTTCAATTGCGAGTCAATCGCGTCACGGAGCGCTTAGTTAGTATACAAATAATACGTAAAGTGAAACTTAATTACTATTTTGCTAAGAAGTTTGTTCCTTATTTCATTTTCAATTGGTTTGTCGTCAAAAGGCTTATAAAATGACACCGGTTAATAAAAAATCGCCCATATGGGAATACTATGAGATTTGTAGTGAAAATAATAAACTGGCCCAGTGTTTGTTATGTAGCATCAAGATGTCAAGAGGCGGAGAAGGAACGAAAGCAAGTAAGTAAAACGTTAGGTTAATTTAATAGTTTCGAAATAGTTTTATTCACTTATACGTTTACGTAGGTAGGTGGTTGTTTGTTTGCTAACTGGTTATGTCTAATCTAAAGTCTAAAACTACGTACCTACTTACCTTGTGGTTGTACTGTACCTATTTGTAGATAGATACCTACTTACAAACGAAAGGAGATCGATTTGCCCTAGTTGTTTCGGAATAAAGTTTTATAAGAAATTATTTATATACCTATATTTATTTGATTATCTATAAGATAGATAAGGGAAATAAAATAACTTATTTCATTATAATTAATTTCAGTTTTTTTTATTTACAGCTACAACCTCTTTAAAAAACCATCTTAAAACCAAACATGCTGACCAATACGCTGCTTTAATTAATGTTCCATCGACAAGTGGCAGCAACATGGGCGGTACTTCTACTTCTACCGATGCCAAGATGCCAGCAGAACCTGGAACGTCCAGATCAAAAGAACGGCAGCTCACCCTGAAGGAAACATCAGAAAGAAAATTAATGACTCTGGGACATTAATGATCCGAAATCAATAAAATATCATTACTTGATTGGCGAAATGATTGCTTTGGACAACGAACCATTGTCACTTGTGGAACGAGTTGGATTTCAGAGACTTATGGCAAACGCTTTGCCCCATTATAAAGTACCTGGTCGCACTTACATGACCGAGAAAATTGTTCCGGATATATACAACAGAATTTGTGCTAAAATAGAAGCCAGTATTTCACAGGCAGCAGCATTATCAGTGACATCTGATATATGGACATGCCAGCACAATAACGAGAGCTTTCTGAGCTTCACTGCGCACTGGATATCTCCAGAGTTCATTCTGAAACATGGCGTTTTAGCTATGAAATCATTTCCTGGCTCACATTCTGGTATCAATATTGCAAAAGAACTCAATGCTATTACAGAAAGATGGAATATTCCTCAATCCAAGCTCCATTTACTTGTCCATGATAGTGGCTCTAATATGATAAAAGGTGTGCGAGATGCAGGATGTGATTCAGGCAGGTGCTTTATTCATTCACTACAACGAGCTATAGATCATTCGCTACAATCTCAACCAGAAGTACAACAGATGATAGCTGCTGCGAGACGAATTGTTACCCATTTTAATCATTCTGGCTTAGCAGAGCAAAAACTTAAATCTATTCAACAAGAACTTAACTTGCCAAACCACCAACTAGTACAAGATGTGACCACACGCTGGAATTCTACGTATTATTTAATGGAGCGATTATTAGAACAAAAGCGAGCTGTCTCCTTGTATATAACAGATCATGAAACTTTAATAAATCTGACACATGCTCAATGGGAACTATTGGAACAATGTATCAAACTCCTCAAACCATTCGAAGAAATCACAAAAATAACTAGCTCAGGTATCTCTTGCATCTCTGAAGTGATTCCACATGCAGTAACTTTATTAAAATATCTGGGAAAAGCAGAGACAGCTGAGAAAGTACCTAATTTAGTCACGATGAGATCTTCACTGCAGGCCGAGCTAGAAGGGCGATTCAGCTTCGATGATAAAAACAAATATCTGGTTGCTACTTTTCTGGATCCTCGCTTTAAAACGAATTTTCTAGGATTGGTTCAAGCAGAAAGAGCAAGACAAACAATTCTTCTAGAAGCTCTAAAAAAAAGTTGTGATGAACCAAGTAGTACCGATTCTTCTCCAGCGCGTAAGAAAAGAAACTTGAATGAAAATGATAGGACTGTTCAAATACACGACAGTTTCTGGAACTGCTTTGAAGAAGTCGCTACAGATAATATGGGAAATGCTAATGATGAGGACGTGGAGAAGAATGCTGTGGCAAACGAGTTGGATTTTTATTTGAAAACAGTTCGCTTAGATCGGAAGGTCAGTCCTTACAAGTGGTGGTCAGCAAACGAAAAACAATACCCGAACCTTTCGAAATTTGCAAAAGTTTATCTTTCTTCGCCTGGAAGTAGCGTTTATAGTGAGAGGTTATTTTCTGAGGCTGGTAACGTTTACGATGAAAAGCGTAATCGTTTGCTACCAAAAAATGCTGAAAAAGCTCGTTTTCATCCATCACAACTTACCACTGATTAATTTTAACTACTGAAATGTTGTAATTTGGAAATAAATACATAATTTTGAGTAAAAAAACATGTCTTTTTTTACATGATTTGCTATTCGGTATTCGGCCGAATAGTACGTACTATTCGGCCGAATACCGAATAGTTGCCGAATATTCGTGGCATCTTTAATATATACCTGCTCGTCGTGTGCTGATAAATATTTCAATTATTATATATGTATTGTGTACGACGATTATTTGAATAGTCAGTTGACTATTCGTGATATGTATTTTTGTCGTTTTTGTCAAGTAAAACTATATAAAATTTTGTAATTAGTTGTTTTATTAAAATCCATCATCGTGTCTGTATATATTATAATTACTTACAATTAATTGTTCCGTATATTTCATTTCATAGTTTGTTAAAAATTTTAAACTATACAATACACTCCATATTTCTCTAGGTGTTCTCATAGTGATATATGATTCATCATATACTTTATATTCAGTTATTATATATTTAACTCTTATTGATCTGTTAACATCTTGTCTATATTTAATGTCGTGATAAAAATATACTTTATCATGATATCCCTTATAATTATATTTAAATTCTATAACCAGAGGTTCAGTTTGTTCTGGTTCTGGAGTAGGTGCTGGTGCTGGTGGTGTTGGTTCTTCTAATGCTTTTTCAATGTCCTTCAATTCTTTTTCCACTTCCACTACTGTTTCTACTGTTTTCTTTACTACTTCCGCTTGTGCTTGTATTTTAGTTGTTGTTTCTTTCACCGTTTGTCCTACTGCCATTATCGCTGCTTTATGTTCTTCTGATTCGTCATATTTGCCGTTTCCAGGTATTCCCATTGGAGTATTTTTACCTACATAATCGATATATATTCTTCTTTCAGCCAATTGTCTTTGCGCATCTTCACGTATTTTTTTTATTTTCTAATGCAATGTGTAGTTTTTCTTCGTTTGTCATTTTTCCATTTATTCTGCGCTGTTTTGGTACTGTATCTGCTTTCACAAGCCGTCCCCTATGTCCTGACTGTAGTGTTGCGTCTTCTCCGACTTCGAACCATTGTCTTGCTCTTTTTGGATTTTTCTCGGTAGCGTCCTGTATCTTTCTTTTTCCAGCTCTTCCCGGCTCAATATTAGGCGGTTTTTGGCTCTCAGTAATTGTCGGTCTAACTGGTCTTGTGACTCCTGATGGTCCGGGTTGTGGTTCTCTGACGATTGGTCTTGATTCTGTGACTGGTCCGGCGTTTGGTCCTGGTTCTGTGACTGGTCCCGGAATTGGTCCTGCGTTGACTGGTGTTCCTGGTGGTGTTGTTTGCATAGATTTTGGAGGTCGTTGTGGCTCTGATGCTTTTGCAGTTGATCTGAAATGAGTTTTTTTAGTTGTCTCTTAACTTTTTTTTTAAATTTTATTTATTATAATGTCATACCTAGTGTTCCATCGATGGGTGTCCTCCTACTGTGTATCTATTTGCCCATTTAAATTTATCTACCGATAGCCCTGCATAATTTGTGTTTGGTTGCGGTTTATCATAATTACTCATCAAGAGGTTTGTGCCGTGCGAGATGCATTCCAAGTTTATCGATGTTTCTACCAAAATGTTTAATACTGCGTCTTTTAATGTTCCGTCTACGTTAAGTAATGGAATTATTCCTATACCTATGCTTCCCATTAAATCTATTCCCGAGTTTGTCATCAGTCCTCCGATTGTAAGATTATCTATCGTAGCTACGTTGTAGTCTTTTGTGTTAAATTTAACATATTGCGATCCTGATAATCTTCCATTTCCTGTATATAATACTTGTTTATTTGTTGCGTTTCTCAATACTTTATCAGAATTTTCAAATCCACTGCAATTTGAATGAAACTTTCCATCTTTCGGGCTATGCGATTTTTCAAATATTGGACCGATTGAATTTGTTGCTGTGTATAGTATAGATGATTCCATGATTAGTGGTGGTAAGAAAAAAATTTTACTCGCATTATTCAATTTGAACGCGTACATTATTGTGTTTTCCATAATGTTTGCCTGTGCTGTTGAATGTTCTGGATCTTTATCATCTCTGTCTGGGTAAGCTTCCAATTTTTTCCGTATAATTTTTCCGCGGTAAGCTCGTTTCCTAGCTGAATCGGTGCCAACAATTCTAAATTTTCCCATATCCCTATTGTTGTTTGCGAATTTGCATTTGCATAAGTTACTGAATTTGTAGCTGTTATGAATGTCGTCCTGTTACCCAAGTTTGTAATTTTTACATTTACTCCCGTTACTCTAGCTGTGTGAAATATTTTCGTCATATCGTTGTATTCCTTTTCCGTCATATAAAAGTAAATAAATTGCCATGGCAGACTGTGTATATAAGTTTTATAAATTATATCAGTACCCTTTTTTGAATACGTTGCTTTTGTAGATTTTATCGAGAATGTAAATTTTTTTCTAAATTGAAATTGATGCGAATTGTGTGCATTTTGTACTCCTCCTCCTATTATCGATGCTAGGTTACCTTGCGGTCCTGCGTCCATGGCTTCTGTGGTGTTTAGATCTGGATTCGGATATATCACTCCTGTTACTTGTTCTAATAGGTATTTTGTACCTATTCCCCCTGATGCGAGAAACTTTGCAAATGAATCGTAAGTTGTTTCTGGAGCTACCAACGACACTTCATGCAAGAATTCACGGTCTGCTTCTGCGATTTGCGTATTAAAAGTTTTTCTATTTTTAGTTTTTTTTATAATATTCTGTAATTTTATGATATTTTTCGTCGTGTCTTTTAGCGGCAGAGTCTAATGCGTTCACTGGCACTCCACGATTTAAAGAATTACCGGGTCCCAAATATTTATAACCAGGTAAAGTACAGGGTGGGCCAAATTAAAGTTCATTTTCCCTTGTCTAATAGAACGTTGCCCGCGGCAAGTAGCGGGGTGCGCGGGGTGTGGTCGGGTCACGCGTCTCTCGCATTTTTAGTCGCCATGAGTCCGTTCACGGGGGAGCAACGCGCGTTCGCTGTTCGAGCATTTTACGATAATGGTCATTCTTACATTGTTGTGCGGCGTATGTTTAGAGTTAAATTTAATTTATCGAATATCCGCCAGTGTCCTGGCACTCAGTTACTTAAGCAATGGCTGAAGAGGTTCCAAGAAACTGGTTCGACGCTTCCAAGAAGACGTCAAGGACGTCCCCGCACTATACGCACAGAGCAAGCGATTCAGGAGGTTAATCAATCTGTTGAGCAAAATGCGGAACTCTCTACGCGGCGACGTTCGGCAGCTTTGGGGATTTCAAGAAGCAGTTTAAGGCGAATTTTACGTGATTTAAAGCTTCATCCTTACAAAATCCAGTTAGTGCAGAAACTTACCCATGATGACCATACCAAAAGAGCGTCATTTTCCTCCATTATGTTAGAGCGGTTTTCAAACTTCGGGAACATCCTTTTCTCGGACGAAGCCCATTTTCACTTGAGCGGATTTGTCAATAAACAGAATTGCCGTTATTGGAGCACTGAACAGCCTTCGCGCAAGCATCAAAAGCCTCTTCACTGCCAGAAAGTGACGGTTTGGGCAGCCATTTCAGCCAAAGGGCTCATTGGGCCTTATTTCTTTGAAAATTCTAGAGGCCAAGCATTAACAATAAATACGGACCGATATGTGAAAATGCTTGAAGAATTTTTAAGACCAACTCTTGCTGGTCTGCAAGAGTACAACTCTCTGACTTGGTTCCAGCAGGATGGCGCCACCTGCCACACGTCTAATGCCAGCATGGGGGTCATAAAGGAGATGTTCCCCGATAAAGTCATCTCTAAGAGAGGTGACATCGAGTGGCCACCACGAAGCCCAGACTTGTCTCCGCCAGATTTCTTTTTGTGGGGATACCTTAAAAATAAGGTATACTCCAATAAACCGCAGACAATTACCGCCTTGAAAGAAAACATTCAAACGGAAATGGCGGCTATATCTACGGCGACGTGCCGGCGCGTTTTCGAAAATTTTAAGCACCGCTTAGAAGAGTGTTTGCGGCGAGACGGAGAACATCTAGACGATGTTATTTTCAAGAAATAAATTACTGTAATGTTACATTAAGTTACTTTTTAAATAAAATCTTTAAGTACTATCAGTCTATTTTTATAAAGGTTTCAAAAGTGAATTTTACTCTGGCCCACCCTGTATAACCAACTTGATCGTCCGGCGTCTGAGAGGCCATACTGGTATGGCCGAGGGCGCCAGGCCTTTTTATATGCGATTATTTCATCATCCTTTCACTTGTTGCATCATTTTCGCGATGACGTCATCCGATCAAGGTCTTCACCACTAAAGGGGGTCGTAGGTTGGGGTCGGGTGAGGTGGGGTAGGGCATGAATAAAATGTATGAAAAAGGTCATATACTCGTATTTTTGTATATATGGGTATATCGTAGTAGTAGTAGAACAGTGTAACCTAACCTAACCTAACCTAAAAGTGTGTAGTGTAATGAGTGGATAATAGGGTACCTGCGGGTAGGGGCCATTGTGGCGGTTCAGAAAAATATTTGTTATGCTCAGTAAAAGTGCCTCGGTTTTCGAGATATTCGACATTTTCGAAATTTAAGAAATATTTCACCCTTCGTCACTATTTTTGGCGCCAAGACTGCAAATGAATTTTTTTTTTCTATCTGTTTTTTGGATAGTATTCTTGGATAGACGTGCTATCGAATGGAAACTATTATTTTTATAACACAAGCACAGTTCTGTTTTTAAAATAAGATTTCACTAAAATTTTACTTGCTTTCGTTTGTTTTCCTGACCTTTACCCTTCTGTGGTGTAAAAAAAATGTATGGTCACTTGAATGCCAAATTTAAAAAAAATAGCCTATTTCATCGAGATTCCGAAATGGTATATTACATATCATTGTCACAACTTGATTCAAAATTAATTCCTACCAAACTTATCAAGGCGTAATTTAAAGAAATATTTTTAACTATTATTAGCAATAATTGTCTACTGTTCGCAGAACTACTAGTAATTCTTGAACCAGATTGGTTCCCGGCCCAGCGTTAATCGACACTATGTCTATCTTGCTCTTTCATACTATGAGTGAAAGAGAACTATCGTTTCGCGTAACGCATTTTTATGATTTTCGAGTCAGTGTGCTATCATACTACTCCCGTACAACAACGTGTTATCCTGTTTTGGATTGATACTCGTCGATTTTGTGCAGTGGTTTCGGACTTTGTTTTGCCTAGCGATTTGGACGTCTTAATTTTGTGAACCTAACGATTTTGTGCTGTGATCTCGGACTTGATTTGCTTTGTAACTTGGATTTTTTGGTATAGCATATTGATTGCAATGCCTCAGCTATACACTGCGTCTGAATATGCGCAAATGCATTTAATCTACGGCGAGTGTGGTGGTAACGCCAATCGAGCAGCAGCGCTGTATCGGGAAAGATATCCCAATGCACGCCATCCCGATTATCGTGTGTTTATTCGCGTACACAATGCTTACATGGAAGGTCGAATTCCTGGAAGTGGCATCGGTGGCACGAGTTCTGGGAGACCACAAGTACATAATGAAGAGGACGTACTTGATGAAATTGCTGCTGATCCGACCACATCTGTGCGCGTAATAGCCTCTAATACTGGCATGTCAGCAAGAACAGTGCACCGAATTTTAAAAAGAGAAAAATTACATCCTTTTCACTACCAGCGCGTGCAATGTTTGCAGCCAAGAGATTACCCTGCACGAGTTGCATTTTGCCAAACAATGCTGAGAAAAATGAACGCTGATCCCGATTTCTTCGATAAAATTTTGTGGAGCGACGAATCCACGTGCAAAATAAATGGGTATTTTAATATGCACAATCTGCACAGTTGGCAGCGTACAAACCCTCATTTGGCCAGAGAAGACAGGTCCCAGTACCAGTTCAAAATTAATTTATGGACTGGAATTCTAAATGGCAAAATCATCGGACCATTCGAATTGTCTGGAACATTGACTGCAGAAACGTATTTACATTTTTTACGGCACGAACTTCCACTTTTATTAGAAGATGTTTCATTAGAAGATAGAAGAAGAATGTGGCTGCAGCACGATGGTTGCCCCGCTCATTACGCCCGAAATGTTCGACAATACCTCGATGAAACATATCGTCGACGATGGATCGGTCGTTTGGGGACAATTTTGTGGCCACCTCGTTCACCAGACCTCAACCCATTGGACTTTTTTTACTGGGGATGCCTTAAAGAAAATGTTTATAAAGACTTAATCAATACAGTGGACCAGCTACGGGAGCGTGTGCGATTAGCTGCTCAGAAAATCACAGAGCAAAGAATTGCGAACAGGATTAAAAGATCTTTTATCAAAAGGTGCAGAGCATGCATCAGAGCACGTGGTGGCCTTTTCGAACACCTTTTGTGATAGTAAATTTAATAAATGAAATGCATTTAAAATTTATTGTTTCGTTTTATTTCATTACCGAATTTTAAAATAACGTTTTTAGGTGATTTTAAGTAATGAAGTAAATTTTAGTACTATTTGTAATTTTATAATAATTAGCTTTACCCATTTTAATAGGAATTACTTTTGAATCAACTTGTGGAAATACCATGTAATATACCATTTCGGAATCTCGATGAAATAGGCTAATTTTTTTAAAATTTAGCATTCAAGTGACCATACATTTTTTTTACACCACAGAAGGGTAAAGGTCAGGAAAACAAACGAAAGCTAGTAAAATTTTAGTGAAATCTTATTTTAAAAACATAACTGTGCTTGTGTTATAAAAATAATAGTTTCCATTCGGTAGCACATCTATCCAAGAATACTATCCAAAAAATAGATAGAAAAAAAATTTCATTTACAGTCTTGGCGCCAAAAATAGTGACGAAGGGTGAAATATTTCTTAAATTTCGAAAATGTCGAATATCTCGAAAACCGAGGCACTTTTACTGAGCATAACAAATATTTTTCTGAACCGCCACAATGGCCCCTACCCGCAGGTACCCTATTATCCACTCATTACGCCACACCCTGTATATCAGTATAATATATGTAGTAGTAGTGGCCTGAATACTAAGGATAATTTAGAAAATTTGCGTGCTGTGTTAGTTAGATTGAATAATGCAGGATTACGTGTAAATTGGTCTAAATGTGAATTTTTAGTGTCACGTACTTGGGATATCGAATTGATAAGCACGGTCTTCAAGCAGATGAAAAAAAGATGTTATCCGCAAGGTAGTTATGGAGGAAAGGGCCTTCAAGAGAGCCTGCTTCGCCGGCATAGAAGACAGGCTCTTACCGGAGAAACGCCTCCGACCGTCTCTCGCGGCGGACAAGAGGCCGGGGCCTTCCTCCCAGAGGGAGGACGCCCTGCTTCCTTCTACCACCCAGTCCAACCAGCGGTGGACAAAAGTGGTCAAGAAGGGGAAGGGCGAGGCCAAAAAGAAGGCAAGAACGGTCGCCACCCCTGCCTCCCCGGCCAACACCTTTCCTCCCTGCCCGTCTTAGACGACTGATAAGGGAAAGGGGAAGGAAAAAACGTCGGCCCCTAAGCCCACCACCGCTGCTCCTGCAGCTAAAAGGGCCTCTGCCGGTAGGAGGAAGCCTCTAGTTCCTTCTAAGACCGCGGCCGTCGTGGTGACGCTCACCGCGGAGGCTTCGGAGCGGGGGGAAACGTACGAGTCAGTGCTGAAGCGGGCTCGTACGAACGCTGATCCCACCAAACTGGGAATCGGCACAATCACATGTCGTTAGATTCAAGCCGGGGCTCGGATATTCCGAGTTCCCGGGGGTTCAGAGCGGCGCCAACGCAGACCTCTTTGCAACCAAGTTGCAAGAGGTTATCGCGGATGCGGCCAAGGTGGTCAGGCCCGTCAAGTCTGCCACCTTAGACGTGTCTAATCTGGTCGATTCGGTCACCAAGGAGGAGGTGATGGCGGCGGTCGCAGTAATAGGGGGCTGTGACGTCGCAGCGGTACAGGGCTGGTACATCCGGCTCGGGTACCATCCGCCTAGAGTGCCCAGTCACCGCGGCCAAGGCCGTCCTCGCCAAGGGACGGCTCGCCGTCAGGTTTAGTTTGAGCGTGGTCCGGGCACTTGAAGAGCAGCCTCTGCGCTGCTTCAAGTGCTTCGGAATCGGACACACTCGGGCCCTCTGCCCGTCCAAGGTCGACAGATAGGACTGTTGTTGCCGCTGCGGCAAAGAGGGACACAGATCCATGTCCTGCAAGACCGCCACGCCACACTGTGTAGTGTTTGCCGCCAGTGGCCACCAGGCGGACCACGTAATGAAGGGATCCTCCCCCAAAGAAGGGCAAAGCACAGGCGCCATCCAAGCCTGCCGCTACCGCCGCTGCCATCGTCCCTGAAGCCCTGGAGCTCGTTGGCCGACGAGGAGGGTGCGATGTCCGAATGATGGATAGAACCGGACATCGCATACTCCAGGCGAACACCAACCACTGCAAAGCAGCACAGGACCTGCTGATGCAGGCCATGGCTGAGTGGTTGGTAGACGTGGCGGTGGTTGCCGAGCCGTACTCGGTTCCTGGCCGTTGGCTGGGCGATCGGGATGGCTTGGTGGCGTTGGTTTCGCGGTCTTCCACGGACTCCCCTCCCCTCTCACTCTTAGAGACGGGACTGGGGTACGTGGCCGCCGCTTGGGGAGATATATATGTATTAAAGAATATTAGCTGAGGATTGGGATGGGTTATTGACGTTTGGAGATTACACACCCCGGTGGAATGCGGGACTCTTAGGTATAATAAAAATATCTATTTATGAAGTCATTTATTAAGTAAATCAGTCATCTAGTACCCTCATCACAAGCTCTGCTTACTTTGGGGCTAGATGATGCTGTGTTGGTTGTCCAGAATTATTTATTCGGTAGCATTAGGTAGGCACAAATTATCCTATAATTTGTACCTTGATTTAATAATACCTCAAGCATGATCTTGTTTTATAGTACTGGGTGAACTCAACAAAGCTAAATAAAAAAAAACGAGCATCTGTAGTGCGAGCTGCCCAAAATCGTACTGGAGGAGGTCCTTTGGATGTTGCCCCACTAACAGACATTGAAATGTTTTTGGGGCTACTCGGTGATGGCTTTGGCATAGGCTTGCCTAACATTCAAGTCGATCCAGTTCCAACAGTAAGTACCTGAATAAATTATTTAAACCAGAAACATTATATGTACTATTATTAATTTTAGTTTCATATATATTTATTTGTTTACCTCAGACCTCAAACAACACAGCATCTCTGGCTAGTGAGCTACTTTTAATCCAAGTGGAGGAGGTACCACCTACAACCTCGTGAGGTTCCTGTGGAAGCTCATGAGGTTCCACAAGAACCTCAAGAGAGGAACCTCATGAGACGCTACAGTTACATCCCTCCACCAATGATGCAGTCGAACCTCCTGTGCTTCAACCTGAACGTCGGTGCCGCCGTCGCAGAGAGAGCCAAATGAGTCAAAAGGCAGCCCGGCGTGCATTGGTTGAGCTCAGCAGAGAAAGACTACAACTAGAGACCCGAATTGGTCATAATTTGAAGCAACTTCTTAATACTTTGGAAAGAATTGCAAATACACTTGACAAGTAAGTAATGATATGTACTAACTTAACTTTTCAAAGCCCAATCAAGCCCACGTAGTCACGATTAAAAAACATGAAAGTACAAATATTATATATTTTATTTTAAGGATTGCGGGAGGCCCAACGCCGAGAAACGAGGGCACGCCTTATAGCTAGGCCATCGTTCAAATCTCTGTTGTTGCTAGTTGATGGTTCACGGACACTGGCATTATTTTCATTTTGTTGCAAACCTTCATGCATAGCTTCTTCATCGGTAAGTACTTCTTCAGGCAGATTTGCACGGACACACATATGTATGTAAAATAAAACATGCATTTACAATGGATGCTGCCATTTGAGGTGTGTAGTGCAAGACTCGATGAACCAGTAAACATCTAAAACGAGCTTTCAGGAATCCAATGGTTCTTTCTACAGTGCATCTTGTTCTTACATGCACTGTAGTATAGTGAGCTTCCTGTGTACCTGAAGTAGCGTTTGTGAAAGGAGTCATCAAATACTTCCTCAACGGGTATCCATAATCATCTGTAATGATGAACAATTAAGATATTTGAATGTTTAAAGATTGCATGTACACACCGATTGACATTTATACAAAAGTAAAAGTTATACATACCAAGTAACCATACAGACTGATTTCTAGTAAGCTCTTTTAGGTGTAGTTTTATTGGATGATTACTCCAGATGTGCGAGTCATGAGTAGCACCTTCATGACCAGCATCCACACTGATTATTTCATAATCTGCATTACAAATCTGTAATATTTTTGTTTTAGGTTCTCTAATTAATGAAAAAGGTTGTATTAGGATTATCATAATTTTGATTTGTTATAAGTAATATAAATTAAACTAGTATGTGTTGCACGTTGTTTCTATATTTGTGTCCGAGTGAGATTTCCTTCCAACAGTAACTATCAAGTAGTATGTAGGTATTGATAATCTTACCAGTTGTACGTTGTAAAAAAAAGATCCAGAAAACCGGAGAAGGCTGCATGGTCTTCGGAGACGTTGGACAAGGCTCTGAGGTTTATGGCTAATGGAACATCTATGAGAAAAGCCGCCAATCAAACTGGAATTCCATTTTCCACGCTGCAAATTCGAAACAAGAAAAAATTGTTTGAAAACCCATCTCTAGGGAGAAAAGCTGTATTTTCCGCAGAGGTTGAAAACGAGATAGCTGATGTGGTGAAGAAAATGGCTAAAATATTTTACGGTTGCACAGCTATCCAAGTAAGAAAACTGGCTTATGAATATGCAAAAAGCTTAAACTTGCCACACAATTTTAACAAAAATAGTAAAATGGCGGGGCGTGATTGGATTGAAGGCTTCTTAAAGAGAAATGGAATATCGGTAAGGAAGCCAGAAGCCATCAGTATAAATAGAGTAACGACCTTTAAAAAAACAGAAGCTTCACATTTCGAAAAGAACTTGGATAAACTTATGGAGACCTATAAATTTGCCCCCAAAAATACTCGTATATACAATTGTGATGAGACAGGGATCTCAACTGTCCAAGATCCAGGAAAAATACTTGCTCCAAAAGGACAGAAAAGGGTAGAATCCCTTACTAGTTGGGAGAGAGGCAAAAACATCACCGTTATGTGTACAATAAGCGCTGCTGGATCATTTATACCCCCAATACAATAGTTCCACGGTTCCGGGGCATTCCTCTCCCCGTCTCGGCAAGTATAGGGATTCTGGGAGTCGAAATTTCTAATGAGTTCCAGTATGGGAGTCACTTAGAAGCAAAAGCTGTGCTAACCTCCAAAAACTTGGAGTCCTTAACCGTGCCAAACAGTATTTTACGGCACAACAACGGCTATTGCTGTACAAAGCGCAAGTTCGGCCGCACGTAGAATACTGTTCCCATCTTTGGCACGGAGCTCCAAAGTACCAATTGCTTCGTTATGACTCCCTTCAGAGAAGAGAAGAATCATAGGTCCAATCATCCCAAACTCGCCGACAGGCTGGAACCGCTGAGTCAACGCCGTGACATCGAGATGTCGAGAGTGAGTGAGAGGTGTCGTCGAGATTTTACCACCGCACTTCTCGACAACGTAATAAAGCTCATCCACATATCATCGACAATTGGGTATCACGCACCACACGCTTCACGCGATCTTTTCTACCCCATACTTGCAAGATGTGGAATGAGCTACCATCTGAGGTTTTCCCATTAAGCTACGACATAGCACGCTTCAAGAGAAATGTAAAGAGGTTTCTACAGTGCACACAAGGCCCGATTGCCTATTTACGATGACAAAAATTAATTTTAACTATGTGTAGAATCTTAACAAAAACAGTTGGTTTATCTTCTTCGAAGAACGAACAATACAATCATAAAAAAATTAAGCTCACCAAAGTAACACAAAAAGCTGCGCGAGCGCACAATGTATCCCTTTCACTCCCACGGAGAACAAGAAATCAGTTGCGCTTAAATCTTGACGGTGTAACTACGTTTGTTTTGTGCTGCAGTGTTAAATATTATTAGTTTTTTTTTATGGAGGGCGAAGCATCAGGTATCTACCTTTAATTATAATTATTTATTTGTTATTTCTAGTGATTAACAGAGTAGTTTTATAACTTTGCCTAGAAGACAAGTTTTATACAAAATTATATTAACTATTCTTAGGTTTGCAGTCGTTTAAAAAAAGTTCCGCATAGTTCCGTTTAATTCCACAACTAATTAGAAGCTACGTACTGTAGGCATTTAAAAAAAGTAAAAACCCCGTCCCCATGCCTGCCCCATTGTTAAATAAACCATTTTATTTCCAGGTAGTCGTGCGAAACCCGTTTTACAACCGAGTAAGGTGTATAGAAACGAACTCTTTATACTGTTACGAGATGAACGTTTTTATCATTTTTCGTCATCTAAGTGTAACGAACGATTATTACAACACATAGTGGACAAGTTTGGCTTAAATTACCCTTCCGACACGTTAACTAAACAGTTGAAAGATGTCGTCAAAGTGTTTGTGACAAAGCTTTTAGCTAAGTGGCGTGAATGTAAATACATGTACGATCGTTTCACAAATAAGCACGCCAATTGGCTCAGTGAAGAACTCAATCTCCAAGAGATACCACAGCAACAACCTATGTCATCGGAGAAGAAACGAGGAAGGCCAAACAAACTTTTTGAAGCCAGCTCTGAACGCAGTAAAAAGCGAAAACTAAAATCGCTCGTCTCGCGTTTTACACCTGAAAAGCTTTGTTTAGCGGCTGAAACTAGTCTGGTGAAATCTGGCAAAAGAAAGGCAGCTGAAGTTGTGAAACTGGCGATAGATTCGACTCCGAAAAGGCTAAAAAAATGGAACATGCTCACTCATCGCGTTCTGCAAATGTTGTGCCATACAGTGCTGAAGAAGCTTTAGGTATCATGGTGGACCTTCATTTAACCAAAAAGGAATATGGGACGATGCGATTAGGGGCTAAGAAGAGAGGAGCTGATATATATCCCTCTTACCATGTGGTGGCATGTGCAAAACTTACGTGTTATCCACCAAATATAAGTGTTACTGAGACTGAAGCTGTGGTACCGTTACAAGATCTTTTAGACCACACTATACAAAGATTGACTTATGTACAGTCAGAAGTAATTCTGCCAAACATCGAAGAAAACGGCGACGTCCTCGAAGCTTATTATAAGTGGGGCCTAGATGGTAGCGGAGGTCACAGTGTATACAAGCAAAATTTTTCAAATAATTCAGTTTACGCTGATGCTAACATAATATTATGTATATGTATTATGTATATGTACCCCTGGAGTTATCAAAAATGAAAGAAAAAAACAAAATAATTTATTGGAAAAACCAGACTCCATCTTCGACCAGATACAGTCGTCCTATCTCATTTAAATTGAAAAAAGAAAATGACAGGAATACTAAAGACGAGTACCACGATATTGAGCAGCAAATGAGGCAGTTGCAGCCGACAACCATAATGCTAGGAGACAAAAGAGTACATGTAAAACATATTCCTATTTGCACGATGCTGGATGGCAAAACAGTGAATGTTTTAACGGAAACCAAAAGTACACAAGCTTGTAACATCTGTAAAGCCACACCCACGGCTAGGAACGACTTAGAAAAAGTTAAGAAAAGAGTATGTAATGAAGACTCGTACAAATTTGGGATTTCTATATTACATGCTCATCTTCGGTGCTACGAATATTTATTGCATATTTCCTACAAATTAGAGTTGCAGCAATGGCAAGCCAGAGGCAAAGAAGCACAGGAAATAGTGAAACAGAGAAAGAATAAAATCTGTAAAGATTTTTATAATCTGTTGGGGCTTGTTGTTGACCAACCAAAACAAGGAGGAGGTAACAGTAACGATGGGAATACGGCAAGAAATTTTTTTAAAAACCCTGTACTCGTTTCCCAAATCACAGGTTTGTATAAAGATTTGATAGAAAAATTTGCAAATATTCTTTGTGTCATTTCCTGCGGACATTACATAAATGAAGAAAAATTTAAGAAATACTGTCTGGCTACTGCTGAAATGGCAATCAATCAATATGGATGGTACAAAATGAGTGCAAGTGTGCATAAACTTTTAATTCACGGTGCTGACATAATTAAATCTTTAAAATTGCCCGTAGGGCAATTATCAGAAGACGTGATAGAAGCAGGCCACAAATCCTATAAAAACCTGCGACAATACTATTCCCGGAAGACGTCGAGAATAAATACAAATATAGATATTCTCAACTGGATGCTTGTATCTTCGGATCCTGTCGTAACCAGCCACAGAGAAAAACCCAAGAAACGAGGAGAGATATACAATGACGTAGTTGTAGATATGATGAGGATGCCTACATATCTTTGTAGTGAAGAAGTTGAAGAGATAGATATAACGAAGATGCCGATCGTACAGATGTAGACGAGGACGAACAGTAGACAGCATAGACTAATTTAAGGACAAGCTAGTGTAAATAAAGTATTTTCTTTCTTAATTCATGTTTTTCTATAAAACTCATCTCAAACAAAACTATTTCTACGTTCTAAGAGTTAGAATACATAGTAAACAAATCATAAAATAAATAAAATAACACATAATCATTAAAAAAACATAAATACCTACACTTTATTTTTGTCATTGTAAATAGGCAATCGGGCCTTGTGTGCAGTGTAGGGAACGCATCGACAATACCCCGGGTGTTGCCGATGTCAATAGACGACGATGACCGCTTACCATCAGGTGGGCCGTAATAACAAATAACAAATAACATAAAAACTAAAGAAAAAAAAAACAATGGAAATAAGATAAAAATTCTCTAAGCAGTGACTTTTAAGCCACCATCAACCTCAACTGGAAGGATAAATCAATCGGAATCATTTTTTAGACCACAAGTCCTATACTTCGACAGTGACGAAGAATTGCAAAACATGGACAATGAGAACAAGTTGAGAGAAATTGAGATCAAAATAAATATAATGAAAAGAAAGAAAGGAACTGTCCATTACTGTCTAGAGAAAATTACATGAGTCGTAATGAAACAGAGACAATAACGACGACGGCGGAAGAAGACAAGATGTTAATACAATACATAAAGCCAATAAAAACTACTAAAACTAAGAAAAAATATGGTGCAAATAGTAAAAGACAAAAAGAAAGTAAACGACTAGCTCGAAACAGTAGTGGCAGTGAAACCGACGTGTCCGAGAATATTTCATACATAGAATCATCTGACAGCGAAACATACGTTCCTGAAGAAATTGAAGCTGACATCGAAATGAATACAACAGTATATAATGAATATTGTACAACTGTATCCGATGCAGTATAAAATGAAGACCTATTGGAAAATAAAGATGCTCAAAATGATGTGCACGTTTGCACGTCTTGGTCAAATTTATGACAAAAAAAAGTGCTAAGCATTTGGGGAACCTGAGGAGACTTGATCACTCACATAAATATCGGAATTCATAGCAGTATTTTATATTCCACGTTTGCAACATTGTAACTCTTTGATAGTTTGGACAATTGAAGTTGACATTGACAGTCTTACACAGACAGCTTCAGAGCGGTGAGTGACGGTAGGTGTTGGTGCTAAATATTATTTTTTCGTGAGTATTTTTTTTTATCCGTTTTCGATGTGATAATTCTTGTTTGGTTTTAATAAATAGCTTAGGGATTTAGCTAAGAAGGTATGGTCAAAGTTTGTTATAAGCAATTGTTTTGTTTTGTAAACTAATGTTATCAATTTAATAATTGCTTTAGATAGATCCCGGGATCAAGTCTACCCTATCATTTTATGTTACTCGTTTTTTTTACAAGTATCTACCTACTAAGGTGTAACACACCCATAGGTACGCTTATGGTTATAATACCTATGTAACTTGTTTTTCTTAGACAGGTACTTTTCTACACAATGCCGAGGTTTTATAAGCGTACACAGCCTCAGCAGAACCGTTACACTCCTAGTCCAGCTTCTACGACAAACAGCAGCAGCAGTAGTTCCTTAGGGCTTTATCCCCCCGATGTAACTCAGATGACTGCTTCAAGCATCTGTTCTTTGAGATTTTATCCCACCCAGTCTACACAGATAGCTGTCCCCAGTAGCAGCTCTTTGGGATGTTACTTTTCATTGCCAACTCAAAGTCCAAGATATGTAGATCCCAGTCAGGTGATCATCCGTACCGCCCCTAATACAGCTCATAATAATGATAATGTTCAATGTGAAAGCGACAGTGTAACTGATGTTATACTTTGAAGTATACTTTTGTCTAGATTATTATGATTTATATGTGATTGTAATTTTTTTTGATAACCTACTTTAAATATTTTTTCAATAAATAACTTTCTTACCTTAATCTGTGTTTTCAATGACTCATATATTGCCCAACACACTTCCGGTATCAAATTAGAAATAGATGGTATCGATACACGATAAAAGCGACTGAGATTTCGAAACGACATTCCAGAAGCCAAAAATGTCAGCGTAATTTCTAGTTTCACTTTGGCTGGCAAGGCGTCTCTCACAAATGTGTCTTGAGGCTGAATAGAGCTTGATAGAAACATAAGCAAATCGTCAAAGTTTTTTGACGTCATTCTCAAAGCCAGTTTGTATTCCCCAGGATCTTCCATTCTCAACTGGGTTATCAACAGAGCAGAACCTCCAGTTTTATCTCTGTCATCTATCCATTTTCTTACCCAAATTCGTTTCTGTTTTGATATCTCTTCTTCTAACATACTAGTTAGTTCTTGCATCATCACAAAGGTAAACTTTCTCAACAAATTATTAACTTTGATTTGTTGCTGTTTTAGAGAATTCATTTTTCCGCACTGACTTTACAAACGTGTGTACACCAAAAGAAATATCCTCGACTACTGAATTAATACTAACTGCTTGTAAATAGTTGGAGGCAGTTTTCGGCGCCAGCACTGACGACAGCTACTTGACCCTGTGTAAATCTGTCTTTAAAGAAGATATAAGCTATGAAGCTGATTACACTCAAGCGAAAGTTTTCACTAAGCCGGAAGAAGACTTACTAGCTGCTTATTTAGAAAAGGCAAGCAAATTACATCACGGCCTGGCGGCAATGTGTGTGCGAAAACTTGCCTACCAATTTACCATTGAAAATAAGAAAAGGCAAGCAAATTACATCACGGCCTGGCGGCAATGTGTGTGCGAAAACTTGCCTACCAATTTGCCATTGAAAATAGTAAACACAGTGAGGAAAATTCCAACGGTCTTCAAAATCCTTGGCGACTCCTTTCCATTCAGTCGCTTGTGATGGCATCTGTAAAATAAAGGTTCCTTTTTAATTATGTTAAATATTTCTTTCGTTTTCAGGGGACTGAAGCCCAAGAGACTAGTAGCATTGCTGACCAAGAGGTACTTTCAGAAACAACAGACTCTCTGCTTTCCTCTGTTCCCTCTCCAAAACCACGTGCTTCTAAGAAGTCCAAGACTGCAGATCCCATTTTGGAAAAGGCTCAAAACATTATACTAAGCAGGTGAAAAAAGAAGAAATGAATTAGCTGGTTTCGCATAGCATATAGCAAACAAGTTAAGTAAATATGATGACTATACCCGTGCTCAGTCAGAATTCAACATAATGAAAATTTTATTTGACTGTGACATGGGAAAATACAGAAATCCAGCTTCGTTTACACAGAGTCCTGCTGGCGATAGCGGAGAAAGAGCTAGCACTTCTCAATACCAATATTCAGAGATGTCCCAATACATATCACGACAAAATACTCGGCAGCCTATGACTCAAGAATATACCGCTCCTTATCAGTCTCCACCACAGCAGTATGCTGATCTACACCACACCCAGTTAACTGGAAATATTGCTTATGAAGAACTTGTAACTCTAACTGTCAATAGTGATTCGCAAATTCATTGATTCTACGTCGAAAAAAAAATGTGCACTTAATAAATAGGTACTTAAATATTTACTTGCCTTTATGTATTCCTTTAAGCCTTCTATTAAGGCTTCACTAACCTCTGGGACAATAGTTGAAATTGAATAAGCGGACACTCTGAAAAGGTACATTAAACTCTTGAAAGAATCTCCAGTCGCTAAATACCGTAGAGTTATTGCGAATCTTGTAGTCACAGGTATTGCATTCCTCATGTTTGTATCTTGCCTATGTATGTTTGGTCCAATTCTGTTCACAAGAAATTCGAAGTCGCTCTTAGACATTCTTGTAAAATTTATAAATAAGTATTTATCCAGCATTAATTCCTTGTCTACGGAATCCAAAGTGTCACGCCTACTTAGGTAGGGTCGAATCCACATTCGTGTCCTTTTTTTTCGTTTTTCTGCCAAAACAATGTAAGCGGCTGCGATGAGCGTCATTTCGTCGGCCATTGTTGCTGGATTGTGTGGCTCATTAAAGGGTTCTGAATCAAAGGCCATACTATTGCAGCCATATTGCAACATGTTGCCTTCAATTGATTGCTCAGCCATAAAATGCACTAAAATGTTTTTTTGATGGCTGGGCAATGTTTGCCAATAATTGCAGCCACAAATTGTCGTAAAATATAGCCCGTTTAGACGCCCCTTTACTTGTTGTCAAATGTCTCACTCGATTACTTCGGTTCTTAGAGTGCGCTTGTTTGCTTCCTGTTGTGTTTTGTTGTGAGGTGAATTTCTTTTGACCCTGGCTTGTTTATTGGATTTTGGAACCTCCTTACGACTTCGGCCAGCATTTACGGACTATAATTTGACCTTTTTGGATTGGTTGTTTGGAGTTATTTTATTGGATACCTTCTAACTTGGTAAGTTTGATTTTTTTGTAAAAAAGTAAAATATTGACTAAAACTAATGTATTAATGGACTAATGTATAAAAATAAAAGAAAAGTTAAAGTTTGGGCTTAGTAAAAAGCTTGCCTTAAGTCAAACTAATAAATAACTTTTTGAATACAAAGAGTAAGTACAGTGTTATTCGTGCAAAATGCAAAGCCTTTTCTTGTTAGCTAAACGTCACACACGTGTTAATATTAACTTAAAAACTTAATAATAGGATGTATTAATTAACTATACGATAAAGCTCAGGAGTCATACACTGAGATATTTGCAGTTCGTACATATATGATCTAATTTTGAAGTGAGTGTACTACTTGCGTGCAATTAACCGTACCCTCTCTTAGCGTAAATTAAAAAATTTTAATTGCCTTTGCATTTTTAAACTTGCACTAAGAATACATATTTTTACTAGTTTTCTTTTTCGAACAGATCAGTATGTTTTTACCACTTTGTGTTGATGTGACTACTCAGCATTTCAAATTTAACGACATTTTGATTCAGGTGAAGTACTTCGACATGGCGTCAAGTTCTGCCTGAAACAGTTGAAAAGTGGATACGCGACTATCCTGAGCTGATTTTTGACGCTGCTAACTGTACTATTAACTGCACCAAGTGTGAAAGCCATTTATCAGTAAAAAAATCTAATGTCAATCGACATATTGAAGGTGCCCAACATCGAGGAACATACAAACGGCCTCAAGAAGAATTTTATTTTGACCTTATTAAGTTTTTAATTCTTTGTAACATCTCCTGGTCGCAAATGAAAAATATTGCCTTCAAAGATTTTTTCCAAAAATACATGTGTGGTGTTTTGCTGTAATTGCAATAACAAAAAACTGCCTGACGAGTCACAATTACGAAAAGTATATTTGGACAAAATTTATATAAATAAAATTGCCTCCATCTATGAAAACGTTAAAGATGAGAAACTTTGGATATCGATAGATGAGACAACTAACTTTTTAGGTCGCTATATTGTGCATTTCTAGGTAAAGCCATTAAGTGAAAACTTTTCTGATCGACCTTATTTAATCGCATGTAAAATGCTCGAGGTGGTCAATGGCCAAACCATTTAAAATTTTGTAATCAAATGTTTAAAAAACATTTGGCAAGACAACTTTGAAAGAAAAGTTGATAATGTTTTAGTATTATGTACTGATAGTGTAGCATACATGTTGTCTGCGGGGCGAAATTTGAAAATTGTTTTACCTCAATTAAAACATGTTACATGTTTGGCACACGCTCTTCATCGCGTATCAGAACAGATACGGTTAGAGTACCATGATGTAGATATGTTAATATCAAATGTAAAAAAAATATTTTTAAAAGTCCCTCGCAGAATAAAATTATTTAAAGATATGTATCCAAATTTACCTCTTCCACCACAACCAGTGATAATAAGATGGGGCACTTGGCTTGAATCTGCATCGTATTATAGAAAATATTATGAAGAAATAATGAACGTTGTTTCTCGATTAAACAGCTTTGAATCAATGGCAATACGAAAAAAATATTCTAGAAAAAGGTAATCTACGGAATCAATTAGTGTATATAGAAAGTCATTATACGATTTTTTTACTTTCATTAAAAGAGTTGCAGAAACGAAATTTAACATTAAGCGACTCATTTTTGGCTTTTGATCAAGTCAGAGCTACTTTAAATGAGGGTGATTCTGATAGAATAAGAATAAAAATTGAAAAAGTTTTGGATAGGAATCCTGACATTGATATCCTCAGAGGATTTGAAGAAAAATTGACAAATAATTAAGTAAATGATGAAATTTTTTCATATAAATTTGTTCCACTAACATCCACAGATGTCGAACGCTCTTAATTAATGAGTTCGAAGTCACTCTTTGACATTCGTGTAAAATTTTTAAATAATTGTTCGTCAAGTCTTATTTCAAGACTTAAAATATCTAGCGTATCACGCCTATTGAATCATTTTTCTTCTTTCTTTTGGTTTTGATTTTGCTTTTAAAATAATATAAGCAGCTGCAACGCATATGAGTTCGTCAGCCATTGCTACCATACTAGCCATATATCGCTCATTTGGTGCAACAATGACGTAAATACACTTTTTTTCAAAAACAAGTTGAATATGTCAAAATGTTCGGAAAGACTATTTGCGTCGGGAGAAACATCGACAGAATTGAATTTGTAGCGATTTGCCGCGAGATGGCGCGAGTGTCATTGTAGGATTGAGTAAAATGGCGCCATTTCTGTTGCTACAACGTCTGAATGGCCAGTTGCGCGGGGTGCCCCGCTGAGTGTGATTGTGTTTTGGAGCTACAACGACGTAAAGGTATTTATGACATTTAATCCGATACTTTTTGGTGCAACAATGCCGTAATTGAGCAATTGCGGCGTTGTTGCTCCAAATAATATTAAGTTATTGGTAAAATAATGACAAAATTACGTAATTACGTCAATATTTGTCCAAGTAAAGTATCTTGCTGGTGAAACAACGATGGAATTTTTGTAAATATGTATGTCGTTGTAGCTCCAAAAATAGTATTGGAGCTACAACGACGTAAAGGTATTTATGACATTTAATCCGATACTTTTTGGTGCAACAATGCCGTAATTGAGCAATTGCGGCGTTGTTGCTCCAAATAATATTAAGTTATTGGTAAAATAATGACAAAATTACGTAATTACGTCAATATTTGTCCAAGTAAAGTATCTTGCTGGTGAAACAACGATGGAATTTTTGTAAATATGTATGTCGTTGTAGCTCCAAAAATAGTATTTTTTGATAGTTCAGTGACAAAATTGAGTAATTACGTCGTTTTTTCTCCAGATAAATTATTAATCTGTTGAAATGATGTCAGAATTGTGTAATTACGTCGTTATTGCTGCAAATAAAGTATGTTCTTTCTTTAAATAGACGGAATTACAGAACTGTGTCATTGTTACTACAGTTCTTTTACGTGTAGTATGTGTTTAAATAATTATAATTTATATGAGTGAGAAAAATTATGACTAGAATATTCTAGTCATAATTTTTCTCACTCATATAAATTATTATTATTACAGTCCCAGATGTATTTGGCTATTATATGGCATAAATTATTTAATGTATTAAACTAGATAGTTATGCATATAATTGCCAATACATCTACATAATGTATTTAACTATCTAGTTAAATACATTAAATAATGTATGCCTATAATAGCCAATACGTCTGGGACTATATTAATTTAAACTTTCAGAGATTATTATTAATGATGGATAACCGTGCACGGAGATTGGTGAATTATTGTACAATGGAAAGGAAAGTACCACCATTTGCAAAACCGAATGCTTCCGAAGCTAGTAAACGATGCAAAGATGGTAAGTATGTAGTATGTAACTTAATTCTTATTTAATAAATTACAATTAAAAGTACCTACCTCATTCACATATTAAAAATAAGTAGTAATCGGTTGAGATAGACCATACTTTCGATTATGATTTATTAAACACATAAGTATTATTATATATTTTAGTTACAGGAAATGATAAAGATACATTTACACCAAAAAATAAAGTAATTCGTTGTGAACATAATATGCCACAAAATGATGTGCCTGACTTAG
Organism: Philereme vetulata; assembly: GCA_918857605.2. Classification (NCBI taxonomy): domain Eukaryota; kingdom Metazoa; phylum Arthropoda; class Insecta; order Lepidoptera; family Geometridae; genus Philereme; species Philereme vetulata. The sequence goes on from OU975446.1 coordinate 4,568,416, forward strand.
ACATACATACATCAAACTTTCAAGCTCCAATTGAGTCACCAACTTCTGTTAACCAAGCTATGGATTCTGATATTATGACATAAGTCACTGACTTATCATGATGTATCGGAAATGAATACACGAAATGATGCAGATTTTTCTCCCCACGACGGTGGAGATGAATACTGTCCTGAAAAAGTTAATAATAATATGCCACAAAATGATGTGCTGGAATTAGACATACATACATCAAACTTTCAAGCTCTAATTAAGCCACCAACTTCTGTTAACCAATTGGAAACAAAGTCAAAGTCATTGACTTATGATGATGTACCGGAAATGAATACACCTGATGATGCAGATTTTTCTCCAGACGACAGTGGAGACGAATATTGTCCTGAAAAAGTTAAACGTACATGTCCAGTAATAGGTAGTAGACGAAGATCATTATCATCAAGTTCTTCATCTTCTTCAAGCTCTTCCTCATCATCGAGCTCTTCCTCATCATCAAGCTCTTCATCTTGTAACAGTTCTAAACAAAGTGTTTCAATTTTATCGCAGAATCAACCTTTATTTTCAAACCAAGACAACAACCCCAATGCAGTTAACGATGGTCAAGATCCGCCGGAAGACAATAGTATTCAAAACCATGAATCTACTGACATTGATCAAAATCTAGAATCAACTAATAAGAAAACAAAAAAAAGGTTAAGAAATCCAGCGGCTTGGAAGAAAAATCAACGTGCTCAGCTGAAGAATTCAGGTCATGAGTATACTTCTCGGACGGGCAAGATCATTCCTGCAAAAGAGATTAAGCCCCCTTGTTCTAACAAATGCAAACATAAATGTTCAGAACTCATCTCAGAGGAGCAAAGATATGATATTTTCAAAATGTATTGGGGTTTATCGTCTCTTCAAAGACAGCGTGATTTTTTGAATTCATCAATTACTGTGCTACAATTGGCACAACGTCGTTTGAAAACTGGTGTAGAAAAGAACAGAAAACCTAATACTTATTATTCCTTGATGTGTAATGGTAGGAGTTTTAGGGTATGCAAATTATTTTTGTTAAATACATTGGGGATTTCCGAACGTACTTTACGTACCGTAATCGAGGCCAAGACAAGAAATGAATCTAACGGCGTAGCACCAACTGACAAACGTGGCTGCCATGGAAATCATAGAAAGACTAGTTCTGAGCTACAAGAATCTGTCCGGAATCATATAAATTCAATTAGTAGAATTGAGAGCCATTATCTCCGGGCAAACACCACTAGAGAATATATTGATGGTGGCCTAACAATAGCACATCTGCATCGCGATTATAAGAGATTAACCCCTTACCGCATACAAAGCCATCTGTGGCTTTCAAAGTTTTTTATTTTTTTACAGTTTATGTAAAGATCACATACAAAAAAACTCACTTGAATCATAACAAGCAATTCTTCGTTAAACGGAACGTAGTTTTTTGTATCTGTGTTGTGTCACACCTGGCGATATTTTTGAGGTTATGTGCAAGGCGTCCGACCGATCAATTGAACATAAAATAGTAAACTTTCATCAATACAAAACAAATGTAAAACGGTAAGTAAGAACTTCTAATAAAATTATTTCACAGTCTTTGATTCATCCAACACTTGGGTTGCAACTTGGTTTTGCTTTTACTTTTGTTTTTGTTTGGTTTTTGACCATTTTCTTGCAAACTCCATTTATGGCTTCGTATGCGTTTGCGTTCAATACACGGTCATCCATGTATGGCTTCGTATGCAATAAAACTTCTTTCTGCTTCTTTCACAGATGGACCCTTCACGCTTTTATGGGTCTTCCAGGCATGTAAATGTAATACCTGGTGATGGTTTCTTGAGCGATGATGGTGGTACTTCCGATTCTGACCCTGAGTATGAACCATATTCATCACGTGCACCTAAAAAACAGCATGTTATCATACCTGAGTCTGATTGCGATAGCTCCGATGATAACATCCCTTTGCAGGATTTTTTGACATCAAAGGCAAAGGGTAAAAAAGCAAAAAAAGACAAGGTAACATGGAAGAATGAAAAAATGGACGCTTATGATAAAAACAACTTTCAATTCAAAGGAAACACAGATTTGCCGGAAATAATAAAACAATTAGATACACCAGCAGATTTTTTCAAGTTCCTGTTCACGGATGATATTGTTGATTCCATTGTTGAGCAGTCTAACATCAAGTCTGTCCAAGATAACGTCAACAGGCCCGCATGCATTTCAAGGGAAGAAATGGAGAAATTTATCGGAGTAGTCATATATATGTCCTGTGTGAAGTTGCCGGCAACGCGGATGTATTGGTCAAAAACGGTCGGTCAGGCGCAGGTTTATGAAGTTATGACATGTAACAAATTTGAGACTGTAAAACAGTTTTTACATTTCAACAATAATGATAACTTCAAGCCCCGTGGCACCGAAGGACATGACAAACTCTTCAAAGTCAGACCTCTTTTAGATCAGATTCGCGAGCGTTTGTTGTTGGTCCCGAAGGAAGAGTATTTAGCTGTTGATGAACAAATAATTCCAACAAAAGCTCGTCACGAGATAAAGCAATATAATCCTGCAAAACCACATAAGTGGGGTTATAAGAATCAGGTTTTGAGCGGCGTGTCAGGGTTTAGCTACGACTTTGATATATTTGCTGGAGACCAAAGCAATACCTATCCTGCAGATGCCCCTGATCTTGGTGTCAGCTCAAATGTTGTAACCAGACTCACCGTCACAGTTCCACGCCATTTCAACCATAAAATTTGCTTTGATAATTGGTTCAATAGCCCAAATCTGCAAGTTTATTTATTTCAAAATGGCTTGTTACCTTTGGGTACTGTAAGACTCAATCGTGTGCCAAACTCGAATATGCCATCTGAAAAAGAATTGAAGAAAAGGGGTCGAGGTAGTTATGAAGAAAAAACTGCAATCATAAACGATGTGAAGCTAAGTTTGATCTCGTGGTTTGATAACAAGAACGTAAATATTCTCTCAGCATATGTAGGTAGTGAACCAGCAACAACAAAACGGCGTTATTTCCGACAGGAAAAACAGTACAAAGAAATAACTTCTCCTCAAGCAGTCGATGTTTATAACCAGCACATGGGAGGAGTCGATCTACTTGATTCAATGCTTGGCTACTACAGAATCCATTTGAGATCCCGCAAATGGTATAAGAGAATATTCTTCCATATGCTAGATTTATGCATAGTAAATGCTTGGTTGCTTTGGCGTAGGGTCAATGAAGAAAAGCACATGCCACTGTTTATGTTCAAGCTCGCAGTTTCAGAACATTTTCGCAAAGCAGGCAAAGTAATCGCGATGCCAAGAAAACGTGGTCGTCCGTCAAGCATTCTTGGAACACCGACGTCAAGCAGAGCGGGTACCCCATCAAGCCGAGTCGGCACTCCATCCAGCTGTCCGAATTCACCAGTGTCCTCGAAAAAACCCCGAAAAGCTCCAGCCAGGCATCAAGATCTGCCACTCAATTCAGTACGATCTGACAATACTGATCATTTTCCCACTTGGAAGAAAAATAATCGACAGCTATGTCAAAGCTGCTCAAAGTTCCGTTCTTTCACAAAATGTGTAAAATGCCAAGTATATCTGTGCTATAATGAGAAACGAAACTGCTTTACAGATTTTCATAAAGTGTAACTGCCTTTTCACCTGATCACATACAAAGCCATTTATGCTAAAACATATTTTTTCTAGACTGCATACGAAGCCATACATGGCTTCGTGTAATAACTTCTTACCTAATAATTTTAATTTTTTTTTTCGTTTTGTTATGGTCCATAAGAAGTAAATAAACACATTTTTGCATAAAACAATTTTTTATTGAACCTCCTTCATAATTCATGCAGTAAGGGGTTAAGAGAATCCGAAAACAAAGAGGCTGCAAATTACGATTCATACTTTCGCATATTTAATACGGAATTTAATATTTCGTTTTTTGTGCCAAAAAAAGACCAATGCGATATCTGTGAACAATTTAAAAATGCTGTTGGAGAGGAAAAAGAAAACCTAGAGACTGAATACACAGAACATTGCCGGCAGAAAGTACTTAGTCGAATGGAAAAGAAGACGGACATAGAAATGTGTAAGAATACAGATAGTAACGAAACAGTCGCAATTTATGATCTTCAAGCAGTTATGCCAGTGCCAGTCGGCGAGTCCTCGTCTTTTTACTATAAATCAAAATTGAACTGCTTAAACTTTACAGTACGTACCAATTATAGCTCAAATTATTCATTTATACTCTTTTTTTTGTCAATAATTTGAAAACTGTCTTGTTTTAATAGGTATCAGATGTAAAGGACCAACAAACCTATTGTTACTTTTGGCATGAGGCTCTAGGAGGTAGAGGACCAGTTGAGATTGGTTCCTGTGTCCTTAAGTACCTGCAACGTGTAGCTAATAATCGCCCTGGTTGTAACATCATATTTTATAGTGACAATTGTGGCGGGCAGCAAAAAAACAGGTTCGTTTTATTTGTTAAGAATGGTTTTTGTAGTTTTGTGACGTGTCTAATATTTGTATTTTTTTTCAGATTTATTTTTTCCATGTACTTGTATGCAGTCAAAACTCTACGAATTAATAAAATCACACACAAATTTTTAATAAGGGGACATACTCAAAATGAGGGAGATGCAGCCCACTCCATTATTGAAAAGGCTATAAAAAGAGCCAAAAAGTCGGGCGCTATTTACGTACCAGATCAGTATGTCCAAATAATAAGATCTGCAAAGGTAAAAGGCAACCAGTTTAATATTGAAGAACTAAATTTCGATGATTTTTATGATTTGAAAAAATTATCTGACGAAATCGAACTTAATACTGTCAAAGATGTGGATGGGAACACCATTAAAACCTCAGATATTAAAGCAATAGAATTTACGAAAGACAACGATGCAGTATACAAGTACAAACTCAAATTCGACGATAACTGGAGTGAAGCTGAAATAAAAAAAAAGAAACAAAGATCTACTAGTCAACGAATAACTAAGGCTATAGAAGATATCAATTTGGTTCGAGCATATACTTCAAAACGAGAAATTTCTGCTAACAAGAAAATTGATCTAAAGGAACTGCTACAAAAAAACATTATTCCTCGCTATTACTCAGCTTTTTATGAAAGTATTTTTTAAATGTTTTTTTTCTATTTTTTAAGTTTAGAAGTGTTTTTGAGTTTTAAAATATTTAATTAACATTCACAAACAAATGTTTACGTTGATTTATTCAATTATTTAGTTTTATTTTGTCACAAATGCAAAATTTCCTAGAGAACGCGTTATTTTTTATTTAGAATTCTGAAGCAACAGTGACGTATTTACAGGTACCTTTATTTATTTATGTCTATAATCTAGGTTATGTACAATGTACCGAGTAGATTGGGACTATAATAGAAACTACACTATTGAACTTACTTTTAAAATCACGACGTTTGTAAAAAGTCCCTTAAACATCCCATACCTTTAATAGAAATCTTTGATTGGCTCTCCTGTAAAATTTCTAAAAGTGTAATTACGTCATTGTTGCACCAAATGAGCGATATGTAGCCCATGTAAAGACAAAATAATGAGCCACATACTGTTGCAGGAATATTGCCGAGATACATTTTCCAGCCATATGCTGCATTATAATGTTTTTTGTATTGCCGGTATATAGTCGGCAATGTTGTAGCCACATATTTTATTAAAAGTGTAGCCCGTCTAGGGGCTCCATTAGAGCGGCCCGTTCCATCTAGAGCCGGTATTTTACCGCACATCAAAGAAAGCTCAGTTGTGACGCGCGCGCCAGTTAACACGGACGTATATGATTTTGTGTGTTCGTTTCGTTCCGAGCGATGGATAATCAGAGCTGCCGTAAATTAATTCAACTTTATGGTACAAAATAACTGCTGTGTTATTTTTTTTCATAATAAATCGCTCAGAGAAGACGCTTGGATAGAAAAAAGTTGTGAAATTGGTGTCCCTGTGCCAGAATTGAAAAAATAATGACTGTGATCTTGTCATCTTATGGACGAGAAAAATGGAGAATGTCTAAAAGCCAAATCACTGGCTCTGGTAATTATACACTGATATTTATAAGTACACACGGCTACACATCAAGCTATAAATTCCAGTATAAGCTGACCTCGCATTGTGTAGGCTTTTCGTAGAATGAGAGGTCAGCATAAACTGGAAATGTATAGCTTGACGTGTAGCCGTGTGTACCTACTACTTGTTCAAAGTTCTGTGACATAAATAAAACTTCACATTAGTACCTACATTTTTTTATTGGTTAATTAATAATTGGTAATTATTCACAGGTCGAGACAGTATTTATGTTATGCAAGATGAGTGTACACCAAATGATACAATAGATACTATGCAAGTCAGTTTGAATAGTCTGTCAAATGATACATCAGATACTTTGCAGGTAGGTACATCTTACTTCTTATTAATATTATAAATGTGAAAGTTTGTGAGGATGGATATATGTATGTATGTATGTTTGTGGCTCTTTCACGCCTAAATGACTGAACGGATTTGGATGAAATTTGGTACAAAGTTAGTTTATAGTCTGGAATAACACGAAGGATAGTTTTTATCCCGATTTTATGTTCCCGTGGGATAATTATAGAATTGTAGCGGGGCGAAGCCGCTGGCAACAGCTAGTACATATATAAAACAAATAATGTTAATAAGATCATTGGGCGGTTTTGACCCACTTTTTTTTTTTCGCGCACAGTGTTCAAATCACTTTTAAAGTAAAGTATTCAATTCCACTTTTCTAAATATGTAAATTTTTTTTATGTATCTGCTGGAGGAAAAATGTTATGTAACAGTATGTATGTGAGTCTAACTATAATTCTATTAGACTAAAAACTAAAGATTTTACTGTCAGCATTGTGAAAATGTATGTACAAGCATAAGAAAAATGTTTGTATCGCATAACAGATTGTATGTCTCTCTCGCTCGCACTTTCGACAGGTAGAAAATAACAGTAAGGTATCGAAGTGCGCGTGCGACGCGCCGCCTGCGCCCCACCCGCTCTGACCGCCCCGCAGTCGTACGTCATCCTTCGTTTCGATCTGTGCGTTTAAACTCGTGTTTCCGATTTTTGCATTTTATTGATTACTTGAGCGTGTTTTATGGACCCCTGATTTTGCTTGACGATTGGTTTACATTAACATGGAAAGACAAAATAGTTGCGTGTCGTGTAATCGATCTGTTTTACGTCGACGAAAACACATATTGACAGTTCTCTTTTTGGAAAGACAAAGGGATCTTGTAGATTTATTATTGCAAGAAATAATACCACGTGAGGTAAGTACACTACACTGTCATCGTATGTGTATGACTCGTCGCGTGCTCTTGATTGTACAAATGTTGCTTTGCTCAATGTAATGGCTCATTTTACTTCTTGATAAATGGAGGCATATATATTTTTTTTTTCAATTGTTTCAGATTACTTTTAATGGCTCACGGGCCATGTGCCATGCTTGTTGGTCAAGGTTAGATCGTCTTTTACGGAATCAACCCGTACAAAATGAACAAGTACAAAATATACCAGTACAAGATCAGCCAGTTGAAGAGCAACCAGTGCAAGATCAAGTACAATTGCAGCCTAGTTTTGTTACGCCTAGAGGATATAAGCGAGCATCGAATACAGCGAGACATTGTATTTTTACAAACTGTAGAAATGTAGTGGCCCATAATGTTCCACTATATGCTAAGTTCCAACTCTTACACAATCACAATTTTTATATACCAGAATTAGCTCGGGTTTGCAATGCTCATTTTATGAGGAATGATTGGGTAGACTTGCTCAACACTACATCCCACGAAAACTTTGACAGTACTCATGTTGTTGGTATGATGAATTTATATAAATGGGGTATCGAACAAAGAAGCAACCTTGATTTCGAAAATATTGAAGAAATAGAGGACAATGAATTTCACTTTTGGACGGGACTAACAAAATATCAATTTAATGTTATTTTGAACCAAACGCCTTCACTGGGTGATCGATCAGTTCATCCTGCCACAGTTCTTGGAATTTTTTTAACAAAAATAAGAACCGGTGAACCAGATGAGCGATTAGCCACTAAATTCAATATGTCGAGGAGAACCCTAGAAAGGAAGTTGGCGATAGCAAGAGAATGCTTAAGTAATGATTTTGTTCCACAGCATTTGGGCTTAAATCATATTACTAGGGAAGATGTGGTGGCCAAGAATCTTGCAATTCCAAGCCATTTTTTTGGTGGTAACTATAATGAACCGGCGGCCATTCTCGTATGTGATGGAACATATATTTATCTACAAAAGAGTTCGAATTTCCTTTTCCAGCGCAAAACTTACAGTCTTCATAAGTTTCGGAACTTAGTAAAACCCTTCCTTATAGTATGTACCGACGGCTACATAGTAGATGTTACGGGGCCTTACACTGCGACTACTTCGGACGCAAGCATTATGCGTGACCTGATGCAAGAAGATTCTCCGATTCATGGGTTCTTGAGAGTTAATGATGTTTTTATATTGGATCGTGGATTTCGGGATTCGATTGATAAAATTGAGGAATGCGGGTATAATCCTCACATGCCGCCTACAAGAGTAAGAGGAGAACAACTGACGACACTAGATGCTAATAAATCTAGATTAATAACAATGATCCGGTGGGTAGTGGAAACCATTAACGGCAGATTCAAGAAAGATTTTAAAATCTTCCGCCATGTATATTTTAACGTTGCCATGAGAAACATGATGGTCGACTTCAAAATAACTGCGGCCATAATTAATGCTACTCGCCATCCATATGAGGACCATATGTATGCGGAACAATTCATAAGAATTATAAATGAACGAATGAATGAACCCAATGAGATGGCAGAATATGTGATTAACCATAATTTAAACAGGCAGAGAGTAGCGTTTGTGCGACTCGATGGCAATGATCCGGATTTTGATGACTTTCCTCGGCTTACATTTGACGAATTAATATTGTTTACGTTGGGATCATACCACTTGAGAATCGCAAGATCGTATTGCCACGAGCACATGCGTGAGGATGGTGTATACACTATCGAACTATACCGGCACCAAGAAATGATTGAAAATAAGATATTGATAAGAGGCAGAATACAGTCACGACACGTCCGTGCAAAGCAGTACTACACCTATATTTTAGTAGATCCTACCCATATTGGAAGAAATAGCATCCAACAGTATTACTGCTCGTGTATACACGGCCGTCGCACTGTCGGAAGCTGTGCACATGTTGTAAGCGTCGTATACTTTCTGTCATGGGCCAGGCATCAAGACGTGATAGACGCGCCTGCAGCCTTTTTAGATGAATTAACTATAGATTTTGATTATGCAGAATAAAAATATTATTACCGCAAAATGGATTTTATTTTCGTATTCCTGGAAATTGTTCAAAACAACTGTTTTACAAAGTATTTTTACAGTCAGGCCAATAGTTTTTACTTAGTTCATTATAAAAATGCTATAATAATAATTTAAAAATGCTATAATAATTATTTTAAAAATGCTATAATATTAATTAAAAAAATTTTTTTTGCGGTTCTCCCATATCCTGCAATAATGCGACCCATACCATTAAGTAACATATACATTTAACTACATACCTAGCCCTGTTTCGTTTTTGTGCGCCGTGGGTCATATTTCCGAACAAAATGCCCAATGACCTTTTAGTATCTATTTTGCCAAGGTATTGCTCCATTAGTAATAAAATGTTCAGCGAGATGTAGACGTGTTTCCTTAGGCTCCTTAGCATCATTTCCACTTCTCCGCGGCAGGTTGGTGAGAGGGAAAATGATAAAAGTTCACTGTCATTTCTCCAACTTCCTGGAATGGTTTCAGTTTCTATTTCAATGTCTAACGGTCCACGTGGTGTGTATTTCTTGCTGGATTTCTTTCGCAAAAAGTTGTGTAAATGTATAACAGCTAAAACCACTTTTGTAGCTTTATCGGGTGATAGTAACATAGGTTTCCTCAAAACCCTAAAAACTGAGCTTGCGATTCCGAAAACATTTTCCACTACCTTTCGCCCTCTTGACAGGCGATAGTAAAATATTCTTGCTAGAGATCCTCTCTCTGGCTTTCCTTGAAGTGGTTTCATTGTGTATTCATTTAGTGCAAACGCTTTGTCTGCCAGAATTACGTATGGAACTTTGAAGGTGTTTTGAAGTATCGATGGCTGAGGAATTTTCATGGACTTCTCTTTTAGTTTTTTGTATAATGTAGTGTGTTTAAAGATTCCCCCGTCCCAAAAGTCTTCCCTGGGAACCAACGTCAATGTATCTAATACAGTAGACTGCGTCTACGAGAGCAAACAGTACGATATAAAAAAGTGCTTGTAGTTTATAATATTTCGTGCCGCTGCACAGTGAATTACCTAGAACTAGCCAGCTGGACAAAAGTCGATTCCTAGAATCGATTAAATCATAATCCTGTCTCATTAACCACACCTCAAAACTCAGAATTCCAGGTATAACACGTGCCTTACCCTTTGTAGCACACCGCCATAGTACTGGAAAGTGAGGTAATAAGGAAAATGCATTTATGCAAATAAATCAGTTGATAGTTTGCAGTGCTTACGACAACATCTTATGACCACTTGTGCTATTTATACTATTGTGAGTGTTATGGATTTTCTACTTGAAGGTATGTACTTTAAATTTCTTCATAAATTGGGATCATTTAACTTGTTGACGTTGATGTTTATAGGCTTTATAGAAATGGACATTTATATCGTGTAAATTTTTCTATTTAGTAACTTTCATTTTTTATCCAAATATATCCAGGCCGTTATTTACGTATGTAATAGCCACAATATTTAACTTTAAAATGATATATAGTTTTGCCACCCCAACTCACCCCATTTTTTTTAATTATTTTTTTCAGAAGTTGTGATTTCGATTTCAAAAATCGATTTCTTTGAAGAATGGCGTAAACACAAGAAAGAGGACCGTAATTCAAAGCTCACAGAGTTTGTATTGAACAAAATCAACTGTTCAGATGTCACTCTTGATTCAAAGAAGAATATTTGTACGAAAATTTCAAGTATTTCTTCAAAATTTGCTGAAAAGTGGTCCGCATCGAAAAATACCCTCAATAGGTTTTTGAATAACAATAAGGATTGGTTAGAGGGTAATGAAATACAATTTGAAGTTCAAGTACATCGCCCGTCTGCGTCTTCGTCATCTGGACCAAGTCGGACTACAGGCAGACCCAGAAAAGAATTTGACGAATCGTCATTCAAAACCAAAAAACGGAGGGTTGAAGATTTAGTGCAATCGCGAAGTGCTAGTGAGTTAACCATAGCCGCTGAAGTAGCCAATCGAGTATCTGGTCGAAGAAATGTAGCTAGTTCAATTCATAAAATATCTGACAACTCTCCAAAAGCTAAAACAACCAATATTGCGTGTGGTGGTCGTCAATTGAGCAGTGATGAAGCTTTAGCTCATTATGTTGATGCTAAGTGTACCAGCCATAGTTACAAACAGACGCGTAAGGTGTCATTGAAGGCGGGACATCAGATATTTCCATCTTATCATAGTGTAGTTAAGTCTAAAAAAATGTGTTATCCTTTAGATGAGTATATTTCTGTGACGGAAACGCGCGCTGAAATTAATCTACAAGGCATTTTAAACAAAACTGCTGATCGTTTAATTGAAGCGCAAAGTGATGTTATAAGAAATGTTGTGTCTTCTAATTCATCCCTTACATTAATTAGCAAATGGGGCTGTGACGGCAGTTCAGGCCACAGTACCTATAAGCAAAGGTTCGAAGATGCTAATGCTACTGATGAATTCCTGTTCATGTTTTCATTAGTTCCTTTGAAGTTATGTGACGGCCAACATATTATATGGCAAAATCCACGGCCTTCGTCAACTCTCTATTGCCGACCAATCAAATTTATTTTTTCAAAGGAAACTAATGAATTCACCAAAGCCGAAACCAACAAAGTCTTGGAAGAAATATCTCAGCTTCTTCCAACTATTTGTAATGTTGAAGAATATGAAATTACTATAAAACATGACCTCTTACTGACTATGACAGACGGAAAAGTATGTAACGCTTTGACTGACACACGCTCCCCTCAAAAATGTTATATATGTGGTGCTACCCCGACAATGATGAATGGTGATTTAAAAGACGTAGTCGTTAATAAAGAACATTACGGTTTTGGTTTGTCTACTTTACATGCATGGATACGTTGTTTTGAGTGTTTACTACATATTAGTTATCGTTTGGATATAAAAAAGTGGCAAGCTAGGGGCGCTGACGATAAAATTAGTGTAAAGTTACGTTCAGAGAAAATTAAGTTAGATTTTAAAACTCAGATGGGGCTTATTGTAGACAAACCAAAACCGGGTTATGGTAACACAAATGATGGTAACACTGCACGTAGGTTTTTTATGAATCCGGAACTAAGCGGTGAGATTACAGGATTGGATGTTAATTTAATTAAAAAAATGTGTATATTACTTCGAACATTATCTTCTGGGTATGATATTAATTGCATAGAATTTGAAAAAGTTTGCTCTGAGACTCGATCTCTTTACCTTAGTCTGTATCCGTGGTATAATATGCCTGTTACTGTGCATAAAATCTTATTACACAGTACAGAAGTCATCCAAAGCTGTATTGTTCCAATCGGACAGCTATCGGAGGAGGCTCAAGAAGCCCGTAACAAAGACTGTCGTAGATTCCGAGAGCATCATAGCAGAAAACAGTCACGTATTGCCACGAATACAGATTTATTATATATGCTGCTGATAACATCTGATCCTGTAATCAACTAGCTTAGGGAAATTCCTAAGAAAAGACCTGAAAAATTGCCCGCAGAAGTGCTAAGCTTGATAGTTCCGCCTTCCATACCTACTACACATCAAGTACCACGTGAAGTTACTTTATGTGAGGAGAACGATTATGTGGTACCTGATTCGTCTAACTGTGACAGCGATGATGAATCATCTGACGATTTCTATTTGTAATTTATTATAATAGTAGATATTATTATAGTTAAGTAATTTAAAGTGGGTGTAGTAATACACCTCTGCCACCCCTTCGGGGAATAAGGCGTGATGATATGTTATGTTATGTTAAGTAATTTAAGTTAAGTTTTTTAAATTGTGTAGATATATAATTTAAATTATTTCGTTAATATGTATTCTTCTAGACTTCTATTTTCAATAAATTTTTATTTCGTACTAAGTTTTTTTATTTTACCACATAACGCAAAAAAAATGATTCAGTATATGTTATTATGGCTGTAGCGATCATGTGAACCCATAAAATAATTTTGTCCAGCTACCATGTTCTAGACGATTCACTGTGCGCTGTTAACAGGGGCTTGTATCATTACGTGTTTTCCATCCATAGCACCTATAACATGAGGAAAATCCCATTTATCTTCAAATTCTTGAGCAATTTCGTCTTTCTCGAAGGTGAGGATCTGGAAAAATATAAATATAGATAGGTATATCATTGTGACTAAAATTATATTCGTATAACCTTAAAACTAAATCAAAGGTCCTATTACTTCTTAGCATTTTATTCCTAGCAATCAAGGTGGGAAGAGGTACAAGTATAGTTAATTATATGCGTATTCTGTTTTTCAGGACCCTACATCACCAAATAAAGGTGAGTCTTCAAAAGTACAATTACAAGAGCTCAAAAACAAAGTACCCGAAAAAACTACAAAAAAGAACCTAAAGAAAAGGAAACACGAAGATGAGGAGAATGAAATGTTAACTGAAGCATTTAAAATTTTAACTGAGCCGACACAAGGAACTGATCTATATTTCAGTTTTGGCCCGCACATTGGAAATGAATTGAGGAAATATGACAATCACACTTTAACATATGTCGAACAAGCAATAAATAATGTTATTTCTGAGACCGATTTAGGTAAATACAGTCCAGTTTATTCATATACAACAACACAAGGGGCTCAAAGTTCCTTAACCTCGACTTCAACTTTAAATACTGATTCGTTGGCCACTACGCCGTCGCAAAATAATATAAACAATGAGGAATAGTTTATAGTTATCGTAAGAAGGAGTATGAAAGAGTGAGAAGCAGGTGTGTTTAAATATATATTGGCACAAAAGTATTTACAAAATTAATCAGAACACGAAAATATTAGGTAGGCGTGATCGATGCGCGCGCGCGACACGGGTGTACGATCCCAGGTGAATTCGACACTGTAACGAGCGAGCGGCCGGTCAGCATGCATCTCGCTTGCTCCTGCGCCGGAGGCGGCCGCACTAGCTACCGTCTCAGTCGCACAGTAAGGAATTCCATAGCACAGCATAAAATATGGGTCACTAAGCGCATCGATAAAACATCGTAAGTAGCCTACATCACTCCCCTCCAGAGACCGTCACTACGGTCGATAGTAGTCTGGAAATCGAACTGAGCGACCAGAGCGAGTTCTTCTGGCGTCTCCCTGAACCGGGGCATCAAGCTGTGCTGGAGGAAGATCTGGTAAGGGAGTAGGAAAGGGAGTAGGGGTGGGCATAGGAGATGGGTCTACGGGTAGATATGCCGGCTTAAGGCGGTCTATGGATACTGTGACACTCTTGCCTAGAGCTGCCACCTCTCCGGGTTTGACCCGGAGTTTACGGGTTTGCATGGTTCATGTCCGGGCTACGGGTTTAACATCGATATCTCCGGGTCCGATGGAACGGGAAGCGACAACACGTCATCACGCACCGAGCGCACGGCGCGGAGTGCGTGCGTGCGTGACTGATAGTCTGAGTGAGACGTACAACGTACGGGCGCGGGCGCGGGCGGCCGAGTGAGCGGGAAAGTGGGAGTAGCAGGCAGGGAGCGCGGGCGGGGTACAACAGTACATGCGTACGCAGAACGATCATTAGATTCAAAACAATAGCTAATTTCTGTTAGCGCTTCGTAATAATTGCACACAAACAAGAGTATTTTATGTTTTGTTCATTAATATTTCTATCACAGATTGTTTTCGGTACTTTCTCTTATTAAAAGTACCTAGTGTTGTAGCGTGTGGTCATAATGGAACAAGAAGAATCACAGTCGAAGAAAAAAAAGAAGTACGAATGTAATTTTCAACAAGTGTGGCTAGAAAATGAGAAGTATAAAATGTGGGTGAGAAAAGTCGATGAAAAAAACGCGAAATGTGTATTTTGTAACGTGAAATTTACAGTGAAATGGGATGGTGAAAAGGCGTTATCTACTCATCTTAACAGTGAAACGCACAAGAAAAAGGTGAAAAACATTGACTCAAACTCTTTGATAACCGCTTTTCTGCCCAAGAAAAATTCTTCTGAAGAGCTAAAAGTAGCGACAATCGAAATTGCGTCGATTTATCATGCAATTAGCCACCACCATAGTTACTTGAGCACCGATTGTGGTATTAAATTAAATGCTACTCTTTATTCCGATTCACCACTATCACATAAAGTTCACTGCGGCAGAACAAAAGCTGAAGCCATTGTTTTGAATGTCCTAGCACCGAATTCAATCCAGTCAACAATACAAGACCTAAAAAGGACTCAATCTGGAGGCGGGGTTCCCTTTTCGATTGCTATCGACGCCTCAAATAAAGGATCCCAGAAAATGTATCCAATTGTCATCAGATACTTTGACCAAGAAAAAGGTGTTCAGAATAAATTAATGGATTTTTATGAGGATTCGAACGAAACATCTCAAAAAATTTTTGAGAATATTGACAATTTTATGCTTCAGCATGACTTAGACACAACTTTGCTGTCTGCTTTCTCTGCAGATAATGCACCGGTTAATTACGGTGCTCACAATTCCGTGTACCAAAAAATTAAAGATAAATATTCCGATACCAAAGTCGTTAAAGCAAATTGTAACTGTCACGTTCTTCATAACGCCGCCAGAAACGCTATGAAAGCTTTAACATATGATGTGGAAAACTTGATTATGAAAGTTTATGCGGAATTTTCGAACAGCGCAAAACGCACGAGAGAATTGCAGGCATTTTTTGAGGAGTTTGAAATTGAATACAGAAAAGTTTTGAGACATGGGCCAACTAGATGGTTAAGTTTGGGAAGAGCTGTTGACAGATTGATATTGTCATGGCCTGCTGTATCCGCGTATTTCAAAAGTCTTGGTGAAGCAGCATGCCATAAGATAATATGGGAATTCGTAAAACAGTGTGGTGATGATGCTGGAAGTTTATCTGCAAAAATCACACTACAAGAATGTTATTTATATTTCATTCATCATTATATGAATATGCTGACAGAAGCCATACTATTACTGGAAAAAAACACAGTAACAGCTACTGAGTTGCACCCAATTATGAAAAATATAAAAGACAAGGTTGAAAGCCGACTGCATGACGAGTTTTATGGCGCCAAAGTAATGAGAAACATGAAGTTTTTGAGGCCTTCCGAACAGGATCAATTAAAAAAAGAAGCCAATGAGGTTTACAGAAGAACTCTTGAATACGTACAGAAATATTATGATTTTGAGCATTCTGTGTTCAAATTTTTTTCCAAATTCGATCTAACAAGTGCAGTAAGTTACGAAGATGCTGTGGAAGCTTGCGAATCACTTGGTCTGAAAAATGTGGACGAAGATAAACTGTATGACGAGACCCGAAAATTAAACAAAGTATTTCCTCAGTTCGAACAATCTATTAATTCAACATTATCTGTTGATTTACGATGGGTTCAGCTTTTCAAAGTCACCTCAACTTTCACCGAACTGCCAAAAATAATTGGTAAAATCTTTTCAATCCCTATAAGCAATGCTTTCGTAGAACGCGTCTTTTCTTTAATGGGAAATTTGTGGACAGACGAGCGAAACTGCTTATCAGTGGCCATGGTGAAGGCTGAGTTAATTGTAAAGATTAATTACAATATGAATTGCCAAGAATTTTTAAAATTTTTGAAGAAACCTGAGCAAGAAGAAATGCTGAAACAATCCCTGCAGAATAAAAAATATAATTTTAAGTGTCAAGCTAGTTCAAGTCAGCCTAGCACTAGCTAGGTAATTTATATTAAACAAAAAACGTTACATACCTATATTAATTTACCATTACTTTGTACTTATTTCATTAAATACTTAAATCTTTAAAATAATGTTTTATTTTAATAAAAAAAAACGACATTTCTAAAATCTCCGGGTCTACTGTTTTTGAAAGGTGGCAGCCCTACTCTTGCCTTTGACCAATAATTTAAAAACCTTGTCACCACGTTTGAGCACTTCATACGGGCCGGTGTATGGAGTCTGCAAAGAGCCTCGTAATGCATCATCCCTTAAAAATACGTGACTCGAAGAAGTCAACTCTTTATAAATAAAGATTCTGTCTTTTTTGTGACGTGATGTGGGTGTTGGTCGAAGCTTCGCTGCGAAGCGGCGTATGCGAGTGGTAAAATCCGAAATGTCGGTGGAATTGAGCACTGTTGCCTGGAAAAACTCACCAGGAAGGCGTAGCGGCTCGCCATAAACCAACTCAGCAGACGAAGCTTTCAGATCTTCTTTGAAAGAGGATCTGATACCAAGGAGCACTAAGGGTAAATTTTCGCCCCAGTTGCAGTCGGCGTGGCACATTATGGCGACTTTCATTTGACGGTGAAAGCGTTCCACCAAACCGTTACAAGCCGGATGATACGCGGTCGTTCGGCGATGTTTGAATCCGATGATTTTTTCAAGATATTGAAAGAGTGTAGATTCAAACTGTCGACCGCGGTCAGTTACAATATCCGTTGGACATCCAAACCTGGATATCCACGATATCAGCGCCTTTCCGACTGTTTCAGCTATTATGTCGACCATTGGTGTAACTTCTGGCCATCGAGTAAACCTATCTACTGCCGTAAGACAGTAGCGGAAGCCTTGAGATAGTGGAAGTGGACCACCAATGTCCACGTGGATGAATGCAAACCGAGCGCGGGGTAAATCGAATGTGCCTAATGGTGAGGACACGTGGCGATTTACCTTGGCTCGTTGGCAGGCCAGGCACTTTCGTGACCAGTCTCGGCAGTCCTTGCGCATTTCAGGCCAAACGAACCGTTCGGCTACCAACTTCGTTCCTCAGTTTAATTACTGTTAGATCAGTTCAATTACATACATTGATGTAGAATAGAATAGAATAATCATTTATTTGGTACACACAAAATGACACATGAAATAATTTAAAGAAACAGTAGATACAATTGAATCCAATAAAACAAGTTCGACTCATGTGTCTGCATACCAAAATGGCGTTCAGCTCAGCATAATGTTGGATGTTAAGCACCCAACGCTGATTTTCAGCTGAAACCAGAAGCAATAGGTAGTGCAGCAGCAACGTAGAAAAATAAAAAAAAAATAAAGAAGTGATTAAATAAAAGGTAAATATAAAGATAAACATACTTTACTAAAATAATATTACATACCTATATATATAAACATACAACTTATGAACTTTCTTACGATTTCTAAGGTTATGGTAAATTGTTATATATATAAATAAATATGGGTAACTATTTAAAATATATTGATTTAGTTAAACTTATGTAAAAAGAGTTATTGAGCTCTAGATCAAAGAGAGGTCGACATTGATGTTACCATGTTGTATTTGGGCTTCCATTAGAAATATTTTTAGTTTTTTTCTAATGCTGTTGCAACTTTTGGAATTTCTAATTGGTGGTGGCATATTGTTCCAACACTTGGAAGCCGCATATTTGAAACTACCCCTGAAACTCTCTGATAGGTGATGTTGAGTATTAATGTATTATGTTAATGTATTACTATTGCTTTGTTCATTACATTGTTAGTCTGTATCATTCACCTGCGTATTTTATATTGCATGCGAAAAACTGAAGGTCTAATTATAAAAGCTTTGCTCACTAACGTAAGAACAGCAAACCACATGGACCTTCTGACAAAATTTACGTCAACCTTGTGCCAACCTGAGTCTGATTCAATATCTAGACGTGATTTAACTCTTCGGGAAAATCGTAAAATCCGTTTAGCCACATCCAATAAAAGTATTTACGAAACTTCACCCCTGAATTCTGGAGAAAGTGACGCAGATTTGAGCGATACAGACCAGACGTATAATATTGATAAAACAAACAGTAGTAAACACATACCCTTGCAGTAACTTTCGACTTTGCCTCGACCCCGTTCGTCTTCATCTGGCAGTTCATCTGATAGTGATGTGATTACACAGCTACAGAAGAGAATACACAAAAGAGCAAGAATAAAAAGCAGAAGAGTAATCCCGAAACTTGGTGAGACAATTGTGCAAAGCGTAAAATAAATTCCGGTCAATCGTATCTATCAATCGTGTCTATCAGAACAAAAAAGATTGTACCCGCGCGTTCGATTAAGCCGCCAGGTAGTCAAAAATGCCGCCTGAAATGCTTTTATCAGGTTGGTGAAGAGGACCGAAAAACGATGTTCCGTAAATTTTGGGAATTAAAAAATATAGCTTTGCAAAGATTCTTTATCAAAACATGCATTGTCGAAGTTAAGCCAAAGTATAAATACTCTCGAGACAGAAAATCCTAGAAAAGCTAATAATGCTTTTTATTTGAAGCTCAGTCAAGAAAAAAAGAGAGTTTGTAAAACTTTCTTTTTGAACACATTTTTATTTTATTTTATTTTGAACAAAATCCACAGCTCTTAGTATATAACAGGTATATCTTATGCTAAAACTTACAGCCAATAAAGGATTTACATTTCATAATACAAATACTTATAAATTGACGACGTAAATCACTTATCGCACTAAATAGGACCATTATTTTAAATAAATAGAATGAAAATATAAAAAAAAATCTTAAGATAAGTATTATTTACACAACAATTATAACCACATATGCACACTAAACATTAAAGATATACATTCATACATACACATAAGATACACATTCATACATCACCTATACACCTACAAATAAATGGACATGCTTAATTTAACTATTCAATGTACCTAAGTACGAGTAAGAGTAGTGTAGTGTACACCTAAATACTCCGTCCACATCTATGCTGCCTGTGTGAGCATTAGAGAAGTAGGTATGGTTATTTAGTTAATATTTAGTCATTTAGTTTATTTAGAACTTGGAGAACTTCCCGTTTGAACCCTAATTTGCTGGTGTTGAAAATATCAATGCCACTAAATATTTTATCATAGCTTCTATGCAACCGACTGACGAGTGAATTTTGGGCATAGTTAGTAGAAGAGTGGGATACAGCAAAAAGTTTTGTATGTCTCGTTCGCTTTAGTGGCGCGCAAAATCGTAAAATTTTTGATGTGAGCTCTGTACAATCGATGTAGCCGTTGCATAAACCGTGTAGAAGTGACATGTCCGCTAAACTACGACGATTTTTTAAGGTTGTAAGATGGTGATAATGACACGACTCTTGATAGTCGATCACAACTCCACGCTGACATCGATAGTTAAGATGTTTTATAAACTTGCTCTGTATGCTCTCTATGCTTTGAATATATGTTAGGTACTGCGGCTTCCACACCGAGCTACAATACGCCAAGATGCTTCGAGCATAAGAAAAATACAATACCTTTAGACAACCGATATCAGAGAATGGACGACTAACCCTCAATACAAAGCCCAAGCTTTTGTAGGCCTTACCAACCATTGTATCTACATGTTCAGAAAATAAAAGTTGAAGCACAGCACCTGATGAAGCACAGCCTTATGTCATTGTACCAACAAACCAGCATGAATTAAGAAACAGCCCCAGTTTATTGGACCAAAGAGAAAATCAACTGCCGAATAATATTTTACAGAATATCGATGATGGGTCCCAAATCAGCCTTATGGTAATTTCAAATGATGAGAGAGCACGTCATTTAATGAAGCACAACCTTATGTCATTGTACCAACAAATCAGCCTGACTTAGTAAACAACCTCAGTTTATTGAACCAACGAGAACCTCAACAACTGCCGAATGATTTACAGAATATCTATGATGGGTCCCAAATCAGCTTCATAGTAATTTCAAATGATGAAAGGAGCACAACAAACAATATAGCATTTGAATACCTCAACCAATACGTAGATGAAGTCTTTGACGTCTCTATGATTCCTCAACAAAATGATGAGATCATAACGACAGAGCCAGTGGATGTTACTGAACCTACAACATCGTCCTCGTTGAAGAATGTGTCGAACTTAGTAGATTATAGTGATAGTACGGATTCAGAGCTAAATGAACCCATTGTTAAAAAATAAAGATAGCAAGTGAAAAAACATGAATAGAATGTTTAAAAAAATCGATTAAACCGAGAAAAGGGATTACTATGGAAGAAGAAAACAGTCAGGCAAATGGATAAAAGATATTCCTAAACCAAAGAAAGAAATTAAACCACGATGCAAATGCTCTGAGAAAAAAAATGGAGTAATAAAATGTCACATGATAACAGAAGAGGACAGAAAATCTTTGTTTGATCGATTTTGGGCGATGGATTGGGGAGAGGAAAAGGTTTTTATTAAATGTTTGATTAAAGTTAACCCCATTAAAAGACAACGAGACAGAAAGGATCCAAGTACTTCACAAAGGAAAAAGGACAATGACATGATAAGGTTGTTGATTAAAACGGGTATTTATCGCGTATGTACCTTTTTTATTTTTGTTATCCCGACGTTTCGGCTGTGTTGCAACAGTCATGGTCTCTGGCTGACTGGAGTACTTGGAGCTACCGTCGGGAAGTGCGGGTAGCTGCAGCATCTACCCTCACTTGGTCTTCAGAATTAGAAATGTCCTCGTTCATATTACGACACACTACACTAACCGTATCTACGCACTGAGACGACCGATTACGACGCGCACACCTAGCAATCACCGGGTTCCAAGACGCTGAGAGTCTATAGCCATCTTCCCGATTGAAATTTGGAAATTTCTTGATTTCAATCGCTTCACGAACTATTCTCTTGTAATAACGGCGTTCACTAGAGAGAACCTTAGGATCATGAAGTTCAATCCAATGATTCGGTCCCGAGTCTACCAGATGCTCTGCTATCGCCGACTTGTTTACCTGGCGATTTTTGACAGCTGCGATATGCTCTTTGACACGCTCGGCAATGGTACGTTTGGTTTGCCCGATGTAAGAGCGGCCACAGCTACAGTCTATCTTATAAACACCAGGCATCTGCAGAGGTATAACATCCTTTGGAGTCCGTAAATGCTTGGCCATCTTTGAGAGAGGAGTGAAGACCGACTTGATTGAAAACCCTTTCAACACATTTCCAATTTTATCCGTCACCCCTTTCACGTATGGCAAAAACGTTGGCTTTCTACAGACCTCCGTTGGTTTTTCTCTGTTTGTGCGTCTTGGCTGCCGTCTATTTACATATCCGTTGGATTTTAGAACCTCCTGAACATGGGCCAGCTCACTCTCCAGATGTTCAGGGTCACAGAGAGCGTAAGCTCTGTTTGTTAACGATGAAACAACAGATTGCAAATGGCGAGGATGGTGGTGTGACGCAGCGTTCAAATAGCGGTCAGTGTGTGTTGGCTTTCTGTAAACAGAGTGCGCTAGACGGCCATCTGATTTCACCATAACTTTGACATCGAGAAAAGCTAATATCCTATTATCCTCCATTTCATAAGTGAACCGCATATTCGGGTGAATGGAGTTTAGGTACATATACAGTAAATTGTTCAACTTCTCGTTTACTCCCCTTCATTATGCAAAAGACATCATCCACGTATCTCTTCCATAACTTTATACCATGAGCTGTAAAATCTAATTTAGTTTCAAAATGCTCCATCCAGATATAAGCCAAAACTGGTGCCACCGGGCTACCCATGGCCACTCCATCAATCTGGAGGTAATGTTGCCCATGATATAAAAAGAAGTTCCCATCTAAACAGTGTTCAAGGAGCACAATGTACTGGTCAGGCAGTTCGTGATCCTTTAGCTTCTCTCGTATAACATCCAGGCAGTCTTTTGTTGGAACGTTGGTGAAGAGCGCTTCCACATCGAAACTCACCAATATGTCGTCTGGTTCCAATTTTAAACTCCCCAGTATGTCTACAAAATGGCGCGAGTCCTTTACAAAAGATGTCGTCTTTCCCACCAAAGGCTGCAAAATTGAAGTAACATGCTTTGCCAAATAATAGGTAGGCGAATCAATCTGGCTCACAATGGGACGAAGAGGCACATTACTCTTATGCACCTTAGGTAAACCATACAATGTTTTCGACTGCACTATAGTAGGTCTATGTAGACGGTTATAAACATCTTCTGTAAAAAGATCCTTGTATTCCGAAATCAGATTTCTAATACGCTTTGTCACTCTGGCAGTTGGGTTGTAAGGTACTTGCTTATACACCTTATCATCACATAACAAACTCCTCTTTTTTCATCATAGTCAGTGGAATTAATCACTACAGTGGCGTTACCCTTATCGGCCTTAAGTACCAAAATATCTTGGTTCTCCCTTAATGCTCTGAGTGCTAGACACTCTTCCACGGTGATATTCGGCTTCGGTAACCTGGACTTTCGTAAAATTATTGCAACATCTTGTCTCAGCGTTTCTGCGTCAGTGGATGGTATTTTGTTGCTTATAATAAATTCCTCTACACTGCTAATAATGTCTTCGTAAGGAACGCGCTTAGGTGTAGGTGCAAAGTTTAAATCAATAATTATGTACAGTGATCGCGAAAGTTTGAAAAATACTATGATAAGGTTGTGCAAAACGTTATTTTTAAACACCTTTTCCATTAATAACTTTCTGTGTTGGAGTTGGAAATCAAAAGATACATCAACAAACACAAGTGAAAATCGTCCTGCACCTTTACAGTCAACTCACCCTCAAACAGCTACCACTGCCGAAAAAGCATTCCTGGACAAGTTTTTAGATGACCTGCCAAAACTACCCTCGCATTACTGTCGTCAAAGAACTTCCCTGCTCTATTTGCAACCTGACATTATATCAAAACAACAGCTCTATAAATTCTATAAAGAGGAATGCAATTCTAAGAATGTCAAACCATTATGCATCGCCACATTTTCTAACACTGACTGTAGGAAAAATATCTTTATTCAAACCAAAAAAAGATCTTTGCGAAATTTGTAATGGATATGCATTGGGTCATATTTCTGAAGAGGTTTACAATGAGCACACACAGAAAAAAATTGAAGCACGAGCTGAAAAAGAAAAAGACAAAAAAATGAAAAATTTGTTTTCACAGCTGATCTCCAAGCCGTGCACCGAGATCTAATGTTTCAAGTAACTATTCCAAAACGAAGTTATGTGTCAACAACTGGTGCATTTACGACATGAAACCAGGAGAGGGTTACTGTTTTCTATGGAATGAGGCTGAGGGTGGCCTAACTTCTGAAGAATTTACTACAATTATGTCAAAATTTATTATTAAAGAAGTTCTAACTAAAATTGGCGAAGATGATCGGGAAATAACATTTTACACTGATGGCTGTACGTACCAAAATCGCAATGCTACTCTTAGCAATGCAATGACAAATATTGCAATGTATCATAACGTGACCATAACCCATAAATACCTAGAGGTTGGACATACCCAAATGGAGGTGGATAGCATGCACGCTATGATTGAAAAGCGTCTAAAAAAACGAAACTATCAATCATCATATCATCATCATCATATCAGCCGTAGGACGTCCACTGCTGGACAAAGGCCTCCCTTATTGATCTCCAGGAACTGCGGTTGGAAGCGGCCCGACCTGCGGTTCTTACCAAGTCGTCTGCCCATCTTGTGGGTGGACGTCTTACGTTGCGCTTGCCGGTCCGTGGCCTCCACTCGAGAACCTTTCGGCCCCATCGGCCATCTGTTCTGCGCGCTATATGGCCTGCCCATTGCCACTTCAACGTGCTAATCCGTAATATGATGATGATGATGTCGAACGGCAAAATCTAATAGCACCAGATACAAATGCGAATACTTGACCTTTGATTATTTCAAAGAATTCAAACAAGTAGCATTTTATAAATCAATTCGGCCAGGAAAGTTGAAAGGTGACCCAAAGGTAAACATAATCTTTGTCTACTGTCAGGTATCTATTCTGTTCATGTCTAGATTAAATTAGGAACCTACCTACATAATCGAAATTAAATTTAATGCGAGTTTTGTTTTATTTACAGGTCACTGACATAAGAGCTATTCAATATAGACCTAATGGCGAAATATTTTACAAGTTGAGGTTTGGAAACGATTGGACACTACTAAATCAAAGAAAAACCCCTCTTGAACCTACTCCAGTGGAAAATTTAATAAACCTGTACAATAAGCGACGCAAAATCACAAAAAAAAAGTACTCTGATTTGCAACAATTAGAAACATCAATGCCCCTTGATTATCAGGGTTACTATGATGCCCTACCGCATGATTAATAATAATCTTTAAAAAAATACCTGGTTAAGCCTAATTTTTAAGCTACTTTATTTTAAACATATTTTTAATAAAAACTAACAACTCCATTTTTTGTCAAAATAAAATATATCAACTCCAAAAAACCTCATTAAATCTATACGCTTAATAAAAATTTAATTTTTAATGGCTGTTTAATTATAGAAGATCCACAATTTTCAACGGGATTTTTGTTTCTTCTTTTGATCTCTCAGAATATTTTTAATAACGTTGTTAGTCTCCCCTGTAAAGTTTTCTGCAAAGGAGTTATTCGTTTTGCAAATTAAGGTATCGATATAATAAATGACCGTGTCATAAGTGAATCTTGAAGAGAAATTGTTGTGGGCAAAACAAAAACAAATACGTAGCAACTATATATATGTATGCATTACAAAAGTTTAAAAAAATTAATAACATTAACCATAAATTTTTAATAAAAGGTCACACCCAGAATGAAAATGATAATGTGCATAGCCTAATTGAAAAAAATGTCCAGATATTTAAAAGCTGACTCCATATATACCCCGCTACAATATATAACATTGATACAGAACGCCAAGACAGGAAAAAAAATTCAAGTAAAAGCATTGATATAGGATGATTTTATAGATATAAAAAAAAATTGCAATCGGAATGGTGGCCCCATTTTACCAAAACTACGAACAGAAATCAAGTGGCATGGAATGATATTAAAATACTAGATTGACGTAAACTTGAAGCATTCCAATTCTACTATAAAACATCATACAAGGATGTTCTGTTTCATGAAGTGAATATATGATCTGGCATAAGAAAGACTTTGCCAAGTGTTGAAGACATATCAATACAAAAAGCTTATACTCAAAGATTTGAACTAGAATCAAAAAAGAAAATTGATCTCAAGAGGCCTTATCACTAGCAAGGTAATTCCTCCATACTTTGCTAGTTAATATAATGATTTAATATAGTATGTGTATAATGAATGTTTAATTAATAATAGTAGGTAGGTACGTCATTGTAAACAATTGACCGTCTAAATAATTATGGAAGCAGTGCTGTGAAACCTGTTAATAATTTTAGTAACTAAAACTAATAATGTTTTGTAGTTCTATTTTGATGAATTTAATTAAGTACCTATGGGTGTTGCTATTAAAATTGTATTTAGATGCCATAGGTATTATAGCTATTTGATTTGGTGTTGTTGAGAGGTTGTTATTAATTATTATAGTATTAGATGAATCTTTCTCACAACTGTTAAGACTGATTAAACTTAAAAAATTTAATACTAAATTGTTACAATAGTTATAGAGTTTAAACAATAAGTACTAAGTAAAATTGGTCATTATTACATTAAATTTTAACATTGTCTAGTTAATTAAGTTAAAATAAGCAGTTTGATTAAGTAAAATGTTCCAAGTTCCTATTTTTAGATGCCATAATTATTGATATTGGGTTTGATAGATAATAATTATTATTTCGTATTAGATTAATACTGATTGAACCGCAATATGTTAATACTCATTTAGTATGTCAATTATTCGTAATAAACATAATTTTGAAATTACAAAATAATAGTGATCTGTATTCCATTATCTTCGATTTTTTCTTTTTATCCTGATATTTAAATCCCATGATTTTCAAAATAAATCGCACAATTGCCGTAATTTTCAATATTAAACAGACTCAATTGAATGGCTAATAAGTTTTGTGATTTCTTATGAATGTTATAATGTTAGTAGTAGATTTTAAATTCATTTGCTTTTTGGATTATTTGATATGTAAACCTAAAATGTTTTTCTTGTTTTATAAGTTACGCGCATTTTTTATATTACGGAAGAGCGAAATCTCTTAATACAGGTATTATTTACTTAAAAGGAGGTTTCAACTACTGGTTAAGATATTGTAAACACAAGTTATGGAAATAAAACATTTGTATTTGTATGAAATAGTGACTTAAATTAAAATGTGACGATAATTGTTAAATATATTTTCGTAAAATATTTACTCATTTTGTGATAGGGTGAATATCTTCATATTTTTTTTGGCGCATACTCAACTCAAGTGTATAATATTAATAATTTTATAAATAGTGTTACGTTGTAAATTTTGGTCCTAAAGTACCTTTAATAATTCGTCGATAGATCGGCATAATTAACTAACAATTACCTGATAAAGTTGAGGATGAAAGTCCCATAATTTCATTGCATTTATAAGCATTGAGTTTGTTGAGTGGGATTCGATATATCTCGGTAATATGGACTTGTGGCTTCGACTCTCACTTTGCCAGGCACTTTACTTGAACTAATTCAAATATAAATACACCTTTATGAACCCTTTTATCCAGAATTTTCAATTAAATTGAGGTCAATAAACCGATGACTTGATGAGAATGGCTGCTAACAACCAGCCCAGAATCGACTTCGAAAACAGAGGCACCTTGTCTAATGAAGAGATGCACTTATGGACTGGGCGCACTTACGATCAGTTCGAAGCTATATTAGAACAAACTCCGTCACTAAGTGAACGTTGTAACCAGCCTAGAACTGCATTAGGCATCTATTTAACAAAACTTAGAACTGGAGACTCTGATGAGAGACTGGCAACGTTATTTCATATGTCTCGTCGAAAACTAGAACGTTTTTTGCCTATAGTTCGAGAATGTCTGAGCAACGATTACGTTGTGCTGCATCTAGGTGTGGACCACATTACCAGAAATGATATCCTTCAAAGAAACTTAACAATTCCAAGGGCTTTATTTGGAAACGATGAAAACATCAAAGCCATAATTATATGTGACGGTACATATATATATATTAACAAAAGCTCCAACTTTTTGTTTCAACGGCTGTCATACAGCTTACACAAATATCAAAACTTGTTGAAGCCGTTTTTAATGGTATTCACGGACGGCTATATATTAGATGTCAAAGGGCCATTTGCCGCTATCAGAACCGATGCCCAGATCATGAGTGAAATAATGAATAACGAAGATGAGCCGCTGCATTGGTTACTCGAACGTAATGATGCGTTTATCCTAGACAGAGGATTTAGAGATAGTTTGCAGGATATAGAAGCTTGTGGCTACGAACATCATATGCCACCAACTAAAGACAGAAGAGAAAATCAACTCACTACAGAACAAGCTAATCAGTCTCGTTTGGTCACCATGTGCCGATGGGTGGTGGAAGTAGTAAATGGGAGATTTAAGCGAGATTTTAAACTTTTGCGTCAAAACTATTTTAATAAAACGTTGCCAAAAATGTTTGTTGACTTCAAAATAGCTGCAGCCATTCTAAACCACTTCCACGCCCCCATCGAAGATAGTTCACACGCAGCAGCCTTTTTGAATTCAATAAGTGCTAAAATACACATACCAAACACATTGCACAATTATGTGGAAGCAAAGAGATTGAATTATAGGAGAGCAGACTTCATGCGAATCGAAGCAAATGAAATAGAAAACTTCCCAAGGCTTAGTGAAGAACAAGTCATACATTTTGCCTTGGGAACTTACCAGTTAAAGCTCGCTCGATCATATTGTAGCGAGCACTTACAAAATGGTCTTTATATAATCGAGACGTATAGAGATAACGCTCTAGAAGACTTGGCACAATATGATATCAACGAAGAGGCTTGGCTATTACGTGGACGTATACAGTCTCGACATGTCCGAGCCAGGAAATATTTATGTTATATATTAATCAATAATATTAATAACAATATTACACAATATTATTGTACCTGCTTGACAGGGCGACGTACTATAGGTACTTGTGCCCATGTACTGTCAATTATATGGTACGTAGGTTATGCCCGTCATGAAGGGTTCAATGAACCTGCATTGTTCCTTAACAGTATTCTCATCGATGATGATGATGATGATAATGTTTAATAACATATTGTTTTGATTTTTTAAGAAGATGTTGTTTTTATTTGTATTACTACTTACCTAACTTAAATAAAATCATTACATTACACAAAATGTTTTTTTAATTACCACGATATTCAATGTTTGGCACTAAATATTATCAGATTCAATTTTTAGTAGAACTCAGATCGGACAATACTTAGAGAAATGCGACTTTCTACATATGAAAATACATAGAATTACCTTTATATTGACATATGACTCATTTTTATTGCAAGGTAGACCAGCTTCCATACACTTATGCCCGTTCTCCTTTGTCAGCTTCCGATGAAAATAAAGTTTTAACTGCAACAATATGTTACATCTGTGAGAGTAATTTAAATTGTGAAAACACGTTAGATTATGATTGGCAAACTGGTGATTTTCGAGGTGTTGCACATGAATTATGTGTAAGAAAGTTTCGACCACCACATTACATCCCAGTTTTTCTGCACAACCTAAGCAATTATGATGCCCATTTCATAGTCCATGCCTTAAATTTTGTTGAAGGTGAAATTGATGTGATTCCTCAAACCAAAGAAAAATATATTTCTTTTTCCAAAACCATGAATATTAATAATCAAAAAATTTGTTTAAGATTTGTAGATTCCTTCAAATTTTTACCATGTAGTCTTGATCAGCTAGCAAAAAATTTAAGCAATGAACAGTTTAAATCTTTAAGACATAGCTTTCCAAACAATAAAGATTTTAATCGTCTAAGAAAAAAAGGTATATACCCATATGAGTTCATAACATCTGAAGACTGTTTGAAAAAAACAACACTCCCTAGTCAAGAACAGTTTTATAGTTCACTAACTAATTCACATTTATCAAATGATGATTACAACCATGCTAAAGACATTTGGGAACACTTTCACTGTCGTAATATGTCCGATTATTCGGATCTATACCTCAAAACTGATGTTTTACTGCTAACGGATGTGTTTGAGAACTTTAGAACTTTGTGTTTAAAAACATACGGCTTGGATTCGGCTCATTACTACACAGCTCCTGGTTTAAGTTGGGATGCTATGTTGAAATACACCCAAATAGAGTTAGAACTTTTGACAGATTACGAAAAAATAGCTTTTATTAGGGCTGGTATACGAGGAGGAGTGTCTCAATGCAGTAATCGCCATGCAAAAGCTAATAATGAGTTCATGGAAGATTATGATAAAGATAAGCTAAAATCTTATTTGATTTATTTGGATGCTAATAATCTTTATGGTTGGGCCATGTCTCAATTTCTTCCTGTTGGTGGGTTTGAGTGGGTAGACGTTGATACAAATTTTGATGTGCCAGATAATTCAGAATATGGTTTTATTTTAGAAGTTGATTTGGAGTACCCCCCTGAACTTCATGATTTGCATTCAGATTTGCCTCTTTGTCCGGAAAACATTAAAATAGGAAATTCTAAAGAAATCAAGTTAGTCCCAAACTTATACAATAAAATGAAGTATAAAATCCACTACAGGAATTTGAAACAATGCATTGAATTGGGTGTCAAAGTAACGAATGTTCATAGGATATTAAAATTCAAACAAAGTCCTTGGTTAAAAAATTACATCGATTTAAACACAACTTTACGAACATCTGCAAAATCCGATTTCGAAAAAGATTTTTACAAGTTAATGAATAATTCTGTATTTGGGAAGACAATGGAAAATATTGAAAAGAGGGTGAATGTCAAACTATTAACACATTGGGAAAACCGCGGTAAAAAACTTGGCGTACAAGATTTTGATGCGAAACCAGAATTTAAAAATTCCTCCATTTTTGGAGAGAATTTAGTAGCGGTTCAGTTAAGAAAAACTAAATTGTTTCATAATAAGCCCATATACTTAGGTTTTTGCATTTTGGATATTTCAAAAACTTTAATGTACGATTTTCATTACAACTACATGCTTAAAAAGCTTAACAATAACATAAAATTACTCTACACTGATACTGATAGTTTCATATATCAAGTTTTTACAAATAACTTCTATGAAGATATTAAACCAGATCTATCTTCTAAGTTTGATACATCGGATTACGCAGATGACAACATATTTGGCTATCCAAAAATAAATAAAAAGAAGTTAGGTTTTTTCAAAGATGAAAATAATGGAAAAATATTTCGAGAATTCATCGGGTTAAGGTCTAAAATGTATGCATTAGATGTTGATGATAAATTTGTTGCAAAAGCCAAAGGTGTAAAGAAATGTGTCACAAAGAATTTGAATATTGAAAATTATAAATCATGTCTTTTTGACAAAAACATTCAGTACGGTACCATGAATCTATTCAAATCATTAAAACATAGAATATTTACTCAACAAGTAAACAAAATATGTTTGTCTTATAATGACACCAAACGTCACATTTTAAGCAATAATATTGACACATTAGCATGGGGTCATTATAGACTAAGATAATGTTATCGTTATCATAGTGTTAGTTTGTAATTTAGTTTAAGTTTGTATTGTGAAAGAAAAATTATAAAGTATCAGTAAATTTAGGTAACAAAACCATAGTTTCTTGTTTAGTTATTAAATGTAAAGTTAGTTTAAGTTTGTATTTTGAAAGAAAATGTTTAATTTAACAGTAGCATAGTTTGTTATTTAGTTATTAAAATGTAAAGTTAGTTTTAATAGGGATGATGAATGTATTGTAAATATTAGTTTGTATTATTTTATGGTAAACCATTATTGTGTTATCTATAAGAATTTTGTTCGCACAGATTGTTGATGCTTTAATTTAAAAAAATATAAATACTCGATATTGAACCAGATTGTTTCATTATTTAAACAAACCCCTCACAAACAACACATCAAAATGCTTCATTTTAGTCATCCTTTTAGTGCAATAGTGGCCGGTCCCAGCGGTTGTGGAAAATCTAACTTTGTAACAAACTTCATAAAGTACGTAAAAGAAATTTGTAGTGTTGATTTTGCCAATATTACTTGGTGTTTTGATGAAATGCAGCCTTTGTATAACCTCAAAAACGTAAATTATTGTCAAGGCGTACCAGATCTCAGTATGTTTGATGGAAAGGAAGCACAACTAGTAATCATTGATGATCTCATGAGAGAATCAGATGGACGTGTTGTTGATATTTTTACAAAAGGTAGCCATCATAGAAATCCGAGTGTTTTTTATATAACACAAAACTTGTTTCATCAAGGTAAAGGGCAGAGAGATATATCTTTGAATTCTAGTTATATTATCTATTTTAAAAATCCTCGAGATAAAACTCAAATTAGATATCTAGCACGTCAAGTATCACCAGAAAATACAAAGTTTATGGAAGATTCATACAAAGATGCAACTAAAGAAGCTCATGGATATTTGATGATAGATCTAAAACAAGATACTAGTGAAATGTGTCGATTTAAAACAAAAATATTTCCCTCAGATGGATATTGCACTGTTTATATACCAACAAAATCATTTAAATATGCAAAGAATCAACAAATTCAAATCATTTATCAATAATGCATCGAAGCTTAAAGACGCATAAAGATTTACTAAGTGCTCTGCATACACTTAAACCAAAATATCAAAAAGCACTTTTAAAGTCATGTGATGAAGATGAAATCAATTGCATTTGTGAAATAATCCATAACGTTTTAAAAGGTAAAGTACCTCTGGAAGAAAAGGCAAAGAAAAAGTTACAAAAATATAAAGAAATACTTCGCAAACTAGTGCGTAAAAGTACAAACAAAGTTCGTAAACACATTATAGTTCAAAAAGGAGGATCTTTTTTACCAATAATATTGGGTTCAATTTTGAATGCATAAGTTGGCTCTATCGTTTGAAATATGGAACACGCTAAAAAAATGTTACTCGTTGACCCAAGTATATTTGAAAAAATAAAACAACAAAGTTCTGCTGATAGCCCCATGTCACGATTAGACATTGAAATGAAAAATATCTTGAATAGTCATATGGAAGATAGAAAGAAGTGCATTTTATACTTACAAATTTTGCAAAGATACTTACATTTTACCGAAGAAGGACGTCAACCTCTCGAATTACCTTTAGTTTCAAATACTAATCTACCTGAAGACGTTGTAACAGATGATAAAAACAAAGACACTGACACTAACGATGCAGTTGCTACAGAGACATCAAACGGAGAAGAGAAACAGGATAAAAACATATTTTTGCTAAAAAAACATTCATACACTCCCAAACATATACTCAGCTTAATACCAAAAACTTATACAAGAAAAGGTGAGTTGTTGTTAAATTTGGTGGCTTCGAATACAGACAAAATTGATTGGGATGATGTGGGTACAGTTATTATTAACAAAGAAAAAATTGCTGGAAGCAATATTCTAGACTTGGTAAATGATTGTGTAAGACCATTGAAAAATAATGATCCAATAGGGTGGCAACAGTTTGCTACCGCATTAAAAGAAATACAAATACCATTGACTTACATTGGAAACCCAAAAAGAAGCGATTTTATAAAACAGCTTCAGCTAAAAGATCTTGAACAATCCACACCACAGCAAGAGGTTTTTTCAACACCAAAACCCCGCAACAGGTATAAACACGTTCGAAAAGTCCAACAGAAGATAGATTGGGAGAAATGGACTCCTTATTAGAAATAAATAATATCTACTATAATCCATCGCATCCAGCTGGGTATGATAGTATCAACAAACTAGCTACAGCCATGAAAGGTAAAATGAATAGAGAAGATGAAATAAAATGGTTGCAATCACAAGAAACATACACACTTCATAAACCAGTACATAGGAAGTTTCCACGAAACAAATATGTATTATCTAATCTTAATGAACTATGGCAAGCTGACTTAAGTGATATGAGAACTTATTCAAAATATAATGACAGTTTTAATTACATTCTTTGTGTTATTGATGTTTTTACCAAATATGCATATGCCCGACCAATGAAAAGGAAAAATTCGAGCACCATTAAAACATGTTTAGAAAGCATATTTCATGAGGCTAATACAACACCAACTCATATTCAATCCGACAAAGGAACTGAATTTGTTTCCAAGGATGTTCAGAGATACTTACAAACTAAAAATGTTAATTACTATACCACAAATAACCCCGATATTAAAGCTAGCATTGTTGAAAGATTTCAAAGGACACTTAAAATGAGGATGTGGCGTTATTTTACCCACAAAAATACTTATAGATACATAGACATTTTACAGGATTTATTATATGCTTATAACCATAGCTACCATTCTAGTATTAAAATGTGTCCTTGTGATGTTAACTCAAATAATATAATGACTGTTTGGAACAACTTGTATGATAGAAAAAATTATCGAATTATTACAAAATCCTTACCAAAATTACACATTGGAGACTATGTTAGAATAACAAAATATAAACACATATTTCAAAAGGGTTATGAATCTAATTGGAGTGACGAAATATTTATAATAACTTCAGTTATAGATCGTTCTCCATTGGTTGTATATACACTAAAAGATTTACAGCAAGAAGATATAGTTGGAACTTTTTATGAAAGGGAATTACAGAAAGTGTTGTATGATCCCACCTCTAACTATAAAATTGATAAAATAATTGGTTCTCGCTATTCTGGTAGCAGAAAGCAAGTGTTAGTGAAGTGGAAAGGTTATCCAGATAAATTTAATAGTTGGGTTTTGGTTTCTGAATTAAAAGAATTATGATTAGAGAAAGTTTTTATTTAACATTACTCAGTAACAGTTCTATGGAATATTATCCAGACAATATGACTACAAGATTTTCAACGAAATTACCAAAATCTATCAAGTTGGAGGGAGAATGGTCAGTTGGAGTAGTTGAATTTCAATACCCTTGTACTATGTTCACTGTACAAGACCATGAAAATATTATTTACATAACAAAATGGATGTTAATACCACATGAAGAAAAACCTTCGCTGGGTTATTATAAAACTCACATTCCAGCCACGAATTATGATAATATTAATCACATTCTATCAGCGTTGAATAACATAAAGGAAAAATTTCGATTTCGATATGATGATATATCAAAGTTTGTATCCGCTACGGTATTGGATGAAAATATCAAATCATTAAAGTTATCACCCAAGCTTGGTATTCAACTTGGGTTCGAACCCGATAGAAATCTTGTAGAAAATGGATTTGGAAAATGTCCTGCAAATTTGCATTTGGGGTTACCATCTCAATTATTTGTTTATTGTGATATTATCGAACCTCAAATAGTTGGAGATGTTATGACTCCTCTCTTGAGAATTATACCTTTGGATCCTGCAAAGTATATTTATGAGGCAAATAAAATGCATGTTTTCTCACCACCTCACTACTTACCTGTTATGCGTAGAGAATTTGACACACTTGAGGTAGATATAAGATCTAGCACGGGTCAAAAAATACCATTTCAGTTTGGAACAGTGTGTGTTAAACTACATTTCCGAAAATTATAATGCATTCTCATGATGGTATAACTTGTCCATATGAACATTATTATTCACATCAAGCTGGTTCTGGGATCGGAGTAATTTATAAAGGAGCCCCTTATCAACGCGGTCATGGCATTGGTAGCTTCTTAGGAGGATTGTTTAGATCAGTTTTACCATTACTTTCTAGTGGTGCTCGAGTAATAGGCAAGGAGGCCTTAAATGCTGGTGTTGGTCTTCTATCAGATATGATAAGTGCTCGCCCAATGGAAGATTCAATTAAATCTCGACTTAAGGATGCTAGTTCAAATTTGAAAAGAAAAGCAGATAGTAAAATAGATCGATTGAATATGTCTGGCTCTGGATATATAACAAAAAGAAAACGTCTTTCTTCATTCATTCCACTACCAACCGCCAAAGTGAAAGCTATTAAAAAATCAAGAGCTAGACCTAATAATTTAAACGATATATTTAATTAATTAAAGATGTCTTTTTTACATAGTCATTCTTGTGAGTGCATTAAATTTTTTACAGATGTTACAGATGTGATGTTACAGATGATTTGTTACAGATGTCATGATATTTATTGATCTGATCGTCACTCCTCTCCCCCCATAGAATAGCACTAGGAGGCATATCATGTGTCATCAACCTCGGTCTGACTGCACATAAATCGCATTCTACGTAGATAGGTAGATGGTCTGATGTGAAAACATCTTCGCATACACCTACCTTGACAACAGTTTGCCAGGCTGCAAGTGAAACGACACAGTGGTCCAGCCATCTTCTACTACCTGATTTTTGACATACGAAAGTATATGCATGCGAGGAACATCCTAGTTTTTCAACATCGGCGCAAAGCCAAGACTGTTCCGAACAAAAACCAGACAATTCCCTATAAAACGGTTCCCGAGGGTGAGCATTAAAATCCCCCAATATGAATAGGGTTTCGACATTACTACTCTCTTCTAATGCACTTATTTCGCTCAAAACTTCAGTGAAAATTGGTAAGTTCACAGTCTTGTCTGTTGGCATGTACACAGAGAAAATAATAACAGACCTACCATGTGAAGAAGCTTTAATTGCGACTAACCTATCGCTGTTACATTTTAGAACCTTGACAGACTCGAACATACCCTTTCTCCATAAAATGGCCACCCCCCCATAAGGTCTTCCCACCAGTAGGCCAGCGGACGTGTCTACAGCTGATTTTCCTGGCCTTTGTGTCAGAAGTACCATTGATTTGTACCATTAATGGTACAAGTGACACAGCTTTGTATCCTTAGTACCATTAATGGTAATAGTGACAACTATTTAGGATCAGTAGTACCATCATAAAAATTGATGTATCGCTAGTACCATGAATGGTACAACTAATCATTGAAGTACTGTGGAGTGGGCCCAGGAAGTGAATTGTCGCAATTAATAAATACTACACCTACGATACGCCAAGTACTGGCAACTTATAATTTGAAGTACATTTCGGTTTACGTCAGTCTGACACTATTATGCATTCATTATTTTTCATGTGTCGAACCAATTGTTACCCAACCCAATTTTGATTTTCATAATTATAAATAAAAAAATAATGTCCGAAGCGGCATCGTCGAATCATGCTTCGGAAATGAAGATAGTGCGACGTGGCCGAGGAAATGTTTTATTATTTGAAGGTTTCCAGTATTATTTTCATACCAAATATGAAAATGGTAACTGTATCTGGCGATGTAAAAATTTTAAAAAACCTGAAAAATGCACCGGAACTGTTACAGTAATGCAGGTATGTTTGTTTAATTTTATATGGAATAGGTTTGCGTTTGATCACGATCTCGATCATTTGTGGTGTGTCTAACCCACAAGCTTCTATATATCTATAACTCAATAAATATAAGTCACAGTATGGAAAATATCGATCCCAAGTTCGTACTGAACTCTAGACCTGAGGAAGGTTTCTTAAATACGGTGGCCGTCAGATTTGTTATCTACCAATTACTATTTCAACTTTTTTATATATTTTAGCGTTCCGTTAACATGACGAAGGTGAAATCAACCATACATTTGAAAACATGCCTGCCAAATGAAAATGAAAACACTGTCTGTTCAATTATAAGTTACAGCATAGAAACAGCTGCTTCTTCTGTAGAGGAAACAATTCCGGCTATGTACAAAAAAACATTAGCATCTATGAGAAATAAGGGTCTCGATCTAATCCATAAATTGCCAAACTATAACCAATACCGATGTGTAGCGTATAGAAGAAAGAGGAAATTAGCACAAGTGGAAAAAATGGCTTACTCTGATTTGAAAGAAGTTGAGGTACCACGAGATTACGACGATTTTTTACTCGCTGACTATCAACAAGATAATGATCGTATAATAGTTTTCGCATTAGAAGAAGCACGAGTAGTGCTTAAAAATGGAAAAGTGTTTTTCGGCGATGGTACGTTTAAACGTTGTCCTAAACCATTTACTCAATTATTTGTGTTGTTTTGTGATTTAGGCAGCAGCGAAGACAAAAACAATGTAGTACCTGTGATTTACGCACTTATGCCAAATAAACTTCAAAAGTCGTACGTTATTTTGCTAGAACTTATAAAGTCAGCAGTCCCAGAATGGGAGTCAACTAAATTTATTACTGATTTTGAACAGGCTATTATCAGAGCTATAAAATTGGTCTTTCCCAACGTGGAACACCACGGATGTTATTTTCATTTCAAGGATACATTGATCAGAAAAGCAAAGAAACTAAACATACAAACAAAAAACAAAAAAAACAACGACACAAATTTGAACAAAATAATAGGGTTGTGCATTGTGCTACCACTTCTGCCTGAACCAGATATTGAGGAAGGCTGGAATTATGTGCTTGCAGAAAGTCAAGTTATTGGTACGCATCGAAACCTCGGACCATTCTTGTCTTATATTCAAAACTATTGGATGCCGAAGAAAGCAATGTGGTGTTGTTTTGGCAAAAGACATAGGACAAATAACGTATGCGAAGGGTGGAATGGGCAATTTAACAAAAGTTTTAAGAGAAGACCCACAACAATAAGCCATCTTTTGAAAACGCTTAAGGAAGATGCAGCATTCACCGCTGTAAGAGCGAATACAACGATGCCGTTTAAAAAACGGTCAAAATCCGTCATCGAGCGAAGTGCATATATACAGCATGTTCAAATGCAGCTCATTAATGGTGAAATTAATGTGCCACTAGTTCTAGAAAAATTACGCCGTTAGTTGTATAACAAAGGCTTTAAAATTTTATTTGCGTTAAGAAGTTTCGGTTATATTTTTAATTTTATATCTTTGTGACAATACAAACTAAATGCATGTGAAAAATGAATTTACGTGGAATATCTTTACTTTTCTTTAATGGTACTTGAGCTACAAAGTTGTATCACTAGTTCCATAGTTATCGGTTAACATTACGGAGGAATATCCTCATTTTTCGTTACTGGTACTAAGGATACAAAGTTGTGTCACTTGTACAATCAATGGTATAAATCAATAGTACTTCTGACACAAAGGCTTTTCCTGTATATTCAAAATCTTTGCTCACGGTGCCCAATAATGGGACACAGTGGGGGAGTAGCCAAGTCTCCTGGAGTGCAACTATGTCCGAAGAGTCGCATAGTTTTCGCACACAATCGATAGAAGTACGTAGGTTCTTACAATTAAAGCTTGTGAGTTTACAGCGCATAAGGTTGTGACCAATCATAAAAGTCCCGGATTATCTGACTTTAACTTTTCTGCTATATTTGTTTTGTACATAAAATGCACAAAACGCCTAAATGATACTCCATCTGGCCAGAACTGATCACTTAAATATAAGTCTACTTTATTTTTAGACACATACACTTTATATGCGTTATAATTTCTTTCGTGTTTCATATTTATTTTCTTTAAAGTTACTAAATCATTAGTTTTATCTATTATGTAACTAATAATGTCATTTTCGGAGGTTTCAACGCTAACATTAGAAATAAACAAAGGCACTAAGTTGACTGCAGCTCTAAAATTCCCGTTCGGCGCGGTGGAAGCGCAGCCTTTTTTTGTAATGAGTCTGTATTGCCGAGGGGTTTTACGTTGTACAACCTGCCACTCCGAGTCCGTATCTACTCTGCTAACACTCGAACTGAGCGCTGCATACGACTGGTTTTTACGCGAAGAATCTTTGATATGCGCGTGCGCGTTGCACACGGAGTCTTGAGACTGGGCAAGTTTGCTTGCACCACTTGAGGTAGCCGCCATGCCCTGCACCATCGTCTCGCTTGCACTCGTGTTTTCCGCATATTCTGGCATCTCGTTCCCGCGCACCAATTTCGAAGCCGCGGTATGAGCCTCACTCTGCAACGCCGTCCCGCTTACACTTCCACTGACCGTGTATTCCGACGTCGCTATGCAGCCGCTCTTGCTCACACTCTGAGAGACCGTGGTACTGGCCTGCACGCATCCGTGTTGTTCTGTCGCATCATTTTGTTCATGCAAGACAGAGACACCACAGTCACCTTTGCCATCATTTGTACAGGTGGGTAACTTATGCCCGCTACACACGTTAACGATATATCGTTGCGATTTCAGACTGTGCAGATAAATCGAACGTCCCTAATGCCTCCACACGCCTCCGATATCGGCGTCGATCGGCAGTTCTCCGCAGAATCTCACGCAAGAAACACGCATTATGGAAGATGATGACGCGCTCGCAATATTAGGCCTGGTTATGTGTTTAAAGAAAAAAAAGGCGCGGAGTGTGTGGTGTAAAGACTGGCTCATGAAAAGGAAGCGATTTTCTCATACCAACTTATTAAATGAGTTGAAATTTGCTCCGAAAGATTGGCATAATTACTTGAGGATGAATGAAGAAGCATACTTTAATCTGCTGGCTTTAGTTACTCCACTAATAAAGAAACACGACACTGTAATGCGAAAAGCAATAAGTCCTCATGAAAGATTATCTGCTACACTGCGATTTTTAGCTACAGGACGTTCCTACGAATGTATGAAGTTTTCTACAATAATATCACCGCAAGCTCTTAGTCAAATCATTCCTGAAACCTGTGATGCTTTGTACGAGGTTCTACGGAAAGAGTACTTAAAGGTAAGCATGAGACATAAAAAATACTGTAATCATCAAATTATTTATTAATTAAACTTACACGACGTATCACAACCAATAATGCTGTTTAGGTGTCGTCACATTTTACAAATTATAATTAAAATTACTTAAATAGGTAGCAATTGTGTTATCAGATTGTGCATCCTGATCAGGATGTAATGGTGATGTAGATTCCATTGATGATACACTTGAGGATTCATAGTGGACTACAGCATGTTCTTGAAAGCTGTGTTGGTTAGCTTGTAAGGCATATTGCCTTTCAGTGTGTGGCCCAGTGGAAAGGTTTTGAGTGTTTGGCTGAGTGAAAAGCATTTGAGTTTGTGGCTGAGTGAAAAGGTTTTGAGTGTGTGGCCAAGTGGAAAGGTTTTGAGTGTGTGGCCGAGTGGAAAGGGCTTGTGTGTGTGGCTGACTGGAATAACCAGTGTTGGGAAAGTCATAATTTTTTCTTACAGTGTGTGACATAGTTAAGCTACCCATTTCAGCCAAGAACAGAGTTTCGTTAATTATTTTTTCTGCTATGATTCTCTGTTCTTTTGGTAACTCTTGTAGTTTCATCCCAACATTTTTTCCAAAAACCTCAAAACGATTGTCGGGGAGTTTGGGCCGTTTAAAATGATCATTTACGGACTTAAGTACGTCTTCGGTTAATGTATTTCTTCCTGGTCTTGGCCGACTGCGACTCGTGATTGGTGTAGCTCGTTCACTGTCAGGACGGTTCAGGGTCGGTGTGTCTTGTTCGCTGTCAGGACGGTTCGGGGTCAGTGTGTCTCGTTCGCTGTCCGAATAGTTCAGTGTTGGTGTATCTCGATCGCTGTCAGAACGGTTTGGGGTCGGTGTGACTTGTTCGTTGCTCGTAGAGTCGTTGCTGGCGGTCGACTGATTCTGTAGAATAGAAGAAATATTATGTTACTAAAATAATACTAATCATGTACTCATTTTGTTACAGTTTCCCAAAACAGAACAAGATTGGAGAATAATAGCGAGAGAATTCGAGCAGAAGTGGAACTTCCCTCACTGTTTAGGTGCCATTGATGGTAAGCACGTTGAAATCGTGCCTCCAAGTAACAGTGGCTCGTTTTATTATAACTATAAACATAGACACAGTATGGTATTGCTGGCAATCGTTGATGCAAAATACAGATTCCTGTTAGTTGATTTTGGAACAAATGGAAGGGTTTCTGATGGTGGAGTATTGTTGAATACGAAATTTTATGAAAAACTTGAAAGGAAGACGTTAAATATTCCTACAGCAGAAAGGTTGCATGATAGTCCACGAATACTGCCGTATGTATTTGTAGCTGATGACGCGTTTCCTCTGAGACAGGACATGATAAAACCATTTCGGCAAAATGACTTAGACAGTAGAATTAAGAAGATATATAATTATCGGACATCGCGAGCACGCCGCATTGTCGAAAACGCATTTGGGATACTAGCGGCAAGGTTCAGAATTTACAGAACACAAATGAACCTGTCGCCTGAAACTATTGGGTCAGTCGTAAGAGCAACCTGTGCTTTGCATAATTATTTGACGTCATCATCGCTTTCATACATACGCTTCTTCAGAATGTTTCGATATTGAAAACTTTGAAGAAGGTACGATAACGTCAGGACTCACAACAAGAGCGTCAACACTTGAACCATTACAAAGAACTATACAAGGCCGTGCACCTCAAACAGCTAATCAGATAAGAAGTCAATTTATGACGTATTTTGTAAGTGAAGGAAAAGTTCCTTGGCAAGACAATTTCATTCAATAATGTCAAGCAAAATGGTCTGCACCTAGTATTTGTGTATAATAAATTATAATTATTTTTATAATAATTTGTTATTTATTTATTACCATTATTTTGCCTCTTCCTTTGCATTCCTTAGTTCCATACACACGTTTTTCCCCACTCTGTCCGTCTGTATGTCTGTCTGTCTGTCACAACGTGAAATATCTCAAGAACTAATTGTGCTATCAACTTGAAATTTGGAATGAATATAGATATAGCTAATCCACGTGTATGGAAAATTTAAAAATATATTGTTTATTTCTATAAAAAAAGGACGGTAAGAGGGGGGGGGGGGGGGGGGGAGTTTAAAGTCTAGTTAGTAGGTTTAAATTTATATAGAAGTATTCTGAAATTACCTTCTAGCGAATAAAAAAAAGAATTATCGAAATTGGTTCACTTGATAATAAATTATCTCTGAAAAACCAACATAGATCTTTTCTTAATAAAGTTTGGTGAAAGTTTGTACGGAACCCTCGGTGCGCGAGACAAACTCGCACTTAACCAGTTTTTTTGTATTATAACACTATCCGGTATTCGGCCGGATAGTTAAATTGTGGCCGGATAGGCCGGATACCGAATACTGGCCGAAAATCCGCTGCATCTCATCTCTAATCATAAAGCAATAAATAATTTTTGAAAAATAAAAGCTTACCTCATTATCGTCCTCATCCTCATCTATATTTGATTTCGATGGTCTCGGTACTTCTTGATCGTACAAAAAACTTAGCAACTCGAAGTACCATAAGCGAGGAGTGTAAATCTCGTCAGTTCCTGCTCCGGATTTGCACGATTTTTTTATTTTATTTAGTTCTTTTTTGTAGGTTGTTCGAAGATTATTAATCTTCTTAACTACTATCTCCCTGTTGGCATTTGGATCAATGGCTTTATATTTTTCGACTAGCCTGTTGTAGGCGGCATTTTTTTTGTTGCGATCGTGGTAATCCTTAGATTTGGTCATCCAAAGGCAAGTTTCGCTTCTGTAGCTCTCTATGAACTCTTGCAGTTGTTCGCGGGGACCTCTTTCTTCTTCCGACATGTTTCACAAGAGCGCCGCACGCACGTGCGCACACAAGCGAGTTCCGCGAAGTACTGCCGAAATCGCATCGATCGCCATCCACACGCGACGATAAAACTGCGCAAACGCAATCGACAACGATTTATTTAATGTAAATTGCAACTGCCACCGATCAACGATAATCTGCAACGATTTGTCATACACACGATCGATAAATCTGCTCAAATCGGTCTGCACAGATTAATCGCTACGATATATCGTTACGTGTGTACCAGCCATTATTTTTTGGCATAGAGCGGTGGTCGTTCTCATCAGCTGTTAATAATGTACGATTTATAGGTACATATTGCAGGCCTATAGGGCCACTATCCATTGTAAAGCTATTTTGTAAGCATGCACCCCGTTTCATATTTACCCGTAAATTTGGTGAACTATTATGCAACAAGGATGCAAACTTCATATTATCGACTTCTTGTCTCAGTGCATCAAATTTGTCAATAGTCACAGTTTTTTCTTCCAAGGCGTTTACTTGACTTTGCACCTTCAAAATATCTTTCAAGAGCCGGGTAACATCAATATGGTCGAACGTAACCGGTGGAAGTTTATGCAATTCTTTCGCTACGAAAATTGGAAAGAGTTCTGGATTTGAGCCCTTCAAGAGACAAATTATGTCATCGATATCTCTCGATAGTTTCTTTTTTCCTCCTTTTCGACGAAGCGGCATTTTCTTCGAGTTCGGAAGTGATTCGAACAACAATGTTTTGGCGTTCACTATATCATCAGCTGTAAATGATGTAGTGCACAGCTGATGAATGCTTTCCTCGTCCAT
Organism: Philereme vetulata; assembly: GCA_918857605.2. NCBI lineage: Eukaryota > Metazoa > Arthropoda > Insecta > Lepidoptera > Geometridae > Philereme > Philereme vetulata. The sequence continues at coordinate 4,612,807 of OU975446.1, forward strand.
AACATCCAGCACATTATGTAGAAACGCAAGCAGTTCGTTAATTACAACATCACAATTAGCACATTTGACAGTTTTTGAGGCCATTGCACTCAACGATGAGTCACCGATCACAAACAAACACGCGCGTCCGAGCTCAGTCGCATTCGGAAGAAGAAGGTTTTGTTCGTATGTATGGCTCTACTGATACTCTCTTTCTTCCTCTATCCGAATGAAGGGAAATAGCCGATTTGACTTATTTGTTGAACATAGCAAATGACACTGTGGATTGCCCTGAGCTTCTGGAGCTAATAAGACTGCGAACTATTAAAGCTGCATTGAGAAATCTTAACCTTCTTTACGTTCCAAGGGTTCCAACCAATTACAGGCAAAATTCTTTTATGGTGAGAGCTTGTTACTCCTTTAATTCATTGGCTAAGGCAAATAAAGAGGTTGATCTATTCAACACTAGAATAAGTAAGCTCAAACGCTTACATAGTGACAATTATTTTAACATATAGATTAGGCACTTAACCGATGACGTGTATATGTGTGTGTGTATTGATATCTCTTCTATTTAATTTATTTTCTCATTTTATGTGTCGTCTACCTTACTTGTTTATATAATACCTACTAATCTCTTACCTTATCTGCTGAAACTTTTAATTGGCCTTCTTGGAATAAGTAGCATTTATTGTTGTTTATTTTCTACTCAAATACCTCTTCTGTAACCTAGCTATAAGTTTTCCTAAAATTCTAAAAATAAAATAAAATAAAATGATCAAAAATAACTTGATTTTACTTACTTTAGACAAAAATCAAAATCAAAATTAGGAACACAATTTAAGTATCGCTTAAGTATGTTGATGAATCTGTAAAGTAACATCGAGGGAAATGACTTTTATAACATTGTTTTTGTACTTATCAATATTTATACATAATTTTTCTGTTATTTTATGCGAACAAGTTATAGGTTCAATATAAATATTGCGATAAATTCCATTGCGAGTAGTATTTGTCTCTATTTCGAGACGGAAAGTTGAAGAACACCAATAACTTGCTAATTTGAAAATTCACCCACGAACAAGAAAGAAAAGGCAGTAGCCGTCTTCTTGGACATGGAGAAGGCGTTCGACCGTGTTTGGCACGCTGGCTTACTCTTCAAGCTCGCTCTCACCATTACCCCTCGCCCCATATACGAGGTCCTGGCATCGTTCCTGAAGAATCGTCACTTCAGGATCACCGTGGAAGGCAAACTGTCGGATGAATACTCCATCGCGGCTGGAGTTCCGGAAGGTAGTTGCCTCTCACTGGTCTGCTACAGCCTGTACACGGACGACATTCCCACTGAGCAGACGGAGCGATGCTAGCCCTGTACGCTGACGATGTTGCGTACATCACCATCTCCATGAACGGCAGTCACGCGGCGCTAAAGATGCAGCGTACGCTGGACTTCCTCCCAGAATAGCTCGGAATGTGGCGCCTATCGGTCAACGTCGGGAAGACCCAGGCGATCTGCTGCGCCGGCAAAAGAGAGCACCCACAAGCACTCCACCTCCAAGGCCAGAAAGTGAAGTGGTCAGGAACCGCCAAATACCTCGGGATCACCATTGACCAGAGACTCACGATGAGACAGCACTGTGCCAAAGTTCATTGCTTAATTTACTCACCTTGGACTCGTTAGTAGTGTTGCCAGTGCCCTATTGTCAAAAGTTACCCAAGACTGTTCGAAAAGTATCGTATTTTAAAAAAAAAGTATCGCTTTTTAAAAAAATTGGATTTTTATACTATTTAAACAATTTGAATTGTATTTAGAACTTTTAACACACTTCAATAACTATTTCAGAATTTTTTTATGTTTTTTTTTAATCCGCGGGTGTAATCCTGGGAAAGAAGAAAAATACTACAGTAAAAACAGTAAATTATTGTTACTTACGTGATCATGATCCTAGAAACTTACCAGGCATTAATAAATTTCAATAAATCTTCAACTGATTCTTTTCTTAATTTAGTTAATTAGCATCTGAAACACAAGTTTCAATATTTATAAAAGTTGTAAACAAAAGTCTTAATATTAGGATGGGGAAAAAGTTTCTTCGCATTTTTTAAGAATATTCAAAACATTTTTTAATATAGTTTATTTACATTTAACTAAAATATGTAGATACCATTTTGTTCGATAACTTTTTGCCATCTTGTAGGTAGGAACATGATCCCATTGCTATATAAATTTTAGGGCTTCTGATCAAAATACCGCGACAAGTAGTTTTGGCAGTCCTCTCGTGATGTTAACCTGACACTGCCTAAAGAATTCTGAAGAGACTGAAACAGGTGGAAATCTGAAGATGCAAGATCAGGACTATACGGCGGATGCATTAACACCTCCCAGCCAAACTCTCTTAATTTTTGCTGAGTGGCTAAAAATGTGTGAGGTCTAGCGTTATCATGATAAAAAACCACACCTCTTCTGTTGATTAACTCCGGCCGCTTTCTTTCAACTTCTTGCTTTAATCTCATCGTACGTGATCCACTTTTCATCACCAGTTATCAGCTTTTTCAAAAATGGTTCGGTTTCATTACGTCGTAATAAAGAATCACAAATGAGTACACGGTTCATTAGGTTTCTTTCAGTGAGCTCGTGGGGTACCTAAATATCGAGCTTTTTTGTGTACCCAGTTTTTATTCAAATGCGCCAAAACTGTTTTGTGGTCAATTCCCAGTTTTTCAGCTACGTCGTAACTAATGATATGCCGATCTTGCTCCACTTTTTCAAAAATGGCATCAATTTTATCCGTAATAGGGCGTCCAGAGCGACGTGGATCTTTGACATCAAAATTTCCGAATTGAAAACGCTTAAACAAAAATTGTGCTACTCTCACAGACACTGCACTAGGTCTATAAACATCGCAAATTTTTTTCGCGGCTTGTGTTGCATAGTAAAATTTTAAAATGTATCGAATTTCTTCATTAGATTCACTCATGTTTATAGTACGAAAAACAAATAAAAATCATACATTTTCCTAATTTGAATTTGGAATTATCTTCTTTAAAATTTAAACTTTGAATGATACCAAAACCAGCCAGATACAAATAGTATAGCCAAAGAGATTTTATTACAAGTTCATACATACTATAATGCGAAAAGACTTTTTCCCCAACCTATTATTTCAGACTTTAACTTGTTAAATATTAAGCTAGCTTCACCATCACCAATACCTTCACCATCTTTGTTGTATTTTATTTTTGCAAGCAACATGGCTTTTTATGGCTCAAACTTGGTGGCATCCCTGATGGTTCTTTTAGTAGCCATCAAAGCTGAAATAGTTTCAGTGTGAAGTTTATTTCTATTGTCACATATTATTAATTTTAATTGGCTGAAAACTCGTTCGACGCTGGCGTTCGTCGAATATGGCAACACGAGCAAAAGCATTATAACTTTTTATAAATTAGGAAACAGTGGTTCCCCTGTAGCAGTTTTCATTTTTAAAATATTCATCCAGTATTCCTCCACGGAGATATTTAAATTTGGGGATAATTTTAATTGACTATGATCTAAGAAGGCATGCCTCTTCCATTCTCTATGCAGCTCCTCGTCATCAATATCACTTTTAATGTTTGGAAATCTTCTAATTACGTTTGATAGATCTTTTATTTCGAATGTTTGAGCTCTGTTGTAATCGATGACTTCTCCTATTATACTAAAGAGTGGGTCAGAGAAATCAAAACGCTGTGTTATTTGTTTTAGTGCTTCTATGTAAAATGATAAGCATGTTTTTTTGAAGTCAATAATTTGAGTTTTAGGTTCTGGAATTTCTTGAGATAATTCATGAATTGATTCCTTTGCTAGCATACCCAAATATAATTTCTCTAATGGCATAAAGAATCGTGGATTGGAAAACTCAATTTTGTAGGCATCTGTAGTTTTGACATAATTTTATTCCATGTAATTGCTAGCTAGAGTTTTTATCAATTTGTGTACCTCAGGTTTCAGCTGATGCAGCAATGGTTTTTCAGATTGAAATAATTTGTTAAAATCATTAAATTCTTCTAGAACATATGACATGAATTCTAAATAAATTTTTGTGAATTTGTTATTTGGTGTAATCAGTATGTCTTCTGAAATTTTACTTGGATCCTCAAAAATTTCGACTTTAAAATATTCTCTGAGAACTTCATACTGTTCTAACGTTCTTTTTACACATGTCTCTAGAGATAGCCATCTTGTTGTTTCTGAACTTAAAATTTTATGGATTGCAACTTTAAAAAATACTTGGAAAACTCTCAGCTTGTCCTTTCTTGAAGAACTTCGATTAAAATGGGGACCAACACTTCTCAATAAATCTTCTACAGATCTTGGCAACTTAAGACACGATTTTAAAGCTACGAGATGTATCATGTGACAGCTGCATTTAACCCTTTATTTAGCAAACATTTTTTTTTCTAAAATCTCATGTTTTTTTCTGGCACTACCACTTTCTCCACACTACACAAAGGTTAGCTGGAAGAAAATGCTAATTAGCATTAAGTTCGCCTATGTATATTTTTATTAGTGCAATAAATAATTTTCTAATCTAATCTATTTTTCAATTATTCTCTATTCATTGTGACCTAGGAGCCCTAAACAAATGGAAAAAAAATTCTAAATATTCCAGTTTTCGCGAAAATTAATGTACTTCACGAAGTACCTTGCCAATTACTCTATGAACTGCATCATTTTGTGATTGTACTCCGTAGAGTACACTGCCAAAAGTAGAGTAAAAAAGATTTAATTAAAAAAAAATATTTTATTTTAAAATACTGTTTTATGCATTAGGAACTAGCTACAGATCATTTAGTATAAAACTGCCGGAAACAGTTGCGGTTCTTGTTTTCTCCTACAACAAAGCAAAGATGCATATTGCACTTGACGCAATAAACTTTGGTTCTACCATCTTTGCAGAACCTACAGCGTGATTGTTTGCCCGCAGTTTCCGGAAAGTGGCCCACAGCATCATACCTGACACTGTCGACTGGTCTGGCAAGGGATGGCTTAAGGATTTTCCTATACTCTCTCAGTCTTTCCATAGGCGTGCTCTTCGGCGTCTTTCCTACTCGGCAAAGACCTTCACAGAACTCCAGCCGGAATTCTTTGAGTGACAGTTCCGGTCTTTTGTCTCGCTTGTACAGAAGGCATGCGTTGTTGATGCACATATCGACTAGCTGTGCAAATATGGTCAAGTACCACCTTCTGCTTTTGAAGGGTATTCTGTACAGGAAAATAAGCATGTCCGCTAGATCCACCCCCCCCCCCCCCCCCCATATGCTTATTGTATAGTTTTACCACCTGTGGGCAATCCATGTCAATCCTTCTTTTATGTTCTTTTGAATATCTTTTAATCTTTTCAATAGGATGAGAATCCACGAAGGAACTGATCAACTTCACCGCTTTATTGTCGTGCCATTTACACACAACTGCTATTTTGTTGGTATTGCACACTACTTGTGCACTATACCCTCTGGGTTTCTTCTTCATTTCTTTGTCCGAGGGTAGTTTGTCTTGGCAACCCCGAAGGCGATTGCTTCTTATAGTTCCAAGACTAAATAATTCGTATTCTCTTCGCAACCAGTACACGAGCTCAGGTGAAGTAAAGAAGTTGTCCGCGTATATGACTGAAGGCTTCTGTTTTATTGTTTTGCATAATCCAACCACTACCATTCCACCAATTCCAAGTGAAACTTCTTCGTCAGTGAAAGTATAACCGCGAAACGTGTCATTTCCTCCATACATGACGAAATCGTATTTCAAGCCTGACACTCCAGCGCGCACGAAATTTTTAAAACCCCATTTCTTAGGTTTATTTTGTATATACTGTCTTCTATTTCCAGCTTTTGTACCCTTGTATGGCATCATCATTTCGTCAATGGAGTACTGACCTTCTTCTTCCAGTTTTAAAAAATTCTGCCTTACTTTTTCCATCACATTCCGAATCTTGAAATAGCGGTCCGAGTTTTCCAAGTTATTGTCTACGAAGTGGAGGTTACGTCTAATTTGTTGGTAGCGTTTCAGTGAAATTTCTTCAGCTATTATAGGATACCGAGTCTTATATGCCCAATAATCCAAGTAATATAATATATATATGACATATGGACAATTCCCATCAAAATGTGTATTGCAATAAAACTTTCGATCTCGTCGTCTGTCACTTGTATAGATCTGCCGTGTTGTTGCACCGAATACAAATTTGTGTTGAAAACGATATCTGCGATGATCTCAGGTGTAAATAAGGAATGGAAGTATTCGAGCACAGTTTCATTCTGTGTTTTATGGAGCTCATGCAATCCATCATCCATACATCCCCAATGACGCAAAACTGCCTTCCTCCAGTTGTAGTTGAGTGTGAACTTTGGCTTCTTTTTTACTACTTTGACAACGACAGTAGTTTTACGGCGTTTAGATCTATCAGCTGCTTGCGGGGTAGCGGCGACCGGTGACTGAAGGGATTCTACAGATGGAGACAGCAAAGACTGAATGGAGTTCAGACTTGGTATCGCGTTGTAATTTGTATTGTTAGTAGAGGGGGAGAAAACCTCTTGAAAAGTTGGTGTTAGTGGTACATCATCAAAGTTATGTTCAGAAGCATTATCGAGATCGCTATTCAAGATATGAAGGCGTTCAAATGAGGAGTCCAAGGAAGGTGGGTCAGAGCTAGCAAACGTGGGAGATGCAGGGATGGTAACGGGCAATCGAGGGCGATGGTGAAAGGTTTGCTCCTCATCAGACTCTGAACTATCACCGGAGCATGCATTTTGGGCAGGAACCAAAGCCAAAATTCTATGCGCCCTTGTTAGGTTCATGCACTGTAAAAAAGAAAAAAAAAACATGCTGTATGCAAACAAACCAACACCCATTGCAAAATAAAAATAAAAATGTGGATATACATTTCTCTACCTATTTGGCAATGTACTTCGTGTATACCGTTCCCTTATTCAAGTAGTTTACAACGCGTTTGGCAACGGTATTCCCGGAGTACACGCATTTATTACATATAAAAAAAGTATATTTTTAGCTATTTTGACACCAAATAATTACTGAATAGTGTTACTTATTATATTACCTTGTAACCAAACACACATACCATTCCAAAAGCCAACTAAAAACCCATAAAAAATAAACAAAAACTTACCCGCCGCGCAGGAGCAGCTGACCGTTTCGAAGCCATTTTTGGAAATGGCATGAATCGTGAATGTTGCCACCTGCAGTATTTTTTCTACCAAAGTAGAATATATTCAATGCATTTTGGCAGTTTCAAATGGTAAAAAAATCCAATAACTACGGGCCCAGAATTTTACAAAGTTAGCGTACTCCACAGATTACGCTGCCAAATTAAGGGTTAACACACACAATATGTAGTACTTTTTCTTTTAAATGGCTGAATACAGAATTGTGTGGGCCAACCATGCTGTTGGTTGTATCTGAGGCAAAGCCTACAAAGTTTTTTAAAGGAATTTGTCTGTTTTCAAGCAAAGTTAGTAAACCTTTTGTAAGATCTTCGGCTTTCCCGGATTTTGTTTCATACATGTCAAGAAATTGTGTGCGAACTACTAGGTCATCCGCGTCACAAAATATGACTGCCAGTGCACACTGTTTTTTACATTTACATCCGTTGTTTCATCCATTATGATACTAAATGGTGTTGATTTCAATTTTGATACTAGTTCTTGTGTTGTTATCGGTCCTAGTACACTTGTTATAGTCTTGGTTGTTTTCGTCCTCCCTAAGCTAACCGATTTTAAAATTGCAGAATCGGGAAAAGTGTTCACCAGAAAAGGTATCATATCATCTGACAACGAAAGTGGCAAATTATGTTGAGCAACGAAAGCGCATAATTTTAACTCCGCTCTTTTCTTTAGTTCTTCTTCTTTTTTAGGTTTAAACGATTTCGCGATAAGTGTTGTATTACTTATGGAGTTTACAATTTGTTTGTGTTTCGAAGTCATCATGTGCTTGACATGAGCTGGTCTATGATTTAGTACAATGCAATTGCATACTTTACAAAAGGCAGTAATTGATCCATTTTCTTGATCTTTCTTTGAGATCCAATTTTTAAACTCTATGTCGGCGAGCCATTTATCACTAAATTTGTATAACTTTTTTTTTTTTTTGGAGGAGGTATCTCTCGTTCTATACTGCTACTATCGACATTGTCGATAGTCAATGATGATTCGACATCGTAATTTTTATCACTATCATCTTTTTCTTACCTTGAAGTCGATGCCTTAGGTTTGTTTAGCTTTATGTATCTTTAAGTACTTGTACATTTTTGTCTACTACTAGTATTTTAAAGAAAACCCATTCCGTGTACCAAGCATTTGCATACACACATTAGCACCACAACCATGGTATACCACCACCAAAACCATGTAAAAAAAGCAAATAATCAGATGTTAGTGATGCTCATAGATTAGAATAAATTTGTCAAAACGGTTACTAATCATTAAAAAATATTAAAAAATTTTGTGCTCAGCCACAAAACCCATAAAAATATAAATATATTTTTAAAACAAGAAAAGTACTTAATATATGTGATCAATTTTACATAGAATGGTATCCCTAAATTACTACTACTACGTCATTTGCCGCGTATAACAGATCTGCAGCATTCCAGCGATGACTTGTGCATCGTGATACGACCATTTCAATGACTTTGACAAGCGTCGACGTAAGCATCGAGCAGCGTAAATCTCTCTGCAAGTTTTGACGATGGCCGTTTAACACACATCCAGCGACCGCAGAAGTCAACGCTGCATTCTGCATGCACCTCTAATAAACGCAAAAATTAGGTAACTCAATTTTTGAGTCGCTTAGCATTAAATAAATCGATTTAGCATATTTTTTTTGAATATCCATACAGCAATATTGTACAATTTTTGTAACTTTGACCTCATATATATTGTCATTCAGCTATTCCTAGCACACTTGAAATAAAATGTTATATCGTTGAATAGAGTACCAATAGTCAAAAGGATACCAAAAAGGGTTTTAATGTTTCTAATATCCTGAAATTTCTACTTTGTACAGTTTTGGCATTTTTCGAAAATTAGCCTATTTGTGACTGTTTCTGAACGTACTACGTAGGTTTAGTATGAAATATTTTTAAGAGTTGGCAGCACTGCTAAGTTTGTTTTTTAAATGCTCGATTGCTGGCCACCAAATTCCCGCCGTTTTTACCTTACAGACACAAAAATATGACACAAATCACTTTTGAGAGTAAAAGATGTAAAATAATTGAATACTTTAAATGATAAATGATTTTATTTTGTAAGTAGGTTTGTACAAACACTTTTACACGTCAATCATATGTTAAAACTAGATGAGGTCGGCGTTTCCTATCTGACTAGTCTGAGGAGATATGAGATGTATAATTGAGATATGGGGATCAGCATCTAAAACCGTTATTCAAGATTTACAAATATCACAAAATAAATTAATTAAAAGACTTTACAACTACGATTACTTAACACCTACCAAAATACTTTACGAAAAAACAAAACAATTAAATGTGACGCAAATATACACACTAAATATGTGTATCTTAATAAAAAAGATTTTGAATAAAACCATAAAAACCAATTTAACCTTAACTAAAATAACGTACAAATATAACTTAAGAAATAAAAATAAACTCTATGTTCGCCCGCCTAGAACGGAAAAATACGGAAGAAAAAATATATTATTTGAAGGGGTTAACATGTATAATAAATTGTCAAATGAAATAAAAGAATGCCGAAGTTTTCCAATGCACAAAAAGAAAGTTAAACACTACATTATCGGAGTCAAATCACTTTAGTTTAATCATTCATTCATTACATTTATCTATAAAATATTACATTATTCTTTTCATAAAAAATATATTTAATATAATAAAACATGAAAAATAATAAAATAGTCCTAGCATATTCGCAAAACTTCAAAAGTATGTTGTGATAAAACAGTTATGTTACTCCTACACTATTTTTACTCACACATTGATTTTTGCATTCGGATTGTATAAAGTAACTACACACTAGTGGTCAGTGTTCTAGGCACCTTCACTGACACATAGACCGAACTCGCACACAATTTTACTCCTCCCGATCAAAACAACGCCAGTGATGTGTATCTTTCTGGGTGGTCAGACTTAGTGATGTGAACCGATTACTATTTTTAACACCGGTCTAAACCGATTAGTTATTTGAAAAAACCGGTTTTTAAGGTTTTTCCTAGGTTTTTTCTAAAAAAATACTAGTTTTTAATTATTTATAGTTTTTTATTATTAATTAGGCTAATATTAAGTAATAATTTTTCTTAAAATATTTAGGTACAATAACAATCTCAAAAAATAAAGTGTGTGTACACTTTATTGCGTAATTTATTGCGTGTGCAAGAAATTACCAGGAAATTTATATTTTGCCTGTTTCTAACAAATCGTAGTTCTGATTTATGAAACAAATTTGATCAACAGCACCTGCTTGTAGCCTGCTCCTTCTAGAGGATAATATATATCCTGATTTAGAGAACATCCTCTCCGAAGGTACCGATGTCGCTGGTATGGCCAAATACTTGAGCGCTATTATATTTAATGGCGCCAAGTGTTTGTTACTGGACCAAAAAGCTCCCGCACTGTTAGCTGCTTTTGTGAAGTCAGCTTCTTCGCTTCGTGGCTCTGTCTCCAAATACATCCGTAAAATATTAACAGCAGAAGCAGTTGAATTAGTATTGGGTCTTCTTTGTTTTAAGTAGTCCAGCAATCCAGGCTTTTTCTGTTCTGTGCTACTACCTGGCTGCTCCAAAGTCGATGGCACAGAGCTATCGACGGAATCTTTTAAGTTATGCGATAATTCTTTTCTTACTAACTCTTTTGCAGACAGCATGTTCTCCGGATGACGAAACCCTGTTCTTAACCCCTTACCGCATACAAAGCCATCTGTGGCTTTCAAAGTTTTTTATTTTTTTACAGTTTATGTAAAGATCACATACAAAAAAACTCACTTGAATCATAACAAGCAATTCTTCGTTAAACGGAACGTAGTTTTTTGTATCTGTGTTGTGTCACACCTGGCGATATTTTTGAGGTTATGTGCAAGGCGTCCGACCGATCAATTGAACATAAAATAGTAAACTTTCATCAATACAAAACAAATGTAAAACGGTAAGTAAGAACTTCTAATAAAATTATTTCACAGTCTTTGATTCATCCAACACTTGGGTTGCAACTTGGTTTTGCTTTTACTTTTGTTTTTGTTTGGTTTTTGACCATTTTCTTGCAAACTCCATTTATGGCTTCGTATGCGTTTGCGTTCAATACACGGTCATCCATGTATGGCTTCGTATGCAATAAAACTTCTTTCTGCTTCTTTCACAGATGGACCCTTCACGCTTTTATGGGTCTTCCAGGCATGTAAATGTAATACCTGGTGATGGTTTCTTGAGCGATGATGGTGGTACTTCCGATTCTGACCCTGAGTATGAACCATATTCATCACGTGCACCTAAAAAACAGCATGTTATCATACCTGAGTCTGATTGCGATAGCTCCGATGATAACATCCCTTTGCAGGATTTTTTGACATCAAAGGCAAAGGGTAAAAAAGCAAAAAAAGACAAGGTAACATGGAAGAATGAAAAAATGGACGCTTATGATAAAAACAACTTTCAATTCAAAGGAAACACAGATTTGCCGGAAATAATAAAACAATTAGATACACCAGCAGATTTTTTCAAGTTCCTGTTCACGGATGATATTGTTGATTCCATTGTTGAGCAGTCTAACATCAAGTCTGTCCAAGATAACGTCAACAGGCCCGCATGCATTTCAAGGGAAGAAATGGAGAAATTTATCGGAGTAGTCATATATATGTCCTGTGTGAAGTTGCCGGCAACGCGGATGTATTGGTCAAAAACGGTCGGTCAGGCGCAGGTTTATGAAGTTATGACATGTAACAAATTTGAGACTGTAAAACAGTTTTTACATTTCAACAATAATGATAACTTCAAGCCCCGTGGCACCGAAGGACATGACAAACTCTTCAAAGTCAGACCTCTTTTAGATCAGATTCGCGAGCGTTTGTTGTTGGTCCCGAAGGAAGAGTATTTAGCTGTTGATGAACAAATAATTCCAACAAAAGCTCGTCACGAGATAAAGCAATATAATCCTGCAAAACCACATAAGTGGGGTTATAAGAATCAGGTTTTGAGCGGCGTGTCAGGGTTTAGCTACGACTTTGATATATTTGCTGGAGACCAAAGCAATACCTATCCTGCAGATGCCCCTGATCTTGGTGTCAGCTCAAATGTTGTAACCAGACTCACCGTCACAGTTCCACGCCATTTCAACCATAAAATTTGCTTTGATAATTGGTTCAATAGCCCAAATCTGCAAGTTTATTTATTTCAAAATGGCTTGTTACCTTTGGGTACTGTAAGACTCAATCGTGTGCCAAACTCGAATATGCCATCTGAAAAAGAATTGAAGAAAAGGGGTCGAGGTAGTTATGAAGAAAAAACTGCAATCATAAACGATGTGAAGCTAAGTTTGATCTCGTGGTTTGATAACAAGAACGTAAATATTCTCTCAGCATATGTAGGTAGTGAACCAGCAACAACAAAACGGCGTTATTTCCGACAGGAAAAACAGTACAAAGAAATAACTTCTCCTCAAGCAGTCGATGTTTATAACCAGCACATGGGAGGAGTCGATCTACTTGATTCAATGCTTGGCTACTACAGAATCCATTTGAGATCCCGCAAATGGTATAAGAGAATATTCTTCCATATGCTAGATTTATGCATAGTAAATGCTTGGTTGCTTTGGCGTAGGGTCAATGAAGAAAAGCACATGCCACTGTTTATGTTCAAGCTCGCAGTTTCAGAACATTTTCGCAAAGCAGGCAAAGTAATCGCGATGCCAAGAAAACGTGGTCGTCCGTCAAGCATTCTTGGAACACCGACGTCAAGCAGAGCGGGTACCCCATCAAGCCGAGTCGGCACTCCATCCAGCTGTCCGAATTCACCAGTGTCCTCGAAAAAACCCCGAAAAGCTCCAGCCAGGCATCAAGATCTGCCATTCAATTCAGTACGATCTGACAATACTGATCATTTTCCCACTTGGAAGAAAAATAATCGACAGCTATGTCAAAACTGCTCAAAGTTCCGTTCTTTCACAAAATGTGTAAAATGCCAAGTATATCTGTGCTATAATGAGAAACGAAACTGCTTTACAGATTTTCATAAAGTGTAACTGCCTTTTCACCTGATCACATACAAAGCCATTTATGCTAAAACATATTTTTTCTAGACTGCATACGAAGCCATACATGGCTTCGTGTAATAACTTCTTACCGAATAATTGTAATTTTTTTTTTTCGTTTTGTTATGGTCCATAAGAAGTAAATAAACACATTTTTGCATAAAACAATTTTTTATTGAACCTCCTTCATAATTCATGCAGTAAGGGGTTAATGCTGGATGTAAATATGCAGCTATTTGGGTCACAGTTCTTGTCTCATACGCCAGAAGTCTGTCTGACTTACTTATGTTTCGCCTCACTGATGAGTGAAACATCTTGCCTATATCTGTTGTCAGGGAAATTTCGATAGCGTTCAGTTTTTCAAATAGTCCACATATTAATGGAATGACTAGTGAACTAGTCGGATACTGATCAGCGCTAACGAGTTTTGTAGCTTCTTCGAATATTTCCAAAATATTGATAACTTCTTTTGCTGCTTCTTCTTCGGAAGCAGTTAAGTAGTCTGGCGCCTGATCCAATTTCCTAGACACCAATGCGAGAACGTCACTTAATTGTAGTATTCTCTTCATCATGTAGAACGTGCTGTTCCATCGTGTAGATACTTCTTGTATCAACTTTAAAGGGGTAGTGTCGGGGTTTCTTTCTTTCTGGGCTAATTTAAGCGCTCGCCACCCTACAGATGATTTCTTAAAAAATTTAACAACGGCTTTGCATTTGTTAATTATGTCCTCCACCTGAGAAAGCTTCATAGAATCGTTCAATGTTAAATTGAGTGTATGGGCAAAACAAGGCATGTGCCGTATTCCCAGCAAATCGCACATCTTCACCATGTTAGCACCATTATCAGTGACAATAGCAGAAATTTTTCCTAGTATTTTCCATTCTGTTAATAAATCTCTCATAATTTTAGCTAGGTTTTCGCTTGTATGTGAAGTTGGAACATCACATGTAGTTAATACGTAGCTTTTTAAAATATTTTCGTAAAAAAAATGTACTGTGACAGTAAGGAAACAATCCATGTTTTGATTCGACCACATATCAGCGGTCAGTGCAACATTCATTATATTTTCAAGCATGCTAGCAAGCTGCGACTTTGCACACTGGTAAAGTTCTGGCATTAGGTCATACCTGATCTTTTGTCTACTTGGTAGTGTATAGCCTGGATTCAATACTTCAACTAGCTTCCTAAAACCCTTGTCTTCAACAATTGAGTACGGCTGATAGTCCGTGGCGATCATCATAGTCAAATATTTATCAATTTTCTTTTTATTACTTGCTGCTGTCAATTTCAGAGTAGTCTGAAATATGGGGCGCGGAGTCTCCGTTGGTCGTTGGTTAGAGTCTTGTCCTGTACCAGTAGACGGTCTCTGTGTCTGTGTGTCACCTGGCTGATCACCTACTTCACGTCGATCCACCTCCACTGTAGCTTGAGGATGATTTCTCTTGATATGTGCCAACATATTCGAGGTTCCACCTCCAACTTTTATCACTATAGTGTACACTTTGAACTTAAATTGTCTATCTTCTCAAAATAATTTCTTGTAATTGATGTTCCTTTTACCTTAGGCATTTTTTCGCAAACTAATCTGTCAATTCGTAAGAATTCGTAGGCAAAACTGAAATATTTTAGTGTAATGAAGTTAGTCGCATATTAAAACAGGATATCGGGTGATTCCCCTACCATAGACAACATTTAAACAGAACAGACTCATGTTCGGATACATATCGAAGTCAATCGAAGACTCGGATACAAACATTGTGATTGTTATCCGTTTTTGAATCAGAACCGGTGATTATCGGTTTTAACAAAAACCGGTTTTTTAAAGGTTTTTATGAAACCGGTTCACATCACTATGGTCAGTCGTGTGCGGCGGTCGCTTATAATAAGCCCAGTTTTACCAAAAATCCTCTCGCACGGAATCGACGTGGCCATTATGTTGCCGAATTGACGATATAGTCTGGCCACGTTAGGATAGGTGAACCTATGATTCTGCCACCAAACCAGAGGACAGCTGAAGCTTCCAACGGCGGCAAACACAGGTAAGAGTTCATCATTAAGGTAAGTGTCAATCTCCTTAATGATCAGGA
Source organism: Philereme vetulata (assembly GCA_918857605.2). NCBI lineage: Eukaryota > Metazoa > Arthropoda > Insecta > Lepidoptera > Geometridae > Philereme > Philereme vetulata. The sequence continues at coordinate 4,628,136 of OU975446.1, forward strand.
TCACCTGCATCTTCATTTGTAGCTATCAGGTTGGCTAATGTATCTTGGATCCGCTTCCTGGCCAATCTGGCACCGTTTGGGTCTGTGAATATCGACATTTTATAGCGTGGGTCCAAGAACGTGCAAATAAAAAATGTTGCGCTTTTTCTACATTTGCCAACCTTTCGCTTATACCTTTTTTATGGCACTCTATAGCACTTATTGCGGCTTCCGAAAAGTTTCCGTTGAGTAACTTTTCGCAGCTCATTTTAAGGCACCTTGTCATGACAATCACTAAGCTCGCTGTATTATGTACTTCTCTTCGCTCATACTTTTCGTCACTTCAAATGGCTTCAAATGGTCTTCAAATGGTTTTAATATTTTTGTTAGGTCACTATATAGCTGCCATTCCTGATTTTATATTATGGGCAGGTCCGTTCTTAGTACGGTTAATGTTGCTCTAACATGTGGCTCCAATTCTACACACCTTGCTACCATGTAGTAGCTGGAGTTCCATCGCGTAGGTACCTCCAGGATCAGCCGTTTAGGTACGACATTGGGATCGTCTCGAGTTTGCTCTTTCAACAGTTTTTCTAAAGCTGTCCTGAAAGCTGTTCAGAAATGTTTCTGGTCCTGAAATGTCGTACTATTTTAATTAATTTTCCGAGTTGCTCCGCGACTACCGTTAAGCTATCTTGAACAATTAGATTTAAAGTGTGGGAATAGCAACCGTAGTGTTTCCATTGCATATCCGTGAGAGCTCTTCGCATGTTATTTGCGTTATCCGTGACGATGAAGTTGATTTTTCGTGAAATTTGCCACTCACTTGCTACTTCCGATAACCTCCGTGTAATGTTTTCACTTGTATGGGCCCCTTCAAAATTTGAACAATTTAGTAATATTGACTTCAGTTCAAATTTGTCATCAATGTAATGGCCAGTCACACCGAGAAATAACTCATTGGCACGTGAAGTCCACAGATCTGCAGTCAAACATATGGGTACTGCTTCAGTATTACTGAGATTTTCGTGTACTTTTTGTTTTGTCGTTTCGTAGAGAGCCGGCAGCATTTTTTGAGACACAGTTTTGCGTGAGGGCAGCTCATAACCAGGTATCCACCGACAAAAACGCTTGAAAGCTCTTTCTTCCACCAAGGAGAAAGGTTGATAACTGTCGATGAACAAATCGAGTAGGCCTCTATCGATCTTCTGTTTTAGCGCATGAGAGATTTTACGGACATTCCCGTACCTGCCGATGCGCTGCTGCTGCGGTTGCAGGTTTGAGTTAAATGCTGGTAGCGGTGCAGGTGGGGCAGGCTGTGGCTGAGGAAGCGATGGCTGAAAGTGGTCTGGCTCATTGCTAGGTCCCGGTTCCGCTAAGTTTCCCGGCAGCGGCGGCGCCGATATTATCGTGAAAATGTTGACGCCTGCATGGCTAACATGGAAGGCATGAGATAAAATCGAGACGAGATGAGAAAAATTTGTCGATTTCGAGATTTACTCGTTAGCGGTGTGAGATATTTCTCTGTCTTGACACGTATGTTACGTGTCAAGACAGAGAAATATCTCACAGTCTCTCGAGACAAAATGTCAAATTTTATTTAATAATGGGAACACTGACTTTTTTGCGTGTCTATGATATAAAGCCCGCTATTCACACTGCGTGCATGAACGAATGGGATTTTTTTTCTCTTTTTTTCCTATGGAAAACGACAAGGATATAGAAAATCCATTAAAGTATATTATTCTCTATGCTAAAGTTTCCCTGAAACGTGTGTAATGTCAGTTCAGTGTTTGTTGAAAGCCTTTATTTTGTGTTTGTTTTACGGAAATAACAACAACCGCGGAGAAAATTCATAATGTCAGTTCAACAGAAGAAATTGTAAGTATATTTACGACTTTTGAGTTTATTTGCGACCTTTCAATAGTTTTTATCTAGGTATTAAGATGAGTTTTTTACAAAATTATTTTGTAGGATCAGGAGCAATAAAGCTCAAATACAGTACTTGTGCCAATATATGGCGCAAGATCCTGCGTTTGCTGCTGGTGACTTCGGTGACTTCAAAACGCCGCAAGGTGCTGCGGCTATGGAGCGCCAGTGGCAAACGCTGAAAGCGGCACTAGACGAGCTAGGCCCCGACAGGTCGGTGGAGCAGTGGAAAGTAGTAAGTTTATGAACAATAAAATAAAACTTATGTATTGAAATATTTTATGTTGTTATTAGGTAGGTACATTATAAGTTATGGTTATTTCCAGTGCTGGCGGGATCAGAAGAGGAAGGCGCGGGTAGAGGGTGGCGCAACAACGCGAGCAATTAATGCCTCGGGAAACTCTTTAGAGGTCCCCGAGCTGTCGGAGAACGCAGCTGTAGTGCTAAGCACTATTGGGGTGGAGATGGCCGCAGGATTTGGCCCCGACGAATCTCCTATTGGCGTAAGCATATTTGACTTTCTTGAAGAGTAAAACTATTGTTCTTTTACATAAATATAAATACAATATCTTTAACAAAAACATAATAAAAGAAAGAAATTACAAATAAAAAGTGACCGTCTCCTTAAGACATAGTTCCTAGCAGGCTGGCAGCATTTCCTATTTGGATTGCTATACTAATCAGTTGCGATAGGAAGCTGATATTATAGGAATGCATTTTGTCTTAGAATATAGTACCAGAAGCTGTATCCGCAGCTGTATCAGAAAATCGTGCACAGTCGTTGCCTACACGTGCAGTTGTTAGAGGTCCACCTACTGCAAGAAAATCCAGGGTACGGAAAGCCAATCCGCCGGATCGTTTTATTAAAGCTCAGAACGAGAACAATATGTTATTTAGGGTAAGAAAGTATGATAATTATTATATGTAATTAAAAAGTGATATCTAGTAAAATGTCTAATCCCAAAACCAAGAAACAAAGTTTAAGTTATATACTTACCTACTGCATACTATATCTAAATATTAAATTATCGGTTGCTAGCTGACATCAACACAGAGCCCAAACCGCGGAGAAGGGATTTTTGGAAATTTTCCTCTAACGGAGTGAAACAGAAGAAGAAAGTTTCAATGATACGAATCGAAATTACGCGTGCGAAGCCGCGGGCAGAAGTCTAGTATTTACCAATTTACTATGACTCAGTACCTCAAAATCTTGGCCTTCGTCTTACAGAGGCTATGCTATACCTACCAACTTACTAATGATTCATTAAATATTCACATATTATTATACTAATTATATATACATTATTTTCAGGAAATATTGGCAGAATTGCGCCGCAGTAATAGATTGAGAGAGGAACAAAATAATATAATGTAAGTAATGTAAAACATTCAATTTAATAAAATAAAAAATAATCAATTAAAATAATGAGCAATGAGTTCTGCACGTCTGGCTTGACTCAGCCTGAGTAATTGACGAGGAGTTTGTGAATCGCTTTCATCATTTCCGTTGTCATTATCAGCCGTTTCCTCGGTTCTCTCCACCCTATAAAATAATGATAAATAATAGGAAAAAGTTATACATGACTATGTGAATTGGTCTCAGTACTTGTACATACCCAAAATGTATCATCAGATTATAGATGATGCACCCGGCATAAATGACGAGCGATGCTTTTTCGGGCGAATAATGCAGTGTTCTGTCTATACCCAAACACCGAAGACTTCCCTTGAGGTAGCCGTTAGTTCGCTCAACCGCATTGCGCACTCGGCAATGCCATTCAGTGTAGCGTTGTTCCGGGGTGTTGGGCTCTGTGTTCAGCACTGGAGTCATCAGCCATGGCTCTAGTGGGTATCCCGAATCTCCTGCATTAAAATATAATATTGTAAATATACTAAGAAATGTTTTTGTTACAGGAGGCGAAGCAACAAAAAAAATAACACCTGCAGTATTTAAAATTAAATAACTGATTATTTTTGTTGACAATAAAGACTGATTTATGTTAATTAAAAAGACTGTACATTAATTATTATTAAAATAAATTAATGGATGGATGCTGTATCTGTATTCTTAGTGTGTTTAATTAAATATGGTACAAACCCAAAAGAAAATAGCTCCCAATCCTGTTGTCGTAGAGCCGCTTCATCTCTTCCCTAACATGGGAGTGACACCAAATGAATGAGTCATGCACTCGGCCGGGATACCTGGCGTTTACGCTCAGGATCCGGCAGTCCGCATCAGTAACCTGCAGGTAATTCAAGGTTAACAAGGTGCATCCATACAATATAAAGAGTGTAACAAAATTTTGCAAGCGTGATATATAATTACAATAGTTGCTGCAACATATCTTACCAATTGCACATTTATAGTATGTGCACTCTTGCGTTTATTCTTATACTGTGCTCCTTGGAGTCCGGGAGGTGGGAAAATTTTAATGTGTGTGCAGTCCACCAACCCCAGCACACTGGGCACACCATATTTTGACTCGAATAGTCCTGCCACCTCTCTCCGGGCTTGCTCATTTCCTGGAAAATGTACCCACTCTGCCAGAAGCCTGTAATAAAAATTGCAATCTTAAACCGTTCTTTGTTTACAAAATTGCTTATTTAAAAAAAAATTAAATAAATAAATATTGCTGGACATTTCACACAGCGCTATTAATATATACTAATCTAATAAATAACTTTTTTTAAATTTATATTACCTATTGTATACATATGTCAGAACTTGGTCCAAAAAGCTGCTTATGGTGGTTTGTGCTTGGCACAAGGTGTGATCTTGGCCTAACTGGCGCTGGTAACCACCGTTAGCCAGCAATTGTATGGAGCATAATACCTATAACAAAGCATAAAATTAGTAGAGTGTAGTTTGTTTTGAGATGAATTTGACAGAAGAAAATATCTATAAGCAATCACGTTAAGTACCTTACTTTTAAATGCACAGGCATAGTGTCGCCACTCCGAGGCTCGAGGTCCACTCGCAGTTTCTCTATAACATACAAAGCCATTGGCTTAGATATGCGCCAAAGCGCTTGAAACTCGCTGTCACGGAGATCAAACGGGTTGCAGATATCCCGTATCCGCTTTCGTTGAATTTTCCTTTGCCATCTCTCTTCATAAATTGTTGCAATATAGTTGTAATACGGCACTGCCATTTTTTCAGCAAATTGAACCGATTTCAATATAAGGTTTACAAAATATCGCTGCTGTCTCTCAATCTCATCGAACAGAATGATCGACGACAAATTAGTCAAGTCTAGATGTCAAAAGTCGACTAGTGATGAGAAAATAAGACGCGTATGTTACGGTTTTAGAGAAAGGAGAACGGGCATCCTGGTCTACAGTCCAATAAAAATGAGCAGCACATTTTCGAATTGGCATACAATAGTACATCAAAATATACTATTGGAACTTTCCCCAAAAGTCTGTCCGTTTTGAGTTACAGCCATGCAAACACCAGCATTTTTTGTTTAATCTAAATATTTTTTAATAGTTATTTACGAATAGTTAAGTTAAGTAGTAGTTAAGTTTCTGCTGGCTTGTCTATCAAAATATCATCATCATCATATCAGCCGTAGGACGTCCACTGCTGGACAAAGGTCTCCCCTCAGTGATCTCCAGGAACTGCGGTTGGAAGCGGCCTGCATCCAAAATTTATCAAACTATGGCCGCAAGTAATTTTAAATTAATTTAGTTACTGATGTTTTGTTCTCTTGTTTATAAAGATTAAAGAATTTACATTCATTCATTGAACTAAAACTTTTGAATAAATAATTAATTTAACTTACAACAAAAATACTTGCGGCCATATTATTTTGATACGTAGGCACCCCAGTAGCAACATATTCCTAAGGTCATAATTATCTATTAAAAATTTATTATATACAATATGAACGTAGATTTCATGCAGTTGGATTTTGGACTAACAGCGCTCAAATTTTGAAATCAAAATTTGTCATTGGCAACTGCCAAAAATACGCAAGAAAGTACACTTTTTACCAAGTGACAATGGTCAAGGTTAATGCAAACATAAAAACATGTGATTTTGTGAAATGGATAGTACTTGCCTCCCTTTCGTAAGCGTCAGCCGTTTTCATCTCATACATTTCATACAGCTCGCTCACGATCATGAGTCCGACCAATGAACACAACTTTTTAAAAAATAATATTATAGCAGCCAATAGCGGGCCGTTATCAATATTACACTGAACCAATCAAGTCGCTGAAAACGTGTTACTGGAAAATAAATAGTTTTACTTAACATTGGAAATAGACTTAGACCGACTCAAGGCAATGAGTTTGTTTTTCAAAATTGTCAACTACAAAAAATACACATGAAAACAAAGCAAAAAAAAATACTGGTAGCACTAAGTAAGTAACAAAAGTTCACAATAAAGTAGGTATCCCCATTATGTAAGTGCTATTTTGGTAGGTAATTAGGTATACAATTGTTGTGTAGATTTAACTATTAATTTATTGTCAACAAAAAAATCAGTTAAGTGAATAATAACGTTTTTGTGATAGTACATCTTTGAGTGTGTTTATAAACGTTTTGTCTTTTAATTGGGTTTTTAACTGACAGGTATTTTATTGTAAATTTTGATGGCTGTGTAATGCGGGCTTTTCCTGTATATTTCAAGTTTCGGTTCTGGCAGTAGTAGGTTGTTTTGTCATCGCGGGTTTGGATAATGTTGGTAAAGGTACAGGTGCTTTCTCACAATTATTGCTGTTTCTAATACAATGCACAGTAGTGTCAGTATCTTTTGCTTTACAAAGTGAGACCGACAGCTGTTCCGCTAGCGGGTGTTTACAATTATGCGTAGACACCGGTATGTAAACCCTACGACGACCACTGGCCCTGGTAACACACAACATCCGCACTTTGAGGACAGACGAAAAGATTGTTGAGCTAGAAGAAGAAATTAGTTGATTACACTGGGACATTTTTGGGTTATCAGAAGTCCGTAGAGAGGGCGAGGACACGATATCCCTTAAGTCTGGTAACCTACTATACTACCGGGAGGGCGACCAACAGTCCCAAGGTGGTGTTGGGTTTCTCGTTCACAAGTCACTCATCAACAACATTATCACCATCCACAGTGTGTCGAGCAGGGTCGCGTACCTGACACTCAGAATATCTAAGCGATATTCGCTGAAGGTCGTTCAGGTATATGCGCCGACCTCTTCACACCCAGATGAAAAAGTAGAGTCTATGTATGAGGACATCAGTAGAGCCATACATACGAACAAAACTCACTTTATTGTTGTTATGGGGGACTTCAATGCAAAGCTAGGCATGAGAAGCGATGATGAGTTGAGAGTGGGGCAATTTGGATATGGGCAACGGAACCCCAGAGGACAGAGGCTGGCCGATTTTCTGGAGAAAGAAGGACTCTTTATGATGAATTCTTTTTTCCAGAAGCCGCCTCACAGGAAATGGACCTGGATGAGTCCCAACGGTTCCACGAGAAATGAGATTGATTTCATCTTGACCAACAAGAAACGGATATTCAATGATGTCTCTGTGATTCACAGGGTGAAAACCGGCAGTGATCACCGAATTGTTAGAGCCACATTGAATATGAACGTTAAACTTGAAAGGTCCCGTTTGATGAAATCTACGCTCCGACCCACTCGCGCACATATCCAAAACCTCGAGAGCTTTTAACTCGAACTTGCAAATCGCTTTGACTATCTAGAAGTAGATGCATCAGTGGACGAGATCAATAACAGGTTCGTAGAAACCGTCCATACGGTGGGGTCCCAGTTCTTTAAGACCCCCCGTACCAATAGACCTCAGAAACTCTCTGATGACACCCTTAACCTCATGGCTGAACGACGTTCTTTGCAACTGCAGTCTCCTGATGATGCTCAGTCACATAGGCAGCTCAATAGAAAGATTTGGAAAACCTTGCGGCACGATATTCGTACCTTTAATACATCTCGTATTAAAGATACGATAGAGCGGAATCAAGTGTTCGCGAGAGATAATTCTATTGGGCAGAGCCGCATGACGAAGCTAAAGAGGGAAGATGGCAGCATAACGTCAAGTAAAGCGGAAGTGTTAAGGGAAGTCGAAAGGTTCTATGGACGGCTCTACGATTCGGTCACTAAACCTGTTTGCAGTGCGGCCAACGACCCAAGAGCCAAACTGACCCGACATTATACCGAAGATATTCCGGACATCAGCCTGTATGAGATCAGGATGGCCTTGAAGCAGCTTAAGAACGACAAGGCGCCGGGTGAGGACGGAATAACTTCAGAAGTTCTGAAAGCTGGTGGATCACCGGTACTTAAAGTCCTTCCGAAGCTTTTTAATTCCGCCTTGCTTGAAGGTACGACGCCAAAAGCATGGAACGGGGGCGTGGTGGTTCTGTTCTTCAAGAAAGGTGACAACACCTTGCTTAAGAATTACAGACCCATCTCGCTTTTGAGCCATGTTTATAAGCTGTTTTCGAGGGTCATCGCGAACCGTCTCGAACGCAGGTTTGATGACTTCCAGCCTGCCGAACAAGCCGGGTTCCGTAAAGGCTATAGTAGCATAGACCACATACATACGCTGCGGCAAGTCATACAGAAGACCGAAGAGTATAACTTGCCGCTATGTCTCGCGTTTGTGGACTATGAGAAAGCCTTCGATTCGATCGAAACATGGGCAGTGCTTGAGTCTCTCCAACGATGCCGTATTGACTATCGGTACATCGAAGTGTTGAAGTGTTTGTATAAAAACGCCATTATGTCAGTCCGAGTACATGAACAGAGCTCGAAGGCGATTCCCTTAAATAGAGGCGTAAGACAGGGAGATGTCATTTCTCCGAAACTGTTTACGACCGCATTGGAAGATGCCTTCAAGTTTCTGGAATGGAAAGGACTGGGCATCAATATTAACGGCGAATACATCACTCACCTTCGGTTTGCCGACGATATTGTGGTCATGGCAAAGTCGATGGAAGAGCTCAGCACGATGCTCGAAGGCCTCAATCGAGTCTCCCATCGGGTAGGACTTAAAATGAACATGGACAAGACGAAAATCATGTCGAATGTCCATGTCGTCCCTGCCCCAGTTATGGTTGAGAACTCGGCTCTTGAAGTTGTCGACGCGTATGTATACCTAGGACAAACAGTCCAATTAGGTAGGTCCAACTTCGAGAAAGAGGTCAATCGTCGAATCCAACTCGGATGGGCAGCGTTTGGGAAACTTCGCAACGTCTTTTCGTCCAACATACCTCAGTGCCTTAAGACGAAAGTCTACAATCAGTGTGTGTTACCAGTGATGACATATGGAACCGAGACGTGGTCCTTCACTATTAGCCTTATGAATAAGCTTAGAGTCGCTCAACGAGCTATGGAGAGGGCTATGCTCGGGGTTTCTCTACGGGATAGAATCAGAAATGAGGAGATACGTAGGAGAACTCAAGTCACCGACATAGCCCGACGGATTAGCACGTTGAAGTGGCAATGGGCAGGCCATATAGCGCGCAGAACAGATGGCCGATGGGGCCGAAAGGTTCTCGAGTGGAGGCCACGGACCGGCAAGCGCAGCGTAGGACGTCCACCCACAAGATGGGCAGACGACTTGGTAAGAAGGTCAGCGTTGGATGCAGGCCGCTTCCAACCGCAGTTCCTGGAGATCAATGAGGGAGGCCTTTGTCCAGCAGTGGACGTCCTACGGCTGATATGATGATGATGATGATGACCGGTATGTACACTACTAAGTAATGTACCAGGTAATGTCTACACAGTCCATTCCATCCAAAGGTTGTCTGGTAGAGATCGCTAATTAGCGATAAGACCGCCAATCGTATCCATAGATTTACGTAGTTGTTTTTTATATGTATTTGATTCGTGGTGTGCAATAAAATATTATCTAATCTAATCTAATCTAAGTAGACACTACTATGTACTGGTGGTAGAGCTTTTGTGAACGGGCTCGAGGAAGTGGGCACCACCGCCTTACCTTTATCTGCCGCCAAATAGGAGTACTTGTGCTGCTGTGTTCCGGTTAGATGGTAATGGTATGTTCCAGTAATTACTGACACATAGGCATAACAGCTAAGTCCTATAGTATGGCAACTTATCCACATAGAGATCAAGACAACATAATATCTTGTTTTGAATTCTATCCATGGGCTGCAGTACCCACTTAACATCGGGTGGACTGCATGCTTGTTTGTTATATAAGTAGTATAAAAAAAAACATTTTTTTGCAAAACGAAAAGCTTTTCAGCATCGACACTGTTTCCCCATATTATAAAAGAATACCTCAGCCATGCATAGGCATATGCGTAGTATGCTGCTAACGCTGTCTTTATCTCCGTGTTGGATTTTAATATGACTAGGGCGTAGATGAATTGTGATAACTTCCTCTTCCCCTCGGACCGCGAAAGCGATAAGACGTGTGCAACCGCGTTTATTTTTATTTTAATTTTGCTCCTGAGAGCGACAGTCGAGACAGTGACAGTGCAACAGAGACGGAATAGCCACAACCAATCCTACGCTGCACCTGCACCGCGCCACCTACTACGTCATCAGCGCGTCGTCATCATTCCCGTGTCTGTGTGCATATTGACGCTTGCCACAAGCTCATAAGCGATAGCGGTAGCGATTTATTTTTGTCCGTTGGCCCTAGTGCAAAGTTTCATATCTGTTTGTACAACAATTTACAAATATGGATAAATACTTAGTAGATAAAAGAAGAAGTATTTAAAAATCCCCTAGCGAAGGAAACATCAATCTGGCGAGTAAGAGCATAGACACCACGCCTCCTAGCTATGTTTTCTTGCGCAGCAAAAGAACTAGAGAGGAAGATGACTGGAATACTGAATTCGGCGCCTCAAAGAAGAAATGAAATCTATGATGGGAGCTCTGATGGCTGATCAGGAAACCGAGCTGAAAAAGTTATTTAGTCCCACCTTGACGGAAATTCAAAAAACTAATAGAAACATTGAAAGTTCTATCGCACTATTAATGAGTAAGAATGAAGAGCTTACAAAGAAAGTTGAACATCTTGAACAAGAGAAAAAGAAAGACGGTGAATATATTTCAATTTTAGAACACAGAATAGAGGAAATCCAGAGAACAGATTGTAAAAGTAATATAGAGATAAAAAATGTGCCAAAAGGTAAGACTGAGACAAAGGAGGACATGCTAAATATGGTTGTGCGACTGGGAAAATCTATTGATTGCAATGTTAATAAGTCAGATGTCAGAGATATTTACAGAGTAAGAGGAAAGAGAGAAGGACAAATCAATACGCCTATTGTAGTCGAGTTCTCATCTACTATTCTGAAGACTGACATTCTTAAGATGAGCAAAGCTCATAACATAAAACATAAGGGTAAACTCTGTGCCAAACATCTGGGCTTCACTAAAAACGAAGACACTCCCATATTTGTGTCCGAACAGCTCACAGTAAGGGCATCCCGCCTATATTACCTCGCAAGAGACCTCGCTAAATGTAAGGGCTACAAGTTCTGCTGGACGTCCTACGGGCGAGTCTATCTGAGGAAAAGTGAAAACTCACCTATAATAACGATAAGTAGTGAAAACCAGGTAAGCAGCTTATTGGTAACTACGTGACTATCCTTCGCAGCACTAGGACTCATATTTATCCTTGTGATCCATTCTCAGGTTCACCAATTAATAACTTATTATTATTTATTATTTATTTGTTCATAAAACAATTAACCAATTGTATTTGAAACTACGTTATACATTAAATTATACTACCTATACATTAAAATTTTAAAAATAATCATCATTAAATACAAAAACAATCAATAAACCGACACAATTCAAAACACAAGTCACATTAAAAATCACAAAAACAGCACTTAGTCAAAAGTCAAGTTAAAAAAAATGATAAATGTCATAAATTAATTGAATAAATAAATCATTTTGAAATGCATTGTGACTTGAAATCATCCACTGAATAAAAACACCCTTCCAGCAAAAGCTTTTTTAGCCTAGTCTTAAATATGATTGGACTATCAATAATTTTCATGTCAATGGGGAGAGAGTTGTATAAAATAACTGCTTGATACCGAGAGCCATGCATCGCTACATTTAATTTTGGACATAGTGGAGCATCAAGATCTTTCCTTCTTGTGCTCAATCTTAGCACTTTTGTTCCGGTGTCTCATACTTATGTGGATGCCGGACAACATCCATAAGAACTACTAATATGTAGAGGCTAGGCAGTGTCAAAATTTGTAGGCTGTGAAAATGATCCTTACATGTTTCCCACGGAGGTATCCGCACCATGGTACGAATAGCACGCTTTTGTAACACGAATGCCCTGTTAATATTATATTCGTAACTATTTCCCCAAAATTTTACACTATCTCTCAACTTAGACTCCACCAGTGCGTAGTAAACTGTTTTAAGTTGCTCAAGCGTCACCTCATCTCTTAAGCTTCTTATAGCATAGCAGGCTGAACTTATTGAGTTCTCAACAGACTCCAATTCAGGTTTCCAGTTTAGGAACTGATCAATATGTACTCCCAAAAATTTTACACTATTGTTGAATTTTAACTTTATACCGTTACTGATTATGTCAATAGTATCTTGCCTACGGGCTGTCGTTCGGAATAATACTGCATTAGTCTTATTAATGTTTAATTTTAAATTGTTAGCATGGAACCATTTATTAAATGCTATAAGTGCATTGCTAATCTTACTGTCAAGTTCTTGCAAACATCTGGCTGGGATGACTGCATTTGTATCATCTGCATAAACTACTAATTTAATATCTGGGATAGAATTACTAATAAAATTAATAAGATCGTTTAAGAAAATTAAACAGAAAATTGGTCCTAATATTGAGCCCTGTGGAACTCCGCGTGTTATATTAGTTAACTTAGATTTCGTCAAAACTTCTTGACCATTTACAATATCTTTAATTTCGATAAATTGTTTTCTGTTGCTTAAATACGATTTAATAAGATTAAATACATTACCCCGCACTCCGTAGAACTCTAACTTAGCAAGTAGAATTTCATGATCAATCGAGTCAAATGCAGAAGACAGATCCAAAAATAGACCTGCTACTTTCATTTTGTTATTCAAATTACTTATAACTTCATTGATTAGCAGATCAACCGCATCGACGGTACCCAGACACATTTGGTATCCAAACTGGCGCTCGTTTAAAATTCTATTTAACTTTAAATGTGATACTATTCTATCTTTTATTAGTTTTTCATAGATTTTAGATAGAATAGGCAGTAAGGAAATAGGTCTTTAATTCTTTGGATCACTCTTCTTACCCTTTTTATAGATAGAAATAACTCTAGCAATTTTTAATTGATCAGGAAGTATACCTAAATTAATACAATTATTAATAAAGTTTGATAGTGGTTCAGCCAAGAGATCAATGTTTTCTTTTATTATTGTGATTGGTATTTCGTCATATCCATAAGAGCATTTTGTCTCCATCATCTTTACGATTAGTTTTATCTTCTTTCTATTTGTATTCCTCATTTCCATGTCAGTATCAACTCTATTCGAATTTTCTGTCATAAATGTTACTGCTGAGGCTTTTCTTTCATTAGAATCAATGTCACTAATAGTACTATAATCAAATTGTTTTGCAAAAATATCAGCCACTTCTTAGGTGTTATTAATAATTGTGTCATTAATTTTAAGTAAATAATTGTCATAAGACCTAATATTACTTTTATTCCTATGTCTATTCACTATTTTCCAAATTTGTCTTATTTTTTGCTATATCTACTTCTTTTTTAACTGAGTTTTTTTTTAATTGCGCTATAACTTTCTTGTATAATTTTAAGTATGTGATTCGGTATGCAACTATAGATTCATGACTAGAGTTCTTGCTTATTGAATTCAATACTCTTTTCATTTTACTAGACGTTCTAATTCCTTTTGAGATCCATCTAATTTTATTTTGTTTGCTAGTGTTCACCTTAATATTTTTCTTTCTAAAGCAAGAATTAAATATTTTTTTTAATTTGTTCTGAAAACTATTAACGTAGCAATCCAATAGGTTGCATTCTTCTAGACTTTGTCTGAAAGAAGACATATTACTCTCAGAAAAGATTCTTCGTTTAGCCATGTAAATATTAGTTTCTTCTCTAGAGCTGGTATTTTTTAGAATCAAACTGCTCAAAATACCCGCATGACCATCCCCAAGGCCATTGTGGTCAACTTTTAAATTACCTATATTTTCTTCTGGCAAGTTAGTTAGGATGTTATCAATGCATGACTCAAGGCTTTTTATTACGTGAGAAAGTTGTGGAATTGACAAGAATTTTAAAATTGTAGCATTTCAGAAGAGATAAGAACTCACTATGATGTCTACTCTCCTTTAAAACATTGACGTTAAAATCTCCATGTATAATACAATTTTTGCTGAAACAGTGCTCTAGTAGAGATTCCAGTCTGGTCATAAAATCAACAAAGTTTTTATCATCTGGCGTTCTATACAGGCAGCAAATATTTAGATTCAATTTAGTGTCCCTTACTTCGCATATTTCAAAACTATCCATTTTGTACAATTTCTTGCAGATCTTTAATTCTACAGTATTACAATTTAATTATGATAAGATCAACGACCCTCCCCTTATCTTCTTCCCTGGTCTTGTAAGTAGCCATTGTATAATTGTCAAGACTAAAAACAGAAATACTTTGATTATTAAGAAAGTGCTCACAGATACATACATATATAGTTAACGTCAACATCTAAGTTACTTAGGTAAATTTTTAAATCATCTTTTTTGTTTGATATTCCACACAAGTTTTGGTAAAAGAAATTTATGTGACATGCAGAACTAGAACTTTTTACTGGACTTTCATTGAGTTTTACATCATTGGTGACGAGAAAATGCAAATTTTTTAGTTTGTGTACTTACACAGAGCATTTCTTTAGTTCTTCCAACTAATAAATTACAACATTGTGAGCTTGTTTGTGTGGATACTGATTTTTTAGAGAGATGATTTTTTTATTCACATGTCGTGATTTTTGTACATTATAATCTATGCGCTGATTCCTATAACATATTTGTAAAATGTCTTTTAGTATATATCTACTCAAAAATAATCTGCCACGTTGATACATATTTTTTCTGCTATGTGTATGTAAGTCTAAATCAAGCACTCTCGAGTTTTTGAAATGAGAGCCAACTAAGCGCAGCAGTTTATTAACACTTTGTACATTTAAATGCTTATTTTTATATATTGTACCAAACAGCACATTTGAGTTCGTAAGTTTGCTCATCGTATAATAAAGTGAGGACTGTAATTCCAGTGGATTTAAATCATTGGAACCAGTTAGTAAAATAATGAAATCTTGCTTGGTATAATCTTTACAACTATTAATACATGTCTCTAAAACATGTTTGGTAGACGCATAAGGTTTAATAAACGAGTACACTTTAAATTCATCACCCAACAGTTTCTGAAGCGTTGAACCAATAGCATGTCCACTTTGATCTGCAAATATCATTACACGCCGGCTGTCGAGTTTGCTGTCATTTTTATGATAGGCGCTGGTAGGTATTCTTTGAGGTTCCTTTTCCTTCGTAGTATTTGTAATCTCAACACACACGATTGTACTCAGTTTTCTGACAATCAATGTAGAGTTGTAGGGTGGCTGTTGTAGGGCCCCCTCGAAAAAACTGGTTAGGTCGTAGTCCTCTGTAAGTTGTTGGTCAGAAATTTTACAATCCGCTGTCGCGGGACCAGTTCCGGTATCGTCTCTAGTTTTTGATGAAGGGTAGAGGTCAGTTATTCTATTTTTTTTACCGATTGATTTAGATTCCATGTTCTTAGGTGTAGTTTTGAATTTCTGCGTTGGCGTTCCCTTGGGTGTGTATTTGATGGGTGTAGCTGTAGCGGATCTAGAAGGTGCGCGTTGTCTACGTTTATGACGCAACGATCATAATCGCAAAATCAACGAAAATTGATTTTGAAGTAGATGTCATAGTACTAACAGAATGTAGACTTCAACAGAATAAACCTGTACCACATCTTACAAACTACAACTTTTATACTACGACTAATCATCTAAATCAAAATGATGGTGTGATTGCATACATCAGAAACGATCATAATACCCTTGTTAAAGAGATTCTATTGGAACATGCGTCTTGTTTACAAATCACTATTAATAATACTGTTATTTTATGTATTTACCGTTCGCCCTCAAGTAAGAATGCCGAAAACTTCATAATTTCACTAAGCAATCACTTAAACACAATAAAATCTTTTGAGAAAATAATAATAGTAGGAAATATCAATATTAATATTATACCTAAAAGTAAAGAACAAAGTTATGAAAAAAATAACAGACTATTTTATCTAAATTCTATGACGATGCACGGATTGCTTCCTGGTCATTACTTACCTACTAAAGAGAACAGTTGTCTCGACCATTTTATACATAAAATAAATAAAACTAAAAATAATGCTACGATTACTATTCTTCAATCATCTTATGATTCTACTTTGTCTTTCAAAAATTACCAATCCGGCAAGTACACATGAAACTAAAATTATAAATGACTATGAAAAAGCTACACAATACAACTAAACTTTATAGACCTACCTCAACTAAACGATCCTAATATTTTAGCTAAACTACTAATAAACAAAATACAAAAAAGCCTTACAGACAATACTAAAACTATTAATATACCTAGAAGTAGGCGTATCATTAAACCTTGGATCACACAGGGTATTCTACGCTGCATCCAAAATAGAAATAATATGCAAAGGAAATTACGGTTGGACCCTAAAAATGATACACTTAAAATAACATATAGAAGATACCGGAATTTTTGCAATAACTTAATCAAAAAGTTAAAAAGGAAATATGATCGAGATCAACTAGCCAAATCCTCAAAAAATAGTAAAGCCCTCTGGAAAAGTATTAATGGTATTACAAATTACAAAACTGCTAAAACACCAAATATCCAACTTCTTAATATAAAAGTCTCACCCGTAGAATCAGTAAATTTTATTAACAGTATAGGGAAATCTCTAGCAGAGAGCATCCTTCAACAAAATACAACACAGGCAAATATTAGTTTAATCCTACCAAACAACCAGATTTCTTCCTTTGTGTTGCTAGAAACAGACCCTAAATAGTTATACAGTGTAATTATGAATTTAAAATCGAAAAGTTCCCCTGGCTGGGACAACATTTCAACTAATTTCTTGAAATCAAGCTTACCTTTTATAATTCCTACTATTTGTCACTTAATAAACTTATGTTTTAATCAAGGAATTTTCCCCAGTATCTTTAAACAATCAATTATAACGCCTGTGCATAAGAGTGGAGACAAAGACGATGTTAATAACTACAGGCCTACCTCAGTTCTGCCCTCGATCTCAAAAATTTTAGAAAAACTGCTTAACAACAGACTATTATCATATCTAAACAAATATAACATCATTTCCAAATCACAATATGGCTTCAGACAGGGTCTCTCAACAGAGGATGCAGCTAAAGATTTATGTAACAACATAGTTGATAATGTGGATAGAGGAAAGAAATGCATAACAGTATTTCTAGACCTAAAAAAAGCATTCGACACCGTCTCTGTCCCCATTCTTATTCTCAAACTAGAAAAAATTGGCATAAGAGGCACTCCTTTGGCATTGTTGACAGATTACCTCCACGAACGTAAGCAAAGGGTTAAGATTGGCGAGTTTGTAAGTGAGGAAGTGTCCATAAAGTATGGAGTTCCACAGGGTAGTGTGTTAGGACCTACCTTATTCCTGCCATACATAAACGACCTATGCGATCTGGAAATGAAGGACGGTAAAATTTATTCATATGCAGACGACACTGCCATAGTTTTTTCTGGCAACTCATGGAATGATGTTAAAAGTAAAACGGAAAAAGGGCTCGTAAAGATTGGTAAATGGCTAAAAGAGAATCTACTTACACTTAATATTGCTAAAACGAACTTTATCTGTTTTACTATGTACAATCGTACTCAACCAGAATCCTTTTTCAATATTAGGATACACGACTGTAATTTGAATGATCAACTTTCATGTACCTGTCCAAATATAGGCAAAGTAGAGTCAACTAGGTATCTGGGAGTTTTAATAGACCAGCAGCTATCATGGCACGCACATATAGAATTGCTCATGAATAGAACTAGAAAACTCATATGGATTTTTAGGAACTTAAGACATGTAGCACCACAAAAACTTCTTAAGCAGATATATATTGCATTAGCGCAGTCTATCTTATCATACTGTATACCAATTTGGGGAGGTGCAACAAAAACTAAGTTCTTAGGTCTTGAAAGAGCTCAAAGGTCACTGCTGAAAGTAATGTATTTTAAACCATACCTATACCCCAACGATATTCTATACTCCTACACTATTATATTCTATACTATATTCTATACTTCTATAACGATATTATATATATTGAGTCGTGCTCGAGCCGTCGTACAGTGCGGACGTCTCTGGGGCGTCGTTACGCTGCCCGTTGAATATACGAAGATTCGATCGTCGTTAGTGGTCGAGGCAACATCGCCTATAAAAGGCTCCTCAGATCGCGCGGCACGCATTCGATCGTCGTTAGTGGTCGCCGCTATAGCATGCAGCGGCCACACCTTAGGAACCTAGGCTGGTAGAGGGGGGCTCGAGTGCCGAAACACTTTGTTGTAGCAACGGCGTGTTTCGGCCCTCGAGTCGGCACGGTCACTCCCCGTGCTAGTGCTCGTTGCTTCGGCGTCAACGCAATCCACCTCAAGTGGCGAGGCAACCAGGCAACTGTAGAAGGCCTGAAGGTAGCGATAGGAGTTTTTATCGTTGCCAGATACTGCGTCCTGTTCCCTTCCAGTCGTAGCGGTTCTCCGTTCCACTGGGTCAAGGGGAGTAAGGAGGAGAGGGTGCATCTGTGTACGGCGCGCACACTTATGCAACTTAATATATCCTGCGCATCTGACTTGGCTTTGTCATTCCGAGTTTAAAAAAGTCCTGGGCTTGGTCTAATACCTGGACACGGGTGGCCTAAGGAGAGGAGAGTGGTCGCTCTAGCACTGCATCGGGGTGACAGTGTGGTTCGGCAGCACTCTTTGAGACAAAGCAGCTTTTATTTAGAGAGGCACTGCTTTCCTCGCTCAGCCGGGGAGGGGGCTAGAAAAGGTGCCCCAAACAAACGCTCATTCCTCGCAATAAGAATAAATCTAAAAACATGCAGATGAATATGACTTTTGGTGCGTGGAATGTACGTACTCTTTTAGACCGACCCAACAACCTCTGCCCAGAACGTAAAACCGCCATTGTGGCTCGCGAGCTCAAACGCTATGACGTCGACATAGCCGCTCTCAGCGAAACACATCTAGCTGATGAAGGTGAGCTTGTTGAACGTGGTGGTGGGTACACTTTCTTCTGGAAAGGCACACCAGCTTCTGAGCCTAGACGGTCAGGAGTAGGCTTTGCTATTAAAACTACTTTAGCCTCTAAGTTGGAAGAACATCCAGTTGCTATCTCTGATCGTGTCATGTCCTTACGTTTCCATCTTCGAAACAATAAATACTTAAATGTTATCAGCGTATATTCGCCAACACTCGACAAAAGTGATGACGTCAAGGACAAATTTTATGAGGAAGTGTCAGAAGTGCTGACTAAAATCCGGCGCTGTGAGAAAGTTTTGCTTCTTGGCGACTTTAATGCTCGCGTCGGACGTGATTTTGAAGCTTGGCCTCGGGTGATAGGGCGACATGGCATTGGTAACATGAACAGTAATGGGCAACTGTTACTAAGCCTCTGTTCCCAATTTCATCTGGGTATTACCAATACCATGTTTAGACTCCCAAATAAATACAAAACTACCTGGATGCACCCAAGGTCCAAGCATTGGCATCTTATTGATTATGCTATAGTCCGTCAACGGGATATAGCGGATGTCAAAGTAACGAGAGTAATGAGGGGCGCAAACTGTTGGTCGGATCACCGACTTGTTGTTACAAAACTATTTTTGCGTCTTAGCCCTTGCCGTAGACCTCGCAGGGCTAAGCCTAACTGTCTTCATCTGAAAAAGCTAGAGTCTGCTGAAATATTGGCAAATTACAGGGAAGCTGTCAATACCTTTACAGCAGGCATACACCCCGAAGATGAACAGTTAGACGAGGGCTGGAAACTGTTAACTACAAATACCATCAATGCGGCTACTGAGATCTTAGGCCAAAAACCTCGTGTCTGTGAAGACTGGTTTGACGAAAATGATAATACATTGACAGTCGCCCTAGAAAAACACCGCCAGCTCCTTAGAAAGGGAAATCAGACAACTGCTTCTGAAAAAATAAAGGAGAGTACGAGCCAAATAAGGAGACTAACTCGAAACGCAAAAGATGAGTGGTGGCTGAACAAGGTTCGCTATATTCAGTGGCTTGCTGATTCGAATAGACTCGGCGATTTCTTTAACGAGATTAAAAAGTTAGTAGGAAGTCCACATCGAGTAAACGTACCACTGAAATCACTTTCAGGTACCCTCCTGGTAAGCAAAGGAGAAGTTCTTACTCGCTGGGCAGAACACTATAACAGCTTACTCAATGTGGATCGTTCTGCTGACATAAACTATTTAGCATCACTTCCTGCCTTACCACAAGCCGTAGATCTGGATCAGCCTCCTTCTCTTGAGGAAGTTATCATCGCCATCAAAGCGCAGAAAAACAATAAGGCTGTCGGCATCGATAACATACCAGGAGAACTATTAAAATATGGCGGAGATGAGTTGCACTACAAGATTTGGCAATTTTTCCAGCGCATGTGGGAAATGGAGTTCGTTCCTCCTAGTTTTGGCGTATCACTAATTTGCTCTTTGTATAAAAATAAAGGTGATCGATCTGTTTGCAACTCTTATAGGGGTATATCACTTCTGTCTACTCCAGGAAAAACTTTTGCCAGAGTACTCTTAAATCGTCTTATGGAGCTCTCTGAAAGTATATTGCCTGAAACGCAATTTGGGTTTAGACCCAATCGCGGCACATGCGAGGCCATATTCTCTCTTAGACAACTGCAAGAGAAAAGCAGGGAACAGTGTCAACCTCTGTTTCTCTGTTTTGTTGATCTGGAGAAAGCTTTTGACAGTGTACCTCGCGAAGCTTTGTGGATTGTGCTTTCGAAACTTGGTTGCACCGACAAATTTATACGCTTGATAAGACTTCTTCACGACAACATGACTTGTTGCGTAACCGTCAATGGTGAGCAGACAGAGCAATTCCCTGTCACTTGTGGTGTAAAACAAGGCTGTGTATTAGCACCCACTCTTTTTGCTCTGTACTTTTCCGTTGTCGTGAGGGAGACTTTACAAGCCAACACCGAAGGGATCCGCATACGTTTTCGCACAGATGGCAGTATCTTTAACCTGGCTAGGTTAAAAGCGCACACAAAGGTATCGTATGACCTCATTACCGAATTGATGTATGCTGATGACCTATGTTTCGTTGCGGAATCTTCTGAGGGACTCCAGGACTTGATGACTCGGCTTGACGCTGCGTGCTGTAGATTTGGCCTCAAAATTAATATTACAAAGACAGAGGTGATGGCCATGGACACTGTTAACCAAGCTCCACTGAATCTGCAAATCGATGGAAAGCCCATAAAACAGGTCGATACATTCAGATATCTGGGAAGCAGCATAACAACAAAATGCGACCTTGACTCGGAGATCAACAGCAGACTTGGCTCCGCTATGGCTGCTTTTGGTAAACTACGAGTCCAGGTATTTCGCTCCCATAACATCAAATTGAGTACCAAGATTAAGGTGTATATGGCTATTGTACTTCCTAACATCTTGTACTCGTCAGAGACATGGTGCCTGTATCGCAGACACATACGCACGTTAGACAGATTCCATCTGAAATGCCTCCGCGACATTCTTAACATCAAGTGGTCGGATCGGGTCCGTAATACCGATGTTCTACGACGGGCTAATGTCTGTGGCATAGAGGCATATTTGATGCGGCGTCAGCTGCGTTGGTGCGGGCACCTGTCTCGGATGTCTGATGAGCGAAGGGCGAAACGCATTTTCTTCTGTGAACTAGAACATGGTAAGCGGAAACGCGGAGGTCAGTTCCTACGTTTCAAAGACGTACAGAAGAGGCACATGAAGAGGTGTTGTATCGATCCGTCGCGCTGGGAGGCTCTCGCTGAAAAACGACCTGAATGGAGGCGTCATGTTCAGGACAAAGTGTACGAGTTTGAAGAAGAAAGGAGGCAAGAACTAGACTTAAAACGAGATCAGCTTAAAAGTCGACCGCCGGCTAATATCAATTACAACTACATTAATGGCGCCTTAACTTGTGTTCATTGTAACCGGACTTTTAGCGCAAAAATAGGGTACATCAGCCACATACAGGCTAAACACCTAGGCCAATAATCACAAAGTCAAGTCTCTGTAGCCGAAATCGGCTAGGAGGATTATTATTATTATTATTATTCTATACTCATACTCTGAAACACTATCCGTAAGAAAACTGTATGTGCTCAATTCGGTATTAAAACTTCATAAAACCCTGGAATATGACCCTACAAAACTTAAAAAAAGAATATCTGATGTAACTAATATACTAAATGTCAAAACAACTTTCACAACACGACAATGTACCAGACAGTCTACTCACCTATACAATAAAATAAATAAAACTTTGAATATATATCCAATGAATAATCACAAATTTAAAAAAAATTGTTTCCCAATGGCTAATATCATTAAACTACGACGAGACAGAGACACTTTTAGAAATTGTTAAGTAGTATAAGTTAAGTAAGTTGTTAAGTAGTTATTACTAATATTAATTCGAGTCGAAAAACTAATCTCACACCTTCCTACCATCACCGTCACATAGAAGCACCTGCAATGTTCCAACATTCTTTTCTTTTTATTACGCCCAAATACAAACACTATACTCATTCAAATACTCACGCACATACATTCACACACATGTACTCATGCACCTACTCACGCGCTCTCATACACATACCATCACACACACACACACACACACACACACTCACGCTACCTCACACATAATTTTTCAGTGTACAATATTACCTATATAAGATAAGTATATTTATAATGTTAGTAGTGGATTTTAAATTCATTTCTTTTTGGATTATGTATTTGATTTATAAACCTTAAATGTTTTTCTTGTTTCATAAATTACGTCTATTTTTTATATTACGGAAGAGCGAAATCTCCTAATACAAGTATTATTTACTTAAAAGGAGGTTTCAACTACTAGTTAAGATATTGTAACACAAGTTATGGAAATAAAACATTTGTATTTGTATTTTGTATTATTTGTATAACTTCTTTTTTATTTTTTTAATGTGCCCTTTCCATGTTAAGTTTGTGTCGATATTAGGACCTACGAGAGTATATTCTTTCACTTCTCTGATTTTGAGACTATTTAAGAGTTCGATTAGATCTAGGCGGAACTTTTGGTAAGGTATAAAATGAATTAGTTTAGTCTTTTTTATATTTACTTCAAGGTTATTAAGTTCTAGCCACTAAATTATTTTATCAAAAGTGTGTTTAATCTGATTTAGTGAATTTGGATCGGAAGTACATTTAAAAAGTAATGAAATGTCATCAGCAAATAGGATACTTGGGGTGTTCGAGACTTTAGAGAGATCGTTTATATATATAATATTTAAAACACTACCTAGTACACTACCTTGCGGAATTGAGCTATTGCTCGTTATTATTTTTGATTGTAAAGTTTGGACAGTGACTTATTGACATCTTGACTAGGATGATCAATATGCACAAATTGCTTTCTGTTCGAAAGATAAGATTTTAGCCAGTTCAGTGGTTTACCTCTGATACCGATTTGAAAAAGTTTATTAATAAGAATTGTATGTGATACTTTATCATACACCTTTGTCATGTCTAGCGGTAAGCCAATAGAATATTATTTGTCCTTTATATACTTTAGAGTTTCTTGGTTAAATTTGTATAATGCTAAAGTTGTAGACGAGTTTTTACGGACACTAAATTGGTTTTCGTGTAGTAGTTCAAATTTTTCAAGAAAATCGTAGAGGCGGTTTGAGATAGCGCGTTCGAATACTTTTGAGATTACATGTAGTAAGTAGCGCAATAGGTCTGTAGTAACTAATATCTGTAGACTTTCCGCCTTTCTTTGGAATCGGTCTTATTTTCGCAAGTTTGAGCCTGTCGGGGAAGCATTCCTCCTCAATTGATTGGTTGAGTAGTTGTGTTAGAAGGGGTGTTAGTTTTAATATGCAGGATTTTATCAGGATTGGAGGTATATCGTCCACACTGCAGCTAAATTTATTTGAAAATCTTTTTACAATTGTATATACCTCCTTTTCAGTGACTGTTGACAGGTACATTGTATTTAAAATAGTGTTGAATGTAAAAACTATAAATTAATACTATGAATAAAATAACTATGAAATGTGTGGACTCGTTAGTAAGGGCAAACAGAACTAGATGTCGCTACTAAATCTGTCCATTTCTGAATCGCACTATCGAAGCGTTCTGGCTTTAAAACAACATCAAGTTCATTGAAAATAAATATTTGCTTACTTCTACCAAGTCTGTTGTTTAATTTACTACCTAATTTGGTTTGAATCTGTACATGGTCCTTCGTGGTCGGATACGCCTACATTTTTTGCTACGCACTAGAAACCAGTGGGGATTCCACTGAAGGTGCGCACCACGCGGTCCCGAGTGCAAGGGAACCATGTTGGGTGGTTGAGTTGTGCAGAGTGGTGGCGTGCTGGAGTGCGCGCCGGCTGCAGTCAACCGAAGAGCAGAAGTGGACGGCAAGAGAGGCAGGGTGGAAGACCCATGCGCGACGTGACGTCACAGCCGTGACGTGTGGAAGATACGTAACGACAGCGTCACGACCAACCGGAACGTGTGAAGAAGACGGGACGGTACCGTCACAGGAGTGACGTAGACAGCGCGCAGCAGTGACATCTAAGGAAGTAAGGTGACAAGAGGTTTGCCAGTGAAAATCGTGAGTACATTTTGGACTTAGTACAGTTTGGAAAAAAGTAATCCTACGGGGAACCTATGTCGGATTTTGGTGCGAATTTAGTAAATCTGAAACACTTGTAAAATTTTAGTTTTTGAAATAGACTTAGAAAAATTTCATCAAAAATATTCTTTTTTAATTTTGTGTTGCGGAAACTTTTTATTTAAATTGTTATCAGTGCAGTGTTGTGTTTTGTTATCTATAGTACATTTTTGTGTATTTGTCGTCCATCAACTTTATCAAAATGTCGGTCTCTTCTGCAATCAAAAGCCAAATAGGCTACAAGTCTCTAATTGAGAGGGCATACGCCAAGTTTAAGAAGTCTCCAAGGGATCGTCTGTGCAAGGAAGCTTACCTGCAAACACGCTTAGATTCGTTAGAAGAAAAATGGAAAGTTTTTGCGGAACTGCACAGAGAGATCTTATTGAGCGATGAGGAGGTTGATGAATGCAAGTACATGAAAGATGTGTATGAAAGTGCTGAGGAGATGTACATTAGTTACAAAACTGACATAAGGGAGGCCTTAAGCGCACTTAAATCAGCAAGCATAATTACTGTTAATTCGGCACCAAAAAAGTGTGAAACAAATGTAAAATTACCCAAAATTTCCATTCCTAATTTTTCGGGTTCCTACGCAGAATGGACAACCTTCAAAGATTTATATATTTCGTTGATTCATAACAACTCTTCAATTGATGAATAGATCTTAAGAGCCATCTCTCTGGAGAAGCAGAGCAATTGCTGAGAGCAACTGCATGTACCAATAACAGCTGCTAATTATGAAGAGTCGTGGTTAATACTCAACAATAGATTCAATAATAAAAAGTATTTAGCCAACAATCTCTTGAAGCGTTTTATGAATCAACCCAACATCGGAAACGAATCGTGCGGTGCAATAAAAGATTTGCTAGATGTTACTAATGATACGTTGAACGGTTTGAAGAATTTGGGGATAGATGTTACTTCGTGGGATGCGATTGTTATTTACATAATTTGTTCAAAGCTGGATTCTGATTCGAGAAGGGAATGGGAGTTCAAAATAAGTACCTCAGATGAACTTCCTACTTTGAACCAATTACGAGAATTTCTGCAATAGCGATTCAGGTCACTAGAGTTTCTGGATCCCAAGCAAAAATCAAGACCAAATTCTTCAACCCAAAAGCCAAAAGTCATGCACGCAATGCCAGCCTGTTCCGATGTTGTAGCCAAAACATGGTGCCTTTACTGTAAAAACAATGAGCATAAATTGGCAAACTGTAAGGAATTCTCCAAAATGGATTACGATCAGCGACATAATTTCGTACAAACGAACAACCTCTGTTTTAATTGTTTAGGTAGAAACCACTCGGCCTACGCGTGCCGAGCATTCTCAAGGTGTCACATATGTAAGCATAAGCATCACTCGTTGCTCCACCCAAGCCAGAAGTTCAATTCAAAATCAACAGTTACCCCCAAATCAGATTTGGAGGTAGAAGTGAAGTCAGCAGTTTCAAGTGTTAAGGCGTCATTAGACGAATCAACTTCAAATGTGAAGACACTTTTTTCCCAGAATCGGGAAACCAAGCAACAGATTCTGTTAGCAACCGCTATTGTAGAAGCTCAAGCAGATCATGGACGTCTTCGTCTTCTGAGGGTGCTTGTAGATCAAGGTTCGCAAGCGTCATTTGTAACAGAATCAGCAGTGCAAATGCTAGGGCTCCACAAGATGCCCAGTGTGATTAGCATTTCGGGATTAGGATGCGGTAAAAGCGATTTAGCCTCCAAGTACATCGTAACGATGAATATTCAGTCGCGTCATGATCCCAGTTTTAAACTGCAGGTACATGCACATGTATTAAGTGCAATTACAGGTCTTCTTCCTGAAGGAAAGGTAGAGTATGTTGACTGGCCAGGGTTGGCTGATATTACTCTTGCCGATCCTCAATTTCATACACCTAGTAAAATTGATGTTTTACTGGGCGCAGATGTTCACGGTCAAATTATCAGAGAAGGGTTGATCAAAGGTCCCAACGGAACACCGACGGCTCAGTGTACTGCATTGGGATGGATCCTATCAGGCCCCACACGTCACTCACAGATTGACGACGGCGATCAACACTGTTATCATAACACCATCAGCATGCACACTTGCACTGATGAATTGCTCAAGAAATTCTGGCAAATTGAAACCGACTTCTTTGACCGTAAGATCCCGACTGAAGAAGAAAAGCGCTGTGAAGAGTTTTACAGCAAAACAACTCAACGAGACTCGACGGGAAGGTACGTTGTACGGTTACCGTTCCGTGAAGAAGATCCACAGTGCAAATACGGAAACTCCAGAGAAATCTCTCTGAAAATATTTCATTTCCTTGAGAATCGTTTTAAGAAAAATCTCGAAATGAAAGCAAGGTATTCTGAAGTAATACATGAATACTTGGAGCTTGGACATATGGCACGAGTGACTGGCGAGGATCTTAATAAAGCAGATGCGGTGTATCTATCGCATCATGCAGTCATACGTGAAAATAAAACTACAACCAAGGTCAGGGTAGTGTTCGATGGTTCATGTAAGGGAACAAATGGAGTATCTCTTAATGATACTTTAATGATCGGTCCTACTCTGCAACAAGATTTACGTCATATTATAATTCAGTGGCGTATGCGTCCTATATGTCTAAGTGCAGATATAGTCAAGATGTACCGGCAGGTAGGAGTTGTTCATGAAGACGCTAATTTCCAAAGGATTTTATGGAGAGACAATCCGGAAGCGGAAATACAAGAATATAAGTTATTGAGAGTTACATTTGGAACAGCGCCGGCTCCATACTTGGCTGTGAAATCTTTGCAGCAAATTGCAATTGATGAATGAAAGAAATACCCTGAAGTAGCTGAAAAAGTATCAACAGATCCTTATTACAATATCAATTGTTAATTTGCCAAAACAAATAAAATGTTGGAACAGGACTCCGAAATGCCACAGGCAGGCCCAAGTGCTGGTAATAAAAGAAAGAGAGAAGACGTTATAGTAGACCCAGACACGAAGGCGGAAATACCTGACCCTAAGAGACCCCGGATGCTTTTGGATGAAGATAAAAAGGTAAAGTGCCTAAGATCCTTAGTTTCAGCGTATGGGTCCATAGTGTTACGTATTTCCAAATTAAGAATGCCTATCGATTCAAAAAAGACAGAGTCATTGAGGGCCAATGCTAAAGAAAGAGAACTAATGTTGGATGATGTGATCTTGGCTTCCCAGATAACCAGTATTATCTTCACTGCACATAACATAAACAGACAGAAGGTTCGAGGTACTAACACTAACATGCAGACCAAAATGTTGAGTACAGAATATAATGTACACTATAGAGGACAAGATTATGCACTTATGAGAGTAGAAGTACATAAGAAGTGGGTAGATATATTGAAAGGAAATGGTTTGACATACAAAAATTATGCTCCGGATGATGATGAAAATTGGTATGGTACCATTGGTCCTTATATTGATATGTTCGCAGCATTCAAGCTCAGACTAGACGTATTAAGGCTGGGTCACGGAACAATGCCAGTAACTAAGAAAGATGGCACACATACGGCCTTTCAGGTCAGAGGGGAGCAGTTTTCCACCAGAGAGGCGCTCTTCCATAGTCCAGAGCCTTGGCCCGATGACCTCATTTTTGTGTATGGTCAGGACAGAGGGAGTGTACAGGGTCAAATATGCAGCGGCTGTAAAGAGAGCAATGGCCCACATACCTTCTATAGATGACATAATAGAAATATCAAAGACAACGAAAATGTCTTTTGAACCGCCCACCTGTTCCTTCGAGCCGGATGAACCAGCGACCTATGGATCTACAGTCCACAGTTGTGTAAGAACAGTGCTTACCTATGAAGAGTTACACTGTTCTTACACAAATAGAAGCATGTCTGAATTCCAGACCATTATCAATGTTGCCAGACAATCATGGTGACCCGGCTCCGTTGACTCCAGGTCATTTCTTGATTGGTGAACCATTGCTCATCGTACCTGAAAACAACTATGAACAAAGCAACATAAGCTCATTAAGACGCTGGCAAATGACTCAAAAGATAGTGCAGGATTTCTGGCGAAGGTGGTCCAACGAGTATTTAGTACATTGCATGCAGCGGTACAAATGGTCAAAATTAACTCCTGAACCGATGATTGGCGATATAGTTCTAGTCAAGCAAGACAATCTTCCTCGAGCTCGCTGGATGTTAGGCAGAGTGGTAGCTAAACATCCTGGGTCAGACCGAATTACTCGGGTTGTGACGTTGAAGTGTGAACAAGCTCTTATAAAGAGACCTACTTCAAAATTGTGTGTATTACCTGTCACAGATTGATATGATTTGTGGGGATACAATGTATATGTAAGTAATTTATGTAAGTTTGTGCATTAAAAGCAACAAGCAACTTTAGGCTATTTATTATTATATTCAAGTTTAAAGTTTTTTGTCTAAAGTATGAAAGTTTAGTTAAGTTTTGTAGACATTTAAGAAAGTTTTTTTTTTTTTAAGGTTAAGTTGTATACATGCGAAGTGCCCGCAGTACTCATGGTGGGCGGTATAGTTAAGAACGTTCAATAACGTTCTTGGCGGGCGGTATGTTGAATGTAAAAACTATGAATTAATACTATGAATAAAATAACTATGAAATGTGTGGACTCGTGTTTAGTAAGGGCAAACAGAACTAGATGTCGCTACTAAATCTGTCCATTTTCTGAATTGCGCTATCGAAGCGTTCTGGCTTTAAAACAACATCAAGTTCATTGAAAATAAATACAGTGCAACCTTAATATAACGTACCTCAATATAACGACTTCCTCGATTTAACAAATTCTTCGTAATCCCTTTGAATTGTCCATAAGAGTCAATATAAAATATACCTTTACATTGCGAACATTCTTTGCGTACAACCTCTTAATAACGAATTTTCAACTATAAAGAAAAAGTATTCATACCTCTAATTAACGAATTTTGCCAACCCAAAACCTTTATATAAAGTTTCCACCAATAATATAACTCTTAATCTTATAATGTGATTCATGTCTCGACATGTTTCGACACGCTTTTGTTTGTAAAGTAATCATTGTTGTTTTGATGGAAAGTAATGTAAACACCTCTGCTCGTCACTATTGTTAAAGATTTAAGTTAAAATGGCTCAGAAACGTAAAAGGTGTTCCTTATCGGTCGCAGAAAAGCGAAACATCATTAATTATGTTGACCAAAATCCCATGACGAAAAAATTAGACATAGCTAATAAGTTCGGGATTCCCGCAAGTACATTGGCTACAATTTTAAAATTTAAAGATAAGTTTTCAGAAGAAAGTGGTGTGAATGTAAACAGTAAAAGATTAAAATCATGCGAGTTCAAGGACGTAGAGAAATGTGTGTTAAAGTGGTTAAAACAGTGCCGAGACAAAAAAATCCCAATCGGAGGCCCTATTCTTCAGGAAAAGGCTCAGCGGTTTGCAGTAGAATTGGGACATGAAGGGTTCCGTGCTAGCAACGGGTGGCTTCAAAATTTCAAAAAACGAAACGAGGTTGTTTTTCGAAAAATATGCGGTGAAAGTGGTAGTGTTAATGAACAAGTATGTGATGATTGGAAAGACAAACTGGCAGAGCTGACCACCGGATACGATCCCGAAGACATCTTTAACGCCGATGAAACTGGACTATTCTATAAATGTTTACCTGACAAAACCTTATCATTCAAAAGCGATAAATGTAATGGTGGAAAAAACAGTAAACTTCGCTTAACAGTACTGCTGGGAACAAATTTTACTGGGACTTACAAACTAAAGCCACTCATCATCGGAAAATATCAAAAACCGCGATGTTTTAAGAATGTCAATAATCTGCCAACAGATTACACGTCCAACCATAAGGCTTGGATGACCAGTGATGCTTTTTGCAATTGGCTTAAAAGTCTGGATAAAGAGATGAAGAAAAAAAACAAGAAAATTCTAATGTTCATCGATAATTGTACTGCACACGGAGAAATTCCTAACCTGAAAAATATAAAAATAAAGTACTTACCTCCAAATACCACTTCAAAACTACAACCACTGGATCAGGGCATCATCCAAAGCTTCAAAATGCATTATAGGAAGGAAGTTGTCAGACGATTTCTTGCTGATGTTGAACGTCAAACACCAACTACAATTGACGTTTTACAAGCCATGTGGATTATCGCCAAAGCTTGGAATTTAGTCACTGAAAAGACCATTGCAAACTGCTTCAAGAAAAGTGGGTTTAAAGTAACATGCGAAGATGAGGAGGACGATTTACCAATCGCAGAACTTGCTAGGACCTGGCAAAGAGTTCAAGAAGAATTACACCTTCAAGAGACTGACTTCGAAGACTTCGTTACCTTTGATAATGATTTGGCCATCTGTTGAGAACTAACTGATGCTGACATCGTCACATCTGTGTTGTCAGTTACTAATGCAGAAGCGGATGAAGACGAGGAAGAAGAGGGTGAAATTGACGAGCATAACTTCACAATAAAAGATGCTTATAATGCTTTCAATACAATAAAATCTGTGTTTCTCAAAAAGGGAGGTTTGAGTGACGATGTAGTGAAATCCATCACGAAATTAGATTGCGCTTTGGATGTCATAACTCATACCGGTGGTAAACAGACAACTATCAATGACTTTTTTTCTAATCAATGAACAAAATTGAGATTAAGCTACTATATAACCACATTGTTAATTGTTTTTGATTATTAATGTAAGAAAAAAAAATTATTATCTACCTAATTGTTTTTAAATACATAGCAAATACATATAGTAATTTGATAAAAATGTGTTATCATTTATTAGTAGAAGTTGTTCGCTATAACAAGATAAGTACGTAATATTGAGGTGAATAAAACTATTCTTTTACCTCTTTATAACGAATTTTAGACCAATCTAACCTCAACATAACAAACCTCAGTTCAACGAATTACTTGATATTACGAATATTTTCTTGTTCCCCTCCGATTTGTTATACCGAGGTTGCACTGTATTTGCTTACTTCTACCAAGTCTGTTGTTTAATTTACTACCTAATTTGGTTTGAATCTGTACAAATAGGATTTGTAACGAGGTTTCTAATATTTAAAATTTTGATTAGATGCGGTGAGGATTTTTTAAATGATTCTCCAACAGAGATAAAATAGTCATTAAAAGTATATATAGAGAGTCTATAATCGTGTTATTATTTTTGAGTGCAATCTTGTGTACTTTTTTTATTTTCCTCTTATTAGTGACGTATTTTATTGTATTCCAAATTCTTTAAAATTGTAACAACTTTAGAATTTTGCATTTTTTAAATATTATTTAGTTTTTTAGAAGCTTTTATGCATTATTAAAATTTTTTTGATAGGTGTTGTAGTATGATTTTAGTATTTTATTATTTGATTCATTAGTGAGTATTTTTAAAAGTATTTACGGACGGTAGTGGGTGAGACAAAACCGATAGCGGTCACGGAAGGCGTTCACCAAGCCTCAGTACTGAGTCCTTTTCTGTTTTGCTTGGTTTTGGATTCACTCACAGAGGCCGCGCAGACTTCAGCGTTGTGGACGTTTATATATGCTGACGACGTGACCATTTGCACTGAGAGCCGTGCCGAGTTACAAGAGGCGCTTTTGTTGTGGAATCATCAGTTACAGACCGGTGGCCTAAAGCTGAGTATATCAAAAACCCAGTTCATGTCGTTCAATGAATCAGACCCAAGCAACAATAGCCTGATCAACATCGATGGGCAATTGGTCCCCTTCTGGGTAGTATGATGCATAACTCTGGGAACGTGGAATGTAATATTCAGCACTGAATAGCCGCAGCTTGACTAAAATGGCGAGAAGTAACCGGTGTCACCTGCGACAAAAGAATGCCAGTAAAACTTAAAGGTCTTATATATAAGACTGTCATAAGACCAGTCTTAACGTATGGAAGCGAAACTTGGGCCGTAACGCGGAAGAACATACATACCATCCAAGTCGCCGAAATGAAGATGCTGAGGTGGATGTAACCAGGCTCGATAAAATCCGTAACAAGTACGTGCGAGGAAGCCTGAGGGTTAGTGACATCGCTGACAACATGCAGGATAGACGGCTGCGATGGTACGGTCCCGTGAAGAGGAGGCCAGCTGACTACGTAGGGAATTTGGCACTACAACTTTCCATCCCCGGTCGAAGATCTAGAGGTAGACCTAAGACAAGGTGGAGAGATGTAGTGTCAAAAGACATGCGAGAGTGCCAAGTTTCTGATGATAATTAATGCTCAAACTGATCTGGACATTCACTTTGACTGTCCAGCAAAATTACGATCTTGTGTTTTGGGCCCTAGTACGTAGAAAATTTTATAAACAACACGTCGTTGACAACACTGTTACTTTCCGTTTTCATTCTGTATTGTGTTGGACCTGTCATACTCGCGCTTGCTACTTTTATATTTTACCTTTTACTTTTAATGCGGCATTATATCTGCAACCCTGTTTTCTGTATACATATGTATAAATATATATTGTTCTCATAGTTTGTACAATTTTTTTGTGAAACAGCTATATCCCGCTTGTCAACTTAGTTTTAGTTCATGTTGTGTTCACTTGTAATTGGTTGTGCATGTAGCTATAAGATATAGACATAAAAACTCTAGCATTATATCATGTAACAACTGTTGGTGGACCTAATAAATAAATAAATAATAATAAATGACGACGTTGAAGATAGAGCGAAGTGGAGAAGAACAACCAGGAAAGCTGACTCCACCACCATGTGGGATACATAACTGGGAAGAGAGAGTGAGTATTTTTAAAATTCTTTTATGTTTGAATGATATTTTTAGGCCATTTGTTAGCCAGGTATTTTACGTATTAGTTTTTATTCTCAATGTTTTAACATGAATGTAGGTATTTAATAAGTTTCTTATACAATTATCAAATGAATTATAATTTACATTTATATTTTGTTCTTATTTAGTAATGCTATGCCAATCAATCTGGCTCAATGCATTTTTAAGAAGATTAACCCTTAATTTGACATTGTTCGCTGTGCCGGACACTAACTTTGAAAAATTCCTGCGTCCTACGGAAATATTTATTTAATAATATTTTCTACCAAAACCTTCTAATAACATGTGGTATTTGGTAGAAAAATATTCTAGGGTGGTGGCAACACTGAATCTGTCATTCGTCAACAAAATGTCAGCGAAACGCAAGCCATCTGTTTTGATGAAGGTAAATAACTTAATTTTTAATAGTTTTTTGACACAAGTAATGATTGTTTTGGTGGTTTTTGGTTTTAAATAATGTCAGTCAAATAATAGAATAATATTTATTTTTAGTTATGGCCCGATTCGTTTATTTTTTGTATGTTAAGTGCAATGTCCGCCCCACCGGACCTTGACAACAACATAGAGAATTCGGGATGTGATGTTATGTCCGCCTCACCGGACCTTGCCAACAACATAGAGAATTAGTGATGTGATTTTATATCCGTCCAGGCGGACATTGCCAAAGCACGTATATACTAACTATTATTATTGGGTAGCTTTTGCACTAACGCCAAAGAGTAACCTGAGCAGAAAGACTAGAAATATAAATTGTACACAAGAGAACGCTGGTCATCCGACATTATTTTCACCCGAAGAGGAGAATATTTTCCTAAAATATATTTTATTGGTGAATAGGGATTTCCTTTTGATACGAAAGATCTTCGTGTTTTCGCACAGAAATACCTGAACAAAATTGGTAAAAAAATATATGGACTTCAAGATAATATGCCCGGGGTTGATTGGGCCCGAACTTTTCTTAAAAGACATTGCACACTACTCTCAAACTGCAAATCTGCTAACATTTCTAGTGACCGAGCCAAATTTACGTGCGAGGACATTGACGCTTTTTATGAAAATTACGCCCAAACAGTGGAAGGGGTTGCTGCAGACTGCATAATTAATTATGACGAAACTAATTTAACCGACGATATAGCTTATAATAACTCATCTATTTTGTTTGACCGACATAAAGCGGACATCATTTTACTAAAAATGGCAAATAAGAGAGCAACTTCTTCGAATGCTAGCTCTGGAGAAAAAAATGCTGCTAATTTAGTTAAAACAGTTATGCTAGCAAAAGTTAGTTCTGGAGCAGGACTTAAAAAAAGTTTTAAAAGTATTGTGACGCATACAAAAAAACATATTCGTAAAATGAAACCGAAATGCAAGAAAATGGCAATCGAATTGGCTTTTGCTGCTGCCAAAGAATTATCTAAGTATTTGGCAGTACAACTACCGCGCGTTATACCTGTGCCCAAATCAGGAGGCGTTCTTCCTTTAATACCAATTTTCGCTGGATTATCTGCTGCTGGAAGCCTCGCTGGTGGTATTTCGGGAATCATGAAAACTTACAATGAATACAAGGCTGCGAAAAAACGTCTTTTTAGAGTTAAAGAACCATCATGATAAAATGGAAGGACTAACCATAGGCAAAGGTTTATGTCTAAAACCCTACAAAGAAGGTTTTGGAATATATATATCTAAAACAAAAAAATAACCCCTAGGTTACCTAAGCGAGCTCTCACTAATATAGATTTAATGAAATATTCTAAAAATATTCTATATTTTAGAGGTATTTTTATGGGAGATGAATTACCTCAAATTACATTTCCTTTTGAATGTGGTATCATTAATTTGGACAGCTCACAAAACTCCGGCACACATTGGGTAGCCTACGTTAAAACTAGTGATTATGTTGAATATTTTGATAGTTATGGAAATTGAGGCCACCAAAAGAATTTATTGAGTATTTGAAAAAATGTAAAGTTGTTTATAATTGTGTCGATATATATCAAACTTGCCTAAGTCCAGTACCGTTCATTTCAACTTTTATTTGTTCATTCAATTCAACTAAATATGGCGGATTTTTGTGCTAAAATCAATTTAACCTAGGTCCACAGCTACACGAAGAAATTAAGGGTCAAAGTCGAAACATTTTTTCAATCTAGCCTAAGTCGCTTATAGATTCCAAATCATACATGCCTAAGTCCATTAGAACCAATCACATGCCGTCTCTAGACTGGCCACCATTCCTGTTTGATTGTCATGTGAGTCACTGCATTGTCCTCGTGTTTTAATCAAATAATGGAAAATCTAATAAATACTGAGCCGCCAGAGTTATCAAGGAAGAAGCAGAAAAGCCAAAGTAATAAGAAGCAAAAGATTAAAGAAAACCGGTAAGTTTTAAGCACGAAATCGT
The DNA here is from genome assembly GCA_918857605.2 of Philereme vetulata. Taxonomy (NCBI): domain Eukaryota; kingdom Metazoa; phylum Arthropoda; class Insecta; order Lepidoptera; family Geometridae; genus Philereme; species Philereme vetulata. Next base: position 4,664,270 of record OU975446.1, read on the forward strand.
CTCTAGAAGTAGTACGTTAAGTAGCCATAGTAGCGATGACGTCACGGTGTTGAACAGGGCCGGACTGTTTTGGTTGTGTGGATTCATAGATTGCTATTCGTTTATACGACTTTTTTAAATTAGTGACACAAATACCAATGTACTAATTTATTTTTGAGGTATGTTATTAGGTTTATTATGAATGTAACTGTCTAATAATTACCTACATCGTTTTTTACTTTTAAACCCCGGTAAAATACTTACCTTACTTACTTACCAACGTAATAAATAGGAACTTCATCGTCTACAACCATATTTTGTATGTTTTTCTTTACTAATGTACTAAATTGTACATTTTTTTTACAGGTACTCGGCAAAATCTTTACCTAAAAAGCCCACATGTAAACACCCGACAAAAGGCAAATACAAATGTAACACTTTAACTTCTAATAGCATTTTCGATTTCCATAAAAAATTCTATAGCAGCAACAAAAAAACTAACCAAGATAATTTTTTGATTAAATATACAGGGTGTCTGGCGGCAGATTTATGTTTTTAAACACGATTATTTTATAAAGTAATAAAGGGTGCGGGGGGAGGGTGGCATCATAAGAATCACAGATCGTGCGGATTTATCAGTCGCGATGCCGCAGTGGTCGGGTGACCATCGCGCGTTCGCCATCGAGGCATTTTTCAAGAGTAACGATTCTTACGTGATTGCTCGTCGACAATTTTGTTCACGCTTCGGTATTCGGCGGATAAGTGACGGACCGAGTGTGAATTTAATTCGTTCCTGGGTGCAGAGGTTCCGCGCAACTGCTTCGGCTTTGAACACCCCACGGCCAGGTCCTAGTCGATCTTCAAGGACCCCCGATAACATTGAACTGGTCGAACGGAGTTTACATGAAAATCCACGACTTTCAATACGGAAAAGGGCGGCTTCATTGGGACTTCCAAGAGCCATCATTCAAGAAATTTTGAAAAAGGATCTGAAGTTCCACCCTTTTAAAATTCGAATTATTCAAGAACTCAAAGTGACTTTCAATGTCGCAAAATTTTTTGTGAAACGATGTTGAAGCGTTTTCGCACGGTAAATTCCATTTTTTGGAGCGACGAGGCTCATTTCTATTTAAACGGGCATATTAACAAGCAAAATTGCCATTACTGTTCTCCGAGAACCCGTAACCCTCGAATGAAACACCAAAAACCATTGCACTGCCCCAGGGTAACTGTTTGGTGCTCTTTATCCACGAACGGGATAATTGGACCTTTTTTTTTTTGAAAATGCCCGGGGCCAGTTGACAAATGTCAATAGTGAGAATTATCGACGCATGATTACGGATTTCTTTTTGCCGAACCTGCGAGCTCATCCATCGTTCTCATCACATACGTGGTTACAACAGGATGGTGCGACCGCACACACGGCAAGAGCTTCGATGAATTTGCTTCGAGAAGCTTTCCCTCATAAACTGATTAGTCGCTTTGGAGACATCCCGTGGCCACCGAGATCGCCCGACTTGACCCCAATGGATTTTTTTTATGGGGCTACCTCAAAGAGAGAGTATACACTAACAATCCGCGAACAGTTGCGGATTTAAAAGAAAACATTCGTCAAGAAATCGGCGCAATTGAACCGAGCTTACTGCAGCGTGTGGCGCGGAACACGAGGCTCCGTTTTGAACATTGCGTGCAACTCGATGGAAGACATCTGGATGATGTAATCTTTAAAAAATGAATCCGCACTTTTACACTATCTACCTTTACTTTTAATTAAACGATATGTCAAATAGTTATTTAATTATGAATTTTTGAAAATATAAATCTGCCGCCAGTCACCCTGTATAAGTACAAAGCCAGTGCTCCGAAAACGACCCAGAAAAAATGCTAGAAACCCAAAATGTTTTTCTAACCATTTCTTTGTTCCTGACCACAAGAGTAAAGAACTTATTCCCGTCTGCATGCAAGCCTTTTGTGATATTCTATGTATAAAACAGGGGAGAATAAAGGCGTCACTAAAAGATTTGCTGAAACTGGAACCAGTGCATCTGAGAGAAGAGGAGGAGACCGCAAGAAATTTGCATTCAGATCAAAATTATAGTCAGTTCAGAAATTTATCAAGAAATTCAAACCTTTGGATTCTCATTACTGCAGGGGCAGAATTAAACAGAGAATTTACCTCGACCCGAGTCTCAACATTTCTAAAATGTACAAAATGTACGACGACCAAGCCATGCCCGGATTTTCAGTAAAAAAATTTTATTTTAGAAAGGTTTTCAATACCACTTTCAACATCGGGTTTGGAACGCCCAGACAAGATGTTTGCTCCGATTGCCTGCAGTTTTTGGAAAAACTGAAAAGGATGCCAAGCAGCGCAGAAAAAGAAACCGTACGTGCGCAATATCTAATTCACAAAGCACGAGCAAAATGCTTTTTCCAACTATTAAAAGATGAAGATCCAGAAATACTAATTTTATCATTCGATTGCCAAAAAAACTTACCAATGCCCAGGGTGCCCGATCAATCTACTTATTATTCGAGGCAGTTATATATATACAATTTTACAATCGTTGAGGGCAACTCCAAACTCTAGTTTGACACGTGAAAATGTCAGCTCATATGTTTGGACTGAAGATATGGCATTAAAAGGTTCCAACGAAATATCATCTTGCGTTTACCACTGCCTGAATCGATTGAATATGGAAGAGAAAAAAATCGTCAGACTTATGGCCGATGGCTGTGGTGGCCAGAATAAGAACTCGACATCAATTGGGATGGTTTGTAAATGGCTACACGACACGCAGTATGATATTTCTAAAGTTCAGATAATTTTTCCAGTAACCGGCCACAGCTTTATACCTCCTGACAGAGTTTTTGCGCTAACCGAAAAAAAAATTATACGAATAGAAAACATTTTAAATCCAGATGACTATTTTAGTTTAATGTCATCTAACGCGACTATCTTTCGTCTAGTTGATGAAGTGCCAGTATTCGACTGGAATGAGGCTTGCAAAGGAGTATTAAAAAATACCCAGAGCCTGCACTTTCAAATAAGCAAGTGTAAAAAATTATAATTGAAAAACAGTCCAGAAAAATTTTTGTACGTGGTGAATTGTCTTACCGAAATGAAATTGGACAACTCTTGCCAATTACAAAAAGACGGAAAAAGATTTCACAAATATTACCCGAAAGACTACAGGGCACAGTTGCCATCAAACAAGAAAAGCGTGATGACGTAAGTAAATTATTAACTAAGCACTTTGGTGAACAGTGGAGAGATATTTCAGAATTGCAATATTTCAAAAATGTCCTGTCTGCACCTAATCAGGATACCGAAAATTCGGATAACGGAGAATCTCTAGCAGACCAGCCGGAAGAGATATTTGACTTTGTTTGACGTTTTTTTCTTTGTTGACCTTAATTTTCTAAATAAACTGACCAAATAATATAATTCTAATGTCTTTTCATTGTATGTCCTGAGTTCGTCCCCTGATCAATTAAATTACATCATTCGTGCCTAAGTCCTAGTATCCTATTTCATACTCGCCTATGTCCAACGCCCTATTTATCAAAACCGACTAAATCCATTACTGTTAAATCATATCCGCCTAAGTCCATACTTATTTCATCAATTTTTAATGTTTTTCTTAGAGAATTTCTTTTGCTGTGTATTTATTTGGCATTGCCAACTAAATATTAATATCACTGAACATTATTTCTAGAGTTTTTATAGGTAAAATTTAAAATAGTCAAAAAATGTTAATTCCCAAAAAATTGTTAGACGTGACTTAGGTGATTTTGGTATTTATCGACACAATTATGATAATTATCAAAAAAATAATTCATATAATTGTGGTCACCTGTGTCTTAAGTTTTTAAATAATTTCTGGCGAAAACTTAGCATAAATACCAAATAAATAGCATATTTTATGTAACTTTTTTCAGTCTTTGTAAAATCATAGTTCAGTTCAGGACAATGTCATTCACTTTAACATTTTCCGGAAACCAGTCCGTGTTAGAGACAACGTTTCATCCTCCTTTGATTTTAGAAGACCGTTATGAATGTGGTTTATTATATTTTTCTGTTTACAATGCTATACCGAACATAGTTATGTTCGGTATAGCATTGTAAGTTAGCAATAACAATGTATTTACTTATGGTGAGAATGATAATCAAATCAACATACCAAATGGTTCGTACGATTTACAAGACATTTATGAATACATAAATAATATTATTAACTGTGAACTAAAGATTGAATCGAACTGCAATACTTCAACAATCTCTATATATTGCACAGAGAGCATAAATTTCCAAGCATCGAACAGTATCGGCAGTATCTTAGGATTTCGAAAAGAAATACTAGAACCAAATAAATGGCATGTATCAGTAAACCCAATCAACATTCTTCCAGTGTCAGTGATAAGGATCGAATGTGATTTAGTGCAAGGATCATACACTGACGGTGTATCATCTCATGTTATTTATGAATTTATACTAAACGTGTCTTCATGCTATCGATTTATTGAGAAACCAATAAATATTATATATTTTCCAATTAAAAATAAGAGCATTACATCAGTTACAGTAAAAGTTATTGATCAAAACGGAAACAACATTAATTTTGGTGGAGAAAATATTCAAATGTGTCTTCATTTACGAAAACCAACATGATTGTGTTTAATAGTCAAAACACTAATAATATAACATCAAAAACTAAATTAAAAAGAGTAATTCGAACAGAAACGTTCAAGAAAAAAAGACTTATCAAGAAATTAAAGATTACGAAAGAAAATAAAGATTTCTTACGGGCTCTTGGGTTCAAAACATGAGTATCTTAAATATTGATGATTCACCTAATTTTGACAACTCAACAATTTTGAGAGTTATGAAATTCATACCTACAACCCGTACAGTAACAGCTTCAACGAAAATGATGAAATCCGCATTTCCATTCATCAGCAGGACATATACGTATTACCGTCTTCAAGTTTTATTTACATTGAAGGACGCGCCATCGTTTCTACAAAGGATGCCGCAGGCAAAGTCACAAAAAAGAATTTGAAATTCACAAATAATCCTGTATCATTCCTCTTTCAAGACATTTGTTATGAGATTAATGGTGTTGAGATAGATCGTATAAGAAATGTTGTAATTACTTCTACAATGAAATCATACGTCTCTATGAACGATGGAGACAGTAAAGTTGGTGGTGTATGGGGCTGGGATATGAATGGGTTTAAAGTTAAAGATGACTCCTTTAGTGTTCTGATACCACTTAGTAAGTTGATTGGGTTCGCGGAAGATTATAATAAAATAATTTTAAACTGCAAGCATGAAATTATTATGAGTAGAAGTAAAACTAACAGAAATAGTGTTATCTCTGATCAAAATGATAATATTCAAATTGATATTCTAAGGGTTCAATGGAAAGTGCCACACATCAAAGTATCTGATCGTACAAGGCTTTCTTTATTAAAACATTTAGAGAAAGATAAACCTATACAAATGGCTTTTAGGAATTGGGACTTGTACGAGTATCCTTTATTACCTAAACCTACAAAGCATTCATGGTCTGTAAAAACAGCAACTCAATTAGAAAAACCTAGGTATGTTATTTTTGGCTTACAAACTGACAAAAAAAAATAATATAGCCAAAAATAGTTCTTTATTTGACCATTGCCGCCTAACAAACGTGACATAGTTTTTAAATTCCCAATATTATCCTTATGATTCGCTTAATATAAACTTTGAAGAAAATAAATATAGTATATTATATGAACTGTATGCCGAATTCCGTCAGTCGTACTACAATCTCCCAATGGACCCGTTGTTAGACATCAGAGAATTTAAAGAAAAAGCTCCTCTTTTCATAATAGATTGTTCAAGGCAAAATGAAAATCTGAAATCTGGACCCGTAGATGTCCGTTTGGAAATAGAAAGTTCCCAAGATATTCCTGATAATACAGCTGCCTATCGTCTTATCATCAACGATCGACTTGTTGAATATAAGCCTTTGAGCAATAATGTGCGTAAAATATCATGAGTGTATTTGTCGACGTGCAAGGATTCAAAACGGATTATAATGATTTCATCATAAAAGAAATAGCGGTAAAATCTAGTCAACAGATAAATACTCTCTTATTTATGCCGCCATTTCCCTACGGAGAATTAACAAATACAGAAAAAACAAGTTTGTTGGATAGAACGAAACAGGAAGATATTTTGGAATCAAGGATCTATACCATATTCTTATCATAAAAATTATATTAGAGGACTCATAAATAACAAAAATATTATATACGTTAAAGGTTTAGAAAAAGTGATGTAGTTAAAAAAAAATTTTAGAAGATAACATAGATTATAATTTATGTATTTTTAATCTAGAGGATAAAGGTTGTCCTAGTTTGCTAGCTTTATATGAAGACTACAAGTATTGCTTAGATGTGTATCGATGTGAGTATCACACTTCACATTGTGCTTTAAAAAATGTTTCTTGTATGCAAAAATGGTGCTTAGAAAATAAATGTGTTTAAAAAATATATATTTTGTTTTGAATTGTACCCACAATACCATGCAATTATACAACAACAGAACAATATTCCAATCAGTTCATTTAGTGTAAGTGAACTGAATCAGTCAGTTCTGGTTCAGTCAACGGACTGGTAAATCAATTAGGTATATTTTAGCGCAGTAGTTTTAAGCCGATTGAAAAGCAGAACCAGTTAAGATCATCCAGATTAAATACAAGCGGTTTATGAAACAATAGCATAATGTTCCAACAGATCATTTTGTGTAAGTGAACTGACTAATAACTGACTGGTAATTCAATTATATTTTACCGCAGTAGTTTTAAACCGTTTGAAAAACAGAACCAGTTAAGATCATCCAGATTAAATACAAGCGGTCTAAGAAACCATAGCCTAAGTAGTTTTCGATTAGCGTGATTCGTTGAAGATTAGCGATGTCATGTAGAAGAATTGGAACGATCTGTCTAAACCAAGTAAGGCTGTGGTTAGCCGATTTTTATGACAGAATCAGTCCACAGTTTACCATAGGAGGATTGGGGGTCCTGCATCACATCGCTCGAGCGAAGAGAGATGTGATGCAGGCCCCCCAATACTCCCCTACTTACATCTCCGCAAATAATAATCAATCGTCCTTCATCATCACGCAGTTCCCACACTAGACCAACAACGCAAGAAATATCACATCAGACATTACCGGTCGATCAACAATCTAGTCAATACTATTATCAACAGCAAACAACAAATCGCCCTTCATCATCACAAAGCTTCCATCTAGAAATATTGCATGAGAGTCAATATGTACCCAGCAAGGTTCATGTAATATCTCAAGAAATAGTTCAACCGGGTTCAACTAATATCTTGCTCGAAGCATTTGAAAACGCGTGCACGGAACAAGAATGAAGAAAAGATATACCTACTGTGGAATTTTACTTACTTGCTAATTTTATAGTAATAAATAAGTACCTTGTTATTTTTATAATAAAGAGTAATGAAATTAAAATAGTTTTATTTACCTTTACGAAATCCTTTAAAACTACATATTGAGAGTTGAACATACTTCTTGAATAATTTTAGATATAACTTGACTTGATATTTTAAAAGTATGGTGCAAGCTCTTGTAACAGTCGCCAGTAGCTAAATATCTTAATGTCACAGCCAGTCGTATTTTCACAGGAATCGCATCCCTCCAATTTGTATCTTGTTTGGCAACGATTGGAGATATTTTTTGTAGGAGGTATTCAAAATCGCTAAATGACATCCGAAAAATAATATCAAACTCTCCTGATGGCTCTGCGAGCAGTTCTGCTAGTTGTTTATCCATGCTACTCCTGCAACAAATAAAAAAATAGATTCGCGGATGTAAACAAAGTTTTAAAATGTAAGCCTGTATAGGGTAATTTTTCATTCACTGACAGCCTGCTAAGGTATGTATTACTCATGATAATAATCAACTTTGTGTATGAGACTCATATCGAAAGTTTATTTGTAGTATTATATTCATCATACATTTTCAACAAAATTAGTACTTACCTATTTCATATTATTTTATATATATTTTTCATGTTATTAATAAATTTATTTTACCTTGTTCTGTTTCGATGTATTGATAGATAACATCCACCACCTTCTTTTTTGCCATTTCATTTTTATCATCCTTTTCTTGTACACATTTACAAAGTTATTATAAGCTGTGAATAAATATACAGCTGCAGCTGTTAGCGACTCAACATCCATTTTAAATACGTCCGCACATTGGCCTGAACCAAACCATACTGAACGACCTGGAACGACCTTTCAATGTGTGGATTATTCAAAATCGCGTTGGCAAGCGCACCGCCAGCGCATTGGCGAATGCGCTGGCCTATGTGTAGAGGCGGCCTTAGGCAAATACAGTCCAGTTTATTCATATACAACACAACAAGGGGCTCAAAGTTCTTTAACCTCGACTTCAACTTTAAATACTGATTCGTTGGCCACTACGCCGTCTTAAAATAATATAAACAATGAGAAATAGTTAAATAAAGACAAACATTTAATATTGTTTTTTTTTACTCACCTTTACCCAATCTTTTAAAACATCACTGATAGCATCATAAACCTCCGGGACTATCCTAGATATAGATTGCTTTGAAACTCTAAATAGGTACTGTCAGCTAGTATATGAGTCCCCGGTGGCTAGAAATCTTAAGGCCAGCCTCTCGGCCACTCGGTAATAGCTTAGCAAAACTGGGTGTCATTTTTGTCACTTTTGGCTCAATTAATTTTTTCATGTGATTAAAATCTTCTGTTGACATTCTTGAGAAGTTTTTGATCGTGTCTTCAACCGCTTCATACTGCATATCTATCATAAGTTTCACTCCATACTGCATCCTATTTCAGTACAGTTATTACATACATACGGTACATTATTAGTGTACTCTTGAGCCATGCCAACTTTTTACGACGAATTTTAAACTTACTTACATATAATGTCTACTCAAGTGTGCAGAGTGTGTTTAACTATCAAATTCAGAATGTATGGCATGGATTCCAATAGACTGCAAGAAATGTTTGAAAAAGTTACAAATACCAAGGTAAGCCTGCATGACAATAAATTAGTAAGAACTGCGCATTGAATTCCTACAACACAATGGTCGTATCACCAATCCATCATCATTTACACATTTACATATTACTGTTACGCCGAGGCTGTTGCAGAATAAGTAATAGTCGGCTGTTCTCGAAGTCATACCTACTGTGTTACAGAATAAGTAATACTTAGTATGGAATATACCTACATACCACGTTTTTACCTACAGTTGCACGGATTAAGAAATAGTAGACAGTCGAAATACCTATACTTTTTTAGATACTAGTGGAAGGTTTTGGAAATAATGCTCGGTATGAATAGTGCGTAGAGACGTCCGCAGAGTCGTTCTTGATTTGGCGATACGTGCGTACATTTCGGTGGCTTTTAGGGCCTTATCATACTAGCGGCTTGCGAGCGTCCACTCAGCGGAGCGGGGGCGCAACGAACCCGCCGCGCATGCGCAGCGGACACGTCGCGGACGCGCAACGAATTCGCTGCGAAAAGAAGCGTCGACGCCATTTTGTACACTCTCGCACAAACGCCATCCCCTCCTCGCCTCGCTCGCCTCACCTCAGTCCGTAACAAGAGACGAATGTGAGTGGACGTATCATCATGGCATCGTCGGGATCGGGAGACGATATTGATACAGAGTTATTTATAAGCGAAATTCAAAGTCGTTACGTTATATGGGATCAAAATAGAAGAGAATTTCGTGACCGTAATTTGAAAAAAAAGGCATGGGAAGAGATTTGTAATATATTTATTCCAAGCTTTGCGGAAAAAACTAGCAAAGAGAAAAATGAAGCAGGTAAGAGAAACAATAATATTTATATGTACTTATGCTGCCTTGGTAATTCCCCTTCATTTGATATAAAATAGTCGGCAAATTTATCCCTTATCGCAATACCTGAGAGTCCACAATGATTATCATTTACGTTTGGGTTGTCATAAAGTCCAAATATGCGTGGTACTTTCTTACGACGTCTTATTACCTTTACTTTAGATCGAACAAAATTATGCAGTATGCAACAAGTTTTTACTATTTCTTCGGCAAAGTCTATTCTGTCAAATATAGTTGAATCTGAATTTTTTCCATAGGATCCAACATCAACAAATATAAATTTGTAGTTGGAGTCACACACGGCTAGCAAATTCATCGAGAAATACTTTTTGTAATCAAAATATAGCGAGCCGCTATGGCACGGCTTTATAATCCTAATGTGTTTGCCGTCCACTGCACCTATGCAGTTAGGAAAATCAGCATTTTCTAAAAAGCCTTTACTAATGTTTTCCCAATCTTTTGTTTGTTTGGGTGGCATACAAATATAAAATAAGTTTTTAATAATAGCTTGACATGTTTCCCGAACAATTTTTTGTATTGTTGAAAATCCTCTTCTGAATGAAAAATGCAGGTCTATTAAAGAGCACCCAGTTGCCAGATACCTGAAATATTAATAAAAATATTATGTTTATTGTTACAGTTGTGAAATTGCAAAAAAGGTGGAAGGGAATCCGCGACGCCTACGTCAAGGATAGGAACAAAAAAAGCAAGAGTGGCTCCGGTGCATCTACTTCTAAAGAATATTTGTATTCACCTTTGCTATCATTTTTGAATACTAGTACTCAAATTCGTCCTTTGAAAACTCCGCCACCAACAATATCAGATGATGAGAATACAATAAACATAGACGATGATAATACAACTCTGTGCCTCCTGTGAAAGGTGATTTAACTCGAGTTGTACCTTTTTTGTGATTTTTACATAGAAATTGTCGGAAAAAAATTACGATTTTTTTGGTACAACTCAAGTCCTTCTATCTGCTATAGTTTCGGAGATAATTTGGTGCCAAGTGATATAACTGACAGAATTTCGGAAAAAATATCGTGAATTTAGATATAAGTCAAGTCGTAACCCCTTTAGGTCATTGCTTCACACATTTTTTTTTGTGCCTCGTGGTATAAGAGCGATTATATTAATTTACACACTTTATTTTTCAGTATATTTATCGTGAATATTGATATATTTAGAGTTATATCACTTTGCACCAATTTTTCTCCATACTGATTAGGGTATAACTCAACATGTACCTACTAATCCGAATCTAAAGTTGTGCCTGATTTGTGATAAGTGATGCATCTCGACTTACATCATTCGACACAAAGAATTTTTTATGTGTAAACGAATATAAATTGAGTTGTATCTAAAACTCAAACCAGATTTGTTTTTTTTTATTAATTACTAGATGTGCTATGTGATACAAGTACGAACATGACGAGAGTGGCGGGGGTGCGCGAGGCGAAGTGAGGGCGTGACGCGGGGTAGGAGATGCGCGGGCGTTAGTGTCGCTGCGGCCTTTATGAAGCTTGGTCACGTCCGAACTCGCCATGGATCGACGCGTAAGTTGTTAGATGTATCATTTTACACGAAATTGCATAGTTTTGGATTTTTGTTTCATTATTGAATTAAATCACTTGACACAAAATAGATAGGTAGGTACCTATTGTAATGTAAACATAGTCAAGCTACTAATCTTTACTTTTGCTATTTTGTTCCTATTAATTTGATTCACGATTGACTACTTACTCAAAGTGATTTTCCGCTTTTTTGGTTAACCTACTTTTGATGTTTTTTTACTATCTATCAGTACTAACTATCAGTAGTTTAGAGATACATAATTATTTTTTCCGTACTCTGATTCTAAAGAGTTTTCTAACAATTATTGCTCAATTAAAACCGGTAAGTACGTACCTTCTTACAGTACAGACGTTTATTTTTGTTTCAGTTGACGTTTCCGAAATCCCGAATAGCTAAAATAATGGATTTAGCCACTAATGACGCAGCAAACATGAGTTCTCAATACCCAATCGAAGCTGAAATTAAACGTACATTTGCGGTACTGATGAATCTTCCTCATCCACTAATGACGAAAGAACTCCGGTTAAAAAGAGAAGAAAGAAAACGGCTACATCAGAAAATAATATTACGGTTCCTGAAACACCATCTCCAAATAATGCGAGCATATCAGAGAATGCTCCCGCTGATTCCTTCTGGAAAAATAGCGGTATGAATAGTGGCGGAAAAAAGAAAAAAACAAGAAAAAGTGAGAAAGAAAGAAGACATGATAGAGTAAAGAGAAAACTTTTTCGTAACACTGGCTTGGAATACACAACAAAGTCAGGAAAAACTAAGAAAAGTCGTGAATTACGTGATCTAGACAACTGTCGTAAGAAGTGCAAAGATAGGCTACCATTGCATGTAAGGAAAAATCTTTTCGATACATATTGGAGTCTGGGAAGTTATGAAAGTAGGATCGATTATATGGCGAAATGCATTGAAGTTTGCCGAAAAAAAACGTCAAGGTCTTCTCCAAAGAAAAAACGCAACGTCAGCTTTAGATACTTCGTTCAAAGTTCTGATCTAACAAAACATCAAATTTGTAAAGGATGTCTTTTGAAGACTTTCGACGAAAGTCATAAATTTCTACAAACGATTTGCGAAAAACTACGGGAAAATGGCGGTCACCTTCCACCACGTAAACGTCGAGTCGGTAAGTCGATTCCTGATTTCAAACTAAAGGAAATAAAAGCTCATATTGCCTGTTTCCCTTGCACAGAAAGCCACTACGGCCGTAACAAAACGACTAAGAAATTCTTGAATTCTGAACTCAACTTACAAGTTCTTTATAATTCGTACAAATTGAAGACAGAAACTCCAGTCAGCAAAACCATTTTCAAAAAGGTATTTGATACCATGAATTTGTCTTTCAAAAAACCATCAGTAGACACTTGTTCTAAATGTGACTCCATAAATATGAAACTTAAGTACGCAACCGAGGCACAGGCTGCTGATTTGACGAAGGCACTCGAAGAGCACCAAGAAGCATTTAAGGCTGCTTACGAAGAAAAGAAAAAAGATAAACACCTGGCTCAGACATGCGATGATGTAATGGTAATAACATTTGATTTGCAACAATGTTTGCCCACCCCACACTTGCAAACGAATGTAGCATTTTACAAGAGACAGCTATGGACGTACAATCTAACCATACATGATCTAAAAACAAACAAAGCGTTTTGCTACATGTGGCCGGAGTGTGAAGGGAATAGAGGAGCGAACGACATAGCTTCATGTCTATACGATTTTATCATAAATCAACTGCCGCATTTAAACCCAAACGCCAAGAAGCTGATCATGTACTCAGATAGTTGCCCGGGTCAAAACAAGAATTCGATTGTTACAACAATGTTGATGCTAGTGACTAAACTATCCCCTCAATTACAATCTATTGAACATAAATTTCTCGTACCCGGTCATACTCACATGGAGGCTGACACCGACCATGCGTTGATTGAGCGTAAGAAGAAGCACACGAGTATGGATATTCACTTGCCAAGAGATTGGTACCAGCTAGTGCGTACAGCTTCAAACAAAACAGCGAAGTTTACTGTTATCGAGAAAAGGGAGTCCACCAACATAACATAACATAACATAACTGTTATCGAGATGACTCGTGATATGTTCTACGATTTCAACATTTTTTCAAAACAATGTTATACTCTCAGGAAAACCAATACAGACAATGAAAAATTTCTGTGGTGCGACGTTCGATCTGTTTTGTATACCAAAGAAAACATGTCCCGTTTTTCTTACAAAAAATAATTCAAGAATGTTGAGTACATGAACATGGATTGTTCTAAGCGGGGTAAAGCTTACGATATGATTACAATAAATACAGTACCGAAAGCCTACCATTCCAAGATTACTATTTCAACCGAAAAGAATAAGGATCTATTGGATTTGATGTGCTTTATTCATGAGAGCTCTCATGAGTTTTACAGAAGTCTGAGCTGCAAGAATGATGTCAAAGACACTGCTCCGGATAATGATGATGATTCTGATGATGAGTAATTTTATGATATGATACTTATGTTCATCTAACTCCCAAGACCTATTAAAGGTTTTATTTTGATTTAAGTAGGTACCTACGTACTTCTTTGTTCTCTTCATTCTTTTACCTCACTCATAGAGTCGAATTACTGCCTATAGGATAGGTTAACAGCTGTTAACTGTACTGTGTAAGATTTAAAGTGTTAGCAATTTTGATGTTTATTATTTTTCTAGATTTTTTTAAGGATTCACACAATGGCTGTGCTGTTATGTTTTGTACTGAGTAGGTTCACTTTGATTATTGTGATAGCTGCGTAAGATTGATCTGTGCCATTTCTAAGTATTTAAGTTTAAGACTAATTGCATTTAAAAAGATCTCTATTTACTTCTTATAATTTTGATAAAACTGTGCCTTATTTGTAAGTAATTTCATAATTTTGAAGACTTTAATAAACGTTAAGTATTTTTCTAAAACTTGTATTCATTTCCACCATACATAGGTATTTTAATGCAGGATATAACTGGACTTGTATCATTTAACACATTTTTATAAAGACTAGAATTTTAGCAAACTGATACAATTCAGGTAAAATATGAAAATAGAGGACTGATAAGTAAAAAATTCGAATCTTTGGAGTATTATTTTTATTATTTGTTTGAGCTACATTGTGTTTTGAACATATTCTTATTAGTTATTGGATTTTTTCACTTCTTGTATATCACTTTACATAAAGACAACATAAATGTGCAACATAATTTAACTGTACTTGTATCATTTATCACGTAATTTTATCACATATTAGAAATTAAAAAGGGTACAACTGCGAGTTTTTCATGAATTACTTCAAAAGTATAATATTTACCACAAAAATATAAAAACACAATGAAAGTGGATGTATTGATCTACAAAAGAAGGTACTTAAATGTAACCTAACCCACTTCGTTCATGAACTAGAACTTTTTAAATATTGTTTGGGCTGTCCTGTAAAGTAGTGATTTTTCAATTGTATCACCGGTCACAGGAGGCACAGAACTAATCTTACAAAAAGGAAGAAAAAATCTAATGAAGCTGAGGATAAAATGATTACAAAATTAATGCAAAGGATGGACGACAGGATGAATAGAGACAGAAGAAGTGGTGAATGTGAACCCGAATATAACTTTGCATTGTCTCTAGTAGAAGATTTAAAATCAATTCACCCTGACTATAAAATGGATGCGAAAATGGAGATTATGGGAGTTTTAAAAAAGTATAAGCACATGTCTAACAGCTATCTTCCAAACTATCAAGGATATTATACAAGTCCAGAGCCACCCCGAAATAATTCTTTGCAACCAATTAATTCTCCACCAAGTGTTTTTGGTGAAAACAGTACTGAAGATACAATTTATAGTGATTTATTTTCAGAATAAGAATTTTCGTAAATCTTGGTTAGCTACCTCCTTTTATTGTGAAATAGGTATAGGTAAATAGGTATCGATAATGTAAAACCACCGTACCATTGTTAATGTAACTAATAAATAATTAACAGATTTACATAATTATAGAAGTATTGATAATTATCTCCTTATAGTAATTACGAGCCTTTCTTCAGGTGACACTGATAATCTCAAATGCGTATCTTCATGTTTTAAGTCAGCTTGCACCAGATGCAACAACTCATAAAATGTAGGTCTGGACATTCGGAGGTACTTGCGAATTTTTTTTGGATTATTTTTTATTCGTTTGCTAAACAACACAAAGTAGTCGCTCTCTTGCAGTCGATTTTGAATTGATAATGGGTCCTCCCAAATACGTCGATGCTTTCGTTTTCGTCTCCTGCGTCTTCGTAGTAACAAAAGCAACAGCAGTGTTTCCTCGTCGGAATCCATTTTGCAACTAAGTGTACTTTACGTCGTAAACCCGCTGCAAACACGCCATGAAAACGTTGCGTATTCGCGACGTCAACGCGACGTCTACGCTTTGCAGCCGTGACGTGTTCGCGGCGTTTTCGCTGCGTGCCCGCTCCGCCCCCAATTCGCTCGCAAACCGCTAGTATGATATAGCTCTTAGTGGTTTATTGTGTAACAGTGGTGTGATTTAGAGTGTAGTGAATCTTTGTGATTAAGATCGTGTATTTATCAGTTTAGTGTTGAATAAAAGTGTTATTTTGGTTAGATTCATTTTAATTATTTTATCTCGAACCCTCAGCTCGTAACAATACCTACTGTAAAATTGTTTAAGCTCGCTCGTTACCACAACTAAGGGCTCAACTTTGTAATATACAGGGCACCCTAGCCACAGAACCTCCTAGCCATATAGTCATGTACATGTATTTTCATGTTTCGAAAATTGTCTATACTTAACCTCAAAAAAGTTTCTCAGAGGGGGGGGGGGGGGGTAATCTCCGACTCACCCCCTACCGATTATCACCATAATTATCAATAAGTGCTTACTAAGTAATATTTAATTTAAACGGATCTTGTGATATTCGTAATGTCATGGAACGTCGACATTTAGGCTATGTGCCCAGTCGGCAAACTGTTAGCGGCCTATCGATTTAGTACGCCTTTCCATATATTTAAAATGGAGTGTCCACAGTTTGCTAGTTTTGCGCTCACTGTACGCAGTTTGCAGCGTTACGCGCGCGATCTCAGTGAGTGGCCGACTCCCAGCAAAACCGGTTCCAATCGGCGGCGGCAATATGGTTGTTATTTCATAATCACGAATTAAAATGAATATTCAGAATTACTAAGAAATCAAAAAACCAAATTAGTTTATTGGAAAAGCAGGCAGAAAATACTACTCGGATTCTTACCCAGTTGGCGAAACACGAAGCCTGTTTAAGCGAGATTTATAATAAAAAGTTCTTTTGAACGAGTGTACCAGAAGAGCAGCGAGAAGAGTGGCGAAGGGTAGTTAAGCGCGCCACAACCCTGACATGACGACCACGACTACTCTGCCAAGAGTGCTACGACTAAGAAGAAGAATAATAAAATCTATATCCGCAGCACAATATCGTAACAAATAACAATAATTTTCTACTAGAAAAAATTCCACCCATACATCTTGTACACGTTCATCCTACCGGCAAGCACGGCGTAGAAAGCTTCTCATCACGGTTATTCTTCATCATCATCAGAGCCAAACTTGGAAAAGGAGTCGGCGCTCCATATTGCAGTTCCTGTCTCTGGACCGACTCCCGCTCATGCTAAGGCCAGTGGCATACTAAGTGGTTGCTTAACGTAATTCAGATACGATTTAACTCACCCGACCCTAAGATCTCTGTAGGCTGTTTAGTTTATTTAAATTAACCCCTTTTTTTGTTAAATTTCCAAATATAAAATTGTAACTATCTATCTTGGTTTTCTTCTACTCATCTCGCTGGTAGAATAAACTTACAGAAATGTCTCAAACCGTCCGAACACAACAAAACCCTCCGTCGTTCGAGACACGTTCTCGGAGACCCGGATGACGAAATCACCTGCGGAAGTGTCATCCACTTTAGACAGAGCAAACACTTTACAAATACATACACCGACCTCGCCGGCGAGGTCGACGAGTCCCTTCAGTCGCTACCTATACGAGGTACAAGCACGTACCCGGGCGTTCCTCTCCTATCCCCGTCCTGGCAACAGCCCAAGCTGAGGTTCGTATTTCGTCGCGTAGACTTGCACCGTCCTTAGTAAACAGGTGCTATTCGAAGGAGAAATCGATCGCATATTGCAAAGCGATACATTTTGTTGTCTCGACCGCGCGCCAGGCTCCGTTAGCTGATTGACAGGGTGTAACCCAGAAGCAGCGTGCACTGGCGCGGCAGCGGAGTCAGCGTCGGCGCTGGTGAGGCGCTCAGTCGTCCGGTACGGCGGTGCGAGCGCACGTTGTGCTACGTTGACATGAGAGCGCGACAAGTTGTTATGCGATAATGTAATTTTTCGACACAACATAGAATGATGTTTGCATCCACAAAAATTGCATGTGAACCTTGAGTTACACGCGGTATTACTATGAGTATCACTTAGGCAGTTGGTACAACCACTGTGTTCTTTAATGAAGTTTAACCGTTAAGTTAATCGTCTATTGAAAATTCATTATATTTCGGGCATTTGTATAAAGTAAAATGATCGTTTTGTTTACAGAGCGGGCATATGGGACTGACAGCGGCAAAAGAATGTGTCGACCTACTATTATCATTGCTGCGACTGTATGACGGTGACGGTGCAATACGATCTACGATTTTCCTTTGTTCGCGAATATATTTAATCAAATCATCGTAAGTAGGCATGGGCCGGTCCCGATAGTGCATTTCACACGAGCGTGCGGTACTGGAATCAATTTTCTTTAAGCTACATGTAATATCATAAAATCAGATAAGTTATCAAGTTCGAGCGATTTCAAGCTTGACACCGCAGTACAGAATTTATCCATAAATGAAACTAAATTTTTGGAAGTTGCATTGTTAGCCAATTTAAAGTCAAGCATCTGATCCAGATAAGCCGCGGCTTGGTTACGCTTGTCTTCATACGTATCTATAAGTGTGTTCCATATAGTACGGTAATTATCAGCGCTGGGTACTATGCCGGAACACGCAGAAAGTGCGTGACCCGAAAGCTTGTTGATCAAATACTGGACGCGTTCGTGGTAAGTTAGCTCCGAATTCTCGTGGATAGTTCGCTTGAACGACTCATAAAATATTGGCCATTTAATTGGTTCACCACTAAATTCCATTATTTCAAGCTTAGGTAATTTAACAGACTTACGTTGCGGTAAAAGTTCCGATGTTGGCATGATTTCTGGTTGACTAGGTAAGTTAAGTTTATCAAATACAAACTTACAACGGCAAAACATATCTTCGAATGCACTGATAGCTTGATAGTTAACTTTATATTTAGGATTCAGTGACAGTTCTGTGGCATTAATCTTATCTACCAAATCATCAAATTCAGATCTTAAACGTTCTAAAGATGTCATACTACACAAAAATAAGTCCTTACAAACTTCATCAGTGAAAGCACTTAAGGATTGATTGTATACTTGCTGCAAACGTGAAAATATAATATCACGCCTACCAATTAAAGTTAGACGTTATATCTCATTAGGATCGAGTGCTTTCGCATCCACAGACTCTTCCTTAGCTTGACTACGCATTGTTATTTTTTGTGAACTAGACACTTTTATAACTTAATGAATTACCAAATGCCTGCAACTTGCGATTAACTCGTAAACAACACAACTGTAACGTATGCCAAAATTATAGGTAGGTACCCAATCCACAGTCGTCGCTCGCAAAACAAAAGAACAAACTATGTATTTTCTAGGTATTTATTGCATAAAAGTAGTAATTATTAAGGAAAGCGGAATAAACACCCAAGATAAATTTTGTTGGTAAGAAAAATAAAAGCTTGGGGACTGGAATACATAATGGCGTACTGTTGTGTAGGTGTACATGAGAATCCACAAAGAAAAAATGAAAGATTTCAACAGTCCCCTTATAAAAAGGCCGAATAGAAAATGAAGCTTTGAATAGATATTTCTGCATGAAAACTAGTAATCACCAATAGTTAGGAATCCCGGCTCTAAAGGCGGTATCAGACGGTTCACTTTTCGTTCATTTTTGTCTTTCATTCGGCATCTTTCACTCGAAATGATTTGTCTGAACCCTAAATGAAACAAGAGTGCCGAATGAATTCATTAATGAACCGATCCGACGATGTTAGATTTTATCATTCGGCATCTTTCACTCCAACTGCGAATGAACGAAAAATGAACGGTCTGCACACAGAGAGAACGTTCACTCGGATTCGGCCATTTTGTCTTGAGCTCGGTAGCAGACGCACGTCCAGTTGCGTCACGGAAAATTGGCGCCAAAATGGTATTCAAGTGGAATGATCAAAGTACGCTGCTGTTTTTGGAACATTTTAAGAATTATCAATGTTTATGGAACCACAAACTTGACGAATACAAGGATAGAACTTTACGTACAAAGGCTATAAAATCCCTAATTAGTGATTTAAACCTCGAGGTTACTGAAGAAGACATCAAACATAAAATAAAAACTATACGGACCCGCTTTACAACTGAATTAACAAAAATAAAGCAGTCTACTAAAAGTGGTTGCTCTGCTGACGATATATATGTGCCTACACTGTACTGGTTTAAACATGCAGAATTTTTAAGCAGTGTTTGTATCCCACGGCAGAGTACATCAAATCTCGTAAGTATACTAATTTAGCTATTGTTTATTACTAGCTTTTATTTAGTTGCACCTGTCCCGGTGTCTGTTTGTACTGTGATTATCATTAACATACATACTATCTCGGTTTTTCGAAAGGGACAGCGCATGGGACACGAAATGGACTGATGCTGGTACGGGGGCACAGCACGGGACGATAAATATTAGGTATTCAATAAAAGCAACGTACCTAGATGGATAAAATATTTATGTTAGGTATTTACATTTACATATTCATCATATCATGTTCCATTGCCATGGCACAGTGCATGTAGTGACAAACTTTTCTGCATATGCATCACGCACGCGACGGGCGTTTTCACTATGATGCCTTGCAGTAGTTGGTAGAGAATCGCTTATTGCTAAAGATGATATTTGTCGCCATTCCCCTGGTACAGTGCTACCTCTGTTCCAATCTTCAGTTTCCAGTGACTGTTGTGTAACATAATGCTTTGTCGTTTTTCTCAGCCAATTATGTAATGCACATGTGGTTTTAACAAGTTGTTCAACTTTATCCACCGATAGTGGAATCGGTTTTTCAAAGATCCTGAATTTAGATACCAATATTCCGAAAGTATTTTCTACCACACGTCGAGCTCTAGAGAGCCGATAGTTGAATATTTTTTGTTTGACGCCAAACTCTCCTCTAGAGTTAAATGGTTTCAAAATATCTGTTCGTAAAGGAAATGCGTCATCTGCCACGATTACGCCTTCCTCTGGAAAATTCAGAAGATTTGACATCAATGCTTCATTTAATGTTGATTTTTGAAAGACTGATGCATCGTTTGCTCTTCCATTTGTTCCAACATCTATAAAGATGAAATTGTAATTCGCATCCACAAGTGCAAATAGATGAATACTGAAATTCTTTTTGTAGTCGAAATAGTCTGAGCCGGAGTTTCCTGGACATCTTATATTGATTAATTTTCCATCCATGGCCCCGCAACAGTTTGGAAAGTTCCATAGTTTATAGTAGTCTTCCATTATTTTAATCCATTCATCTCGAACTTCAGGAACCTGTAACAATAAATATATTTTAATTGCAGGATACATCAGTAAACACGCAGACTCAAAATGAAGAAACCACTGAATCTGAGCCGAAGAGTTCTCAAGCTGGTAGTGAGAAGCAGTCGACATCTAGTGCTGAGAATAGTAGAAATAGTGGTACAATATCGTCTACATCATTGCATTCTGGAAAACCAGTCAACCGCAAACGAAAGACAGACATTCCAATTGATATGGCAATTAAAGAACTAAAAGCTTTAAGCAAGGAAAACAAAGAGCAAGTTGAAGATGAGTTTGATTTGTTTTGTAAAAGTTTGGCAATACAGCTAAAGAAAATGCCCCTAAATAGGGCATTAATATGTCAGGAAAGGCTTCAATCCGTGATGACCCAGGAACGTCTTTCACAAATGACGTCTGTATCTGAATCGATTTACTCGAGCTCAAGTACAGGATCCTCATTAAATATCAGCCGGTCGCATCAATATGATACCTATCACTCGCCAACCCACCAAGTACACTCACCAACGGTCTCTGTACCTATGTCCTCACCACAAAATGATCAGTACTATCCCTCAGCAACCCAACAAGAAGTACATTCACACATTGTTCTTTCACCATCCACTCAAGAAAATATACTCATACAAGCTCTTAAAGAAATCGTTTGAATGTTAATTGTCAAACATGTGCATTTAATTAAAAAGTTTCAAAAATATTACCTACTTGTTTTTTAATCAATTCTAAATGTTACTGACCTTTATAAAGTTTCCAAGTGCTGTCCAAATAGCTTCACATACTTCTTTGAAAAAGTAGGATATTGAGTTTCGTGGTACTCTGTATAGAGCTTCTAAGGTTCCAAAAGAATCGCCAGTAGAAAGATATCTCAGTACAATTTGAAGTTTTGTTCGGTTAGGTATACTATCTCTCATTAAAGTATTTTGTTTCGTTATTGACGGAGCAATAAGCAGTAAAAGTTCTTCAAATTTAGATTCGTCCATTCGCAAATGATTGCGATACGATTCAGAATCTTCATCAGCTAGTTCTCTCAACAGTGTATTCGAAGCTCCAAACATATTTCTTCTTTCAATCCATGGCCGCACCCACCAACGTCGACGTTTTCTATGCTTCTTTTTTACTAACTTTTGGATTAAATGATCACAAATTAAACGGATTCCGAGACGCACGACTTCACCCGATGACATATTTAAAGTAAGTAACAGATGAACGTTCTTTTCTTTGTCATTCGCAGTAAGTCGTGTGAACATGGAATGAAAGAAAAATGAAGCATGCATTCGTGTGAATGTTCACTCGAGTGAACCGTCTGATACCGCCTTAAGGAACAAATAATGTTTCGGCGCGGTAATAAAACTTTAACATTAAACAACAAAAACAGGTTTTCGTTCCGTCACTTTCAACGTTTGCACTAGCATCTACGCGTAACTTCAAGTCAGTCCGCGATTGACCGATATCGATTGTGGATGTGTTGTGCCCGCTCGATTTTTAACCGCTTTCAAAACCGCATAACTTTTTAATCATAAATTCTAAACTATACAACAACTTTGTGTCGTAAGCAAATTCGACGATCCAACGTCGACCGCCTTGCTGTGTCCGCATAGTTACCGCGCCGCGTCTGCTCCTGTCCGAAGGCCGCTACTGGATTTATCAAGAAGACACAAGAAGAACAGCCGAGAAGAAGCGCTACCAGGCTCAGGATCTGTACGGAAGGCCTATCAGCGAACCACTCTTTGGACAGACGGTAACGTGTCCATATTGAGGTGATCGTAGCGTGTTAAGTGCAACGTTCTAAGAAGACGAAGGTCAGTTTAATTCTTTAAACTTGTTACCAATTTTATAGAACAACCTAATAATCCAATAGCAATGTTTTACGTACTTACCTATAACTTCAATTTGTTTGAATTTTTTTTACTTCAACAGATCCAAGACGATGCAGGAAATCTTAATGGCATGAGTCAGCCAACCATATCACTTGTATGCAAGCGAGTTGCTTTGGCACTAGTGGCACAAAGAGGTGAATGGATTAAAATGCCACAAAATGATATACAGCAGAACAATGTCATTACTGGATTCCATTCGATATGTGGGTTCAGACAAGTTATTGTAACCATTGACTGTACACATATACG
Organism: Philereme vetulata; assembly: GCA_918857605.2. Taxonomy (NCBI): domain Eukaryota; kingdom Metazoa; phylum Arthropoda; class Insecta; order Lepidoptera; family Geometridae; genus Philereme; species Philereme vetulata. Next base: position 4,687,592 of record OU975446.1, read on the forward strand.
AATACCAAAAGTTAGTGGAAATATTGGGCAATACTACATAAACATGAAAGGATACAGCTCAATAAATGTACAAGTTGTGTCAAATGCTAATTTAGAAATCATGGATATAGTAGCACATTGGCGAAGCAGCACCCATGACTCGAGAATATTCAATGAATGCCGCTTAAACAACGATTTCAAAGGTCCGAGTTTAAAGGTAGCCTACTATGTGATTCAGGTTATGCCTGTACTCCTTATTTATTTACACCTGTACTGAATCCAAGTTCACAAAAAGAAGAAAGGTATAACTGGGCACATATTAGAACCCGTAACTCTGTGGAACGATGCTTTGGAGTATGGAAACAACGATTTCGGTGTTTACTGCGTGGCTTTACAACAAAGTTAGAGAATACTAAGCTATATAGTGTTGCATTAGTAATATTGCACAATATTGCAATACAGAGGCAAGACCTACTTGAAGACATACAGGAACAAGATGATGGAAATATACCAGAGAGACACACAATACATCCTTCTTTTAGAAGGAATGTTGCACGGGCAGCATTTATAAATCAAAATTTCTAGTTTAGTCAATAAATATAGTACTTACTGACAATTTTTTCTTATTTGTTGATTACTTTACCTTCTTATTTTTGAATTGATATTATACTATCAAGATCATCGAATGAGACTAGAGACAGGCATGAAAACATTTATTATCAGAGCACTCCAAGTAATAATGCTTTTAAGTAACCTAAGAAACGTAGTATGAATTATCTAATATTAATATGTAATGATCTGTTTAGGTTGGGGTACATTTTAATAAACTAACAAATAAAATTACAAAGTAATATTAGAATTTTATTCAGTGACTATTCAACAGTCAGTTTCAACAATAGTATTTTGTAGATACATAGATAGATAAAAATAATATATATTTGTTGTTGTAAGCTACTTACCACCCCAATTGGAGTTATCGGTGCGTCTTCTTTTATCACTATTTCTTCTATTGTTATTATATTGGAATCCTAGAAGAATAATTTATACAACATGTTAATAAAATTGTCCGTAAGTATATTGTGGTGAATGTAGGAGCAAGTAGATCAAGTTCCTATACTTACGGGTCACAAGCCCATCTGAATCAAATGGATTATCGTCTCTCAATAGCTCTGCAGGGTTTAACAAATCTTTAATTTCAATGACTGAGTCGTCCGGAGTTGCTGGCCTTGCACCACCGCCTGTTTTTTTGCTTCGCGTTTATAGGTACTATAGGTTTTGCGGGCATTCACTTTCATTCCTTTCCACTATATGTTCATTTGACCCAATTCCGGTTGTTGGCAATTTAACTCATTGAACCTGTAAATAGGATAGGTATGAATAACATCTCACGTTTTAGATGCGAAAGTAAGTTTGTTACAATTAAGTTAAATGTGTGTAAATGACTACTTTTTGTTGACTTCTTCCCATGCTTTTGTTTTATTCTTGTTTGTATTCGTCGTAAGAGATTTGTCCTCGATGATCTACGCGTAGTCTTTTAGGACATTGCGCAGTGTCGTCGCTTTAAACCGCTGCTTGACAAAAGCGATAGATATTACACGGCAACCCTGCCGCATCGAACGCCATCTAGCAAGGCGTACCCAAAAACTTCTTCTTCGCTCGATCACGGCGAGAGCGCATCAAAATCAATTTTGTAATTTAAATCAATACAAGCATTTTCATCAACATAAATCATTTCTTTCATGAAGGCTCCTAAATAATAAGGTGTCCGAATGGACATGATTTTTGGCGACCGTGACAAGACACGAAACAAACGAGAAACACGCTCGTGAATATCAAGAAAAACCCACCGGCGGCCATTACATGCAAAATCGTCGTGTTGGACTACATTGGAGCCAAAAATCATTCGTAAAGAACATTCGATACTAAACTAAAGAAGTGGAATTCGGAAGAAGACATAGCACACATTTTCTACCTGTTGGAGGGCTGCCTCTAGTTCCAGCAGTGAAGCAATTTAAGACTTCACCACAACACACACGTTGGCGGCAGCGCTCATCAAAAAGATAAGTGCCCTTCCTTTTGTTTCACATATCCCTATACACGTTCCATACATCCAAATCCCTTGTTGTTGCCTCTCCGCAGTGTAATGAAGTCTAAATATGTATACCTATTTACTTAGGTATTCAAAAGAATGTGCAGTAAGTGTTTATCCAGATTAACCATTCGTTAATTGTCAAACGCAATACGTTATTATTCATCCACTAAAACATTCATCCGCTCATTATATCCACTAAGAAAACGGCACATTCATCATTTACTCGCTATTCACCAACGCTAAGCACATACCTTTATACGATACCCTCTTAAAATATATCTCATTTGCCTACTGTAATATCTTAGCGTTTTTGAGGGTAGCATTATTTGCTACACTCACATTGTCCATGTGACTGCCTACAATAAATCAGTTTGCGATAGTCCGTCTTTAATTGAACACCACAGTGGCGCAGCCGGATATTTTTACCTAATTCGCTTTTATTTCGCGTTTAAAATGCCTATTGGTAAAATTGAGACGTTCGAAATCGGTACCCATAATTGGGACGCGTATTGTAGGCGAGTTAAACAGTTTTTAGTGCTGAACTCCATCGAGGAAAATTTACATGTGGCGGTGCTAGTGACGCACGTCGGCGTAGCTTGTTACGAGTTGATGTGTGATCTGTGTGCACCAGAATTACCAGAAAATAAAAAATTTGATGAACTCGAGAAAATAGATAAGCAACATCTCGAGCCACAAAGGTCGGAGATCGCAGAACGTCATGTTTTTCGGCAAAGAAAGCAAGCATCGGCGGAGACCATTAGCGAATACCTACAAAATTTAACACAATTAGCTAAAACCTGCATTTCGGAAACACCTTGGAGGTAAATCTCAGAGATCAATTCGTATCCGGTCTTCATTCCGAGGATATGAGATCCAGGCTTTTTGCCGAAAAAGAGTTGGACTACAAGCGGGCCATCGAGCTCGCATTGGCATTGGAAGCGGCGGACAGGCATGCGGCGACGTCGGCGGTGAGCGGGGGCAGCTTCGGCGGCGCTGGAGAGCACGCGTCCGACGGCTTGCATCGCACAGCCGCGGCGCGCGCCCAACGCCGCTCGCTCCAACAGCAGCAGCGCGCGGCGCCGTCGCGACGGCGCGGACAGGTTCCGCGGGCACGCCGGCGGCCGAGCGATGGGCGGCGCCGTGCCCGCGGTGCGGCCGGGACGGTCACGCTGGAGCTAAGTGTCGTTTCAAGTTTCACAATTGTGATAAATGTGGTGAAAAGGGACACCTCAAAGTGATGTGTCGTAAGTACGAAAGTGGTCGCGGGGCTGATTCTTCGGGGAAATCTAAAGGTCAGTTTTTTTTAGATGACTCTGATTCCGATGATGAGGAAGTGAACTTTTATAACATTTCCTGTGCAAAAGGAGACGATCCCTATTACGTGAATTTGATAGTCGACTGACATTCTTTGCGATTTGAGGTGGACACGGGGTGTAAATTTTCAGCAATTTCCAAATCTTGTTATGACGAACAATTTAGTGATTATGAACTGCATAAGAAATCGTTTATTTTGAAGTCTTGCACTGGCGATGTAATTAAACCCTTAGGTTTTATTGATGTAAATGTTGCATATAAGTCAGAATCGCACGAATTGCAACTTTATGTGATTGAGAACGGGATGCCCGCCGTTAATAGGTCGTATGTGGATAAGAATGTTAAAAGTAAACGTTCATGATTGTTATAATTTGGTCGATGTTAAACAAGAGCAATATGAAAAGATTGTACAAGCATTACGAAAGGAATTTCCAGAAGTGTTTGCTTATGGGCTTGGGGGACTTGTAAAATTCGCATGCAGTTGCATTTATCAGATAAAACTCCGATTTACGTGAAAGCCCGCCCTCTGCCTCTCGCGCTACGCACGCCAGTCGAGCGGGAGTTGGAGCGCTTACAACGCGATGACGTCATTTATAAAGTGGACCGTTCAGACTACAGAACTCCGATAGTTCCTATTGTAAAAAAAATGGCGATATCCGCATATGTGGCGATTATAAAATCACTATAAACCCTCGTCTTAAGGATTTTCACTATCCTCTTCCACGTATTGAAGAGATATTCGTCACACTAGCTGGAGGTGTGCTTTTCTCAAAATTAGACTTGTCCCACGCTTATCAGCAGTTTTGTTTGAGTGAGGACTCTCAAGCGATGACTGCCATCACAACACATTTAGGTACTTGGGTCTATAAAAGAGTACCATTTGGAATTAAATGTATACCTTAAAATTTCCAAAAAATTATTGAGGAAATCCTCAGCGGTTTGCCGTCCACAGTTGTATTTTGTGATGATATATTATTCGCAATTGCAATGTCGAACGATCCGTACGACAAGTACATCATGTCTCATAATTTTTAAGTTTTTTACAGCGACTTTCAATTCTTTATCGAGGACGATAACTTATTTTGGGTTCATATACAAGTGAAATTTTGGAAGCCTGTCAACGGTGGAATATATACTAGAGATGCCACGAATAGTGAATTGGCCGAATACCGAATATTCAGCAAAGCTGTCGGCCGAAGCGCCGAATATTCGGCGCGAAGTACATGCTTGGTGGGGGCGCGTTAGCTGGAATAAGACAAGTCACAACCTGTTTTTCTCGTTGCGTTCGCGCGGCAGGCGACGACGGCGCGCGTGTTATACACTCGTACGACATGGATTCCGCAGAATTGCATTTACCTACTTACTGCAATAATCCATCGCAACTGGCACGAGGCGCCGACGCAGCATTAAGCAACCTACGTGCGTCATCGCCCCGCCGGACACTCGACGCTTCGCCTCGTGTTTCCGTCACTTCGGATTCTAGCATCGACCGATTTAGACTTAACTCTAGTTATAAATTAATTGTAATTCATTTAATTAATAAATCCTTTTTATCCTTTGAAAGTTGCATTTTTTTGCAACTCCTGGGCACGACTCTTATAATTGGCGCAGCCTCACGGATATTCCTGTACCCGCGCGCGATCCGTCGTCACAGGAATCACGCGCGACACGTCGGGAATCAAGATCTACACCCCACTATCGGTCTACACGGGAGCCGCCGTCCAGGAGTGATCCAGAAATCGATCTCGCATACCAAAATGCACATGTGAGTACTTTAGTTTCTATCTAGAGTTGCTTCCTTTCATTGTAATTCCTTTAACGTGTTAAATTTAAATTCCAAGATTTTCCATCCAAGGCAATCGAGGACCTCTAGGTTAGACAATCTCAGTCGTAGAAATTTACAAGACACTCAGAGAGATTTAGGAACTAGTTCTAGTGATAGTGATAGTTTTGATAAAACTTATATAATAATGTCTGAAGTTAATATCGAACACGTGTTTAAAGCACTGCGTATGGTGCCTGAGTTCGATGGGAACTCCCACGTGCTCACAAGATTTATTCGACTTTGTGATCAGTTAGTGACTAGCTTTGTAAGAAATGAGGTAGGTTATGAACTAACTAACTTGGCCCTTATTAACGGCATTTTGAATAAAATTGTAGGGTCTGCCGCGCGCCTTATTAACGCGAACGGTATTCCAGATAGTTGGGAAGGCATTCGATCTGCCTTGATCTACAACTTTGCCGACCAGCGAGATGAAACATCTCTGTATAATGATCTTGCATTACTGAGCCAAGGATCACAAAGCCCTCAAGAGTTCTATGAAAAATGTCAGAGCCTTTTTAGCACTATTATGACGTATATTAGCTTGCATGAAACGGTACCGAGCACGATTGAGTCTAAAAGATCTTTATATAAGAAATTAACCCTTCAATCTTACGTGCGCGGTCTCCGCGATCCGTTGGGATCTCGCATCCGTTGCATGCGACCTGATACGATTGAGAAAGCTTTAGAGTTTGTGCACGAGGAGGTTAACACCTTATACCTGCAGCAGCGGAATGAGCATCTTCCCCAAAGAAAGACGCTGCCGGAACACCAGGTTAGTAATTTTAAATTTAATTACGGGTTTATGCCACCTAATGTCGCAATGCCGACCCCGGCAACGCGTCCAGCCCCTATGCAGCCCCCACGTCCATTCGGTGGGCCTGGACCATCACATCAAATGCCAGCACAGCCTCCCAGACCGATGCCGATCTGGAAGCCACAAACTCCGCAGTTTAGAGGACCAACACGAACGCAGCAGATTTTTGGTGCACCCCCACCAAACTATAGACCGGAAAGTAACGTATTTAGGTCTCCACGCAACTCTAACCCTCAGCCCATGAGCGGCGTGAGCCACTATGTTGCTAAGCCGTTCCCTGCTCGCCGTCAACCGCATGATTGGAGTAAGTTTGGTAATCCACCACCCTCAAACTATTTTAAAACTAAGGAAATGAACTTCAATGAGTTTTACGATCCCCAATCATACGACGACTCTCAGGACGACTATCGTTACGAATATTACCAAGACTATTACGACTACCCTGACTATACTTGTGTGTACTCACATGAACAACAACCCCAATACCTAGACAGCTATTGTGTAGAAGAACCACAGGTAGATACCAAATCAGACAATTTAAAATAGAAGTTAACTTACAAACGCAGAGACAGTTACCGTACATACAGATATTAGATCCCCCTCTTAAATTTCTTATTGATACTGGTGCAAATATATCTTTTATAAGCCCAGAAGCAGTTAAACGCTTTTATCTAAATGTCCCATGCAATTACGACCCTTTTGAAATTACTAATATTCATGGCACCACTCGAAGCGATTATTCTATTACAATTCCATGCTTCAGTGAAATTAAGGATAACGATGCAATAACTATGTTCATTTATAAATTTCACAATTTCTTTGATGGACTAATTGGACTTGACTTGTTAGAAAAATGGGAATCTAATATTGACTTAAAAACTAAGACTTTATTTATTCTTTATTGTACACAAATAGATTTACAGATAAAAATAGCTTACAAAATGGACATGTACAAAGGCGAGCTTAACCCTAATAAGAGTTTTCTTCCAGCAAACCTTTGAAGATAGAGATATTTGATTATAGTGGTGGGTACGTGCACAGAGAATGACATTGGAGTAGAATACTAATATATAGCATATACTATAATAAATACAACACTTAACCATATTAAAAAATAATAATAATACCTATATACTATACCTACATTAGAGATAAACATAATATATTATACAAAATATAAATAATATACCTACTTATACATAATAAATAACCTAAAAGCTTACAAGGACAGGTAATGCTCTTTGACTCTAAGCTTAAAAGTGCTTAGTGATGGACTTGCGCGGATAGAGTGTGGTAGAGAATTCCACAGGTTGACTCCATGGACAGTGAAGGAACCGCCATAGCGACTGGAGGAATGAGGAGGGGTTTTGAGAAGGAGGGACTTAGATGACCTACAAGTCATCTCCGGTAGGACAAGAAAATCGAAGCGCTCACGGAGGTAAGAAGGAGGAGCTAAAGGATTGAAAAGAGTGTTGAAGAGAAAAGTTACAACATGAAGATCACGTCGACGACGAATGGGAAGCCATTTTAGCTGGGATCTAAACATGGAGACGTGATCAAACTTGCGCAACCCGAATATGAATCGGATACACAAATTCTGAAGACGTTCCAGTTTATTTAGAAGTTCCTCGGTGGCGTCAAGAAAACAGACATCGGCATAGTCTAAAAGGGGTAACATGAGTGTTTGAGCAAGAGTAATTTTAGTTTCAATGGGTAAAAACTTTTGGAGACGCTTAAGAGATTGAAAAGAATAGTTAACCCTTTTACTAATCTCATTAACATGCCGCACCCAAGACAGATGATTGTCAAAATAGACGCCAAGGTTCTTGGCATTGGCCGAGTAGCTAATCGGTGCTCCAGCGTATAAAACTGGAGGAGGATTACACTTACCGACAAGATTTAACATATAAGGGCTCCCAAAAAGTACAACCTGAGACTTCGATGGGTTGACCAGGAGACCAAAAGCCTTTGCCCACGAGTAGATATGGTTGAGATCAGAGTTGATTTGGTCAATACCCATTGAAACCTCGTCCAATTTGAACTGGTGATATATTTGTAGGTCGTCATCATAAAGATGGTAGTGCGAAGTAAGAACGTGGGTTATGGCGTTAATAAACACCGAAAAAAGGAGAGGAGACAGAACACCACCTTGAGGTACGCCAGCGGTGATGTCACACCAGTCAGAACAAGACTCGTCCGAACGTACACACTGCGTGCGACCCGAAAGATAGGAGGCAAACCAAGAAGTTACTGAGAGAGAAATATTGAAGGAGGAGAGGATGGATAGGAGAATGTCGTGATCAACCGAATTAAAAGCACTGCTAAAGTCTAACAATACGAGGACTGTAAGGTATTGGTTATCCATGCCCCAGCGAATGTCATCGGACACTTTAGTTAGAGCACTAACCGTGCTGTGACCTGGACGGAACCCGGATTGGTAAGGACTCAGCAGGCAATTAAGGGCAAGGAAGTGGGAAAGTTGCTTATGCACAACGTGTTCTAAAATTTTAGATAGAATTGGTAAAATGGAGATGGGTCTAAACTGAGATACCAGGGTGGGATTAGATGTCTTTGGTAGAGGGATAACAAAAGCCTTTTTCCAGACCGCAGGATATGAGCTCGTTTCGAGAGAATAATTAATAATGTGAGTGATTATAGGAACAAGCTCAGAGGAAAGGAGTTGAATCATAAGGATGTGAATGCCATCTGTACCGACGGCCTTAGTGGAAATGGAACGAAGGAACTTCAAAACTTCAGTCTCAGTAACATCCACAAAGATAAAAGGAGAACACTGAGGTCTAGTAAGGTTAGATAAATGATCAAGAGTGGAACGTTTTATGACATCGTCCACGCAGAGAGGCGATTTAGAAAAATGAGTATTAATAGTGTTAAGGTCAAAAGAGATAGATGAATCATTTGATCCTTTACCAATTCCAAGTGAATTTAAAAATTTCCACATTTTAGCGGTGCACAGTGAATCGTCTAGAACATGGTAGCTGGACAAAATTATTTTATGGGTTCACATGATCGCTACAGCCATAACATATACTGAATCATTTTTTTTGCGTTATGTGGTAAAATAAAAAAACTTAGTACGAAATAAAAATTTATTGAAAATAGAAGTCTAGAAGAATACATATTAACGAAATAATTTAAATTATATATCTACACAATTTAAAAAACTTAACTTAAATTACTTAACATAACATAACATATCATCACGCCTTATTCCCCGAAGGGGTGGCAGAGGTGTATTACTACACCCACTTTAAATTACTTAACTATAATAATATCTACTATTATAATAAATTACAAATAGAAATCGTCAGATGATTCATCATCGCTGTCACAGTTAGACGAATCAGGTACCACATAATCGTTCTCCTCACATAAAGTAACTTCACGTGGTACTTGATGTGTAGTAGGTATGGAAGGCGGAACTATCAAGCTTAGCACTTCTGCGGGCAATTTTTCAGGTCTTTTCTTAGGAATTTCCCTAAGCGAGTTGATTACAGGATCAGATGTTATCAGCAGCATATATAATAAATCTGTATTCGTGGCAATACGTGACTGTTTTCTGCTATGATGCTCTCGGAATCTACGACAGTCTTTGTTACGGGCTTCTTGAGCCTCCTCCGATAGCTGTCCGATTGGAACAATACAGCTTTGGATGACTTCTGTACTGTGTAATAAGATTTTATGCACAGTAACAGGCATATTATACCACGGATACAGACTAAGGTAAAGAGATCGAGTCTCAGAGCAAACTTTTTCAAATTCTATGCAATTAATATCATACCCAGAAGATAATGTTCGAAGTAATATACACATTTTTTTAATTAAATTAACATCCAATCCTGTAATCTCACCGCTTAGTTCCGGATTCATAAAAAACCTACGTGCAGTGTTACCATCATTTGTGTTACCATAACCCGGTTTTGGTTTGTCTACAATAAGCCCCATCTGAGTTTTAAAATCTAACTTAATTTTCTCTGAACGTAACTTTACACTAATTTTATCGTCAGCGCCCCTAGCTTGCCACTTTTTTATATCCAAACGATAACTAATATGTAGTAAACACTCAAAACAACGTATCCATGCATGTAAAGTAGACAAACCAAAACCGTAATGTTCTTTATTAACGACTACGTCTTTTAAATCACCATTCATCATTGTCGGGGTAGCACCACATATATAACATTTTTGAGGGGAGCGTGTGTCAGTCAAAGCGTTACATACTTTTCCGTCTGTCATAGTCAGTAAGAGGTCATGTTTTATAGTAATTTCATATTCTTCAACATTACAAATAGTTGGAAGAAGCTGAGATATTTCTTCCAAGACTTTGTTGGTTTCGGCTTTGGTGAATTCATTAGTTTCCTTTGAAAAAATAAATTTGATTGGTCGGCAATAGAGAGTTGACGAAGGCCGTGGATTTTGCCATATAATATGTTGGCCGTCACATAATTTCAAAGGAACTAATGAAAACATGAACAGGAATTCATCAGTAGCATTAGCATCTTCGAACCTTTGCTTATAGGTACTGTGGCCTGAACTGCCGTCACAGCCCCATTTGCTAATTAATGTAAGGGATGAATTAGAAGACACAACATTTCTTATAACATCACTTTGCGCTTCAATTAAACGATCAGCAGTTTTGTTTAAAATGCCTTGTAGATTAATTTCAGCGCGCGTTTCCGTCACAGAAATATACTCATCTAAAGGATAACACATTTTTTTAGACTTAACTACACTATGATAAGATGGAAATATCTGATGTCCCGCCTTCAATGACACCTTACGCGTCTGTTTGTAACTATGGCTGGTACACTTAGCATCAACATAATGAGCTAAAGCTTCATCACTGCTCAATTGACGACCACCACACGCAACATTGGTTGTTTTAGCTTTTGGAGAGTTGTCAGATATTTTATGAATTGAACTAGCTACATTTCTTCGACCAGATACTCGATTGGCTACTTCAGCGGCTATGGTTAACTCACTAGCACTTCGCGATTGCACTAAATCTTCAACCCTCCGTTTTTTGGTTTTGAATGACGATTCGTCAAATTCTTTTCTGGGTCTGCCTGTAGTCCGACTTGGTCCAGATGACGAAGACGCAGACGGGCGATGTACTTGAACTTCAAATTGTATTTCATTACCCTCTAACCAATCCTTATTGTTATTCAAAAACCTATTGAGGGTATTTTTCGATGCGGACCACTTTTCAGCAAATTTTGAAGAAATACTTGAAATTTTCGTACAAATATTCTTCTTTGAATCAAGAGTGACATCTGAACAGTTGATTTTGTTCAATACAAACTCTGTGAGCTTTGAATTACGGTCCTCTTTCTTGTGTTTACGCCATTCTTCAAAGAAATCGATTTTTGAAATCGAAATCACAACTTCTGAAAAAAATAATTAAAAAAAATGGGGTGAGTTGGGGTGGCAAAACTATATATCATTTTAAAGTTAAATATTGTGGCTATTACATACGTAAATAACGGCCTGGATATATTTGGATAAAAAAAGTTACACTCGATGAAAGTTACTAAATAGAAAAATTTACACGATATAAATGTCCATTTCTATAAAGCCTATAAACATCAACGTCAACAAATTAAATGATCCCAATTTATGAAGAAATTTAAAGTACATACCTTCAAGTAGAAAATCCATAACACTCACAATAATATAAATAGCACAAGTGGTCATAAGATGTTGTCGTAAGCACTGCAAACTATCAACTGATTTATTTGCATAAATGCATTTTCCTTATTACCTCACTTTCCAGTACTATGGCGGTGTGCTACAAAGGGTAAGGCACGTGTTATACCTGGAATTCTGAGTTTTGAGGTGTGGTTAATGAGACAGGATTATGATTTAATCGATTCTAGGAATCGACTTTTGTCCAGCTGGCTAGTTCTAGGTAATTCACTGTGCGGTGGTACAATTTTGGATGGAGCTATATATGTGGTGTCTCTTTGCATTTCTACACATCTTGCTGCACCGATTCCGAAGCTTTTTGTAGACTGCCAAGTTCTCTTCGGAAGGTATCTTCTTGTAGATCCTCTTTGCCTTATCTCGCTTAGACATCATCCTTTTAATAGGTTTTGTCAGCCAAGGCGCTGGAGGATGTTTCACTTTGACGCGTTTCAACGGAGCGTGAGCATCATAGAGTTTAGTGACAATTGAGTTTAAGACAGATACTTTATCATCCACACTTGCCGCATTGACTACTGGAGACCAATCGATGTTATTGGCATCCACCTTTAAACGCTCCATGTTAATATCCTTAAAACTACGAAGGAGAAGATTTTTGGGCTTACGCCTGGGACAGCGAATTTTATAAGATACGAACAAAAGATCGTGGTAGGAGAAAGAGGCTGACAACTGTCCGTATGTTGCTACACGGTCAATGTCCGAGACTATAATTAAATCTAGAAGTGAAGGAGCACAGTGGGGAGCGTGGTGAGTGGCAGACAGAGGAAGAACGTGCATGTTAACAGAGGAGACTAAGGAAAGAAGTTTATTCGCACGAACGTCACCCTTTAGCAGGCATGTATTAAAATCCCCGAGAAGAAGAGTGTGATCGTATAGAGTGGAATAAGATTCAAGTTTTGATTCCAGAGAGGAGAAGTAATCAATTTTACTGGAGGGAGGGTAGTACACGCCAAGCAGTATTTTGGAATGGTTAACAGTGACTTCAACAAAAAGATGTTCAGCAAAATTACAGTACAGACTAGGCGAGAGATCAATAATTTTCGAAGGGATGTCTGCGCGTAGATAAATCGCTACGCCACCACAACCCTTGCCCACTCTATCATTTCTTATAAGTTGGAAACCAGGTAGGGGGTATTGAGTAGAGGGCACAGCGGGCTTCAGAAAAGATTCGGATACAAGAACAGCATCAATTAACTTGCTGTCGAAGGAGGAAAGCATATCTTCGAAGTGGGCTGGGATACTTTGGGCGTTAATGAGTACTATATTAAAGTTTTTTGGAAACTCACGGAATTTAACTTCCAGCTGGTCAAGCAGGTGGATTGAGTCATCACTAAAAGCACTAGCATAGTCGTTGTCAGAAGAACATGAAGAAGAGCAAGAAAAGAAACTGTCATCAAATACAATATTATCCATTAAAATAATCAAATAAATAAATACCAAATAAAATAGTATAAAATAAATAAAAATATACCAATTTAAATTAAAAGTCTAATCAGGCTTAGGTGTTTTCGAACCGAGCGACCTCACCCTTCACCAGATTGCTAAAAGAAAACCACAACATACAGAGAGTTACGTAAAAATCTACATAAACACAAAAGTATCTAACTGTACTTATCTAACTGGAAAAACAACTTACAAACACAAGAAAAAATAGCTATTGGTACCATTGCAAAAAAAAAAGGAAAAATATTCTAACTTGTAAAACATACTTCATACCTACATTATAAATAGTAATATTATAATATTATTAGTAACAATAACTAACAATATTATTAGTAGGTAAGTACATTAATCACGCACGCTAAAGTAGAATGGGCTATATGATCATTGCCAATTATAGAAAACAATTTTTGGACGAAACAATTTTGACAGTTTTATCGATTTTGACATTATTATTAAAATATTTTGAGTCACAAACAATGAAACAAGTATAGGTAGCATATGTACCTCCCTGTTTCACAAATTGTAATAAAAAAGCTATCCAAATCCAAGGCTACGCACTCTTAGAGTCCTACTAAATTGAAATGAGGATAGAAGCGCACACGCAAAAGTAAACAAACTTTACAATGGTATGGTAGCTCTAAACACAACCGGAGGTGCCCGACTACTTCGCTACGCGTCTGGCCCTGGGCTCAGCCTTTCCGGTCTTCGCAGCGGAAACTGTGAGAGACTTTCCCTTATCCTGAGGCGCACTGGTGGGAGCCTTGGTCTCCAAACCAGTCTGAACCGCTGGATGTTCCGACAGAAGCGGCTTTAACTCCGACATGGTTTCGATCCTTCTGCGCACGTTGTTTGGCAGCAGAATGACTATTTTACCCTCCGAAGTCCAGCATCGCCGTAGACCAAAGTGCTTACGCGCCGTAAAGAAGACCTCATGTCTGGTCTTAGTGAGGAACTCGGAGACAGTTATACCTGAGTTTTTCAGTGCAGTCTTCTCATTCCACACCAGGTTACGAACCTTATAGCTTGTAAAGCGCACAATAATCGGTCTAGTCTTGCTGGTGTTGACTCCCAACCGGTGACATGCAGATAAATGCTCCGATGAAACCTCGGGCATTTTAAATTGGTCGTGAAGTATCTGGACAATGGTGTCACCAACGGCTGCCTCATTAGACTCGGCGACGCCATGAAATAGCAGCACCTTTCTTCGCGAGGCAGTCTCCTGGCGATCCAGACCTTGGACCAGCAGCTCCAACTGTGACCGCATCATAGCCAGGGTCTTCCATATTAGGATTTTAAAGTCAGTGAACTCACGTGAAAGTGTATCCAGATCCTTGTGTGGGCCCTTATCAGTGTTAGAGAGTTTCTTGAGGTCACTCTCATAGTGTTTCATCCTTGACTCGAAAGTGCCAGCAAGTTCCTCCATGTTGGAGGACAACTTTGTGTGAAGGTCCATTATGTTGTGGTACAGAGAGTTGAGAGGAGAATTTTATACTGGTGAGTGGGTAATCTTTATCTACCAGACAATCGACTAATTCACTAATGATGTACAACTCACGTAACTGTAACTTCTATGAAGATATTATACCGGCCAATTCTTCTAAATTAGTTAAAGTTCCTGTAAATTTTCACGATGGTGAAGTATTCATCCCTGAGCAGAACATATCAAACTGCGTGATAGGAAGCTGTGTTACTGCAGTTAAAAATAGTCGCGGTATCATAGAAATCGAAAACCCAACTCGACACGACGTAGTCTTTTCAATGGACCGTCCCGTTACCGCTGAGCTCTTTAATATCCACTGCTCGCGCACTAAACGGATATCGGATCGTGCACAGGACGTATTATCGCGCTTGCGCACTGATCATTTAAATCCTGAAGAACGGGCTAATCTTGAAGCACTTTGCTCAAGGTACGCTGATGTATTCTACATAGAAGGCGAACCCTTAACTTTTACGAATAAGATAAAACACAGCATCCGAACAACCGATGAAGTACCAGTGTACACTAAAAGTTATAGGTATCCGTTCATTCATAGGCAGGAAGTTCAAGACCAAATTTCGAAAATGCTAGACCAGGGAATAATCCGCCCTTCTCAATCGGCTTGGAACTCCCCAATCTGGGTTGTACCAAAGAAAGTAGATGCCTCAGGAAAGACCAAATGGCGTTTAGTAGTAGATTTTAGGAAGTTGAATGATAAGACCATCGATGACAAGTACCCCATCCCCAACATTGCTGACGTACTTGACAAATTAGGGAATTGCCATTATTTTACTACCCTTGACCTTGCTAGCGGCTTTTACCAAGTCGAAATGAACCCTGAAAATGTCCCTAAGACAGGCTTCAATGTAGAACACGGGCACTTTGAGTTTTTACGGATGCCAATGGGTCTCAAAAACTCACCCTCTACGTTCCAGAGAGTCATGGACAATGTACTCCGGGACCCGGAGTACATTGTCCATGACTCTCTGGAAACGTCCAGAACGTCCAGAACGTAATTTGCTTAGTATACCTTGACGATATCATTGTTTTCAGTGTGTCACTACAAGAACACATGGTTAATTTAGAAAAGGTATTTCAAAGGCTCCGTGAATCCAATTTTAAGATCCAAATGGACAAATCAGAGTTCTTAAAATTAGAGACTGCCTATTTTGGACATATAATTAGCAAAGACGGTATAAAACCACACCCAGATAAAATCAAAGCTATTGAGAAATTTCCCATACCCAAAACCGCAACCGAAATCAAAAGATTCCTCGGTTTACTGGGTTACTACCGTAAATTTATTCCTGACTTTGCCCGAATAACAAAGCCGATGACACAACGTCTTAAGAAAGGATCAAAAATTTCGATTGACGACATTAACTACCGTAACTGTTTTGAAAAATGTAAAATCCTTTTGACTAACGACCCAATTTTGCAATATCCCGACTTCAACAAAGAATTTATACTGACGACTGACGCTTCGAACTTTGCCATAGGTGCTGTCCTTTCGCAAGGACCCATAGGAAGTGATCGACCTATAGCTTACGCTTCAAGGACTTTAAATACTAGTGAGATCAATTATAGCACTATCGAAAAAGAGCTTTTAGCGATAGTGTGGGGAACGAAGTACTTCCGCCCCTATCTCTTTGGTAGGAAATTTAAAGTTTTGACAGACCATAAGCCCCTTCAATGGATAATGAACCTAAAAGAACCTGGTTCAAGACTGACACGATGGAAATTAAAGCTAAGTGAATATAATTACACTCCCATCTATAAGCAGGGCAAACTTAATACTAATGCGGACGCCCTATCTCGAATTGAGATTAATAATGAAGATGTGAGCTCTATTGCTGTTAATGCCCCCGATACTGAAAGACAACCTTCAGTTGCTGGTGGTTCCACCACAGTCACAGTCCATACTAGTGCTGAGAATCCTATTTTAGAGATTCCCATGTCAGACGATCCTTTAAATAAATTTAGTCGACAAATTTCTTTCGTAGTAGTAGGAGACATAAAGAAACGACCGACTGTGACGAAACCTTTCGAGACTCACACTAAAACGACTATTCAACTGACTGAATCAAACTTAGAAGACGACGTTATAAATGCCGTCAAAGAATATGTGAACCCTAAAGTGAAGACAGGACTTATCATCAATCCACCCTTGGCTATGTATCAAATCATCCCTATCATCCAGGATAAATTCAAAAACTCCGCCATGAATCTAGTCCTAACTAAGACCGAAGTAGAGAATGTTAAGGAATACTTACGCCAACAGGAAATCATTAAGCACTATCACGAGGGTAAAACAAACCACCGTGGTATAACTGAATGTTTTCTAGCTCTGTCTCATAAGTATTACTGGCCCAAGATGAAAGACTCCGTCACAAAGTATATTAATGAATGTAGCATTTGTGGTCAGGCAAATACGACCGTAAGCCTATAAAACAAAGGTTTTCAGTAGTACCACCACCTACTAAACCCTTTGAGATCCTTCATCTCGATCTTTTCACGGCCCAATCAGAGAAATTCCTTACGCTAGTTGACGCATTCTCCAAATATGCTCAGGCATATCATTTAAGAGATGGCACAGCCCTAAGCGTTATTCAAGCTTTACTTACGTTTTGCACTCATCATGGCATTCCTTTGACTATCGTGACTGACCAAGGACCTGAATTCACTAACGCATTGTTCTCTGAATTTACTAGACTACATAAAATACAACATCATAAAATTCTTGCGCACAGTCCTAATGACAATTGATTCGTGGAACGTTTTCATTCAACTATCCTTGAACATCTTAGAATTTTGAAACTAGAACGGAAAAATGAACCGGCTCTTAATCTCATGCCTTATGCGATTCTGGCCTATAATAGCTCAATTCATAGCTTCACAAAATGTCGACCTATAGACCTTATAACAGGACATTTTGACCCACGAGACCCTGTAGACATAGACTTGACCGAACATCTATTACAACAGTACTTAGTTAACCATAAGAAACGAATGACACAAGTCTATGACGTAATCAACGAGACGTCATTACATGACAGGACTGTACTGACTGAAAATAGGAATAAGGACCGTGAACCTGAAAAGGACTACTCACCCGACCAACAAGTATTCGTAAAGAATCCTTTAGCGAATAGACAAAAACTCGCACCACGTTTTACTCAGGACACAGTCCTAGCTGACCTTCCTATACACATTTACACCAAAAAGAAACGTGGCCCTGTTGCCAAGTCACGTCTTAAGCGAAGCCCTAAGGACCCTGTTTTGTTACAGGATACTACTCTCCCTTCTGCTTCAACTGACTCGAGGACAAGATGTTTCGATTGACTCACTACAAGACGGACCCGGAGTTCTCCCATTTAAGTTAGGACCTACTAAAGTAGTATCCCACTATCATTCCTTCCTAAATTACGTTAATCTCGATGAAGTTCACTCTCAAATTCAATTAGTTAAGTCTCAATTAATGGAATTTAGACCCCAACTTAATAACAAAACTTTATTTTTATACGAGCCTCATATCGATTATCTTAGTACTAAATTGGATATAATTTCTGACCAGTTAAAAACCTTTGAACCTAATCGTAAGAAAAGAGCGCTCATTGATGGACTCGGTTCAGTAATTAAGAGTATTTCTGGCAATCTGGATTACACTGACGCGATTAAATATAATGATGCTATTAAAATTCTCCAAAGTAACCAACATAAATTAGAATCTGAAATTAATAATCATATTAGTTTAAATCAAAAATGGACAACGGAAAATAGTAAAATTTTGAAAAATATTACATTTAATCAGGAAAAAATTGATAAAATTCTTATTAAAATAATGGATAGTGACACTGCTAGAGAAACAGAATTAATTAAATACGCTCATCTAGCACAGCATCTTTTGATATTAGACGATAATATCGACAGATTATCGGAAGAACTATTTAAGTTAGAAAATACCCTAGCTTTTATCCGAGTATCTGGTGCCCCACACTCGATACTAAATACCGTAGATTTAAAGATAATTTTAGATTAGTTAAGAATTCTATATCGTAAAGACGAAATTCTAAACATAGAGCTTAGATATTTTTACGATATAATTAAGTTAGGATATTTCTATATAGATAGCCAGATAGTTATAGTTTATAAGGTACCGATTGCCTCTCCCTCAACTTACGACCTATATAAACTCTCCCTTATTCCTAACAAAAATCACCAAATTCTTATACCTAACCAACCCTATATAGCAATCTCTGGAGATGATTCTATGTACATGGAGACAGAATGTCCGAAGGTAGAGACATGGTATCTTTGCGAGCGTAAGTCTAACTATAATCTACGAGACGATCCTGACTGCATCCATCAGCTGATCCTTAAACAAGAAGTTCAACCATCGTGCAAGCTAACTTAAGTTATCCTGACGAGTGAAGCAGTAGAACAACTCGACGGCAAACACTATACCGTGAGTTTTCTCCACAAAACCAAGGTCAAGACATCCTGCGGACAAGAGCAGTATAGAATCCTGCAAGGAAGCTATCTGATCGCCATTCCTCTTGGATGTTACTTCAAGACGCCCGTCTTCACTATCGGTAACTCAGACGATCGTATCAAAGGTCACCCGCTGAAAATTATGCAATTGCCTGCCCATAACGAGCAATTACAGGCTGAACGTTCATCTATCATCCTGAACTCCATTGATCTTGAAAACCTCCATTCCATCAATGAGAAGATATCCCTACAGACTCTTTATACCACACTACAATTCCAGTCTACGCGATCTTATCGAGTGCAGCTGTACTTACCATCATCGGCCTCGTATATCGACAATTTAGAGGTAAATTTAACAGCGAACATCAGATAGAAGACACGAAAAACACCATTGATCCCAAAGGAATTTATGCTGAGATATCTGAGAGAAGATGTCATCCACACAAGATAAAAGTTGATCACAGCATCAATTCAGCGACTCTGTCAAATAACATTTCGAAATAGTCGCTGAAGTACGGGGGGAGCTGTTATACACTCGTACGACATGGATTCCGCAGAATTGCATTTACCTACTTACTGCAATAATCCATCGCATCTGGCACGAGGCGCCGACGCAGCATTAAGCAACCTACGTGCGTCATCGCCCCGCCGGACACTCGAGACGCTTCGCCTCGTGTTTCCGTCACTTCGGATTCTAGCATCGACCGATTTAGACTTAACTCTAGTTATAAATTAATTGTAATTCTTTTAATTAATAAATCCTTTTTATCCTTTGAAAGTTGCATTTTTTTGCAACTCCTGGGCACGACTCTTATAATTCGCGCGCGGGGCGAGGTGTAAGCAAACATTGTTTGTTTTTGTTTCAATTGCGAGTCAATCGCGTCACGGAGCGCTTAGTTAGTATACAAATAATACGTAAAGTGAAACTTAATTACTATTTTGCTAAGAAGTTTGTTCCTTATTTCATTTTCAATTGGTTTGTCGTCAAAAGGCTTATAAAATGACACCGGTTAATAAAAAATCGCCCATATGGGAATACTATGAGATTTGTAGTGAAAATAATAAACTGGCCCAGTGTTTGTTATGTAGCATCAAGATGTCAAGAGGCGGAGAAGGAACGAAAGCAAGTAAGTAAAACGTTAGGTTAATTTAATAGTTTCGAAATAGTTTTATTCACTTATACGTTTACGTAGGTAGGTGGTTGTTTGTTTGCTAACTGGTTATGTCTAATCTAAAGTCTAAAACTACGTACCTACTTACCTTGTGGTTGTACTGTACCTATTTGTAGATAGATACCTACTTACAAACGAAAGGAGATCGATTTGCCCTAGTTGTTTCGGAATAAAGTTTTATAAGAAATTATTTATATACCTATATTTATTTGATTATCTATAAGATAGATAAGGGAAATAAAATAACTTATTTCATTATAATTAATTTCAGTTTTTTTTATTTACAGCTACAACCTCTTTAAAAAACCATCTTAAAACCAAACATGCTGACCAATACGCTGCTTTAATTAATGTTCCATCGACAAGTGGCAGCAACATGGGCGGTACTTCTACTTCTACCGATGCCAAGATGCCAGCAGAACCTGGAACGTCCAGATCAAAAGAACGGCAGCTCACCCTGAAGGAAACATCAGAAAGAAAATTAATGACTCTGGGACATTAATGATCCGAAATCAATAAAATATCATTACTTGATTGGCGAAATGATTGCTTTGGACAACGAACCATTGTCACTTGTGGAACGAGTTGGATTTCAGAGACTTATGGCAAACGCTTTGCCCCATTATAAAGTACCTGGTCGCACTTACATGACCGAGAAAATTGTTCCGGATATATACAACAGAATTTGTGCTAAAATAGAAGCCAGTATTTCACAGGCAGCAGCATTATCAGTGACATCTGATATATGGACATGCCAGCACAATAACGAGAGCTTTCTGAGCTTCACTGCGCACTGGATATCTCCAGAGTTCATTCTGAAACATGGCGTTTTAGCTATGAAATCATTTCCTGGCTCACATTCTGGTATCAATATTGCAAAAGAACTCAATGCTATTACAGAAAGATGGAATATTCCTCAATCCAAGCTCCATTTACTTGTCCATGATAGTGGCTCTAATATGATAAAAGGTGTGCGAGATGCAGGATGTGATTCAGGCAGGTGCTTTATTCATTCACTACAACGAGCTATAGATCATTCGCTACAATCTCAACCAGAAGTACAACAGATGATAGCTGCTGCGAGACGAATTGTTACCCATTTTAATCATTCTGGCTTAGCAGAGCAAAAACTTAAATCTATTCAACAAGAACTTAACTTGCCAAACCACCAACTAGTACAAGATGTGACCACACGCTGGAATTCTACGTATTATTTAATGGAGCGATTATTAGAACAAAAGCGAGCTGTCTCCTTGTATATAACAGATCATGAAACTTTAATAAATCTGACACATGCTCAATGGGAACTATTGGAACAATGTATCAAACTCCTCAAACCATTCGAAGAAATCACAAAAATAACTAGCTCAGGTATCTCTTGCATCTCTGAAGTGATTCCACATGCAGTAACTTTATTAAAATATCTGGGAAAAGCAGAGACAGCTGAGAAAGTACCTAATTTAGTCACGATGAGATCTTCACTGCAGGCCGAGCTAGAAGGGCGATTCAGCTTCGATGATAAAAACAAATATCTGGTTGCTACTTTTCTGGATCCTCGCTTTAAAACGAATTTTCTAGGATTGGTTCAAGCAGAAAGAGCAAGACAAACAATTCTTCTAGAAGCTCTAAAAAAAAGTTGTGATGAACCAAGTAGTACCGATTCTTCTCCAGCGCGTAAGAAAAGAAACTTGAATGAAAATGATAGGACTGTTCAAATACACGACAGTTTCTGGAACTGCTTTGAAGAAGTCGCTACAGATAATATGGGAAATGCTAATGATGAGGACGTGGAGAAGAATGCTGTGGCAAACGAGTTGGATTTTTATTTGAAAACAGTTCGCTTAGATCGGAAGGTCAGTCCTTACAAGTGGTGGTCAGCAAACGAAAAACAATACCCGAACCTTTCGAAATTTGCAAAAGTTTATCTTTCTTCGCCTGGAAGTAGCGTTTATAGTGAGAGGTTATTTTCTGAGGCTGGTAACGTTTACGATGAAAAGCGTAATCGTTTGCTACCAAAAAATGCTGAAAAAGCTCGTTTTCATCCATCACAACTTACCACTGATTAATTTTAACTACTGAAATGTTGTAATTTGGAAATAAATACATAATTTTGAGTAAAAAAACATGTCTTTTTTTACATGATTTGCTATTCGGTATTCGGCCGAATAGTACGTACTATTCGGCCGAATACCGAATAGTTGCCGAATATTCGTGGCATCTTTAATATATACCTGCTCGTCGTGTGCTGATAAATATTTCAATTATTATATATGTATTGTGTACGACGATTATTTGAATAGTCAGTTGACTATTCGTGATATGTATTTTTGTCGTTTTTGTCAAGTAAAACTATATAAAATTTTGTAATTAGTTGTTTTATTAAAATCCATCATCGTGTCTGTATATATTATAATTACTTACAATTAATTGTTCCGTATATTTCATTTCATAGTTTGTTAAAAATTTTAAACTATACAATACACTCCATATTTCTCTAGGTGTTCTCATAGTGATATATGATTCATCATATACTTTATATTCAGTTATTATATATTTAACTCTTATTGATCTGTTAACATCTTGTCTATATTTAATGTCGTGATAAAAATATACTTTATCATGATATCCCTTATAATTATATTTAAATTCTATAACCAGAGGTTCAGTTTGTTCTGGTTCTGGAGTAGGTGCTGGTGCTGGTGGTGTTGGTTCTTCTAATGCTTTTTCAATGTCCTTCAATTCTTTTTCCACTTCCACTACTGTTTCTACTGTTTTCTTTACTACTTCCGCTTGTGCTTGTATTTTAGTTGTTGTTTCTTTCACCGTTTGTCCTACTGCCATTATCGCTGCTTTATGTTCTTCTGATTCGTCATATTTGCCGTTTCCAGGTATTCCCATTGGAGTATTTTTACCTACATAATCGATATATATTCTTCTTTCAGCCAATTGTCTTTGCGCATCTTCACGTATTTTTTTTATTTTCTAATGCAATGTGTAGTTTTTCTTCGTTTGTCATTTTTCCATTTATTCTGCGCTGTTTTGGTACTGTATCTGCTTTCACAAGCCGTCCCCTATGTCCTGACTGTAGTGTTGCGTCTTCTCCGACTTCGAACCATTGTCTTGCTCTTTTTGGATTTTTCTCGGTAGCGTCCTGTATCTTTCTTTTTCCAGCTCTTCCCGGCTCAATATTAGGCGGTTTTTGGCTCTCAGTAATTGTCGGTCTAACTGGTCTTGTGACTCCTGATGGTCCGGGTTGTGGTTCTCTGACGATTGGTCTTGATTCTGTGACTGGTCCGGCGTTTGGTCCTGGTTCTGTGACTGGTCCCGGAATTGGTCCTGCGTTGACTGGTGTTCCTGGTGGTGTTGTTTGCATAGATTTTGGAGGTCGTTGTGGCTCTGATGCTTTTGCAGTTGATCTGAAATGAGTTTTTTTAGTTGTCTCTTAACTTTTTTTTTAAATTTTATTTATTATAATGTCATACCTAGTGTTCCATCGATGGGTGTCCTCCTACTGTGTATCTATTTGCCCATTTAAATTTATCTACCGATAGCCCTGCATAATTTGTGTTTGGTTGCGGTTTATCATAATTACTCATCAAGAGGTTTGTGCCGTGCGAGATGCATTCCAAGTTTATCGATGTTTCTACCAAAATGTTTAATACTGCGTCTTTTAATGTTCCGTCTACGTTAAGTAATGGAATTATTCCTATACCTATGCTTCCCATTAAATCTATTCCCGAGTTTGTCATCAGTCCTCCGATTGTAAGATTATCTATCGTAGCTACGTTGTAGTCTTTTGTGTTAAATTTAACATATTGCGATCCTGATAATCTTCCATTTCCTGTATATAATACTTGTTTATTTGTTGCGTTTCTCAATACTTTATCAGAATTTTCAAATCCACTGCAATTTGAATGAAACTTTCCATCTTTCGGGCTATGCGATTTTTCAAATATTGGACCGATTGAATTTGTTGCTGTGTATAGTATAGATGATTCCATGATTAGTGGTGGTAAGAAAAAAATTTTACTCGCATTATTCAATTTGAACGCGTACATTATTGTGTTTTCCATAATGTTTGCCTGTGCTGTTGAATGTTCTGGATCTTTATCATCTCTGTCTGGGTAAGCTTCCAATTTTTTCCGTATAATTTTTCCGCGGTAAGCTCGTTTCCTAGCTGAATCGGTGCCAACAATTCTAAATTTTCCCATATCCCTATTGTTGTTTGCGAATTTGCATTTGCATAAGTTACTGAATTTGTAGCTGTTATGAATGTCGTCCTGTTACCCAAGTTTGTAATTTTTACATTTACTCCCGTTACTCTAGCTGTGTGAAATATTTTCGTCATATCGTTGTATTCCTTTTCCGTCATATAAAAGTAAATAAATTGCCATGGCAGACTGTGTATATAAGTTTTATAAATTATATCAGTACCCTTTTTTGAATACGTTGCTTTTGTAGATTTTATCGAGAATGTAAATTTTTTTCTAAATTGAAATTGATGCGAATTGTGTGCATTTTGTACTCCTCCTCCTATTATCGATGCTAGGTTACCTTGCGGTCCTGCGTCCATGGCTTCTGTGGTGTTTAGATCTGGATTCGGATATATCACTCCTGTTACTTGTTCTAATAGGTATTTTGTACCTATTCCCCCTGATGCGAGAAACTTTGCAAATGAATCGTAAGTTGTTTCTGGAGCTACCAACGACACTTCATGCAAGAATTCACGGTCTGCTTCTGCGATTTGCGTATTAAAAGTTTTTCTATTTTTAGTTTTTTTTATAATATTCTGTAATTTTATGATATTTTTCGTCGTGTCTTTTAGCGGCAGAGTCTAATGCGTTCACTGGCACTCCACGATTTAAAGAATTACCGGGTCCCAAATATTTATAACCAGGTAAAGTACAGGGTGGGCCAAATTAAAGTTCATTTTCCCTTGTCTAATAGAACGTTGCCCGCGGCAAGTAGCGGGGTGCGCGGGGTGTGGTCGGGTCACGCGTCTCTCGCATTTTTAGTCGCCATGAGTCCGTTCACGGGGGAGCAACGCGCGTTCGCTGTTCGAGCATTTTACGATAATGGTCATTCTTACATTGTTGTGCGGCGTATGTTTAGAGTTAAATTTAATTTATCGAATATCCGCCAGTGTCCTGGCACTCAGTTACTTAAGCAATGGCTGAAGAGGTTCCAAGAAACTGGTTCGACGCTTCCAAGAAGACGTCAAGGACGTCCCCGCACTATACGCACAGAGCAAGCGATTCAGGAGGTTAATCAATCTGTTGAGCAAAATGCGGAACTCTCTACGCGGCGACGTTCGGCAGCTTTGGGGATTTCAAGAAGCAGTTTAAGGCGAATTTTACGTGATTTAAAGCTTCATCCTTACAAAATCCAGTTAGTGCAGAAACTTACCCATGATGACCATACCAAAAGAGCGTCATTTTCCTCCATTATGTTAGAGCGGTTTTCAAACTTCGGGAACATCCTTTTCTCGGACGAAGCCCATTTTCACTTGAGCGGATTTGTCAATAAACAGAATTGCCGTTATTGGAGCACTGAACAGCCTTCGCGCAAGCATCAAAAGCCTCTTCACTGCCAGAAAGTGACGGTTTGGGCAGCCATTTCAGCCAAAGGGCTCATTGGGCCTTATTTCTTTGAAAATTCTAGAGGCCAAGCATTAACAATAAATACGGACCGATATGTGAAAATGCTTGAAGAATTTTTAAGACCAACTCTTGCTGGTCTGCAAGAGTACAACTCTCTGACTTGGTTCCAGCAGGATGGCGCCACCTGCCACACGTCTAATGCCAGCATGGGGGTCATAAAGGAGATGTTCCCCGATAAAGTCATCTCTAAGAGAGGTGACATCGAGTGGCCACCACGAAGCCCAGACTTGTCTCCGCCAGATTTCTTTTTGTGGGGATACCTTAAAAATAAGGTATACTCCAATAAACCGCAGACAATTACCGCCTTGAAAGAAAACATTCAAACGGAAATGGCGGCTATATCTACGGCGACGTGCCGGCGCGTTTTCGAAAATTTTAAGCACCGCTTAGAAGAGTGTTTGCGGCGAGACGGAGAACATCTAGACGATGTTATTTTCAAGAAATAAATTACTGTAATGTTACATTAAGTTACTTTTTAAATAAAATCTTTAAGTACTATCAGTCTATTTTTATAAAGGTTTCAAAAGTGAATTTTACTCTGGCCCACCCTGTATAACCAACTTGATCGTCCGGCGTCTGAGAGGCCATACTGGTATGGCCGAGGGCGCCAGGCCTTTTTATATGCGATTATTTCATCATCCTTTCACTTGTTGCATCATTTTCGCGATGACGTCATCCGATCAAGGTCTTCACCACTAAAGGGGGTCGTAGGTTGGGGTCGGGTGAGGTGGGGTAGGGCATGAATAAAATGTATGAAAAAGGTCATATACTCGTATTTTTGTATATATGGGTATATCGTAGTAGTAGTAGAACAGTGTAACCTAACCTAACCTAACCTAAAAGTGTGTAGTGTAATGAGTGGATAATAGGGTACCTGCGGGTAGGGGCCATTGTGGCGGTTCAGAAAAATATTTGTTATGCTCAGTAAAAGTGCCTCGGTTTTCGAGATATTCGACATTTTCGAAATTTAAGAAATATTTCACCCTTCGTCACTATTTTTGGCGCCAAGACTGCAAATGAATTTTTTTTTTCTATCTGTTTTTTGGATAGTATTCTTGGATAGACGTGCTATCGAATGGAAACTATTATTTTTATAACACAAGCACAGTTCTGTTTTTAAAATAAGATTTCACTAAAATTTTACTTGCTTTCGTTTGTTTTCCTGACCTTTACCCTTCTGTGGTGTAAAAAAAATGTATGGTCACTTGAATGCCAAATTTAAAAAAAATAGCCTATTTCATCGAGATTCCGAAATGGTATATTACATATCATTGTCACAACTTGATTCAAAATTAATTCCTACCAAACTTATCAAGGCGTAATTTAAAGAAATATTTTTAACTATTATTAGCAATAATTGTCTACTGTTCGCAGAACTACTAGTAATTCTTGAACCAGATTGGTTCCCGGCCCAGCGTTAATCGACACTATGTCTATCTTGCTCTTTCATACTATGAGTGAAAGAGAACTATCGTTTCGCGTAACGCATTTTTATGATTTTCGAGTCAGTGTGCTATCATACTACTCCCGTACAACAACGTGTTATCCTGTTTTGGATTGATACTCGTCGATTTTGTGCAGTGGTTTCGGACTTTGTTTTGCCTAGCGATTTGGACGTCTTAATTTTGTGAACCTAACGATTTTGTGCTGTGATCTCGGACTTGATTTGCTTTGTAACTTGGATTTTTTGGTATAGCATATTGATTGCAATGCCTCAGCTATACACTGCGTCTGAATATGCGCAAATGCATTTAATCTACGGCGAGTGTGGTGGTAACGCCAATCGAGCAGCAGCGCTGTATCGGGAAAGATATCCCAATGCACGCCATCCCGATTATCGTGTGTTTATTCGCGTACACAATGCTTACATGGAAGGTCGAATTCCTGGAAGTGGCATCGGTGGCACGAGTTCTGGGAGACCACAAGTACATAATGAAGAGGACGTACTTGATGAAATTGCTGCTGATCCGACCACATCTGTGCGCGTAATAGCCTCTAATACTGGCATGTCAGCAAGAACAGTGCACCGAATTTTAAAAAGAGAAAAATTACATCCTTTTCACTACCAGCGCGTGCAATGTTTGCAGCCAAGAGATTACCCTGCACGAGTTGCATTTTGCCAAACAATGCTGAGAAAAATGAACGCTGATCCCGATTTCTTCGATAAAATTTTGTGGAGCGACGAATCCACGTGCAAAATAAATGGGTATTTTAATATGCACAATCTGCACAGTTGGCAGCGTACAAACCCTCATTTGGCCAGAGAAGACAGGTCCCAGTACCAGTTCAAAATTAATTTATGGACTGGAATTCTAAATGGCAAAATCATCGGACCATTCGAATTGTCTGGAACATTGACTGCAGAAACGTATTTACATTTTTTACGGCACGAACTTCCACTTTTATTAGAAGATGTTTCATTAGAAGATAGAAGAAGAATGTGGCTGCAGCACGATGGTTGCCCCGCTCATTACGCCCGAAATGTTCGACAATACCTCGATGAAACATATCGTCGACGATGGATCGGTCGTTTGGGGACAATTTTGTGGCCACCTCGTTCACCAGACCTCAACCCATTGGACTTTTTTTACTGGGGATGCCTTAAAGAAAATGTTTATAAAGACTTAATCAATACAGTGGACCAGCTACGGGAGCGTGTGCGATTAGCTGCTCAGAAAATCACAGAGCAAAGAATTGCGAACAGGATTAAAAGATCTTTTATCAAAAGGTGCAGAGCATGCATCAGAGCACGTGGTGGCCTTTTCGAACACCTTTTGTGATAGTAAATTTAATAAATGAAATGCATTTAAAATTTATTGTTTCGTTTTATTTCATTACCGAATTTTAAAATAACGTTTTTAGGTGATTTTAAGTAATGAAGTAAATTTTAGTACTATTTGTAATTTTATAATAATTAGCTTTACCCATTTTAATAGGAATTACTTTTGAATCAACTTGTGGAAATACCATGTAATATACCATTTCGGAATCTCGATGAAATAGGCTAATTTTTTTAAAATTTAGCATTCAAGTGACCATACATTTTTTTTACACCACAGAAGGGTAAAGGTCAGGAAAACAAACGAAAGCTAGTAAAATTTTAGTGAAATCTTATTTTAAAAACATAACTGTGCTTGTGTTATAAAAATAATAGTTTCCATTCGGTAGCACATCTATCCAAGAATACTATCCAAAAAATAGATAGAAAAAAAATTTCATTTACAGTCTTGGCGCCAAAAATAGTGACGAAGGGTGAAATATTTCTTAAATTTCGAAAATGTCGAATATCTCGAAAACCGAGGCACTTTTACTGAGCATAACAAATATTTTTCTGAACCGCCACAATGGCCCCTACCCGCAGGTACCCTATTATCCACTCATTACGCCACACCCTGTATATCAGTATAATATATGTAGTAGTAGTGGCCTGAATACTAAGGATAATTTAGAAAATTTGCGTGCTGTGTTAGTTAGATTGAATAATGCAGGATTACGTGTAAATTGGTCTAAATGTGAATTTTTAGTGTCACGTACTTGGGATATCGAATTGATAAGCACGGTCTTCAAGCAGATGAAAAAAAGATGTTATCCGCAAGGTAGTTATGGAGGAAAGGGCCTTCAAGAGAGCCTGCTTCGCCGGCATAGAAGACAGGCTCTTACCGGAGAAACGCCTCCGACCGTCTCTCGCGGCGGACAAGAGGCCGGGGCCTTCCTCCCAGAGGGAGGACGCCCTGCTTCCTTCTACCACCCAGTCCAACCAGCGGTGGACAAAAGTGGTCAAGAAGGGGAAGGGCGAGGCCAAAAAGAAGGCAAGAACGGTCGCCACCCCTGCCTCCCCGGCCAACACCTTTCCTCCCTGCCCGTCTTAGACGACTGATAAGGGAAAGGGGAAGGAAAAAACGTCGGCCCCTAAGCCCACCACCGCTGCTCCTGCAGCTAAAAGGGCCTCTGCCGGTAGGAGGAAGCCTCTAGTTCCTTCTAAGACCGCGGCCGTCGTGGTGACGCTCACCGCGGAGGCTTCGGAGCGGGGGGAAACGTACGAGTCAGTGCTGAAGCGGGCTCGTACGAACGCTGATCCCACCAAACTGGGAATCGGCACAATCACATGTCGTTAGATTCAAGCCGGGGCTCGGATATTCCGAGTTCCCGGGGGTTCAGAGCGGCGCCAACGCAGACCTCTTTGCAACCAAGTTGCAAGAGGTTATCGCGGATGCGGCCAAGGTGGTCAGGCCCGTCAAGTCTGCCACCTTAGACGTGTCTAATCTGGTCGATTCGGTCACCAAGGAGGAGGTGATGGCGGCGGTCGCAGTAATAGGGGGCTGTGACGTCGCAGCGGTACAGGGCTGGTACATCCGGCTCGGGTACCATCCGCCTAGAGTGCCCAGTCACCGCGGCCAAGGCCGTCCTCGCCAAGGGACGGCTCGCCGTCAGGTTTAGTTTGAGCGTGGTCCGGGCACTTGAAGAGCAGCCTCTGCGCTGCTTCAAGTGCTTCGGAATCGGACACACTCGGGCCCTCTGCCCGTCCAAGGTCGACAGATAGGACTGTTGTTGCCGCTGCGGCAAAGAGGGACACAGATCCATGTCCTGCAAGACCGCCACGCCACACTGTGTAGTGTTTGCCGCCAGTGGCCACCAGGCGGACCACGTAATGAAGGGATCCTCCCCCAAAGAAGGGCAAAGCACAGGCGCCATCCAAGCCTGCCGCTACCGCCGCTGCCATCGTCCCTGAAGCCCTGGAGCTCGTTGGCCGACGAGGAGGGTGCGATGTCCGAATGATGGATAGAACCGGACATCGCATACTCCAGGCGAACACCAACCACTGCAAAGCAGCACAGGACCTGCTGATGCAGGCCATGGCTGAGTGGTTGGTAGACGTGGCGGTGGTTGCCGAGCCGTACTCGGTTCCTGGCCGTTGGCTGGGCGATCGGGATGGCTTGGTGGCGTTGGTTTCGCGGTCTTCCACGGACTCCCCTCCCCTCTCACTCTTAGAGACGGGACTGGGGTACGTGGCCGCCGCTTGGGGAGATATATATGTATTAAAGAATATTAGCTGAGGATTGGGATGGGTTATTGACGTTTGGAGATTACACACCCCGGTGGAATGCGGGACTCTTAGGTATAATAAAAATATCTATTTATGAAGTCATTTATTAAGTAAATCAGTCATCTAGTACCCTCATCACAAGCTCTGCTTACTTTGGGGCTAGATGATGCTGTGTTGGTTGTCCAGAATTATTTATTCGGTAGCATTAGGTAGGCACAAATTATCCTATAATTTGTACCTTGATTTAATAATACCTCAAGCATGATCTTGTTTTATAGTACTGGGTGAACTCAACAAAGCTAAATAAAAAAAAACGAGCATCTGTAGTGCGAGCTGCCCAAAATCGTACTGGAGGAGGTCCTTTGGATGTTGCCCCACTAACAGACATTGAAATGTTTTTGGGGCTACTCGGTGATGGCTTTGGCATAGGCTTGCCTAACATTCAAGTCGATCCAGTTCCAACAGTAAGTACCTGAATAAATTATTTAAACCAGAAACATTATATGTACTATTATTAATTTTAGTTTCATATATATTTATTTGTTTACCTCAGACCTCAAACAACACAGCATCTCTGGCTAGTGAGCTACTTTTAATCCAAGTGGAGGAGGTACCACCTACAACCTCGTGAGGTTCCTGTGGAAGCTCATGAGGTTCCACAAGAACCTCAAGAGAGGAACCTCATGAGACGCTACAGTTACATCCCTCCACCAATGATGCAGTCGAACCTCCTGTGCTTCAACCTGAACGTCGGTGCCGCCGTCGCAGAGAGAGCCAAATGAGTCAAAAGGCAGCCCGGCGTGCATTGGTTGAGCTCAGCAGAGAAAGACTACAACTAGAGACCCGAATTGGTCATAATTTGAAGCAACTTCTTAATACTTTGGAAAGAATTGCAAATACACTTGACAAGTAAGTAATGATATGTACTAACTTAACTTTTCAAAGCCCAATCAAGCCCACGTAGTCACGATTAAAAAACATGAAAGTACAAATATTATATATTTTATTTTAAGGATTGCGGGAGGCCCAACGCCGAGAAACGAGGGCACGCCTTATAGCTAGGCCATCGTTCAAATCTCTGTTGTTGCTAGTTGATGGTTCACGGACACTGGCATTATTTTCATTTTGTTGCAAACCTTCATGCATAGCTTCTTCATCGGTAAGTACTTCTTCAGGCAGATTTGCACGGACACACATATGTATGTAAAATAAAACATGCATTTACAATGGATGCTGCCATTTGAGGTGTGTAGTGCAAGACTCGATGAACCAGTAAACATCTAAAACGAGCTTTCAGGAATCCAATGGTTCTTTCTACAGTGCATCTTGTTCTTACATGCACTGTAGTATAGTGAGCTTCCTGTGTACCTGAAGTAGCGTTTGTGAAAGGAGTCATCAAATACTTCCTCAACGGGTATCCATAATCATCTGTAATGATGAACAATTAAGATATTTGAATGTTTAAAGATTGCATGTACACACCGATTGACATTTATACAAAAGTAAAAGTTATACATACCAAGTAACCATACAGACTGATTTCTAGTAAGCTCTTTTAGGTGTAGTTTTATTGGATGATTACTCCAGATGTGCGAGTCATGAGTAGCACCTTCATGACCAGCATCCACACTGATTATTTCATAATCTGCATTACAAATCTGTAATATTTTTGTTTTAGGTTCTCTAATTAATGAAAAAGGTTGTATTAGGATTATCATAATTTTGATTTGTTATAAGTAATATAAATTAAACTAGTATGTGTTGCACGTTGTTTCTATATTTGTGTCCGAGTGAGATTTCCTTCCAACAGTAACTATCAAGTAGTATGTAGGTATTGATAATCTTACCAGTTGTACGTTGTAAAAAAAAGATCCAGAAAACCGGAGAAGGCTGCATGGTCTTCGGAGACGTTGGACAAGGCTCTGAGGTTTATGGCTAATGGAACATCTATGAGAAAAGCCGCCAATCAAACTGGAATTCCATTTTCCACGCTGCAAATTCGAAACAAGAAAAAATTGTTTGAAAACCCATCTCTAGGGAGAAAAGCTGTATTTTCCGCAGAGGTTGAAAACGAGATAGCTGATGTGGTGAAGAAAATGGCTAAAATATTTTACGGTTGCACAGCTATCCAAGTAAGAAAACTGGCTTATGAATATGCAAAAAGCTTAAACTTGCCACACAATTTTAACAAAAATAGTAAAATGGCGGGGCGTGATTGGATTGAAGGCTTCTTAAAGAGAAATGGAATATCGGTAAGGAAGCCAGAAGCCATCAGTATAAATAGAGTAACGACCTTTAAAAAAACAGAAGCTTCACATTTCGAAAAGAACTTGGATAAACTTATGGAGACCTATAAATTTGCCCCCAAAAATACTCGTATATACAATTGTGATGAGACAGGGATCTCAACTGTCCAAGATCCAGGAAAAATACTTGCTCCAAAAGGACAGAAAAGGGTAGAATCCCTTACTAGTTGGGAGAGAGGCAAAAACATCACCGTTATGTGTACAATAAGCGCTGCTGGATCATTTATACCCCCAATACAATAGTTCCACGGTTCCGGGGCATTCCTCTCCCCGTCTCGGCAAGTATAGGGATTCTGGGAGTCGAAATTTCTAATGAGTTCCAGTATGGGAGTCACTTAGAAGCAAAAGCTGTGCTAACCTCCAAAAACTTGGAGTCCTTAACCGTGCCAAACAGTATTTTACGGCACAACAACGGCTATTGCTGTACAAAGCGCAAGTTCGGCCGCACGTAGAATACTGTTCCCATCTTTGGCACGGAGCTCCAAAGTACCAATTGCTTCGTTATGACTCCCTTCAGAGAAGAGAAGAATCATAGGTCCAATCATCCCAAACTCGCCGACAGGCTGGAACCGCTGAGTCAACGCCGTGACATCGAGATGTCGAGAGTGAGTGAGAGGTGTCGTCGAGATTTTACCACCGCACTTCTCGACAACGTAATAAAGCTCATCCACATATCATCGACAATTGGGTATCACGCACCACACGCTTCACGCGATCTTTTCTACCCCATACTTGCAAGATGTGGAATGAGCTACCATCTGAGGTTTTCCCATTAAGCTACGACATAGCACGCTTCAAGAGAAATGTAAAGAGGTTTCTACAGTGCACACAAGGCCCGATTGCCTATTTACGATGACAAAAATTAATTTTAACTATGTGTAGAATCTTAACAAAAACAGTTGGTTTATCTTCTTCGAAGAACGAACAATACAATCATAAAAAAATTAAGCTCACCAAAGTAACACAAAAAGCTGCGCGAGCGCACAATGTATCCCTTTCACTCCCACGGAGAACAAGAAATCAGTTGCGCTTAAATCTTGACGGTGTAACTACGTTTGTTTTGTGCTGCAGTGTTAAATATTATTAGTTTTTTTTTATGGAGGGCGAAGCATCAGGTATCTACCTTTAATTATAATTATTTATTTGTTATTTCTAGTGATTAACAGAGTAGTTTTATAACTTTGCCTAGAAGACAAGTTTTATACAAAATTATATTAACTATTCTTAGGTTTGCAGTCGTTTAAAAAAAGTTCCGCATAGTTCCGTTTAATTCCACAACTAATTAGAAGCTACGTACTGTAGGCATTTAAAAAAAGTAAAAACCCCGTCCCCATGCCTGCCCCATTGTTAAATAAACCATTTTATTTCCAGGTAGTCGTGCGAAACCCGTTTTACAACCGAGTAAGGTGTATAGAAACGAACTCTTTATACTGTTACGAGATGAACGTTTTTATCATTTTTCGTCATCTAAGTGTAACGAACGATTATTACAACACATAGTGGACAAGTTTGGCTTAAATTACCCTTCCGACACGTTAACTAAACAGTTGAAAGATGTCGTCAAAGTGTTTGTGACAAAGCTTTTAGCTAAGTGGCGTGAATGTAAATACATGTACGATCGTTTCACAAATAAGCACGCCAATTGGCTCAGTGAAGAACTCAATCTCCAAGAGATACCACAGCAACAACCTATGTCATCGGAGAAGAAACGAGGAAGGCCAAACAAACTTTTTGAAGCCAGCTCTGAACGCAGTAAAAAGCGAAAACTAAAATCGCTCGTCTCGCGTTTTACACCTGAAAAGCTTTGTTTAGCGGCTGAAACTAGTCTGGTGAAATCTGGCAAAAGAAAGGCAGCTGAAGTTGTGAAACTGGCGATAGATTCGACTCCGAAAAGGCTAAAAAAATGGAACATGCTCACTCATCGCGTTCTGCAAATGTTGTGCCATACAGTGCTGAAGAAGCTTTAGGTATCATGGTGGACCTTCATTTAACCAAAAAGGAATATGGGACGATGCGATTAGGGGCTAAGAAGAGAGGAGCTGATATATATCCCTCTTACCATGTGGTGGCATGTGCAAAACTTACGTGTTATCCACCAAATATAAGTGTTACTGAGACTGAAGCTGTGGTACCGTTACAAGATCTTTTAGACCACACTATACAAAGATTGACTTATGTACAGTCAGAAGTAATTCTGCCAAACATCGAAGAAAACGGCGACGTCCTCGAAGCTTATTATAAGTGGGGCCTAGATGGTAGCGGAGGTCACAGTGTATACAAGCAAAATTTTTCAAATAATTCAGTTTACGCTGATGCTAACATAATATTATGTATATGTATTATGTATATGTACCCCTGGAGTTATCAAAAATGAAAGAAAAAAACAAAATAATTTATTGGAAAAACCAGACTCCATCTTCGACCAGATACAGTCGTCCTATCTCATTTAAATTGAAAAAAGAAAATGACAGGAATACTAAAGACGAGTACCACGATATTGAGCAGCAAATGAGGCAGTTGCAGCCGACAACCATAATGCTAGGAGACAAAAGAGTACATGTAAAACATATTCCTATTTGCACGATGCTGGATGGCAAAACAGTGAATGTTTTAACGGAAACCAAAAGTACACAAGCTTGTAACATCTGTAAAGCCACACCCACGGCTAGGAACGACTTAGAAAAAGTTAAGAAAAGAGTATGTAATGAAGACTCGTACAAATTTGGGATTTCTATATTACATGCTCATCTTCGGTGCTACGAATATTTATTGCATATTTCCTACAAATTAGAGTTGCAGCAATGGCAAGCCAGAGGCAAAGAAGCACAGGAAATAGTGAAACAGAGAAAGAATAAAATCTGTAAAGATTTTTATAATCTGTTGGGGCTTGTTGTTGACCAACCAAAACAAGGAGGAGGTAACAGTAACGATGGGAATACGGCAAGAAATTTTTTTAAAAACCCTGTACTCGTTTCCCAAATCACAGGTTTGTATAAAGATTTGATAGAAAAATTTGCAAATATTCTTTGTGTCATTTCCTGCGGACATTACATAAATGAAGAAAAATTTAAGAAATACTGTCTGGCTACTGCTGAAATGGCAATCAATCAATATGGATGGTACAAAATGAGTGCAAGTGTGCATAAACTTTTAATTCACGGTGCTGACATAATTAAATCTTTAAAATTGCCCGTAGGGCAATTATCAGAAGACGTGATAGAAGCAGGCCACAAATCCTATAAAAACCTGCGACAATACTATTCCCGGAAGACGTCGAGAATAAATACAAATATAGATATTCTCAACTGGATGCTTGTATCTTCGGATCCTGTCGTAACCAGCCACAGAGAAAAACCCAAGAAACGAGGAGAGATATACAATGACGTAGTTGTAGATATGATGAGGATGCCTACATATCTTTGTAGTGAAGAAGTTGAAGAGATAGATATAACGAAGATGCCGATCGTACAGATGTAGACGAGGACGAACAGTAGACAGCATAGACTAATTTAAGGACAAGCTAGTGTAAATAAAGTATTTTCTTTCTTAATTCATGTTTTTCTATAAAACTCATCTCAAACAAAACTATTTCTACGTTCTAAGAGTTAGAATACATAGTAAACAAATCATAAAATAAATAAAATAACACATAATCATTAAAAAAACATAAATACCTACACTTTATTTTTGTCATTGTAAATAGGCAATCGGGCCTTGTGTGCAGTGTAGGGAACGCATCGACAATACCCCGGGTGTTGCCGATGTCAATAGACGACGATGACCGCTTACCATCAGGTGGGCCGTAATAACAAATAACAAATAACATAAAAACTAAAGAAAAAAAAAACAATGGAAATAAGATAAAAATTCTCTAAGCAGTGACTTTTAAGCCACCATCAACCTCAACTGGAAGGATAAATCAATCGGAATCATTTTTTAGACCACAAGTCCTATACTTCGACAGTGACGAAGAATTGCAAAACATGGACAATGAGAACAAGTTGAGAGAAATTGAGATCAAAATAAATATAATGAAAAGAAAGAAAGGAACTGTCCATTACTGTCTAGAGAAAATTACATGAGTCGTAATGAAACAGAGACAATAACGACGACGGCGGAAGAAGACAAGATGTTAATACAATACATAAAGCCAATAAAAACTACTAAAACTAAGAAAAAATATGGTGCAAATAGTAAAAGACAAAAAGAAAGTAAACGACTAGCTCGAAACAGTAGTGGCAGTGAAACCGACGTGTCCGAGAATATTTCATACATAGAATCATCTGACAGCGAAACATACGTTCCTGAAGAAATTGAAGCTGACATCGAAATGAATACAACAGTATATAATGAATATTGTACAACTGTATCCGATGCAGTATAAAATGAAGACCTATTGGAAAATAAAGATGCTCAAAATGATGTGCACGTTTGCACGTCTTGGTCAAATTTATGACAAAAAAAAGTGCTAAGCATTTGGGGAACCTGAGGAGACTTGATCACTCACATAAATATCGGAATTCATAGCAGTATTTTATATTCCACGTTTGCAACATTGTAACTCTTTGATAGTTTGGACAATTGAAGTTGACATTGACAGTCTTACACAGACAGCTTCAGAGCGGTGAGTGACGGTAGGTGTTGGTGCTAAATATTATTTTTTCGTGAGTATTTTTTTTTATCCGTTTTCGATGTGATAATTCTTGTTTGGTTTTAATAAATAGCTTAGGGATTTAGCTAAGAAGGTATGGTCAAAGTTTGTTATAAGCAATTGTTTTGTTTTGTAAACTAATGTTATCAATTTAATAATTGCTTTAGATAGATCCCGGGATCAAGTCTACCCTATCATTTTATGTTACTCGTTTTTTTTACAAGTATCTACCTACTAAGGTGTAACACACCCATAGGTACGCTTATGGTTATAATACCTATGTAACTTGTTTTTCTTAGACAGGTACTTTTCTACACAATGCCGAGGTTTTATAAGCGTACACAGCCTCAGCAGAACCGTTACACTCCTAGTCCAGCTTCTACGACAAACAGCAGCAGCAGTAGTTCCTTAGGGCTTTATCCCCCCGATGTAACTCAGATGACTGCTTCAAGCATCTGTTCTTTGAGATTTTATCCCACCCAGTCTACACAGATAGCTGTCCCCAGTAGCAGCTCTTTGGGATGTTACTTTTCATTGCCAACTCAAAGTCCAAGATATGTAGATCCCAGTCAGGTGATCATCCGTACCGCCCCTAATACAGCTCATAATAATGATAATGTTCAATGTGAAAGCGACAGTGTAACTGATGTTATACTTTGAAGTATACTTTTGTCTAGATTATTATGATTTATATGTGATTGTAATTTTTTTTGATAACCTACTTTAAATATTTTTTCAATAAATAACTTTCTTACCTTAATCTGTGTTTTCAATGACTCATATATTGCCCAACACACTTCCGGTATCAAATTAGAAATAGATGGTATCGATACACGATAAAAGCGACTGAGATTTCGAAACGACATTCCAGAAGCCAAAAATGTCAGCGTAATTTCTAGTTTCACTTTGGCTGGCAAGGCGTCTCTCACAAATGTGTCTTGAGGCTGAATAGAGCTTGATAGAAACATAAGCAAATCGTCAAAGTTTTTTGACGTCATTCTCAAAGCCAGTTTGTATTCCCCAGGATCTTCCATTCTCAACTGGGTTATCAACAGAGCAGAACCTCCAGTTTTATCTCTGTCATCTATCCATTTTCTTACCCAAATTCGTTTCTGTTTTGATATCTCTTCTTCTAACATACTAGTTAGTTCTTGCATCATCACAAAGGTAAACTTTCTCAACAAATTATTAACTTTGATTTGTTGCTGTTTTAGAGAATTCATTTTTCCGCACTGACTTTACAAACGTGTGTACACCAAAAGAAATATCCTCGACTACTGAATTAATACTAACTGCTTGTAAATAGTTGGAGGCAGTTTTCGGCGCCAGCACTGACGACAGCTACTTGACCCTGTGTAAATCTGTCTTTAAAGAAGATATAAGCTATGAAGCTGATTACACTCAAGCGAAAGTTTTCACTAAGCCGGAAGAAGACTTACTAGCTGCTTATTTAGAAAAGGCAAGCAAATTACATCACGGCCTGGCGGCAATGTGTGTGCGAAAACTTGCCTACCAATTTACCATTGAAAATAAGAAAAGGCAAGCAAATTACATCACGGCCTGGCGGCAATGTGTGTGCGAAAACTTGCCTACCAATTTGCCATTGAAAATAGTAAACACAGTGAGGAAAATTCCAACGGTCTTCAAAATCCTTGGCGACTCCTTTCCATTCAGTCGCTTGTGATGGCATCTGTAAAATAAAGGTTCCTTTTTAATTATGTTAAATATTTCTTTCGTTTTCAGGGGACTGAAGCCCAAGAGACTAGTAGCATTGCTGACCAAGAGGTACTTTCAGAAACAACAGACTCTCTGCTTTCCTCTGTTCCCTCTCCAAAACCACGTGCTTCTAAGAAGTCCAAGACTGCAGATCCCATTTTGGAAAAGGCTCAAAACATTATACTAAGCAGGTGAAAAAAGAAGAAATGAATTAGCTGGTTTCGCATAGCATATAGCAAACAAGTTAAGTAAATATGATGACTATACCCGTGCTCAGTCAGAATTCAACATAATGAAAATTTTATTTGACTATGACATGGGAAAATACAGAAATCCAGCTTCGTTTACACAGAGTCCTGCTGGCGATAGCGGAGAAAGAGCTAGCACTTCTCAATACCAATATTCAGAGATGTCCCAATACATATCACGACAAAATACTCGGCAGCCTATGACTCAAGAATATACCGCTCCTTATCAGTCTCCACCACAGCAGTATGCTG
Organism: Philereme vetulata; assembly: GCA_918857605.2. NCBI lineage: Eukaryota > Metazoa > Arthropoda > Insecta > Lepidoptera > Geometridae > Philereme > Philereme vetulata. The sequence continues at coordinate 4,727,797 of OU975446.1, forward strand.
ATCTACACCACACCCAGTTAACTGGAAATATTGCTTATGAAGAACTTGTAACTCTAACTGTCAATAGTGATTCGCAAATTCATTGATTCTACGTCGAAAAAAAAATGTGCACTTAATAAATAGGTACTTAAATATTTACTTGCCTTTATGTATTCCTTTAAGCCTTCTATTAAGGCTTCACTAACCTCTGGGACAATAGTTGAAATTGAATAAGCGGACACTCTGAAAAGGTACATTAAACTCTTGAAAGAATCTCCAGTCGCTAAATACCGTAGAGTTATTGCGAATCTTGTAGTCACAGGTATTGCATTCCTCATGTTTGTATCTTGCCTATGTATGTTTGGTCCAATTCTGTTCACAAGAAATTCGAAGTCGCTCTTAGACATTCTTGTAAAATTTATAAATAAGTATTTATCCAGCATTAATTCCTTGTCTACGGAATCCAAAGTGTCACGCCTACTTAGGTAGGGTCGAATCCACATTCGTGTCCTTTTTTTTCGTTTTTCTGCCAAAACAATGTAAGCGGCTGCGATGAGCGTCATTTCGTCGGCCATTGTTGCTGGATTGTGTGGCTCATTAAAGGGTTCTGAATCAAAGGCCATACTATTGCAGCCATATTGCAACATGTTGCCTTCAATTGATTGCTCAGCCATAAAATGCACTAAAATGTTTTTTTGATGGCTGGGCAATGTTTGCCAATAATTGCAGCCACAAATTGTCGTAAAATATAGCCCGTTTAGACGCCCCTTTACTTGTTGTCAAATGTCTCACTCGATTACTTCGGTTCTTAGAGTGCGCTTGTTTGCTTCCTGTTGTGTTTTGTTGTGAGGTGAATTTCTTTTGACCCTGGCTTGTTTATTGGATTTTGGAACCTCCTTACGACTTCGGCCAGCATTTACGGACTATAATTTGACCTTTTTGGATTGGTTGTTTGGAGTTATTTTATTGGATACCTTCTAACTTGGTAAGTTTGATTTTTTTGTAAAAAAGTAAAATATTGACTAAAACTAATGTATTAATGGACTAATGTATAAAAATAAAAGAAAAGTTAAAGTTTGGGCTTAGTAAAAAGCTTGCCTTAAGTCAAACTAATAAATAACTTTTTGAATACAAAGAGTAAGTACAGTGTTATTCGTGCAAAATGCAAAGCCTTTTCTTGTTAGCTAAACGTCACACACGTGTTAATATTAACTTAAAAACTTAATAATAGGATGTATTAATTAACTATACGATAAAGCTCAGGAGTCATACACTGAGATATTTGCAGTTCGTACATATATGATCTAATTTTGAAGTGAGTGTACTACTTGCGTGCAATTAACCGTACCCTCTCTTAGCGTAAATTAAAAAATTTTAATTGCCTTTGCATTTTTAAACTTGCACTAAGAATACATATTTTTACTAGTTTTCTTTTTCGAACAGATCAGTATGTTTTTACCACTTTGTGTTGATGTGACTACTCAGCATTTCAAATTTAACGACATTTTGATTCAGGTGAAGTACTTCGACATGGCGTCAAGTTCTGCCTGAAACAGTTGAAAAGTGGATACGCGACTATCCTGAGCTGATTTTTGACGCTGCTAACTGTACTATTAACTGCACCAAGTGTGAAAGCCATTTATCAGTAAAAAAATCTAATGTCAATCGACATATTGAAGGTGCCCAACATCGAGGAACATACAAACGGCCTCAAGAAGAATTTTATTTTGACCTTATTAAGTTTTTAATTCTTTGTAACATCTCCTGGTCGCAAATGAAAAATATTGCCTTCAAAGATTTTTTCCAAAAATACATGTGTGGTGTTTTGCTGTAATTGCAATAACAAAAAACTGCCTGACGAGTCACAATTACGAAAAGTATATTTGGACAAAATTTATATAAATAAAATTGCCTCCATCTATGAAAACGTTAAAGATGAGAAACTTTGGATATCGATAGATGAGACAACTAACTTTTTAGGTCGCTATATTGTGCATTTCTAGGTAAAGCCATTAAGTGAAAACTTTTCTGATCGACCTTATTTAATCGCATGTAAAATGCTCGAGGTGGTCAATGGCCAAACCATTTAAAATTTTGTAATCAAATGTTTAAAAAACATTTGGCAAGACAACTTTGAAAGAAAAGTTGATAATGTTTTAGTATTATGTACTGATAGTGTAGCATACATGTTGTCTGCGGGGCGAAATTTGAAAATTGTTTTACCTCAATTAAAACATGTTACATGTTTGGCACACGCTCTTCATCGCGTATCAGAACAGATACGGTTAGAGTACCATGATGTAGATATGTTAATATCAAATGTAAAAAAAATATTTTTAAAAGTCCCTCGCAGAATAAAATTATTTAAAGATATGTATCCAAATTTACCTCTTCCACCACAACCAGTGATAATAAGATGGGGCACTTGGCTTGAATCTGCATCGTATTATAGAAAATATTATGAAGAAATAATGAACGTTGTTTCTCGATTAAACAGCTTTGAATCAATGGCAATACGAAAAAAATATTCTAGAAAAAGGTAATCTACGGAATCAATTAGTGTATATAGAAAGTCATTATACGATTTTTTTACTTTCATTAAAAGAGTTGCAGAAACGAAATTTAACATTAAGCGACTCATTTTTGGCTTTTGATCAAGTCAGAGCTACTTTAAATGAGGGTGATTCTGATAGAATAAGAATAAAAATTGAAAAAGTTTTGGATAGGAATCCTGACATTGATATCCTCAGAGGATTTGAAGAAAAATTGACAAATAATTAAGTAAATGATGAAATTTTTTCATATAAATTTGTTCCACTAACATCCACAGATGTCGAACGCTCTTAATTAATGAGTTCGAAGTCACTCTTTGACATTCGTGTAAAATTTTTAAATAATTGTTCGTCAAGTCTTATTTCAAGACTTAAAATATCTAGCGTATCACGCCTATTGAATCATTTTTCTTCTTTCTTTTGGTTTTGATTTTGCTTTTAAAATAATATAAGCAGCTGCAACGCATATGAGTTCGTCAGCCATTGCTACCATACTAGCCATATATCGCTCATTTGGTGCAACAATGACGTAAATACACTTTTTTTCAAAAACAAGTTGAATATGTCAAAATGTTCGGAAAGACTATTTGCGTCGGGAGAAACATCGACAGAATTGAATTTGTAGCGATTTGCCGCGAGATGGCGCGAGTGTCATTGTAGGATTGAGTAAAATGGCGCCATTTCTGTTGCTACAACGTCTGAATGGCCAGTTGCGCGGGGTGCCCCGCTGAGTGTGATTGTGTTTTGGAGCTACAACGACGTAAAGGTATTTATGACATTTAATCCGATACTTTTTGGTGCAACAATGCCGTAATTGAGCAATTGCGGCGTTGTTGCTCCAAATAATATTAAGTTATTGGTAAAATAATGACAAAATTACGTAATTACGTCAATATTTGTCCAAGTAAAGTATCTTGCTGGTGAAACAACGATGGAATTTTTGTAAATATGTATGTCGTTGTAGCTCCAAAAATAGTATTGGAGCTACAACGACGTAAAGGTATTTATGACATTTAATCCGATACTTTTTGGTGCAACAATGCCGTAATTGAGCAATTGCGGCGTTGTTGCTCCAAATAATATTAAGTTATTGGTAAAATAATGACAAAATTACGTAATTACGTCAATATTTGTCCAAGTAAAGTATCTTGCTGGTGAAACAACGATGGAATTTTTGTAAATATGTATGTCGTTGTAGCTCCAAAAATAGTATTTTTTGATAGTTCAGTGACAAAATTGAGTAATTACGTCGTTTTTTCTCCAGATAAATTATTAATCTGTTGAAATGATGTCAGAATTGTGTAATTACGTCGTTATTGCTGCAAATAAAGTATGTTCTTTCTTTAAATAGACGGAATTACAGAACTGTGTCATTGTTACTACAGTTCTTTTACGTGTAGTATGTGTTTAAATAATTATAATTTATATGAGTGAGAAAAATTATGACTAGGATATTCTAGTCAACATTTTTCTCACTCATAAAAATTATTATTATTACAGTCCCAGATGTATTTGGCTATTATATGGCATAAATTATTTAATGTATTAAACTAGATAGTTATGCATATAATTGCCAATACATCTACATAATGTATTTAACTATCTAGTTAAATACATTAAATAATGTATGCCTATAATAGCCAATACGTCTGGGACTATATTAATTTAAACTTTCAGAGATTATTATTAATGATGGATAACCGTGCACGGAGATTGGTGAATTATTGTACAATGGAAAGGAAAGTACCACCATTTGCAAAACCGAATGCTTCCGAAGCTAGTAAACGATGCAAAGATGGTAAGTATGTAGTATGTAACTTAATTCTTATTTAATAAATTACAATTAAAAGTACCTACCTCATTCACATATTAAAAATAAGTAGTAATCGGTTGAGATAGACCATACTTTCGATTATGATTTATTAAACACATAAGTATTATTATATATTTTAGTTACAGGAAATGATAAAGATACATTTACACCAAAAAATAAAGTAATTCGTTGTGAACATAATATGCCACAAAATGATGTGCCTGACTTAGACATACATACATCAAACTTTCAAGCTCCAATTGAGTCACCAACTTCTGTTAACCAAGCTATGGATTCTGATATTATGACATAAGTCACTGACTTATCATGATGTATCGGAAATGAATACACGAAATGATGCAGATTTTTCTCCCCACGACGGTGGAGATGAATACTGTCCTGAAAAAGTTAATAATAATATGCCACAAAATGATGTGCTGGAATTAGACATACATACATCAAACTTTCAAGCTCTAATTAAGCCACCAACTTCTGTTAACCAATTGGAAACAAAGTCAAAGTCATTGACTTATGATGATGTACCGGAAATGAATACACCTGATGATGCAGATTTTTCTCCAGACGACAGTGGAGACGAATATTGTCCTGAAAAAGTTAAACGTACATGTCCAGTAATAGGTAGTAGACGAAGATCATTATCATCAAGTTCTTCATCTTCTTCAAGCTCTTCCTCATCATCGAGCTCTTCCTCATCATCAAGCTCTTCATCTTGTAACAGTTCTAAACAAAGTGTTTCAATTTTATCGCAGAATCAACCTTTATTTTCAAACCAAGACAACAACCCCAATGCAGTTAACGATGGTCAAGATCCGCCGGAAGACAATAGTATTCAAAACCATGAATCTACTGACATTGATCAAAATCTAGAATCAACTAATAAGAAAACAAAAAAAAGGTTAAGAAATCCAGCGGCTTGGAAGAAAAATCAACGTGCTCAGCTGAAGAATTCAGGTCATGAGTATACTTCTCGGACGGGCAAGATCATTCCTGCAAAAGAGATTAAGCCCCCTTGTTCTAACAAATGCAAACATAAATGTTCAGAACTCATCTCAGAGGAGCAAAGATATGATATTTTCAAAATGTATTGGGGTTTATCGTCTCTTCAAAGACAGCGTGATTTTTTGAATTCATCAATTACTGTGCTACAATTGGCACAACGTCGTTTGAAAACTGGTGTAGAAAAGAACAGAAAACCTAATACTTATTATTCCTTGATGTGTAATGGTAGGAGTTTTAGGGTATGCAAATTATTTTTGTTAAATACATTGGGGATTTCCGAACGTACTTTACGTACCGTAATCGAGGCCAAGACAAGAAATGAATCTAACGGCGTAGCACCAACTGACAAACGTGGCTGCCATGGAAATCATAGAAAGACTAGTTCTGAGCTACAAGAATCTGTCCGGAATCATATAAATTCAATTAGTAGAATTGAGAGCCATTATCTCCGGGCAAACACCACTAGAGAATATATTGATGGTGGCCTAACAATAGCACATCTGCATCGCGATTATAAGAGATTAACCCCTTACCGCATACAAAGCCATCTGTGGCTTTCAAAGTTTTTTATTTTTTTACAGTTTATGTAAAGATCACATACAAAAAAACTCACTTGAATCATAACAAGCAATTCTTCGTTAAACGGAACGTAGTTTTTTGTATCTGTGTTGTGTCACACCTGGCGATATTTTTGAGGTTATGTGCAAGGCGTCCGACCGATCAATTGAACATAAAATAGTAAACTTTCATCAATACAAAACAAATGTAAAACGGTAAGTAAGAACTTCTAATAAAATTATTTCACAGTCTTTGATTCATCCAACACTTGGGTTGCAACTTGGTTTTGCTTTTACTTTTGTTTTTGTTTGGTTTTTGACCATTTTCTTGCAAACTCCATTTATGGCTTCGTATGCGTTTGCGTTCAATACACGGTCATCCATGTATGGCTTCGTATGCAATAAAACTTCTTTCTGCTTCTTTCACAGATGGACCCTTCACGCTTTTATGGGTCTTCCAGGCATGTAAATGTAATACCTGGTGATGGTTTCTTGAGCGATGATGGTGGTACTTCCGATTCTGACCCTGAGTATGAACCATATTCATCACGTGCACCTAAAAAACAGCATGTTATCATACCTGAGTCTGATTGCGATAGCTCCGATGATAACATCCCTTTGCAGGATTTTTTGACATCAAAGGCAAAGGGTAAAAAAGCAAAAAAAGACAAGGTAACATGGAAGAATGAAAAAATGGACGCTTATGATAAAAACAACTTTCAATTCAAAGGAAACACAGATTTGCCGGAAATAATAAAACAATTAGATACACCAGCAGATTTTTTCAAGTTCCTGTTCACGGATGATATTGTTGATTCCATTGTTGAGCAGTCTAACATCAAGTCTGTCCAAGATAACGTCAACAGGCCCGCATGCATTTCAAGGGAAGAAATGGAGAAATTTATCGGAGTAGTCATATATATGTCCTGTGTGAAGTTGCCGGCAACGCGGATGTATTGGTCAAAAACGGTCGGTCAGGCGCAGGTTTATGAAGTTATGACATGTAACAAATTTGAGACTGTAAAACAGTTTTTACATTTCAACAATAATGATAACTTCAAGCCCCGTGGCACCGAAGGACATGACAAACTCTTCAAAGTCAGACCTCTTTTAGATCAGATTCGCGAGCGTTTGTTGTTGGTCCCGAAGGAAGAGTATTTAGCTGTTGATGAACAAATAATTCCAACAAAAGCTCGTCACGAGATAAAGCAATATAATCCTGCAAAACCACATAAGTGGGGTTATAAGAATCAGGTTTTGAGCGGCGTGTCAGGGTTTAGCTACGACTTTGATATATTTGCTGGAGACCAAAGCAATACCTATCCTGCAGATGCCCCTGATCTTGGTGTCAGCTCAAATGTTGTAACCAGACTCACCGTCACAGTTCCACGCCATTTCAACCATAAAATTTGCTTTGATAATTGGTTCAATAGCCCAAATCTGCAAGTTTATTTATTTCAAAATGGCTTGTTACCTTTGGGTACTGTAAGACTCAATCGTGTGCCAAACTCGAATATGCCATCTGAAAAAGAATTGAAGAAAAGGGGTCGAGGTAGTTATGAAGAAAAAACTGCAATCATAAACGATGTGAAGCTAAGTTTGATCTCGTGGTTTGATAACAAGAACGTAAATATTCTCTCAGCATATGTAGGTAGTGAACCAGCAACAACAAAACGGCGTTATTTCCGACAGGAAAAACAGTACAAAGAAATAACTTCTCCTCAAGCAGTCGATGTTTATAACCAGCACATGGGAGGAGTCGATCTACTTGATTCAATGCTTGGCTACTACAGAATCCATTTGAGATCCCGCAAATGGTATAAGAGAATATTCTTCCATATGCTAGATTTATGCATAGTAAATGCTTGGTTGCTTTGGCGTAGGGTCAATGAAGAAAAGCACATGCCACTGTTTATGTTCAAGCTCGCAGTTTCAGAACATTTTCGCAAAGCAGGCAAAGTAATCGCGATGCCAAGAAAACGTGGTCGTCCGTCAAGCATTCTTGGAACACCGACGTCAAGCAGAGCGGGTACCCCATCAAGCCGAGTCGGCACTCCATCCAGCTGTCCGAATTCACCAGTGTCCTCGAAAAAACCCCGAAAAGCTCCAGCCAGGCATCAAGATCTGCCACTCAATTCAGTACGATCTGACAATACTGATCATTTTCCCACTTGGAAGAAAAATAATCGACAGCTATGTCAAAGCTGCTCAAAGTTCCGTTCTTTCACAAAATGTGTAAAATGCCAAGTATATCTGTGCTATAATGAGAAACGAAACTGCTTTACAGATTTTCATAAAGTGTAACTGCCTTTTCACCTGATCACATACAAAGCCATTTATGCTAAAACATATTTTTTCTAGACTGCATACGAAGCCATACATGGCTTCGTGTAATAACTTCTTACCTAATAATTGTAATTTTTTTTTTCGTTTTGTTATGGTCCATAAGAAGTAAATAAACACATTTTTGCATAAAACAATTTTTTATTGAACCTCCTTCATAATTCATGCAGTAAGGGGTTAAGAGAATCCGAAAACAAAGAGGCTGCAAATTACGATTCATACTTTCGCATATTTAATACGGAATTTAATATTTCGTTTTTTGTGCCAAAAAAAGACCAATGCGATATCTGTGAACAATTTAAAAATGCTGTTGGAGAGGAAAAAGAAAACCTAGAGACTGAATACACAGAACATTGCCGGCAGAAAGTACTTAGTCGAATGGAAAAGAAGACGGACATAGAAATGTGTAAGAATACAGATAGTAACGAAACAGTCGCAATTTATGATCTTCAAGCAGTTATGCCAGTGCCAGTCGGCGAGTCCTCGTCTTTTTACTATAAATCAAAATTGAACTGCTTAAACTTTACAGTACGTACCAATTATAGCTCAAATTATTCATTTATACTCTTTTTTTTGTCAATAATTTGAAAACTGTCTTGTTTTAATAGGTATCAGATGTAAAGGACCAACAAACCTATTGTTACTTTTGGCATGAGGCTCTAGGAGGTAGAGGACCAGTTGAGATTGGTTCCTGTGTCCTTAAGTACCTGCAACGTGTAGCTAATAATCGCCCTGGTTGTAACATCATATTTTATAGTGACAATTGTGGCGGGCAGCAAAAAAACAGGTTCGTTTTATTTGTTAAGAATGGTTTTTGTAGTTTTGTGACGTGTCTAATATTTGTATTTTTTTTCAGATTTATTTTTTCCATGTACTTGTATGCAGTCAAAACTCTACGAATTAATAAAATCACACACAAATTTTTAATAAGGGGACATACTCAAAATGAGGGAGATGCAGCCCACTCCATTATTGAAAAGGCTATAAAAAGAGCCAAAAAGTCGGGCGCTATTTACGTACCAGATCAGTATGTCCAAATAATAAGATCTGCAAAGGTAAAAGGCAACCAGTTTAATATTGAAGAACTAAATTTCGATGATTTTTATGATTTGAAAAAATTATCTGACGAAATCGAACTTAATACTGTCAAAGATGTGGATGGGAACACCATTAAAACCTCAGATATTAAAGCAATAGAATTTACGAAAGACAACGATGCAGTATACAAGTACAAACTCAAATTCGACGATAACTGGAGTGAAGCTGAAATAAAAAAAAAGAAACAAAGATCTACTAGTCAACGAATAACTAAGGCTATAGAAGATATCAATTTGGTTCGAGCATATACTTCAAAACGAGAAATTTCTGCTAACAAGAAAATTGATCTAAAGGAACTGCTACAAAAAAACATTATTCCTCGCTATTACTCAGCTTTTTATGAAAGTATTTTTTAAATGTTTTTTTTCTATTTTTTAAGTTTAGAAGTGTTTTTGAGTTTTAAAATATTTAATTAACATTCACAAACAAATGTTTACGTTGATTTATTCAATTATTTAGTTTTATTTTGTCACAAATGCAAAATTTCCTAGAGAACGCGTTATTTTTTATTTAGAATTCTGAAGCAACAGTGACGTATTTACAGGTACCTTTATTTATTTATGTCTATAATCTAGGTTATGTACAATGTACCGAGTAGATTGGGACTATAATAGAAACTACACTATTGAACTTACTTTTAAAATCACGACGTTTGTAAAAAGTCCCTTAAACATCCCATACCTTTAATAGAAATCTTTGATTGGCTCTCCTGTAAAATTTCTAAAAGTGTAATTACGTCATTGTTGCACCAAATGAGCGATATGTAGCCCATGTAAAGACAAAATAATGAGCCACATACTGTTGCAGGAATATTGCCGAGATACATTTTCCAGCCATATGCTGCATTATAATGTTTTTTGTATTGCCGGTATATAGTCGGCAATGTTGTAGCCACATATTTTATTAAAAGTGTAGCCCGTCTAGGGGCTCCATTAGAGCGGCCCGTTCCATCTAGAGCCGGTATTTTACCGCACATCAAAGAAAGCTCAGTTGTGACGCGCGCGCCAGTTAACACGGACGTATATGATTTTGTGTGTTCGTTTCGTTCCGAGCGATGGATAATCAGAGCTGCCGTAAATTAATTCAACTTTATGGTACAAAATAACTGCTGTGCTATTTTTTTTCATAATAAATCGCTCAGAGAAGACGCTTGGATAGAAAAAAGTTGTGAAATTGGTGTCCCTGTGCCAGAATTGAAAAAATAATGACTGTGATCTTGTCATCTTATGGACGAGAAAAATGGAGAATGTCTAAAAGCCAAATCACTGGCTCTGGTAATTATACACTGATATTTATAAGTACACACGGCTACACATCAAGCTATAAATTCCAGTATAAGCTGACCTCGCATTGTGTAGGCTTTTCGTAGAATGAGAGGTCAGCATAAACTGGAAATGTATAGCTTGACGTGTAGCCGTGTGTACCTACTACTTGTTCAAAGTTCTGTGACATAAATAAAACTTCACATTAGTACCTACATTTTTTTATTGGTTAATTAATAATTGGTAATTATTCACAGGTCGAGACAGTATTTATGTTATGCAAGATGAGTGTACACCAAATGATACAATAGATACTATGCAAGTCAGTTTGAATAGTCTGTCAAATGATACATCAGATACTTTGCAGGTAGGTACATCTTACTTCTTATTAATATTATAAATGTGAAAGTTTGTGAGGATGGATATATGTATGTATGTATGTTTGTGGCTCTTTCACGCCTAAATGACTGAACGGATTTGGATGAAATTTGGTACAAAGTTAGTTTATAGTCTGGAATAACACGAAGGATAGTTTTTATCCCGATTTTATGTTCCCGTGGGATAATTATAGAATTGTAGCGGGGCGAAGCCGCTGGCAACAGCTAGTACATATATAAAACAAATAATGTTAATAATAGTATCTATTTTGCCAAGGTATTGCTCCATTAGTAATAAAATGTTCAGCGAGATGTAGACGTGTTTCCTTAGGCTCCTTAGCATCATTTCCACTTCTCCGCGGCAGGTTGGTGAGAGGGAAAATGATAAAAGTTCACTGTCATTTCTCCAACTTCCTGGAATGGTTTCAGTTTCTATTTCAATGTCTAACGGTCCACGTGGTGTGTATTTCTTGCTGGATTTCTTTCGCAAAAAGTTGTGTAAATGTATAACAGCTAAAACCACTTTTGTAGCTTTATCGGGTGATAGTAACATAGGTTTCCTCAAAACCCTAAAAACTGAGCTTGCGATTCCGAAAACATTTTCCACTACCTTTCGCCCTCTTGACAGGCGATAGTAAAATATTCTTGCTAGAGATCCTCTCTCTGGCTTTCCTTGAAGTGGTTTCATTGTGTATTCATTTAGTGCAAACGCTTTGTCTGCCAGAATTACGTATGGAACTTTGAAGGTGTTTTGAAGTATCGATGGCTGAGGAATTTTCATGGACTTCTCTTTTAGTTTTTTGTATAATGTAGTGTGTTTAAAGATTCCCCCGTCCCAAAAGTCTTCCCTGGGAACCAACGTCAATGTATCTAATACAGTAGACTGCGTCTACGAGAGCAAACAGTACGATATAAAAAAGTGCTTGTAGTTTATAATATTTCGTGCCGCTGCACAGTGAATTACCTAGAACTAGCCAGCTGGACAAAAGTCGATTCCTAGAATCGATTAAATCATAATCCTGTCTCATTAACCACACCTCAAAACTCAGAATTCCAGGTATAACACGTGCCTTACCCTTTGTAGCACACCGCCATAGTACTGGAAAGTGAGGTAATAAGGAAAATGCATTTATGCAAATAAATCAGTTGATAGTTTGCAGTGCTTACGACAACATCTTATGACCACTTGTGCTATTTATACTATTGTGAGTGTTATGGATTTTCTACTTGAAGGTATGTACTTTAAATTTCTTCATAAATTGGGATCATTTAACTTGTTGACGTTGATGTTTATAGGCTTTATAGAAATGGACATTTATATCGTGTAAATTTTTCTATTTAGTAACTTTCATTTTTTATCCAAATATATCCAGGCCGTTATTTACGTATGTAATAGCCACAATATTTAACTTTAAAATGATATATAGTTTTGCCACCCCAACTCACCCCATTTTTTTTAATTATTTTTTTCAGAAGTTGTGATTTCGATTTCAAAAATCGATTTCTTTGAAGAATGGCGTAAACACAAGAAAGAGGACCGTAATTCAAAGCTCACAGAGTTTGTATTGAACAAAATCAACTGTTCAGATGTCACTCTTGATTCAAAGAAGAATATTTGTACGAAAATTTCAAGTATTTCTTCAAAATTTGCTGAAAAGTGGTCCGCATCGAAAAATACCCTCAATAGGTTTTTGAATAACAATAAGGATTGGTTAGAGGGTAATGAAATACAATTTGAAGTTCAAGTACATCGCCCGTCTGCGTCTTCGTCATCTGGACCAAGTCGGACTACAGGCAGACCCAGAAAAGAATTTGACGAATCGTCATTCAAAACCAAAAAACGGAGGGTTGAAGATTTAGTGCAATCGCGAAGTGCTAGTGAGTTAACCATAGCCGCTGAAGTAGCCAATCGAGTATCTGGTCGAAGAAATGTAGCTAGTTCAATTCATAAAATATCTGACAACTCTCCAAAAGCTAAAACAACCAATGTTGCGTGTGGTGGTCGTCAATTGAGCAGTGATGAAGCTTTAGCTCATTATGTTGATGCTAAGTGTACCAGCCATAGTTACAAACAGACGCGTAAGGTGTCATTGAAGGCGGGACATCAGATATTTCCATCTTATCATAGTCTAGTTAAGTCTAAAAAAATGTGTTATCCTTTAGATGAGTATATTTCTGTGACGGAAACGCGCGCTGAAATTAATCTACAAGGCATTTTAAACAAAACTGCTGATCGTTTAATTGAAGCGCAAAGTGATGTTATAAGAAATGTTGTGTCTTCTAATTCATCCCTTACATTAATTAGCAAATGGGGCTGTGACGGCAGTTCAGGCCACAGTACCTATAAGCAAAGGTTCGAAGATGCTAATGCTACTGATGAATTCCTGTTCATGTTTTCATTAGTTCCTTTGAAGTTATGTGACGGCCAACATATTATATGGCAAAATCCACGGCCTTCGTCAACTCTCTATTGCCGACCAATCAAATTTATTTTTTCAAAGGAAACTAATGAATTCACCAAAGCCGAAACCAACAAAGTCTTGGAAGAAATATCTCAGCTTCTTCCAACTATTTGTAATGTTGAAGAATATGAAATTACTATAAAACATGACCTCTTACTGACTATGACAGACGGAAAAGTATGTAACGCTTTGACTGACACACGCTCCCCTCAAAAATGTTATATATGTGGTGCTACCCCGACAATGATGAATGGTGATTTAAAAGACGTAGTCGTTAATAAAGAACATTACGGTTTTGGTTTGTCTACTTTACATGCATGGATACGTTGTTTTGAGTGTTTACTACATATTAGTTATCGTTTGGATATAAAAAAGTGGCAAGCTAGGGGCGCTGACGATAAAATTAGTGTAAAGTTACGTTCAGAGAAAATTAAGTTAGATTTTAAAACTCAGATGGGGCTTATTGTAGACAAACCAAAACCGGGTTATGGTAACACAAATGATGGTAACACTGCACGTAGGTTTTTTATGAATCCGGAACTAAGCGGTGAGATTACAGGATTGGATGTTAATTTAATTAAAAAAATGTGTATATTACTTCGAACATTATCTTCTGGGTATGATATTAATTGCATAGAATTTGAAAAAGTTTGCTCTGAGACTCGATCTCTTTACCTTAGTCTGTATCCGTGGTATAATATGCCTGTTACTGTGCATAAAATCTTATTACACAGTACAGAAGTCATCCAAAGCTGTATTGTTCCAATCGGACAGCTATCGGAGGAGGCTCAAGAAGCCCGTAACAAAGACTGTCGTAGATTCCGAGAGCATCATAGCAGAAAACAGTCACGTATTGCCACGAATACAGATTTATTATATATGCTGCTGATAACATCTGATCCTGTAATCAACTAGCTTAGGGAAATTCCTAAGAAAAGACCTGAAAAATTGCCCGCAGAAGTGCTAAGCTTGATAGTTCCGCCTTCCATACCTACTACACATCAAGTACCACGTGAAGTTACTTTATGTGAGGAGAACGATTATGTGGTACCTGATTCGTCTAACTGTGACAGCGATGATGAATCATCTGACGATTTCTATTTGTAATTTATTATAATAGTAGATATTATTATAGTTAAGTAATTTAAAGTGGGTGTAGTAATACACCTCTGCCACCCCTTCGGGGAATAAGGCGTGATGATATGTTATGTTATGTTAAGTAATTTAAGTTAAGTTTTTTAAATTGTGTAGATATATAATTTAAATTATTTCGTTAATATGTATTCTTCTAGACTTCTATTTTCAATAAATTTTTATTTCGTACTAAGTTTTTTTATTTTACCACATAACGCAAAAAAAATGATTCAGTATATGTTATTATGGCTGTAGCGATCATGTGAACCCATAAAATAATTTTGTCCAGCTACCATGTTCTAGACGATTCACTGTGCGCTGTTAACAGGGGCTTGTATCATTACGTGTTTTCCATCCATAGCACCTATAACATGAGGAAAATCCCATTTATCTTCAAATTCTTGAGCAATTTCGTCTTTCTCGAAGGTGAGGATCTGGAAAAATATAAATATAGATAGGTATATCATTGTGACTAAAATTATATTCGTATAACCTTAAAACTAAATCAAAGGTCCTATTACTTCTTAGCATTTTATTCCTAGCAATCAAGGTGGGAAGAGGTACAAGTATAGTTAATTATATGCGTATTCTGTTTTTCAGGACCCTACATCACCAAATAAAGGTGAGTCTTCAAAAGTACAATTACAAGAGCTCAAAAACAAAGTACCCGAAAAAACTACAAAAAAGAACCTAAAGAAAAGGAAACACGAAGATGAGGAGAATGAAATGTTAACTGAAGCATTTAAAATTTTAACTGAGCCGACACAAGGAACTGATCTATATTTCAGTTTTGGCCCGCACATTGGAAATGAATTGAGGAAATATGACAATCACACTTTAACATATGTCGAACAAGCAATAAATAATGTTATTTCTGAGACCGATTTAGGTAAATACAGTCCAGTTTATTCATATACAACAACACAAGGGGCTCAAAGTTCCTTAACCTCGACTTCAACTTTAAATACTGATTCGTTGGCCACTACGCCGTCGCAAAATAATATAAACAATGAGGAATAGTTTATAGTTATCGTAAGAAGGAGTATGAAAGAGTGAGAAGCAGGTGTGTTTAAATATATATTGGCACAAAAGTATTTACAAAATTAATCAGAACACGAAAATATTAGGTAGGCGTGATCGATGCGCGCGCGCGACACGGGTGTACGATCCCAGGTGAATTCGACACTGTAACGAGCGAGCGGCCGGTCAGCATGCATCTCGCTTGCTCCTGCGCCGGAGGCGGCCGCACTAGCTACCGTCTCAGTCGCACAGTAAGGAATTCCATAGCACAGCATAAAATATGGGTCACTAAGCGCATCGATAAAACATCGTAAGTAGCCTACATCACTCCCCTCCAGAGACCGTCACTACGGTCGATAGTAGTCTGGAAATCGAACTGAGCGACCAGAGCGAGTTCTTCTGGCGTCTCCCTGAACCGGGGCATCAAGCTGTGCTGGAGGAAGATCTGGTAAGGGAGTAGGAAAGGGAGTAGGGGTGGGCATAGGAGATGGGTCTACGGGTAGATATGCCGGCTTAAGGCGGTCTATGGATACTGTGACACTCTTGCCTAGAGCTGCCACCTCTCCGGGTTTGACCCGGAGTTTACGGGTTTGCATGGTTCATGTCCGGGCTACGGGTTTAACATCGATATCTCCGGGTCCGATGGAACGGGAAGCGACAACACGTCATCACGCACCGAGCGCACGGCGCGGAGTGCGTGCGTGCGTGACTGATAGTCTGAGTGAGACGTACAACGTACGGGCGCGGGCGCGGGCGGCCGAGTGAGCGGGAAAGTGGGAGTAGCAGGCAGGGAGCGCGGGCGGGGTACAACAGTACATGCGTACGCAGAACGATCATTAGATTCAAAACAATAGCTAATTTCTGTTAGCGCTTCGTAATAATTGCACACAAACAAGAGTATTTTATGTTTTGTTCATTAATATTTCTATCACAGATTGTTTTCGGTACTTTCTCTTATTAAAAGTACCTAGTGTTGTAGCGTGTGGTCATAATGGAACAAGAAGAATCACAGTCGAAGAAAAAAAAGAAGTACGAATGTAATTTTCAACAAGTGTGGCTAGAAAATGAGAAGTATAAAATGTGGGTGAGAAAAGTCGATGAAAAAAACGCGAAATGTGTATTTTGTAACGTGAAATTTACAGTGAAATGGGATGGTGAAAAGGCGTTATCTACTCATCTTAACAGTGAAACGCACAAGAAAAAGGTGAAAAACATTGACTCAAACTCTTTGATAACCGCTTTTCTGCCCAAGAAAAATTCTTCTGAAGAGCTAAAAGTAGCGACAATCGAAATTGCGTCGATTTATCATGCAATTAGCCACCACCATAGTTACTTGAGCACCGATTGTGGTATTAAATTAAATGCTACTCTTTATTCCGATTCACCACTATCACATAAAGTTCACTGCGGCAGAACAAAAGCTGAAGCCATTGTTTTGAATGTCCTAGCACCGAATTCAATCCAGTCAACAATACAAGACCTAAAAAGGACTCAATCTGGAGGCGGGGTTCCCTTTTCGATTGCTATCGACGCCTCAAATAAAGGATCCCAGAAAATGTATCCAATTGTCATCAGATACTTTGACCAAGAAAAAGGTGTTCAGAATAAATTAATGGATTTTTATGAGGATTCGAACGAAACATCTCAAAAAATTTTTGAGAATATTGACAATTTTATGCTTCAGCATGACTTAGACACAACTTTGCTGTCTGCTTTCTCTGCAGATAATGCACCGGTTAATTACGGTGCTCACAATTCCGTGTACCAAAAAATTAAAGATAAATATTCCGATACCAAAGTCGTTAAAGCAAATTGTAACTGTCACGTTCTTCATAACGCCGCCAGAAACGCTATGAAAGCTTTAACATATGATGTGGAAAACTTGATTATGAAAGTTTATGCGGAATTTTCGAACAGCGCAAAACGCACGAGAGAATTGCAGGCATTTTTTGAGGAGTTTGAAATTGAATACAGAAAAGTTTTGAGACATGGGCCAACTAGATGGTTAAGTTTGGGAAGAGCTGTTGACAGATTGATATTGTCATGGCCTGCTGTATCCGCGTATTTCAAAAGTCTTGGTGAAGCAGCATGCCATAAGATAATATGGGAATTCGTAAAACAGTGTGGTGATGATGCTGGAAGTTTATCTGCAAAAATCACACTACAAGAATGTTATTTATATTTCATTCATCATTATATGAATATGCTGACAGAAGCCATACTATTACTGGAAAAAAACACAGTAACAGCTACTGAGTTGCACCCAATTATGAAAAATATAAAAGACAAGGTTGAAAGCCGACTGCATGACGAGTTTTATGGCGCCAAAGTAATGAGAAACATGAAGTTTTTGAGGCCTTCCGAACAGGATCAATTAAAAAAAGAAGCCAATGAGGTTTACAGAAGAACTCTTGAATACGTACAGAAATATTATGATTTTGAGCATTCTGTGTTCAAATTTTTTTCCAAATTCGATCTAACAAGTGCAGTAAGTTACGAAGATGCTGTGGAAGCTTGCGAATCACTTGGTCTGAAAAATGTGGACGAAGATAAACTGTATGACGAGACCCGAAAATTAAACAAAGTATTTCCTCAGTTCGAACAATCTATTAATTCAACATTATCTGTTGATTTACGATGGGTTCAGCTTTTCAAAGTCACCTCAACTTTCACCGAACTGCCAAAAATAATTGGTAAAATCTTTTCAATCCCTATAAGCAATGCTTTCGTAGAACGCGTCTTTTCTTTAATGGGAAATTTGTGGACAGACGAGCGAAACTGCTTATCAGTGGACATGGTGAAGGCTGAGTTAATTGTAAAGATTAATTACAATATGAATTGCCAAGAATTTTTAAAATTTTTGAAGAAACCTGAGCAAGAAGAAATGCTGAAACAATCCCTGCAGAATAAAAAATATAATTTTAAGTGTCAAGCTAGTTCAAGTCAGCCTAGCACTAGCTAGGTAATTTATATTAAACAAAAAACGTTACATACCTATATTAATTTACCATTACTTTGTACTTATTTCATTAAATACTTAAATCTTTAAAATAATGTTTTATTTTAATAAAAAAAAACGACATTTCTAAAATCTCCGGGTCTACTGTTTTTGAAAGGTGGCAGCCCTACTCTTGCCTTTGACCAATAATTTAAAAACCTTGTCACCACGTTTGAGCACTTCATACGGGCCGGTGTATGGAGTCTGCAAAGAGCCTCGTAATGCATCATCCCTTAAAAATACGTGACTCGAAGAAGTCAACTCTTTATAAATAAAGATTCTGTCTTTTTTGTGACGTGATGTGGGTGTTGGTCGAAGCTTCGCTGCGAAGCGGCGTATGCGAGTGGTAAAATCCGAAATGTCGGTGGAATTGAGCACTGTTGCCTGGAAAAACTCACCAGGAAGGCGTAGCGGCTCGCCATAAACCAACTCAGCAGACGAAGCTTTCAGATCTTCTTTGAAAGAGGATCTGATACCAAGGAGCACTAAGGGTAAATTTTCGCCCCAGTTGCAGTCGGCGTGGCACATTATGGCGACTTTCATTTGACGGTGAAAGCGTTCCACCAAACCGTTACAAGCCGGATGATACGCGGTCGTTCGGCGATGTTTGAATCCGATGATTTTTTCAAGATATTGAAAGAGTGTAGATTCAAACTGTCGACCGCGGTCAGTTACAATATCCGTTGGACATCCAAACCTGGATATCCACGATATCAGCGCCTTTCCGACTGTTTCAGCTATTATGTCGACCATTGGTGTAACTTCTGGCCATCGAGTAAACCTATCTACTGCCGTAAGACAGTAGCGGAAGCCTTGAGATAGTGGAAGTGGACCACCAATGTCCACGTGGATGAATGCAAACCGAGCGCGGGGTAAATCGAATGTGCCTAATGGTGAGGACACGTGGCGATTTACCTTGGCTCGTTGGCAGGCCAGGCACTTTCGTGACCAGTCTCGGCAGTCCTTGCGCATTTCAAGCCAAACGAACCGTTCGGCTACCAACTTCGTTCCTCAGTTTAATTACTGTTAGATCAGTTCAATTACATACATTGATGTAGAATAGAATAGAATAATCATTTATTTGGTACACACAAAATGACACATGAAATAATTTAAAGAAACAGTAGATACAATTGAATCCAATAAAACAAGTTCGACTCATGTGTCTGCATACCAAAATGGCGTTCAGCTCAGCATAATGTTGGATGTTAAGCACCCAACGCTGATTTTCAGCTGAAACCAGAAGCAATAGGTAGTGCAGCAGCAACGTAGAAAAATAAAAAAAAAATAAAGAAGTGATTAAATAAAAGGTAAATATAAAGATAAACATACTTTACTAAAATAATATTACATACCTATATATATAAACATACAACTTATGAACTTTCTTACGATTTCTAAGGTTATGGTAAATTGTTATATATATAAATAAATATGGGTAACTATTTAAAATATATTGATTTAGTTAAACTTATGTAAAAAGAGTTATTGAGCTCTAGATCAAAGAGAGGTCGACATTGATGTTACCATGTTGTATTTGGGCTTCCATTAGAAATATTTTTAGTTTTTTTCTAATGCTGTTGCAACTTTTGGAATTTCTAATTGGTGGTGGCATATTGTTCCAACACTTGGAAGCCGCATATTTGAAACTACCCCTGAAACTCTCTGATAGGTGATGTTGAGTATTAATGTATTATGTTAATGTATTACTATTGCTTTGTTCATTACATTGTTAGTCTGTATCATTCACCTGCGTATTTTATATTGCATGCGAAAAACTGAAGGTCTAATTATAAAAGCTTTGCTCACTAACGTAAGAACAGCAAACCACATGGACCTTCTGACAAAATTTACGTCAACCTTGTGCCAACCTGAGTCTGATTCAATATCTAGACGTGATTTAACTCTTCGGGAAAATCGTAAAATCCGTTTAGCCACATCCAATAAAAGTATTTACGAAACTTCACCCCTGAATTCTGGAGAAAGTGACGCAGATTTGAGCGATACAGACCAGACGTATAATATTGATAAAACAAACAGTAGTAAACACATACCCTTGCAGTAACTTTCGACTTTGCCTCGACCCCGTTCGTCTTCATCTGGCAGTTCATCTGATAGTGATGTGATTACACAGCTACAGAAGAGAATACACAAAAGAGCAAGAATAAAAAGCAGAAGAGTAATCCCGAAACTTGGTGAGACAATTGTGCAAAGCGTAAAATAAATTCCGGTCAATCGTATCTATCAATCGTGTCTATCAGAACAAAAAAGATTGTACCCGCGCGTTCGATTAAGCCGCCAGGTAGTCAAAAATGCCGCCTGAAATGCTTTTATCAGGTTGGTGAAGAGGACCGAAAAACGATGTTCCGTAAATTTTGGGAATTAAAAAATATAGCTTTGCAAAGATTCTTTATCAAAACATGCATTGTCGAAGTTAAGCCAAAGTATAAATACTCTCGAGACAGAAAATCCTAGAAAAGCTAATAATGCTTTTTATTTGAAGCTCAGTCAAGAAAAAAAGAGAGTTTGTAAAACTTTCTTTTTGAACACATTTTTATTTTATTTTATTTTGAACAAAATCCACAGCTCTTAGTATATAACAGGTATATCTTATGCTAAAACTTACAGCCAATAAAGGATTTACATTTCATAATACAAATACTTATAAATTGACGACGTAAATCACTTATCGCACTAAATAGGACCATTATTTTAAATAAATAGAATGAAAATATAAAAAAAAATCTTAAGATAAGTATTATTTACACAACAATTATAACCACATATGCACACTAAACATTAAAGATATACATTCATACATACACATAAGATACACATTCATACATCACCTATACACCTACAAATAAATGGACATGCTTAATTTAACTATTCAATGTACCTAAGTACGAGTAAGAGTAGTGTAGTGTACACCTAAATACTCCGTCCACATCTATGCTGCCTGTGTGAGCATTAGAGAAGTAGGTATGGTTATTTAGTTAATATTTAGTCATTTAGTTTATTTAGAACTTGGAGAACTTCCCGTTTGAACCCTAATTTGCTGGTGTTGAAAATATCAATGCCACTAAATATTTTATCATAGCTTCTATGCAACCGACTGACGAGTGAATTTTGGGCATAGTTAGTAGAAGAGTGGGATACAGCAAAAAGTTTTGTATGTCTCGTTCGCTTTAGTGGCGCGCAAAATCGTAAAATTTTTGATGTGAGCTCTGTACAATCGATGTAGCCGTTGCATAAACCGTGTAGAAGTGACATGTCCGCTAAACTACGACGATTTTTTAAGGTTGTAAGATGGTGATAATGACACGACTCTTGATAGTCGATCACAACTCCACGCTGACATCGATAGTTAAGATGTTTTATAAACTTGCTCTGTATGCTCTCTATGCTTTGAATATATGTTAGGTACTGCGGCTTCCACACCGAGCTACAATACGCCAAGATGCTTCGAGCATAAGAAAAATACAATACCTTTAGACAACCGATATCAGAGAATGGACGACTAACCCTCAATACAAAGCCCAAGCTTTTGTAGGCCTTACCAACCATTGTATCTACATGTTCAGAAAATAAAAGTTGAAGCACAGCACCTGATGAAGCACAGCCTTATGTCATTGTACCAACAAACCAGCATGAATTAAGAAACAGCCCCAGTTTATTGGACCAAAGAGAAAATCAACTGCCGAATAATATTTTACAGAATATCGATGATGGGTCCCAAATCAGCCTTATGGTAATTTCAAATGATGAGAGAGCACATCATTTAATGAAGCACAACCTTATGTCATTGTACCAACAAATCAGCCTGACTTAGTAAACAACCTCAGTTTATTGAACCAACGAGAACCTCAACAACTGCCGAATGATTTACAGAATATCTATGATGGGTCCCAAATCAGCTTCATAGTAATTTCAAATGATGAAAGGAGCACAACAAACAATATAGCATTTGAATACCTCAACCAATACGTAGATGAAGTCTTTGACGTCTCTATGATTCCTCAACAAAATGATGAGATCATAACGACAGAGCCAGTGGATGTTACTGAACCTACAACATCGTCCTCGTTGAAGAATGTGTCGAACTTAGTAGATTATAGTGATAGTACGGATTCAGAGCTAAATGAACCCATTGTTAAAAAATAAAGATAGCAAGTGAAAAAACATGAATAGAATGTTTAAAAAAATCGATTAAACCGAGAAAAGGGATTACTATGGAAGAAGAAAACAGTCAGGCAAATGGATAAAAGATATTCCTAAACCAAAGAAAGAAATTAAACCACGATGCAAATGCTCTGAGAAAAAAAATGGAGTAATAAAATGTCACATGATAACAGAAGAGGACAGAAAATCTTTGTTTGATCGATTTTGGGCGATGGATTGGGGAGAGGAAAAGGTTTTTATTAAATGTTTGATTAAAGTTAACCCCATTAAAAGACAACGAGACAGAAAGGATCCAAGTACTTCACAAAGGAAAAAGGACAATGACATGATAAGGTTGTTGATTAAAACGGGTATTTATCGCGTATGTACCTTTTTTATTTTTGTTATCCCGACGTTTCGGCTGTGTTGCAACAGTCATGGTCTCTGGCTGACTGGAGTACTTGGAGCTACCGTCGGGAAGTGCGGGTAGCTGCAGCATCTACCCTCACTTGGTCTTCAGAATTAGAAATGTCCTCGTTCATATTACGACACACTACACTAACCGTATCTACGCACTGAGACGACCGATTACGACGCGCACACCTAGCAATCACCGGGTTCCAAGACGCTGAGAGTCTATAGCCATCTTCCCGATTGAAATTTGGAAATTTCTTGATTTCAATCGCTTCACGAACTATTCTCTTGTAATAACGGCGTTCACTAGAGAGAACCTTAGGATCATGAAGTTCAATCCAATGATTCGGTCCCGAGTCTACCAGATGCTCTGCTATCGCCGACTTGTTTACCTGGCGATTTTTGACAGCTGCGATATGCTCTTTGACACGCTCGGCAATGGTACGTTTGGTTTGCCCGATGTAAGAGCGGCCACAGCTACAGTCTATCTTATAAACACCAGGCATCTGCAGAGGTATAACATCCTTTGGAGTCCGTAAATGCTTGGCCATCTTTGAGAGAGGAGTGAAGACCGACTTGATTGAAAACCCTTTCAACACATTTCCAATTTTATCCGTCACCCCTTTCACGTATGGCAAAAACGTTGGCTTTCTACAGACCTCCGTTGGTTTTTCTCTGTTTGTGCGTCTTGGCTGCCGTCTATTTACATATCCGTTGGATTTTAGAACCTCCTGAACATGGGCCAGCTCACTCTCCAGATGTTCAGGGTCACAGAGAGCGTAAGCTCTGTTTGTTAACGATGAAACAACAGATTGCAAATGGCGAGGATGGTGGTGTGACGCAGCGTTCAAATAGCGGTCAGTGTGTGTTGGCTTTCTGTAAACAGAGTGCGCTAGACGGCCATCTGATTTCACCATAACTTTGACATCGAGAAAAGCTAATATCCTATTATCCTCCATTTCATAAGTGAACCGCATATTCGGGTGAATGGAGTTTAGGTACATATACAGTAAATTGTTCAACTTCTCGTTTACTCCCCTTCATTATGCAAAAGACATCATCCACGTATCTCTTCCATAACTTTATACCATGAGCTGTAAAATCTAATTTAGTT
This sequence comes from Philereme vetulata, assembly GCA_918857605.2. NCBI lineage: Eukaryota > Metazoa > Arthropoda > Insecta > Lepidoptera > Geometridae > Philereme > Philereme vetulata. Next base: position 4,752,101 of record OU975446.1, read on the forward strand.
TCAAAATGCTCCATCCAGATATAAGCCAAAACTGGTGCCACCGGGCTACCCATGGCCACTCCATCAATCTGGAGGTAATGTTGCCCATGATATAAAAAGAAGTTCCCATCTAAACAGTGTTCAAGGAGCACAATGTACTGGTCAGGCAGTTCGTGATCCTTTAGCTTCTCTCGTATAACATCCAGGCAGTCTTTTGTTGGAACGTTGGTGAAGAGCGCTTCCACATCGAAACTCACCAATATGTCGTCTGGTTCCAATTTTAAACTCCCCAGTATGTCTACAAAATGGCGCGAGTCCTTTACAAAAGATGTCGTCTTTCCCACCAAAGGCTGCAAAATTGAAGTAACATGCTTTGCCAAATAATAGGTAGGCGAATCAATCTGGCTCACAATGGGACGAAGAGGCACATTACTCTTATGCACCTTAGGTAAACCATACAATGTTTTCGACTGCACTATAGTAGGTCTATGTAGACGGTTATAAACATCTTCTGTAAAAAGATCCTTGTATTCCGAAATCAGATTTCTAATACGCTTTGTCACTCTGGCAGTTGGGTTGTAAGGTACTTGCTTATACACCTTATCATCACATAACAAACTCCTCTTTTTTCATCATAGTCAGTGGAATTAATCACTACAGTGGCGTTACCCTTATCGGCCTTAAGTACCAAAATATCTTGGTTCTCCCTTAATGCTCTGAGTGCTAGACACTCTTCCACGGTGATATTCGGCTTCGGTAACCTGGACTTTCGTAAAATTATTGCAACATCTTGTCTCAGCGTTTCTGCGTCAGTGGATGGTATTTTGTTGCTTATAATAAATTCCTCTACACTGCTAATAATGTCTTCGTAAGGAACGCGCTTAGGTGTAGGTGCAAAGTTTAAATCAATAATTATGTACAGTGATCGCGAAAGTTTGAAAAATACTATGATAAGGTTGTGCAAAACGTTATTTTTAAACACCTTTTCCATTAATAACTTTCTGTGTTGGAGTTGGAAATCAAAAGATACATCAACAAACACAAGTGAAAATCGTCCTGCACCTTTACAGTCAACTCACCCTCAAACAGCTACCACTGCCGAAAAAGCATTCCTGGACAAGTTTTTAGATGACCTGCCAAAACTACCCTCGCATTACTGTCGTCAAAGAACTTCCCTGCTCTATTTGCAACCTGACATTATATCAAAACAACAGCTCTATAAATTCTATAAAGAGGAATGCAATTCTAAGAATGTCAAACCATTATGCATCGCCACATTTTCTAACACTGACTGTAGGAAAAATATCTTTATTCAAACCAAAAAAAGATCTTTGCGAAATTTGTAATGGATATGCATTGGGTCATATTTCTGAAGAGGTTTACAATGAGCACACACAGAAAAAAATTGAAGCACGAGCTGAAAAAGAAAAAGACAAAAAAATGAAAAATTTGTTTTCACAGCTGATCTCCAAGCCGTGCACCGAGATCTAATGTTTCAAGTAACTATTCCAAAACGAAGTTATGTGTCAACAACTGGTGCATTTACGACATGAAACCAGGAGAGGGTTACTGTTTTCTATGGAATGAGGCTGAGGGTGGCCTAACTTCTGAAGAATTTACTACAATTATGTCAAAATTTATTATTAAAGAAGTTCTAACTAAAATTGGCGAAGATGATCGGGAAATAACATTTTACACTGATGGCTGTACGTACCAAAATCGCAATGCTACTCTTAGCAATGCAATGACAAATATTGCAATGTATCATAACGTGACCATAACCCATAAATACCTAGAGGTTGGACATACCCAAATGGAGGTGGATAGCATGCACGCTATGATTGAAAAGCGTCTAAAAAAACGAAACTATCAATCATCATATCATCATCATCATATCAGCCGTAGGACGTCCACTGCTGGACAAAGGCCTCCCTTATTGATCTCCAGGAACTGCGGTTGGAAGCGGCCCGACCTGCGGTTCTTACCAAGTCGTCTGCCCATCTTGTGGGTGGACGTCTTACGTTGCGCTTGCCGGTCCGTGGCCTCCACTCGAGAACCTTTCGGCCCCATCGGCCATCTGTTCTGCGCGCTATATGGCCTGCCCATTGCCACTTCAACGTGCTAATCCGTAATATGATGATGATGATGTCGAACGGCAAAATCTAATAGCACCAGATACAAATGCGAATACTTGACCTTTGATTATTTCAAAGAATTCAAACAAGTAGCATTTTATAAATCAATTCGGCCAGGAAAGTTGAAAGGTGACCCAAAGGTAAACATAATCTTTGTCTACTGTCAGGTATCTATTCTGTTCATGTCTAGATTAAATTAGGAACCTACCTACATAATCGAAATTAAATTTAATGCGAGTTTTGTTTTATTTACAGGTCACTGACATAAGAGCTATTCAATATAGACCTAATGGCGAAATATTTTACAAGTTGAGGTTTGGAAACGATTGGACACTACTAAATCAAAGAAAAACCCCTCTTGAACCTACTCCAGTGGAAAATTTAATAAACCTGTACAATAAGCGACGCAAAATCACAAAAAAAAAGTACTCTGATTTGCAACAATTAGAAACATCAATGCCCCTTGATTATCAGGGTTACTATGATGCCCTACCGCATGATTAATAATAATCTTTAAAAAAATACCTGGTTAAGCCTAATTTTTAAGCTACTTTATTTTAAACATATTTTTAATAAAAACTAACAACTCCATTTTTTGTCAAAATAAAATATATCAACTCCAAAAAACCTCATTAAATCTATACGCTTAATAAAAATTTAATTTTTAATGGCTGTTTAATTATAGAAGATCCACAATTTTCAACGGGATTTTTGTTTCTTCTTTTGATCTCTCAGAATATTTTTAATAACGTTGTTAGTCTCCCCTGTAAAGTTTTCTGCAAAGGAGTTATTCGTTTTGCAAATTAAGGTATCGATATAATAAATGACCGTGTCATAAGTGAATCTTGAAGAGAAATTGTTGTGGGCAAAACAAAAACAAATACGTAGCAACTATATATATGTATGCATTACAAAAGTTTAAAAAAATTAATAACATTAACCATAAATTTTTAATAAAAGGTCACACCCAGAATGAAAATGATAATGTGCATAGCCTAATTGAAAAAAATGTCCAGATATTTAAAAGCTGACTCCATATATACCCCGCTACAATATATAACATTGATACAGAACGCCAAGACAGGAAAAAAAATTCAAGTAAAAGCATTGATATAGGATGATTTTATAGATATAAAAAAAAATTGCAATCGGAATGGTGGCCCCATTTTACCAAAACTACGAACAGAAATCAAGTGGCATGGAATGATATTAAAATACTAGATTGACGTAAACTTGAAGCATTCCAATTCTACTATAAAACATCATACAAGGATGTTCTGTTTCATGAAGTGAATATATGATCTGGCATAAGAAAGACTTTGCCAAGTGTTGAAGACATATCAATACAAAAAGCTTATACTCAAAGATTTGAACTAGAATCAAAAAAGAAAATTGATCTCAAGAGGCCTTATCACTAGCAAGGTAATTCCTCCATACTTTGCTAGTTAATATAATGATTTAATATAGTATGTGTATAATGAATGTTTAATTAATAATAGTAGGTAGGTACGTCATTGTAAACAATTGACCGTCTAAATAATTATGGAAGCAGTGCTGTGAAACCTGTTAATAATTTTAGTAACTAAAACTAATAATGTTTTGTAGTTCTATTTTGATGAATTTAATTAAGTACCTATGGGTGTTGCTATTAAAATTGTATTTAGATGCCATAGGTATTATAGCTATTTGATTTGGTGTTGTTGAGAGGTTGTTATTAATTATTATAGTATTAGATGAATCTTTCTCACAACTGTTAAGACTGATTAAACTTAAAAAATTTAATACTAAATTGTTACAATAGTTATAGAGTTTAAACAATAAGTACTAAGTAAAATTGGTCATTATTACATTAAATTTTAACATTGTCTAGTTAATTAAGTTAAAATAAGCAGTTTGATTAAGTAAAATGTTCCAAGTTCCTATTTTTAGATGCCATAATTATTGATATTGGGTTTGATAGATAATAATTATTATTTCGTATTAGATTAATACTGATTGAACCGCAATATGTTAATACTCATTTAGTATGTCAATTATTCGTAATAAACATAATTTTGAAATTACAAAATAATAGTGATCTGTATTCCATTATCTTCGATTTTTTCTTTTTATCCTGATATTTAAATCCCATGATTTTCAAAATAAATCGCACAATTGCCGTAATTTTCAATATTAAACAGACTCAATTGAATGGCTAATAAGTTTTGTGATTTCTTATGAATGTTATAATGTTAGTAGTAGATTTTAAATTCATTTGCTTTTTGGATTATTTGATATGTAAACCTAAAATGTTTTTCTTGTTTTATAAGTTACGCGCATTTTTTATATTACGGAAGAGCGAAATCTCTTAATACAGGTATTATTTACTTAAAAGGAGGTTTCAACTACTGGTTAAGATATTGTAAACACAAGTTATGGAAATAAAACATTTGTATTTGTATGAAATAGTGACTTAAATTAAAATGTGACGATAATTGTTAAATATATTTTCGTAAAATATTTACTCATTTTGTGATAGGGTGAATATCTTCATATTTTTTTTGGCGCATACTCAACTCAAGTGTATAATATTAATAATTTTATAAATAGTGTTACGTTGTAAATTTTGGTCCTAAAGTACCTTTAATAATTCGTCGATAGATCGGCATAATTAACTAACAATTACCTGATAAAGTTGAGGATGAAAGTCCCATAATTTCATTGCATTTATAAGCATTGAGTTTGTTGAGTGGGATTCGATATATCTCGGTAATATGGACTTGTGGCTTCGACTCTCACTTTGCCAGGCACTTTACTTGAACTAATTCAAATATAAATACACCTTTATGAACCCTTTTATCCAGAATTTTCAATTAAATTGAGGTCAATAAACCGATGACTTGATGAGAATGGCTGCTAACAACCAGCCCAGAATCGACTTCGAAAACAGAGGCACCTTGTCTAATGAAGAGATGCACTTATGGACTGGGCGCACTTACGATCAGTTCGAAGCTATATTAGAACAAACTCCGTCACTAAGTGAACGTTGTAACCAGCCTAGAACTGCATTAGGCATCTATTTAACAAAACTTAGAACTGGAGACTCTGATGAGAGACTGGCAACGTTATTTCATATGTCTCGTCGAAAACTAGAACGTTTTTTGCCTATAGTTCGAGAATGTCTGAGCAACGATTACGTTGTGCTGCATCTAGGTGTGGACCACATTACCAGAAATGATATCCTTCAAAGAAACTTAACAATTCCAAGGGCTTTATTTGGAAACGATGAAAACATCAAAGCCATAATTATATGTGACGGTACATATATATATATTAACAAAAGCTCCAACTTTTTGTTTCAACGGCTGTCATACAGCTTACACAAATATCAAAACTTGTTGAAGCCGTTTTTAATGGTATTCACGGACGGCTATATATTAGATGTCAAAGGGCCATTTGCCGCTATCAGAACCGATGCCCAGATCATGAGTGAAATAATGAATAACGAAGATGAGCCGCTGCATTGGTTACTCGAACGTAATGATGCGTTTATCCTAGACAGAGGATTTAGAGATAGTTTGCAGGATATAGAAGCTTGTGGCTACGAACATCATATGCCACCAACTAAAGACAGAAGAGAAAATCAACTCACTACAGAACAAGCTAATCAGTCTCGTTTGGTCACCATGTGCCGATGGGTGGTGGAAGTAGTAAATGGGAGATTTAAGCGAGATTTTAAACTTTTGCGTCAAAACTATTTTAATAAAACGTTGCCAAAAATGTTTGTTGACTTCAAAATAGCTGCAGCCATTCTAAACCACTTCCACGCCCCCATCGAAGATAGTTCACACGCAGCAGCCTTTTTGAATTCAATAAGAGCTAAAATACACATACCAAACACATTGCACAATTATGTGGAAGCAAAGAGATTGAATTATAGGAGAGCAGACTTCATGCGAATCGAAGCAAATGAAATAGAAAACTTCCCAAGGCTTAGTGAAGAACAAGTCATACATTTTGCCTTGGGAACTTACCAGTTAAAGCTCGCTCGATCATATTGTAGCGAGCACTTACAAAATGGTCTTTATATAATCGAGACGTATAGAGATAACGCTCTAGAAGACTTGGCACAATATGATATCAACGAAGAGGCTTGGCTATTACGTGGACGTATACAGTCTCGACATGTCCGAGCCAGGAAATATTTATGTTATATATTAATCAATAATATTAATAACAATATTACACAATATTATTGTACCTGCTTGACAGGGCGACGTACTATAGGTACTTGTGCCCATGTACTGTCAATTATATGGTACGTAGGTTATGCCCGTCATGAAGGGTTCAATGAACCTGCATTGTTCCTTAACAGTATTCTCATCGATGATGATGATGATGATAATGTTTAATAACATATTGTTTTGATTTTTTAAGAAGATGTTGTTTTTATTTGTATTACTACTTACCTAACTTAAATAAAATCATTACATTACACAAAATGTTTTTTTAATTACCACGATATTCAATGTTTGGCACTAAATATTATCAGATTCAATTTTTAGTAGAACTCAGATCGGACAATACTTAGAGAAATGCGACTTTCTACATATGAAAATACATAGAATTACCTTTATATTGACATATGACTCATTTTTATTGCAAGGTAGACCAGCTTCCATACACTTATGCCCGTTCTCCTTTGTCAGCTTCCGATGAAAATAAAGTTTTAACTGCAACAATATGTTACATCTGTGAGAGTAATTTAAATTGTGAAAACACGTTAGATTATGATTGGCAAACTGGTGATTTTCGAGGTGTTGCACATGAATTATGTGTAAGAAAGTTTCGACCACCACATTACATCCCAGTTTTTCTGCACAACCTAAGCAATTATGATGCCCATTTCATAGTCCATGCCTTAAATTTTGTTGAAGGTGAAATTGATGTGATTCCTCAAACCAAAGAAAAATATATTTCTTTTTCCAAAACCATGAATATTAATAATCAAAAAATTTGTTTAAGATTTGTAGATTCCTTCAAATTTTTACCATGTAGTCTTGATCAGCTAGCAAAAAATTTAAGCAATGAACAGTTTAAATCTTTAAGACATAGCTTTCCAAACAATAAAGATTTTAATCGTCTAAGAAAAAAAGGTATATACCCATATGAGTTCATAACATCTGAAGACTGTTTGAAAAAAACAACACTCCCTAGTCAAGAACAGTTTTATAGTTCACTAACTAATTCACATTTATCAAATGATGATTACAACCATGCTAAAGACATTTGGGAACACTTTCACTGTCGTAATATGTCCGATTATTCGGATCTATACCTCAAAACTGATGTTTTACTGCTAACGGATGTGTTTGAGAACTTTAGAACTTTGTGTTTAAAAACATACGGCTTGGATTCGGCTCATTACTACACAGCTCCTGGTTTAAGTTGGGATGCTATGTTGAAATACACCCAAATAGAGTTAGAACTTTTGACAGATTACGAAAAAATAGCTTTTATTAGGGCTGGTATACGAGGAGGAGTGTCTCAATGCAGTAATCGCCATGCAAAAGCTAATAATGAGTTCATGGAAGATTATGATAAAGATAAGCTAAAATCTTATTTGATTTATTTGGATGCTAATAATCTTTATGGTTGGGCCATGTCTCAATTTCTTCCTGTTGGTGGGTTTGAGTGGGTAGACGTTGATACAAATTTTGATGTGCCAGATAATTCAGAATATGGTTTTATTTTAGAAGTTGATTTGGAGTACCCCCCTGAACTTCATGATTTGCATTCAGATTTGCCTCTTTGTCCGGAAAACATTAAAATAGGAAATTCTAAAGAAATCAAGTTAGTCCCAAACTTATACAATAAAATGAAGTATAAAATCCACTACAGGAATTTGAAACAATGCATTGAATTGGGTGTCAAAGTAACGAATGTTCATAGGATATTAAAATTCAAACAAAGTCCTTGGTTAAAAAATTACATCGATTTAAACACAACTTTACGAACATCTGCAAAATCCGATTTCGAAAAAGATTTTTACAAGTTAATGAATAATTCTGTATTTGGGAAGACAATGGAAAATATTGAAAAGAGGGTGAATGTCAAACTATTAACACATTGGGAAAACCGCGGTAAAAAACTTGGCGTACAAGATTTTGATGCGAAACCAGAATTTAAAAATTCCTCCATTTTTGGAGAGAATTTAGTAGCGGTTCAGTTAAGAAAAACTAAATTGTTTCATAATAAGCCCATATACTTAGGTTTTTGCATTTTGGATATTTCAAAAACTTTAATGTACGATTTTCATTACAACTACATGCTTAAAAAGCTTAACAATAACATAAAATTACTCTACACTGATACTGATAGTTTCATATATCAAGTTTTTACAAATAACTTCTATGAAGATATTAAACCAGATCTATCTTCTAAGTTTGATACATCGGATTACGCAGATGACAACATATTTGGCTATCCAAAAATAAATAAAAAGAAGTTAGGTTTTTTCAAAGATGAAAATAATGGAAAAATATTTCGAGAATTCATCGGGTTAAGGTCTAAAATGTATGCATTAGATGTTGATGATAAATTTGTTGCAAAAGCCAAAGGTGTAAAGAAATGTGTCACAAAGAATTTGAATATTGAAAATTATAAATCATGTCTTTTTGACAAAAACATTCAGTACGGTACCATGAATCTATTCAAATCATTAAAACATAGAATATTTACTCAACAAGTAAACAAAATATGTTTGTCTTATAATGACACCAAACGTCACATTTTAAGCAATAATATTGACACATTAGCATGGGGTCATTATAGACTAAGATAATGTTATCGTTATCATAGTGTTAGTTTGTAATTTAGTTTAAGTTTGTATTGTGAAAGAAAAATTATAAAGTATCAGTAAATTTAGGTAACAAAACCATAGTTTCTTGTTTAGTTATTAAATGTAAAGTTAGTTTAAGTTTGTATTTTGAAAGAAAATGTTTAATTTAACAGTAGCATAGTTTGTTATTTAGTTATTAAAATGTAAAGTTAGTTTTAATAGGGATGATGAATGTATTGTAAATATTAGTTTGTATTATTTTATGGTAAACCATTATTGTGTTATCTATAAGAATTTTGTTCGCACAGATTGTTGATGCTTTAATTTAAAAAAATATAAATACTCGATATTGAACCAGATTGTTTCATTATTTAAACAAACCCCTCACAAACAACACATCAAAATGCTTCATTTTAGTCATCCTTTTAGTGCAATAGTGGCCGGTCCCAGCGGTTGTGGAAAATCTAACTTTGTAACAAACTTCATAAAGTACGTAAAAGAAATTTGTAGTGTTGATTTTGCCAATATTACTTGGTGTTTTGATGAAATGCAGCCTTTGTATAACCTCAAAAACGTAAATTATTGTCAAGGCGTACCAGATCTCAGTATGTTTGATGGAAAGGAAGCACAACTAGTAATCATTGATGATCTCATGAGAGAATCAGATGGACGTGTTGTTGATATTTTTACAAAAGGTAGCCATCATAGAAATCCGAGTGTTTTTTATATAACACAAAACTTGTTTCATCAAGGTAAAGGGCAGAGAGATATATCTTTGAATTCTAGTTATATTATCTATTTTAAAAATCCTCGAGATAAAACTCAAATTAGATATCTAGCACGTCAAGTATCACCAGAAAATACAAAGTTTATGGAAGATTCATACAAAGATGCAACTAAAGAAGCTCATGGATATTTGATGATAGATCTAAAACAAGATACTAGTGAAATGTGTCGATTTAAAACAAAAATATTTCCCTCAGATGGATATTGCACTGTTTATATACCAACAAAATCATTTAAATATGCAAAGAATCAACAAATTCAAATCATTTATCAATAATGCATCGAAGCTTAAAGACGCATAAAGATTTACTAAGTGCTCTGCATACACTTAAACCAAAATATCAAAAAGCACTTTTAAAGTCATGTGATGAAGATGAAATCAATTGCATTTGTGAAATAATCCATAACGTTTTAAAAGGTAAAGTACCTCTGGAAGAAAAGGCAAAGAAAAAGTTACAAAAATATAAAGAAATACTTCGCAAACTAGTGCGTAAAAGTACAAACAAAGTTCGTAAACACATTATAGTTCAAAAAGGAGGATCTTTTTTACCAATAATATTGGGTTCAATTTTGAATGCATAAGTTGGCTCTATCGTTTGAAATATGGAACACGCTAAAAAAATGTTACTCGTTGACCCAAGTATATTTGAAAAAATAAAACAACAAAGTTCTGCTGATAGCCCCATGTCACGATTAGACATTGAAATGAAAAATATCTTGAATAGTCATATGGAAGATAGAAAGAAGTGCATTTTATACTTACAAATTTTGCAAAGATACTTACATTTTACCGAAGAAGGACGTCAACCTCTCGAATTACCTTTAGTTTCAAATACTAATCTACCTGAAGACGTTGTAACAGATGATAAAAACAAAGACACTGACACTAACGATGCAGTTGCTACAGAGACATCAAACGGAGAAGAGAAACAGGATAAAAACATATTTTTGCTAAAAAAACATTCATACACTCCCAAACATATACTCAGCTTAATACCAAAAACTTATACAAGAAAAGGTGAGTTGTTGTTAAATTTGGTGGCTTCGAATACAGACAAAATTGATTGGGATGATGTGGGTACAGTTATTATTAACAAAGAAAAAATTGCTGGAAGCAATATTCTAGACTTGGTAAATGATTGTGTAAGACCATTGAAAAATAATGATCCAATAGGGTGGCAACAGTTTGCTACCGCATTAAAAGAAATACAAATACCATTGACTTACATTGGAAACCCAAAAAGAAGCGATTTTATAAAACAGCTTCAGCTAAAAGATCTTGAACAATCCACACCACAGCAAGAGGTTTTTTCAACACCAAAACCCCGCAACAGGTATAAACACGTTCGAAAAGTCCAACAGAAGATAGATTGGGAGAAATGGACTCCTTATTAGAAATAAATAATATCTACTATAATCCATCGCATCCAGCTGGGTATGATAGTATCAACAAACTAGCTACAGCCATGAAAGGTAAAATGAATAGAGAAGATGAAATAAAATGGTTGCAATCACAAGAAACATACACACTTCATAAACCAGTACATAGGAAGTTTCCACGAAACAAATATGTATTATCTAATCTTAATGAACTATGGCAAGCTGACTTAAGTGATATGAGAACTTATTCAAAATATAATGACAGTTTTAATTACATTCTTTGTGTTATTGATGTTTTTACCAAATATGCATATGCCCGACCAATGAAAAGGAAAAATTCGAGCACCATTAAAACATGTTTAGAAAGCATATTTCATGAGGCTAATACAACACCAACTCATATTCAATCCGACAAAGGAACTGAATTTGTTTCCAAGGATGTTCAGAGATACTTACAAACTAAAAATGTTAATTACTATACCACAAATAACCCCGATATTAAAGCTAGCATTGTTGAAAGATTTCAAAGGACACTTAAAATGAGGATGTGGCGTTATTTTACCCACAAAAATACTTATAGATACATAGACATTTTACAGGATTTATTATATGCTTATAACCATAGCTACCATTCTAGTATTAAAATGTGTCCTTGTGATGTTAACTCAAATAATATAATGACTGTTTGGAACAACTTGTATGATAGAAAAAATTATCGAATTATTACAAAATCCTTACCAAAATTACACATTGGAGACTATGTTAGAATAACAAAATATAAACACATATTTCAAAAGGGTTATGAATCTAATTGGAGTGACGAAATATTTATAATAACTTCAGTTATAGATCGTTCTCCATTGGTTGTATATACACTAAAAGATTTACAGCAAGAAGATATAGTTGGAACTTTTTATGAAAGGGAATTACAGAAAGTGTTGTATGATCCCACCTCTAACTATAAAATTGATAAAATAATTGGTTCTCGCTATTCTGGTAGCAGAAAGCAAGTGTTAGTGAAGTGGAAAGGTTATCCAGATAAATTTAATAGTTGGGTTTTGGTTTCTGAATTAAAAGAATTATGATTAGAGAAAGTTTTTATTTAACATTACTCAGTAACAGTTCTATGGAATATTATCCAGACAATATGACTACAAGATTTTCAACGAAATTACCAAAATCTATCAAGTTGGAGGGAGAATGGTCAGTTGGAGTAGTTGAATTTCAATACCCTTGTACTATGTTCACTGTACAAGACCATGAAAATATTATTTACATAACAAAATGGATGTTAATACCACATGAAGAAAAACCTTCGCTGGGTTATTATAAAACTCACATTCCAGCCACGAATTATGATAATATTAATCACATTCTATCAGCGTTGAATAACATAAAGGAAAAATTTCGATTTCGATATGATGATATATCAAAGTTTGTATCCGCTACGGTATTGGATGAAAATATCAAATCATTAAAGTTATCACCCAAGCTTGGTATTCAACTTGGGTTCGAACCCGATAGAAATCTTGTAGAAAATGGATTTGGAAAATGTCCTGCAAATTTGCATTTGGGGTTACCATCTCAATTATTTGTTTATTGTGATATTATCGAACCTCAAATAGTTGGAGATGTTATGACTCCTCTCTTGAGAATTATACCTTTGGATCCTGCAAAGTATATTTATGAGGCAAATAAAATGCATGTTTTCTCACCACCTCACTACTTACCTGTTATGCGTAGAGAATTTGACACACTTGAGGTAGATATAAGATCTAGCACGGGTCAAAAAATACCATTTCAGTTTGGAACAGTGTGTGTTAAACTACATTTCCGAAAATTATAATGCATTCTCATGATGGTATAACTTGTCCATATGAACATTATTATTCACATCAAGCTGGTTCTGGGATCGGAGTAATTTATAAAGGAGCCCCTTATCAACGCGGTCATGGCATTGGTAGCTTCTTAGGAGGATTGTTTAGATCAGTTTTACCATTACTTTCTAGTGGTGCTCGAGTAATAGGCAAGGAGGCCTTAAATGCTGGTGTTGGTCTTCTATCAGATATGATAAGTGCTCGCCCAATGGAAGATTCAATTAAATCTCGACTTAAGGATGCTAGTTCAAATTTGAAAAGAAAAGCAGATAGTAAAATAGATCGATTGAATATGTCTGGCTCTGGATATATAACAAAAAGAAAACGTCTTTCTTCATTCATTCCACTACCAACCGCCAAAGTGAAAGCTATTAAAAAATCAAGAGCTAGACCTAATAATTTAAACGATATATTTAATTAATTAAAGATGTCTTTTTTACATAGTCATTCTTGTGAGTGCATTAAATCAGAGTTAGATTTATTTGCTTTGCCATCCACACAAACTAGTATCGAAAATGGACTATGGATACACTACAAACCCATTTCATCCCTTGCTGACGATGGTCCTATAGAATTTCAAGTACCCGGAACCGGTGATGATTACATAGATTTATCCCACACGTTGATACACATCAAAGCTAAAATACTTAACCAAGACTCAACAAAACTAGCTGAATCAACCACTGTATCACCAATAAATAATTGGCTTCATTCGCTCTTCAGTCAACTAGATGTATATTTGAATCAGAAGCTGGTATCACCTCCAAACAATACATATGCATATCGAGCTTACATGGAAACTTTATTAAACTATGCTCCTGCAGCTAAAGAATCTCACCTAACTTGTGGTCTTTGGTATGAAGATACTGCTGGGAAAATGAACTCAACCGACGAAAAAAATGAAGGATTTGTTAAAAGACAACAGTTAGTAAGTCATAGTAAAGAAGTTGAAAAGATTGGACATCTTCATGGTGACATATTTAACAAGGAAAAGTTTTTAATAAATGGAGTTGAAATGAGTGTCAAATTAGTTCGTTCTAGAGAAACGTTTAATCTAATGGCATCTTCAACCGATTTAAAATTTAAAGTATGCATTACAGATGCAACTCTTATTGTTCGAAGAGCCCGTATCAATCCTACTGTATTACTTGCAGATCAGAAAGTTTTAGCCTCTACTACCGCTAAATATCCTATTACTCGTGCTGAAGTCAAAGTTTTAACCATACCTTCAGGGATTCAGGGCAAGACTCTTGACAATATTTTTCTAGTACAAGTTCCTAAAAGATGTATAGTTGGATTTGTAAACAATGCAGCGTTTAATGGGTGTCTGACTAAAAATCCATTCAATTTTGAAAACTATGATTTAAATACATTTTGCTTATACATTGACGGTCAGCAAATACCTTCAAAAGCTTTTCAACCATCGTTTGAGAGTAATATTTTTACTGCTGCTTATCACACACTATTTTCAGGAACAGGTATACATTTTCTTAATGAAAGTAATGGGATATCTAGGGAAAAATATGCAAAAGGATACTGTTTGTTGGCGTTTGATCTAACAGCCGACCTTAGCTCAAATTCAAACACACATTGGAATCTTATAAAACATGGTAGTGTTAGATTAGAAGTTCGTTTTGAGTCTACTCTTGGGGAGTCGTTCTCACGAACGTAGTAAGAGGGAGTCGTTCTCACGAACGTAGTAAGAGCATTACACTGTGCCTTTATTTTAAAAAGTTAAAATACTTCTACGCCGTAACTAGAAACGCGCTTAGTGTATTTCTGTTGTGTTGTGGATAATTGTCCTGTGTGAGTGTTTGTGAGGCTAAGTGTTATGCGATATAGCTTGTAATCAGTGATTAAAGTCTAGACTAGCATCATTATTTTTTATATCAGAGGGTAGGCCTGGTCAGCTGATCGCATGACCGACTCATAGATTGCACAGTTCGGCACAGTACAGGTTTTTTGTAAGCGCCATCTAGCGAATCCATAGCGAACTATTACGTCAACGCGATGCCGATTGAGAACCCTAAGAAATCGAAATGTTCGGCGTGTGGAAAATTTCTCTCGTCGACAGGTGCCGCCACTTGTACCATTTGTCCCGCATTATACCACCGCGCTTGCGTATCGGTCTCTGAAACAGCGCCACTCGGCAAAGACTGGACTTGCCCGGAGTGTAAAATTAAAAAAACGCGCAAGGGTGACAACAGCAGCACACCCGTCAGGGGAGTCTGCGGAGGCTACGCGCAAGATCCTACTCCTGTCCTCGCCCCCGCCGCCGCCACCCCTGGTACGCCGGAGTCGCCCGCCGCGTCGCTCGCCGGCATGGCCTCTGACGCGGCTGCGGCAGCGCGCGGTGTGGAGATGTTGCGTCGGGAGCTCGCCGAATACGCGGCCGAGATG
Organism: Philereme vetulata; assembly: GCA_918857605.2. Taxonomy (NCBI): domain Eukaryota; kingdom Metazoa; phylum Arthropoda; class Insecta; order Lepidoptera; family Geometridae; genus Philereme; species Philereme vetulata. Next base: position 4,767,478 of record OU975446.1, read on the forward strand.
CGCGACTTCCGGAAGGAGATGGCGGAGCAGCGCGTCATGGTCGCAGGCGTCAACGCGCGTATCGAGGACATGGAGAGGAGGCTGGAGGAGGTTGAGCGTCGCGAGGCGGCGCCCCAGCCAAACGTCGCCGATCTGGAGCGCACGGTAGATCTACTGAGGCGGGATCTTGACGACCGGGATCAAGACGCCCTCCTATCGGACCTCGAGATAGGGCACTTGCCCGAACAGATGGGTGAGAACGTGGGCCACGCCGTCACCGTCCTTGCCATCAAGCTGGGAGTGAAGCTGGACGAGCGCGACATCGTGTTCGCGGAGCGCGTAGGTGCCGCGTCGCCGCCGCAGAGCCGCGAGCCGAGCGGGGGCGCGGCGCCACGCACGCGCCGCGTTGTGGTTCGGCTGGCGCGCCGCTCCCTGCGTGATGAGCTGCTGCGTGCGGCGCGCGTTCGCCGCACGCTGACCACCGCGGACGCCGGCGGCTCGGATGCCGCGCCGGGCGAGCGTATCTTCGTGAACGAGAGGCTGACTCGCAACAACCGCCAGCTGTTTCATCGCGTCCGCGAGGAGTGCCGCAGGCTTAGATGGCGTTACTCCTGGACGAGGCGGGGACGCATTTATGTAAGGCGTAGTGATGGCGAGCCCGCGCACCTTATACGGTCCGAGGTTGACGTTGGGCGGGTTTTTGGGCCTGGTCATGTTTGATGTATAATTCTACTGTAAGTAGAGCAAACAAGCTGTTTAATGTTAGCACTTTCCTTAAAACTAATGCACAGTTAAACTATTGTTCACTAAGGTCACTTATTTTTAGTATGGTAATGGCTTGTTATTCTCTACCCTTTAATGTTCTTATTCTAGTTATAGAGGCGCGTCTTCTCTGCTGTGTGGGAAATTTTTGCTTCTGCCATACTTTATTATTTGATAACTATAACCAAACTGCAAATCACGAATCCCAGCACTTTTTTAATTTTATACTATATTATACACATTATTTATATATTATTAATTTCATAGCCACATATAAAAATTACCATGGTTGTAATTATATAATACTACCAAATTATACTAAATACACCACAACTACTGCACTATATGCACATAAAGACCATTATGTTTACAATGTTTGTGAAATACTGTTTAGATATAAAATTAGCGCAAATCATTATGGTTAACTTGTCCCACATAAAAGTTGGTCTTTTCAATTCAGGCTCACTCAATACTGGTCAGGATGAATTTATTGCAGCTATGGCGGAACAAAACCCTGACATTTTAGCAATAAATGAAACCTGGATGCAGGCGGGACAAGATGACAAGGCACCTAAAATAGCTGGGTACCGTATAATGTATACTCATAGGCCTGCGTGTATCAAAGGAGGGCGTGGTGGTGGGGTTGGTTTTTATGTACGAAGAGGTATAAATGTGCGAATCTGTCCCTACCCCATAGTGCCTCAAGTAGAGCAGATGTGGTTGCGTTTAACTGTACTTGGGAAAAGTGTTATTGTTGGGACTGCCTACCGGGCACCCTGGCAAAATGTCATCACATTTTTTGATGCTCTGACAGATTCCATTTCTTCCTTTCCTAGGTGTGACCATCTTATCCTGTTGGGAGATTTCAATATAGATATGCTTGACCCAGGAAATAGCAAACTACCTTTACTTAATCAACTCTTGGAATCCCTAAACCTAAATCAAGTTGTCGCTGAGCCAACACACTTCACTGATCACAGTCAGACTTTGATCGATGTAGTCTGCACTGACACAAGGGTACGGAAGGTGACTGTGAAACAGACTCCAGATCTGGGGCACCATGCCATGATAGTGGTTGAATTTAATATAAAAAAGGAAAAGATATCACCTCGGTTAGTAACTTACAGGCCCCTAAAGAGTATAATTTTGGAATTATTTGCTTCTGACCTAAATGCTATTGACTGGGAATATTTTCAATCAGCACATGACGTAAATGAATTAGCATCAGCACTAACTTGTACAATCGTGAATTTATTTGACCTACATGCACCAATTAAAACAACAAAATTCAAAGGTCCACCCCACCCTTGGATTACAGACACTGTAAAAACAATGATCAAAATTAAGGATGACTGTCATGATAGGTATAAGATACATAAAACAGAGGCACTTAAAAATTGTTATAAAGACATGAAACAAATAGTCATTGCAGCTATAGAGAGTGAAAAAGTGGCTTTTTTTAAAGAGAATATTAATATAAATATAAGTAACTCAAAACAACTTTGGAAGAATTTGAAGAATAATATCTTATCAAATAAAAAGCAGGTTTCGGAACTCCCTCCTCATTTTGACAATCCTGATCATATCAACTCCCATCTGGTTCAAGAATAATTGGAGATGGATTTTTTTTCCAACAAGATAATGACCCAAAACATAGTTCAAAATTATGCAGGGGTTATTTAGAACACAAAGAAACAGAAGGGGTTTTAAAAAACATGGTGTGGCCCCCTCAGAGTCCGGATCTCAACCCGATTGAGCTTTTGTGGGAAGAGCTTGATAGAAATGTGCGCAGTTGTTGTCCCACTTCGCAAGAAGACATGTGGAAGGCTTTACAAGAAAGCTGGAACAATATATCACAAGATACAATCGACAAATTGATTGCTCGTATGCCAAGAATAGTGAAAGTAGTAATAAAATGCAAGGGAGGGTTTTTCGACGAAAAATCTGTATAAAATATGAGCGACATTTTAAAAGTAAATGGTTGATTTTTCTTGATTTTTTTGTTTTCTTCATAATGTATGTGTATTAGGAAATAAGTATTTTAATTCATAATTAAACCTCTTGCTTTGTATTTTGAGTTTTATTTCATTTTCCTACTTTGATGTAGGTGGTCTCAAACTTTTGGCCGGCAGTGTATGTCTAATCATTTATTTTTCTGCGCTCGTGAGGCTACCCATGGGTCCCATCTGAAAACCAGCGCCGCTTATCTTCCGGTAGGCAGGTAGGCAGCAATACGCTGAGATGGAACCTGTTTGGCCCACACAGCACGGAAGACCATATTATCTGTACCTACCACATACCTATGTATACTTAAGAACTAAATTTTTATCTTGTGTTTTTTCTTTAATTCTGTACTTAAATAAATTTTCTTTTTACTTTTATATTCTTTAGGTAAGTAGGTATGTTTTTTGTATTAGTTCTGTTCTGAATGGTCTGTCCTATGTGTGTGTCAAATAAATGTATTTTCTTTCTTTCTTTTCTTTCTTTCTTACTCTTACTCAGACTATAAATTGTATTGTTTATGCAGAATTTGATAATGTTATTGAAATAGATAAGAACCGTAATGTAACCGTAGACTATAGCAGTTAAGTTAACATTGTCTATATATAAGTGTTTGTAATAAAAAACATCAACACATATTCCAATCTTTTTATTTATGTCCTTGCACAATGTTTATAAAGAAGTTCAGTTTATTTAGTTCCACATTCTTGATTTGAAGATTAAGCATATCACAGCTTTAATACGCGAAAGGTTGATTAAATATGAACACAATTGAGATTCAAAAATATTTGAACACCATCCATCCTACTTTACAAAAAAATGTATATGCAGCAAACAGGTTAAAGTTCCAACGTACCTGATAAGCAATTTGGACACCGACAGCATGCCAGGTTCTCATTGGGTGGCCATACACATAGATAGAAATAGGTTTGGTCAGTATTTTGATTCATATGGTCGACCTCCTACAGGATATCATAGAGGTTTCTTGAACAGGAATTCGAAGCAGTGGGATTTTAATAGATATAGATTACAAGATGATTTTACATCAGTTTGCGGAGAATAATGTCTAACATATCTTTATAACAAATTTTATGGAAATACAATGATGGATTTTATTAAATTATTCAGCAGCAATAAAATAAATAACGATATATTTGTATACAAACTATTTTGTACTTATTTTAAAGAAAATAAAGGTTTGTGATCAATACAAAAATGTTGTTTCTAACTTAACCTAACCTAATTAGCTTCAGATATTAGAGGTGATTAACAAACAATGGCACCTAACCTAACCTAATTAGCTTCAGATATTAGAGGTGATTAACAAAGAATGACACACCGAGTTCACGGGGTGATTAGGAAAGAATTGGGTAATTAATAGATGATTAGCAATGTAGTGGAGCTCTTTAAATCGGTTACCTATCTCACGATCCGTGCAAGCTATCAAAAAATTAATACGACAGATCGATTCAGCGACCCCAAAAACCTAGGAAAAGACACCAAACTTTTTTTTTTTTTTTTTTAGGCGACGAGGTCGATCCAACCGACTTTCCCCGGTTCTGGATCTGTGAGCCAGAACCGGTGAAAACCTAACTACTCTCAAATCAGATAAAAAGCGAAAACGGTACGTTAAAATGAGCGATTGCCAACCAAATCTGTCCACATTTTGTCTACGGTGCAAAATGACGTGAAAAATTGGCAAAACGGAACGTAAAAAAAAAGTTTTTTATGTCATTGTCATTCGTTTTATTCGACGACTTTGGCTTATTCTCTGGACTCGAATTGTTTGCCTTCACGATTGACCTGCGCTTGTAAACTGGACACTGATTTCCTGCCTAATCGGCTGACCTTTGTGCGTATCTCGGACTTTGATTTACTGCCTACACGGACGATAGAGCCCCAACCATCAATGAGCCGTTCTGCGGTAGAGGCTGGACCCCAGCCATCTACGAGTCGTTCTGCAGTAGAGGCTGATCCCCAGCCATCTACGAGCCGTTCTGAACTGGAACCAACAGCGAGCAACTCTTCAGACGAGGACGCACCACCAGCTAAGCGTCATCTTTATGTGGAGGAAATGCGCGGAATGTGGAATCTAGTAAAAGTATACCGCCAACTAGGCACGTATGAGCAGGCTGATGCATTCGCAAAGGAAAGGGGAATGTTACCTCGTCATATATTTAGCAATTATCACAAAAAACCTATGAAAATTGAATACTCGACTAACAAAACAGTGGGTTCTTTTGTTTGCAACAGAGGGCCATGAAGAGCCAAATCAAAAGTATCCCGAGGCAAAGGCACTTGGTTCGAGAATGTTAAAATTCTTATGCCGCAGGTATTTTACTTGATGTATGCCTTCTCTGATAAACTAAGTTATAACCGGACATTAAAACAAGACTTCTCTGTAGGAGAACACTGCCTCTCTAGATCAACCATAAATGACTGGTTTAATTATTGTAGAGGCAGTTGTAGTGTACCAAAAAATAAACAGGCACTAACGGGGAAGATAGGAGGTCCTGGCAAAGTAGTCCAAATTGATGAGAGTACGTTTGGCAAGAGGAAATATAATAAAGGGCGACGAGTTGAAGGACATTGGATCCTTGGGATGATCGAGGATGGGAGTGAGGATTTTCGCCTGGAAGTCTGCCCAGACAATGTCCGTTCCGCTGATGTTTTGGTGCCCTTAATAAAGAATCATGTTGCTGAGGGCACCACCATACACACAGATTTTTGGCGGGCCTATGATCGTCAGGGAAACCATGGGTACATCCACCATAAGGTAAACCATAGCGACCCAGAGAACCCTTTTGTTGCCGAGGACGGCACCTATACACAAAGGATTGAATCACAGTGGCGTGTCGTCAAAAGGTTCGTGTATAAAGATAATTATAATAGCCGTGAAAATATTAACGACTTAATATATGAATATTTGTGGAGAAGAGATGTAGAAAGAAATAAGAGATCCTTTTGAGGAAATAATTAATGTAATAAATTATAGTTTCAAGAGCGAGCGAAGCGAGCTCTGGACTTGGGGCACCCCGACTTGGACAGGTTAGGTTAGAAGAAGATGGCGGGGTCGAGTGAGCGAGCGACGGGAGCGAATAGACTCCGCCATCCTCTTCGTGGTTATTTTTTTATAAACCACCCAGAAGTAGAAGCGCCAAGCCAAGCGGGGCTCCGGCGACTACGCTTTTCATGCGAATACAAGGTTTTTTGAGGTTAGGTTACAATAATTGATTTTTCTCAAGAACCGTGCGTCGTCTTTACATGGTAGTGGTGCCAGGGAACATGGGGCACCTCCCTCTGCCAAACGATACTAAATTGTTACCGGATTATGCCTTTTTAAGCGACTATCAATTGTTTTGAGGTTAGGTTACAATAATTAGAGTTTCTCAAGAACTGTGTATTGCCTTATAATGGGAGTGATACCAGGGGCAAAGGTGTACCCCCCTCCCTCTCCCGCCATGGAAAGTCATATTTGCCATATCAAAATTATGACTCTAAAAAGTTACAAGAAGCAATTAATTGTGTCAAACAGGGAAGAATGGATCTAGTCCAAGCAGCGAATACATATGGTGTGCCAAAGAGTAACCTGAGCAGAAAGACTAGAAATATAAATTGAACACAAGAGAACGCTGGTCATCCGACATTATTTTCACCCGAAGAGGAGAATATTTTCCTAAAATATATTTTATTGGTGAATGGGGATTTCCTTTTGATACGACAGATCTTCGTGTTTTCGCACAGAAATACCTGAACAAAATTGGTAAAAAATATATGGACTTCAAGATAATATGCCCGGGGTTGATTGGGCCCGAACTTTTCTTTAAAGACATTGCACACTACTCTCAAACTGCAAATCTGCGAACATTTCTAGTGACCGAGCCAAATTTACGTGCGAGGACATTGACGCTTTTTTTGAAAATTACGCCAAAACAGTGGAAGGGTTGCTGCAGACTGCATAATTAATTATGACGAAACTAATTTAACCGACGATATAGCTTATAATAACTCATCTAATTTGGTTGACCGACATAAAGCGGACATCATTTTACTAAAAATGGCAAATAAGAGAGCAACTTCTTCGAATGCTAGCTCTGGAGAAAAAATTGCTGCTAATTTAGTTAAAACAGCTATGCTAGCAAAAGTTAGTTCTGGAGCAGGACTTAAAAAAAGTTTTAAAAGTATTGTGACGCATACAAAAAAACATATTCGTAAAATGAAACCGAAATGCAAGAAAATGGTAATCGAATTGGCTTTTGCTGCTGCCAAAGAATTATTTAAGGATTTGGCAGTACAACTACCGCGCGTTATACCTGTGCCCAAATCAGGGGGCGTTCTTCCTTTAATACCAATTTTCGCTGGATTATCTGCTGCTGGAAGCCTCGCTGGTGGTATTTCGGGAATCATGAAAACTTACAATGAATACAAGGCTGCGAAAAAACGTCTTTTAGAGTTAAATAAACATCATGAACATCATAAAATGGAAGGACTAACCATAGGCAAAGGTTTATGTCTAAAACCCTACAAAGAAGGTTATGGAATATATATATATCTAAATAAAAATAACCCCTAGGTTACCTAAGCGAGCTCTCACTAATTTAGGTTTAATGAAATATTCTAAAAATATTCCATATTTTAGAGGTATTTTTATGAGAGATGAATTACCTCAAATTACATTTCCTATTGAATGTGGTATCATTAATTTGGACAGCTCACAAAACTCCGGCACACATTGGGTAGCCTACGTTAAAACTAGTGATTATGTTGAATATTTTGATAGTTATGGAAACTTGAGGCCACCAAAAGAATTTATTGAGTATATGACAAAATGTAAAGTTGTTTATAATTATGATAATTATCAAAAAAACTATTCACATAATTGTGGTCACCTGTGTCTTAAGTTTTTAAATAATTTCTGGCGAAAACTTAGCATAAATACCAAATAAATAGCATGTTTTATGTAACTTTTTTCAGTCTTTGTAAAATCATAGTTCAGTTCAGGACAATGTCATTCACTTTAACATTTTCCGGAAACCAGTCCGTGTTAGAGACAACGTTTCATCCTCCTTTGATTTTAGAAGACCGATATGAATGTGGTTTATTATATTTTTCTGTTTACAATGCTATACCGAACATAACTAGCAATAACAATGTATTTGCTTATGGTGAGAATGATAATCAAATCAACATACCAAATGGTTTGTACGATTTACAAGACATTTATGAATACATAAATAATATTATTAACTGTGAACTAAAGATTGAATCGAACTGCAATACTTCAACAATCTCTATATATTGCACAGAGAGCATAAATTTCCAAGCATCGAACAGTATCGGCAGTATCTTAGGATTTCGAAAAGAAATACTAGAACCAGATAAATGGCATGTATCAGTAAACCCAATCAACATTCTTCCAGTGTCAGTGATAAGGATCGAATGTGATTTTGATCGAACTTCATTTTGACAACTCTGTCGAGAGTTATGAAATTCATACCTACAACCCGTACAGTAACAGCTTCAACGAAAATGATGAAATCCGCATTTCCATTCATCAGCAGGACATATACGTATTACCGTCTTCAAGTTTTATTTACATTGAAGGACGCGCCATCGTTTCTACAAAGGATGCCGCAGGCAAAGTCACAAAAAAGAATTTGAAATTCACAAATAATCCTGTATCATTCCTCTTTCAAGACATTCGTTATGAGATTAATGGTGTTGAGATAGATCGTATAAGAAATGTTGGAATTACTTCTACAATGAAATCATACGTCTCTATGAACGATGGAGACAGTAAAGTTGCTGGTGTATGGGGCTGGGATATGAATGGGTTTAAAGTTAAAGATGACTCCTTTAGTGATGAGTCCTTTAGACTCCTTTAGGACACGAGACATAAAGACAATGAACGGCGAAAATGTGAACAAGGCAGCCAGATGTTACATTGAAGGGCACTTGAATTCGCCTATCGTCGATGATGAAGTTCATTTCATCATTGATTATGATGAATTCACTTGCCCTCGGCAAAAAACGATGAAGACAAAACTCGAAACGACATTCAAACCAACAAGGAAATTTCACGACCTATCTACTTGTCCATGGGAGTTTTTAGAAGGAGCTATTAGGAAAACTAGTTTCGAAGAACATAAAGAGACAGCTCACAAGTCAAACTGCTTAACATATCTGGTAGAAACAGCTATTACAAACACAAAAATTCACTATGAATCATATTACGGAAAACAACTGGACTTACTAAAGGAATCAGAAATTCTAAGGGAAGTCTCTACTCACCCATACATTAATGATGATTATAATATCAAGATTGTGACAGAAAAAATCAAGACCATAATAACAGAAAGAGAATCAGAACTCGGGCAATTCATAAAGATTGATGACAACTTGTTTATTGAAAAAGAATTATCTTTAATTATAGATGCATCATCTGTCTATTATCTGTTTCCAACAAGTTTGATAATGTGTGTCCTTGACAACCTCCAATCTAGGTTCTATATCAGGGTTCATATTCTCCTTAAGGAAAGGTTTGAATTTCTTAATGGGTTAATGGACCAGTATAACAGATTGGACTTGGAAGTTAAAAGACTGAGAAGAAAATATCCGAGAAACTTTTTCAATCTAATGAAAAATTGGGATGCTTACGTAATCGGAGAAACAGTTTCTGATAATGTTGAAGATATGGGATTTTCCAAACTCAAAAATGGTATTTTCAAAGAATTTCTAAGTGAATTTGATCTACCAGATGTGGTTCGATTCACATCATTAATTACCTGTCAGGATTTACAAATACATAAGGATGAAAGAATTCGTTTAGTGTTCTGATACCACTTAGTAAGTTGATTGGGTTCGCGGAAGATTATAATAAAATAGTTTTAAACTGCAAGCATGAAATTATTATGAGTAGAAGTAAAACTAACAGAAATAGTGTTATCTCTGATCAAAATGATAATATTCAAATTGATATTCTAAGGGTTCAATGGAAAGTGCCACACATCAAAGTATCTGATCGTTCAAGGCTTTCCTTATTAAAACATTTAGAAGATAAACCTATACAAATGGCTTTTAGGAATTGGGACTTGTACGAGTATCCTTTATTACCTAAAACTACAAAGCATTCATGGTCTGTAAAAACAGCAACTCAATTAGAAAAACCTAGGTATGTTATTTTTGGCTTACAAACTGACAAAAAAAAATATAGCCAAAAATAGTTCTTTATTTGACCATTGCCGCCTAACAAACGTGACATTGTTTTTAAATTGCCAATATTATCCTTATGATTCGCTTAATATAAACTTTGAAGAAAATAAATATAGTATATTATATGAACTGTATGCCAAATTCCGTCAGTCGTACTACAATCTCCCAATGGACCCGTTGTTAGACATCAGAGAATTTAAAGAAAAAGCTCCTCTTTTCATAATAGACTGTTCAAGGCAAAATGAAAATCTGAAATCTGGACCCGTAGATGTCCGTTTGGAAATAGAAAGTTCCCAAGATATTCCTGATAATACAGCTGCCTATAGTCTTATCATCAACGATCGACTTGTTGAATATAAGCCTTTGAGCAATATTGTGCGTAAAATATCATGAGTGTATTTGTCGACGTGCAAGGATTCAAAACGGATTATAATGATTTCATCATAAAAGAAATAGCGGTAAAATCTAGTCAACAGATAAATACTCTCTTATTTATGCCGCCATTTCCCTACGGAGAATTAACAAATACAGAAAAAACAGGTTTGTTGGATAGAACGAAACAGGAAGATATTTTGGAATCAAGGATCTATACCATATTCTTATCATAAAAATTATATTAGAGGACTCATAAATAACATAAATATTATATACGTTAAAGGTTTAGAAAAAGTGATGTGGTTAAAAAAAATTTAGAAGATAACATGGATTATAATTTATGAATTTTTAATCTAGAGGATAAAGGTTGTCCTAGTTTGCTAGCTTTATATGAAGACTACAAGTCTTGCTTAGATGTGTATCGATGTGAGTATCACACTTCACATTGTGCTTTAAAAAATGTTTCTTGTATGCAAAAATGGTGCTTAGAAAATAAATGTGTTTAAAAAATATATATTTTGTTTTGAATTGTACCCACAATACCATGCAATTATACAACAACAGAACAATATTCCATCAGTTCATTTTGTCTAAGTGAACTGAATCAGTCAGTTCTGGTTCAGTCAACGGACTGGTAAATCAATTAGGTATATTTTAGCGCAGTAGTTTTAAGCCGATTGAAAAGCAGAACCAGTTAAGATCATCCAGATTAAATACAAGCGGTTTATGAAACAATAGCATAATGTTCCAGCAGATCATTTTGTGTAAGTGAACTGACTAATAACTGACTGGTAAATCAATTATATTTTACCGCAGTAGTTTTAAACCGATAGAAAAACAGAACCAGTTAAGATCATCCAGATTAAATACAAGCGGTCTAAGAAACCATAGCCTAAGTAGTTTTCGATTAGCGTGATTCGTTGAAGATTAGCGATGTCATGTAGAAGAATTGGAACGATCTGTCTAAACCAAGTGAGGCGGCTGTGGTTAGCCGATTTCTATGATGGAATCAGTCCACAGTTTACCATAGGAGGATTGGGGGTCCTGCATCACATCGCTCGACCGAAGCGAGAGAGATGTGATGCAGGCCCCCCAATACTCCCCTACTCACTTACAGTGTCGCTAATGTCTAACATCCTCACGATGTTTTTGCTAAGCACTGTTTCTTATGCTCCATTACTTTTTGGTATAATGATGTGAATAATCACTTATCATTCTTTACCCATTTAAGTTATTCTACAGTCATGTGACTTACGCCCTATTACCTCTTGGTGTGAGGATATCAAATGTAGCTAAGACTTCTATACTCTTCGTTTTTTTTTATGTAGATGTATCTTACGCCGAATTACCTCAAAAGGAAAATAAGATCAATTGATCTAAGCGGCATAAAACCACATAAAACAATGTCGAATCAAATAAATAAATGTGCCAATTAATACTTTTATTTTTCTTGATTCTAGAGCTGTTTCCATTTTCACAATATGACAATAATTAAAAAAGTTATGTCCATTTTTCTACAATTTCAAACTTTAAACTGCTCTCCTGAACAATTTTGGTTTTTGTTGCTTATACCCTATTACCTTTCAACCGTCGATATATATAGAAGAGGATGTAAGTATCCAGAACGGGTTATAAACACATCAAAGACCGCAATTTCGCTCATGTTATCTGGCACTGCACATGTTATCTGCATCTGTTACCGATTTATGTCGTTTATAAATCGGAAAATCTATGGGACACATGGATGGAAGCAGGACCAGAAGGGACAAGATACAATCGTTCGAAAAGTAAATGGTTCGATTGAAGACTGGTTTAATACCATTATAGACCCATATGTTCGGAATAAGCCAGGTCGAAAAGTGTTGAACGGTGACAATTTATCATCTCACTTTTCAGAAAGTGTATTACGAGTTTGTGAGGAACTGAATATTGCACAGTCAGTCGGTAGACGACGAACCGCGTGCACGCATCCTGGCCGGTTTTGGCGCTGTCGCTTACACCAGCGATCTCCAACCTTTTTTCCCAAGGGCCGTAGCGCGTTTTTACTTCTTCGCTCGCAATGTTTAAGTGCAAAAGCTGCAACGCGGAGTTCCGGGATGGAGCTTTTTGTTCCGGATGTCAAGGTCAATTTGACTTCGCCTGCGCCGGAGTCACGGAAACAGGATATCGCAGATTAGGGGACAGAAAAACTAACTGGAAATGCTCCTCCTGTAAGAGTGCTAGACCGGCAGGCCCGCACCTTTCTACTTTGAAGTCGCCTGTCCCGGCCGATATTGACGCCGTGATGGAGGAGCTGAAGCGATTATCTGTCCAGGTCGCCGTGCTTCCAGGACTAAGTGCGAGCATCCAATCAATTAAGGCTGAAATATCCGAACTGAAAACAATCAAACCGGAACTATCCGATATAAAATCTTCAATTGACTTTATGGACCAAAACTATGGCACTCTGTCGCTCTCGATAAGATCATCGAGATGGAGAAGGATATTCTGGGTCTGCAAAAGACAAAGAACGAGGTTGAATACCTGCATTTGCGGATGGAGAAGATTAAGTTGCAGCTTAAGGAGAATGAGCAAAGGTCACGCCTAAATAATGTGGAAATTAAGGGAGTCCCGGTTTCCAATTCTGAAAATTTGTTCGGATTCCGGATCTTTGTAAGGAAAAATCCAGCTTCCCCCGTGATCACCATAAAAGCGGATTCGGACCTAAAAAAGTTCTAACTTGTAATGTTGAGTGTTTAATCTCTATACGTGACAGGTTGCAAGCCCATCGCCGCTTACAAGAATACTATCTGGTTTCCTCACTATGTTTTTCTTCACCGTTTTGAGCACGTGTTTTGATGTGCATATAATTTTTTCGAACAGAAAAATCCATTGATGCACGCCGGTATTCGAACCCACGACCTTCGAAATTAAAGTCGAGGTACCTCCCACTCGGCCAACACGGCTGTGAATTATTTTATACAGTATAATTCAAAGTGTATTCGCCTGTCTACGAAGTTTTTGGAAAAATATGCACTGGAATGTTTGCAGTAGGACTAGCAATACGTAAAACCGTCCTTTAAACGCTTACAAATCGTGAATATTTTGAAAGCACGAAACTATCTAACCTATATTTTTTTTATTTTCAGAAATTTTACACGTCATTCAGCTTGACACGTTATGCCAGACTTTATAGACATTGATCGTTTTTTACAAAGATCTGATTACGCACAAAAGTGGCCTTGGTTTATAACTCATTTCATACTCTGAAAAAGTTGTCATAACTGTAGCTACAGACCCCACAGTAGTTTGCCACACCATTTCAAGATCCATGCATCAAATGTACAAGCTTTACTAGAATTGAATTTCTTTTGATGTCAAGGATATTTCAATTATACTTTCAAAAAACCTTTAAAGTTTATATTAACAAAAAAAAAAGACTATGATGATGTTCCAAGCTTGTCTATTGTAAAAATATTACTTTGAGTCCAAGTCCAAGCAATTCCAAAGAATTAGTATCTAACGATGCAGACGCTATTTATTTTTCATAAGTGTATTTTTGATTGAGTATTCATAATAATTTAGTTAAGGCGCATGGCCTTAGCTGATTAACTGCAATAATCATTTATTACAGTACCAAAGAGAAACAAACCGCCTTAATTAATAATTAACGTATTATTATTTTTTGCATGCAAATGTTATACTTTTAGATTAGGCCAATGTTTTAAAGTTCATTGTTGCTGATAGTGTTAGTGTATATACTACTCAGTTGAAAAAATGCATAATATAATTATGCGTTTTACATTTGTTATACTAAAAATGCGGGTATTATTTTATAAGATTTGAAAAGACGTTATGGTGCTCCCACATTGCCGTTATAAAATGTTTAATAACGTTAGTAAACATTTGTTAGCAAACATTTAATCACAAATAAATTTTCATGTTAGAAAATGTTTAGTAATGTTAGTAAACATTTTATAACAAAACAAATTATAACAAAATAAAACATGTGTTATCTTTTGTTTGTAAACATTTTATAAGGGTGATGGCGGGATAGGCGGTGCGGTGCGGTGGGGGTTAGAGTACGCAGGTCGCTGCGCGTGGTGTCTCGCTTGTCAGTCCCTTTGTGTCAGCGTGCATCGCTGTGCGTGTGTATTAGTGGTTGCGCGTGCGCCAAGCAATAAAATATGTCCGGTAATTGGAATAACGATGATGTTTACAAACTGATTGAAATGTTTCAAGCAAGAGAAGTACTATGGAACACGATGTCAGAGAGCTACAAAGACCGAAATAAAAAACACGATGCTTGGATGGAAATTGCCAGTGAATTTAATATGGATAAAAAAGTAATTGAAAAAAAGATTCGATCACTCGTAGGTCAATTTAACCGAGAATGTAAATCTAATAAATCTGGTGCAGGAGCTAATGAGTCAAGTAAATGGTTTGCATTTAAAAAACTCATGTTCCTTAAAGGCAAAAATATTCCAAGTTTAACTGTCGATGGAGGGTTGCAGGTGAGTTTTATTTTAACGTCTTTTAATAATATTTAGATGCCCAGTCCAAAAACCCTTCATTTGAAAAATATTCTGCGAATTCTTTTCTTATTTCTTTCCCATCATCTGTCAGGGATTCACATGCTTCAAGTGGTGTTAATTGCTGCTGTTCTAATCTCCATTGTCCATCGATACGTGTACCAGTTACTATGTCATCTCCATCATAGTATTGAGATGGAGCGTAAATCATGCTCGATTCAGTTTTTCTTATAAAATTATGCAGTAGCACGCATGTCATAATTAAAGTAGTAGTTTTTTCTGGATCTAATAATATTGTAGTTCGTAAAACTCTAAATCTGGCTGACAAAATCCCAAATGCGTTCTCTACTGTTCTCCTCGCACGACTCAGTCTATAACTGAAGATTCTTTCCTTAGAATTGCTATCCTGTGGTCCTGGAAAAGGTTTTAATAAGTGTTTTTCTAAAGGGAACGCATCATCTGTTACGAACACATAAGGAACAGGTTTGTTTCTGCCTGGTAGTGAGCTGTCACTGGGTATTTTCAAACTATTGTCGTTAATTTTATTTCGAAATTTTGTGTTTGCGAAAACTCCGCCATCACTTATGCGTCCTTGGCAGCCAATATTCACGTACAGAAAGTTGTATTCTGCGTCCACTATCGCTAAAAGTACAACGCTGTAAAATCCTTTATAGTTGTAATATTCACTGCCGCTATCAATTGGCTTTTGTATGGCTACGTGCTTTCCATCGATACTTCCTAAGCAATTTGGGAAATTCCATTTTTCTTCAAATGAATTTGCCACGTGTAGCCACTCTTGAGGTGTTGTTGGTATCTGGAACAAAAATAGAAGATTAAGAAATAGGCGCGAAAAATAAATTTATAACTCGTTATTCTAACAAATTTTATTGGATATTTTTATTAAGTATGAAATATTAATAGAATACACTATAAAAAAATATGATTTCAGTTAAGGGTTGTTAAGTAATAGAAAAAGAAAATCGCGGTTATAGATTTTTTTACAATTTTAGCTAATTTGACGCGCCTATAACTTGAAATTATCGTTTAATTCTATTCTTTCAGGGTAACGAAGAAAACAGAATTGCTTCAGAAAACACTCTCAGTTTGAACGAAACAGGAAATACTGTCACTGTAAATGAAACTACGGGCACGCCTTTCGCCACCCCAAAACCATTTCGGAAAAGAAGACGGCCTGAAGTAGAACAAGATCCAACACAACAAGAAGCTGTAAATATTTTACAAAGAATGTACGAATCTAGAAAAAGCAGGGATGAAAATGACGCATTTGGAGAGTATGTCTCGATGAAACTGAAACAAATAAAAAACAGTCATGCTAAGAATACTGCTCAACATCACATTAACAATATTTTGTACAATGCGACAATGGGACAATATGATTTTCCAACAACCTTGACAGACCCAACCGCTAGTAGTTCCTGGGGATACAACTCTGAACCAAATCTATCCACTTTTTCGGAAAATAATGCTGACTGTAGCTCGAGAGGATACTAAACCGCACCGAGTCCCTCGGCTTCATTTGAAACCAGTTCTTCGGATAACTCCAGGACACATACTCGTACCAGCGCAAGAACACAGAGTCCGTCTAATTTATCGGAATCAAGCCAAGATTCGACCCAATCATTAAACGATTTGTTGGAATCAATCAAAAATTAAAAAATACATGTTTGGTTTGTTAATTATTAAAAAAATTATTAGTAAGGTAAGGTAGGTACCTACCTAAAGTATGATTAGATTAGATCATATTAAAAGTAAATAAAAAAATAATTAAAAATGTTGTTTGACTTACCTGTATGTATTCCTTTAAAACCTCATTGAGAGCCTCGCACACTTCTGGTACGATAATAGATATCACTTGGTCTGACAACTTGAACACATTTCCAAGACTTTTATAACTGCTACCAGTTGCCAAAAATCTTAACGTTACCGCAAGTCTTTCCGTCACACTTACAGATTTTCTAAATGTAGTGTCTCGTTTGCCTATTTTTGCCCCAATTAAATTTTGTAGATATTCAAATTCGGAACTGTTCATTCTTATAAAATCTTTTAAGCAACCGTCAATACCCAAATCCTTGAGATAGTCTGTGGCACTATATTTTCCTCTAGCTTTTAGCGTTTGGCGCATCCAATAAGAGCGCTTTTTCTCTTTTTTTAAACAAAAAATAAAAGCTATTCCAATGAGCAAATCTTCTTCCATTTTCGTGTAGACGTCCTCGGCCCTCAGAAGGCGAAACCAAACTGCGAGCCAATACTAGATGTTATAAAATGTTTAAACATTTTCCATCAATGTAGGAGCACTTATAACATGTAACAGTTTCTAACAAAGTGCAACAATTGTTAACATTTGTTAGTAAATGTTTTGGTGTTATAAAATGTTTACAAACATTTTATAACGGCAATGTGGGAGCACCATTACGATTAAGGACATAATTTCACAATTTTTGTAGACAATTTTGAGAAGATAAGTGGGTATAGTTAGATGAGTGATTTTTCGTATTTGATTTATGAATAAAAATAATACGATCAATACCTACCTAAAGACTAAATTAGACTGATCTCTTTTCTTATGATTATTTGTATAGTCAAAGCTAATGCCTGTTCCATTACGGGTTCGAATCTTTGAGCATATGATACTTGGGTACCATACTTGAATTTACGATACTTACCTGTTTATTTTTTTTTAATTCTAATCCCGTTAATGATTATGAAGGAGTTTATAGTACAAATCTGTATACCGGAGGTAAACTATCCTAAGTCCATTTTTTTCGATATTCACTTTATAATGTCATTGAAACAAGCATTTTAAGATCTACTTAGTGGTAAACTATTTTAAGTCCAATAAAAAAAAACAACAAACTTTCGAATTCGGTATTATGTTATAAGTCCAGATCATTTTAAAGTAATAAGATCTCATCTGGACTTATGCTTTTGTGTCGCTCAATTACAAAAAACGAACGCATCCTAAGTCCAAATAGGATAGTCTGTTTCTGAACGTAATGAACGCACCGTTATTGTAATGACAACATTGACACGTGCCTTCTGTTTTTTTACCTTATTATGTGAAAAAACTTTGTTAAACTAGGTTTATTCAACGATGGCATCTCGCAACCGTGTTTTAAAAATACTGGAATTAGCAGAAAATACATCAACCGGTGGTATAACTCAAAATACGGGTAAGTTGACTTAATTTCGTTATTTTATAGGTTAAAATGATTATTATGCTGTGTAAAAATTCTAGTCAAAAAGTAAAATAATGTCCTTTTTGTTAAATACTTGAAATACAATGTAATAATGCACTGGAATTGTATGTTTTTCATAGGCAAAATGATTTTCAAAATATTTGCTTTGGACTTAGGATTTTATGCTTCTGAATCAAATTTACAAAATAAACTTATTTTTTTTTGCAGTACTTTAAGTATTTATGATTCAGGTAATTATTTGTAAAGGAAATTATATGGTCATACTGATATTTAAAGCATAAAATCAGCAACTAGTCAATATGAAACATAGCTAATAATTTAGTTAGCTTTTTTGCCTATTTTAGCTTCTTGCTAGCTGGAATAATAACATAATACATTGGCTTGTGTAATTTATTTATATGGGTTTCAGGTCAATGAATTGTTTTGGCTTATTAAAAATTAGTAATAATCATCACTTAAGTTTCTAGGATTATAGTTCCCTAATTTATAAAATACTTACCTATTTAAACATCTATTGCAGATAAAGAAAACAGAGATACGGCTAAAGAATTACCTACTAGTGAAAACCAATATGTAGAAAAAGAGAATGTAGATTTTGAGAAAGTTGATAATAATGATATAGGTTTGTTAGATAATGATACTAATATTTCAAAAGAATCTGTGTCAATATTAACTGAAGAATGAATAACTCAAAGTTACCAATTAGATTTACATCATGAAGATGAAGCATGTGATTCTTTCAAAGCAGAACATGGCCTTAGCTGATTAACTGCAATAATCATTTATTACAGTACCAAAGAGAAACAAACCGCCTTAATTAATAATTAACGTATTATTATTTTTTGCATGCAAATGTTATACTTTTAGATTAGGCCAATGTTTTAAAGTTCATTGTTGCTGATAGTGTTAGTGTATATACTACTCAGTTGAAAAAATGCATAATATAATTATGCGTTTTACATTTGTTATACTAAAAATGCGGGTATTATTTTATAAGATTTGAAAAGACGTTATGGTGCTCCCACATTGCCGTTATAAAATGTTTAATAACGTTAGTAAACATTTGTTAGCAAACATTTAATCACAAATAAATTTTCATGTTAGAAAATGTTTAGTAATGTTAGTAAACATTTTATAACAAAACAAATTATAACAAAATAAAACATGTGTTATCTTTTGTTTGTAAACATTTTATAAGGGTGATGGCGGGATAGGCGGTGCGGTGCGGTGGGGGTTAGAGTACGCAGGTCGCTGCGCGTGGTGTCTCGCTTGTCAGTCCCTTTGTGTCAGCGTGCATCGCTGTGCGTGTGTATTAGTGGTTGCGCGTGCGCCAAGCAATAAAATATGTCCGGTAATTGGAATAACGATGATGTTTACAAACTGATTGAAATGTTTCAAGCAAGAGAAGTACTATGGAACACGATGTCAGAGAGCTACAAAGACCGAAATAAAAAACACGATGCTTGGATGGAAATTGCCAGTGAATTTAATATGGATAAAAAAGTAATTGAAAAAAAGATTCGATCACTCGTAGGTCAATTTAACCGAGAATGTAAATCTAATAAATCTGGTGCAGGAGCTAATGAGTCAAGTAAATGGTTTGCATTTAAAAAACTCATGTTCCTTAAAGGCAAAAATATTCCAAGTTTAACTGTCGATGGAGGGTTGCAGGTGAGTTTTATTTTAACGTCTTTTAATAATATTTAGATGCCCAGTCCAAAAACCCTTCATTTGAAAAATATTCTGCGAATTCTTTTCTTATTTCTTTCCCATCATCTGTCAGGGATTCACATGCTTCAAGTGGTGTTAATTGCTGCTGTTCTAATCTCCATTGTCCATCGATACGTGTACCAGTTACTATGTCATCTCCATCATAGTATTGAGATGGAGCGTAAATCATGCTCGATTCAGTTTTTCTTATAAAATTATGCAGTAGCACGCATGTCATAATTAAAGTAGTAGTTTTTTCTGGATCTAATAATATTGTAGTTCGTAAAACTCTAAATCTGGCTGACAAAATCCCAAATGCGTTCTCTACTGTTCTCCTCGCACGACTCAGTCTATAACTGAAGATTCTTTCCTTAGAATTGCTATCCTGTGGTCCTGGAAAAGGTTTTAATAAGTGTTTTTCTAAAGGGAACGCATCATCTGTTACGAACACATAAGGAACAGGTTTGTTTCTGCCTGGTAGTGAGCTGTCACTGGGTATTTTCAAACTATTGTCGTTAATTTTATTTCGAAATGTTGTGTTTGCGAAAACTCCGCCATCACTTATGCGTCCTTGGCAGCCAATATTCACGTACAGAAAGTTGTATTCTGCGTCCACTATCGCTAAAAGTACAACGCTGTAAAATCCTTTATAGTTGTAATATTCACTGCCGCTATCAATTGGCTTTTGTATGGCTACGTGCTTTCCATCGATACTTCCTAAGCAATTTGGGAAATTCCATTTTTCTTCAAATGAATTTGCCACGTGTAGCCACTCTTGAGGTGTTGTTGGTATCTGGAACAAAAATAGAAGATTAAGAAATAGGCGCGAAAAATAAATTTATAACTCGTTATTCTAACAAATTTTATTGGATATTTTTATTAAGTATGAAATATTAATAGAATACACTATAAAAAAATATGATTTCAGTTAAGGGTTGTTAAGTAATAGAAAAAGAAAATCGCGGTTATAGATTTTTTTACAATTTTAGCTAATTTGACGCGCCTATAACTTGAAATTATCGTTTAATTCTATTCTTTCAGGGTAACGAAGAAAACAGAATTGCTTCAGAAAACACTCTCAGTTTGAACGAAACAGGAAATACTGTCACTGTAAATGAAACTACGGGCACGCCTTTCGCCACCCCAAAACCATTTCGGAAAAGAAGACGGCCTGAAGTAGAACAAGATCCAACACAACAAGAAGCTGTAAATATTTTACAAAGAATGTACGAATCTAGAAAAAGCAGGGATGAAAATGACGCATTTGGAGAGTATGTCTCGATGAAACTGAAACAAATAAAAAACAGTCATGCTAAGAATACTGCTCAACATCACATTAACAATATTTTGTACAATGCGACAATGGGACAATATGATTTTCCAACAACCTTGACAGACCCAACCGCTAGTAGTTCCTGGGGATACAACTCTGAACCAAATCTATCCACTTTTTCGGAAAATAATGCTGACTGTAGCTCGAGAGGATACTAAACCGCACCGAGTCCCTCGGCTTCATTTGAAACCAGTTCTTCGGATAACTCCAGGACACATACTCGTACCAGCGCAAGAACACAGAGTCCGTCTAATTTATCGGAATCAAGCCAAGATTCGACCCAATCATTAAACGATTTGTTGGAATCAATCAAAAATTAAAAAATACATGTTTGGTTTGTTAATTATTAAAAAAATTATTAGTAAGGTAAGGTAGGTACCTACCTAAAGTATGATTAGATTAGATCATATTAAAAGTAAATAAAAAAATAATTAAAAATGTTGTTTGACTTACCTGTATGTATTCCTTTAAAACCTCATTGAGAGCCTCGCACACTTCTGGTACGATAATAGATATCACTTGGTCTGACAACTTGAACACATTTCCAAGACTTTTATAACTGCTACCAGTTGCCAAAAATCTTAACGTTACCGCAAGTCTTTCCGTCACACTTACAGATTTTCTAAATGTAGTGTCTCGTTTGCCTATTTTTGCCCCAATTAAATTTTGTAGATATTCAAATTCGGAACTGTTCATTCTTATAAAATCTTTTAAGCAACCGTCAATACCCAAATCCTTGAGATAGTCTGTGGCACTATATTTTCCTCTAGCTTTTAGCGTTTGGCGCATCCAATAAGAGCGCTTTTTCTCTTTTTTTAAACAAAAAATAAAAGCTATTCCAATGAGCAAATCTTCTTCCATTTTCGTGTAGACGTCCTCGGCCCTCAGAAGGCGAAACCAAACTGCGAGCCAATACTAGATGTTATAAAATGTTTAAACATTTTCCATCAATGTAGGAGCACTTATAACATGTAACAGTTTCTAACAAAGTGCAACAATTGTTAACATTTGTTAGTAAATGTTTTGGTGTTATAAAATGTTTACAAACATTTTATAACGGCAATGTGGGAGCACCATTACGATTAAGGACATAATTTCACAATTTTTGTAGACAATTTTGAGAAGATAAGTGGGTATAGTTAGATGAGTGATTTTTCGTATTTGATTTATGAATAAAAATAATACGATCAATACCTACCTAAAGACTAAATTAGACTGATCTCTTTTCTTATGATTATTTGTATAGTCAAAGCTAATGCCTGTTCCATTACGGGTTCGAATCTTTGAGCATATGATACTTGGGTACCATACTTGAATTTACGATACTTACCTGTTTATTTTTTTTTAATTCTAATCCCGTTAATGATTATGAAGGAGTTTATAGTACAAATCTGTATACCGGAGGTAAACTATCCTAAGTCCATTTTTTTCGATATTCACTTTATAATGTCATTGAAACAAGCATTTTAAGATCTACTTAGTGGTAAACTATTTTAAGTCCAATAAAAAAAAACAACAAACTTTCGAATTCGGTATTATGTTATAAGTCCAGATCATTTTAAAGTAATAAGATCTCATCTGGACTTATGCTTTTGTGTCGCTCAATTACAAAAAACGAACGCATCCTAAGTCCAAATAGGATAGTCTGTTTCTGAACGTAATGAACGCACCGTTATTGTAATGACAACATTGACACGTGCCTTCTGTTTTTTTACCTTATTATGTGAAAAAACTTTGTTAAACTAGGTTTATTCAACGATGGCATCTCGCAACCGTGTTTTAAAAATACTGGAATTAGCAGAAAATACATCAACCGGTGGTATAACTCAAAATACGGGTAAGTTGACTTAATTTCGTTATTTTATAGGTTAAAATGATTATTATGCTGTGTAAAAATTCTAGTCAAAAAGTAAAATAATGTCCTTTTTGTTAAATACTTGAAATACAATGTAATAATGCACTGGAATTGTATGTTTTTCATAGGCAAAATGATTTTCAAAATATTTGCTTTGGACTTAGGATTTTATGCTTCTGAATCAAATTTACAAAATAAACTTATTTTTTTTTGCAGTACTTTAAGTATTTATGATTCAGGTAATTATTTGTAAAGGAAATTATATGGTCATACTGATATTTAAAGCATAAAATCAGCAACTAGTCAATATGAAACATAGCTAATAATTTAGTTAGCTTTTTTGCCTATTTTAGCTTCTTGCTAGCTGGAATAATAACATAATACATTGGCTTGTGTAATTTATTTATATGGGTTTCAGGTCAATGAATTGTTTTGGCTTATTAAAAATTAGTAATAATCATCACTTAAGTTTCTAGGATTATAGTTCCCTAATTTATAAAATACTTACCTATTTAAACATCTATTGCAGATAAAGAAAACAGAGATACGGCTAAAGAATTACCTACTAGTGAAAACCAATATGTAGAAAAAGAGAATGTAGATTTTGAGAAAGTTGATAATAATGATATAGGTTTGTTAGATAATGATACTAATATTTCAAAAGAATCTGTGTCAATATTAACTGAAGAATGAATAACTCAAAGTTACCAATTAGATTTACATCATGAAGATGAAGCATGTGATTCTTTCAAAGCAGAACATAATAACCCAGTCTCTCTCCAAACGTTACATGATGATCTATATCTAAGCAATAGTGATGATTCGATTAAAGATAAAGATTATCAGCCAGATTTAGATACAGAAGCAGATACCGATTCTGATTCAAGATCAGAAAATCGGATTAGTGCTAATTTACTTTTGTCTGCGTTTGAAGAGGGTGTTCCAAGCACATCTCAAGATGTACCAAATTCTACATGCCATTATGATTTACAACAAAGTCATAATAATCTACCAAGAAAAAGAAAAGTTCAGAGAAAAAGTACAATAGAGCAGACAGGAAAAAAGCGAGTAAGAAATGTATCCCAATGGAAAGCTAATGTCAGAAAGAGAAACTATGCAAGTGGGAAAGCTTACATCAGCAAAAGTGGTAAAACAGTACCTTGCAAGATAATGAAACCTGCATGTAGCACGAATTGCCGTATGAAATGCAGTTCTAAAATATCAGAGCAGAATAGGGAAGATATATTTAAATTTTATTGGGATCCAGAAAAAGACTACAATCTTAAGAGGCAATTCATAGTATCATGTGTCCAGTCAAAACCTACAGTGAGACAAAGGCTGAGATCAGGAGATGAATCTAAGTTAAGATCAAATTCTTTTGTGTATTCTTTTATTGTTAATGGTATAACAACAGCAATCTGTAAGACAATGTTTTTAAATACGTTGAATATTTCCCAACAAGTGGTTAAGACTGCTTTGGCAAAGCGACAAGAGGGAGGTATTGTTGAAAGTGACAAAAGAGGGAAACATGAACCATCTATCAAAACAGATCCTGAAGTGATTAAATCTGTTATGTCCCATATTTCATCTTTCCCAAAATATGAATGTCACTACAATCGTGAGAGATCAAAGAGATGTTATTTAGGACCGGATTTAAATGTCGAACGAATGTTTGATCTCTACAAAACTTATAACACAGAAAATAATGTTCCTTTTTCCAAAATAGCGAAATCTTGGTTATATCGTGAAATATTCAACACAAAGTTTAATTTAACATTCAAGTCGCCAGAAGTAGATACTTGTGACGACTGCGATATGTTTTCAGCAAAGCTTAAAGGGATGGAGGATGGCCCTGAAAAACAACTTCTGGAAATAGAAAAAGATACACATTTAATTGAAGCTGATAATAGATACAAACATAAATCTCAGGATATGACTGAAGCAAAGTGTAATAGTAAACACAGAGTATTAGCTGCAGACCTACAAAAATGTTTACCAACTCCTTTTTTAACAAATGGAGTTAATTTCTATAAGAGAAAACTTTGGACATTAAATTACATTATTTATGATGGTTCTGACAGTTCTGCATTTTGCTTCATGTGGGATGAATCTAAAGCTCAAAGGGGTGGAAACGAAATAGCTTCCGGCATTTTAAACTGGGCAACTAAAAACATACCAGGATCAGATATTGAACAGATTACTATATGGTCAGACAACTGCTATGGTCAAAATAAGAATATTTGTGTTGTCATGTGCATGTTTTTCCTTCTTAAAAAGTTTCCCCAGTTGAAAGTCATAAAACTAAAGTTTTTACTAAAAGGACACACACATATGGAGGCAGATACTGTACATGCCAATATTGAGAGAAAACGCAAAAAGTTACCTACTCTAACAATATTAACACCTTGGGATTGGCAACAATTTATTCGGCAATGTTCTAACAAATATACTGTCATCAACATGGAACTTGAAGATTTCAAAAATTTTCAAGATTTATTATCTACTAATGGACCTTTAATTAATAGAAAAATTAATATTGATAAAGAACCATTTCAAATTTCAAAATCAGTTACTTTGCAAGTTTGAAAAGAAAACTTTGGGTTTTTATATTACAAAAACTCATTTGATAATGAAAATTTTAAAATGGTAGACTTAAGGCGTCAGAAGAGGAAGGAGTTGACTTTTCCAGAAAGTTTACGAAATATGAACCAAAACTTAATTCCAATTTCAGCCAAAAAATATAAAGATATCCAGGATTTACTGTTATATTTGCCGTCATTTTGTCATGACTATTATAAAAAATTGCCACAATCTTCCTCTGCACCGGACTTTCCCGAGGACGATAATGATTATGAATAAAAGTTGTGATTAATGATACATGATTTTTATTGTGTCTTAGAGTAAGGACTTAGGATATTCTCATAGTACATGTAAATTATGAAAATTCATCTAATATGTTTAGAGGTAGCATATCCCAAGTCCATTATTTAATTAATTAATTATATTTTTATCATATTTTTTTTGTAATAAAAAACTACCTACTAACCTACTTTAATACTAAAATAAAATTTTACATAGAATTTCACACAATTGTGTAGACAAGTGATATACGTGACTAGTGTTAAAATTGAGACTTAAAACATGTGTACTGAATAATTAGCATAATGTGACTTAAGATAGTTTACCTCCATTATATAGAAATAAAGATTCTTGTTTATTAATTTGTGTTTTATATACAAAAAAATACTTAGGTAAGTTCTTCGTGAAAATGTTTACAATCACTGAAAGTACGTCGTCACCAAAGATATGCCGGTCATGCCCTTAATTTAAATAATTTTATTTTCCTTGAAAGTATACCTTACAGACAAACGTTTAAAAGACATATTTCAACGGCAGTTTTGTATCCTTGTTTGATACTGTTTTCATACATATTGGCTCACAAATTACGGTTTTATTGCTTGTAACGTTGTGTTTATATTCGTTACAGGGTTATGCATACATTAGTGAGTTTTGGATTGATTGTGCGAGAATCAATCGGCTTTATTTTGTCAGATGGTTTCTTTTGACACTGACATTAGAATAGAGTGTTGTTAGTTTGACATAGATACAGTCTGTGGTCGAAACAGGGAGCTGTCACGTCACTTTTCTTTCTAACAAGATAGTCGAAGGATCGACCTAAAAAGTTATTTCTGATAATCCAATCTAATCTAGATTGGTTATCATTATTTTGGATCATTATAATGCCAATTATAGCTAATAAAGCCTAAATAGGCCGTGGCTAATCGTATTTCTTCGTTTTGGCGAGTTTTTGAGCAGAAATGTACTTTTCCAAAATGGTATATTTCTGGTTTGAGACTGTCGTTTTAATTTTATTCTGACATTGTTCCAGAACTCTTTATTTAAAGAGGATGTTGTTGAAACCAATTTTTCGGATTCCATTTGATTGAAAAACGGTAAGTTTGATCGGAAGAACGAATTTTTAAATTCAAGTTTGTAGTCGTAAGGTTGTGAACTATAATCTGCTTGTATTGTTTCAGCTTACATACAGGAGCGTTTTTTTTTATTTATTTTATATATTTTTCTCTTCGCTTTTCAACATCTAAATTCGCAAGAAAAGGAAGACCTGGTTCGGAACCGCCCGTACACCATGGATTATTTTTAAAAGGTGTGATTTACTAAAAACAAACAGGTATTTAAAAAACCATTTATTACAAAGTTCTTTTGTGTTTAAATTGATGCAGTAACAACAGAGTAGGTCAGTATACGAAATTAATTCTAAATTCCTTACAAAATTTATTCGGATATAGAGCATAGCTTTCCCTTTAGGCATTAGAATAATCTTCCAGATTCCACGGATTTAAATTATACAGCTAAGTTTAGATAATAAATTACATCTTTCCCAAAATTTCCATAGTTTGTTTTGTATCCCCCGTCTTCAGATTAAAAGTCTAATGATGCGACCGATTTATCCCAGGTAATTAATTATTTTATTAGCTTTGTTTAATCTAGTTTATTTTAGGTAGCTATCTGGCGCCCGAAGAATATTATTAATTTTTATTTGTTAGTGATAGCTTACCCCAACCTTTGAGTTATTTCATTACTGTATTTCATTTAAATTCATTCTTTAAATTTTATTTTTATTTTCATTACTTTATAAAGTCATTCCCATTCACACTCATGTTATATGTATATCTTTGACATGCTACTAGACGGACTTACCTCAAACTGCTCGGGAAGTCCGTCTACACGCCGAGTTTTAAAAAATATGCTATAATTCTTAAGATAATTACAATTAATCTTTTTCTTAGACCATTATAGATAGATGAATATATTACTTATATTTTCCGATTACTCAAGTTACTTTAAAAAGCGTATCTCGATTCATAAAGTTAAATTAAATTTAAATTTTAGAAAACTATGCCGGACTTGCCCACAGTGACCTTAGTAAAGGGTGTCTCAGAATGTTTTTCGTTTTTGAATTGACCAATACGCGCCAACTGCATGTAGCAGGGGGAGGGGAGTGGACTCGTCCGCTTGGCCGGCTTGTTAAGTTTAGTAGCCATGAATCGTTTCACGGGATTACAGCGCGCGTTTTGCGTGAGAGCGTTTTATAAAAACAACGATTCCTACACTGTTGTTCGTCGTCTCTACAGGACACATTTTAATTTAAAAAGCTTAAGACATGTGCCAAGTGCCAATTTAATTAACACGTTAGCTGTCCCAAGATAATTTGGGGTATACCACACTGCGTCCATACTGATATCTTCATATGCTTTTAGAATCAGGTCATGAAATATAGAAAAATACATAAAAACCTGGTTTTCCTTTTTTATACCCTATATTTTAGAGTTTTTTTGTGTGCACTATATTTAGTGCATGGACTCCTCAGCTTATATATAGTGCACTACAAGTAGTACACGGACTCCTCAGCAAAACTTTAGCACATTTTTGCGTTTTGTTTTTGTATTTTAGCTGGTAATACTGTTTTAGAGTGGGAAACACTAAACACCTGTTCGTAAAACTTGTTGAATTTGTCGCGGAGCTTTATTTTTCACTATAACTTCAAAATGTCTCATAGAATAAGTGATAAAGACATGCGTCGTATTTTAGAAGAAAGAGACGGAGAAGATTACTTTATGTAAGATATACTGGAGAATTATGTTGATGCAAATGTATTTCCCCAACTTCAAACCGAAGAAGATGTTCTTACCATCAGCGAATTTATCGAGAGCACCATGCCATCAGGTAACTCGAATCATTTATCTTCCCATTCTAATATTGCCGAACATGATGAGATAAACTTCAGCTCATCTCATGAAGTTGTAGTTCAGAGATCAATGAATCCAGCAGAAAACCTGACCTTGCCTGCGACTTCTATTCAACCAGATGAAGCTGTTCTCACCCTCAGTGAATTTATTGAGAACACTATGCCATCAGATAACTCGAATTTATCTCACTATTCTAAAATTGCTGAACCTGATGATGCCATAAACTCCATCTCATCTGATGAAATAATAGTTCAGAGATCCAGCTCCAGAACCCCAGCTGTGAATCTGTCCTTGCCTACGACTTGGCAAAATACTTTGAGAGAAATGACAAGAGAAGAATTTACTGGTTATTCTCTAGGTAAACGTCATGAAGAACTCTTTTCCGAAAATTTAGATTTGTGGACGATTTGCAACGAGATTTACAACGAAGATGTCAATCAGCTGATGGTAGACCAAACAAACCGCTACGCTCCCCAAAAAATGCTAGAACCCAGGCACAATAAACCAACCAGCCGCATTAAAAGATGGAAACCAGTTACCTCGGAAGAAATGAAAAAGTTTGTAGGTATCTATTTGCTGACCGGACTTCTGAATTTCCCTACTATTGAATGCTACTGGAAAACGGATAAATTATATTACCACCCACTGCTTCATGACCTGAAAATGTCTTACAATCGGTTTGCATTGCTCTTACGTTGTTGGCACTTTTCTGACAACGAACAACGACTAAACGAAAACCACGATAGATTGTACAAAGTACAACCACTCATTGATAAGGTCGTAAATAACTTCAGAAAGATTTACACTCCCGGCGAAATGATCGCAGTTGATGAATCGATGGTTGCCTTCAGGGGAAAGCTATCTTTTCGCACCTACAATCCACAGAAAGCAAATAAGTATGGCATCAAGATATATAAGCTCTGCACTACTGAAGGGTACACCTGGAGTTACTCCATTTACGATGGAAGGTCATCTCAATTGCCTCACTTAGACAAACCAGGAACAGTCCTGGCATCTTTGAGCGAAAGTCTATTGAATGAGGGTAGACCAAGGAACTTATACCCGACCTGGAATGTGCACCGACATTTTTTCCTCGATAAAAAAAAACCTTATGTATATGAAGTTAAGTTCTATTTTCAAATAACATTTAGTCAGAGAGAATTCCGGTCCGAGAGAGATAGCGCTTCGAAAGCCCTCTGTCCCTTTCTTAAGTGTTGCCAGAAGGGTTGTTTTTAAAACGTAGTAGGAATGGTTAAAAAAAACAAATTTGTCATCTCTTGTTAAAAAATATATTACCATCTTTCTGATTATCCTAATGATCCCCTAACACGACCCACTACTAACTACTAAACGACCCACTAAAACCTCCCCGGTCCCGGAGAATCCGCGACCCTGCCGTCCTTCTTCAAGAGGACCACCCTTGCCTGCTTCCAATCCTTGGGGAACGTGCTTCACTCCAGCACCGAGACTTGGCATCGGCAATAGCGCCTTGGAGTGCCTTGGTAGCGCGTCGGTAAACCATGTAGTCTCTCCCCGTCTCATCGGCAAGTGCTCGCCGTCTTCTCCGGGCTCTGGTGTACTGGCGTCGAGCACGCAGGCCCACCTCGCGCAGCCTTGCAATCTCGTTCGACGTACACCGCCCTACGCTTGGTTAGCCCGGTTCGGGGCATCGATGCGTCACAAATAGACGTCATCCTTATATTTTTAAATTATCGTCTATAATGAGATTTTCTTTTTTGCAAAAATTTAGACACGATATTAAGGTGTTGTTTGAAAAAGAATAGGTTATTAGTAGGATCTATGTAAATTGAACTGGCATCCCATCAGCCATTTTGATTTGTTATTATTTGTGGTGATCAAGTGGTGATCAACGTGGTGCAAACGTGGTGATATTTATCCTACCGTAATTCGGCAATATTTCTTTATTCGTACATAATAAATATGGTTAAAAAATGTGCGATTCCAGGCTGTAAAAGCGAATCCTATGCGGGATGCGGTAAATCTTTCTTCAAGTAAGTATTTTTAAATTCTTGAAGTAGTATGACCATAATGAACGGATTTTTAGGATTAATTTCGTAATCATATTTTGTTCAAACATATAAATAGTAGGTAATCTGGATTAAACTTTATGTGCTTATCACTGATTTGTGTGTCACTACGTATTATCTTAAATTATTAATTAATTTCAGATTTCCTAGTGAAGAATCTTTGAGAAAAAAGTGGCTGGATGCCATTCCAAGTAATACAAATATCAAAAATTATTCTGTTATTTGTAGTCTGCACTTCAGGCCCCAGGATATAATAGTACATTGTTCTGTTTCAAAACTGAAATCCGATGCTGTTCCAACTACTTTTCCTAAGGTACGTTAATAAATTAAGTGAAAATGAATAAAAATAAAAATTGCCTTTAAAGATTTTTACAGCTAAATTATGAAAAATTAAATAATGCTAAATCAAATTATAAGATCTTTATAAATCTGTGTGCGGTCGGGCAAAGGCCTTCCCCAGTCTTCCGTCCTATCCGCCGGCACCCTCGCCCAGGTCTTTCCGGCCATAATTATTGTAAATTAATCGAAAGCTTATTTCTGGTGGTATAGCGTAACAGATATTAAGATGTTTTTCTAATCAAAATAAATACTAAGCTTTTTATTAATTTGCAGGTTATTCCACCAGGAAAAGAGATAGCTGTTCTAAGCGATATGGTTATTCAAGCTGCTCCAGTAATGGATGCAGAAGTGTTTGTTCAGAAACCCGGGAATATTTTAATAGTTCCTGAGCAAAGGCTTGAAATCAGTCCTATGCCGAGCACCTCCAATGAACCTCCTACAAAAAAAGTTCGCTATGAATATAAGGAAATTGACGATTTAAAACGAGAAGTTAAAATTCTTAAGCAGCGCGTTAAAAGAAGAGACTTGAAAATCGATAGTCTTAAATCTTTGTTAAATGTAGTAAAAAAAAGACCCATGACCCAGAAGAAATCGAAGATGTCATAAAAAGTAATTTTATGCATATTCATGAGCAGTTTAATCATGCTATTAGTTACAAAAAAGTAAGATATAGTGAAGAATTAAAATCTTTTGCTCTAACTTTGCACTTTTACAGCCCAAAAGCGTATCTTTTTTTGAGAAAACATTTATGTCTCCCTCATCCAGCTACACTGAGAAGACTTTTAGCTACACGTGACTGTAGTGTTGGTTACATTCAAGAAGTCATCATGTTCTTAAAAGAAACTGCAGCCAGGGATGCCTCTCTTAAAAATGTAGCACTTCTTTTTGATTCTATGGCAATTAGAACAGAACTAAAATACGATAAAAAAACGGATAAATTTTGGGGCTATGTAGATTATGGGGGAATCATACCCAATGACTCTGAAGCCTTAGCTACCGAAGCCCTTGTTCTCATGATTGTATCTTACACAAAAAGATTTAAATGTCCCATAGCTTACTTTTTTATTAACAAATTATCAGCTGAGCTTCAATCACAGTTAATATTAACAGCCATTAGGTTGTTATCAGAAGCAAATATTACAGTCAGATCCTTAACCTGTGATGGAACTTGTGTTAATATCAAGACTTATGAGATTTTGGGATGTAGGTTCACACTACCTGAAATGAAGACAAGTTTTAAGCACCCAACAAAAGACTGCCAAATCCACTGCATTTTAGATACTCCCCATATGCTTAAGCTGGCCAGAAATGTTTTTGCAGAAACTAATATCAATTCCCCGAAAGGTGACATAAAATTCAATTTTATAAAGCAATTACATGCAATACAAGAAGAGGAAGGGTTGAAACTAGCGAACAAACTAACTAGTAACCAGATTGATTTTTCTGGTAAAAAGATGAATGTCAAATTAGCAGCACAAGTGTTGAGCAATTCAGTTGCCGATGCAATTGAATTCTTAACAAAAAGTGGTGATAAGCGTTTTGAAGGAAGCGAAGCAACTGTTGAATATATTTGGATTTTGGATAGAATATTTGATATATTCAATTCAAAAAATCCCTTTGGTAAAGGCTTTAAGTCACCATTACGTTTGCAAAACCTTGAAATTTGGATGAATGCGCTCACCGAAACTAGGAACTATTTGTTGAGTTTAAAAATCAATGACAAACATATCCTTGAACACCGACGCAAAACTCCTGCTCTTGGATTTATTATTGACACATACAGCTTTGCAAACTTGTGTCTTGATTTACTAAAAGATAACGAAAACGAAATGAAATACTTTTTGACTTATAAATGTTCGCAGGATAATCTAGAAATATTTTTTTCATGCGTTAGACGGTGTGGTGCCTTAAATGATAACCCGAGTTCGCTTCAATTTAGGTACACGTTGCGAAAACTTTTGTTTCGCAATAGCGTACAACCAAGTGTAAACGCTAATTGTGTCAGTGAGGATGACTTTGAAATGACTCCAGTTTTGGAATTCAGACAGCCTAAACGAGCAGTTATAGACAATCACGAGGCTAGCGAAGACCAACAACTTATCGAATTACTGTATTATGTAGAAAATGAAGAATTCTCATATTTCAAAAACAATATACTTTTTTACATGGCTGGATGTTGTGCAAAAAATATATCCGAAAAGTTAAGTTGCAAACATTGTCTTGCTGCCTTGTTTATTACGAAACATGATGATCATGACTATTTACACTCTATTGATGTGATTGATGTGTGCAAAGTTTCATCCTTTACGTCATTCGTAGACAGAGGAAAATTAAAACATGTTTCTAAATTTGTTTTCCAAATCATTCTGTACACGGAACAAATATTCAAATTTCATAGCTCAGAATCATTAAAGCACGTTAATAAAAATAAAACAATATTATTGGTTTTGCAAAATTTTTATAGTATTTTGAGAGATTTTTTTGTTCCGCCACATCCAGTTCAATCATTTCAATGTGAAGATTCACACGAAATGCAACTTATTAAAGGCATCGCGTCTTATTATCTTACCGCCCGTTTGATGAGCCACGGTAAAACCCAAACATTGAAAATTCGAGGTCAGAAAACTAATTTACGACAGAAATTGCATAAAACTGTTTTATTCAGTAATGTGTGAATGAAAATATTTACCAAATATATGTTTATAAATCGTCACATGTGATTACTTTTATTTTACGAGTATCACCTCCTTATAACATAATTATTTAATGAAATCAAGTGATTAGTTCATATATTTATGTCCAAAATATCTACCTACTGTTTGGACACCTTAATGAAAGGGACAGAGGGCTCTCACAAAACTATCTCGCTCGGCTCGCGCATCCGCAGCCTGTGCACATTCCAGGTCGGGTATAAGTTCCTTGGGGTAGACTTCTTATCGCAGACAACTATTATTCGAGTGTTCCCCTCGCAAGATATCTCAAGCAAAGAAAAACAGATTTCTGTGGAACGCTACGCAAACACAGGCGTGAGCTACCAAGACAAGTCGTCCAACAGACTCTCCAAAGAGGAGAAGTGGCTGCTCAGCAGAATAACTGTATGACAGTCCTTAAATGGCACGACAAGCGAGATGTGCTGATGCTCTCAACCTGTCATGATCATGGCATGCAAATGTCTCAAGGATATCGGCCCGTTATGAAGCCTAAAATGGTGCTTACCTATAACGAAGGAAAAAAGGGAATTGATGAAGCAGACCAACTAGCAAGCTACAATTCTCTGATTAGAAAAACCTGCATATGGTACAAGAAAATCGCAGCAGATTTATTGGCTATAAGCGTTGTTAACGCCATCACAATATACAATCAGATGTGCCCACCCAGACAAAGAAAGACAATACTGCAGGGTCATGAATATATCATAAAACGGTTGCTCGGCATCGAGAATAATGTCACAGTTCCCCGACGATCGATTGAAGTACCTTCACCTCGTAAACATAAAATGACGCGCATACCAAATTATCCAAATGGGAAAATTCGTCAAAAACGTTGCGCTGGATGCTATAAAATGCACAAAGAAAATGGAGCTACAGCAACAGAAGCAAGAAAAAAGACGACGAAGGTGATTACCGAATGTCTCACGTGCAAAAAAGGTTTCTGCCTGCCATGTTTTAATGAATGTAATTGAATGTCTTCTTGGCAACTCTCATAGAAATGTAACTTCAACTTTAAACCACATTTTCATAAAAAAATAAAAAAAAATCGTCACGTCCATCGTGTTTTATTTTACCAAATTACCTATCTATACGTCCCCCGAAATTCAACCTCGTAGCTCTAGCGTTCAGTGCCTGACATCTCATGCATTTGAAACAGAGCTATGAACTATATGTAGTGCACGGACTTCACAGCTTACTCCAAAATGCACTAAATGTAGTGCATGGACAGCTAACGTGTTAAGCATTGGGTGTGCAAGTTTGAAGAGACTGGGAATACAATGCCGGACAAATCGTCTGGGCGTAAAAGGACATCAAGAACGAGCATGAACGTCGATCGCGTTCGAAAGTCTTATGGACGACCCACGACAGTCATTGAGATTGCGAGTCTTTTACAAAAGACGATGTTCCTCCCACCGTCGGTTGCAATACTTTAGCTACATGTTTCGCTAATTCTAAAGTATTGCAACCGACGGTGGGACGAACATCGTCTTTTGTAAAAGACTCGCGGCATTTCATACAGATCTTTAAGGAGACAGAGGTACATCATAATAAGATGATGGTCAGTTTTGACGTAGAATCCCTCTTTACGAAGGTCCCCGTGGCTGATTGTATGAGGGTAATTGAGACGAAAATAAAGCAAGACGGTATTCCGGCAGAGTATGTCAAGCTTCTGGAGCATGTTCTTTTCACCAACTTCTTCATATATAAAGGGCAATACTATCTTCAAATAGATGGAGTAGCCTTGGGTAGTCCTGTTGCTCCCGTGGTGGCCAACATTTGGATGGAGTATTACGAGAATATAGCCATCTCGTCTGCCCCTTTACCAATCAAGTTGTGGAAGAGGTACGTGGATGACGTCTTCTGTATTTTGGAAGGAAAAACAGCCGAAGTGGAACTTCTTTTGGCACACCTCAACGTCGTACATAGAAAGATCAGGTTTACGTACGAGAAAGAATGTGATCGACGTTTGGCGTTTTTGGACGTATTGGTTCAGGTTCGAGAGAATGGTAGTTTGGGCCATTCAGTTTACAGAAAACCTACACATACGGACCGATACCTACATGCGGATTCACATCTTCACCCTCGACAACTTAATTCAATAGTAACATCACTTATCAATCGTGCATTCGACCTGTGTGATGAGGATCACATTCAGAGTGAATTGGCGCATGTCCGAAATGTGTTGGTGAAGAACGGTTATAAACTGCGGTCCTTACGAGCTCGACCAAGACCTAAAGCCCACAGTTGCAGAGTGGAACGAAAACCTGCTTTTCTACCATATGTTAAAGGAGTGACAGATAAAATCGCAAACATTCTACAAAAATTTTCACTTTAGACCATCTTTACTCCTTTAAAGAAAATTACACACTACCTACCTGCGCTCACCAAAAGATTGTTTTCCACTAGAAAAACCAGGAGTGTATAAAATAGACTGTAGCTGTGGGAGTTCTTATATTGGTCAAGCCAAACGCACTATAGCTTGTCGGGTGAAGGAACATATCAGAGCGGTGAAGAATGTTGACAGACAAAAGTCTGCCATAGCGGAACATCTGCTGGACTCAGGCTCAAACCACTGGATCGAGCTACACAACCCACAAGTAATCTCAACTGAGCGACATTACATGCCAAGACTGGTTCAAGAGGCAATTGAGATTGCCAAACACAAGAATTTCAATCGTGAAGATGGTTTTCAATTATTTGGAGCCTGGAATCCTGTGGTGAGAATGTGTAAGAACAGAAGAAGTGAAGTGTCAATTACGCGTCCTGATACCGTGAGTGTTGTGTGTCGGAATCGAGTTATGATCGAGAATGAAGCCGGTGGTAGTAATAGAATTAGCGAATTAATTCCTAGCAAGAGACTAAGAAAGAGGGTAGATCGTTATATCTGCCAATAACTACCTACTCGCAAAGACTTCAGTTTACCCGTGATCATGGCGCATGTGACATGTTGCATTATAAAAAAGCATTAGATATTTTGTTTATTTACATTATGTTCCTGTTATAAACTTCAATTTTTGTCGTCAAGTTCCAAATGTCAATGTCAAATCAATGATTCGATGTCTTGGAGATTTTTTTAGAACGAAATTATATTATACATGTTTCCGAACGAAACGTTTGGTCAATGGCTATATTTATAAGAACAATGACCTGTAATTGAGGCTTATTGATAATGTTATGATGGTACATTAGAACAATAAATAATTGTATTAATATTATTGATATTTTCAGCTGTGTTTACATTTTGTTTCTCTATTCCTAAAATATAAGTTTTAAAATGATTACTTATCAGGATTGATATGTATCATTGATATGTTGTCATATGTTAGGAATACGATTTTCAATAATCGAAAGATTGTGTAATTAATTATTCAATTTTTAAAAATGTTCTACTTAATTAAATTTTGTTAAAATTAACGATATGAGAATAATGCTGTGATTGGTGGCGCCCAAAAAGTAGAAATTTGTACATATTAATACGATTTTGTGATTGTTAGGACTTGTAATAATCATTAATTAAGTTTTAACATACTTTAAGTTCATTATATATTGTTATTATAGCCAATATAAAAAGATATTATGATGTAAACAACCAATGCTTGTGATTGGCTAAAGATGTCGTGACTTTTTACGACTTTTGGGGGGTATAAATAGCATTGTAAATGCTCTGGGGGTACTTTTGTATTCCTGGCTCGAGAATAAGTTAAGTACCAACCAATTTACTAATACTGTAATATCTTTCTTTGTAAACTTCTTCTGTGTGTTACCTGATTGGCTTGGGTGAGCTACCGTGTATTTAGAACATTGTAATAGACCGTATAGTTATTCAAACTATATCAGTTACACTGTCGCCCATCCAGCTTATTTTGTGTAGATAATTTTGGAATAGAATCTAGATACTTTTCATTATCGTCAGCCTTTTGTTTCAATTTATTACCTATTTATAGTATGTAATGAATGAATATACATTGTTCAAGTATTTTGTGTTTATTTTGTGTATATCCTTTATTTAACTTAACAAATCCCCATTAGGTTGTGTATAGTTCAAGGCACAGTAGCTGTAAAAGTAGAATTGCGAGTCCAGCACAATGCTACTTTGGCTATTGATTTGTATTTCTAGATGGGTCATAGTGAAATTATTAGTAGACTGTTACACCCTTTCTATCACATGCAACTGCGCCGAAATATCGGGATACTCAAATACTCACAAATCAAGGTAAATATCCCGTTTTTAGTATAAATAGTGTTCATAACCATGATAGTTTCAAAAGTTAAAATTGTTATTGTTCAAGAAATGAAGCCTGATGATCCTGATAAACGAGTCGAATTCTGCAGGACAATGAAAAACCGTTTTAGGAGTTTTAATAATATCTGGTTCTCCGACGAATCGAATTTTCACATCAACGGTCATGTGAATTGACAAAATTGCAGATACTGCCTCTGATACGGCTTCCGAGAATCCGTTAAAACTGCATCAGAAGCCCTTGCACTCGCCAAAAGTTGTTGTTTGGGCTGCCATATCAAATCAAGGAATTATCGGACCTTATTTTTTTGAGGATGACCGAGGTCGAACGCAGACCGTTACTTCTGAACGATATTGCCATATGATCCGGACTTTTTTGGCTACCGAAATGCAAAACCAGAAGGGCTACAACCGCAACACCTTTTTCCAGCAAGATGGAGCCACTTCTCATGTTACAAATGACTCATTAGCTGGTCTTCACGATTTATTCACTGGAAGGGTGATAAGTCGCCGAGGAGGCATCAATTGGCC
The DNA here is from genome assembly GCA_918857605.2 of Philereme vetulata. Taxonomy (NCBI): domain Eukaryota; kingdom Metazoa; phylum Arthropoda; class Insecta; order Lepidoptera; family Geometridae; genus Philereme; species Philereme vetulata. Next base: position 4,806,071 of record OU975446.1, read on the forward strand.
ACCGAGGAGCCCTGATTTAACGCCTTCTGATTTCTTCCTATGAGGCTACCTAAAAAGCAAAGTTTACAATCCATTGCCACCCAACCTGAATGTTTTGAAGCAAAGAATCACTGAAGAAATCAACTCTATTCCAAGAGCGATGCTCCAGCGAGTTATTTAAAATTTTAGCTCCAGGTTAAATGAGTATGAACAAATGGATGGTGCGCATTTGGAAACGGTTGTTTTTCATAAATAAACTTCAAGAATTGCTCTTTAAATTAACATTAAATAAAACGAGATTTAATTGATATTTTGTTTTTTATTTAACATCTAAAAACGAAAAACATTCTGAGACCCTTTACTTCACGTTCACGTCATAAAATTAACACTTTTTCCCATTTATTATTGTTGTAGCAACAAATTTTCTACAAAATGTGGACAAAGTGTGAGGATTTCACTGTAAGTATCAATGCAAAAATTAAAAAAATGGTTTAGATCAGTGATTCCCTAACTATGGTACGCGTACCACCAGTGGTACGCGACGATTATTAAGGTGGTACGCAAGCAGCCATGGCCATAGGACATAGGGTAAACTGTACTATTGTTGGCACCCCCTCAATGATTGGCACTATGACATAAAAATCAAAATAATAAAATAATCTTTAACAATTTATGTAGGTGGCAATACATTATTCGAAAGCATTTTTAATTTCGCTTGTGGAAACACCATTTTACGACTGTGACGTCAGCTGTCTTTCTTTCGCATACGTTTGAACAAATGGGACCGTTGGTTTGTGCTAAAGTTATTAAAAGTGTAAGGTCTGGAGCTTGAGTCTGACCGTAAAAGTGAATTATTTGGTAAGTCCACAGACATTTTGACATGTATATTTGTATAAACATAATGTATTTATTCTGTATTGTGTTGTTTTCTAACATTAAAAGTAGTTCGATCGTTTTTTTGCTGGTGCCAATCACTGTATTTTTTTTCGTATGATATTGTAATGATTGGCAGTAATGCCAATGATTATACTTTTGAATGCATTGTGCGATGTGGGTAATTCTTTGCCAAATGATATTTTGACCATTTTAAACCTTATGTGTAGTGCAATCAGGTACATTTAGGCTTGTGTTTGAATTCCTGGCACTGCCAATCATTGTATTTTTTTCACAGTGCCAATGACTATATCTTAGCGTTGGTATCTTGAAATTGAGGTTTACTTGAATATTTTAATGAAAAAACAGTATCATCTATGCATCACTGTCGTCCAGACACGACTAGTAATTAAGCCTAGGAATGTTAGATGGTAACTGCAGGGTTCCTTTTAAAAATTATCCATCAATAGACACATGTTTCAGGTACTTACCGTGCGCAGCCAAAAATGCCAAAGATTTCAGATGGGAAAAAATATGTTAAGGGTTATAGCGAAGAAGATCTCGAGAAGGCTTTGCGAGACATAAAAAATGGGATGGGCAAAAAAACAGCTGCAAATAAGTATAATATTCCTCGCGCAACATTACAGTTTCGTCTCTCCAGCGCTTTTGTTAAGAAACGACCTGGTCCAGACACCGAGCTAACTTCTACAGAAGAATCTGAGCTAGTCAAGTGGATAATTGCCTCCTGTAAAAAAGGGTTTCCTCGGCGTAAAGAGGATATCATCAAAAGCGTACAAACATTCTTGGATGAGCATCCTAGACCGAACAGGTTTATAGAAAATACTCCTGGAGAAGGCTGGTACAAGCTGTTTCTAAAGAGGCATCCAGAACTTTCTGTTAGAACCTCTGAAGCTGTAACTTCAGCAAGTGCAAAGGTGTCAGAGTCGCAGATAAGGAAATGGTTCCAACAAATTGAAGAATACCTAAAAGAAAATAATCATTTTGGTATTCTAAGCGATCCGTCTAGAGTGTATAACGGAGACGAGACCAATTTTATTTTGTGTCCCAAAAATACAAAAGTTATTGCTTTGAAGGGAACAAAAAACGTGTATGAGGTAGACAACGCACAATCAAAGTCATGCGTTACTGTCATGTTTACTTTTGGTGCAGATGGTGAAACTACACCTCCAATGATTATTTTTCCTCTGAAGAGGATGCGACCAGAAGTACAAAGGTCTGTACCAGATGAGTGGGGTATTGGCTTGTCCGGTAATGGATGGATGAAGAGTGAGATTTTTATCCAGTACATAGAAAATGTTCTGTATCCTGCGTTAAAGAAAAGAAATGTGGAATTTCCCATTATCCTTTTTCTGGATGGACACAAGTAGCTAAGTACCACTCTGCAAGTAGCTCAACTATGCCAACGCCTTGAGATAATACTCATTGCGTTATACCCGAATGCGACACGAATATTACAACCGGCTGATGTAGCTGCATTTCGCCCTATAAAAGTCATGTGGCGTAAAGCTGTCCTGGAATGGCGTACAGAAAATTTGAGTAAATCGTTGCTCAAAACAGATGTCGGACCTATCTTAGCTAAGCTTTTGCCGAAAATTAACAAAGCAACATTAAAGAATGGTTTTGCGACATGTGGCTTATGCCCATTTAATCCTGATCTTGTGGATTACTCAAAATGTTTGCAGCCTTCGAAATCAGACCAAGACAATTTGGATGAACCAACAAATCTGAGCTATCAGACTTTTCAAGAAATAGTTGGGCAACAGCTGATAAGGAAAATGAAAAATCATATTGTAGGTAAATCAACAGAAGCTCAGAAACTATTTGAACTTTATAAATATCTCACATCAAATACTTTGCTCCAGGAATTGCCATTAACAATGAATCAATCTGAACTTACGCAGGACATAGAAATCGACCTTGACCAAAACAACAATAATAACGAAGATTTGTCTAAGCAAATAAATACAACAGTAACAGAACTTTTACCACAGGAAACAGAAAAACTGAAAGAACCCACGGAAGCCAATGTTACTGAAATTGATTCAACAGATGTCTTTTACTCCGAAATCTTAGAACAGGAACCATCTTTGCATGCTGAACCTGAATACTACGAAGACTTCGATAATTCACTCTCTGTACCAATCAGCAATTCATTGGTACCAGAAGCTGAAAATACAGTTGAGATAATTCCTGAAAATCAAAACGAAAATGCACCTATGAATGTTTTACTTGATGTACTACCATTGACCAGTCGACAAAATATAGTGTTTGTGGATGGTAAATGGCAGATTGCGGATGACTTACCTATTAAAATCCTACCGAAAAGTCCATTAAAAAAACCAGATATTAAAGCTTTTTTACAACTGCCCAAGACTCCAATTAAAAAACAAAAAACTGGCTTCGAACACCGTAGTTTTGTGTTGACAAGTAAAAGCTGGGAAGCCGTTGAATTGCAAAAACAAAAAAAGACGTTGGAGGAAACCCAACAAAAAGAAGCAAAACGTAAAGAAAGAGAAGAAAAAGCGAACCAAAAACGATTAATTAATGAACAGAAATCAACAAAAAAGAACAAAGCTAAAACTGCTGACCTTATAAAACAAAGTAAGCCAAAATTAAAAAGCCCAGTTCCACCTAAAATTATAATTCAATCCAACATCTTGTATAAGCCTGCCAATATCAAAAACCCTATAGAAGCGAAAAATGAAGAGGATATCAAACAAACGCCAAAAGAAACATGTATAACAGGTCATGAAGTAATGGAGCACAATGTTTTTACGATAAGAAAATGTGATAACATTAAAGAAATGCAATACAATCCTCACACAACTGGACCAGAAGACAACCTAAAAATATATATGAAAAAAAATGCTCATAAAATAGAAATAGTAAAAGAAAATACTGCGAAAGAAATTACGAACGAAGCCGATATAAAACAAAAAGATAAGATGAAAGACATGAAAATCATTGCTGAAATTACAGAAAAACAGAAGATAAAGGAAATAATTAGCGTTGCCCATAATATTAAGGATTTGTCACACTGGATGCGTTCTGCGGTCAGCGGTCAGGTCAAAGCGAACGCAGCCCGCATCATGTATGAACAACATTGTTGGTCTCAATATATTTTGTATAGAATGCGATCTGACCGTGCGAGCACAACCAAAGAACGCATATTTGCCCGGCGGCGCGGTGGGGAGGGAAGAACGCGTACGGACCGGACCGGGGTTGGCTGCGGGCTGCGGGCGGCGGGCAGCGGGCAGCGGCCGGCCATTTTGTTTATTTGTGCACACAAAAGTGTCAGCGGAGTGTAAAAAAAATGTCTAACGATCAAACAGAGGTGTTTATAGATGCCGTACGATGTTATCCGTATTTGTACGATTTGGAAGATCTCGATTATAAAGATAAAGTTAAGATAATGAACACGTGGCGAGAAATTGCAACGCGGTTCCGTATGAAAGATGGTGAGTACCTACTGATACATGGAATAATAATGCTGTGCATTTTAAGTTTTGTTTATTAGGTTTAAAACTGAAACTCCATGTTCTTGGTATAGTATTAATTTTATTAAATTAGTTAGTCATTAAAATAATTCATAAAACAATTGCGAACATTGTAAGCTTCATTGCGAGCCCTGTGAGTATTATTATTAATGGTCCGAAATGCACTATTCCGGGGCATTGTTTCTTCAGGTGTCTGCATTTCAAATAATTCATTTTTAACTCGTAAATAATTATGTAAGCAACATGCAGCTTTGACAATATGGACAGTTGTATCAACTTTTGTATCAAGAGGTCGAAAGAATACTCGCCACTTGTGTGCTAAGATACCAAATGCGTTTTCGACGATACGTCTGGCAGAAGATAGACGTTTGTTAAAATTTGCTTTCTCACCGTTGTTCTCTGCCTGGTTCCTAGGAAACGGTCTCATCAAATATGTTTGTAGCGCAAAACCCTCGTCACCAATAAAAACATGAGGTAAATTAGTTGTGCCACCAGGCAAAGGCTTTGGAGGTGGAATATGTAATTCATTGTTTACAAGTTTTCGAAAAAACTCAGAATTTTCGAATACTTTGCTATCGCTATCTTTTCCGTAGCTTCCCACATTTACGTAAGTAAATTTATAATCAGGGTCAACAACTGCAAGAAGCACAATGGAAAACTTTGATTTATAGCAGTAAAATAGTGACCCGCTTCTTTGAGGGCATTTTATGGTGACGTGTTTCCCATCAATACTTCCTATACAATTTGGGAATTTCCACTTTTGGCGATAACCAGTTTCTGCAATAATCCATGTTCTTTGCGTAGGTGTAGGTATATAAATAGGTTGCAATATTTCCCATATGGCTTTGCAAACTTCTTTTATTATACTATGCAAAGTAGAACGACCAATACGGTGAGATAACGCTATCATTTGAAACGAATCTCCAGTGCCCAAATATCTGAAAAAAAAAGTAATGTTCAGGTTTCTTGCATTGTACCTATCTATTTATTGATAGATCGATTATTTTTTCTTGCAGGTAATGAAGCAAAAGGGAAGTGGAGAAATTTAAAAGATTCATATAATAAATACAAAAAAAGTATTGCAACAACAACGGGCCAGGCTTACAAAAAATATAAAAAGTGGCCTTGGTCTGACTACATGCAGTTTTTGGATGGGTTAAATACACATCGTCAACCAGATGAAAGTTGTTCTTCTCAAGGGCCTCACGTAACTGGAGACAGTGAAATCGAATCTGTAGATACGTCTCGTCCAGGAACATCTTATTCAGGATCATCATCGTCAAGTAAAAGAAAAAAAGAGACTGATGAAGTGGGTACGATGATTGAATACTTTGAAAAAAGGAGACAAGAGACAGCTATGGACCACATCGATCAGTTGTTTTTGAGTTATGCTAACACATTTAAAAACATGTCAATTCGTACTCAAATCTCAATAAAATTAAAGATGGCACAGTTATTTGCGGAAGCTGAGACTGAAGACCTAAATTTAAGGGAGACATCTATAGATTTAAGCACTACTCCAGCCGAAGCGAATGCAGAAACATCTCAACGTATAGATATCAATTGCACTCCTCCAGCCGAAGTGAATGCAGAAACATCTCAACGTATAGATATCAATTGCACTCCTCCAGCCGAAGCGAATGCAGAAACATCTCAACGTGAAGATAACAATTCAGAGGTCAATGCAGAAACATCTATATATATCTATAGTGAGGAAGAAATTGGTCAATACTTAAAATTTAATTAAAAATATGTTACTGTAAAATTAAAGAAGTTTACCTTAGAGACACAGCAAGCCTTTCTTTGGTTGTAATTGCCTTTCGCCAGTTTGTATCCTTTTTATTTATTTTATGGCAGATTAAAGAATGCAGTTCTTCGAACAACGCTGGGGACATTCGAAAATATATGTAAAAACGATCTTCATACGAATATAATTCTCGACATAAGTTGCTGTATTCTCCTCGTTGTGGTCGCACTACATTCAAATCGTGTACCCACATACGTTTCCTTTTTCTGCTATGCAACCATAATAACACAATATTTTCTTCTTCCTCGGTAATCATTTTCCTCGATCAAAAGCCAAAAATAAAAACTGATCACCAGCACCACTGATACACGCACTCAGTAACTGAAAAGATGGCCGCTGTTTGGCTTGCTCGCATCGCCCGGACCGTTGACCGGTTGCTCTGCCCGGACCGCTGACCGGTGCCCTGCCCGGATCGCTGACCAGACCGATTGCCCTGACCGACAATGTTGTTCATACATGATGCGGGCTGCGTTCGCTTTGACCTGACCGCTGACCGCAGAACGCATCCAGTGTGACAAATCCTTTAACAAGACTAATACAGAAGTAAAGATAGAGGAAGTAAAACGCGATGTGCAAAACTATAATACAATATTTCAGAAGCCAGCAAAAAAAATGTCAGACGAAGATTTAATAAAAATATTGACCGAAGGTGACTCACAATAAAATTAAAAAGATATAAACTAAACTATGCTGCTATTAATCTCTAGATAGATCAATGGCTATTTCTATTTTTTGATTACTTAAATTTCGTGCCAATGATTATACTTAATTCATACTGCCAATAATTATGCTAGAGTGCCAATGTTTGTACTTTGTGTATCCTAGTTTTAAGTTTAATTTAGTCTATATGACAATAAACATTTTTTTTTCTCACCGTTTTTAATTTTATTGTAAGTTTGGGCATCAAAGTGTACATCAAACCATCAATATTCATAGACAAATTGTTAACATTGCAGAGCTGACAATAAACATGTCCAAAGCCAGGTTAGGGTGCCAATCATTGAGAAGTTTACCCTACATAGTAAATAATTAGATAAAAAGTTTTTAAATTTCGCGCTCTGACACGATTTGTTTTCATTAATTAGCCGCGCGGGCGCTGTCGCGGCTAGTTTGGATTTTGCCGCCTATTTTGCTGGCCAGCGCATCTTTCGGCTCATGCCACGCGGCTCGCGACGCGAGCCAGACAGAGACAAGAGCTTTCGAGCGTCCGCACGTCTACCCGCGCCGGCCGTCAGGCATTCTTGTTTGTGCTTTGTACTCTGTGAACCTTGTAGTTTTTAATCATTGGTCGAATTAATTTGTTTTAAGTCAAGTTCAAAATATTTAAATTAACATGGATAAGTGGCTTAAGAGCGCTTGTAGACGTCCGTTTTTTTCACCGGATAACGGACCGTGTTTTTTGCCAGATTCGCGGTGGTGTATGAATTATAATGAATGTGTGTACATGCACTGGACATCGGTCCGGCAAACAATTTACGCCGGATGCACCACCCCTTCCCCTCGGCGCGACGGACACCGGTCCGGTGTAAGAAATGGCGGTCATCCACGCCAGTGTATTGGTGCGTGTTGACGCTGCCGGACGTATTGCCTGTTTTCTGTTAATTGAGTGCCGTCTACCTGCGTTCTTTTAAAAATGGGTGATATTGACATGGAATTGTTAATAAGTTTGGTTGAAAATAGGCCTGTACTGTGGGACAAAACCCAAGAGTGCTATAAAAATAGACAGTCGAGTTTTGCCGCTTGGAGAGAAATTTGTCTTGCGTTAAATGAAGGTTTTGAAACGATGTCCGAGAAAGAAAAAAATGATTTTGGTAAGTAACATTTTATTTTCATTATTTTTATGCATGTTGATTTTGCCATGGTACACGCCCTACTGGTGACATGAAATACTCTGCATATTTGTTACTATTCCGTATGGGAATATGAATAAGTATCTGACTCCATAAATAAAACGTAGTTTGCATTAAATTATGTGTAATAAATCTTCACATGTTGGATGACGTTGTTGAACAGGACAGAACAGAATTATTAGGTTATGAAAAATCTAATTTTAGCGTGCACACAAACATTGACATTTTAAATAAAAGTGACAGCTGACATGAGTGCCGTTGACATCCGGCTGTATGGCTAACGCGACATCAAGCCGGAACATGCTCGGGGCCCTTGGAAGGTGCTTCCAATGTGCTGTCTTCCACAGGATCCAGAAGGGGGCATAGATACTGAATGCCACGACGAGAAGTTCCAGTAGTGGTCTTTACTTCTGCCACTCTAATCACTCCGTCCCTTCCTGGGAATATTGCGTTTATTCTACCCAATCTCCAACGCATGGGGGGTGCGTTTTCCTCCTTGAGCAGAACTAGTTCTCCTTTCTGCAGCGGTCGAGCAGGAACGCGCCATTTGTGCCTTTGTTGTAACTCGGATAAATATTCTCGTTGCCAACGTCCCCAGAAGTGTTGGCGAAATTGCTCCAGTCGCTGGAATCGGTCTAGACGGTGACTATTATAGTCTGCAAGATCTGGTGAGGGTAAAGCCATCAGGGGTCGCCCAATCAGAAAATGCCCCGGAGTTAAAGGATTAAGGTCATTAGGACATGGTGAAAGAGGAGACAGGGGTCTACTGTTAAGAATAGCTTCAATTTGACTGAACAATGTTGATAACTCCTCGAAGGTTAAACGGGAGTTTCCTAAAATTCTTTTCAAATGAAATTTTGCTGACTTTACACTAGCTTCAACTAACCCATTAAAATTAGGAGCATAAGCGGGTTGAAATTTAAATTTAATACCTTCTTCTGTAGAAAACCTACTAACGTCATCCGCTTTGGATGTGAGATAATTTCCTATTTATTTTGATGCACCTACAAAATTTCTGCCATTATCACAAAAGATTTCAAGAGGCTTCCCTCTGCGAGCAATAAACCGACGCAGAGACAATATGAATGCATTTGTGGAGAGTTCACTTACGGCCTCTAAATGCAAACATTTGAACCGTAGACAGACAAATATACATAGATAACACTTTGTGATTTTACATCCTCTTCCTTTTCTATCGGTTATTAGAAACGGTCCAGCAAAGTCGACAGCAGTACTAACGAAAGGGAACCCAGGATCTACACGCTGATTCGGAAGTGCTCCCATCAAAGGAGTGAGGGTTTTACCGTTTACTCTTCGACATACTACACACTGTCTTGCCGTAGTACGCGCCAGATCTCTACCCGCTATGGGCCAAATATATTCCCTCACAGAGGACAAAAGAAGCTGAGGACCAGCATGAAGAAGATGCAAGTGTTCGTGCCTGAAGATCAACTTAGTTAGCATATGCTTTGCATGCAGTAGAATGGGGTGTCGTTTTTCAAATGCGTAGCAGGAATAATCTAACCGCCCACCCACACGTAAAATGCCTTCTGCATCAAGATAGGGAGAAAGTGAAATCAATGGATTTTTAGGATTGAGAGCCCGTTTGGCACGAAGAATAACCAGTTCTGCAGGAAAACTCTCATCCTGAGACAATTTCACCAATACCTGAAACGAAGCTGCTAGTTCCTCAGGCTGTAATTTACCGATTTTTTTGTTAGTTGGATATCTACAATTTTGAATGAAGCGTAGTAAGTATGCTACTGAACGCTTTATTTTATTGAACTTAGAGAAGCGATCAAAATCTATAATTGATTTGTTTAATTTTAATTCATCGTTACATTTACTTATGTTTATTTTTATTTCAGGTAACTCATCTTCACAGTGCGTCGTCGGATTGAAGATTGGCCATACATTCTCATTTTGCTTCAAAAATGGGGGTCCCATCCACCACAAATCTAAACCGTTAATGATTTTAGCATCTACACCGCGTGAACCTAGGTCGGCAGGATTCAGTGATGTGGGAGTCATCTCTCGAATGCTGCTTACTCTATTCGCTACGAAAGTTTTGAGCTTGTCGTATCGCATTCCTAACCAAGACAGTGCGATAGATGAGTCAGTCCAATAAACCTTACGGGTAATTATACATCGCAGAGCGCAACATACGGCGCCCGCGAGTGTCGCGCCTAGGAGGCATGCGCATAGTTCCAGACGAGGAATTGTGGTATGTTTTATGGGGGCTACTCTAGCCTTCGCACATAAAAGATGCACCTCACCTTTACCCTGCTCATTGATTGATTTTAAATAGATACACGCTGCGTATGCCTTCTGCGAGGAGTCGCAGAAGCAATGCAATTCTACATGTGTAGGTGACTTACACAAGCTATGCCTAGGTATACATAAATTTCGTATGTACGACATTTCACTAATATAGATTCGCCATAGGTTACTGACCTCTGTAGGTACCTGTTCGTCCCAACCTACTCCTTCCAACCATAATCGTTGGATTAAAATTTTTGGTTTTATAGTTAATAAACTTAGCAGTCCTAACGGATCAAATACCTTGCAAGATTCTGACAGTATATATCTTTTAGTTATCTTAGAATCTTCCTTACAACCTTTGTAGCAAGTCGGAAAGTTAATAAAGTCCTTGTTAGGATTCCAACCTACACCTAGTGTGTGGGATGAAGAGCTAATGATAAGCTCCCTTTGATTTATTTGTGGCTCAACAAGTAAAGACGGTAGATTAGAACGATACTTGCGCAAATTGTAACAGCCAGCTGATAATGCGTTTTCAATAGCACCTTTTATGTAGGCCAATTCTGCTTGACTTTCGCTGCCTGTTAAAAGATCATCAACCAGGAAGTCGTTTTGTATAATATGCCTTATTTTAGGGTCAACGCACTCCTGACCTAATTGCCATAGGCAACGGGTACTAATAAAGCTTGAACTAGACAACCCATAAGTTACTGTAGTAAGCTTAAAAGACTTCAAAGGATCTTTGTTATTGTCACGCCATAATATCATTTGTAAATTTTGATCAGTATCTTGAACTTGAGTCATCCTATACATTTTTTCAACGTCGCCAGATATAACATAAGTATGTTGGCGAAACCTTATTAGTATATTGAATAAAGAGTCCTGTATGTGTGGTCCTACCATCTGCAAGTCGTTGACTGAAAAGCCAGATGTTGTTTTGGCACTGCCATTGAAAACAACGCGCAATTTAGTAGACTCGCTTGTCGGCTTCAGCACCGCATGGTGGGGAATGAAATAGCACACATTAGGAATCAAAACCTTTGATTCCTTCAAGTGACCTAAAGCCTTGTACTCTTGCATGAATTGTAAATAAGCCTTTTTGAGTTCTGGATTATTATTTAATAGTTTTTCTAATGACAAAAATTGTCTTTTAGCTGATTTAAATGAATCTCCTAAGCAATCAGGATCTGAAATTAATGGCAACCTCACACAGAATCGACCATCATCATTTCTGTATGAAGTGTTGATAAAGTGGCTTTCACATTCAATTTCCTCAACTGTCCTATGACAAACCGGTTGAGGAATTTCTTCAATTTCCCAAAACTTTGTTAACTGCTCATTTAAAGCCTTATTGTTTAAATTCTTTTTATTACCTTCAATAAAAACATGGTTGCATTGTAAAAAATTAGAAACACTACTGGTGTAAAGTGGCCCTGCTAATATCCAACCTAGTTTTGATTTGTGCATTATAGGCCGGCCTGGCCCAAGTGAGATCTGTTGAGATTCTATCAGTTCCCAAAAAACATCAGCGCCTAGCAACATGTCTACAGGGGCGGACTGGTTGAATGTTGGATCAGCTAGCCTAACATTAGGTGGTAGCTTAACATGAGTTATATCAATAGTTTTCATCGGCAAATTACCTGTAATTTGTGGCAAAACGAGGCATGAAAGCCTTGTTGCATATGCACTGCACTTGGATTTTACTTCAACGTTGCATGTTTGCAAAGAATTGAAATTAGTAACATGATTACCTATACCTATCATATTCAATTGAGTTAACTGAGGGGATAATTGTAATTTGTCTCTTAGATTTTGAGTTATTATGGAGCTCTGGCTACCGCTATCAAGTAGAATACGTGCTGTCACATGTTCCCTAGATGTTAGGTTATACACATCAACCAACGCGGTTGATAGCAGCACACTTTGTTTAGTACCTACTGACATTACAACGGAAATGCCATCATGAGGCTCCGATTCAGTTTCAGATGTGTCCTGACCTTCCTCCGATAAGTTATTTTCTACTTCAGATGTTTGTATGACATTAGATGCATTTACAGCCTGAGAATCTTTATGCAGCAAAGTATTGTGAAGTTTCTTACATTTTAAGCATGGACCCAACTTGCATTGATGCGAAAGATGTCCTTTCCTCAGACAGTTAAGGCAAAGCCTTAACTTCAGCGCCTCTGCAGCTCTCTCGTGCACAGATTTGCTCAGGAATGCAGCACAATCATACAACCGGTGGCCGCCTTTGCACAGGGTGCACACAGGTGAAGAAGATGGTTCAGCTGAAACCGCAAGAGTTCTAACATGAGACCTTTCATTTTTAGATAAGACCGGACTGTTGGTCTTTTGTGTGGTTTGTCTTTCAACCTTGTTGGAATGAACAGATTCCAAAATATTAGCCCTATTATTGAGGAAACTAAAGAATTCTTTCAGAGAGGGGGAGCGTTCAAAACTGCTTTTGTGTTCTTCCCACTTGAAACTTGTATTACTGTCGAGCTTTGCTGAGACCAAATGAATGATCAAAGTATCCCATGATTTCGTCGGTTCTCCCAGCGTATTCAGAGCTCGCAAGTTTGTAGATATGTGATCGATGAGTGATCTCAAAGTTTTAGCTGTGTCACGTGACACTGATTGAATATTGCATAGTGAATGTAAATGATTATTTATCAATTGTTTCTCATTGTTGTATCGCTCACAGAGAAGACGCCAGGCCTCTGTATAAGAAGCTGCGCTAATCTCTAAATTGTTGATTACTAAAGATGCCTCTCCTTGCAAATAAGAATTAAGATAGTGGAATTTATGTATATTATCTATTTTATCATTTTTGTCAATAAGGGCAGAGAAAGTATCCCTAAACTCAAGCCATTTAGATGGGGTTCCATCAAACTTGGATATTTGTAATGTGGGCAATTTAAATCCCATTGGTTTATTATTACCATGGTGGCATGAACCACAACTTGATGCATTTGAGTGTTTTGAACTAATCGATTTGAATTGATTATTTTTGAAATGGCTTTTATTTATCAACATTTGAGTTTTGGCAATAACAAGAGAGAAATCTGACTCTATTTCCTCCCTTATATCTAATTCCTTGTCCATGTTGGCGGGATTTAAAATCTCAATTTTTGACTGGATTTCTTGAAATGTGGTTGAAAGATCTTTGAAAGCCTCAAATCTCTGCATCAACATAGACATTTCCACTTCTTGTATTGATTCACACTCAGTGAGATTTTTTAATAAGTTTTTAAATTTAGTAATACGGCCCTTGATAGAGCTTCTCTTTGTGCAGAGATCTCGGGCATCATAGGAGATGCTCGGAACATCCAACTTACTAGATGTTTGTTGGGCTGCATAAACAGACTTATCGGATGTATGAGACATGGTTTACAAGAAAACCTAACAAAAATGAAGCTAATGGTTGGGATTTGGAGGAGAATAAGGATGGAGTACTTCCCTTGCTTGCGATGGCTGCGGTGATCCGGCTGGCTGAAGCTGAGGTAGAATATCCCTCCAAATAGGAACTTCCCTTGGTTCCAAATAGCTGCGGAATCCGGCTGGCTGAAGCTGAGGTGGAATGTCTCCAGATGGACGCTTCCCTTGCTTCCAAATAGCTGCGGAGTCCGGCTGGCTGAAGCTGAGGTGGGATGTCTCCAGATGGGCGCTTCCTTTGCTTCCAAATAGCTGCGGAATCCGGCTGGCTGAAGCTGAGGTGGAATATCCCCAGATGGACGCTTCCCTTGCTTCCAAATAGCTGCGGAGTCCGGCTGGCTGAAGCTGAGGTGGAATGTCTCCAGATGGACGCTTCCCTTGCTTCCAGATGTTCCAAGACTGGTGACGAATTCGCCGGCGACGCTTGTTTGTACTGTACTGCGCAATAACGTCGGCGATGTATTTCTTGATGTATCACGTCGGGGTCACCAAATGTTCCGTATGGGAATATGAATAAGTATCTGACTCCATAAATAAAACGTAGTTTGCATTAAATTATGTGTAATAAATCTTCACATGTTGGATGACGTTGTTGAACAGGACAGAACAGAATTATTAGGTTATGAAAAATCTAATTTTAGCGTGCACACAAACATTGACATTTTAAATAAAAGTGACAGCTGACATGAGTGCCGTTGACATCCGGCTGTATGGCTAACGCGACATCAAGCCGGAACAGTTACGAATCATATTTGCTGTTACATTACCTCGTGTTGAATGGGAACGAGGCAAATGGCATAGAGTAGACACCATGTGTGAACTAGCATTGTCAGTAGCATTATTAGCAATACCCTCTACTTTATGAATTATGTTTTGTAATAAGCAGCATGTTTTTACAATGTTAACAGCAGTATCTGTTGAAACATTTAATGGTCTATGCAAAATCCTCCATTTATTGGATAAAATACCAAATGCGCATTCGACGTAGCGTCGCGCTCTTGTGAGACGATAATTGATTTTTTTTTTATTGAGTCAAGTTAATGCCCACCGTAAGGACGAAGTACGTGTTGATGTAAAGCGAAAGCTTCATCAGCAACAAATACATAAGGTAACTCACTGCCTGCACCTGGCAACTGCTTAGGTCGAGGAATATTTAATTTATCGCCTACTATTCTTTTCCAAAATTCTGTTTCTTTAAATACTGCTGAATCGCATTCTTTGCCGTAGGCTCCAACATCAATAAAAACAAAATTATAGTTTGTGTCTACCACAGCCATTAATACTATTGAGAAATAGTGCTTGTAGTTGAAAAACATTGATCCACTTTCTTCTGGCTTGATGATTCTAATATGTTTGCCGTCAATGGCTCCCAAGCAATGAGGAAAATTTGCATTCGTCTCGAAATTTTTTGCTATTGTTAACCATTCGTCTTCCGATGGTAGTTTCATATAAATTGGAGAAAGGGTTTCCCACAATGCTTCAAATACTTCTTGTACAATACAGCTGATAGTTTTTATACCCATTCTGAAACTGTAATGTAGATCACTAAATGTGTTCCCTGCAGCTGTAACAATTTTTTCTTTTTTAGGCAAAGATATCATAAAAAAATGGAACAATGCAAGAGATAACTGGATGAAATATCACAAAAAAGTTAAGGAATGTAAATCCGGCTCTGGTGCAAAAAGTCTACGAAAATATAAATTCTACGATCAAATGCTCTTTTTGTGTAAAATTGTGACTCGCCGAACAACGGAAGCAAGTATTACATCAGAAAAAAACATCACACAATCTCACAACAAAGAAACTGACTCACAAACCAATAATGACCCTACCGCACCAGCCAATACTACCGATTTAACAAAAACAAGCAAGAAGAGAAAGACAGACTGTAGCGAAGTTGATCGACAAATGCTTACTTTAATTAAATCAGTTGAAGATGAAGACAAGAGTAAGAGTATGTGTTTTTTCAAAGGTATTGCTCCGATTGTAGACAAGTATAGTGATGACGATTATGTTGAATTCCAATATGAAGTCATTAAAGTTATGAGAAATTTAACTCGGAGAAATCAAGCGTCCATGCAGCAGCAAAATTACAATTACAATATTAATCGAGGCTACACTACGGCTACACCCGACTACAGGATACACGAATATCAACCAACACAACCCATTCCATCGACATCAAGGATGCCCTATGAATATCAGCCAACGCAACTCATTCCATCCACATCCAGGATGCCTCAAGAACTCATGCAGCAAGATGATTCCCAATCTTCAATTATTACTGAATTAAGTTCAATCACATCGCCTGATTACGATTTCGATTTTTCTAAAACTCCTTAATTTATTTTTTGAGTATAATAAAACAATTACTACCTACTAAATTTTGTTTTAATTAATACAGGTAATCAATCCCCTTTTCTATAATTTGAAATTGAACATCTCTTTAACATACCTTATCGTAACGGCTAATCTCTCTGCCGGGGAAATAGATTTACGCATGTCAGTCTCCTCGTGTCTTATTTTATCATATATGGCTGTTAATAATAGTTGAAAGGTTTCTTTCTTCATCCGAAAATAATTGTAAAATTTAGTTTCATCTTCTTCCAACTGCGTAAAAAGAGTTTGAAATGCACCATATTTTTCCCTTTCCAATAATATAGGATGCACCCACGATGACCTTTTACGTTTTTCTATTTCTTTTTGTTTCTTCTTTTACAAATAGTAGGCCAATACGAGTTTTTTTTTCTTATTATTCGACATTTCACACGTGTGTAATCTCTGACTACCAGTTCAAAACTAACGCATATAGACGGCAGTCCATCCATCCGGTAAAAAAATATGTATACAAGGATAGCCGTTTATTGACGGTCCGTTATCCGGTGAAAAAAACGGACGTCTACAAGTGCTCTAATAGTGCAAAAAGACCTTGTGCTCAAAATACTGTACCACCAAGTTTAACCTGCTGTAAAATTAGACAACAACTCCACGGAATTAGAATACTTCGAAAATTTTTGCAGCAATGGTTTAATACAAAAAATTGCTGATTATACGAATAAATATCATCAACACTTCGTAAGACATACTGATATCAGAGTATATTCAAGACTGCAAGGATGGCAAGACGTGACTATCGGTGACATTTACATAGCGTTAGCACTAACAATGCTTTTTACAAGAAACAAAAGAATAACAATTGAAGAACACTGGTCTACGGACCCCTTGTTATACAGTGAGGTTCTTATTCCATAATACTATGACCCGAAACAGATATTGCTCAATTCTAGCAATGTTATCTTTTTACCAAGCGCCCGCAAGGACAACTGAGACATCGAGCATTCACAAAATAAAGATGTTGGTTGACCACACTCGTGAAACTTTTAAAGCGACATTTATCCCGGGTCAAAAATTGTGCATTGATGAAAGCATTGTGCCATTTAAAGGCCGCTTAGCTATAAAACAATATTTACCGAAAAAGCGGAACAGATTTGGCATCAAGCTGTTTGTGTTATGTGATGTCGAAACAGTCTACATAGTAGACTTTATAGTGTACTGTGGATTGCAAACAGAAATAGAGTCTGTACTAGGGCATGTAAACCGATTAATCGATTAACCGAAAAACCGATTAACCGACTGATTTTACGTCGGTTTTTCACCGGTTTTTTTTGGCAAAATAACCGGGTTTTCGATTATTTTTTAATGAGTAATAAATGACAAATTCATTTAAACTGCAGACTTGCAGACTTTATTTAGAACGACAATAATAATCCACCTAATTATATTACAACATAATGCGTTAAAATTGCAAAAATACATACAAACACTTCTCAGAAAACTTTATCTTGGGACCGAATAAAACGTCGTTAGCTATTTTATTATGAGGCGGGGCGTTGCATGAGCGCACTGAGCGCCACCGTCGCTGCGGTCAGCGGTCGAACTGTTCATTAGACAAGCAAATTGTTTTGTTTATCACTTGTCACAGACGCGGTAGTATTGTTCTGTGATCAGTTCAGTTTAGACGCATGCAGTTACAGAGTGAGTGAGTAAGACGTTGCAACCTCGCGAACTCGCGATACGCTTGGTGTTATGTGTTATTTTTGCAAGGCAGATTCTATTCTAAGTAAGTAACCTACCTACTTTGCAGAATATAATAATAATTGTATTTATCTACAAATTTAGAGAAATGATTCGTTACCAGCGCCTCAGGCAGGTTGTACGCTTTGTTCGGTAGGTTTTTATTTCAGACGGATTATTTTGGAAAACTTTAACTTACCTACTTATAGATACACAAATCTTAGACACAATACAATGAACCAATGCCTAAATAGAGAGTGCAATAAAATTAAAGTAAATTACTAACATTTACACTGTTCTAAAGGACACTTAATACGACAGTTGATTTTCTACGTCAACCTAAGTTCCCTACACACTTAATTATTATTCAGAGGGAAATTGTTTGTGAGAAGTAATATAGATTTATAAGAGTTTGTTTTATCGATTTTTTATGGTTGGTGATATTTATTTGCAGAAAAGCACGAAGAGAGCTGTAGACGCAGGTGCAGTGCAAACCAAATACGAAGAACATAAAAAATCTGCTGATCAATCGTCAATATGGTTTTACTATTTACGAGCAACAGACGGAAACAGCGCCGAATGTAAGAAATGTAACAAAATACTTAAGGCGGCAGGCAACAGTACTTCCAGCTTATGGAGCCATTTACGCACACAACTTTCAATCGATTTAAAAATTACACCAGCAGTACCTGTATCTGACCCAACACCATGTTTAAGTCAACAAGACGTCATTCAGAATTCCCGAGCCGTCGTTTTAAAGCCTAAGAAACAAAAGATGACAGATTTTTACAATAAGTTGAATTTGGTTGAATACGTCGTTTCCAAAATGGCTGCTTTGGACGGATTGCCTTTCAAAACTTTTTGTTCTTCCAAAGAGCTGAGAAAACTATTTTCAAAAAGTGGCCAGAAACTGCCAAGCTCGCCTAAACTATAAAGAATATGGCGATAGAAACCAATGAAAACTTGAAAAAATAGCACAATACAAGAAATCGAGAACTTAAAGTCGAACGAGGTGAAATTCGCAGTAACCTTAGACGAGTGGACATCGAATAAAACCGCCGATATATGAATGTGAATATTTTCTCTTCGCATTTCAAGGACCAAACAGGTTTTAAAAACTTAGGACTTGCAAAGAATCAGTGCCAAAGGAACAGCCCAACATTGTTTAGATATTTTGAGGAAGAAATTGGACAGTTTCAATTTATCGTTGGATAAGGACATCATATGTTTGACTACCGATGGGGCTTCAGTAATGACGGCCATGGGCCAGGCTGCTAAGGTCAATCAGCAACGTTGTCTAGCCCATGGGGTAAAACTAGGCATCATTGATGTGTTATACAAAAAATCAATGCTAAGTGAGATCGAAGAAAAAAATTATTATAGAGAATACAACTGAAGAAGCCGAGGAAAGTGAAGATAGTGACGATGAAAATGGAGTATTTGAGAAAGTCAACGGAGAAGAGCAATACAAACCGGTTGAGATTGTAGTTTACAAGGCCACTATAGAAAAAGTCAGAAAAGTGGCGAGAATGTTTCGTAAGTCCCCCACAAAAAACGGCATTCTTAAAAAGTATGTCTTGTTAAAAGAAGGAAATAAAGACCTCGGGCTCATACTGGACTGCAAGACTCGGTGGAGTTCAATGGGGGTGATGATAAAACGATTTTTGAGGCTTAGAGGCTCTGTATCGAAGGCATTAATAGACCTTACGCCGGCAATAAGATTTTCTGATGCAGAAATACAAAACTTAACGGAATTATCTGAACCTTTAGCCATCATAAAAACCTCCGTAGAAGCTCTTTGTCAGCGAGATGCCAATCTCATCACAGCTGTGACAGCAATAAAAGTTATGCTAAAAAAACTGCGTCAAGATCGTTACACTATCAGCAATCAACTGGCAGACTCGCTTGAGATCCGCATGATTCAACGACTCACAAAATTAACCGGAATATTACTTTAATTACAAAACCCAACATCGTACTACAGAGATCTTCATACAGACATTAACAACGCAATAGCTCTTGACAACGACGAAATTTGATCTGCAATAATCAGCATCATAAATAAAAAATTTGAAATGGAAGACATAGAACTAGAACCAGAAAATATTGGAACCATAATAGATGTTTCATCATTAGACATCAAAGGCCAGCTTGGACAAGAAATAAGAAATGCCCTACAGCCAACCTTAACGACAGCTGATTCAAGTAGACTCGATGTGGAAACTCGAGTTAGGGTAGAAATGGCCTTGTATGATGAAAGGGGGGCATGGGACACAACTTGAAGAAAGTGTACAAAGCTCTAAAGTCAATTCCTCCCACTTCTGTAGAATCAGAGAATATTTTCACCGGCAGGCCTAATGTGCAACAAAATCCGAAGTTCACTGGGTTACGACTCTCTCAACGCACTTGTGTCACTTAGGTCTTATAATCAAAACCAAAAGCAAGGTTCATTGTCTGTGACATATTGTGTTGGTTTCAACTTTATTTGTGTAAAAGAGAGAATTAAACACTACTAAATCAAAAAGTAGATGTCCATTACCCATTTTAAAGACTGATTTATCTTAATCTTTGACATAATTATAACTATTGTTGATTTTTTAACTTTATTTGAGTAAGAGAGAAAGCGTTTTAATTTTACCATATAAAAAAAGTGAATTACACTTAGTAACTTTTAGGACTGATTTATGATAATGTTTTAGGCTAACTATATTGTTTACTTTAACAAGTTAATTTAATTCATGCTTGCTTATTAAAATAATGTTCATTTTAATTAAAATTTATGGTTTTATTTTGTCCTAAAACACCCATATAAAAAACTCGAAAAATAACCGAAAAACCGGTTTAGCCGGTTATTGAAAATATAATAATCGAAAAACCGGTTTTTAAAACAACCCGGTTTTTACACGCCCTAGTCTGTACCAAAGGAGAACGGGCATCCTGGTCTACAGTCCAATAAAAATGAGCAGCACATTTTCGAATTGGCATACAATAGTACATCAAAATATACTATTGGAACTTTCCCCAAAAGTCTGTCCGTTTTGAGTTACAGCCATGCAAACACCAGCATTTTTTGTTTTAAAGAACATAAAATAACGGTTTCACGATTACTATATCCATACATAAAGGCTCCTATACAATGCAGTAGCAAGAGCGAGAAGGGAGAAGAGCGATGTAAGGGCCGTGGGGAGAGGGATGCGTACGCGGGGGAGGGGAACGGTTGTGTACGCGCCGCGCCGGACGGCTACAATAATCAATCGCATCGCATCAAGTGAGTGGCTACGTCACGTCTTGTTACGATAGTGCTGTGTTTGAACTTCTTTCTCTGTTTTTACTGACCCTGGCTTGCTTTTGGACCCTGTTTCTTTCCCTAATGTGTTAACTTTGGCTCGACTTATTGACTTTTGAACTGCCTACCGATAATGGAAGTTTTTCGAAACTGTGTGATGTGTCGTCGAGGACTTTACCGCGGACGGTACCAGCAGCATATCTTGGCTGATAACCTGCAAAGGGAACGACCAGAATTCGCCGCGTTTATACAACAACATGCTGTGTTGGAGGTTAGTTACCTTTTATTTTTATTATATTGAGTAGTTAGGCATAGGATTTATTTATTTTAAGTATTAATTGTTATTATTTTCTGGTGGTGTTCGACAGTACTCGAAGCTTGTGTCACCGATGTTGGCAGAGGACTGAGCGTGATCATAGACCTGCACAGCAAGCGGCGCGAGCGCCTGGTACATTGCACTCTCAAGAATACACGAGGGCACCGAACACTTCGGTGCACAATGCACCGAAGTGTGTTGTTTACAACAACTGTGCTAATATTACCCGTAATCATATACCAAACGCGATAAGAATTAATGTATTTTGTGAGAGCAAGCTTTTTATTCCTGATAGCGCTAGGGTGTGTACAGAACACTTACAAAATAATGAATGGAGCAAGCTGCCGCAAATGTGTAATGTGACACATGATTTTAATGACGCTCAGTTTACATCGCTCTGTGACTTGATGAGAATGGCTGCTAACAACCAGCCCAGAATCGACTTCGAAAACAGAGGCACCTTGGCTAATGAAGAGATGCACTTATGGACTGGGCGCACTTACGATCAGTTCGAAGCTATATTAGAACAAACTCCGTCACTAAGTGAACGTTGTAACCAGCCTAGAACTGCATTAGGCATCTATTTAACAAAACTTAGAACTGGAGACTCTGATGAGAGACTGGCAACGTTATTTCATATGTCTCGTCGAAAACTAGAACGTTTTTTGCCTATAGTTCAAGAATGTCTGAGCAACGATTACGTTGTGCTGCATCTAGGTGTGGACCACATTACCAGAAATGATATCCTTCAAAGAAACTTAACAATTCCAAGGGCTTTATTTGGAAACGATGAAAACATCAAAGCCATAATTATATGTGACGGTACATATATATATATTAACAAAAGCTCCAACTTTTTGTTTCAACGGCTGTCATACAGCTTACACAAATATCAAAACTTGTTGAAGCCGTTTTTAATGGTATTCACGGACGGCTATATATTAGATGTCAAAGGGCCATTTGCCGCTACCAGAACCGATGCCCAGATCATGAGTGAAATAATGAATAACGAAGATGAGCCGCTGCATTGGTTACTCGAACGTAATGATGCGTTTATCCTAGACAGAGGATTTAGAGATAGTTTGCAGGATATAGAAGCTTGTGGCTACGAACATCATGTGCCACCAACTAAAGACAGAAGAGAAAATCAACTCACTACAGAACAAGCTAATCAGTCTCGTTTGGTCACCATGTGCCGATGGGTGGTGGAAGTAGTAAATGGGAGATTTAAGCGAGATTTTAAACTTTTGCGTCAAAACTATTTTAATAAAACGTTGCCAAAAATGTTTGTTGACTTCAAAATAGCTGCAGCCATTCTAAACCACTTCCACGCCCCCATCGAAGATAGTTCACACGCAGCAGCCTTTTTGAATTCAATAAGAGCTAAAATACACATACCAAACACATTGCACAATTATGTGGAAGCAAAGAGATTGAATTATAGGAGAGCAGACTTCATGCGAATCGAAGCAAATGAAATAGAAAACTTCCCAAGGCTTAGTGAAGAACAAGTCATACATTTTGCCTTGGGAACTTACCAGTTAAAGCTCGCTCGATCATATTGTAGCGAGCACTTACAAAATGGTCTTTATATAATCGAGACGTATAGAGATAACGCTCTAAAGACTTGGCACAATATGATATCAACGAAGAGGCTTGGCTATTACGTGAACGTATACAGTCTCGACATGTCCGAGCCAGGAAATATTTTTGTTATATATTAATCAATAATATTAATAACAATATTACACAATATTATTGTACCTGCTTGACAGGGCGACGTACTATAGGTACTTGTGCCCATGTACTGTCAATTATATGGTACGTAGGTTATGCCCACAGAACATAGGAAAAAGGGTTAGAATGGCGATAGTGCGTCATTCGTATGAAAACCAGTGTCGCCGATTCCATCCCCACCTTTCACCGCCACTACATCTGTACGCAATAAACATGAAGCTTACGCACACATTTGCAATTTCAAATCTAGCCAATCTTAGCGCCGGGAAATCACGCGATTTCAAACTGAACGAATCACGCGCATACACGCATACTGATGTAGTTTATTGCTTATTTGTGTGAGTGCGCTTGTAAACTACACTAGTGATATGACTACGATAAACTGAATTATCGATATCGAATTTATGGATTATAGTATCTATAGTTAGTAAGTAAAGTAATTTAGTAAAATAAAACTTACATATGTCTGGATCCCCCATGGTGTAGGCAGAGCATCAACGGTTAACTAAAGTCGTCATCAGTCAATGTTCAGTGTGATTTCAGATAAGACTGTGTATTACTGTATTTTGACAATTTGATATATAGATTTACTATGACTGGGATTAAAATACAGATTTATCGTGAAAAATACTTCATTCCTATGGGAAAACTCATTTAGCTACAGTAAATAAAAATCTGTTTGTGTGATTGTGCTGAAATAATGTTGGTAAGATGTTCTGAAAACGATTACGAGGTCCCAAAAAATCTATATACAGGGTGTCAGTTATAGTGCGGTGCGTGTCATAGCTTAGGGGGTGTTTCAGTAACAATAAAAGGAAAAGTTAGGAATAAGATTGTATTTGAGAGACTGGACTGAAAACCGGGTGCGTCGAGAAAGCTGAAAGGGCAAGGTTGGGAGGAACAGGAGAGCCAAGAAGGAGCGAAAGACTGGGAGGGGCAAGAGCGACTTGATCCCTCAAGGAACGGGATAACCGCGAGGGACAGAGGGGAAGGACGAGAGGGAAGGAAGAGACTGTAGGTCGGAATGGCCGGGAGGAACGGGACGGACGTGAGGGAAGGTAGGAACTGGACGGACATGAGGGAAGGGAGGAGCAGGATGGCTGGCGGGATAGGAGGGGAATGTAGTAGCGTTCAAAAAAATACTTTTAACTGTTAGATAGTTTATTGATTACATACAATTTATTGCCCTTGAAACAAAATGTATTTAGTTAAAAGTTGTCGCTTGGTCATTTTTTCTAAAGTATTTTTTAGTAAAAAATGTATACGAATATCTAAATATTTCTCAATAACGACTTTGATTAAATCGGTGACATGATTAGAAGTTGGGAATTCACCAATTTGGTGAAATGATATGTCATCAAACAGTGTAGTACTAGTACCAACAAAATGCCGTAATATTTTGTTGACTAAAATATTTTTTTTTATATTTTTTAATGTGTCCGTGTACTGCCGTATGACAGTTTCTGCACTTTTGCATATTTTAAGTACATCACTGGATGGATATATCAATCCGCCTTTGTCTTTTTTATTGATAAATTTGTGCATAGAATCTCTTGAATCTGACAAAAGTGCACCAACACAGATTTCACATTTAAGTTTTTTAATCAATGCATGGACTACGTTACCTGCAATGTAACCAATAACTTGCGCGCTGAAATCAGTGTAACATAAATTGACAGGCATTTCTTCGTTATCTTCAGAGTCATACTTTTCGTCACAAGCTTTTTCAACAGATTGAGTGGTCAAATTTATCCTATCAATTGCTGTACAATTTAAAAATGATATTTTTTCTAATGCAGCACAGTTTCCATTTCCAAAATCTTTGAGTTCGGTGTGGACCAATATTTTTTTATACGCAGCTTTAAATTGCCTTGCTGTAGGGTTGTTATTCGCACCGCCATGTGACCTTATGTTCCCAAAAAATAATTCAAGGTGATCTTGGCTGGTTTTATAAAATGGAAAGAAAATTAATTCACCATTTAGAATCTAAATCGTAAAAATGTCTGACAGCTTCGGCACATGCAATAAACCCTAAAAATCCGACTTTTCGTTGACTTTGAGTTAGTAGTGGCCCTTTGTCACATTTTAATTTTGATAAATATTTGATTGCCTCGTCGAGATACTCAAAAGTTACGGTTGCGTTTACTAAAAAATATAATTTAACAGTGTTACTACGTGTTACATAATATTAATAAAACATGACGTATGCAAATTACTATATTTCATGCATAAAATATAAAATGTATTTGGCCACATTATTTGCTTTAGAAGAATCTATCGATATCGTATTTTGCTACGCCCAGCACTAGTGCTAGTACCGCGTTGCAGCGCACTACATTACGTGTTCTTAATGACGTGATGAAAATAACGAGCGCATGCAGCACGCAATGTATATTTTTGCGAAAAGAATTGTTTTGAATGACATTTTGTGAGATTTTAACTAAAATATCGTATTTAATAGAAGATTTTTTACTCACCGATGAAAAGAAACGCCTCCTTTGTTTACGTTAGACACTTGGCTTCTTGCTCGGCAAGTAATTACCGCACATGACGGCATTTTCATAAAATTTTGTCGCAGCGCTTCGCAGTACCTTTTCGTCTTGAGATCGCGAGTGACTAGCAGCTCGATCGTGCGGTTTTGAGCGTCTGCTCAAATGCGTGGCGCGCGTACCCAGCTCTCAACGCCATTCTAACCATTTTTCCTATGTTCTGTGGTTATGCCCGTCATGAAGGGTTCAATGAACCTGCATTGTTCCTTAACAGTATTCTCATCGATGATGATGATGATGATAATGTTTAATAACATATTATTTGATTTTTTAAGAAGATGTTGTTTTTATTTGTATTACTACTTACCTAACTTAAATAAAATCATTACATTACACAAAATGTTTTTTTAATTACCACGATATTCAATGTTTGGCACTAAATATTATCAGATTCAATTTTTAGTAGAACTCAGATCGGACAATACTTAGAGAAATGCGACTTTCTACATATGAAAATACATAGAATTACCTTTATATTGACATATGACTCATTTTTATTGCAAGGTAGACCAGCTTCCATACACTTATGCCCGTTCTCCTTTGGGCATAACCAGATCAGTTGTGACTGAACTTTTAAAAAACTACACTTTTTGCAACCGAGAGTTGTATGTAGATAACTGGTATTCCAGCCCACAGCTATTTTTATATTTAAAGGCTAGGGGCACTTATGCATGTGGCACCGTGAAATCGAATAGAAAAGGGATGCCCAAATTCGGGAAACTGAAACGTGGGCAAATAGAATCTTACAAATCTGCATCCCTCTTGGCTCTTAAATGACAAGATAAAAAACCAGTGTTAATGTTGTCTACCAAACATGATGATAACATAATACCATCAGACAGTGTAGATTACTCAACTGGGCTACCAAAACTAAAACCACTGTGTGTGATAGACTACTCAAAAAATATGGGGTCTGTTGACATATCTGACATGATGACTAGCACGCTAGGATGTATAAGAAAATCAAGAAAATGGCATAAAAAGCTAGGATTTCATATTATAGACATGTTAATGCTGAATGCATTTTATGTGTTCAAAATTATAAAAAACGAGAAAAAATATAGTTTGGCTGATTTCCAACTAAAACTTATCAGGCAAATAATAGAAAAGTACAAACAAAATACTTTGATTCAACAGTCAACATCACGCGGCATCCTTAACCCGTGCCGTTTTTTACATAAAGATGCTTTAGACCATTTTGTGACAAGAATATCATCCGGTAAAAGCCAGCGGTGTAAAATGTGCGCATCAAAAAAGAAACGGACTGACACTCGTTTCATGGGCCGAAAATGCAATGTTTATCTGTGTGTAGAGCCATGTGCAGCTGAGTACCACAGAAAATGCTAATAATTAAAGTTATATAATAAAATTTATAATTATTATAAAAGTTTTATAATAATTATAAATATATATAAAAGATTAACCCTTAATAAAATGAGGGGAAATTATTTCCCACTTCGTCCGGCTTAGCAAATTCGTTTTTTTTTTTAAATGTCTAGACTTAGCCGTGCCAACCATAGAGAAAATTAATCTTGGATATATTTTTTACTGATTAATGGCAACATTTGTCAAGAAGTTGATAATCTGACGTCGTATGTCAAAGCCGAACTCACAATTTGTGATTTTTCCGCGAAAATACTTGCTGTGTTACGAATTTCAGAAAGTTTTTTGAAAAAAAAAATCTGCTAAGTGAGTACACGTTATAATAAACTAAACTAGACTTATTTTCCGAACGTTTAGCTGAAAAAGAACCGTGAAAACAATTAGATTTCTTGGAGAATTTTCATCTTGAATTAGTGGGAAATAATTTCCCTTTGTCTGTCCCTGTCTTCAAAAAAACTTTAACTATATAAAAAATGTACGTCAGTTCATTGAACAGAATATGTTTACTATTTTAGTTCCTTTTTGATTTATATTATTTTATATCCCTAGCAACTTTGAAAAATGAATGCCAAAAAGAAGCCAAAAGTACTTACCAAGAAGAATCTCGAAGAAGCTGTCGATAACTTGGCTGATATATCCGATTTATCTGGATCTGATTCTGAAGACGACACTTGCTATGCCAATAGTGTTAACTCTATTCCCGATACCTACTTGAATCAACCCGACGATTACGTGATAGAACAGCGTCTTAAAGAAATTTTTGGCGTGGGAGATGATTATAATGATGTGAATATACAAGATGAACCCGTTATACAGACTACAGAATCATTATTGTCAGTTTTAAATCATCAATTTGACAACACAAATAACACCGCTGGCATTACCACATCAGATGATTTAAATTTCGACCAAGATACTTATAATAGCGAATTCGAAGCACAAGAAAATGAAAATCAAGGCAGTCCTCAGGCAGTATATCTTGAAATTCCGCAAGAAGATGTTGTATCTCCTATTAGTGCACCAATTGAACAAGAAGCTACAATTGCCAGATTAGACAACTATTTTCTAGATAACAATCCAATAGACGACTTTTTGGAAGATGATCAACAAGATCACAATGTGGTACTTAGGGATCGCTCTCAACCAAGAGAATGGAAAACAGTAGACTTAGCCCATGATGTTCCTATCTTTGAAAAGCTATTTCAACCCATGGTAAGTGACACTCACAAAACTACACCACTGACTGTTTTCGAGAGGTTTTTTCCTGATAAAGTAATTCTGATAATAGTGGAACAAACAAATAGATACGCTCGTCAAAAAAATAGCCATAATTGGATACCTGTTACTGAACAAGATATTAAGGCGTATTTAGGAGTTCTTGTGCTGATGGGCTTAAATCCTCTCCCAGACATGGAGTTATATTGGTCAACAGACCCATTTTACTTTAACAATGAAATCGCCCATGCTTTTCCGCTCGTAAGATTTAAAAAAATTACGGAAAACTTACATTTGAATGATAATTCAATGGAACCACCAAGAGGGTCTTCGGAGTACGATAAATTGTACAAAGTGAGACCTCTGATTACAGAACTGAATAACGTATATCAGAATGAAGCCCACAACTCAGCTGTGCAATCGATTGACGAAAGTATGGTGAAATTTAAGGGCCGTAGTTCATTAAAGCAATATATGCCCAAAAAGCCTATTAAGAGAGGTTTTAAAGTTTGGGCCAGGTGCGATGCAAAAACCGGATATTTATATCAATTTGATATATATACTGGAAAAGGCGACAATATTGAGAATGAAGGACTTGGCTATAATGTGGTGATGAAGCTCTGCAATAATGTACCTAGTAATACCCTAATAGCCTTTGATAATTTCTTTACCAGCTGCAACCTTTTGGAAGACCTGTATGAAAAGAAAATTTATAGCGTAGGAACAGTTAGAAGTAACAGAAAAGATCTCCCTGATATGATAAAGAAAAAACAACCGAAAGCATTGAGACTAGAAAAACACAACTTTGCAGCTGTCACAGCAGAGCCAATCACAGCCGTCAAATGGTTTGATACCAAAGAAGTAGCAGTACTCTCCACAGCACATCAGCCACGAGATGTTATGTTCGTGAAAAGAACGCAAAAGGATGGCTCTAGAAGAGAAATTCTTTGTCCAAAAGCAATTGCTACTTATACTCTTAGTATGGGTGGCGTTGATTTGTTCGACCATTTCAGGTCTTCGTACCCAATTAGCCGCAAATCAAGAAAATTTTGGATGAGACTTCTGTTCTTCTTGTTTGATGCGTCAATCATAAACGCATTTATTACCTACAACTACACACATGTTGCAACGTTGCATGGACATCGTGATTTCAGGTTGCGCTTAGCACGTGCACTTATAGACAATTACACTACTCGGAAAATACAAGCAAGACAACAAGGAACAGTTTTTAAAAACAAGAAAGGCGGTGTCTTCGGTGTTCCGGATGAAATTCGTTTATTGAATGTGGGCATACACTTGCCAGATGAAATCAGCACTTACAAAAGGTGTAGATTCTGCAGTACAAAGAAGAGAGAACAAAGGACCAAAATAGAATGCACTACGTGTAAAGTACCTCTGTGTGCTAAAAATTGTTTCAAAGAATTTCACACGAGTTCATCTCAATAATTGAAATAGGTACCTTCACTCGCTATGTCATAGAGATCGTCTAATTTTCGTCATAGAGATTTTCATAATTAAGTTTTTTATTATTAGGTATTTGTATTTTTGTATTTTTCTCATTAAACCCATTGTAACCCTAACATTATTGTTTAATTTTGCAATTTCATGTTGGAATTTTTAATTTTATATTTAGTATTCATAAAATATAAAACAAAGCAGGGTGAGGAGCTAGTATAAAAACAGTACTAAAATTCTTGAAAAACTCGTAACCTATGCCGGATAATGGGAAATAATTTCCCACTTGGTGATATTTTGCAATGCCGTTATGAACAAGGGGAAACTATTTCCCACCGCAAAACCCCCCTTTCCCAAGTTTTTATCATAAGATTTGAAATCTACTCGCAAAATTCACCTAAGAACCGATCTCAGTTTTTATTTATCTCACAAAAAGTATTCCATTTGATTAAGGGTTAAGATATTAAAAATATTAACATATGAATAATTAATATTCTTTGAATAATATTATAATATGAAAAGTTTTAGAAAACTATCGATATCGTGATTATACAACAACAGCGGTGGGCTGCTCTAGTCGCGGTCCACCAATTGATGAATCGGCATTATTCGGTGGTGACGAGTGTTAGTGGCACGACGTGTGTAAAATTTTGACTGACGGCCTGATTTTGTATTATAAGATGGCAGAAAGTCAATCAATTTTGGATTCTCCTGATTATGGTGAAGAATGTAGCCAAGATGTTATCGTCCCTTCAATGTTGTCCAACAGCGAGTATATGGTGTATTTACCAGAAGGACAATCTCAAATAAGAAGTTGTGATAGTACACCAGATTTATACAGATCTACAGCGACACAAACTTCGGTTAAAAAAAATGCTAGTACGCAATATGAGCAAGTTGGTGATCCAATAGTTAGAAGTGCAAACATTTTGGCTGATAGTTATTTTGAAGGCGATGAAGCTCGAAAAAAGAAGTGTTTCGAATGTTACGAAAACTTGGTCACGATTATCATTCGTCTTATCGATAACAACCCGTAATATTTTTTCATTTAACTTTGTTTTTCAATCCTACCTACCTCTGTTTGTTTGACTGATTCTATTAATGCGAATTGTGAGCATTAGACTGATTTAATTAACCCTTAATAGGGCACAGGACAATAGTTTACCACCTCAGCTTTTTGACCATAGATCACAAGTCGTTCTTAACGCACCTGCTCTTATTCATTATTTATAGTGTGTGGACACCCTATAAACTTTTATTAGTACTGGCAATTACGCTTACTGTGAAAGTTTGCGAACTACAATCATTTGAAAAAAAAAAACAAACAATCTTGAAAATCGAAAGTGTTTTGTGCAAATAAATTAAAACTTTGTTCTATTAAGATTCCGGTAAGTGGTTTTATGATATTTGGTAAGATAATTGATTATATTACCCTGCATGTCTCGTAGAACAAGTTTTGAAATTCAACTAGTAGTTATTGAAAAATCGTCGTAAACACGGTGGTAACATTCTTACCATTGCCCGGTTAGATCAACTTAGTAGTTTTTGGTGGTAATATTGTTACCTTTACCCATTAGCGTGAATCTCCCATTTCAGGAGAATGTCGAAGAAAAAGAAGATAACTGAGAGTATTATCACCAGTATTCTAGAAGATGATCTCTCCGCTATTGAAAGTAGCGACGAAAGTGTCTCGGAAGAACCACTTTTGGGCGATTGCGTACTAGATTACGACGATGAGGTTTCGAGAGGCCTTTCAAGAATATTTGGTGAAGATCCTGAGTTGGAGACGAGAGAATTAGATTATTATCAAGACCCTCCTGGGCCACGTGTTTCGGTAGAATATCTAGAAAGCGTTGAACCAGTGATTGAAGAATCGGTGAGGGAAGGAAGTACTCGAAATGAATATGTCAGGGACTTTTTTTTGGCGCTCATTCTGAACCAAACCCGACTACAGCTCAGCCTAACTCATCGCAGCCTGATGAATCTACGAGTACAGACATCGTTAGTAGGCCTATTCGTGTGGCACAAAACTGGTCAGATAAGGTTCCAAAGCATACCATACCAAAATTTGATAAACGGCTGACTGTAAACATGCGCTTCACTCATAAAACACCGCCTATAGAATTTTTCGACAGTTACTTTCCTCATGATCTCGTAGAGTTGCTGGTAGACCAAACGAACATTTATGCAGCACAGAGGCAAACGCTTCACTGGAGTCCAACATTTGTAGCTGAAATGCGTGCATATCTTGGTGTTTTGATACTAATGGGCCTTCACCCCTTACCTGATGTCAACCTGTATTGGTCAACTGATACTTTTTATAGAAATCCAGAGATTGCCCAAACATTCACTCAGAAGAGATTCAAAAAACTGACTGAAAACATTCATTTGAATGATAATACCAAAGAACCTGCAAGAGATACGCCAGCTCATGATAGGCTTTATAAAATACGTCCTATGATAACAAAACTAAACGAAGTATTCCAGACTCAGTGTTCTCAATCAAGTACCCAATCGGTGGACGAAAGCATGGTAAAATTCAAGGGGAGAAGCACCCTAAAACAATACATGCCTAAAAAGCCTATAAAAAGGGGTTATAAGGTATGGGCTCGGTGTGATGCTAAGACCGGATACATTTATGTGTTCGATATCTATATCGGGAAAGCAGACGAAAATGCATCAAGTGAGGAAGGCTTAGGATATAATGTGATAATGAAACTATGTGAAGGTGTGCCACGCAACACACTTGTAGCTTTCGATAACTTCTTCACTGGCATTCCTCTGATGAATGATTTGCTGATAAAGAAAGGAATATATGCTGTCGGTACCGTACGTTTGAACCGAAAAGGCTTACCAGAAAAGTTATTGCCTAAAAAAAAAATCAAGAAGGAAAAACTTGCAAAGCACGAGTTCATGTATAAAAGCAAAGCTCCAGTTTCTGCAATACAGTGGATGGATACTCAACTGGTGAATATTTTGACAACGGCACACAACCCAAAATCTGTGTCTACGGTCAAGCGAACACAGAAGGATGGTTCCAAAAAAGATATTACTATCCCCACTGCTATCGCAGAATATACTGTGAATATGGGGGGAGTGGATCATTTTGATCACTTCCGTGCCTCATACCCAATCGGCCGAAAATCGAGACGCAACTGGTTGCGCCTATTTTATTTCATGTTTGATGCAGCTATCATCAACGCGTACATATCGTATATACAAATTCACAAGCAAAAGGTTCATACACATAGAGATTACAGGCTTCGTTTGGCTCGCAGCCTAATAGATGGATTCACAGGCAAAAAACGTACCACTAATATTATTTTCAGGAACAAGCAAGGTGGGAATTTCGGAGTACCCGTTGAAATCAGACGCTCTTCTGTGCCGCACTACCCAGAATGCCAAAGGAAATTTACTAGATGCCGATTTTGCAGCACGAAAAATACTCAAAAACGATCAAGGATCATTTGCGATGTCTGCAAAGTGGCCTTATGTGCTACACCATGCTTTAAAAGCTTCCATATTGCCCCAGAAGAAGGAGAAGCTATGGACTGTAGCAGCTCTACCTTATCGGGCTAAGGTCAAATAGTTGCCACCTGCCCGTAAACGTAAACGGGCAGTGGTAAAATGATTACCACCGAAATTTCGCGTACTTGTGATTATATTTTTTTAAACTTTCATGGATAATGTTAAAAAGGGTCCTAATAAGCATATAAATAATAATACAAAACCTGTTTTTTTAATATTTTTTACCTCTGCCCTATTAAGGGTTAAAATAAGAGTAATTCATATTGTAATTTTTAGTAAAGACATGTAGGTATCATTGCAGCGTGTTAGAGGCTTTTTATTTTAATAATTAAGACTGATTTAATTGAACTAAGAATAATACAGGCTGTGATTTAAAAATTAAAAACTGTATCATTAAAGGTACTTTTGTTTTATTAAAAAAATCGACATCAATAACCTAAAATATTATCACATCACTTTAACTGTAGGTATTTATAATTCAATAAACTTGCCTGGCGCTAGTGGCACGACAACTGATATAAAGTCTGACGGTTAAAGGGTTAAGGAAGATTATTTATTCTGTGAGGCGTTATCAACACGAACTACCGCGGATGAAATTTTCAACAAACTGGGTGAATTCTTTGCTGAAAATGGACTTGACTGGATGAATTGCGTTGGATTCTGCTCTGATGGCGCTCGAGCTATGACAGGAAGATTCGGAGGGGTAGCCACAAAAATAAAATCTGTTGCTAAAAATTGCACTTTCATGCATTGCAGTATACACAGACAAGCGTTAGCAGTAAAACGAATGCCCGAACAATATAAACATGTTCTCCAAGACGCCATCAAGGTGGTAAATTTTATTAAATCTCGGGCTCTTAACTCTCGTTTATTTTCAAAATTGTGTTCTGAAATGGGCAGTGACCATATTCAGTTGCTGCTACATACAGAGGTGAGGTGGCTTTCGCGAGGAAAAATGCTGAGCAGATTATTCGAGTTACGTTCTGAGGTGCAGCTGTTCCTGATGGGGACCGATTTTGAATTACGCGATCGACTGACAGACGAAATCTGGCTTATATCATTGGCTTACTTATCAGACATTTTCAATCGCATCAACGACTTAAATCTAAGTTTGCAAGGTAGAACTACAAATCGATTTTCAGTAAATGACAAAATAAAAGCATTTACCGTAGAATGGGGCTATTTAAGATTCGAGGTTTATTCGGGACACTGTCCCATTTTAAGTTTCATCATGCCATAATTCCTACTATAAAAATAGTAGAAAAAACATTTAATTACCTGGCAACACAGCATCTAATGGCAATTTAATACTGTCACTGTCAAGGTTATATTGCAGCATGTGTGAGAGTGAAGTGTTTTCTTGCAAAAGTCTAAAATATAGTGATCTAAAATTGCCGTCCAACTAAGGTTCGTGGGTCAAAAAGTTTTATAGTAAGTACCAATTGTGATTTATATGAAACATCTTTGTTTTCTCATAATTATATTTGATAATTCTAATATTGAAATCATCGAATTGTTGTTTGTTTTTTTGTGGAATATTTCGAATGGGGCTATTATAGACAGCATTTGGGGGCTACTTTGGACAAAAAATAATCCATATTTTGGGGGTTATTTTGGACAGACTGACCAAATAGCCCCCATATTTTGAAGATATTACTTTTGGATGCTAAAATGGGAGGGTGTGTTCAAAAACTTGCTTTTTTTAATAAGAACTTTTTTTCAGGTCTGGAAAAAAAAATGGTTCGTGAATACAAGAGAACGTATCGGCACGTAAGACTTGGAAAAACATTCTTACCTTATGTGTCTTATACCACAGAAGACCTAGAAAATGCTGTGCGTGAAGTGAGAGAAGGAGACAGTTCAGTCCGACAAGCAGCAACCAAATATAATATACCCAAAAGCACACTTGCCCGTAAATGTAAAAAAGACACGATTTATGAAAGTGCAGGTCGCCCTACTTTATTTAATGCTAATGAAGAGAATGCCTTTCTGTCATATTGCGAAGTATTAGGCGAGTGGGGTTTTCCATTAGATGCTTTCGATTTAAGAGTCTTAGCACAGAAATACTTAAACAGAATTGGGAGGACCGTTCACATCCTTAAAGATAATCTTCCAGGGCGTGACTGGGCTCTGAGTTTCATGAAACGACATAAAAATAGATTATCTCACAAATTTGCGACTAACATTTCTACTGAGAGAGCAAAGGTGTCACCTGAAACAATTGATGCCTTTTTTGAGAATTATATAACCACTATTTCAGGAGTTCCTCCTGAAAACATAATAAATTTTGATGAAACTAATCTTTGTGATGATCCTGGAGCTAAGAAGTATGTATTCAAAAGAGGCACAAAGTACCCGGAAAGAGTCTTAAATAATTCGAAGACGGCAGTGAGCTTAATGTTTACCGGAACGGCAGATGGCCAAATGTTACCCATATACGTTGTGTACAAAGCAGAACGCGTATGGCAGCCATGGATAGAGGGCGGACCTCCCGACACTAGGTACAATAGGTCAAAATCCGGCTGGTTTGACATGACATGCTTTGAAGATTGGTTCGAAACAGTAATTGTTCCATTCGCAAAAAAAAAACTGGAAAAAAAGTCATTATTGGCGATAATTTATCGTCGCATTTTTCAGAGAAAATTCTAGAATTTTGCGAGTCACTAAACATTTCATTCGTCTGCTTGCCGTCCAAGTCCACACACTTGATGCAACCGTTAGATGTCGCCTTTTATGGGCCGTTAAAGAAATACTGGAAGAACATTCTAACAAACTGGAAAACGACAGCAGATGGTAAAAAATATAAAACAATGGCAAAGTCTTGTTTTCCAAAGCTTCTAGCTCAATTATGTGATTTAATGATTGAGAAAGACGTGATATCAGCCAATTTAAAAGCGGGTTTTGAAAAGAGCGGTCTATTCCCTGTAAACCCTGAAAGACCGAAATCAAGACTACCAAGGGCACTGGTTACAGCTGCAGAAGTTAACCTAGCTACTTCTGAAGTTGTGATTGATATATTACAAGACATGAGAGGCTTTAAGGACACTGCTCCAAGCAAAAGAAGGAAGCGGTGCAATGTAGAACCAGGGAAAAGCATATGTGCAAAAGATTTAACTCCAAAATCAACAACGAGCACTAAAGGCAAAGGACAAGGAAAAAAAACCAAAACTCATGTAAACAAAAAAATTACAACGTCATCTCAGAATATCAACAAAAGTAGGAATCCAACAAAAAAGAGACTGAACAAAGCTCAACATGATTTAGACGAATCAACCAGTGTGTCTGATAATATGAGCCAGCACAGTGATTCTGATTTGATGGATTTAGATTTGAGAAAAGAGTATGGCAGTGATGATACCAACTGTTCTGAAGAACAAGCTTTTTCGATATCCTATTTTGAAAATAGAGTTCTATCAGCAGAGCCCGAACCAGGCCCTAGTGGAGAATCATCACGACGTCGTGCAGTGAAACCAAGACCAGAGCCTTGTGAGAATACATTGCCAGACTATGAAGAGGAGTTAATATTAGGTTCTAATGAAAAGGCAGCACGTAGTCGTAATGAGGCGTCAATGGCAAGCCCGAACGAAGAGGAGCTAGCACAAAAGCCAGGGTATGGCTCTAACCTGGAGTCAGTACAACACCATAGTGGTCAGCTAGCTCAGAACTGTGAGGAAGAGATAATAGCATGTCCACTAGCACAAGGCTCTAATGAGCAGCCAGCACCAGGCCCAATTAATCAGCTAGAACCAGAAAATAATGAGGAGGTAGCAGGTTATTCAAATGAAAATTTACCACCAGATTCTAATATTTATAACGTAAATGATACGGTCTTAGTGAGGTACTACATTAAAAAGTCTTGGAAATATTATGTTGGCGTGATAGAACATTTTGAAAACTATTCTTACACCATTTCATTCTACAAAACTGTACGGCAAAATGATTCAGACATAATACTTATGAAACCTAAAAGAGTCGACCGAGATATTTTACCAGAAGTTTCATTGGTGAAACATATTAATATAAAACAAATTTCATCCAAACCTGAAAAATATTTGGTTGAAAATGAAGATGACAAGATTTATTTTGATTGTTAAATATGTTAGGTTAGGTTATAACCTAACCTAACATATTTAACAATCTAAGTTATTGTGTTAATTGTTAAATATGTTAGGTTAGGTTATAACCTAACCTAACATATTTAACAATCTAAGTTACGAATTGTTTTTAGTTTTAAGATTAGGTACCTTTTCTTAATAATGTGCCATAATAATAAATGCTAAATGCTAGAATAAAAAGATGGCACCTTTTTTGTGATTTTTGTAAGTTTATTTTGTAGAACGAGTTAAATTTTGTAAAAATTGTATTTCTTTATCACCTTGTGCCATTGAGGAGGCCAAATACTGCGAATTTGTAGACTTTTTTATGTTTTTTTAAGTTGATTCATAATTATGCATGAAAATAAAAAATTACTTTACAAAAAATATTGTTTTTTTTTATAAAAAAAAATAAAAATTGTGTTTGTGAGGTTTTAAACGCAACTTTATTCCTGTCCCAAATAGAACCCGAGTCGTCTAAATCGATAAATCAGACACAAGTACTACAAAACCTCTTTTGAATGTGGAGATCTTGATTAGCCCCATCGAAGGGGCTATTTTGGACATTTGGCATTAAAAAAAAAATATTCGTTTGTTACGCATCTAGACTAATATGAACTACGTAATAATGTAGACAAACATCAGACTTATTTAAAAAAAAAATGGGGTTGGATGTGATTTCATACAAAAGTTTTATGGCCATTTTTTTAGAAAATATGTCCCGAATAGCCCCATTCTACGGTATCAAGAAAATTCAAATGATTGAAAGGAGCGTATCGAACGAGAACCTGGCATCTTTTCCTAATTTAGAAAATTTTGTTACTGAAAATGAACTTACAGTGAGTGAAAATGTTATCAATAACATCAAAAATCACAGCCAAATGATCGTAGAAACATTTGAAGAATATTTTAATGAAGATTATTCGGAGTTCAATTGGATAAGGAACCCATTCGTTTCGGATCTGGATAGCGTTTGTGAAAATTTAAGTGTAAATGAAAAGGAATCTCTGATAGAACTATCTTGCGATGGAGGTTTGCAAGCGGAATTCAACAAAGTAGAGCTGTGTGAATTTTGGCTAAAAGTTAAAAATGAATATCCATCATTTATACTAAAAACGGGATATTTACCATGATTTGTGAGTATTTGAGTATCCCGATATTTCGGCGCAGTTGCATGCGCCGATCACGGGTAAACTATCACGAGTTTACCCGTGATTACGAGCTTGTATTTGTCATAGATGGACAAAATGTTTCACAATTTATGCCCTGTTTAATTTGACGTAGGTAGCTTCAGACCAAATTGATAGAATTATAAGAAAGGCAGAGAATATTCCTGCACCGAATATGGCAGCTCTCTTTAGGCAATGCTACCTTGCA
Organism: Philereme vetulata; assembly: GCA_918857605.2. Taxonomy (NCBI): domain Eukaryota; kingdom Metazoa; phylum Arthropoda; class Insecta; order Lepidoptera; family Geometridae; genus Philereme; species Philereme vetulata. Next base: position 4,844,803 of record OU975446.1, read on the forward strand.
CTTCAACCAAGAAAAGAGTAACCATTGAGAAGCAGAGAGTTAATCTCTTGCCAAAATTACAAAATAGGTGAAAAGGAACCGAGTCGCTTCATTTTGAGTTATAAAATCCTTGATGGATTGAAAACACGGAAGTTATTTTATATTTCACACATACGACGGAAAACCAACACGGACAAACACTTGCTTGAGTAGCAGATAAAATTCATTTATATGACGGACAGGCGAGGAGACGAGGAGCCCTCCGAACTTCCCTAAGTGCCACAATACCATGATAACTGGATCAATCAATGCTTGCTGGCGAAGAAAGGTATTCTGTCTGCTGTATGTCTCATGTCCTTGGTCTGTCTCAGTGTTACCAGACGAGAAAACTGATATTACAGTGTTTGGTGCTCAAATTTACAGTGTTTGAGACAAAATTACAGTAAAATTTTAAAAAAATACAGTGAATTTTACAGCAGATCTCAAGAAACTTTTATTGTATAACTTTATACCAAAACACACATTCGTAATAACTAACCAACCACTAGTCAATTACTGTCACTATTATTTAACCCGATAGCCGTTTCTTTTTTGTAGATCCCCGAACTAAATGATTTTATCATTTTCTCAGTTGGTTTAAAATTAACGCAAGTGGTGCTGTTACGTGAAATGGTTTGTTGCGCTAACATGTTGCTTCTTATTGTCCTGGTTATTAATCTATTCCGTTTCTTGGTGTTGGTGTCGTTAATTTGGCTAAACCAGCGTAGCTGAGCCCTCGACCTATTTACCACCACCTTCTACCTTGGTGCTAACTACAATAATGTACTAATGTTACTTAGAATTAAGCCTACTGGTGTACCTACCTAGCTTTATTTAGTAATTATTGTACCTACCTACTTCTGTTAGCTTAATAGGTGTGAGTGTAAATAAATGCCTTTTATTTATTTATTTATAAACACTCTCTCGCATTCCGCGTTGGAGTTTGGAAGAGCCAAGATGTTGAGCATGTATTTTCCAATCAAGCAGAACTCGTCCAACTTTTTCACCTGAAAAGCAACATTATTATTAAAAATATTGTAGTTTGCAAACGAAATAAATATTTTTCTATAAAAATATAAAGTCTTAATTACAAACCTTGTTCCAGAATTCATCTGGCCGTATTGCTGCATCGAAATCTCCTTTTAATAAGAATTATATATTAAGAAACCAATTTACAATTATACTAATTTAAGTTGGTCCCAATAGGCTTGAAAACACGGGTGAAACAATTTAGGCGGTTAATACTACGAAGTGATTCTTAGGCTATAACGGAAACTTCCGCATAATATTCACCGCACCGCTATTCATGCTCGTTTAAAATTAGACATATTCGTTCTTAATGCCATAGTAACAAGGGTTGTGGCTTATGGAGAGAGGTGGCGCGGGAGGTTGCGTTCCGGCATGTGCTTAATTATCTATTCTTTTCACAAAGGCTGCGTTCAGTTTACATTAAACTAAATAGATTTTTGCCTGTAGAAAAATTACAGTGTTCTCCATACACAGTAATTTTAGTATTACAGTGCACAGTAGATCGTATGAAAATACAGTAGATCTGCTGTAATTACAGTGTATCTGGTAACGCTGGTCTATCTGTTCTGTTATTGCAGTGTTGCCATCTCCGATTTTTTTTACCCTAACACTCGGCAAAATTACCCTAAACTAGGCACTTTTTTACCCAATTTTTTATAAATAGAAATATAAATATTTTTTTTTTTTAATAAAAACAAATCATGTATAAATGAAATGTATTAATAAACTAATAGCTAAACTATTACACCGTTTCCAAACATTCTTGGAATGCATCCATAGTAGTCTGAGCTTCTTTTTTTTTTTTATTTATTTAATACTTTATTGCACAAAATACAAATTACATGTACAAAAGGTGGGCTTAATGCTAATAGCATTTTCTACCTGCCAACCTCAGAGGTAACAAAAAAGGTTGGCGTGCTAACTTTTAACAATATTAATGTTTATTAAAAAAAAAAAACAAAAGAAACACAAATAACAATAAACTCCGATTACAGTTAGAATAAATACATAAACCTACTTGATATAACAATAATAATACATAGAATATATATATGAGAAATATAACAAATATATATATATATATATATATTTATAGATATAAAACAAAAAAATACTATTACATACAACACACATAGGTACTACGTTTTCATATATTTTAACAGCCAGTGGAGGACTGCAAGAAATGACTATAGACTAGTCGTCTGAAAACCGGTTTACTAGGCGCCTTTTTAATATGAGTAGGGAGAGAGTTCCATAGACCGACAGCTACCACCTCAAAAGAGTTGCCACGGAAGGCGGTTGAGTGTTTCGGGGTAGCGAGAAGGAGAGAATCAGTGGATCTGAAGTTTTGGTCATGGGTGTCAGAGAGGTAGGAAAATTTGCATTTAAGATAATGGGGAGTAAAGGGGTCCCTAAGGATCGAAAAAAGAAGACATAAAACTCTTAACTTTCTCCTGTCACGAATTGAGAGCCATTTCAGTTTGGAGCGATACTCAGACACATGATCATACTTACGGAGACCGTAGATGAACCTAATGCACGTATTGAGCAGTCGATCCAATTTGTTAAGGAGGTCCTGATTAAGGTCTAGGTACGATATATCCGCATAGTCGATTATAGGTAAGAGCAAAGAGTTGACTAGGGATATTTTAGTATTTGTTGGGAGAAAGTTTTTAAAACGGATAATAGAATGGAGAGATGCAAAAAATTTACGGGATACTTCCTTTACCTGAGCCACCCAGTTTAGGTTAGCATCGACAAGGAGGCCAAGATTTTTGACCACCGGTGCAAAAGGTATTCTATGTCATCTGCAGTCATTTTTTTTCTTGAAATCGTACATTTCATTCGAAAACTTTTTCAACATTGCGTCTGTCGGAGTAAATGTAACGCAAGACTTATAATTTATTTTTAAGCTGTACCTACCCAGGAGGCATCTTTCATAGAATGTTTGTTTCGAACACAAAACACGACGATGCGTGCAATGCAAAGATGGTGGCAAGCATGCATGAATAAATCGGTTTCTCTCCGCACACGATATCTTTCTTTTGTGTACACAAACATTCGAGTGTGAAAGAGAAAAATAGATTCTTGTCTATTGCTAGCGGAAGAGAACTGTACATCATTACAACAGGTTAGATACGGTCGGAAAAACGTATTCAATCAATCACCAATTGCTTGCAAGGAGTTTTAAACATTCCCTATATATTTATTTTACTCTGAAAAATACCCTAAATAATTTTCTACCCTAAACGCGTAAAAATGCCCTAAATTTAGGGTAAAATACCCCAAGTTGTGACACTGTGCAAATCACACGTGCAATGCAGAAACAAAAATGAAAAAAGTCAAAAAACTAGGGATGGCGATCGGAAATCGATTAATCGAAGAATTGATTCCTTGGACCAAATAAATAGTTTTTTTAAATCGATATGTTGTACTGAATCGATTCAGTGAATCGATATTTTACCATTGAAAATCAACATTAGACTTTTTCTTTTTGGTAAAAAAAAAATCTACAATTACTTGTATTGTATGTACTCGTAATATTTCGGCGTTGCCGGTTAACGGTTTAATTACTAAAAAACTCGCGAGATGGCCGTGTGCTTATATTTCGTCGCTTCTCTTTAGTAAAAAAAAAATGTTACGTTTGTAATCTTTGACTTTGTTGATTATGATTAAAGAATAGCCTGGATCAGTGCTTCCAGGTCCACTGTAATCACAGCTGATTCAATGTAATTTTGACTAAGCTACTGTATACTGTAAGGATGCAAAGACAATACAGTGTTAGCATTTACTGTATTTTATTTACAGCTACTAAAACCTTTACTGGAACAAAAAAACTCTATTTATCACTATGTTCACTCAATATTCGTGATGTACACGAGTATCGTGGGATCTTCTGTTCCTTGTCAGCGCCTTTTTTCAATTGCCGGTAACATCGCAAGTGATGAGCGGAACCGGTTGGATCCCAGTAGACTTGTCAGACTGTTGTTTTTAAAAAGCTTAGATATTAAGCATTGGGAACTTTAAGCTATATTATCTATTTTCTTAACTTATTAATGTAACAAATACATTTAGAAAATAAAGGTCTTCTATAATACCTACGCTCTGAATGGTAATAAAAATAATTGTTATTATTGAATTCCCTGAACAAAAAAAATCCTGATTTTACTGATAAGAGATTCCAGAGATTGTTTATGATGGTATCTTTCTTGTTTTTCATAAAATGGATTTGTATTTACATTGTAAATTCAAAATAAAAAAAAAAGATTTTTGTTAGAAATCGATCTTTTAGATCTCGATATTTTTATGAATCGATTCATCATGTTACGATTCAAATCGATTTAAAAATCGATCTTTTTTGGAAAGAATCTCCATCCCTACAAAAAACCCCACTCGCAGAGCAGAGCGAACCCAGGTCGGGGCAAATTCTTAGGCATGCATGAAAAGCCAAGCCAACACCTGGAAGATTGCAAGAGGAGACAGCGTTATATGCAAGACAGAGACCACAAGATTTATGTTAAAGATATTCGGTACAACTCGACTATGTAACATTTTTGTATGTCCGTGCGTGTCAGACAGTTGAGTTGGTTTGGCTGAGTTGAGGCATAGCCTCCTTTAATGTTACAGAGAAGGCTATGGTTGAGGCGGTCGAGGCAATTGTGAACAGGGTTGCCAGATCGGCCCTTGGCAGCCATCGGCCTTTTTGTGGCCGTTACCCGCCAATAATAACAATATTACTTAAAATTATTAAAAATAAAAATAAGGTCTTGGTAAATTTAGAAATGCCTAAAACTAGAGCATGAAATCGACAATTTTTTCATTTACATGAACTATATGTCTTACTGCTAGTTCTCCTATTTTCTAACGCGAGTGTTGAGCGTGTTTTTAGTAAACTGAAGAGAATAAAAACTGAGAGCTGCACTCGTCTCAATACGGAGACGATAGCTTCTAGAATGACTACCACTGCAGGTTTAGAAAACAGTGGTGGTATAATAAATTTCGAGCCATCGCTAGAAATAAATTCTAAAATAAAATACAAGATTTTTTTTTAATATATGTTATATTATAAGTTAAGAAGTTGTTTGCGTCTAGTTTTCGTTGTTTGCACCATTTAAATATATTTTTTAGTTGAATATGTAACGTTTTTTTATTTCAATTTCGGCCTTTAGGGCCGAAAATCGGCCTTTTTCAACAAGGCTTACGGGCCTTTTTCTGATTGAGGTGCTGGCAACACTGATTGTAAATGGCAGTCAGTTGCAGGGTTGCCAGATCGGCCCCCACGGGGTCGATTATCCCTTGGGAAATTATGTCGGCCCTTGGCAGCCATCGGACTTTTTGCGGCCTTTACCCGCCATTAATAAAAATATTACATACAATTATTAAAAATAAAAATAGGGTCTTAAAATATAGCAGAAAATCGTCAATTTTTTCATTTACATGAAATAATTGGCTTACTGCTGGTTCTCCCATTTTCTAACACGAGTGTTATGCGTGTTGTTAGTAAACTGAAGAGAATAAAAACTGAAAGCCGCACTCGTCTCAGTACGTAAACGAAAGCTTATATGATGATTACCACTGCAGGTATAGAAAACTGTGGTGGTATAATAAATTTCTAGCTATCACCAGAAATGATGTTCTAAAATAAAATATAAGTAAAGACTGTTAATATATAAGTAAAGAAGTTGTTTGTGTCTAGTTTTTGTTCTTTGCACCATTTACATACATTTTTTAGTTGAATAACGTTTGTTTATTTCAATTTCGGTCTTTAGGGCCGAGAATCGGCCTTTGTCAACAAGGCTTACCGGCCTTTTTCTGATTGATAGTGATATGCCGAGTCGCTGTTTTGGTGGATCGAGTCGACTCGAGTCCAGTTTATACGGTATTCGAATCATGACTCGATTCCCTGATTCGAGTCTAGTCTCGAATTCTATGTTTGGTATTCGAATATTGATTCGAGTCCGGCTGGACTCGAGTCTAGAAATTCGAGTCCAGAATTCAAGTCTAAAAATTCTAGTCCAGAACTAGAGTCCGATTTTAGAACAAAAAGGAAAAATGAAACCAAGAACGGGATAGGGATAATATCTATCGATAATTTTAAGTAGGTAGTGTACTCACGCGGGCTGAGCACAAATGTGTGCGCTTCTCGAGTTTAAAGGTTAAATAAATTCACTCAGTAGTACTCCGTACTCACAATAACTGCTAACTGACACAAAACAAAGTAATCTAAACAAAAAGTTGCAGGTTCAAACTTGTTTGTATTTTATTAGGCCCGCGCCACTTCATTGCTTATGTAAACAGTTTGCGAGTACGAGCGGGTAAACCAAACTCGAATACGAGACTCGAGTCAGTTGGACTCGCATAAATAGAATTGAGTTAGCGAGTACGAATCGATTCTTCCTGACTCGAGTAAGGGAATCGAGTCCGGCGTACTCGAATCAAAATAAATTGGTATTCGAGTAGGCGACTTCCAAAGCAGGAATCGAGTCTGACTCGAGTCTAACCGTACTCGGCACATCGCTACTGATTGAGGTGCTGGCAACACCAGTTGAAGCATTCTATGAGTTTTGAATTTTTAGTAATGTCCGTTATCGAATGCCTAAAGAGTACTGTAATTATACGGGAGTGAGGAATATTATTATACAAAGAGTACTATATTATGCGAACGCCGAAGAAAGTGTGCTAAGTGCTTTATCACTGCAAGCGAAGATGCAAACTAGCGTTTTCACAGATTTCCACTACCTTGGAAACATGGCCCTTTACGGTAAGTGTATAAATATCATATAATCAAGTCAGCAAAATGCCTTGTACTGCGCACTTGATTATAATAGTTTTCTCCTACAAAAACTCATCTTTCCGCCTCTAACCCACGTTACGTGAGGTCGGCACAACATGTTTTCTTCCGTAATCATCATCTTCCCTGCTTTATCCCACTAGGTGTCGGGTCGGCATGTTTTTTTTCCATACTTATCGCTCTAGGGGGGTTATGCATAATACACCCCACTGCGGACCGTCAGTACAGATATTAGTCCTTCCAACCTAGAATTAGATCTAACATACAACTACTATCTATCAAGTGTAAAACTATGTACATATGTCTGTCCTAGTACAGCTACAGTCTTAAAAAATGCATTGTATGATTTCAGGGCAATGGTGTGGGCTGAATATTGTTACCCAGCAGGGAACTGGGTAACTGAGAAATCATTGAAAAGCTTACACCAACAGCACAAGATGCTATGCAGTAAGCACTTTGATGAGTCGGCATATACCAGCAGTTCAAGAAATCGATTGAACTGTTTTGCCATGCAGACTGGCACACAAGACGTATTGTTAAAGCTATGCCAAGATCTATGTGAAACATCAAACTCGAATATCTCTGATGCTCTTAGTCAAGTATGTTCATTTATCCTAATAGATCAAATCCTAATGGAGATGAAACAAGCTTATGGCCCGTCTGATATTAAGTGGTAACTATCGCATATAACAGAGAGTTGCCTCATAGGTCACGCACGTTTGAAATGCCTTGCGTGCGTCAACTTGAGGCATACAGGTGTAAAGCTTCATGTCACAGCAATGCTGCTTGGCGGCAGAAATAGGTATGGTGGTGTAGTACTTCCCCGAGCGAGCCCTTTCACAAGGAACTCTATCTACTCGTTATGGGATTGCCTCATTATCACAATCATCAATCATTATTTATCTCACAAATTATACATAACATTTGAATGTGTGTACTTTTCAGGAAATTACTACTAAAGAAACATCAGCCGAAGTTACTCCAACTGGATTAAGTTTTGCAGCTGTTCCTAACGAGTCCAAGGTGCATAAATTCAGCAATGAACGAATGAAAACACTTTATTGTACACCATGTAAATAAAAAATTACAAACAAAATAGAAAACACAAGGCAAGTAGTGCAATGGGCGGTCTTATTGATTAGAAGCAATCTCTTCAAGACAATATTTGCATGGAAAGGATTTTGTCTTAAATAAGATAAGCAATCTTGATTTATCAATGGATATGTTTAGGATATTATGTCTCAGTTTGTTGTGATATATTATAATGAAAACGACTACTGTGGCGCAGTGGGCGAATAGCTGGCTGAGACGCAGGAGGTAGCGGGTTCGATTCACGCACCAGAACAAATGTTTGCATGATCTACAGATATTTGTACCGGGTCTGGTGGTTTTTCTATATATTATAAGTATGTATATATTTACTAAAAAGTATATAAGTATTTTATCAGTTATTTGGTTCCCATAGTACAAGCTCTGCTCAGTTTAGGGCTAGTGTGAAATGTCCAGCAATATATTTATATTTATTTATAACTGGAGTCATTATCATTTCCAGGTATACACTGCACAAGGAATTTTAAAGGAGCTTGATGTAAGCAAACCTGCAGAATTGACCCCTAGAAAAAGGAAACTATACAAAAGATGTCGTAGAAACTTGAGTGAAATAATGAGACTGAGAAAAAATTTGAAGAAACAACCTCATATTCTAAACACATTATCAAACGATAATGTTCAAAATTTAATGGATTCAAAAATATCTGGAGATTACTCTTATTCTAAACATCCGCAATTGCAGCACCGAACGAAGTACGACCGCAAAACGTATCGTGTAGCTACTCTAGTTTACTTTCGGATCGGCCGTTTTCGTGCGGCGACCAACTGCCCAACTTCGTGAACGATACGCGAATGAAACCATAGATTATTAAACAGAAATGAGTACACTTTCATAAACTGGCGTTAAAATATGTCAATGTCACTGTGAAGTGTCATGTATGTTGGATATGGGGGGAAAGCCACAAAGTTATTTTGTGATTTTTTGTGGCAAACTCAAGCAATCAAAATCCGGATCGGCTGGCAGCAAGTTATTTCTGTGCACAAACCTACCTAAGTGGTCCTGTGTGTGTTGTGTTATCCACACCTAATGTGAGTATTTTACCGTATCCGTATTAATTGGACAATTATACTATAATTATACTATGGCATTGCATATTAAGGAGTACACGCAGTAATATTTATATTAATTATAAATTTACCTACTTAGGCTACAAATAAATAAAATGTTACATTTCAGAAAATGACAACTGCACCAACAGGTGAGCAGATGGGCATGCTGCTAGACTATTTGGAGGTCCACACGCAACTAGCTCGTGGATTTCTCCGGAGCGCTGAAGGTCGGGCTAGAAGCAGAAGATTGTGGGAAGAGCTAACCCAGCAGCTCAACCCTCTAGGAGGTGCCCATAAAACTGTGAAGCAGTGGCAAAAAGTACGTGTTTGCACAATAATAAACAAGCTAAGTCATAAGTCTCCCTATAAATTGTGGATTTTACCACAAAATAATTAAACTGTTAAACGCGTGTTTGAAAAAATCTTATATATAAATTGGTAAGGATTTTTTTTAAACACGCGTTGGTCAGTTGTTTAACTTTTTTTGTGGTAACACAGTATATTTTTTTTTCAATAGGTATCATCATCATCATATCAGCCGTAGGACGTCCACTGCTGGACAAAGGCCTCCCTCATTGATCTCCAGGAACTGCGGTTGGAAGCGGCCTGCATCCAACGCCGACCTGCGGTTCTTACCAAGTCGTCTGTCCATCTTGTGGGTGGACGTCCTACGCTGCGCTTGCCGGTCCGTGGCCTCCACTCGAGAACCTTTCGGCCCCATCGGCCATCTGTTCTGCGCGCTATATGGCCTGCCCATTGCCACTTCAACGTGCTAATCCGTCGGGCTATGTCGGTGACTTGAGTTCTCCTACGTATCTCCTCATTTCTGATTCGATCCCGTAGAGAAACCCCGAGCATAGCCCTCTCCATAGCTCGTTGAGAGACTCTGAGCTTATTCATAAGGCCAATAGTGAAGGACCACGTCTCGGTTCCATATGTCATCACTGGTAACACACACTGATTGTAGACTTTCGTCTTAAGGCACTGAGGTATGTTGGACGAAAAGACGTTGCGAAGTTTCCCAATATTCAATAGGTATGGAGTGACAAAAAATACTTAGCCAAAAGAGCGGCTGCTGCATCAAGGCAGTCCGCATTGAGCACAGGTGGTGGTCCATCTACAGCCAGTATCCTGACAGACACTGAGCTAAGGATAGTGAACATCATGGGTGAAGGATTTGGGGAACCTGACACCTCTGTTGCTGTGCCAGCATTCCCCACACCACTGGTTATCTTAATAAATATGATGCTGATTAAAACTATTTACATTATTTTAAATGTTAGGTCATTTATATGGCTTGTAATATTATATTGTTCAATGAGTTATTAGGGTTCAATAGAGTTGTTAGATTTGCAATACATATTGTAATCCATTGGTCAGTGGAAAAGTTATAGGTACACATACCTAATATTTTATTTATTTTGCATAATCTTTTTGTTTGAAGGTGCAAGAGACAGATGAGGGTTTTCCTTCTAACTCTGTAGAAGATGAGGTCATAGACATGGTAAGCATAAAAGTAAAAGTGGTACTAGTTTGTTATAGGCAATGGTTACCACTTAACATCAGGTGGGCCACATGCTTGTTTCATCTCCAGGTAGGTAGTAAGTAAAAACATAGCTTTTGTTCGCATTTAAATGTGGCAGCTCTAAGTATGCAAAACTTCACTTTATCAAATACATATCATAATTTTAAATGATGATCAATGTCAGACATAATGGAAAATCTATTGCCATCAATCTTGAAAGTGCATTATGCAAACTGCATTATTATTTTTTGACACTAGTAAAGTATTTAAAACTGTCACTTATTCATTTCAGATTGTAACAGAGGAATAAAATCCTCAATCAGAGAAGAGGAGGACGAGAAGGCACAGAGGAGACAGAAGCTTCGGGTTCAGAAGTTGCACAATGTATGTATATAATATATTCAACAATGATAAAAAGATTATATAGATACCTAGCAGATTTATTGTTGATGGTTGACACAGCTAAGTGTCTCATAAATCTCAAGGTGGCAATAGAAAAATATTATAATCTATGGGTTAATAATATTAAGCCCTTCATTTAGTCTTTTTGAAAGTCCATGAGCCCATTGTCAAAGGCAATTTATTTATTACTTAACTCAAAGTAGAAGTGTAGGTAAAATATATTTTTTGTTCCTAGCTACAGGTCCACAAAGAAGGCAGCGAGTGCGCAGGCAACAAGCCTCACATGATGGAAGTGTGCGCAGTCGCTTCTTCCGTATGGAAGAAGCGCGAGTAGCTGCGGAGCGACTGCACGCCCAAGAGGAAGCTCTGCTTGTTGTTGTGCAAAATTATTTTAATAGTCGTCCCAGAGAGTAAGTTGGACTTGCTTTTTTCTTATAAGACTCTCTTAGTAGCATAGTATTATCTTACCTTTTAAATTATTGAGGGAGGAGATACTCTTACGCGATTACTCTATACTCTTAAGCTTAACTTCTGGAGGATAGGTATGAGGAAGTATCTTCTCCCTCATACACGCGCGTCTTTCTGTGCGTGCGGCTGTTTTCGCTCGTTGTACTAAACTTTCCTTTATTACGTAGTATTATTTTCTCTATTCATAACTTCTGTACCTATCTATTTTGAGGTTGTACAGTTTTAGTTGATTTTATTTATTTGTAAAGTGTGTTCAATAATGTTTTTTACTGTAGTAGTTCTAGATATTAACTACTATATTAGTTAATATCGTTATTAAGTATATGCTACTGATGGGTAGGTATTGTTGATTAGGAATAGAAAGCCATATGTAAGAGTTGTTGATTTATTAGGTATGATAATGTATGACAATAATCTTATACTGGCTTTATTTCTATTTACCAAAAACTTCTTACAATAATTCCTATCATTAAATCAGCAACTTTTTAATGTTGCCTTCCAGTTTGAAGGTTTTTTAGTGATATAAGTAAACCCTATTAAATTGTAAGCGATGGTGATATTATTGATTTATACGTCTACCTCAAATATATCTTAAAGACTGATTGTGATACAAATACATGTAAACTATTTTTGCCTTGTTGATTATAAGTACCTATAAAGTTAGAATTTGTGAAGTCTATTATTAGAAATAAGAAGCCTATGGTCTGAATAAGTTTAATATTAGTGAAATAAATACTTTTTTAGATTACAACATCAATTCAGTTTTTAATTAGTGCTTCCGGTGCCCAGACTTGATATTTATAAAAAACTTACCTACTATATTTTAATAAAAAGATATCTAACAAAGTAATAAAATCCCAGTCTCAATTAAAAACGAATTGAAATACATAAAGTTTATTAAAAAGCTTAAAGAACTAGTATCCAAAAAAATATGTTTTATGTTATTTCTGTCAAGTTATTTGCTAAATCGTTTGATCTTAGTTACATCTAATGTCTTATAAGAAATAGAAACGTATTATATCCGTTCCCAATAAGAACGTAAATTGTAAGCTTTAAAGCAATGTAATTTAGAAATAACTTCTATCGTTAGCTTCTGGCTATCTGGATATCTTAGATCTGGCATCACGTCATCATATGTAACAAAACCCTACCCTGACTATACTACCGTACTGTTCTTAATATTATCTTAAAGATAAGCCCGGCAATAAGGTCTGGAAGTAGCTGGAAAGAAAACAAAAGGTTTATGTTAGTTCTGTGCATAAAATTATGATATTATGATTGTTTTATGTGAAAAGCCCCTACCCACATACATCTAGCATGCGATGCATGGCTTGGAGTTTCTTGTTCTTGGAGAGAACTTAGGGATAGGGAAAACTCCTAGTCTTGCACTGCTTTGCAAGACTAGGAGTTTTCCCCATCCCTAAGGAGAGGCAAGGTAGGGAAGGGAAAGGCACCTATTTACCCACAAACCCCCAATATGTTTGAAATCCTATTGATTTCAGACATATTATTCAGATCATAGATTTCAGGCAGGGTAACCTCCCGCGGACAGCAACCACCGGCATGAGACGCCAATAATTTTTGTTAGATCTGTGGATTTCAAAACATAAAGTAGATGAATTTAAAATGTGTTCGTTGAAGGAATAATCGTAGTTCTTTGTTGGGTAAAATAATCGAACTATCACAAAATAATTACAGGAACATGGAAAGGAAGTTATTGATTGGTTTTGACGGCAAAAGCGACTCGTTCTCTGCTAAGCTCTGAATTACTATAAAAAATACCATGCATCATTTCATATAACATTCATTGCATCTGTAATGTGAGATGTCGAATGGTTGTTCACATTTTTCTGTTTCTGTATGGTTGTATAAACGTGGAAACCTGTAATTGGCTATCTGGTAAACAATCTGTTATAAGTATAAGTTTATCAGCTGTTGGTTCTCCTACAAATAAATTAAATTAAATCAATTGTTTTAGACAAGTTTCACGTACAATCAATAAAATCACAACTTTAAGGGCTTTAAGTGCCTTTTAACACGGCCTGGTTGCCGGGTAGCCGGCGGCGAAGTGCATGGCCTACGATAGCTTTCACACGTACCGGCCGGCCAGTCGCGCAGGTTGTACCTGGACCACCACGGAGAGCTCTACTCGTTTTGTCTGACACCCTCGTGTCGTAAATAGTACCTACTTAATTCGTTGCAAAATGAAGATAGATACTTATTAAATTGTTGTATTTTGCAGTAGGTCTCGAAATAAGGTATAGAATGCTCCACGCTGTTCTCTTTTCATGTTAATCGGATGAACCCAATAATTTCTTGACTTCCTTTTTTTCCTTTAGGGATGTGTGAAAAGGCACAAGTGTTAGAATTTCTAGGAAAAGTGGCGCCGACTTGTTACAAAACCCATTTTAGCTAAAATCTATTGACTGACAGAATTGAAAAAATACTAATTTATTGCGTTGAGAATTTTAAAAGCATTGCTAAATTACTATTATTCAAGTGTTTCGCCTTGAAAAATAAGGATCACACAAATTTCGACCCTTCACCGTATTTAGAAAGTCTATATTCCCAACTCTGTATTTTTTTACATTCTAAACTAAGTTAGAATGCATTAGCAATAACTTTACATGTCCCCTCTCACTCAAGTGTTATCCTTAATCGTTAACAGATGTTACTTTAAAATGTTAGCAAGAAAATAATGTCTGCCGTATTTAAATCAGTCCTCAAATAAAAGTTCGTTACAGTACATACCTCTAGAATACTATTATTCTAGAATACTAATTACCTATTATATGTATTGAAATAAATACCTACCTTGTTACAACAAAAAAGATAAACAACTGTTCAACGGGTGTTTAAAAAATTCTTTACAAATTTTTATTTAGGATTTTTTAAATACGTGCTAAACAGTGTTTAACTTATTTTGTGGTAAGACCCTTTGTATCTAAATTTAGCATTAAGTCTCTGCGTGCTATTCGACCTGAAACAAAATGCATATTAAGTACATTAATTCATAGGATTTATTTATAATTCATTCGGAAGAACATTCTGAGGATAATCCTAGTTTGGTTGACTGGTTGCCATGGTTGTTTTTAGGGTTCCGTACCCAAAGGGTAAAACTGACCCTATTACTAAGACTCCGCTGTCTGTCTGTCGGTCCGTCTGTCACCAGGCTGTATCTCATGAACCGTGATGGTTAGACAGTTGAAGTTTTCACAGATGATGTAGGTATTTCTATTGCCGCTATAACAACAAATACTAATAACAGAATAAAATAAATATTTAAGGGGCGCTCCCATACAACAAACGTGATATTTTTGCTCGTTTTTATAGATAATGGTACGGAACCCTTCGTGCCCGAGTCCGACTCGCACTTGGCCAGTTTTTTATTTAATGATCATAAATTGCCCGGTTATAATAGAGTTAAAATATGTTTAATATTTTATTATTATATCTATAATACTAGAAAGTAAATACCTTCATTAAGGGCAGCTGTTGCAGAACGAGTGCCTGTGACATTACCAGAGGCTGCCACAGCTCTTAAATTTTCTGCTTCTATGTCTTCTGTTGTCAATTCGGAGAAGGCAGGGCTTCCTCTTAAATTGCACATGCTGTGCAAAACAAGATGTTACTGCAATTTTCGCCGCCTTGGTTGGAGTGTAATGTAGTTCCCGGGCTGCTAACAGGCATCTCCAGCGACCCTTCAGCACCCCAAATGTTCTTTCAACTGTGCTCCGGGTTCTTTTGTGTAATACATTGAAATTGGCCTCCACTGAGCCATCCAAAGCATCATCTAATGGAGTGATGAGGTAGGCACGCAATGGGTATCCTGAATCTCCTGAAAAAGCAAGCAAAGCTAGTCTTTCTTAACCTAACTATAATAACACAATACAAATTATTAACGGTTTGCTCACCCAGGAGAATAGATCTATCTCCTTTACGATGGAGATCTTCCAGGTGTTTCTTGACATCATGCTGCGCCCAAATGAATGCGTCATGTGTTGCACCACCATATGCCACATCTACACTTAAAATTGTGAATTCCGAGTCTACAATCTGGAAAACACACATAAATAAACTCTTAATGTAATTATTACATAAAAGGGTGACAATTAATTAAAACAATGCATGAATTGAAAAAGTAGGGTCACATGGCCTGTCGTGCTAATTTTCTGAAATGATAATCAAATAATTTACATACAAATTGAGCATTCAGTGAATGGTAGGGAATGCAATCCCGACTCGAGATTGCAAATTCGAGATCCCGCGGGATTAGAAATATCAATCAATGTTAAATTCGGATGACTGAAAAAGCTAATAACTGCTTGTTTGTGATAGTGAGGTTAACTAAAAAAACATATTACTCGAAAGAAAATAAAAATCTTTATTCTTTAATCTTACCAACTAAATAATTATCGTCACCTGTCGCTAATATTCGGAAATAGTCGGAATAGTTTTCTAACGCTGTTTGGCGTTCCTGCCGCTCGCGGCCGTCAGTCAACGCGCCGCTTGCGCCCCGAGTGGACGTGTGTAGCGTCGCTGACCACTGCCGCCCAATCCCGTCAACCTCGAACGGGATCTCGTCATATGATGCGTCGGGATTGATCCCGAAAAATTACACGAGATCTCGCGAGATCGGGATCCCGCGGGATCGGGATTGCATTCCCTAGTGAATGGTAATGTTTCCTGTTTAAAAAACGCTCTTCATTCTCATGTGGCCTGATGATGGCTATGTGGGAGCAATCAATCAAACCAATTAATCCAGGAATTCCACATTTTTGGTAAAAACTAGAACAATTTATTTGCAATTAATATACACATGAACATCTTCATTATACCTATGACTTATAATTTAGTTATTATGCCTTATGTTTTAGTACAAAAATATACAAAACTTTGGCAGATTATGTTCGCATATAACATTATCTCTAGTCTGCTCATAGTATACATTAATAGTATTTATTTAAGTACCTGCTTTTTATTTGATTTCTCTCCACTGAATTTTGAGGAAATTTTATAAATTTTCCTGTAATCGCTGGATTGTTTAGAGCCTCAGTTATTTGCTCTAAACATCTTGAAACTATTTGCTGCGCCATGGGGGCATCACTGTTTTGCCCAACTTGTCCTTGATAGCTGCCACGGGCATAAAAACTAAGAGCAGCCAATATCTACAACAGATAGACAAAATGATATAACTACCAAATAAACATCCAATTCTTAAATGGACAGCTGAAAAAATTAATCAGTAGTTACAAGTAGTTAGGTACATACCTTTGACACGGGGTCTACCGAGCGTCTTCGTTTTTTTTCTGGTAGTAGCGGCACTATCAAGTAACATAGTTCTTCAAATATTGTCCGACTCAGTCTGTAATTTTTAACAAATTCTGTGTCCGGTAAACTTTGTGCAAAATATTCAAGACGAAAACAATTACGTCTTCGCCTTCTCGCCACACGCTCTTCTCTTTCAGCTTCAAATAGCGCGACTAACCTTGCCATTTTCTGAAACATAAATATGTACGAGTACTTACATTAACTTTCGAAATTCGAATTCTATAAAAATTTATGTGGCCAGCATTCTAAAAGAAAAGTTTTTACTGTGTGACAATACTTATGACCTGACTAGGTAGATATTGTTTAAGTTCCAAATAAAGAATTTTATGATATTAATATATGTTAAATAGATTATGACTGGAATTGAGAGATACTAGGATATTTTTTGCCAGAGTGCTCAGGAGGGTAATGATTTTACTGACAAACCATGCGTGCAAAGCCACATGGTTTTAATGAAAGAATAATTGCAATAAAGTGAAACTTTGTAGCAAAATAAAATAAATTAAATTAACACACATCTTCCATTATTTAAGGTACTTAATGCAGGTTTCCAGGCTGGTCTGAACATAACTGCCACTGTCTCCGATAACTATGGTGTCAACATCAAAGCTCTAAATTCACTTGGTTCCTCAGTAATTCATCCATATTTTGATTTCTACGGTCACGAAATTGTCACAATTAAGGACCCACCTCACTTAATCGAGTGCTTTAGAAACAATTTCATAAAATATGACATTGAATGCATTCAAGGGCTGCAAAATGAAGGAAGTTCCTCGCTGTAAGACAAACTATCGGCAAAACCCCTTCTTTATCAGATCTGCTGACTAATAAACCGGTTGACTTTCCTGAGTTAGATTTATTTAACTTAAATCCCTCGCAATTTAAGCGCGTTCTTTTGAAACACTGGCTTGAATTGGTTCAATAACTGTTTGTTCTCACTTTTAATTTTATTGAAACTTTTACGTTTTTACTTTTATATTGTTTTTCCTTTTATTTTAAAAAGTCTTAGCTAAACAAACACGCTCATTTAGATATTATATGCGAAAACGTGTAAATGGTAATAACTGTTTAACGCGCCGGCGAACCCTGAGCGCAACTTCAATTCGGCCGCGTCAAAAACTTCGGCCTGAATATCGCTATCCCTGTTTAGTGACGAAGTTTGGCCACGCAGAGCGACAGTGATAGCAATAGAACGATTCAAAATTTGATTAGATTTTGACCGTGTTCCGTAATACCAAAAATGATGACAGAAAACCTGTTGTATTTTTCTCATTGTGTTGTTATTCTGTAACTAGACGATATAATCTATGTTCCCATGACTAGGATACGTAAGATGTTGTTGTTTTTAATACGAAACAATTAGGTTAAAAACAGGTCTTTTATGACGTAAAAACATGCAGAATGCGATACGCTTCTATTTCATTTTAGGTAAGTATTTTAATCTAATATATGGTTGGGAACCTAGATAAATACTATTCAAATTATAATAGATAGATAGATAGATAACTCTTTATTGAATTACCACACAAACAGAAATAATAAAAAAAATAAGTACTGGGTTAAAATAAATAAGGCAATACAATGGGCGGCCTTATCGCTAAAAGCGATCTCTTCCAGACAACCTTTGGATGGAGCGAAATTTTTAAAAATTACGGAGTGCGGTGTACTTTAGCGGATACATTACATTTACACATAATATATTCTAAGATATAATAATAATATGAAGTTTTAATCCTAATACTTAATATACTATAAAATAGACTAATATATAGGTATATACATATAGCAAACTATACTAACAGATAAAATAAGTACATAAATAGTAAATAAATAACGCTAGGAAGATGACATCGTCAGCTAATGATGTTTCACCTTCAATTTGAAGACGTGTAAGGACGATGACCGTCTTACTTCTTCGGGCAGAGCATTCCACAGCTGAACAGCCTGGACAGTAAAAGAAGCGCTGTAAAAGGAAGTGCTGTGCGAAGGAGTTCTGAGTATCAAGTTTTCTGATGACCTAAGAGTATAGTTATTTGAAGAATGGAGAAATTCAAATCTATCTTTCAGATAGTGAGGAGAGAAGGGATTGAAAAGAATAGAATAGAGAAGAGAAAGGATATGCGTATTCCGACGAAGACGAATCAGAAGCCATTTAAGCTTTGAACGGAAGGGAGACACATGATCATATTTACGGAGGCCAAATATAAATCTAATACAAAAATTTTGTAAACGCTCGAGCTTGTTAAGCTGTTCCTCAGTGAGGTCCAGATAACAAGCATCAGCATAGTCTAGTACGGGATGTAAAAGCGATTGTGCAAGCGCAGTCTTGGTGGACGTAGGCAAAAAGTTTCGTAGTCTCCTTAGTGAACCAGCTGACGCAAACAACTTCCGGCTGGTTAGTTCAAGCTGAGCCTTCCATGAAAAGTTGCGGTCAATGATGATACCTAAATTCTTAACGGTTTCGCTGTATGGGATTGCTATTCCGTCAAAGACAACTTGTGGGACAGTGGACCAATCAATTTTGCTAAGCGTTCTTGAACTACCTACAATAATGGTTTGCGTTTTGGTAGGATTAACTTTCAAACCGTGGAGCTTGCTCCACTCTGCAATACGGCGTAAATCACAATTGGTAACGTCAACAGCATCAGCAATATTACTGCGCGTAGCTTGATTATAAATCTGAAGATCGTCTGCGTAGAGGTGAAAAGACGAAGAAAGATTAAGAGAAATAGAGTTTATGAAGATTGCAAAAAGAAGAGGAGATAAAACGCCACCTTGAGGTACACTAGCAGACGTATTACACCACGAAGAGAGAGACTCCTGGAGTCGAATACGCTGACGGCGCCCGTGCAAGTAATTGAAAAACCAACCAATCACCGCTGGAGATACGTTAAAGGAGCTAAGTATTGCCAGGAGAATATCAAAATCTACGGTGTTGAACGCATAACTGAAATCAAGTAAAGTCAGCACGGTAAGTTGCCCATTTTCCATGCCCACTCGTATATCGTCCGTGATTTTGACTAGAGCAGTGACAGTACTGTGGCCTTTACGAAAGCCAGACTGCAGAGGATTAAGGAGACTATAGGAGGAAAAAAAAGAGTTTAATTGATTATGGACCAAGCGTTCGAGAACTTTGGAGAGAAAAGGAAGGATAGAAATCGGGCGATATTCAGAAAAGGATTTGGGATTAGGTTTCTTAGGAAGAGGAATTATTTGGGCTTCCTTCCAAATGGAAGGAAAGGTACCGGTCATTAGGGAGTGGTTCAAGAGATGGCAGAGGGTAGGTAGAATGATATCAAGGATAGGAATAAGCATATTGCGGCTGATACCGTCAAGCCCAACAGCATTGGATGTAATTGACAAAATACTTTTCTTAACGTCAGCAACGGTGATTTGGCTAAATAGAAAAGGAGGATGATCAGGAGTTGGTAACGAAGAGAGAAAATTAATTGAACTGATTTTATCAGCATCAGCAATGTAAGAAGATGAAGAAAAATGTTGATTAAGGGAGTCAATGTTTAAATCGCTAGGAATTGAATCCTGGCGAGATTTACCAACTCCTAACGATCTCAGAAACTTCCAGACTTTAGCTGGATCTTCATCGGAAACGGATTCATGGATATGGCGACGTTGTGCGTCCCTACACACTCTATTGCAGCGATTTCGAGAATTGTAATACTTGTTTTTGTTGTACTCACTTGAAACTATTTTGTATTTTGTTTTAGCAACCGATTTTTTATGAATAAGTGATTTAATTTCATCAGTGAGCCAGGGAGCCGGGTTATGTTTCAACTTAATGGCACGAAATGGTGCATGGATATCAAATAGTTGCGTAACTAAAGTATTGAAAATAACAATTTTGTCATCCATGGAGTCTGCATTAAAAACGGTTGACAGTCAATCTTTTCAGCATCAACAAAAAACTTTTCCCTATCCATGCTCCCAAAACTGCGCTGCAAGATCACCTTTGGCTTAGCCTTAGGGGGACGTATTTTATAAGATAGGAATATTGCGTCATGATATGAGAAAATATCCGCTGTACACTGACCGTGCTTATCAACGTGATTTAGAGAGGATACGATGATAAGGTCGAGAAGCGACGGCTGTGTATTAGGGAAATGATGAGTAGCAGAGAGGGGAAGCGTATGCAAATTACATGATTTAACAATAGATTCGAAGGTTAAAGAGCGGCTGTTTTTGGATAGAAGACAAGTGTTAAAATCACCCATAATTATAGAATGCCTGTAAGAGGGAACCAGATTTTCTAGGATATTTTCAAAAGATGAGAAGTAATTAACACGGTTAGAATGAGAGTAATATACTCCTAAAAGGATTTTAGTATGAGAAAGAGTGACTTCAAGAAATAGGTGCTCACCGGCCTGGAGTGGCGGAGGCTGTGCAGACATATTAATAACAGAAAAGGGGTTGTGAGCACGGAGATATATAGCTACACCGCCACCACGACTACCAGTCCGGTCATTGCGAATAATGCGAAAACCAGGTAGTGAGTAAGAAGTAGAAGGAAGGCATGGCTTTAACCAAGATTCAGAAATGAGAATAGCATGAATGTTTTTGACATCAAACGATGACAACATTTCCGAAAAATGGGCCGGAATACTTTGTGCATTAATGTGTATTGCATTGAAGTTCTTAGGTACATCAGAGAACTGGAGAGTAAGTTGTTCAGAAAGAGACGGTAAACTGACGAAACTATCATCACTGTCGGGATCGATCGAAGATGCAACAGATTGGTAATCATCACTGTCATCACTAACACTATTATCCAAAACGACGTTGAGCATAGTTTTAAAATAATAAATAAATATCTATAAATATGTTACAAAATAATAAATGTGTAAGTACTTACAAAATAAAATATTAATAATCTAACTATGTATTAAACTCTAATCGACAATCTAATCAAAATATGTCAATCAATAGTTCATTTTCTCCACCTGCCGGTTGTGTTATAAAGAGATTACTTTAATTTTACAAGAATAATCTAAGCAAAACATAACAATTGTAGCTGCGTTGAACTAATTGTCTACTAGGATTAGCCTAGGTGGGTAGGTAAGCCGCAGAAAGTCCAATAATAACCTCAAGATACACTTTAAAAGTTTATTCAGAGACAAATAAATGATAGGTAATTCTAGTTAGTTTTAGGTACATATCACGACACAGAAAAATCTAGAATTCGGTATAGTCAAGCTCACTGTCGCGGGTATAGAGCGGCGCGACGCGTCGTAAACTAGCGTGCGTTCAGTGCGGTAATAAGTTTCTCACTGCCGCATGAAACGGTCGACAGGCAGCGCGCGGGCGCCGGCATTACAGCGCATGCGCGGGAGCCGTCTAGTGTTGTAACCGAGGCGCGTCGAATAACCAGAGCTGTGCCAACTAGTGATGTGCGTAAGTTTACAGGTACAGAGGACAGAGCTCGCCACATCACCCCCCTCCAGAGACCGAGTAGGGCGATTAAGTTTCATATTCCCGGTAATACTCCGGGAATCGGACTGTTCTTTTGTCCGGGATAATATAAGCGGGCTTCAAGCGGTCAACGGATACGGTCACAGATTTCCCTTTTATCTGAAGTTTGAAAACCTTATTATTCCTTTCTATTACAGGATGCGGACCAGTGTACGCGGGTTGTAGGGAACCTCTCAGCGCATCTTCTCTCAGGAACACATGACTAGTGGTAGCAAGATCTTTGTAGATGAAAATAGACTGCTTGTTGTGTCTTGAGGCAGGGACTGGCTTCAGATTGTTCGCGAATAGGCGTAGGCGTGCTGTATAGTCTGTGACATCGGTTGTTCCTTCTGAGTTTGGATTGAAGAATTCGCCAGGTAAGCGAAGCGGTTCACCATAGACTAGTTCAGCCGGGCTAGCTTTCAGATCATCTTTGAACGCACTCCGTATCCCGAGCAGGACAAGCGGTAGTGCTTCCATCCAATTTTCTGTACCGTGGCAAGTAATTGAGGTCTTCAGCTGTCGATGAAATCTTTCAATAGCGCCGTTGCATGCAGGGTGATAGGCTGTGGTCTTCTTATGATAGAATCCGACTGATTTGGAGAGATACTGGAAAAGTGAAGATTCGAATTGACGACCACGGTCCGTCACGATGGTGGTGGGACATCCAAATCTTGAGATCCATCCAGTGAGAAGAGCTTTAGCAACGGTTTCAGCTGTCGCATCGGGTATGGGCATCACCTCAGGCCATCTGGTAAACCGATCGATGGCGGTGAGGCAGTAGCGATTTCCACTACATATTGGAAGTGGTCCGATTAAATCTATATGCACGTCCATGAATCGTGCTCGTGGGAGCTGGAAAGTTCCCAGGGGTGCTGACACGTGTCTATTAATCTTAGACCGCTGGCATGCTAAGCAGGCACGAGTCCATTCCCTGCAGTTTTTCTTGACTCCGGGCCATATGTATCGTTCCGTTACTAATTTTATAGTGGCATTGGCACCAGGATGGCTAAGCCCATGCAGGCTCTCAAAAACTTGCTTTCGCATGACAGGTGTGACATAAGGTCTAGGAGTCTGGGAGCTGACGTCACAATATAGTTCTGATCGAGTTCCAGGAATCTTGACTTTTTCCAAGCGAAGCGACGTTCCACTCTCGAGAAGTAGCTTCAGCTCTGGATCTGAGTCTTGAGATTGAGCTAGCCTTGGGAAGTCAATTGAAAACTCCACCTCCTCCACTCGCGAGAGCGTGTCCGCAACCACGTTGTCCTTGCCTGAGATATGCTGTATATCCGTTGTGAATTGAGATATCAGATCAAGATGGCGGAATTGTCTGGGCGAACACTTATCTTTGCGTGTGTGGAACGCGTAGCACAAAGGTTTATGATCAGTGTAAATTGTAAAATCTTTAGCTTCCAACATGTGTCGAAAATATTTGACAGCTTCATAAATGGCCAACAGTTCTCTGTCGTAAGGAGAATACTTCTTTTGAGCTGGAGAAATCTTACGGGAAAAGAATGCCAGCGGTTGCCATGCGCCATCCTTATGCTGTTGCAGAACTGCTCCTATCGCGGTGTCAGAGGCGTCAGTAACGAGGGCAAGCTTGGATTGACAATCAGGATGTGAAAGAAGCGTTGCACGACAGAGGCTATCTTTGCATTCCTGAAAAGCTGCCATCGTGTCACCGGACAAGTGTATAGGGTGAGAACCTTTGACAGACCCCATTAAAAGAGCATTCAGTGGTGTTTGACATTCCGCGGCTCCAGGTATAAATCTTCGGTAAAAATTAATCATTCCTAAGAATCTTCGCAGTTCTCTTACGGTCTTCGGTACTGGAAATGACTTTATTGCTTCTACTTTAGAATCGAGGGGCTTGACCCCATCAGCTGATATTGAATATCCCAGGAACGTGACTTCTGATTGGCCAAAGTGGCATTTGGCGGTGTTTATGATGACACCGTAGTCTTTCATTCTACCAAACAGCTGACGAAGGTGGTCTTCATGTTCCTGCTCGTTTTTGGAGAAGACTAGAAAATCATCAACGTAGGGATAGACAAAGTCGAGTCCGCGGGTCATCTCGTCGACAAAACGTTGGAATGTTTGACATGCGTTGCGGAGCCCAAATTGCATATATAATGCTTCAAAGAGACCAAAAGGAGTCGTTATTGCGCTTTTCGGGACGTCCTCCGAGAAAATAGGTATTTGGTTAAAAGCTTTAACTAAATCTATGGTAGAAAATACCTTGCATCCTGCTATGCTGTGAGTGAAGTCATGCACATGCCGTACTGGATATTTATCAGGTATTGTTCTGGCGTTCAGCATCCGGTAGTCCCCGCAAGGCCTCCACTCGTTTTCCTTCTTTGGGGCTAGATGGAGTGGAGAAGCCCAAGGACTTTCCGAAGGTCTAACTATTCCAGATTTTAACATTGACTCAAATTCCTTTTTCGCTATTATCAGCTTGTCAGGTGCAAGTCGACGGGGAGAAGAAGAGACTGGCGGGCCTGGCGTCGTCCTAATATAATGAACGGTATTGTGTTTTACCTCCTTTTGGTGTCCAGATGGGTGAGTAAGTTCCGGAAATTCACGAAGTATATCATGATATCTGGACTCGCCGAGCGGTATCTTGATAGACGATATCGAAGTCGACGAGTTGACAGGCGTACCGATGGCGAAGAGTGCTGTTTGGCTATCTAGAATACCTAGGCGTTGATTGCGAATATCTACGATGAGTCCGTAATATTTCAAAAAATCAGCCCCTATGATAGCTCTAGTGACGTCCCCTACTATGAAACGCCAGGGAAAATCGCGTCGCAACCCTAGGTTTAAATCTAGATGAGCGTATCCGTACGTGCTGATAGGAGTACCGTTAGCTGCAGATAGCTGAAAATCTGTCTTAGGACGTCGCTGTCGAATGGCGGATCGCGGATAGACACATACGTCACTCCCTGTATCTACGAGGAACGAAACCTTAGACCGACGATCCGTAACGAACAGGCGACCAGACGGGTGGGGGCAGTCATCCGTCGCCATTACTGACTGCCCCGAGAGTTTTCCGCACCGTATCCGCTGTTCCGGGAATTATCCGGACCGTATCCGCTGTTCCGGGAATTATCCGGACCGTATCCGCTGTTCCGGGATTTTTCCGTGCCGTAGTCACACGGCTTGACGCAAGTTTTTGCATTTTTACCGTGCCTAGAATGGTACCAACACTCTGGATATTTTTTATAATTGGACACAGATCTGGTTAACGACCTACCTCGATCACTCCGATGAGAAGATCGCGATCTCCGCTGCTGCGATCCCAGTTGCGAAGCGAGATTCTGCATCTGTTTCCGTAACTCGGCGATTTCGCGTGCCATAGATTCCATGTTCGATCCGGGTCCCGATGAGCTAAACTGAGCTGATGCGACTTGAAGAGAAGGTGTGGCAATATCCTGGATTTTATCTGCCAAGTCCGCGAGTACCTCAAGTGACGCGGTGGGTTGGGCGGCGATCACTGTTTGTATATTCCGTGGCAAGCGGCTGGTCCAAATTGTCTTTAAAAACTCTTGAGGCACACTTGGTCCAGCGAGGCTCTGGAGATGTCGGAGAAACTGTGATGGCCGACGATCGCCCAACTCTTCGTGCATAAGTAGCTGTTTTACTTTTTTCTCATGTGACGCACTAAGCCGTTTTATCAATTCTGTTTTTAATTTCTCGTACTTATCTGTTTCTGGTGGGCATACAATCAAGTCCTTTACTTCTTTGGAGAATTGGTGGTCTAATTGTCCGATTACGTAGTTGAACTTGGTGGTGTCTTGTGTGATATTCGAAATCGCAAATTGACCCTCGACCTGGGCGAACCAAATCTCGGGTTCGTCAGGCCAAAATGGCGGCACCCGTATTCCCACGCGGCATATCTCCATAGCAGGCTTCTCAGAAGTTTCGCGCTCCTTAGACATGTTTTCAGCAGGGGTCACCAATGTAGCTGCGTTGAACTAATTGTCTACTAGGATTAGCCTAGGTGGGTAGGTAAGCCGCAGAAAGTCCAATAATAACCTCAAGATACACTTTAAAAGTTTATTCAGAGACAAATAAATGATAGGTAATTCTAGTTAGTTTTAGGTACATATCACGACACAGAAAAATCTAGAATTCGGTATAGTCAAGCTCACTGTCGCGGGTATAGAGCGGCGCGACGCGTCGTAAACTAGCGTGCGTTCAGTGCGGTAATAAGTTTCTCACTGCCGCATGAAACGGTCGACAGGCAGCGCGCGGGCGCCGGCATTACAGCGCATGCGCGGGAGCCGTCTAGTGTTGTAACCGAGGAGCGTCGAATAACCAGAGCTGTGCCAACTAGTGATGGGCGTAAGTTTACAGGTACAGAGGACAGAGCTCGCCACACAATCATAAAATGGTTTCTTTATGAGCTGTACATACGTAAACAATAATTTAACGTAAAACGAAACGTAACATGATGTACGAAAAATCAATTTACTAATCTGTCACTGTCATAGCAGTCCTAATTGACTGACTGACACTTGACGGTTCCGCGATAGCGAGTAAGCCGAACGGAGAAAATAGTGCTTTATTTTAACGATTTTGGCCTCTTTTCTTTAACTTTATAACTGTTTGATAAATCTAAGTGTTGTGTTGTCAACTTAAGGTGGTGGTAAGACTATTCTAATTGTATTTATTTTCATAGAAGAGTCGAAAGATCTGTGTTTGAGCTTGGTAAGCTTCAAGCATGGATTGCGACACGCCGGCCCTGCCGGCCCCCCCTGATCCCCCGGACCCTGTTACTCCTTCTGTAGCAACAGGATCTAAACGCCGATTAGAATCAGCCGAACAATCTGCACCTAAAAAACCTGTGACGTCTGCTGAGTTAGACGTACCATCCATACAAACTGTCTACACTCACCCATCGATCGTAGTTGGTTCTATTCAAGCTTACTCATCTTTGGATAAGGGTCCATATGTTGTCCACGTTTCCCGATCAGAACCAGAACCATCCGCTGGAACCACGATCAGACCAATTAAGTTTGGTCAATTTTTGACCACTCACAAATTTACGAATATTTGTGCTGAAGGTGTTAAGAGAGTAGGCCGCAATAAAATATCAGTTGAATTTATTTCAGCTGATGATGCTAACAAATTTACCACCTCCCCAATTCTACCAATGTGCAAGTACATAGCTTCCATCCCCACTTATAATGTGACAAGAATGGGATTAGTTCGCCAAGTGCCAACTGATCTTTCAATGGACGAATTTGCTCAGTCCCTTGTTCTCCCCTCTGGTTGTGGTATTGTTATTAAAGCCCGCCGTCTAAATAGAAAAACTGTTGCAGATGGCACAGTAACATGGGTGCCAACCCAAACTGTTGTTGTGACCTTCCAAGGTCAGCTCCTTCCTTCCAAGGTCTTCCTCTACTACACCTCCCTGCCAGTTGAGCTATACCAGTACCCCACAATTCAGTGCCACACATGCTGCCGGTATGGCCATACTAAGGCTCAATGTAGATCGAAACCCAGATGCTTCCGCTGTTCCAAAGATCACATTGGTGATAGCTGTAACATCCCTGAGGCTGAAGCCTCTTGCCTGCATTGCTCAGGACCACATTTTGCTACAAGCAAATCTTGTCCGGAGCAAAGTAGACAAAAATCCATTAAAGCAGTTATGGCCCAGAACAACATCTCATACGAAGAATCAGCTGCACAGTTTCCTCAGGTATCTCGCTCATATTCACAGGTTGCCCAAGAGATGTACTCCCAGCCTTCTCCATACCAAGCCTCGCAGAATAATTATTCTGCAGGTTCATCTCAGTCCCATCCCACTAAGTCATATGTTAAAACTGTCTACGCCAACCCCCTCCCGCGAGCCCCACTGGGTAAGTCTTATGACAAGGCTGCCCACCGAGAGATTGCCACAGACCCAACATCAGCTATGCCCAATGGTTGTGCCATTGGTAATAACCAACCGTTAGGAGTTTCCCCTAACGAAAATATGTTAGAAACATTAATAACATTAATAATAAACATTTTACTAATGAACCCTCATCCCCTACAGTCCAACGTTGCCTCTAAACTTACTCAATTAGTCTCACTATCTGGTCATAATGGATCCAGTAGTCGCTCTGCAGTGGAACAGCCAGAGCATGCGTGCAAAAAAGCATGAACTGGTCCACTTAATTTCAAAATTTCGCCCGTCAGTCATTGCCGTCTCGGAGACATGGCTGAAGCCTGGAACCCGTTATCGGATTTCAGGTTACTCCTGTCTGCGGGACGACAGGGCTGACGGGCATGCCGGCAGCGCCTTGTTAGTAAGGCGCTGCCTTCCCTTTTCCCAAATCACTCTCCCTTCCCATCCTTCTGATATCAACATTGTTGGTATCAGATCCCTTAATATTTCCTTTGTATCTGTATATATTCTTCATCCCAACTCCTCCTTGATTCCCGATCTCCTTCTCCTCTTATCATCTGTTCCTTCCCCCATGGTTCTCATGGGTGATTTTAATGGCCATAACACTATCTGGGGTCATAGCCACTCTGATATGTTTGGTCTTTCCCTATTGGAGATCTTTGATGAAGTCAACTTGTGCCTACTCAATGATGGATCACCTACTCGGAGAGCACTCCCTTCTCAAAACCCGAAAAGCGCTGTTGATCTCTCACTTTGCTCTCCATCTCTTTTCTCTTTGACTCTATGGAAAATTCTCCCTTCGACTTATGGAAGTGACCATTTCCCTATCTTAATTTCTATCTATGCTAATTTTTCGAACCCTTTCCGTAACCCTAGTCCTTCTCTTAAATACAAACTTTCTGGAGCTGATTGGTCAGCTTATTCATCTTCACTTGATCATAAAATAGATTCTTCCACTCACATTCAACATAATGACTCCCTTGCAGCATATAACTCCTTTGTTAATAATATTACTTCATGCGCTGATCTCCACATTCCCCTTAAAAAGCCCTCCAAAGATTTTAGAATCTCTACCCCGTGGTGGGATTCTGAGTGCACAACAGCTGTATCGGAACGGAGAGAAGCTGAAAAAAGTTACAAGGAATCTATGTCTATAGAAAACTTTTTAGTCTATAAAAAATCCTCAGCGAAACTCAGAAAGTTGGTCTCTAAAAAGAAAAAACAGGGATGGATTGGGTTTTGCGAAAACCTCTCGCCTAGAACACCATCATATATCATCTGGAACCAGATCAGACGATTCAGAGGAGCATGTAATATCGAAAATATTTCAGCTAATGATCCTTCATCGTGGCTCGAGGCCTTTTCGAACAAACTCGCCCCTCCTTCAGTCCCATCTATTTCCTCCTTCCCCTCGATCCCTTCGTCGATCCCTTCTGAAAATTGTTTTGATCGCCCCTTCTGTTTTAATGAATTGACCCTTGCACTTGACGGACTGACTGACTCTTCCCCCGGTATCGATGGCATCCCTTACTCCTTTCTCACAAAATCTTCTGAAAACACAAAAAAATATTACTTACTTCTTATTAATTCCTTCTTTGAAACCGGCTTAATTCCTGATCAATGGAAAACTCAAATTATCATCCCGGTACTGAAAACTGGAAAGGATCCATCTGACCCTAATGATCGTAGACCAATAGCTTTGTCCTCCGTCATGGCTAAGGTTATGGAGCACATGATTAAACACCGTCTTGAGTGGTTGGTTGAGAATCGTTCACTACTTGCTAATTCCCAATTTGGCTTTAGAAAGGGCATGAGTACCATGGACAGCCTTAGTCTCTTAACAGCAGACATCCACATCGCGTTCAAAGAAAAGAAATTTCTAGTTGCTGTATTTTGGACATCGAATCAGCTTATGACAACGTTCTGCTTCCGGTTCTCAGGAGTAAGCTCGTTCAGCTGAGAATACCTGAGAAGCTGGTTCGTTTTATATGCAACCTGTTGATGGAAAGGTCTGTTGTTATTAAATCCCACCAAGGTCTCCTCCCTCCTAAGACGGTTTGGAAAGGACTACCTCAGGGTTCTGTCCTGAGCCCACTTCTTTACAGCCTCTACACCTATGACCTTGAGCAATCTGTGAATTCTTTTTGCGAGGTTTTACAATATGCTGACGATCTGTCACTTTATATTACATCCGTGTCAACAGAAGAGGCAAGTAACCAACTGAATTCTGCATTGTCCTACCTTAGCGACTGGTTACTTGATCACGGCTTATCTATTTCTGCTCCCAAAAGTAATGTTGTAATATTTTCCAGAAAAAGAATTTCCCCACCTATTCAATTATTCATTGACCAAGAGATTATCCCTCAATCTAATAGCGCAATATTTCTAGGTGTTACATTGGACTCAAAAATGACGGGCGTCCCACATTTTGTTATGACCTCTCAAAAATGCGAAAAGAACATTAACATCCTTCGCTCCCTTTCGGGTGTCTGGTGGGGTTCTCATCCGTATTCTCAAAAGCTTCTATACAACGCCATAATTCGGAGTCATTTTGATTATGGAACATTTCTTATGAATCTTTGTAATAAATCTGGTTTAGACAAGTTAGACAAAATTCATTCAAAATGCTTACGTATAATTCTTGGAGCCATGAAGTCATCCCCCATCAATGCTATGCAGGTTGAGTGTGGTGAGCCTCCATTGTATTTGCGTAGACAGTTCCTATCTGATAGGTTCTTTTTCAAATTAGCACAAAACTGTAATCACCCACTTCTTCCAAAATTGTCTCGCCTTCTTAACTTATTTGATATTTACAATCCTGATAAAATCCCCTGTCTCCTCCGTAGTTTCAAACAATTTTCCCAACTTCCTAACCCAGTAATTCAGTTCCCAACTCACCCACTTTATCTCACTTCTTATGAAGCTTTAACATTTCAGCCTAATATCCTCCTGTCCTTTGGTATAGATAAGGAATCTTCCAATGCCCGAGAAAAATTTTATGAACACCTGGATGCTAAATTTATTGGGTGGCACTCCATCTTCACCGATGCTTCAAAACTATCTACAGACAGTGTCGTGGGAGCAGCTGTGTGGATTCCATTCACCAAAATCTCCCTTAGTTTTAAGTGTCCCTCCTCGACATCAGTGTTTTCTGGCGAAGCTGTTGCGCTTCTAGAAGCCATCTGTTTCATTAAATCCCACCAATTAAACAACTCTATTATATTTTCTGATTCTAAAAGCTGTCTGCAATCTATTATATCCAACCCTTTCCGTTCTGTATCTCGTTTCCCTATTATTCTTCAAATTAGGCAATCCCTTTTTGAATGTCACAATCTTGGGATAAACGTTGTGCTTTCCTGGATTCCAGGTCACTCTGGAATTCCGGGTAATGAGTCAGCTGACTCTTTCGCAAAAGATGCTGCTCAGACAGGTTCCCTTGAACATTTCAAATCCTTCTCACATGACTTATGCCTCCTTCCCAAATCACAACTGGAACAATCGTGGACTGAAGTTTGGAATCGTTCCAAAAAAGATAAGGGTAAACATTATGCAGATATCCAACTCGATATTCCCCGAACTCCTTGGTTTTTTAAATTCCGGAAGGCTAGTAAGATTACCACCTCCACAATTTGTCGTCTTCGACTTGGCCACTCGTGTACCCCTGTATTTTTGGCCAAACTTAGGATTAGGAACCACTCCCTATGTGAGTGTGGCCTGGACGAAGGAAACGTGGACCACATATTCTTCGAATGTCACAGATTGCGGCGTTCCCTCTATGAAATTCTTCCTCCTAAAATCCCTCGTCCTACCTCCTTTAAATGTTTATTAACCCTTACCTTCTCTCCTTTAATTAATTATATTTTATGTAAATTTATAAAGGATAACAACATTAGGTTGTAAATGTATATATTACTTATTAGCTCACTAACCCACATTATCTATAATAGTACTAACAACTAATATTGTGCTGTTTTATATGTTGTGTTGTCTCCTTTCTATTAGAATTATCAAAGGTTTTTTCCAAATTTAGAATACCGGTCATATTCTTGACCTACATTAGCTCCTATTAAGTTTATGAAAATATCGCGACATCGACATTGGCGGAATTGTGACACTCCCTAGTCACAGATGCCACAATCAAGAACTGAACTGAACTGACACTGTTGTCTTGACAATTCTAAATAAACATTTTTGACAATTGATTTGATTCACAATAATTCACATACATACCTACCACAAGATAAAAAATAATAGTTTTTCAGACCTGAAAGGGAGGGTATTATGTCCTTTGAAAATAAGAGACTGCAAACACAAGAAATCACTTTTTAGTGGCTACGCCAACCCGCCTGCTCTTTGACGAAGTTGCAGCCGGCTGCTGCGGCTCCTTGACGACTGCCGCCGGCTTGGCGGGCGCGTCCTGCGTTCGGATTTTATCAAGCTCCTGCTGACTATGGATGCGACGGCGCGTTCCATCCACTCCGATGACGAACACGGAGCCGTCTTGGGTCCAACATTTCGTCACGCCAAATCGCTGCCTTGCCGCCATAAAGGTTTCATGACGTGACTTCGTTAAAAACTCCGACATAGTGATCCCAGTGTTTTTGAGGCTAGTTTTTGTAGACCAAATCTTGCCTCGCAGTGCTAAATCATGGAGTTTAAACAAAATAGGCCTAGGTTTATCACTTGACGTTAAGCGACCCATCCTGTGGCAACGGCTAATGGCAGCTTGAGTGAAACCATTGAGACTCAGCTTCTGCGTCACCGTCTTTACAAGGACTTCAGCCGTGTCCTCCTTTGCGCCCTCTGGAACACCATGCAGCAACAATATCTTACGACGGCTTCGCATTTCCAGGCTATCTACCTCATTGCAGATGACTTGAAGTTGGTCCTGTAGTAACTGAAGTGCACCCATGACATGTCCTGAACGAAGCGAGATCTGTAGCCAGGCTGG
This sequence comes from Philereme vetulata, assembly GCA_918857605.2. Taxonomy (NCBI): domain Eukaryota; kingdom Metazoa; phylum Arthropoda; class Insecta; order Lepidoptera; family Geometridae; genus Philereme; species Philereme vetulata. The sequence goes on from OU975446.1 coordinate 4,877,837, forward strand.
TGATAGTTGCACTGGGTGGTGATGTTTTTTCGACCCGATCCTTTAACTGATCCATCTCCTGCCTGAACATGCTCTTCAACTGTTCCATTGATTTGGCCATAACATCCAAAACTTGCTGTGACATCTTCAGTGATATTCTCCACTATGTAGTGCTTAGATATTTATGAAAACACTACCAGACAGGTATTGTAACTTAATCTATATTTTGAAGCATAAATAAGTTGTAAAAGTTAATTTTTAATATTAATTAAAGAAATTAGGAAGCAGGAGTTTTATTTTAAATGTCAATCGTACAACTACCCGCGCAGAAAAAACCTTATAATAATACCTTATTAAGGTAGAAATATGCTCCAATTAATATTATTAATTATAAGAAATGATCTTGGTAGTACGTGTTGTATGGGCGATTGTCCCTCCGGTGTCCCCTTAAAGTTGTTTCTTATTAGATATAAGTACTGTTTGTTTTCCGAATAAAATAAAATAAAAACCAATACGAGGTAATTTTCACTTAGGATATTATTGTTCTGTGCTCAACTATTAGCAGATCGACGACAGGTTATGATCGTCGCTTCCAACAACGCTTGCACTGGCATCTACGCGTTACTTCGAGCAGTCCGCGATAAGTGGGAACAGTGGGTGCGACATGGACACGCATGGCCAAACAAAGAGGGGATTGGAAGCGGTTGGAGGAGGCCGGAGGCCTTTGCCCGCAAATGGGTAAATCCATAAACATACTTTATTAAAAAATCACTTTATAAATATAGATAAAATTAAAAAAAAAATGAACATAGATAAAATTATACAGGAAATAAAAAGGCTTAATAATATTAAGAAGCGTTGGTGCCTCTCTAAAGCATTGAAACACAATCCCTGCACGCTAGAAATCCGAAGCATAAACATATAACATATCTCTTTAACTAAGAATGTACGTGTCAGTTAAAATGTATGTTGGTCACTAAGCTATATTATTTACTAGTGGACCCGCCGTACTTCGTACCGCCTTGACATGCATATAACGCGGGCTGTCAATATACGTCACCCTGGTAGAATTGTCAATTGTTGTCCCCGGCCATCATTATGTATGAGATAATGAATTTTCTTCGTAATTTCTTTTTGCGTGATATTTTCCGATATTTTAACAGTTATTCTGTTAAATATAATTCTGTATATTTAATTCCGAGCATTTTCATTTTTATTCACCTTTTAAACCTCTGGGAGTTTCACAAATAATTCAATACCAAAATTAGCCAAATCGGTCCAGCCGTTCTCGAGTTTTAGCGAGACTAACGAACAGCAATTCATTTTTATATAAATATAAGATATGGACCGTTCTTGTACTTTTATATTGTTGCCTGAAATAAATATATATTATTATTAAAGCTATATACATTTTAATGTAATCTAAATTAAACCTAAAACAAAAAACTTCGTGACGTAAGCAAAGTTCGGCAATCCGGCGACAGGCTGTTGTTATTGTGAAAGCACGCGTGCGAAGTCGCGGGCGGGTCAGATAGTTTTGTGAGCGTCTAATGTAAACTGTAAATGGAAAAGGACCGTAATAATTTAGAGAAGTACCTACTTAATCGGGCATACAACACGTCTAGGCAAGCGAAGGACGCCCTCCGGCTAGATGGAGTGACCATTTGCGCGATGTGGCTGGCAAGGATTGGATGAGAAGAGCTGAGGATCGGGCTCAATGGCGCACCCTGGGACAGACCTACGTCCAGCAGTGGACTGTTATAGGTTGATAATGGTGATGATGATGATGACATAGTCTTAAACCACACTAGGACTCACGGTGTCCTGGGTAACCTAACCTATTGTAAGTATGTCCACTGATTAATAAAACCGGCCAAGTGCGAGTCGGACTCGCGCACGAAGGGTTCCGTACCATTATCTATAAAACGGCAAAAAAATCATGTCTGTTTTATGGGAGAACCACTTAAATATGTATTTTATTTATTTACCTTATTTGAGGTTGGAGCCGATTAATTTGTATTTATTTATTCAGACGACATAGGTTCAATACATCCACTTACATAATTAAATTAAATCGAATAGACAGCCACATAATCAAAATTCATAAAAAAAAAACAAAATAGTAATTAAAATAAAATAATAATAAACTAATAATTAAAATACAAAATATAAAAAAAGCTTAAATCTTACTTAATTACTAACAGCGATTTAGTCCTCTGCGTGAGCTTCCACATCAGAGGACAGTCGAGTTTGTTGGCGATGACGTTCAGGATAGTGTTGCTGCTCTCGCGTACCGTGCGCAGTAGTGAGGCTGTTTTTTTACGCCAGATAGCATCAAAGTTGTCTGCGCGTGCTTCGGCGAACATGCCTGAGGCACTACAGAAGCGCGGAAGCCGCAACAGCGCCCTGAACGCATTATTAAATTGGACTCGCAGAGCATTGTAAGCCCTTTGTGTATACTGAAACCACAGACTCGCGGAGTACAGCGATGTACAGTACGCTTTAAAAAGAGTCACTTTGACTGCGTCTGTACATCGCGCGAATCTGCGGGCCAGCATATTCGCCCGGACTGACAATGCTCTGCGTTCCCTCTCCATATCGGTGACATCTCGCAAGTCATCAGTTACCAGATGCCCTAGCTAGATATTTAAATTGGAATACCCTTTTTAGTGGTGCCCCATTGAGAGTCACGGGGGGAACAAAGGTAGGGCACTTGGTACCCGACTTGAAAACCATGAGCTCCGACTTTTTTACATTATAAATAAGGCCATGTGACGTCACATAAGACTCACAGACCACCAGTAACTTTCGGAGAGCGCTAATCGAGGGAGCCAGCAGCACCATGTCATCGGCATAGCTCAGGTTGTTAACACACACACCGTCTACGTAGCAGCCCACAGGCATGCCGCTGAGTCGCTCGATCAGCCCATTCACGTACAGGCTGAAGAGCGATTAAGCTAGTCCTCTAAATTGTATGAGCGCCCATACAACTCAGAGGACTATCTTAATTGGCGTCTACTACTATGTAAGTATGTATGGGGACAACCTTTAATTTTAAACTTTTTTATTTTATTCAATTTTTCCTTTATATGTTCTGTTAAGACCTTGCTTTTTGCCAAATTTCGTGATATAAGGTCAACGGGAACTACCAGATAAGATTTCGACCCAAAACCTATAGGGTACTTCCGGTTGACCTAGAATTGTCAAAAGTTTTTTTTGACAATTCTAATTTTTCAATTTGGTTAAAAGCAAGTTCTTACAGCACAAGTAAAGGAAAAATTCTGAAAAATAAAAAAGTTGAAAATGAAGGTAAATTTTGGTACTTACAAGTTTGCGCGAAAATCTAAATTTGTCCATATCTTTTTATCGTGTTGTCTCAGGACCTTGATTTTTATACACCTAATAGGGACTATAAACCTCAGTATCTGGTATAAATTTCAACTTGTTAGGTCCACCCGTTCCTGAGAAAATCGGCGGACAAGAGAGTGATCTTATAAGGGTTCCTTTTTTTTACCTTTTGAGGTACGGAACCCTAAAAACCATGTCCGAATAAGTTCTCTATTATACTTATACTACTCTTTATTCCGCCCGAAGCCTGTTCAATTTAAACCTACTTATTTAATATAATAATGGATATTTAACTGTTTCTTTACAATGCACTAAAACCGCTACAAACTATTTTTACTGTTGTTTAGCCCTCTTAAATACGATTTGTTAGAAAAGGGCGTTAATAACAACCCTGTTAAATTAAGTTTAGGTTAGTTAGAGCGGAGGTTCCCAATTGTATTTGGCCATGGAACCTTAATTGATCATACCTACTTTTTTGGCGGAACCCTAGCTGGCTATTTTGATAACTAAAGTTTGAATATATTCATGTTAGACTCGAAGAATGGACAAATTATAAATGAAAATAATTATTATAAGTATTGCAAATAATTTATTTTAACAAAGAAATACAATGTACCTAGGTAATAATTTATTGAGAAGAATGATTTTTTTTCACATTATTTATTAAAATAGCCGTAAAATTAGGCTTTTATGTCTGACAATTGAACGCAAACCAGTCTCGCATCGGTAAGTCTTCACAAACTGAATCACAACCAGGACAGCTTTCACAACGATTGCCGGGTATTCATCTTTAAGTATAAAAAGTTTATTCGTTGTAACAAGTATTGGTACATAGTATAAAGTTACAAATTACAATTTGGTTTTAGAAAGATTCTTAATTAGGTACAAGTACATCTTAAACATAACAGTATAATTTTTAACGGGCTCGCTAGCTCCCACCCTAGGAAAACCTGTGTTGCGGGTAGCTAGCCTCTTTCAATCGCTGTGCCCGTAAACATCATATCGATACCTTAATTTGCAGACCTAATAACTCCACTTTTTCACGAAAATGACATTTTGATACCGGCAGAAACTAGATTTTTTGCTCTATTTTTTCAAATACTAATAACTCCATGGTTCTCAACGGTATTGGTGTAAAAACGCTATTTGAAAATCAAACAACTCCGCGTAAAACGAAACGCATCGATTTTGACAAAATAATCGAATATCTCCCGCGCAGTCGGCCATTTTGTTCTACGTCGCACAAGCGTACGCAAGCTCCCGCGCATTTAACATAAAAACAAATGGTAAAAGTGTCTTTCACTACAGTTTAAAGCTTTAAAGTAGTAGAAAATATATTATGGTAAGTGTTTTATGATTTAAATAGCCTTGTAACATTATTTTGACATGTTTTTTTGAAAATTGCACGGTGATTGGAGTTATTTGATTTGACTTTTGATTATTTTGGTGTGATGCTTGGAGTTGATATGTTTGATTTAACGCATGTTTTTGTGATACCTAATAATTTAATTTTCACTTTCAATCATGTGCAGAAGTGTAAATTTATGTATTTATGTAAAGTGTGTGTATGTATGTGTGTGTGTTCACTTTCGTGCGCCTCGCTTGATTGTTTAATAGTAATTTTGTTATTTATTATGGCATTTTGGAATGATGCTTACCATCCTGAAGGTTTTTTATTTTGCTTTATGTTTTTCTTTTTGGTGCAGGAATATGTCTAAAGCACGAGCTAAGAGAATTTTGCTTTCTGCGCAATCAACTAACAAAAATATTGCTAATACCGACGTTACTAACCCTGATAATGCATTGTTCCAAGCTAACCAATTGCCAAAGTTGTGTGAAGATACTGCCATTGCTACTATTTCTAATATTGCCCTTGGTGACTTTGATACTCATATGTCTTCAACACTATTAGAATCAATACAGATCCATACACAGCCTACTACAACGGAGAATGAACCTGAGACGGAAACCATTGTGAGTTATCACCAGAATGAATATCAACTCTCCGAAGCTACAACAAACACGGATGATGTGCCTCAAGTTCACAATTTCTTGTTATTTGACGACGATATTAATGAGCCAAACAATGTTCAAATTGAGTTTATTGACCAATTTGTACCCCCAACTGACGATATTAACTCTTATGTAATAACCCAAGGCACTGACATTGCCCTACACCCTATAGTTGATGAACACACTACCACATCACCCTTGCTGAATGACAACATAAACATTCCCCCTAGAGTTGACATTCCACCCATTTCATGCACGCTGGACATCCACATTAACCCTACCCCTGATGTACAGGAAGCTATCACCTCATCATCACTCAACAATGTGGCCAGATTAGTTGAATATAGTGAAAGTTCAGAATCAGAAGACGATACACCACTTGTTAAAAGAAAAAAGCGTTGTCAAGTGGATAAAAAGGATTGGAATATTAAAAAAAACAGACTTAACAGGGAAAAGGGAATTCAATATTATGGAAAAAGAAAAGTAGAGGGAAAATGGTTACAAGATGTGCGTAAATCAAAAAAAGAAATTAAACCACGATGCAAATGTCAAGAAAATAAAAACGGAGTTTTTAATTGTCACTTGATAACTGAAAATGACCGAGAAAGCTTATTTAAACAATTTTGGGCTATGGATTGGGGAGAGAAAAAAATTTTTGTTAATTGCCTGATAAAATGTATCACACCGAAGAGAAAAAGAGACAGAAAAGACCCCAATAAGTCACAAAGAAAGAATTCCATGGTTTATTATTTGAAGAAAAACGACGAAATGATAAGAGTGTGTAAGACATTGTTCATAAACACCTTTTCTATAACCACCTACCAATGCTGGGCTTGGAAAGAAGAAAAAGCATCACAAGTATCCACAACGGGTGTAAATGATATCCATCCTGACAATCAGTCAACGGCCTCCACCAGCAATAGAGTCAGTTCCTCAGAGAAAACATTTTTGGACAGTTTTCTGGATGAATTACCTAAACTGCCTTCCCACTACTGCCGGCAAAGAACCTCTATGTTGTACTTGCAACCTGAAATTATATCTAAGCAACAGCTTTATAAACTCTATAAAGAGGAATGCAATTCCAAAAATGTAAAACCACTGAGCATCGCCACTTTTTCCAATGCTCTTACCTTGAAAAAAATATCCTTGTTTATACCTAAAAAAGATCTCTGTGAAATATGCAATGGATATGTGATTGGTCAAATCAGTGAAGACGTATACAATGAGCATATTCAGAAAAAGGTGGAAGCTAGAGCTGAAAAACAACAAGACAAGAAAGATCACAAATTCGTTTTCACTGCTGACCTCCAAGCTGTTCTACTGGCACCTAGGTCTACGGTTTCCAGCAATTATTACAAAACTAAATTATGTGTCCACAATTGGTGTATTTTTGACATGAAAATGGAACAGGGTTATTGTTTTGTGTGGAATGAGTCTGAGGGTGGCCTTAATGCGGAGGAATTTGCCACTATAATGCCGAAGTTTATTGTAAAAGAAATTATACCTCAAATGGATGACAAAGACCGGCAGATCGTGTTTTACACTGATGGTTGTACCTATCAAAACCGCAACGTAGTTCTCAGTAATGCCTTTATTAATGTATCAATATATTATAACATAACAATAACTCATAAATACCTTGAGGTTGGGCATACCCAAATGGAGGTGGACAGCATGCATGCCATGATTGAGAAGCGGCTCAAAAACCAAACCATCCATGCCCCTGCTGAATACTTAAACATCTGCCGAACGGCAAAGACCAATAACAAAAAATACCGATGTGAATATTTGACTTTTCCCTACTTCAAGGATTTCAAAGAAATTGCTTTGTATAAATCCATTCGTCCAGGGAAAATGAAAGGGGATCCAAAGGTATACACTTCTTTTATTTCATTTTGCATGCTTTGTTTCAAATTACGATGACTTATCTTTCTAGATCCGGGAGGCTTTATAAAATCAAGTGTTTTTACAGGTTACTGATCTGAGAGCTCTGCAGTACAGACCTAATGGAGACGTAATGTACAAGCTTCGGTTTGGCGAGGAGTGGAAGATCCTCAATCAAAGAAAAACCCCAGTTGTCCCCGTGAAGGTGGATGACCTAAAAAACTTATATGACCAAAGAAGAAAAATAACGAAAAAAAAATTTTCTGATTTACAACAACTTAAGTCATCTATGCCCCGTGATTATCACGCCTATTACGATGCATTGCCACACGAAAATTAGTTATTATCATTTCCCTTCGGGTGGCAGATTATTTAGTTTATATTATTAGTTTAGAATAAAATCAAACAACTCCACTTTTAGTTTCAAGTATTGCTTAAACCAAATCGAACAACTCCTTTTTTCACTGTAAAACCTAAAGGTTATAAGAAAACATAGATGTTTAAGTGTTTTTAGATTAATAAAAAGCATAATTTCTAACGGGACTTTTGTTTTTATTTATTTCCTTAAATAAAATTTATTATAACGTTTTAAGTCGCTCCTGTAAAATTTGCTCCAGAGGAGTTATTAGGTCTGCAAATTAAGGTATCGATATATAAAATATAAGCTGATATACGTTTGGAGAGAGTGCGACAAAATGCGTTAGACGATTACATTCTATATATAAATTTTGTAATTTTTTGAATAATATTAGGGAAAAGTTATGTTGTGTGGTAGTAATGGGAGACAAATTCTTATGTTTAGGAGTAGTGCAACATTTATATATTTACTTACGTAAGTACTATTAAGTAGTATTATTTAAGTACAAATAAACTTTAACTCGCGACGACCTCCGTGGTGCAGTGGGCAAATAGCCGGCTGAGACGCAGGAGGTAGCAGGTTCGATTCCCGCCGCGGAACAAATGTTTGCATGATCTACAGATATTTGTTCCGGGTCTGGTTGTTTCTCTATATGTTGTATGTACCTATGTATTTAAAAAAAATATTCTATCGTATTCTATCAGTTATCTGGTTCCCATAATACAAGCTCTGCTTAGTTTGGGGCTAGATAGCGCTGTGTGAAATGTCCAGAAATATTTGTTTATTTAACTCTCGGACAGACCGCGGAACCCCTGTGACCCAACCACAGAACTCCAGGGTTCCGCGGACCACCTTTTAGGAATCACTGAGTTAGAGGACCTATTAGTTCAACAGGCACACCGGCCTGTCCACACAGTATGTGTTTTTAGGGTTCCGTGGCCAAATGGTAAAAATGGATTCGTCATGTCTGTCTGTCTGTCCGTCCGTATGTCATAGCCACTTTTTTCCGAAACTATAAGAACTATATTGATGAACTTTCGACACCTTGTGGGTTGCACACGGGAGACATGACCCGCCCACTCCCATTTCAGCTTTGCAGCCTTGATGCCCACTAGATACTTACTTATCATTATCATACAAAAATGTCTATTTAGTTAGATACTCAAAGATAATATTATTCAGTTTACCTACCTTTGAGTATCTAACTAAATAGTGCCAAGAAATATATACCTAACCAACTAACTTGATCTACGGTTTCATTTAAATTACAGGTAACGGGAGTTTATTTTATTTTAATTTTATTTATTAGGTCTACCAATGATTGTTATAACACTGGCTGCCTAGAAATTTTAAGCCCAGTATGTAATGCTGAGCTGTATCTAGAGCTGTTTTAATTTTCGGAAATGGGCTTTTTGAAACCTAAGGCTGTTCGTCGACGGCTGTTCAGAATATCAAATAAATCATTAAATAATTTAATAAATTTGACTGTACTGTCGCAATTTTTAAATTCTTTCAATTTTATTCCATTTTTGCAAAATAGAATTGACTCTGCGACAGATCTGCTAAAAGTTTGGGTGGATAGTCGTACTTTCATGATCTGTTTTTTTATATTTAACATGGGAATTCCTTAATTTGTTCGCTAAATGAAGCCCTTCATTATCCTGTAAATAATGGAGCTTTTCAACGAATTCCCATGATATAATTTCGTTACCTGAGTCGATAAGGTTTTTTTTGTCCGCCAAAGTATTTCTGACTAGTTTGATCATGTGGCACGCATCTGGCATTACAAAAATGTTCTTTCCATTGATCGTAATTACTGGTTGGATATTAAACGGATCATCAAAACTAGCTCCTAATAAACGAGCCATAGCAAAATTTTATGGGCAACCATCAAATGTTACTGACGCAACCTGTACTCCAGATTTAAAGGCCAATTCAATGCAATTTTTGAGAAGTAAGCTTCTTTGCTCTCCAGTCACCCCATTGGTCAAAAAATACCCTACGGGTAATTTCCAATGCCAATGCCAGCCGGCACCATGGTGCATCCAGGGATTTTTCGCTAGTTGGCGGGGCTGCCTTTCACGAGTGGCTATTTCGCTACTTGGGCCCCCTACTTACTGACTGCGGTCGGCCAGCGGTGCACCGTGCCTCGGATCCCGCTACCCTCCGCGACTAGTCATCCGATGCGGCGCTTATCTGTGTGCATCAGGTCGGTCTGCCAGCAATGAGACCATCACGCCGACGCGCCACCATTAGTAGCTACACCAGTCACCGTGTCGGAACGCAACGAAGTTACTTGTCGACACGACTTTGACCAGTGGGTGGTGATTAGCCGCGGCCGAAGCCTACCACCGATTTCACCTGATTGGCCCCATCCGGGGACCACGGGTAGGGATTCCATATGGGTATTCTCCTACGGACGTGGGTGACTCGGCCCCCTAAAGTAATACTTCAGTCGTTTTTTGTTTTTATCTACACATATTATAATTTGTCATTTAAAAAATGGTCAGCAACGACACAGAAAACAAGAGAAAACTGGAGAATAAAAGAAATGTCTAACTAATAGTTAGTGCAGTTTAGGGATCAAATGGGTTTACACGTAGATACACCACGACAAGTATCAGGCAAAGTTCATATTTATTAAACTTTCTTCAAATATACATAGCCGATTAAAAATAAGTTACAACAGGTTACAGGGTCACACTCTTGGGGATTGTCTTGCAGTTCTTCCACCCGAGGTTCACATTCAAAATACTCTCCAACTGGAACAAATAATATTACGTGATTATGGTGGTACTATTCCTGTACAAACAATCATTTCACATTCACTAGGTAGCTGAATAGCAGGATTGTCTATGCACATCGAATTAGTTACGTCTTATTATTTCCATAAAATTGGACACTTTCTTTTTGTGGCAGTGGCGTGTGGCTTGTGTGCGGCGACGCTAATTAGGGCATTAAAAAAAACTAGTTCCAACTAGCACAACAGATGGCGCTGTCTGGAGATATGGAAAATATGTGGAAAAAATGGTTTAAATGCCAAAATCTCAAATACACAATAACAAAATCTGTCTAAAACAATCTCATTTACTACAAACACAAATGTTTGTTTGTTTATTTCAAGTTTTAAAATAATCATCATCATGGGTCTACAACACTTCGACCATTTTTGATTGGGAAGTGTGGGTAAGGGTCGGACTTTCGTGCTTAACCCTGGCCTCAACGTCAGAGACGACTATCTCTGAGTCACGGGGTGGTGTCCGGAGTGCCATCCTGGCTTGCAATTTGGCCTCTCACACGTTACGGGGCCGATGTTTTGGCTAACGTTGGTCCTCTTGTGGTATACGCTATGGAGAGGATGGTGAGCACAGGAGTTCCCGCGGTAATGGACGCCAGGGAGTTCGAATGTCAGGTGGCCGTGCGTGCGAACAACAGCGGAGCGATGGCGTTGAGGTGAGCGTGGCGGCAATTGTCGGCGCGATCGTACATACGGCGCGCTAACATTACTACAAAGTCCTTAACGCTGGACATCTGCACGTCGCGGGCGATGACGTGGTTCCTGACGTAGCGTCCTGCTCCTGTGCAGACACGTAGGGCTATGTTTTGGGAAAAGAATGTTGACGCGGCAATTGACATTGACAATTAATTTTCCTTTGTTAATCAGAGCATGACAGAGCAGGTATAAAAACATGGCTGTGAAATTACGAATTTCACAGCTAATAATTTCTAACACATATTATTAACCTTACTAATATTAAAAAATCGAAAGTTACTCTGTCTCTCTGTCTGTTTGTTACGTTTTCACGACTAAAAGGCTGGACCAATTTAGATGAAATTTGGTGTATAGATAGATTATGACCGGCATAAGACATAGGCTACTTTTAACCCGACTATGCATTCAGCGGAACCTGGTAATATGTATTAAACATCTGTCAATGAAAATATAATACGTAGGCCGCTCTCAAGGGTAAGTTTTAAAAAAGAATGAATTAATTTAATGTTAAAGATTACAGAGTACAACTAATTAATCTACAATGAGACTTGCTCGAAGTTTAAATAAGGAATGTTAAGACGGCGCGGTTGACGTCAATCGGGTCGCGTTCCGCTGATGTAGCTGGAACGTGCAACTGGTATGTTAATCAGGTCGGTGCAAGCGCAGCGATCCTCATAGTTTAGCCTTGCGTAACAATGGTGTAAATATTTGTGTTTATTGTGAAAGTTGTTGTGACGTGTATTCGCTCAGTGTATTCTACCGCCTGTATAATGGGGAATGTACTGAGGAGCTATTTGATCTCATCCGTCGTCGTCGAAATTTTACCACCGCACTTCTCGACAACGTAATAAAGCTCATCCACATATCATCGACAATTGGACATCGCAGATGATCGCTCATGATCTACAGATATTTGTTACGGGTCTAGAATTATTTTTCTATTAATTACATGTATGTATTTAAAAAAAAAGTATATGAGTATTCCATTAGTCATCTGGTTGGTTCCCATAGTACAAGCTCTGCTTAGTTTGGGGCTAGATAGCACTCTGTAAAATGTCCAGCAATATAAACATATATAAAACATTTAATATAACGATAAAATGTTATACAACAATAAAAACTTGTTTACAAGTAATATAAAATTGTGAAACTGCTGTGTGAGAGCACCATTAAAAAAAATCAGAATACAGATACCCATTCACATTTTTAATTAAATTACTTAGCCGGGTATTCGGGCAGTGTGCCAATAGCCGGGGCACGGAGGTTACGTACTCGAATAAAAAAAAACGAAAAATTATTTATTGCCAAAAATAAATTAATCTGTAATTTAAATTCCAAGACATAGATATAAATATAACTAAACCTAGATCTAGGATGTATGTTACTCTTTCACGCAAAAACTACTCAATGGATTTTAATGAAATTTGATTGTATGTAGAGATTAACACATAGGCTACTTTTGACAAACCACGCGTGCGAAGCCGCGGGCGAAAGCTAGTCACGTAATAAATAACGTACTTGATTAATCACGTACCGTCTTATCGGTGTATCGACCGACAATGTTCCGGTTCAATTCGTGAACCTTCAACTCGTGAAACACCGATAAGACGGTACGCGATAAATCCCGTATTCCGAAACCCATATTGACGGTCGCCGAGGAGCTTTAACTTCAAAGTATGAGAGGAGTTTTCTATTAAATGTATAGGAGTTATAATAATGCCCGCCCTCGACCAAGTCTGTTGCAACACAGTCGAAGCATTGGGATAACAAATAAAAAAGGTATCAGTCATTATGTATAGTGATCGCGAAAGTTTGAAAAATATTGTTTAAATAATAATTAAAATCAATCACGAAAGTTTTCTAAGTAACAATAACGTACTTCTTGATGCAAGGGCCACTATCGTGGATAGTTGCGCTCACGGGCGCAGTGCACTCCGTCTCGGGAAAGCCGAACAACTCCGCCAGCATGTTCACGTCCTTGTAGCTCGGCCGCGCGCGGAGAACCTGTTACAAAATGCCAAGTTGGAACCTTTTCACGACTAAACAGCTGAACGGATCGTAATGAAATTTGTCAAAGATATAGATTTATATCCCGGAGAAGGGCATAGACTGTCTTGACTCTCAAAAATAATCTTGAAGGGGGTGAAATAGGTGTTGACAGTTTGTATTGGCAATCCATAATTTCTCCATAAGTTGGGGATTTGAAAATTCATATTTAGGCTTTTGATAACAAATCAATTACATATTTACAAACCACACGTGCGAAGCCGCGGGCGGTGAGCTAGTACTTTATAAAGAGTTGTAGATTAATTATATATTTAATTATTACATTATAGATTCCGGATGTGAGTTTTAAATTAATGTCGCACATAACAAAACAGGTTGTATAGCTTAGAGTAGGTCTCTACCTCTGTAGCGACGTCCTTCCGATCGTCGACGGGCGGGATGTTCCAAAACACCATCCCGACCACAGTCTCGTCGCGCAAATAGAACATTATGCCTCTCTTGTACCGGTTCTTGTATTCGTCCGATCTGAAATACACATCGAGATAAGATAAGATAAAATTAGATAAATGATTAAAATCAAGAAATTTCCAAATTTACGCAAACTGAGCAAAGCTTGTACTATGGGAACCGATACAACACTTATATATATATATATATATAATTTTGTAAATACATACTTATAATGTATAGAGAATCAACCGGACCCGGAACAAATATCTGTAGATCGTGCAAACATTTGTTCCGCGGAATTTCCGGGAATCGAACCCGCAACCTCCTGCGTATCAGACGACTATTCGCCCACTGCGCCACGAAGGTCGTCGAAAGTAACTCTTTATCTCTTTCTGTCTGTTACGTTTTAACGACTAATGTCGGGTTCCTATATCCGTCGGTAACCAGCCACGACTCGTTTCTCCTTGAAAACCTGTCAAAAGTTTGACACTTTTTCAAGGAGATACGAGGCGTAGCAGGTTACCGACGGATATACGAACCCGGGATATAGGATAACAGGATCGATTTGGATGAAATTTGGTTAGGCTACTTATTGCTGCTGTACAGAAGGAGGGTATTGTGTTTGTACACCAACCAAGCGGGCGAAGCCGCGGGCGCGGGGCGGGTCAGCTAGAGTAATATTTTTATTAGATGTTATATACGCTCTCGCACAGGTTATAACATTCTAAGATGTGTTATAACGACCTCCGTGGCGCAGTGGGCGAATAGCCGGCTGAGACGCAGGAGGTAGCGGGTTCGATTCCCGCCGCGGAACAAATGTTTGCATCATCTACAGATATTTGTTCCAGGTTTGGATGTTTTTCTATATATTATAAGTATGTATTTACAAAAAAAAGTACATATATAAGTTTAGTATTCTATCAGTTATCTGGTTCCCATAATACAAGCTCTGCTTAGTTTGGGGCTAGATAGCGCTGTGTGAAATGTCCAGTAATATTTATTTATTTATATTTATTTTGTAACCTTTAGTTCTTAGTCTTATTTAGCAAAGTTATAATTTTTTTTTGTCATGTTGTATCTGGTTATATCATAGCATGTCAATAATATAACATTTGCAATATTGTGTGACAAAATGTTATCAAACATTGGCCACGGGTTTTGTTATGTACGACATTAAGTGAAAACTCTAGTAGGGCTAATGGCTAGTATTGTTGTTAAACCTTAATATTAAGTCCTAAAATATAAATGAAACAGCCTGTACAAAATAGGTAAACAATTCACATTAATTCATCGTGTAAGTAGATACCTGACTATGCGGCGGCATCGTCGCAAAGACGCCGCCGATTTACGTTAAAAATTGGTTATTTGAAATTTATCGATTACTGGATAAATATCCAAGCTACCGGTATTAAACCCACCTCCAAAATCAGTTAATACGATTTCTGATGTGTGTTTTAAATTAATGTCGTACATCACAAAACAGGTTGTATAACTGTTGTGTGGGAGCACCACATGTAATTCAGAGTGTATAATGGTTACATACTTCTTATAGCAGGGTTGGTCTCCAGCGCCAGGCTCGGGTTTCTTCGGCGGGCTTGCCAGCGCCTCCTCAGCGCACTGAAAAAACATAACAAATCAAAGTCAAAATCTTTTATTCATTAAAATCACAAGTATCACTTTGAAACGTCAATTTTACTGCCTGTTCCTTCGCAACCAAGCCAGGAAAGAAAGGCATGAAAACAAGGCTTGTTATTTTTTAATGATCCTTTTAGAATACATAACAATACAGGAAATAAATTACGTCTAAATTGTAACATTTTGAACGAGTTGGAGCAATTTCAATCCCAAGCTTCTCTATCATCTAAATAATCCGATATTGTATACCTAGTAGGCTTTTTTATAAACATTTTGTTTAATTGCGTTTTTAAATTTGTTAATTGTCAATTTTTGTACATCACTTGGGAGTTTGTTATAAATGCGAACACCTTGCCCTTTAAACGATTTACTAACTTTATGGAGTCCACAAGGGGCAACAGCGAGTTTATCTTTATTTCTAGTATTAACATTATGATTATCGCTATTTTCCTTAAACTAATTAATATTTTTGTGAACATACATCAGATTTTCATGGATGTATTGACAAGGGAATGTCATAATATTTATTTCTTTAAACTTATTGCGTAATGATTCTCTGGGGCCCATATTATAAATTGCACGAGCAGCCCTCTTCTGCAGCACAAAAACGGTGTTTATATCTGCAGCACTCCCCCGCAGCAGTATGCCGTATGACATAATGCTGTGGAAGTAGCTGAAGTAAACTAGTCTAGTAGTCTACGTCTGTAAAACGACGGACCTTTTTGACTGCGTTCAGTCATTATTATAGTACATTCATCATCATCATCAGCCGGGAGACGTCCACTGCTGAACATAGGCCTCCCCCTTAGATCGCCACAACGAGCGGTTGGTAGCCGTTTGCGCCCAACGGCTCCCCTTGTGGGGGGCCGGCCCACGCTGCGTCTTCCAGTCCGTGGTCTCCACTCGAGAACCTTTCTTCCCCAACGGTTATCGGTTCTACGAGCGATGTGGCCCGCCCATTGCCACTTCAACTTGCTAATTTTGAGAGCTATGTCGGCAACTTTAGTTCTGCGGATTTCCTCATTGCGGATACATATATAGTACATTAGTCAGTCATTATTACAGTAAATCATTATTTATATCTATATATATTATTATATTTCTCTATTTTCTGTCAACTGTTTCTGTTATTATTATTATCAGCCCACTATGTCCCACTGCTGGACAAAGGCCTCTTCCCCCCCCCCCCCCATTCTTCCCAGACACTTCTTTCAGGCGCTAGCCAACATGCTCCATCTAAATAAGTATATAAAACGAAGTCGAGTTAATTACACCATTTATAACTCTAGAACGGCTGGACCGATTTTAATGATTTTTGATTTGTTGGATTTGTCTCCGTCCCGAATAGCAGAACAACTATTAAAACATCGGAAAATTCCACGAAAATAAAAAATGAAGAAAATTCATTCCTCGTACATGCAGCTAATGATGGCCGATTGACAATTCTACCGGCGACGTACATTGGCAGCCCGCGTCATGTTGTACTTTACATGTTGATTTTTTTTATATTTATTGAACTTCATTCATTTAGAGTATTCATTTTATATAATTAATTATATAATGGCCAAGGAGCGGGTATAGAAGGGTAGGACGACCGGCAGCGAGATGGGTGGACGACATCATAAAGGTCGCGGGCCGTCAGTGGTTGAGACTAGCGCAGGATCGTGATGGATGGTACAAACTTGGGCAGGCCTATACCCAACAATGGGTGAAGTCAGACTGTAGATGATGATGATGATGATTTATTTTATTTAAAAAAAACTGAATTTAATTCAGCTAATAAGTTATAGTGTGACCATTAGCGCTGTGCACTCCCTGAGGTATGCGCGCGGCGAGACGGGGAGGGAGAATCGGCTGCTGCGCTCTGTCAGTTCGCCGTCAACGCTCGTGGCGGCAGGTAGTGTTATTTCTATCGGACTGTCTATGTCAGACGCACATGAGATAAATATTCAAAGATGGGTCGTGCGTTATCTCGTGATATGAAATGGAAGATGAAGTTGAAACAGAATCTATGTCAGAATAACTTTCGTTAGAATATATAATTGTTTGTAAATATAAAAAATGTTTAATAAAACAAGTCCTTTGAATTATAAGTTTAGTTCTTATTTATCACCTGCATAGTTTTAATAAAATATGAGTATATTTAAGTTACATTTTAATCAACTAAGTAAGTATAATATATTACAGATAGATAGCCTCCGACCATCGTCCCGCCACAAGTCTTGCCTTAGAAATGCAAACTGATATCGTAAGATATGTCCGACATGTATTGATCTCATGTGAACTCATGCAGTTTTTTCTTTGCCTCCCACCTCGCCGCGCATACCTCAGGGAGTGCACAGCACTAATGGTCACACTATAACACAACTTTATTGATTCTAAGGCGGTACAAAGTTCGCCGGCTCAGCCAGTAATATATTAAAAATTAATTGCTGTTCGTTAGTCTCGCTAAAACTCAAAAACGGCTAAACCGATTTTGATGAAATTTTTTGTGTGTGTGTTTGATTGGGTCTCTGGATGCTTTAGATTAACCGGGTAAGTGGCGCTGTTGTCATACAAGCAGCATAGAAGTAGCGGTCATACAACTAGCTATCTGTTCGCGATTACGCTAAACTCAAGGCTCAATTGTTCTTCCTTACGATGTTGATATTCTACCAATCCACGCAAGTCACCATCACGCGATCATTTAAAACTTGTTTCTATTGGTAGTTATATTTATGTTCCTTTTACCCTCTCCTCGAATTTTGTTAAAAAGATATACGCCATTACACGCATTGTGGTAACTAGACAAAGATCTGTTTTAATTTAAAAATATCCTGAAATCCATTAAGAAAGTATCCAGTAACTAGGCCAATCGTCAAAATAAGTACCTGGCATCGCACAGTAGGTACACTATGTAAAAAAGTGGCACTCCGGGAATGCCAAGAGAAGTGAAAATTGAAAATTTTTACGAGATACTTATATACAGAGGTGTCGGTAACGGTAACAGTGTCGCGAGTTCAATGGTTTTTACCCATCTCAAAAAATGTTTTCACTTCAAAAGAGGTAGAGTTCTTTATGGAAGGGCTCGTCCAGGGAAGAACTACCACAGTACCTACATCGCATTGTGCTGTGCTGCTAGTTCCACGGCTGCCACTATATAAAAACAGCTGCAAAATTTACAGTGCATCGCCTACCAACCTCAAAATCCTTCCGCTACTCAATTTTTCCCAAGAATTATAAGTTTGGTTATTAAGGCTTTTACAATTAAAAGGGCTCTTCACACAAAGGTGGTAGCCGACCTAGCAGTATTAGATAGATAGAGAAAAGCCATACCTGCTTAAACACCCCAATGGTGGGCATACAAGCGCCGCATTCACCGACCACCTGCAAAAATCACACTAATATTATAAATGTGAAAGTATTATTTTATTCGTATGAAATATTTATGTTCTATGCTATCTACTTTAAGACGACCTCCGTGGCGCAGTGAGCGAAACAGCCGGCTGAGACGCAGGAGGTAGTGGGTTCGATTCCCGCCGCGGAACAAATGTTTGCATGATCTAAAGATATTTGTTCCGGGTCTGCTTGTTTTTTTTATATATTATAAGTATGTATTTACAAAAAAAAATGTATATAAGTATTCTATCAGTTATCTGGTTCCCATAGTACAAGCTCTGCTTAGTTTGGGGCTAGATAGCGCTGTGTGAAATGTCCAGCAACATTTATTATTTATTTATATTATTATGTGCCTATCTAATTCATTGCTGAGTACTTATATCATCATCCAGAGCCCATAAGTACCCACTGCTGGGTGTAGACCTCCCTTTGTATACGCCACCCTTCCCGGTCCTGTGCTGCGCGCATGCAGGAGTCCAGGCGCCCGCGACTTTCTTTATGTCGTCAACCCACCGCGCCGACGGACGTCCTGGACTTCTTAGGTCTGTTCTTGTCCACCATTTAGTCACAGATTATATATATATGTATTACTCGTGCGCGATAACTTGGGACCTGCTAGGAATGCGACTCCCCGACCGCTTCCCCTGCACTTCCCCGATGGCGCCCGTATTGTACCGTTCGCATCACTATTTTTTACTAGGGTTTTTAGTCTCGTACTGGCCTACGTCACGTAACGGCGCGCTCTGTGAATTCTTTTAGTTTTCGTTTGTGTTATTGTTTTGTTGTTGTAGTTTTTGTTGTTATAGTTTAGGCCATTGTTTTGTTGTTGTAGTTTTTGTTGTTATAGTTCTTGTTATCATTATGAAAGGTAAACCTTTGCATAGCGGAGAAAGAAACCTCGTGCTAAAAGTGTTAAAGTTTTTTGAAGTTAACCATGTGGACAGGCTTCGACAAAAGTATTGGGACGATGACCTCTTACAAGAGACGAATGAATCGCAATTAATTGTAAATTTATCGGATACCTCTTCGTCAAGTGATTATAGTGAGACTGAGGACGAAGAACAACTTCTAGAAGGCATAAATCCACTAAGTAGTGACGAAGATGAGATAATGTAAATAATAGATAAAATAAATGTATAAACTTAAACATTGTATTTTTATTTTATTCAAATAGTGTAAAAAAGATTAGATAAAAAGCAGCGTCCTCCCTGAGTAACATAATAAATTAGGTAAAAAAAAAAACAAAGACGAAGCCGCGGGCGGTTGCTTGTTATGTTCGCTTTTTTGCGGGCGGTACAAACACGCCAATATGACGTCACCGCGCTCAGGTCCCAACTTATCGCGCACGGGTAATATATACTTATTTATTTTGCTTATATAAGTAGGAACACTGTTTATTTATTTATTTTTATTAATAGCTACCGTCCTGTAACGTTCTCGTGAAATCCAGTCCATCCAAAGGTTGTCTGGAATAGATCGCTTTTAGCGATAAGACCGCCACTTGTATTTCTGCGTGTGTTGTTATTTGTTTTTTATACTGTTTTTTAATTTTAAGTGTGATTTACAATAAAGCGTTTTCTATCTGTGTATTTATTTGTTTGTTACTCAATCACGTCGTAACGGCTGAGCCGATTTCGATGAAATTTGGTATGTACGTAGATTATAACCTGGTTAACCACATAGGCTACCTTTTATCCGATAAATCAGTTCCCATGGGATAAAAATGGGGTGTCAAGTCAAGTGGCAACAGCGAGTTTAGCTTTATTTCTAGGTTACCTACACATTTAGTAGTGTAACGCGTACGAAGTCGAAGTTTATAACTTTTTAAAAATATCATGTCTATGAACACTACTTGTACTATAAAAGGGATATTTAGCATTATTTGTGAGTCTTTGAGTATCTCAATATTTAGATGCAGTTGCATGCGCCATGATCACGGGTAAACTGAAGTCTTTGCGGATGGTTATTAGCAGATATATCGATCTGCCCTCTTTCACAGTCTCTCGCTAGGAATATATTCACTAATACCAATACTAGTACTGTTATATTGTTACATCGAAATACCGGGATACTCAATAACTCACAAATAAATAAATAATAAATAAATATTGGTGGACATTTCACACGGCGCTATCTAGCCCCAAACTAAGCAAAGCTTGTACTATGGGAACCAGATAACTGGTAAAATAGTTTTAGATATATTTTTGTAAATACACACTTATAATATATAGAGAAACAACCAGACCCGGAACAAATATCTGTAGATCATGCCAACATTTGTTTCGCTGTGGGTACACAAACCCGCTACCTACTGCGTCTCAGCCGGTTATACGCCCACTGCGCCACGGAGGTCGTCAAAATATATAATATTGTTATATAATTATTACATAAGCTGATTTGTATAAATTTCAAATGATTAAGCATACATAAAAATTAATAACTAGTAAGTACCTATATGTAAACTAGGACCTATGTTTAAAATTGTTCATGACATCTTTTCTGGTTCCAATAAAAAAAAGTTTTATATCCCGTTTTTAGTACAATTAATTATAGAAAAACGTAACTAATTCGAAACGCATAATTTTACAGATTTCTACTGTTCAATTATATAGTGAATGTCCACTGACTGTTAGTTAAGGAATCGAACCTTAAAAAGGCTTTTGCATCTCAAGCAGTCGCACACTTCACTGGAGTAAGAGTGAGATTTTCACTTCGTGTATCCAGCGGGAACACCTGTCTAGGGAGAATGTCTTAATTCAAAGAATGTAGCATAAAATTGGAACTGTCGATAAGTAATACAACAAAAATTGGATACGTCCTAATTACAGAGTCATAGTCCTATAATTTAATATACATATACTAGCTGACCAATAATAATAATGACCAACTTCGCACGCGTAGTTTTTCAATAAAAACATTACCTTCCTTCTGCACAGTTGGGTAAACAGTAGCCTACGTCACCCGGGTATAGTGTAGCTTCACAACAGTGAAATATTTTTTTAAATCGGCACAGTAGTTTCGGAGCCTATTTAATACAAACAAATCTTTCCTCTTTATAATATTTGTATAGATTATACATATAAACCTTCCTCTTGAATCACTATCTATTGCTGAAAACTGCATTAAAATCCGTTGAGTAGTTTAAAAGATCTAAGCGAACTGACAGCGGAAGCGACTTCATTATATACTACGTAAAGATTCATGTTTATCGTATATCTTATTTTATTTTCTTCGGATAACATACAGTGATAAAATACTTAATAATTAGTTTATACTTATAGCTAATCACCATTTAGACGTTTTCGCATATTGAGTCTATTTGCTAGCTTGAATGTTAAAGAAAAGATATTACATGTAATTTAGACAAGACATACAAAAGTGAGTAACGGACAGTTAAGAAGTCACACCAAACCAGTTCTTTGAGATTATGTTTTTAAATGTATTTGGAGATGAATTTAATAAGTCAATTTCGGGTGAATCATCCAGTTTGCTTATGAAATTTGCTGATCTAATAAAAAACGAGTTCTGCCTATAGTTCGTTGAACAAGACGGAATGTGCAAGTAAGTCTGATGCCTGACAGACCTTGTAGGTACTCTCAGACTTATCTGAGAAAGGAGATGGGGAGAGTCGATTTTATTTTGAATTAATTATACAGATAAGAATACAGATACGTCAGATATGTTGCGTATATGAGTTTGACATTTTTATTTTTAAGTATTATTCTTTTTAATCTTAGAATTTGGCACGCCTCGATGAGGCAGAATGTACAAAAATATATTTTATAACTGACATACGCACTATTGTACACACGGCTACACATCAAGCTATACATTTCCAGCATAAGCTGACCCCGCATTGTGTTGCCTTTTCGTAGAATGAGAGGTCAGCTTATACTGGAACTATATAGCATGATGTGTAGCCGTGTGTACATGCATTCATGCGAATAAATGATTACAAATTACAGTACTTTAATCTGGCACTATTAAAAATTAGAGGATGCCGGACTAATGGCATGTTCGGATTATTGGATTGTATAGAAAAGATGTAAATAAAATATGTGCGCAAGCGCGCAACGAGAGTAGGGAGGGGTGAGGGAGGGAGCGGGATTATTGGACCGTACCGGGTTTACTGAAGTGCCGGATTAGTGAATCTCTAATGTATATGTTTTCTTTTATTATAAGTATGTATTTACAAAAAAAAACATATATAAGTATTGTTATACGGTTCCCATAATACAAGCTTGAATTAGTTTGGGGCTAGATAGCGCTGTGTGAGATTTCCAGCTTTATTTATTTTTATAACCTAAAAACTTCCTAATCGGATCGAACTCAATCTCAGTTTTAGTTTTAATCTCAATCTCAATCGACGGATCCAATATAGCTCTAATTGATAGAGCGAAGCGAGATCTCCAAATCAACTTGGGCAAATCGGCGTTGTATGTATGTATGTTTGTCCGAGGATAACTTTCGAAGCGTTGATCCCATCATCGTGAAATTTGATACAGAGGTGATGGCACAATTTTGGTGTAACTAATTGAGCTAAAAATGATGGGGGGTTGTGAAAATAAAATGAAAATAAGAGTATTCGGTCCAATGGGACATCAAATGAAAAGTTTTTGTAGTTTTCGAGTTAATAGCCATTATAAAAACTGAACTTTGACCAAACTCACAGGGTACACCAGTGACACCACAGTGCTGTAATTTGGTATGCGTGTAGCTTAAGCGACACAAATATAGGCAAAAGTCTGAAATACAGAATAACTACAATTTTTACCCCATAAATAGGAAACAATTAACATGAACTGCCGTTACCTGTAATTTGAATGAAACTGTAGGCCAAGTTTCTGGTTATGTATTTCGCGGCACTATTTTGATAGTCAAACACTACAAATAATATATTTTTGTTTTAATCGGAGACTCGCGAGATCTCAGTTCGGGGCGAACCACTAGTATATATATGTCCCGCTGGCTATAGGTTCTACTTAATGGCCTTTAACTGGGTAATTAAGACGGATCCAATTCTAGTAATATTACTATAGTCGACGGATTCAATAATAAGCTACATTCCTTGAATTAAGACACTCTCTACTGGTGGTAGAGCTTTTGTGAACGGGCTCGAGGAAGTGGGCACCACCGTCTTACCTTCATCTGCCGCCAAATAGCAGTACTTGTGCTGCTGTGTTCCGGTTAGACGGTATGTTCCTGTAATTACTGGCACATAGGCATACCAGCTAAGTCCTATAGTATGGCAACGTATCCACATAGAGATCAAGACAACATAATACCTTGTTTTGAATTCTATGTGGATATCCATGGGCTGCAGTAGCCACTTAACATCTGGTGGAGTGCATGCTCGTTTGCCACATAAGTAGTATTAAAAAAAACTCTCCCTAGACAGTTGTTTCCGCTGGATAGAGACGCGCGTTACCTCCATGTGCAGCTCACGACCCAGCTGCAGCTGGTAGTACGGCTCCATGTTGCAAGGCGTCCAATAGCCCGTCATATTAGCACCTGCGATAACCCTGAAATTATATATACAAATTTATTTTACTTAGAAAACCTTATTTCAATCACACTCATATTATAAATGCGAAAGTTTGGATGTTTAATTGTAACTCAATCAAGTAGTAACGGCAGAACCAATTTCAATTAAATTTGGTATATAGTGTACTACTTAATATTGACAAAACACGCGTGCGAAGCCGCTGGCGGAAGCTAGTCGTCTATCCAATAATATCTATAGAGAAAACTGCAATAATATGACAACTTCCGTGGCGCAGTGGGCGAATAGCCACCTGGGCCGCAGGAGGTAGCGGGTTCGATTCCCGCCGCGGAACAAATGTTTGCATGATCTACAGATATTTGTTCCGGGTCTGGATGTTTTTCATTTACAAATAAAAATGTATATAAATATTCTATCAGATAACTGGTTCCCATAGTAAAAGCTATGCTTAGTTTGGGGCTAGATAGCGCTGTGTCCAGCAAAATTTATTTATTTACCAGTGGTTCGCTCTGAACTGAGATCTCGCGAGTCTCCGATCAAAACAAAATAATATTATTTGTAATCTTTGACTATCAAAATAGTGTCACGAAATAAATTACAAAATCACTTGACCTACAGTTTCATTCAAATTACAGGTAACGGGAGTTCGAATGAATTGGTTACTCTTTTTTGGTTACAAATTGCAGTTATTCTGGATTTTAGACTTTTTCCTATATTTGTGTCATTTAAGCTTCACGCATACCAAATAACAGCACCGTGGGGTCACTGGTGTACCCTGTGAATTTTGCCAAAGTTTAGTTTTTATTATGGCTAATAACTCAAAACCTATAAAGAATTTACGAAAAATAAAAATGGAATCGAAATGTACTAATGAATACCTTTCATTTGACTTCTCACTTGACCAGTTAGCCTCATTTTTTTTTTCATTCCACTTGAATCCCAATATCTCAACAACCTCCCAACATTTTTAGCTCATTTAGTCACACCAAAATTGTGCCATCACTACCTACCTATGTATTAAATTTCACAATGATCGGATCAACGCTCCGAAAGTTATCCTCGGACAAACATACATACAACGCCGATTTGCCCAAGTTGATTTAGAGATTTCGCTTCGCTCGATCAATTAGTGCAAATTATCACACCTTTGTTAAAACAAAATAAGCAAGCAATAAGCCGCATATGCTCATACTGCACCGAATGAATGAATGAATGAATGAATGAAAATTCTTTATTATACCTTACAAGCTAGACACAACAGATTTAAAGAAATAAACAAATAAAAGTAAGCATAATGGGCGGTCTTATCGCTTAACAAAGCGATCTCTTCCAGACAACCTTTGGATGGAGAGGATCATCCGAACGAACATCTCAATCTGTTCGATATCTGTAATGCATCGGTCAACATACACAAAAAAACTCCTTCAAAACCTAAAGCTAGTTTTGGTAGCAGCTAAGTGTAATAAAATGATAATTTTGTTTTGTCTTTTCTGTCTGTTTCAGTTATGTACACACGGCTACACATCAAGCCATGCAATTCCAGTATAAGCTGACCTCTCATTCTACAAAAAGCCTACACAATGCGAGGTCAGCTTATACTGGAACTGTATAGCTTGATGTGTAGCCGTGTGTACCTCCCATTTCAACTATTTTGCATGCTGTGCCTACTTCTAAAAGGACGTACGCCGTTTCCTTGTATTATTTCCTGTAACGTCCAGTTTAGCCAATAATAAAAATATAGTTTATTTTACTTCAAAAATGTTATTTCAATCATCTATACAATAATATATAAAGAGAAAACTACAATATTACGTAGGTCATGCACCATACACACGTGCCCTACGATGCACTGCCCTGCATCCATCAACTTGAGGCATACAGGTGTAAAGCCTCATGCGCCTGTTATTTCACCGGCAAACAATACTCTTTAAACTGAAACACAGTAATGCTGCTAGGCGGCAGAAATAGGTATGGTGGTAGTACTTTCCTGAACGTATGGTGGTGGTGGATATTAATCCAGCATTTGTATTTTCATATACCAAACATGCATTTGTAACGACTTCCTATCCCTTTCTCCTTTCCGCATGCACAAGCTACTAACGCCGTCCTACTCTGACCGCGACAACAGACGCCATTCCCATTCGCAAATCGAACTGACCGCTGTAAACACATCGCCCCGCAAACCGCTGCCTTAAAACAAACAGATTCCGCGCGCGTGTGCCTAATTGCAAATACTTGCCAGTGGCTCCACAAGAACTTCGCATTAGAAAACGTGTGACTATCAAACGACCAGTGAACTCAAGTGTGTGTGTGTGTCGTGCGCTAAGGCTCGTTCAGTTGACCTTGGCGTGGGGCTAAGGTCTAGGCTGCGGGTACAGAAGAATCTCAGGTATGTGCATGCTTTTTTGCCCTTAATCGCTGCTGTATTTCTATTCCTGTGTTTTCCCTCTGCAGCAGCCTTCCTACCCTCAGAACACTCGTTACAAATGCTGTTGGATTTTTACGTGTACTAGGAATGGTAAAGACTTAAACATTTTGCATATACAGTCCACTCTCTTTAGCTATTGACTCGCCAAAAACCACCCAACTGATGGTGAAAGAAAATCATTGAACCAGCGAATATTTCCCTCCAGGTGGTCTGTCTGTATGTGGCATACTCAATACATTTATTGCTTTCACATGGTGACCGATCGTTACAGGCAGTATGTAGATTATTCCACATATGAACCCTAGCAGGGTACAGCAATAGGAAGGCAGACCATGTTTTCCTATCTAACTAGATAGGCATGCTGTCGGTACTATACAATTTAAAAAAGAAATAAATATAAATATTGCTGGACATTTCACACAGCGCTATCTAGCCCCAAACAAAGCAGAGCTTGTACTATGGGAACCAGATAACTGATATAATACTTATATACTTTTTTTTGTAAATACATACTTATAATATATTTTTTTTCTTAACCTATCTCGTCCCACTGCTGGACAAAGGTCTCCCCCAAGCATCCCTATCTGACGCTATCTCCCACCATCCTCTGTAATATATATAAATAAATAAATATTGCTGGACATTTCACATAGCGCTATCTATGACTTTGGTTAATTTTGTGTTAAATGTATTTTATTTGTGTGTATACTTTGTGAATTTATGTGTCTAATGTCACTATATTAAGTTAATACAACTAACATGCTCGGTATATCACTCTTGGACCACATACCCAATGTAGAAATCCGACGTCGCACAAAGGTTGTGGACGTGGGTATGAGGATCGCACGGCTGAAGTGGAGATGGGCTGGACACTTGACTAGGAGGGATGACGGGCGTTGAACGAAGGCGATTACAGAGCGGTGGCCAAGGGATGCTCGTAGACCAAGAGGCAGACCACCCGCCGGATGCTCGAATGACATTGAAAGCGTAGCTGGGTGTCAATGGATGAGACTCGCAAGGGACCGGAAAGAATGGCGTAATAAAGAGGAGGCCTATACCCAACAGTGGGTGCAGACGGCTGAGGTGAATGATGATGAACGAGGCGTTGAGTACCCGATGTACCCGATAAATCAGTAGATCTCTTATCTAGAGAAGAATGATGTGTATGTTACCCTTGATCCACAGCATTGGTGAAATGTTCGCAGCGGAGTCGAGTGTCCTTCCATTGCGAATAAAAACTGGCTGCATCTCCAGCCTGAAACATTACATAATAAATCAATTAATTCAGGCAAAATAAAATAGTTACAGTATTTTAATTAACTTAATCTACTGTACCATACTACTGTATACTGTATACAGTAGTAAGTACATATTATCTAGCCTGTGTGCCTGCGTACCCAACGTGCTACCTACTAATATTTTTAAGATGCTTCTGTGTAAGCATAAGTTGCTTTTTAATTGTCCAATAAAGTTTTTGTATTATTATTTTTTGGTATTTGATATACAGGGAGTTTTTCTAAGTGTGCACAAATTTTTTTATAACATTCTAGACATATATGATGTTATTTATAAAAAGTCAAATATTTAATTTAACTCTTAATTAGTTAATTACTTTAATTTGAAAATATTTAAAAAAAAGTGCGTGATTTATGGACACCCTTTTCATTCTGCGCGCATTGTCCACGAGTTCTGTGTTTTAAGGAATAAAATGGTATTTTTTTTTTGAAAATAAAACATTTTGTTTTTATTTCAATAATCGCATATACTACAGAGTCTGAACCTCCTGTGCAAATTTGTGCACACTTAGAAAAAACTGCCTGTATATTATATATGTATATATATAAAAGTCGGGTTAGTTACACCATTTGTAACTCAAGAACGGCTGGACCGATTTTGATGATCTTTAATTTGTTGGATTTGTCTCCGTCCCGAATAGCAGATAAAAAAAATCATTCTCATACATAGATGCAGCTAATGATGGCCGATTGATAATTCTACCGGCGAGGTATATTGGCAGCCCGCGTCATAAGCATGCCAAGGCGATACGAAGTTCGCCGGATCAACTAGTATTATAATAAAAACTTATTTACTACGTAAACACTAAGTTCTCGGTGTTCGGTATCCGTCCTCGGAAACGACAAAATACCACAATCTTCGCCCAAAAATCTTCCTTCATGAAGGTCGACAGATAAAAGTCAGGTTTGTGTGCGTGTAATTTCACAAGCATCCATCAACAGTGGTCGAATTGGACTTACTCGCGAATCGGAACGCATTACCCTTCAAACCTTTCGATATTTTTAATTACGTTAATATGAAAGAAAATAGACTTTTTATTATATTAAAAAAAAAATCAAGAGAGTGAGCGTCGTCAATTGATGAGCGCGATTTATAAACTGAAAAGCACTGGCCGACTGAAGGTAGATTTTTCGCCGAACCAAATCGATACAAGGAAAACGTTTGACAAATATTTTTTTTTTAAATTTCAATCAAAAATTACATTCAAAATCAAAATAAAATAAGTTAAAAGTAATTCTGTGTTCCGGCGCTAGAAATCGTGAGCATTGTTTACAGTAAAATAATAATATAATTGATCGAGCGAAGCGAGATCTCCAAATCAATTTGGGCAAATCTGCGTTGTATGTATGTATGTTTGTTTGTCCGAGGATAACATTCAAAGAGTTGATCCGATCATCGTGACATTAGATACATAGGTAGGAAGTGATGGCACAATTTAGGTGTGACTAAATGACCTAAAAATGTTGGGGGGTTGTTGAGATATTGGGGTTCAAGAGGGGTAAAAAAATATGAAAATAAAAAGTATCAGGACAAGTGGGACGTCAAATGAAAAGTCTTCATTAGTACATTTCGACCCCGAACTCCCGCTAACTGTGATTTGAATGAAACTGTAGCTCATGTTCTTGGTTATTTATTTCGTGGCACTATTTTGATAGTCAAAGATTACGAATAATATTATTATTGTTTTTATGGGAGACTCGAGAGATTTCAGTTCGGGGCGAACCACTAGTATAACGTTTATTTCAGACAACAATGTATACATACAACATATGATTACAAAGATACCCATTTCTGCCACTAAGCAGCTTCGCTATACACCTGTATGCCTCGTGTTGATGAACGCAGAGCAGTGCATCGCGTAGCCTTTTAAGTGTGCGCGAGCAATACTTTGTTACAGGGGATGGTTACCACCTAACGTCAGGTGGGCCATATGGATGTACCATCTCAAGGTACCCCTACAAGATGTAAAGAGACTTACAACGTAGAGGTGAGTGCGCGCCTCCAGCTCGGTGTTGACCTTGAAGCCGCCGTTCACGCGATCTATCTCCAGGAACGAAGGCTCGGCTATCTCGACGCGCGCTTCCGCACCCACCGCTACCATCACCTGGAATTGACGAA
Source organism: Philereme vetulata (assembly GCA_918857605.2). Taxonomy (NCBI): domain Eukaryota; kingdom Metazoa; phylum Arthropoda; class Insecta; order Lepidoptera; family Geometridae; genus Philereme; species Philereme vetulata. The sequence continues at coordinate 4,907,727 of OU975446.1, forward strand.
GCTCTAGCTGATCACTTTAGTACTATTTAATAATTATGACTATTAATGAACCCTTATTATTTTGTTATGACATGTGTTTCTGATTGTACACACGGCTACACATCAAGCTATAAATTTCCAGTATAACCTGACCTCGCATTTGGTAGGCTTATCTTAGAATGAGAGGTCAGCTTATACTGGAAATGTATAGCTTGATATGTAGCCGTGTGCACTTATGTACTTGCTAACTCGTCCTTAAATGTTATAATGTGAATTTTTGTATGTATGATTATATTCTGTGAAAATTAAGACCTTTCTAAGTGTACAAAAAATGTATCTTTATGGAATAAACATATTTTGATTTGATTTGATTGGACGCGTTTATCATGAGCGTCCACTCCTGAACATAGGACACCCTATAGATACCCAGAGTTACCTTTATTAGGTTGTTTTTCCATCTAGAAGGAGAGCATCCTATGCTGCTCTTTCAAATGCGTACACTCCACTTGACAAGAATTTAATAGAATTTGTGAATCTTCTTTACATAGTATAAAATGAAGACGCTTCCGCTGTCTGTTACCTTAGATCTTTTAAACTACTCAACGGATTTTAATGTAGTTTTCAGCAATAGATAGACTGATTCAAGATGAAGGTTAATATTTATAATATTATATTATAAAGAGGAAAGATTTGTTTGTTTGTATTGAATACTACTGGGCCGATTTAAAAATTTCTTTCAATGATGTGAAGCTACAGTATCCCCGGGTGACATAGGCTACTTTTTACCCGAATGCGCAGAAAGAGGGTAATGTTTTTATTGAAAAAATACGCGTGCGAAGCTGCGGATTTGTCAGCTAGTATATAATACATACATAAATCTGTTTGTTTGTTACCTTTACACCACTAAACGGCGGAACGGATCGTAAAGAAATTTTGCTAGGAGATTCCTGGGAAAGGACATAGGCTACTTTTTAGCCAACTGCGCAAAATGAGGGTAATGTTTAATTGAAAAACCACCCGTGCGAAGCCGCGGGCGGGTCATCTAGTATATTATAAGTGTTATCACACCAATATTACAAATGCGAAAGTTTGGATGTTTGTTTGTTTGTTTGGTTCTAGCGTTTGCCCACGATCTCGCCTGATGTTAAGCGATGGTGCAGTCTACGATGGTACACGCTTGCCTAGAAGAAACCTATTCACTCGCGACTTAAATATACCCAGGCTGTAGTTATCAGGAAACACAGACGCAAGGCGTTCCACTCCCTGGCGGTGCTCAATCAAGCCGTAACCGCTGAACCGATTTCCGTGAAATTTGGTATATATATAGATAATAACCTGGATCACCACATAGGCTACCTTTTATCCGATAAATCAGTTCCCATGGGATAAAAATGGGGTGTCAAGTCAAGTTGCAACAGCGAGTTTAGCTTTATTTCTAGGTTACCTGCACATTTAGTAGTGTAACACGTACGAAGTCGCGGCTAACATATAATAACAGTACTGTTGTAAATCGATGTTGTTTGTTTAAGTTTGTGTTATAGTGATTTTAGTGTTTAATAAAAGTGTTGTTTTGGTTAAATTGGTTTATTTTACCCTGAACCCTTCGCTCGTAAAACCACTGCATGTGGCTGTCTGTGGAATTCACTTACATAATCAGTAACCAGAGATTTTCCATTTGATAGTGTTAACTCCAAACGGCCATCTGGCGTCTCGAACGCGTCATACACCGCCGCTGGAATATACAAATGATTATTTAATACATACACTAAGTAATGCCTAGATTAATTACATTCACTGACACAGCCCTAAGGATTAGCAAGCCTGAAGTGAACAACAACGGAACAAACAAATGTTTGTATGATCTACAGATATTTGTTCCGGGTCTGGTTGTTCCTCTATACACTATACGTGTTTTCTTACGTACGACATTAATTTAAAACACACATCCGGAATCGTGTTTTTTTTATTGATGATAGCCAAGCGCTTGACCACTACCTCACCTGATGGTAAGTGAAGGTGTGATCGAAGATGGAACACGCTTGCCTAGAAATAACCTATTCACTCTGGACTTCAAGACTAAGATCATATTGGTTTGGAAAAACATACGCCGGAAGTGAGTTCCACTCCTTACTTGTGCTAACAAGAAAAGTTGAAGCAAATCGTTTGGTACGGCAAGGTGGTATGCCGACCAGGTATGAGTGGTACTTCTCGGTACGTCTGCTTGTCTGGTGGTGGAAGGGGGAAGCAGGGACAAGGTCATGAAGATCTGTGTTAAATGGTATCAGAGATGGGTTTCATACCGGTAGCTTGAATATTTATCCTGTAATCGATACATTTCCAATAAACTAGTTTTAAGACGATATACAAATTTAATTTCGGTGACGATTGGGCGGAGAGCATATAAAAATGCAAAAAAGTGACAGTGCTATTTACTTGCTTAGGTAAAGAACGAGACAAACATATATCATAGCCGCGTCGCATTGTCGCAGGAGTAAATGACGTAAGCGACAAAAGATAAGATCTCGAATTGCATGAGAACCAACAAATGAAAAAAAAAAATGCTTTTTATCAATTTAGGTAGCATAATTACCTACATAGCTATGTAAAAAATACTATAAATCTTTTCTAGAGTCGGATAACGAACGATATTAGTGTTTTAGAAGAGCGGATTTTGACAAATAATTGTATCGAGAAAAGTTTCATGAATTGCGTTTCTGACTTTCATTAATGTAGTTTAAATCCCCAAGTAAATATTGCTTAAATATGAAATCAGTACCATTGTTCGTTATTGAACCCGACAGTTACTTAGCAGCTCAATTTTTTTTACATATCGTCTTAACATAAATCGGCGGCGCCTTTGCGACGATGCCGCTTAGTTAGTTTAACAGGTACCTACTTACATGATGAATGTATATGATTTGTTTACCTATTTTATACAGGCTGTTTGATTGATATTTTAGAACTTAAATTAAAGTTGTTTGAAAATTAAAATTTTCTATGGTATGTAATGAACTTGAAAAAACCTATTTTACAACAATACATTCTATCAGTTATCTGGTTCCAATAGTACAAGTTTTGCTTAGTTTGGAGCTAGATGGCGCTGTGTGAAATGTCTAAAATAAAAACAAATAAAAGTAGCAGTGGGCGGGCACTTAGCTTGAAGAGCTGACGGGCAGAAGAGCTGTTGGGGCAGAATACTTATTGATTGGAGACCACACACTGAAAATCGATACGAGATAATGAATGTTTTATTCTCATACCAATATTATCAATGACGTCACATGGAACGACACTGAGGTATATTGGACGAGAAGAGGTCACGTAGTTTCCCTAACACTGCCCAGCCGAGTTGGATTCGTCGACTGACCCCACTTTCATTAAGTTGAATCTACAGATTTGTCCTTGGTTTTTTTATTGTGAACTAGCTGATCACTGCTTCGCACGCGTGATTTGTCAATAAAAACATTTACCTCCTTCTGCGCAGTCGGTTAAAAAGTAGCCCATGTCTAAATCCCGGTAATAATCTATCTATGTATACCAAATTTAATCGAAATCGGTCGGATTACTTATTACTTAAGCCCATTGCTATACGCTGGTCAGATCATCTCTTATACACACGTGAAATACGCAGTGCAGTTGTAAAACGGACGGCCATATCAACGACAACGACGCGACAGCAATTGGTATCGGATTGTAACCTTTTCGAAAAACAGATTGTTGAGGTTGACAGCGAATTGTTGAGGATCAATAAACGTACTTTTAGGCATGAGCGTGACGCCCTCGCATCTGATCTTCTCGGCCGCCCACTCGCCGAGGTACTCCGGCAGCACGCTCGCCATCACGCCGCGGTCCTGGAATCAAAACAAATTCGACCCAAGTTAACGTCGGCACAATGATTGATCGATGTGAGGAGGTGATGTCCCAGAAGGAGGCTGCGGAAAGAATCCGAGAAGATGCCCCTCTCGCAGAGCCACATCGCAGACGAAGGATCGGGAGAAGGCGAAGACAGTTTCTTCGCCTTTTTGCGCTCGATGGGAGCCAGCAGGGTTCGGGTGCGGGGAGCTCTGACTCTGCATTGCACAGGCCTCCTTCGCCGGAGAATGTCCTCAATATTCCAGGACATTCCTCTTTCTCCCTGGGGTGAGTCAGAGGGGTCCGCTTAAGTCGGATATTCACCGATAGGGCCGCGGTTGAATCTAACCGGGACCCCGTGACCCTGTCCAGTGCTAGTGCAGCATCGACTCACTCATCTCAAGATGGTCGGTTTGATGATGCACTGGCACTGAGGTGAATGAAGGAATATCGGTGGGTTTTTAGTCAGTATGCCGTTGGTTGTTAACCGACGAAGAGTCCGACAGACCCCTTCAGCTCTCCCTGAGCTGGAGGACATGCGTAAAGCATTTTCCCATCGTAAAAAAAGGGATCGTGATACAACACACAAACATACTATAGGATATAGGATAGCTGCAAAGTTTAACACCGTTGACATCTAAAAATATAATAAATTAATTTAAGGCTATCAATAAATTCATAATAAATTTAATAAATTAATTTAAAGCTATCAATAAATTCATAATAAATTTAATAAATTAATTTAAAGCTATCAATAAATTCATAATAAATTTAATAAATTAATTTAAAGCTATCAATAAATTCATAATAAATTGAATAAATTAATTTAAAGCTATCAATAAATTAATAATAAATTTAATAAATTAATTTAAGGCTATCAATAAATTCATAATAAATTTAATAAATTAATTTAAAGCTATCAATAAATTCATAATAAATTTAATAAATTAATTTAAAGCTATCAATAAATTCATAATAAATTTAATAAATTAATTCATAAATTAATATTTTTCCATGTTTTGTGATCAAAGAGAAATTCTACTTAGAAAACGTTCGTGATTGATTTCAATCATTATTATAAATACGTGATTTATCACCCTGAATGAAGGTTCACGAATTGAACCGAAACATTGTCAGTCGAAACACCGGTAAGACGGTACGTGATAAATCCCGGTATTTACAATAATGAAAGAGAAATTCAGTTGTCATAATATCATTTTGTAATAAAGTATTTATTTTAATATTGTTTTAAACGCTCTTTCCTTTAAACAAGTAACTTACTGGCAACACATTGTAAAATCTGACATCACAGTTGACTAACTAAAAAAATTTGTAAAATTTTTGTCAGTCTCGTATTTGGCAACACAAGCTTGTGTTTAGTTCGCCTCTCATAACGGTGATTATCACAATTTCTAAGTAATGTAATGTAAGTACTGTAATGTAAGTATGTACTGTAATGTAAGTACTGTAATGTAAGTACTGTAATGTAAGTACTGTAATGTAAGTACTGTAATGTAAGTACTGTAATGTAAGTACTGTAATGTAATTCTAAGTAATGTTTCTAACTAAGTCTACGTAATGTTATTGGCCAGATACAGCATAAGTCGCGTCTGCCAGTCGCGACAAGTCACCTACGATAGTATGGCTATGTTCTAGCTGAAGGATAAATGATGAATGATGATTTATCAATACCTTGTAAATGAAGGTAAACTCGATCGGGGGTGTATCCGGCGGCCGCTCTACAACAGTGTCTGAAAGGTATAGACAGAGACATAGGCAATCAATTATTCACTACTTTAGCACACAATATACATTACAGTTACATGATAAGACAAGAGGAAATACAAAAAAAAATTAAACAATTAAATAGATTAAACGTATTACATAAATAAGAACTTGGTAGATACTGTATGCTATAGCAGTAAATGGGACTCGACTCAGCATTAAGCCCGCCGCAATGGTAAGCGCTGATAATTATTCCGTCGAGACCGCTCCATTTAGCCACTATGGCGCATGCAACTTTGCCGGGACACTCAAAAACTCACAAATCATGGTAACACTGTTTTTGTAATTGATGTTATAGGACCTCTGGGTGGTAATACCATAAAAAAATAAACATTAAGAACCCTATCTTAGGTAAATCACAATTGAAAAAGAGTGGATGTAAAGGTGAATAGTGTTTTTAGTTCAATGTTTTTAGTGGCCTTTCTATATCCACACTAATATTATAAACTAGCTGTTGCCCGCGATTTCGTACGCGTTATACTAAATTCGTTGTTGCAACGTGACTTGATACCCCATTTTTATCCCATGGGTCCTGATTTATGGGATAAAAAGTAGCCTATGCGGTAATTCAGGTTATAATCTACGGACATACGAAATTTTATCGAAATGGGATCAGCCGTTACGACGTGATTGAGTAACAAACAAACAAACAAATAAATATATAATCAAAGATCCAAACTTTCGCTTTTATAATATTAGTAGTTATAAATGTAGTAACGTAGCATGTAGAAAGTAACTCTGTCTGTATGTTTGTTACGTTTTCACGGTTAGGAGTTGGACTGAATCAATGTTTTTTTTTATATAGATAGATTATGACCTGAATTGAAACATAGGCTACTTTTTATAGATAAACCACGTGTACGAAGCTGCGAGCGGAAGCTAGTCAATCCATAAAAACTTACTCATCCTGCCAAGATGCCAAGCCAGCTCAGTGCCAAGGACACCTCCGCCCAGGATGACGACTTGTTTCGCCTCCTTCACCTTCCGATACGCTATCTCGAGGTCGCGGATGGTGCGCATCGTGCAGACGCGGTCGCGGACCGCCTTTGAAGCCGATTTGAACACGTCCATATTCTTCGCTTTTGATCCTGAAAAATAATCAAAGGTAAGGTTCACAGTATGGAGCCTCCGCGTAAGTTCATACTCGATGAGCAAGTATAAGGACACGTGTTGACGTTTTGTGAGCATTTCGGTTAAACTTACAACACAAATGGCCTCTATTTGTATCTATTTATATTGATTGAAAATACCTTATTGCACTTATAAAACTAGTACAAAGGCGAACTTAATGCTAAAGAGCATTCTCTTCCAGATAACCTTTGTGCATTGTAGAAAAAGATGTGTAGGTAGCGCACAGAAAAGTAATGAAAATTTGCATAGGACTAATAAAATAGCATAGGTACATACTACTTAAACACTTTTTATCATAGACTAAACTATACCAATCTATAATATAAAAATGAATCGCAAAATGTGTTGGTAAGCGCATAACTCAACAACGCCTGGACCAATTTGGCCAATTCTTTTTTTGTTGTATTTCTTATTGCCAGGAGAAGGTTCTTATGAAAGAAAAAATTAAGAAAATTGCGCGCAAAATTAGAAAATTTAAGAATACTTAACCACCATATAAAATTATTTATAATCTAACCTTAGAGCTTTTATAATGTAACCTTATGACGTTTGACATAGAATTGACAGAATGCGTGCTGCAAATATCGTCAAAGAGGATGTAAAAAAAATTAATATCGTTTGAAACAGATGCTTCGGTAGGAGTTATCCCGAGATATATTGTCTATATATATACATATATATATATATAAAAATGAATTGCTGTTCGTTAGTCTCGCTAAAACTCGAGAACGGGTGGAGCGATTTGGCTAATTTTGGTATTGAATTATTTATGGAAGTCATTCATTTTCTCATACATAATGATGGCCGGGGACAACAATTGACAGCCCGCGTTATATGTACCTATGCATGTCAAGCCAATACGAAGTTCGGCGGGTCCACTAGTATCAAATAAAAATACATGTACATAACAATAGACGAAGTGCTAAAGTAAAGAAAGCTTAAGTTGCTCATTTTTGGTATAGGTATATATTGTTATAACTGGTGGTAGAGCTTTTGTGAACGGGCTCGAGGAAGTGGGCACCACCACCTTACCGCCAAATAGCAGTACTTGTGCTGCTGTGTTCCGGTTAGATGGTAATGGTATGTTCCTGTGATTACTGGCACATAGGCATAACAGCTTAGTGCTATAGTATGGCAACGTATCCACATAGAGATCATACCTTGTTTTGAATTCTATGTGGAGATCCATGGGCTGCAATAGCCACTTACCATCTGGTGGACTGCATGCTCGTTTGCCATATAAGTAGTATTAAAAAAAACTGAAAGGATTTTTTTAATCGCTTGACTACCTAATATGATGTTAAGTGATGGTGTGATCAAGTCTAGAAATAACCTGTTCACGCTGTACCTACTTGAAGACTCCGAGTATATAATAGTCCAGAAAATGAGACGCCGCACCGGCGCCGAAAGAAAATTCCACTCCTTAGTCCTATATTATTTTGATTTAGATGTAGATATCGTGTCGGTATAAAATTGTCCATTGTACAATAGTCTGTGCGTTTGTTACTTGTTTCGAAATAAACGTATGTTATCTATATACAATTTAGATAAGATTTAAATAGGCCGACCTCCGTGGCGCAGTGGGTTAATAGCCGGCTGGGACTTAGGAGATAGCGGGTTCGTTTCCCGCCGCAAAACAAATGTTATACACTTATAACTACAGATATTTGCTCCGGGTCTGGATGTTTTTCTATATATTTTTTATCGAGCGAAGCGAAATCTTCAATAAACTTGGGCAAATCGGCGTTGTACCTAGTCAGGTCATAAATTCTGTCACATGTTTAACATAAAATAATTGAAACAAGTTTATTCATTATGTAACCATTTATATACCAAAATGCACTTAACAAAACATAGATTCTTATGACTCTAAAGTTTATTCAAAATGACCTCCGTGATTTTGAATACAGGCCTTCAATCTGCGCGGCCAGTCGTCTATCGCAGCACGAACGAGGTCCATGTCAATATCGGCGGCTGCCTTAATCAAGGATTTCTTGAGTGACTCCAAATTGGGATGAGGCTTTGAGCACGCCTTTTCCTCCAAGTGTTGCCATATCTTGTAATCTAACGGATTCAAATCTGGACTGGAGGAGGGCCAGTCTTCGTGCCGGATGAAGTCGATTTCACGCGCCGCCAGCCAGTCGTGTGTGCTCTTCGCTCTATGAGCTGGCGCCGAATCTTGTTGGAATACCCAGTGCCTGTTATTGAACATGGTATGAGAAACAGGTTTCACAAGGTTCGTCAGGACTGTATTTTGATACACAACTGCATTCGTTTTTACACCTTTCTCACAAAAATGTACCTCTGTTAAGCCCCAATAAGAAACTCCCAACCATACCATGAGCGAGGATGGAAAATGACCTCGTTGGACACGCGGAATACGGTTGCTCGCTTCTTCACTACTGTGTGCGTACACCTTATCATTTTGTTTGCTGTAGCTCTCTTCTACGGTAAAAATTTTTTCATCCGAAAAAAGAATTTCCCGATATTTTTTTCCCGCGTACCGCTTCAACAAAGCGCGGCATCTCTTCAGTCCCAGGTCCATTAGACGAGCATTCAAACGATGTCCTGTTTTTCTTCGATATGCCCGAAGCCCTAAGTCTTCATTTAACACCCTTTTCACCGTGGTTCTGCTTAACCCCATCTGAAGGGCCAACAGTTTCTGCTTACGTTTGGGATTTCTTTGAATTCGCGCCTTCACAGCTTTTCTCACTGCTGGAGTCCTAACAGACCGAGGGCGACCACTTCTTGACCTGTCATCTACACTAGAGTCTTCATTGTATCGTTTGATGGTGCGATAAATGAATATTTTGGTTATATTCAAATTTTTCAGTATGTCAAAAATTTTAATTGGCGCGTAACCGCAACGATGCAACGCAATAACTGCAACACGGTCTTCTTTAAGCGTCCACTCCATATTTAAAAATGAGTAAAATTCTAAAAAGTATACATTTTTATTTTCATGAACAATTCGAAATTCGAATTCTATAAACCTTTTTTGTGGCCAGCATTCTAAAAGAAAAGTTTTTACTGTGTGACAATACTTATGACCTGACTAGGTATGTACCTATGTTTGTTTGTCCGAGGATATCTTTCGAAGCGTTGATCTGATCATCGTGAAATTTGATACACAGGTAGGTAGTGATGGTACAATTTTGGTGTGACTAAATGAGCTAAAAAATGTTAAGGGGTTGTTGAGATATTGGGGGTTCAAGATGGGTAAAAAACATGAAAATGAGACTATTAGGTCAAGTGTGACGTCAAATGAAAAGTCTTCATTAGTACATTTCGCCCCGTTTTTATTTTTAGTAAATTTTTTGTAGTTTTTGAGTTATTAGCCATGATAAAAACTAAACTTTGACAGAATTCACAGGGTACACCAGTGACCCCACAGCGCTGTAATTTGGTGTGCTTAAGTGACACAAAAAATATAGGCAAAAGTCTGAAATCCAGAATAACTGCAATTTGTACCCCAAAAAAAATAACCACAGAACATGAACTTCCGTTACTTGTAATTTGAATGAAACTGTACGTCAAGTAACGTGGTAATTTTTTCGTGGCACTATTTTGATAGTCACTAACAAACCAATAACAAATATTTGATAAACAATAACAAAACAAATAATATTTTTCTGTTTTAATCGGAGACTCGCGAGATCTCAGTTCGGGGCGAACCACTAGTATGTATTTAGAAAAAATGTATATAAAAATGTATATAAGTATTCTATCAGTTATCTGGTCCCCATAGTACCTACAAGCTCTGCTTAGTTTCTGGCTAGATAGTGCTGTGTGTCCAGCAATATTTATTACCACATTTACACTCAGCCACTGCCGCTGTTCCTGCCACTACCGGAAATATTGCCGCAAGTATTGCTGCGGCAGTATAGACGCGAATGAGTGTTCACACTCAGCTTTTATACTTCTTTATTGAACGACGCGCAACAATGGCTGACATCGAGGTCGTTGCAGCGACAGCATTATGTCTGTTCAGTATAAGTAACTATTTAAGTGTTTTATAAAGAAACAAAAGTCGCCCCGTCGTGGTCCAAGAAGATGGTGGATGAAGGAACGAAAAGGACGAACGAAACACGTTCATTCGCGCTTGAACGCCGGCATCAAGTGAGCGAGAATGCTGAATGTAAACACTAACTCGCGCTCGCGCTGACCGTCATTTGACTTCCGCGCGAAAAACCAACAATCGAGGGTACGAGGGAGCAATGGGCAATGGCAGCGGCATGAGCAGTGACAGCGCGAGTGACCTATTTACATTCTCGCGCTGCCCAATTCCCTGCCCACTTCCCTGCTAAGTGTAAATGTGGCATATGTATTTATCAATGTACTCGTACTAACCGACAGCAAGCAAGCATCGCTCGTAGTATATGGGCTGTTCCCCGCACATGGTCCGCACGTACGCCACGTGCTCGTCCGCGTCCACGCGCAGCACGCACCAGCCGCTCGCAATGGACACGGCGGGCCCCTTCTTCTTGCGGTAGAACTTCACAGAGTCCATGAACTGAGCCCCGTCAGTGTAGTACATGCTGAAATACCACACCAAATATCAAAAACATTATTATTCGTAATCTTTGACTATCAAAACAGTGCCACGAAATAAACAACCACCTACTTGACCTACAGTTTCATTCAAATTACAGGTAACGGGAGTTCATGCGAATTGGTTCCTTTTTATGGGGTACAAAATGCAGTTATTCCGGATTTCCGATTTTTGTCTATATTTTTGTCACTAAAGCTACACGAATACCAAATTTTAGCATTGTGGGGTCACTGGTGTACCCTGTGCATTTTGTTGTTATTTAATTTTATTTAATTTATTATTATTATTATTATTTTTTTAAATTTTATTGTTAAAGTTTTGTTTTTATAAAAATATAATTTGTAATCTTCGACTATCAAAATAGTGCCACAAAATGCATAACCCACTTACTTGACCTACAGTTTCATTCAAATTACAGATAACCGGAGTTCATGTAAATTGGTAATTCTTTTTTGAGGTAGAAATTGCAGTCATTCTGGATTTCAGACTTTTCCCTATGTTTGTGTCAATAAAGTTATACACATACCAAATTTCAGCACTGAGGGGTCACTGGTGTACCCTGTGAATTTTGTCAAAATTCAGTTTTTATTATGGCTAATAACTTAAAAACTACATGGTTCAAACTAAAACTAAAAACGGGGTCGAAATCTACTCACAAATACCTTTTACTAGACGTGCCACTTGACCGGATAGTCCTATTTTGTTTATTTTTTACTCCTCTTGAACCCCAATATCTCAACAACCCCACCATGTTTTAGCTCATTTAGTTACATCAAACTTGTACCATTACTATCTACCTATATATATATCAAATTTCACGATGATCGGATCAACGCTTCGAAAGATATCCTCGGACAAACATACATACATACAACGCCGATTTGCCCAAGTTGATTTGGAGATCTCGCTTCGATCGATCAAAAAAAAATAACAAAACAGAACATAGGTAATAACACAATATAAATACAAAGATATCTAGATACAAAGAAAGGTAGGTACATATAGGCAAGAAGGTAGGTTAATCTATTAATCTATTAGGCACCACATGCATGAACCAATGCGAGTACGGTTAAATAAACTTTATTCTCAAAAAAGAAGTATGCATTCACTTAATATGAGAACTTAAAAAAACTAAGTAGGTATTTAAAAATATGACAGTATGCGAGCGCATTAAATTAACAATAACATTAAGAAGGTACGTTATTTCTGTTTGTTTCCTTCAATATTTGTATAGAGTGGGTAGTTTTGTATTACTCTAACAAAAACACACCACTACGTTCTGCGATGATATTTCGGTACCAGCTAAGTGTAGTGAGCGAGTTTACATACAAGGATCGGCAACAACTAGATGCGACAACGCCGTTTAACTATAAATTAAGTTTGAGTTTATGAATTTTGGTCGGCCAAATGTATTTTAAGTAATTTTTTGAAGTTATATAAGATAAGATAAGATAACTCTTTATTGTACACCAAAGTAAAATACAGAACATAATTCTTACAAATAGATTTAGTACAATGGGCGGTCTTATCGCTAAAAGCGATCTCTTCCAGACAACCTTTGTATGGACAGGATCAAAATGTAACACATGACGGCGGTGCATCTATATAAATTTAAAAACATATCTACATACTATAAACCTAAATTACCAGTAATAACACAAATTTAATTTAAATAAGCAACTCTAAAAGTGGTTATGATGAATTAACAAGCAGCTACAACTTCAACACAAGGACAGATAATGGGTGTGCACTTTTGTTTTAAAATTACTAATAGACTTGGATGTTCTTATAGAGAGGGGCAAAGCGTTCCACAATCGTACGGCTGTTACAGTGAAGGATCGAGTATAAAACTCTGTCGTATAAGGTTTTACAGTCTTTTATATTGTTTGGAAGTTTGTCATATATTTGTGCACTTTCATAAGTAATGTTGTTTTTACCATAGTTAGTTCTTGGCGGGCGTTATATAATATTATTTGCATTCCTTAATCGTCGTAGCTGGCTATGTTCGCGTTTTAGTTCAGAAGTTATATTTGTGTGTATACCTTTTGAAAGTATTTAATAATATTTGTATGTTTTATCTATGTCCATTAGTTTTGTTTCGTCGTATAATCTTAGTGTTGGCGTTAAGTAATCATAGTTAAAGAGTGTTTTGATTAGTTTGTTTTGTGACGTTTGTAATATTTTAAGATTGGTTTTTGCTGCTGGGCCCCAGACTTCGATTAAGTAGTCGATGTGCGGCTTTATTAGCGAGTACTTACCTTAATCGGCGGCCATCCTCGACGTAGTTCAGATTTTGTAGGTCTGGAGGCACCGGGTTAAACCACATGTGTTTTGAAATCGGCGGCCGCATGTACGGTAGAATGTCCTCTTTCGTTACAAAAAACACCTGCAATTTTACATTTTAAAGCAACAGTTAGGTAGATCACGCTTCGAAAAAGAAATCAGTTATAAAAACTAAACAGATAATAAATAAATATTGCTGGACATTTCAACAAGCGCTATCTAGCCCCAAACTATGCAGAGCTTGTACTATGGTAACCAGGTAACTGATAGAATACTTATATTCATTTTTTTGTAATCACACCCTTATAATATATAGAGAAACATCCGGATCTGGAACAAATATCTGTAGATCATGCAAACATTTGTTCCGCAGCAAGAATCGAACCCGCTACCTCCTGCATCTCAGCCGGCTATTCGCCCACTGCGCCACGGAGGTCGTCAGGATGATTTTTAAATGTCCGTCTCTCAAAAAGAAAAAAAATATCTATGTCACCCGGACGACGAATAAACGAATCGATAGACACCTAACATCAAAGTCGGATGAGTAGTTTAGGTTACGTACCTACCTAAATAGGTGCAAACACATATACATAGACTGCTCAAAACATAACCATTTTGGCATTGCCGTAGTGGGGTACAAAAGATCAAAACTGTAATTCTGCTGATTTTTGATTGATTGCAAACACTGATTGATTGATTGACACTTGATTGCAAAAGCATTTGATTGAGTTAGCTGTTTAGGGGAATAATCCAATTAATGTAAGTTACTGTAGATACCTTGGTCATACTTTATCCTTTGGCAAAGAATATCAAGCAAGGAGATCGCGAGGATACAACTCTGGTGGACTGCATTTGGTAAACTGGACGACATTCTTATGTCCGCTAAAACTCTACAATGTCTGAAGACCCGCCGTTACAATCAGTGTGTCCTGCCTACCATGACTTACGGCGCCGAGACATGAACGCTCACGCAGAGAGCGTGCTATGTTCGGCATTAAGCTTACAGACCGTGTTCCCAGCATCGAGATCCGAAGGTCAAAGATATTGGGAATAGTATAACAAAGATATAATGGAGTTGGGCAGGACAGGCGGAGAAAGGCACTAATTGAATGCAGTGGCGTAGCGTGGGTGTCAGCCGCCCGGGGCGGAAGAAAATTTTGCCGCCCTCTTATTTGTTCAATAGACAAGATAGATATGTTAGCTTTTAAATACGCATTGTTGATCTTGAATCATATTTTGATCAATTTCAATTTGAAAAACTTTTTTCACAGCTGGCATTGCTTAAGCGACTAAACTATGTAATGGTTCAAATATTTACAAGATATTATTATTATTTATAGTGAAATTTTGCCGTCCCCTAAAGGATCCGCCCGGGGCGGGCCGCCCCTGCCGCCACTACTACGCTACGCCACTGATTCAATGGCGTAGCAGCGAGATGGGCAGACGATGTAGCAAACATCGCGAGAGAATGGCACAGGCAGAGAAGCCTGCCCAGCAGTGGGCGAAGCCAGGCTGCGGATGATGGTGATGACTGTACCTTGGCATTTTTATCATTCTCCATAATAGACTTATAAGCGGCCCAGCCGGCCGCCCCCGTGCCCACTATCAGATACTGAACACACGCCGGCAAATCTTTGTCGTGATACGGACTCTTTAATTTGCGTCGGGGTCGCCCTGGAAACAAATGTAGGTATATGAATGAATGAATAAAAATTCTTTATTATACCTTACAAGCTAGACACAACAGTTAAAAACAAATTGAAAACAAATAAATATAAGCATAATAGGCGGTCTTATCGCTTAACAGAGCGATCTCGTCCAGACAACCGTTGGATGGAGAGGATCGTTAGTTAATGGAAGATTGGCCGAGGTGTAAAAATACATAATAATAGAAAAAGAAAATTTGTTGAACCTTAAATGCATACATACATATTAGGTACATTAATAATTGTAAATAAATACAATATACCATATGATTACTAATATTCATCATCATCATATCAGCCGTCACTGCTGGACAAAGGCCTCCCTTATTGATCTCCAGGAACTGCGGTTGGAAGCGGCCTGCATCCAACGCCGACCTGCGGTTCTTACCAAGTCGTCTGCCCATCTTGTGGGTGGACGTCCTACGCTGCGCTTGCCGGTCCGTGGCCTCCACTCGAGAACCTTTCGGCCCCATCGGCCATCTGTTCTGCGCGCTATATGACCTGCCCATTGCCACTTCAACGTGCTAATCCGTCGGGCTATGTCGGTGACTTGAGTTCTCCTATGTACGTATCTCCTCATTTCTGATTCGATCCCGTAGAGAAACCCCGAGCATAGCCCTCTCCATAGCTCGTTGAGCGACTCTGAGCTTATTCATAAGGCCAATAGTGAAGGACCACGTCTCGGTTCCATATGTCATCACTGGTAACACACACTGATTGTAGACTTTTGTCTTAAGGCACTGAGGTATGTTGGACGAAAAGACGTTGCGTAGTTTCCCAAACGCTGCCCATCTGAGTTGGATTTGACGATTGACCTCTTTCTCGAAGTTGGACCTACCTAATTGGACTGTTTGTCCTAGGTATACATACGCGTCGACAACTTCAAGAGCCGAGTTCTCAACCATAACTGGGGCAGGGACGACATGGACATTCGACATGATTTTCGTCTTGTCCATGTTCATTTTAAGTCCTACCCGTTGGGAGACTCGATTGAGGCCTTCGAGCATCGTGCTGAGCTTTTCCATCGACTTTGCCATGACCACAATATCGTCGGCAAACCGAAGGTGAGTGATGTATTCGCCGTTAATATTGATGCCCAGTCCTTTCCATTCCAGAAGCTTGAAGGCATCTTCCAATGCGGTCGTAAACAGTTTCGGAGAAATGACATCTCCCTGTCTTACGCCTCTTTTTAAGGGAATCGCCTTCGAGCTCTGTTCATGTACTCGGACTGACATAGTGGCGTTTTTATACAAACACTTCAACACTTCGATGTACCGATAGTCAATACGGCATCGTTGGAGAGACTCAAGCACTGCCCATGTTTCGATCGAATCGAAGGCTTTCTCATAGTCCACAAACGCGAGACATAGCGGCAAGTTATACTCTTCGGTCTTCTGTATGACTTGCCGCAGCGTATATATGTGGTCTATGGTACTGTAGCCTTTACGGAACCCGGCTTGTTCGGGAGGCTGGAAGTCATCAAACCTGCGTTCGAGACGGTTCGCGATGACCCTCGAAAACAGCTTATAAACATGGCTCAAAAGCGAGATGGGTCTGTAATTCTTAAGCAAGGTGTTGTCACCTTTCTTGAAGAACAGAACCACCACGCCCCCGTTCCATGCTTTTGGCGTCGTACCTTCAAGCAAGGCGGAATTAAAAAGCTTCTGAAGGACTAAGTACCGGTGATCCACCCGCTTTCAGAAGCTCTGAAGTGATTCCGTCCTCACCCGCCGCCTTGTCGTTCTTAAGCTGCTTCAAGGCCATCCTGATCTCATACAGGCTGATGTCCGGAATATCTTCGGTATAATGTCGGGTCAGTTTGGCTCTTGGGTCGTTGGCCGCACTGCAAACAGGTTTAGTGACCGAATCGTAGAGCCGTCCATAGAAACTTTCGACTTCCCTTAACACTTCCGCTTTACTTGACGTTATGCTGCCATCTTCCCTCTTCAGCTTCGTCATGCGGCTCTGCCCAATAGAATTATCTCTCGCGAACACTTTGGAGCCTTTATTCCGCTCTATCGTATCTTTAATACGAGATGTATTAAAGGTACGAATATCGTGCCGCAAGGATTTCCAAATCTTTCTATTGAGCTGCCTATGTGACTGAGCATCATCGGGAGACTGCAGTTGCAAAGAACGTCGTTCAGCCATGAGGTTAAGGGTGTCATCAGAGAGTTTCTGAGGTCTATTGGTACGGGGGGTCTTAAAGAACTGGGACCCCACCGTATGGACGGTTTCTACGACCCTGTTATTGATCTCGTCCACTGATGCATCTACTTCTAGACAGTCAAAGCGATTTGCAAGTTCGAGTTGAAAGCTCTCGAAGTTTTGGATATGTGCGCGAGTGGGTCGGAGCGTAGATTTCATCAAACGGGACCTTTCAAGTTTAACGTTCATATTCAATGTGGCTCTAACAATTCGGTGATCACTGCCGGTTTTCACCCTGTGAATCACAGAGACATCATTGAATATCCGTTTCTTGTTGGTCAAGATGAAATCAATCTCATTTCTCGTGGAACCGTTGGGGACTCATCCAGGTCCATTTCCTGTGAGGCGGATTCTGGAAAAAAGAATTCATCATAAAGAGTCCTTCTTTCTCCAGAAAAACGGCCAGCCTCTGTCCTCTGGGGTTCCGTTGCCCATATCCAAATTGCCCCACTCTCAACTCATCATCGCTTCTCATGCCTAGCTTTGCATTGAAGTTCCCCATAACAACAATAAAGTGAGTTTTGTTCGTATGTATGGCTCTACTGATGTCCTCATACATAAGACTCTACTTCTTCATCTGGGTGTGAAGAGGGCGGCGCATATACCTGAACGACCTTTAGCGAATATCGCTTAGATATTCTGAGTGTCAGGTACGCGACCCTGCTCGACACACTGTCGATGGTGATAATGTTGTTGATGAGTGACTTGTGAACGAGAAACCCAACACCACCTTGGGACTGTTGGTCGCCCTCCCGGTAGTATAGTAGGTTCCCAGACTTAAGGGATATCGTGTCCTCGCCCTCTCTACGGACTTCTGATAACCCCAAAATGTCCCAGTGTAATCTACTAATTTCTTCTTCCAGCTCAACAATCTTTTCGTCTGTCCTCAAAGTGCGGATGTTGTGTGTTACCAGGGCCAGTGGTCGTCGTAGGGTTTGGTAGCCGATCGTCTCCTGGGGATTCTTAGCACCCCTGGCCCCGCCGTTACCGTGACTGCTACCGTAGCCAGGATTAGCGGGGCCGCCGGGGACTCGGGGCCTGGTTTTATGTTGTAAATCCATGAGGGGGTTGTTGCCATACTCGCCACGCTTGGCAGGCGGGTTGGCGAGCGCAGTATAGGTGTTGAAACACGAAAAGACGCTGCTGCCCATCTTTCGGAGGTATCCCTTAGCAGACTCCTACTGCATCCACGGGTAAGAGCGGAGGGGCAACATTCTATTGCCGGCGCCCCACGGCAACTACTAATATTATAAATGCTAAATTAACTCTTGGGCATTGACATCATTAGTGAAAATTTTAGTAAGCCGTGGACGTCTTCTCATGGCTTCTGTTATTACTGTCGATGCAAAAGTCTGAAATCCAGAATAACTACAATTTCTACCTCTAAAACATTTAAACAACTCCCGTTACCTATAATTTGAATGAAATGTAGGTCAATTTAGTTGGTTATGTGTGTTTTTGTTAGTTTGTTTGTTACCTTTTCACGACTAAACGGCTCATATCCGCGGGTGCTATATGCTACTTTTTCCCCGCCTCCGCAAAAAGAGGGTAATGTTTTTTATTGAAAAACCACACGTGCAAAGCGGCGGACCGGTCAGCTAGTGTAAAATAAATAAATAACTCTTCACGGAGATAAAAGTTTTTGACTCTAGTTTTAAATAAGGAAGGTGAGGAGGATTGTCTAAATACAAGCTTCCGCCCACGACTTCGCACGCGTGGTTTGTCAATAAAAACATTACCCTTCTCTTGCGCAGATGGGTAAAACGTAGTATGTCTTACAGACTTTTCGGAAGTGCAAACTTATCTAAATTACTCCAACATAGTCTGACTTCAGTTATCCACTTTTTTTTCCACAGAGTACTGTCAATTTTCAGTTTCCATCAAATCAAATTTTTTTATTCATTAAAATCACAAGAATCACAAGAAATCTGTCTTTCAGGACTTTCGCACGCGTGCTAAACCCCACCAATCTGTCTCGAAGGCACCGAGGTCATCGCGCCAGCGTCTACTAGGCCTTCCTCGGCGCCGCCGCCCGTCTTCAGGCACCCACTGCTTGACGATCGTTGCCCGTCTGTCCGGGTGCATTCGTCTTACGTGGCCCGCCCAATCCCATTATAGCCTGGCAGCCTTACTTCCTGCGGCAGCAATGCCGGTCTTTAAACGCAGCGTGGTGTTACGGATTCTGTCAATCCTCTTTACTCCAAGCACGCTGCGCTCCATTGCTCTTTGGCAAACCTTAAGTTTGGATTTTTTAGCTTCGGTGAAAGACCACGTTTGGGAACCATAGGTAAGGGATAGACAGTATACACATGTCGATGAGTTTGCACTTTAACAATAAAGAAAAGAAATTACGTCTAAATTGTACCATTTTTGACCGAGTTGGAGCAATTTCATCATCAGATCAGCTCGTTACGGCAAGAGCGATCACCACGATAAACGCGCTTTTCGCGTGGATGACGTACCACCCGTTTGTATAAAACAACGCTTTGTATTTCAAAGTAAAATACTTACAGATAGCTTTGCTTTCACTCGTTTTCTCCCGTTCTACATTCCACAAGTATAATTTGTAAATCTGGAGAGAGAAAAGTATGTTACGATGCATTCTATGACTTCTTGTAGCAGACCAGGCACATGAGGCTTTACACCTGTATGCCTCATGGTGGACGCCAGGGCAGTGCGTCATACTACTACGAGGCAATACTAATAAAAATTGTTTATTTCTAGTCATTGACAAGGTTACAAATAAAAGGAAATAGAAATTAAATTAGAATTATTTAAAAATTACAACACACACACAGATACATAGACGCACGCGGAGACGAGGGACTATCAATGACCGACCGGGGCAACACCTCTTATAAGGGAGTTGCATGGAGGTTTAACTAATACTAGTTATAGGCGATTAAGACGATATAGTCTCCCAACGGGTAGGACTTAAAATGAACATGGACAAGACGAAAATCATGTCAAATGTCCATGTCGTCCCTGCCCCAGTTATGGTTGCGAACTCAGCTCTTGAAGTTGTCGATGCGTATGTATACCTAAAACAAATAGTCCAATTAGGTAGGTCCAACTTCGAGAAAGAGGTCAATCATAGAATCCACTCGGATGGGCAGCGTTTGGGAAACTTCGCAACGTCTTTTCGTCCAACATGGCCGATGGGGCCGAAAGGTTCTCGAGTGGAGGCCACGGACCGGCAAGCGCAGCGTAGGACGTCCACCCACAAGATGGGCAGACGACTTGGTAAGAACCGCAGGTCGGCGTTGGATGCAGGCCGCTTCCAACCGCAGTTCCTGCAGATCAATGAGGGAGGCCTTTGGACGTCCTACTGCTGATATGATGATGATGATGAAGAAGACGATGTACAAATTTAATTTCGGTGACGATTGGGCGGAGCATCCGTAAATGCAAAAAAGTGACAGTGCTATTTACTTGCTTAGGTGAAGAACGAGGGTGAAGAACGAGACAGACATGTAGGTATCATAGCCGCGCCGCATTGTCTCAGGAGTAAATGACGTAAGTGACAAAAGATAAAATCTCGAATTGCAAGAGAACCAACAAATGAAAAAAAAAGTTTTTCCATTAGTTTAGGTAGCATAATTACCTACATCGATATGTAAAAAAATACTATAAGAGTCGGATAACGAACGATATTAGTGTTTTAGAAGAGCGGATTTTGACAAATAATTGTATCGAGAAAAGTTTCACCTACTGCGTTTCTGACTTTTATTTATGTAGTTTAAATCCTCAAGTAAATATTGCTTAAATATGAAATCAGTACCATTTTCGTTATTGAATACGACAGTTACTTAGCGGCTCAATTTTTTTTTTACATATCGTCTTAACATAAGCGCCTTGCCTAACATCGTCGCTTAATCTTCTCTTGCAGATATTAGAGATAATGAGTATCAATTATAAAAAGTATATTCCGTAATAACATTTGCTCACCAGACCCATAACAGTGAAGAATGTACCCACGACCCACACGTAGATCCAGGGGAAGGGAGGTGGAGGCGGGGGCGGGCAGGGTGGTGGGTCCGGTACTAGCTTCAGGGAGCAGGGGCCTTTTAGCCTGGCGCAGTTCATCATCGGCTGGAAGATCCCGTCGGTATACATAATAAATGTGTCATAGATTAGTTTATATAATATGTACTTTAATTGCACACCATGAACAACAAAACAATTAAAAGTAACACTATTCAAATGAATGTATACAATTGGCGGTATTATCGCTAAGTAGCTATCTCTACCAGACACCCTTTGGTATGGATCCATGTGTTCCATCCACGCCGCCACCTGACGCTTGAAGCGGATGCTTCGTAGCTAGGGTTACCAACTTTTTTCTATAAAATATAGTATTTTCGAAGCTGTTACCTCTAAAAACCGGCCAAGTGCGAGTCGGACTCGCGCACGAAGGGTTCCGTACCATTATCTAAAAAAACGGTGTATCCCATACAACAAACGTGATTTTTTTGCCGTTTTTGTCCCCCTTAAATATTGTTTGATTTTAATTTAATTATCTATTTTTATAGTGAATATATAACTAAATATTCTGTGAGTATTTCAACCGTCTACCTGTTGCCGTTATCAATATCGAGCTAAAACGAGCAACAAAAAATCACGTTTGTTATATGGGAGCCCACCTTAATTTATTTTATTCTGTTTTTAGTATTTGTAGTTATAGCGGCAACAGAAATACATTATCTGTGACAATTTCAAATGTCTAACTATCACGGTTCATGAGATACAGCCTGGTGACACACGGACAGACAGAAAGACAGCGGAGCCTTAGTAATAGGGTGCCGTTTTACCCTTTGGGTACAGAATCCTAAAAATATAGTAGATGGCAAAAAATAAAAAACAAATATAGTATGTGGTTAAAATATTTATTTATTTAATAAATATTTTCTGCTGCTCGGTGCGTTAATAATTAAATTTTTATTGTTAAGAAAGCATTCATATGCTTAATGGCACTTTAAATTTAAATTGAAAAACACCATGAATTCTGCTTTTATTAAAACTCGACCTCGTTATGCCCATCTCTCCATTTTGTCTTCATGACAGAAAATATACGCTCTGTGAATGCTGATGTTGCAGGAATTAAAAGAAGAAATGATACAATTTTTAAAATATTAGGCAAGTCTGAATTATTTAAGCAAATAACTTCTTGCCATTTTTCAACAATATTTGATTTAGTAGAAAATTATTGGTCAGAAATTACAATGTCCAAAATTTTGTTCAAAAGATTGATTTCTAAGTACAAATTGTTAAAATTAATTTTTAGCTTCTCAACAATTTCTAATTTTAGAGCGGAGCGAGATTTAAAAAAAGATTAAGGTAGCCGCTTTACGCAAAATATAGTAGGATACTATATTATATAGTAGGATACTATATTATATAGTAGGGTTGGTAACCCTATTCGTAGCGGAAGCGTGCGACATCCACTTTTTTAACTCTTGTCCTTGTTCGGACGGTGGCAGCCACACGACCACACAAAGCGAGTAGCGGGCATCTCCGTGGCGTGTAGCGACCACTGGCGTCAACCGTGCGCGGCGAGTTCATATAAATGTACAAAAAATGCAGCCTGCGATTCTGTGGCGGTTTTGTGGCTCGTATGCTTTTAGGCTTAGTTGACATACACAGAACAGTGCACAATAATAAAAACAGGTAACACACAAAATGATAAAGATAATAAAAACAGGTAACACACAAAATGATAAAGATAATAAAAACAGGTAACACACAAAATGATAAAGATAATAAAAACAGGTAACACACAAAATGATAAAGATAATAAAAACAGGTAACACACAAAATGATAAAGATAATAAAAACAGGTAACACACAAAATGATAAAGATAATAAAAACAGGTAACACACAAAATGATAAAGATAATAAAAACAGGTAACACACAAAATGATAAAGATAATAAAAACAGGTAACACACAAAATGATAAAATATAATATTATATTTTATTTTAATACATAGGTGGGCGATTAGTCTGAATAATCTTCCGTACAGTGTGGGGCAAACAGTCTTAGCGTATTGCCGCAAAATATTTAAGAACAGAAGTTAAGTTTAGTACGAGCGAAAACTTGACTGACTAGCAGTTTTCGCTCATTGTACAAAACATAACTTCCGTTCCTATTCTGTGGTATTGCCATTTGCCAAACATCCGATGGTAAGCGGTAAGTAAATATGTGTCGTATTTCGTACCTGTATTTTATTTGGTAAAAAGTATAATGTTTTGTAATTCAATGAATGACATTCGGAATAGGACATCGTAATTAAATCTAACATAAAAGCTAAGTACCAAATATTTCGTGTAGTGATAGTTAGTATCCTTGGTTAATATACTAACGCTAACCCCTGTCAAAAGCTAACTAAATAGCTTAAATTAAAAATTTCAAAAATAAGTACAAACACTGTTAAACTGACATAGCTAAGAACCACCCCAGTGAACCCCAATAAAACTTACTTTCTAATAAAAAAAACGTGTGCTTTAGACACGGGCTTTAGACCACACGACGACTGAAGTAAAACTGCAAAATTGTCCACACGTCTGTAGGTCTATCGGTCTATGTTCATTCTGGACAGACGCAACTCGCACTCGCACATTAACGTTTAAAAACACACAAAACGTAACTCTCTCTATTTCTATCTTCACTAACTTATATCTCCCTCTCAACTACCGCTCGCACATTTCGAAACGCATTCAGCTTACTCCCCAAGTCAAGCGTGCGTAAAGAAGTTTTACTTCAAAAACTACATCCGAATCGGTCCATCCATTTGGAAACTGCGAACTGCAGGCATATGCGTCATTTTATAAGACACCTCTTATCGCGTTGGAGATTCAATTAAAAAAACCATTTAGATTTGTATAAAACAATTTATTCCGCACTAAGCCACATTTCATCAATTTTTGATTGGAACTAAGTTGATTGCTTATCAGACTTGATCATCGCATCGTCCACCCCGAGTTCTTCTCTCTCAGCCTGCTCCAGGAGACCCATGCGGTCCAGCGGCCTCCACGGCTCATGAAAAGCGTACTTATATTTATTCCGTCCGTGGTATCCCAACTGCGGCAGCACCTCATTAACATCCGATAACTTCCTCTCAGGGCGTTCTTTCCAATAATCTGGATGCACGATGGGGGAATTATGGAACAGATCGCGTACCTGACTCGCGCATACCTCCCCAAAGCTGTTCATCGGGTTGCGAAACAGATCGCGCGCGTCTTCGTTCGGCAGCTCCTGTCGAAAAACAACTTTCAATGGAAGGGAGGTGAGTCAAGTGCCAAGTGCGCTGGACGAAAGCCGTTATCTTACCCTAAAGGGTAATCTGTCTGTCGTCTAGGAGCATCGCGTCGTTGTCTCTCTTCGTTCTCCCTCTAATCCTGTCTAGGATGCCTTTGAGCACGCCCATGAAGGTTTCGTCTTTAGGCTCATCGGGTTTCTCCGCATTTTCTTGCTGGGGAGGGCATGGGTCGTGTGGGTTCTGCTGTTGGTATCCCTGATGCTGGCCTGATTGGTAGCCGCTGGACCACACCGCCGTCCACTGATGAACAAAGCACAAGCTGCATTTCATTAGTCCTTTTATCACGACGCGATGTGGCTCTGATTTCGTCAAACGCACTTTGAAACACTGATTTTAATTGATGTCACAAACCATTTATAGGTAAAAAAAGTATATATAATACTGGTTATGATATTAAAATTGAACTAGCGTCACGAGTTTAGTACCTATCTCACATTAACTTATTTCATAATTTATAGCATAAGCTTAATATATAAAAACCGGCCATGTGCGAGTCAGACTCGCGCGCGAAAGTTTCCGTACCATTATCAATAAAAACGGCAAAAAAGCGTCTACCTGTTTCCGTTTTCAATATCGAGCTAAAACGAGCAAAAAAAATCACGTTTGTTGTATGGGAGCCCCCTTAAATATTTATTTTATTCTGTTTTTATTAATTGTTATAGCGGCAACATAAATACATCATCTGTGAAAATTTCAATTGTCTACCTATCACGGTTCATGAGATACAGCCTGGTGACAGAAGAACAGACAGACAGACAGACAGCGGAGCGTCAGTTATAGGATGCCGTTATTACCCTTTGGGTACGGAACCCTAAAAACAACAAAATTACAGAATTGAAATTTTTGGCAAAAAAAAAAAATAAGCAATCCACATTTTTTTAGCTACTCTAGCATATTTCATAGAATATCCTAATTAAATTGAAAATACCATGCAAAAGAAAATTAGTGCTGACCCTAACCGGGTTATTTAATTTATTTTATTTAACAAAATCCACAGCCCTTATTATATAAGAAAACCGGTTCAACAATAAGTAACCTTTGCTAGCTATATCTACGGTCAGTTTATTTCGGTACGCTTTAAAAAAAATATAGGTACTGTTAAACCGAAAATATAGTTAGCCAGTTAATTAACTTTGTATGTCGTAAAACACATTGTAAGGCGCGAACAAAAACTATGTGTTACGACTCTTGACTATTTCATAGTGTTTTGTGTAAGACAGACCCAGTCTTCATATTGAATCGTAAATCATAAATTTGCTCACCTTCGCATTACTAGGCGGCAACGGAGGTACCACTACATCAGGAACTTTGATCCGATAGGGGTCGTAGTTGGCAGGTTGCGAGTCGCGCGGGCATTCGCACCTCCATGCAGGAGGGGGTGGGTCATTCTTGGGCCAAGATTCCACGACCTTCCCCTTCGTCTGTGCGATGTCCTTGCAGCACTGACCCTTGTCGGAGTATTGCCGACCTGAAACATTAGGTAATTTAACCGCCGCAAGTGATCACCCAAGCGAATTTAAGCTTTATTAATGAATGTTAAAGTCCAAAGTCAATATAAATTTTACAATCATGAGGATCGTTTTGAAAAGGTAAATTTTACCGACTATTCCTCCGCGCCTAATCTAAGAATTGGGCAAGAAGCAAGGCGGGTTCTTTTAATTTTTAGGGTTCCGTACCCAAAGGGTAAAACGGCACCTTATTACTGAGGCTCCGCTGTCTCTCTGTCAGTCACCAGGCTGTATCTCATGAACCGTGATAGGTAGACATTTGAAATTTTCACAGATGATGTATTTATGTTGCCGCTATTACAACAAATACTAAAAACAGAATAAAACGAATATTTAAGGGGGGCTCCCATACAACAAACGTGATTTTTTTGCTCGTTTTAGCTCTATATTGATAACGGCAACAGGTAGACGCTTGAATTATTCACAGAATATTTAGTTATGTATATTCACTTTAAAAATAAATAATTAATTAAAAATAAAACAAATTTTAAGGGGGCTCCCTGATTTTTTTGACTACATACTTGCGCGAGTCCGACTCGCACTTGGTCGGTTATATTCTTTTTTATGTAAAAGCTAAATACCGCGCCTTACTCCAGAGCATCGTCCGATTTCCCACCATATTAAATCTAGTATTTTTTCAAGTACCAATGATATAAGGCCCGTTTAAGGCACTTGGAACTAAGGCCAGAAGATTTGCGATTATAATGTAGCGAGATCGAATTCAAACGACTATACTTTCAGTGGTAAGTACGGCTTTAAGATCCACCCTAACTATACTGATTGAACACATACATCCACCAGGTCTTAACGGTTAATACTACAATCTTCAATTCTGTTTTTCGTCAAGTCGTGTCGACAAGACACCAAATATGGTACCCATACATTTAAAAATTATAAAAATGCACACTTACTGATCCCAGCTACGATATTACTGTGTGTGAATGCTAACACGGAGTTCAAATGTTTGATATGAACGCTATAGCGGAGCGGGGATGCAAACATTTTGTGACAATAATTTCAACGATTAAAAACACATATATTTTTACTGTAATTTGTAATTTCCTACATTGTTTTTGTGATGTACGGTTTGGTATTTTTGGCGTTTTGATTGAAAAATAATTGTTACTAAGATTTGAATAGAGAATTATGAATTTTTCAATCAGAAGCAGAGGAGCAAAGAGTTTGGATAAAATAACTCAGTTTTATGTGACAGGGTCAAAAGAGAATATACATAGAGGTTTGACGTGAATACGTTTTTAAAATTGCTTCCATAGTGGGAGGCAATTAGAAAAACGAATGATAACATAATCGGTGTTGCAGCTACATCTCTCTCCAAAATTTAATTACACCACTGGATAGCTAAATGATCAAAGAATTTGTTACGCTAAGTTAGGACTGTGCCGCATCGCGCGCGGTGGAGAGGGAAGCGCCGCCATTTTGAGGTCTTTTTACTGCGTTTCGAGATTTCCATTTAGTATGAGCCGAAGGACTTCTTAGTGCTCAAACATGATTATAACATACATAAAATAACGTATTTTATATTTTGTATAGAAAATAAAGCCTGTTACGTACACGTATTCACGTACAACACACGGCCGTATCCATGACACAGCCGCACCCTATTTTTTTACAAGATTTAATCAGAATTATCTATGGATAATCCTAAGGCTGTGATGTGGCTAAACACAACACCATCATTTGGTTCTAAAAACTTAACTACATAAATATAAAGTCACATATAAATACAACAGTTTATTTTTTGTACAAAATAATTACATACAAACAGTATTTTGCGTTTGCACATTTCTTACAAAAACGCCTAAATTATTGTTTATGGAAGGGGCCTCTATGAGGCACAAAAACTCCACCACATTAGCTCATAAAAGTATCGGACACAAAATCCTTTTTAGCGTGACAAGAGAGATTGTACACACGGCTGCACATCAAGCTATACTTATCCAGTATAAGCTGACCTCGCACTGTGTAGGCTTTTCGTAGAATGAGAGGTCAGCTTATACTGGAAACTTATAGCTTGATGTGTAGCCGTGTGTACTAGTACACATTTTATTATCAATGGGTTTTATTTATAATCCATAGGTGACTAATCAACATTATGCTGCGTTATACTGTGCTATACATTTCATTTAGAAAACTCGCTCCTCATCTATATATTTTATTATTGTTAAAAATAAATAAATAAATAATGCTGGACATTTCACACAGCGCTATCTAGCCCCAAACTAAGCAGAGCTTGTACTATGGGAACCAGACGACCTCCGTGGCGCAATGGGCGAATAGCCGGCTGAGACGCAGGAGGTAGCGGTTTCGAGTCCCGCCGCGGTAACAAATGTTTGCATGATCTACAGATATTTGTTCCGGGTCTGGATGTTTTTCTATATATTATAAATATGTATGTATTTACAAAAATAAAGTATATAAGTATTCTATCAGTTATCTGGTTCCCATAATACAAGCTCTGCTTAGTCTGGGGCTAAATAGCGTTGTGTGAATTGTCCAGCAAAAAAAAACTGTTAGAAATGAATGAAGATACTGATAAAAACTGATGAAAATGATAACTGATAGAATACTTATATACAATTTTTTTTGTAAAAACATACTTATAATAAATAGAGAAACAACCAGACCCGGAACAAAAATCTGTAGATCGTGCAAACATTTGTTCCGCGACGGGAATCGAACCCGCGGAGGTATTCAAATAACATTATTTATTATAAAAATGTACTCCGCTATTATTTGTAGTAGAAATTGTAACAGCTTATATAAATGAATATAAACAGCTATAGATCGATCTTATAACAATGATTTTGATGGTGGCGGTTGTAGGTCGAGACGGAAACGTATAACAGACTTTAGACTTTCGTCTGTGTGGAATCAAATCCTAATAGATTGTGTACGTCAAAAGCATAGCACAGCATGGCGCAGCTCAGCGCAGCATTGTTCAAGGTTATTAGAACATGTATTGTAATTAGTAGTGATCGGCGTAGGTAGTGCTATTCACGGGAATTAGTGACCGTTAGCTTAACATGGATATGCCTTCTAAATCCCGGGAAATACATTTTTATTTTATAAAGTCATTATAGTTGTACACATGACGACACATTAAACCACCCGTTTCGAGTATAATCAGATCCCGCCTATGGAGCAGTAAGTATTATGGCAAACAGAACTGTGCGGGACTAGTCTTAACCAGAAATGAGTAGTCTGATATGTCGTCATGCGTACTCATGGTATCTTAAACAGTTTAACTTCATTTGCATCGACATTCAGAAAAATATTCCCGGGAATTGGGGAATAAATCCCGGGGCATATCAATATT
The DNA here is from genome assembly GCA_918857605.2 of Philereme vetulata. Classification (NCBI taxonomy): domain Eukaryota; kingdom Metazoa; phylum Arthropoda; class Insecta; order Lepidoptera; family Geometridae; genus Philereme; species Philereme vetulata. The sequence goes on from OU975446.1 coordinate 4,937,387, forward strand.
AACTTATCATTCAGGTTCATTGACCCAAAATAGCACTACTTATGCCGATCCCTAGTAATTAGTATAATAAGCCATGGCCGTTCTAGTTACACAAATAAACAAAAATGTTGATTTAGTCACCCTAACAATTGAAGATGATTCATACAGCATCTGGCAACAAGATGCAACAATAGTTGGGTGGAGGAAGCAGCCGCTGTCGACTTTAAGACCCATACTAATAATATATATTCGAAAGTAACTCTGTGCCTCTGTTACTTTTTCACGACTGGCTGGACCAATTTTGAAGAAATTTGTTATACCTAATAAATTATGACCTGGATGGAGACAGTTTGACAAACCGTGCGTATGAAGCCGGGCGGAAGCTTTTTTATTATACACGGTGTCCTTTAAATCACTGTTTTTCCAGAACAAACATTGTTCAGACCATGGTCTGCAAAGGGTTTTTAATATCAAATTAAAGAAAAAACGAATTCGGTCTTTGAAAAAAATTGCGAACTTAATACTATAGCGCCACCATTGTGTCTTCTCGCCTCCGTATGCGGCGCCGGCTTCCATTCAGTGAGTAACAGACTACCGAAGCGAGAGGCCGCGTGCGCGCCGGCCAAGTATTAGCGGGCCTTAACTGCTCAATCATAGCGAAAAGATTTGTAATTGTGTAGAAGATATTGTATTATTAGTTTGCTGAATAAATTAATGAATAAATATCTCCATAATAAGTCTATTATCATTATCACCCCTTGAATGCCGCCGTATCGCCACAAAAGAAATAATAGTAGGTAATACGCTATTTCTATCGTGCCAATGAACTTTATGTCACGGTTAGTTATTGAACAAAGTTAGACTTATTTGAGAAGGTCTAGATTTTTTATTTTTCTTATTTGATGCTATAAACAGTTATTAGACCATGGCGTAAAGTTTAGACCATGGTCTCCTAACGTTTGTTCTGGGAAAACATTGATTTAAAGGACACCGTGTATAATCAACTTGGATAAGGCTATTTATATTTACTACAAAAATACATATAACTATAAATATATAGATAGATACATACTAACCAAGTAAAAGCGACGCGAAGCAACATAATAACACTACAATATTCTTTCGTACATAATTCATAATTTACAATACATCTAATAATACAATGACTTTATTATAAACATAATTTGCATTCATAGTAGGCCAGGAATAGGGTCTAAAGTGCAAAAACCGATTGCCTATTTCAGGCACCCCCTACCAGTTCCCACGACATACTTATTGCGGTGCAATTCAAAAACTATTCAGTACATAACTTACGCCATGTTTTACTGAGAATTCATGTAAGTCAATCGCGACATTAAAATACAGTATATAGTAAACGTACAAGTAAAATTAAAAATAAATATAACCGGCCAAGTGCGAGTCGGACTCGCGCACGAAGGGGTTCCGTACCATTATCTATAAAAACGGCAAAAAAATCACGTTTGTTGTATGGGAGCTCCCTTTAAATATCTGTTTTATTTATTTTTAAAGTTAATATATAACTAAATATTCTGTAAATATTTCAAGCGTTGTACCTGTTGCCGTTATCGATATCGAGCAAAAACGAGCAAATAAATCACGTTTGTTGTATGGGAGCCCCCCCTTAAATGTTTATTTTATTCTGTTTTTAGTAGGTATTTGTTGTTATAGCGGCAACAGAAATACATCATCTGTGTAAATTTCAACTGTCTAACTATCACAGTTCATGAGATACAGCCTGGTGACAGACAGACAGATAGCTAAATCTCAGTAATAGGGTCTTTTTTTACCCTTTCGTTACGGAACCCTAAATAATGTTAATAAACTGTTAATAAACACTTAAAATTGCGTCATACCTTAAAACAACCTCAGTTAAAATAGCTATCTATTAAAAAAACCGCGTCCAAATTGATTTATCCGTTTGGGAACTACGATGCCACAGACAGATATGCGTCAAACGTATAACACGCCCTTATTGGTGTTAGGCGTTAGTTTTTGAATTGCCTCGCAAATAAGTGAACAGAAGGTATTTCCAAAAGCTATAGACGTCCATACTAATTATTATAGTACAACTATACATACACTTTCATTCTATATTACGAAATGCAACTATAAAAATAGCAAACACAAAGTTAAGATTTGTGAAACTTCTGATATAGCTTTTTTAAATTCAGATTACTCTAAGGGCAACTTGCACAGCGGGGATACACGTATTTAGCGACTAAACATGTTTAAATTTGACGTATTTGTAAGATTTGACAATTTATGCAAGTCGCCCTAAAAGGCGTATTCCCAGCCAATGCCTTACACAATCTTTATAAATAAGTCTAATATAACATATCAGATAATTCAGATGATAGATAAGCTTGGGATTGAAATTGCTTCAAAAACAAAAATGTTACAATTTAGACGTAATTTATTTTCTTTATTGTTATGTATTCTAACAGGATCATTAAAAAGAACAACCAGTCTTGTTTCTTGCCTTTCTTTCTTGGCTTGGTCGCGAAGGAACAGGCAGTAAAATTGACGTTTTATAGTGATCCTTGTGTTTTTAATAAATAAAAACATTTTGCATTTCTTGACAAGCAAATATAGTCAACAACAACAACATCGTACTAAGATCGGTAAGATGTTTAATTACTTTCTACGTAGCTAATTATTTATGATTTCGACACGAGTGTTTTTTATAAAAGTTAAGGTTGTTATCCTGTAAATATCTGTAGAAATATAAAAGTAGTTTTTGAGATATATGTGGAATCGAACGAAGGATGTTGTGTGAATTCTGTGGAATGAAACGTTATGAGTGATCGGAAGGAATGAGAGCGATGAATGGAAGAAAAGAAACAACGAATGAAAGATTAGGGCATTATGCCTACCGATGTAAAAGAGCAAAGTCTTACGATTACGTGCAAAATTAAGAATATAACATTTAAACTGTGAAAAGTGTGTTTTTTTCCGCCCCCCGTTCTACATTTTGGGTGCTCGTCCAGGATACCAATCAAAGACGCTTGTCGGGCGCGGCAGAAAATCAAGACGCTCTACGGGTAGACACGACATGTCTTGCCGCCATTTTCACCGATTCAACTTCCACGTGGGCAGTTTGTGGCTAAACGACGAAACATGCCTAAGTCCAAAGAAGAAAAGAAGAAAGAGCCGGCAAGACGACTATGATTCTAACGAAGTGAGCGATGCCAAACGCTCCGGCCATAATATGCTGCAGATGGCCGCGGAGCTCGTGCCGAGTTTCGACGGGCGAGAGGGAATTACCCGGTTGCGCAGTGGGTAACCGACGTTGAGGATAACGCTGAAATCTTCGGCTGGACTCCACTCCAACAGCTATTGGTAGCAAGGCGATCCCTTAAGGGAACAGCGGCGCTTTGGCTTCGTGCAGAGAAAACACATAAAAGCTGGGAAGAGCTGAAGCAAGCTATTACCAAGGAGTTTCCCGATACTGTAGATACCAAATTGGTACACGAAATGATGAGTGCTAGAAAGAAAAAAAAAGATGAAAGCTGCCTGGATTACATGTTAGTAATGAAAGATCCAACTCGGATGGGCAGCGTTTGGGAAACTTCGCAACGTCTTTTCGTCCAACATACCTCAGTGCCTTAAGACGAAAGTCTTCAATCAGTGTGTGTTACCAGTGATGACATATGGAACCGAGACGTGTTCCTTTACTATTGGCCTTATGAATAAGCTCAGAGTCGCTCAACGAGCTATGGAGAGGGCTATGCTCGGAGTTTCTCTACGGGATCGAATCAGAAATGAGGAGATACGTAGGAGAACTCAAGTCACCGACATAGCCCGACGGATTAGCACGTTGAAGTGGCAATGGGCAGGCCATATAGCGCGCAGAACAGATGGCCGATGGGGCCGGAAAGTTCTCGAATGGAGGCCACGGACCGGCAAGCGCAGCGTAGGACGTCCACCTACAAGATGGGAAGACGACTTGGTAAGAACCGCAGGTCAGCGTTGGATGCAGGCCGCTTCCAACCGCAGTTCCTGGAGATCAATGAAGGAAGCCTTTGTCCAGCAGTGGACGTCCTACGGCTGATATGATGATGATGAATGAAAGATCTAGGAAAGAGGAAAAATGCCCGACTTTATCGCTATAAAATATATAGTGGACGGCATAACAGATGTTGAAACAGATAAGATATGCTATATGGCGTGACCTCATACAATGAGCTGAAAGAAAAAATCAAGATTTACGAGACGATTAAAAGTAAAATGATGAAAAAGCCAACCGAAAAAACAGGCGGATTCGGTGCTATGGCTGTGGCGAATATGGGTATGAGTCATTCGATTGTCCGCATAAGAACAAAGGCCTAAAATGTTTCAAGTGCAATGAATTCGGCCATGTTGGTTCTACGTGTACGAGAAGAGCGAACGGAACGACGAAACCCGAAAAAGCAATCGGGAGAAATCGGCAGATGTCGGACGGAAAACAGGTTCGCCAACTGAACGGACCCAACGAAGCTACAACGAGGAAACGCGAAAATGTTTTAACGCTGCTGGAACCTACATGCCTCCACGGATGAATTTTCCGAGACAACGAATGAAATCAGAACTTTTAGATCATACTCCGCCAGGTACTACAGCAGTTTGCAATCCTCGAGGCTGGATAACTTCAGAAATATTTTCGACTTGGTTCAAAAACTTCATAAAATTTTCCGGAGCTACTCCTGCTAAGCACGTACTGCTGCTTCTAGACGGTCATGAGAATCACACTCAAAATTTCGAAATGATTGATCTAGCTCGTGAAAATGGAGTAATTATACTTTGCTTTCCTACTAACTGCACACATAAAATACAGCCTGCAGACGTTGCATATATGAAGCCAATTAGCACTTATTACGATCACTCTGTTACAGGTTGGTTGAGATCACATCCTGGACGTGTGGTAACTGTATCATCAGTTTTGTAACGCATACGTTCAGGCGGCTACAATGTCTAGCGTCATTAACGCATTCAGGAAATGTGGTATATGGCCATATAACCAAAATAATTTTACTGATGCCGATTTCATTTCTGCTGAGACTACGAACATACAGAATACAGACACGCGAAATCGCAGACACGTCGATTGTAGAACAACAAAGGGTATCAGAAGCCGAAGGTCTTCAATCTGGAATATTACCATGTCTGTTTTCAACAACAACAGTCACAACTGCATCTTCAACGGCCACGATAACTTCTCATACTGAAACTCTTGCAACAGAACCTGAAGCTACAACCACATCTTCCACTCCACCTAGAACAGAGTTAATCACCGAATGTTACGAACTAGTCACACCAACTGTGTAGAAAATACCCGTCCCCGTACCTGAACCTGGATGTTCTTATTCTCCTAAAACTCCCATTCGTGCAGCATGCCGTGATCTGACGTCTAGCTTCGAAAATGCATAACCTAGTGATATTTTGCCAATTCCTTATGTTCAACGAACTGAAAAAAGGAAATAATACCGGCGAGGAAAAACAGCCATAATTACCTCAACTCCTTATAAAAATCGGCTGGAAAATTTGCAAAAGCCGGGGAAAACATCTAATCTTAATGATCCTCGCCTCAAAAGGAATGCTAAAAACAAACAAAAGACGAAACAAATAATGAAGATGCCATTTGCTTATATTGTAATGATGTAAACCACAATTTTTTGACATCGACAGAACCTTGGATAGGCTGCCAGCTCTGTGAACGTTGGGCTCAAAATGCTTGTGCTGGCGTGGACAATGAAGTTCTAGAAGAAATACACATTTGTTTGTTTTGTGAGGATAATTAGCCTTCCCCATCATGCCCTAATTTCATAACCCCATCACACCCCATAGTATGGGGCAAGATGGTTTTTCATAATGTTCCTATTAATGATTAATTATTAGAAATTGTGATAAGTTGATTTTCCAAAGACTGTACCAAATCATAGTAAGATAAAGAACTTAACGTGCCATTAATTAAAAAGAGTAATAAACATGCTGTATTTTTGTTATTTCCCTTAGCTACCCTATCATGCCCCCCCCCCCCCCTTCCCCTAAGATTGGCCTCTGATGAGTGTTATCTGAACGTGTGTGTTAGCGAAGTATGTTCTACTGGTTTCAGCATAGGTCCAATGGCAAACGATGAGTTGAAAAACAAGGTTTTAGAGTGGATTGAAAACTACAAGCCAGCATTGATGTATTTACAAAAAATATGTATATAAGTTTTTTATCAGTTATCTGGTTCCCATAGTACAAGCTCTGTTTAGTTTGGGGGTAGATAGCGCTGTGTGAAATGTCCAGCAATATTTTTTTATATTTATTATTATATGAAGTTTTAAATTCAGAAAACAATTGATTCGGCATTGGTGGGAATACACCCTTTAACTCTCTAGGAAAAGGTTACTCGACTCCTTATCTTAATACACTTAAACAAACCTCAGTGGTTTTTAAGTGATATTTTTATACTGTTTGTATAAAATTTAAGTGACAAATAGATTAAAAAATAAATTATATTCGCGTATATATTATTTTATATCGGTATCTATAGGTACCTGTTCATGTACTTATAAGTATTTCAATAAAAATGTTTGTACAAATTGCTAATCCAATAACAATATTTGATTTATGGTACAGTAAATACAATGTATCTTCCAGACATGTTACTTGCCTGACAAAACCTATATTAAACCATTTTGGATGGATAAACGTTAGTGGAAACTTAAGATGAGGCAAAAGGGCAGCTACTAAAACTCTTATACATATAAGAATACATCTAATAAATCAGATATTATTATGATTGATTGAAATATATGCAAGCCTAGCTTCCGCCTGCGGCTTCGCGCGCGTTGTTTGTCAACGAAAAGTACGTATAATCTACGTACATGCCAAATTTCATCGAAATCGGTTTAGCTGTTACGACGTGATTGAGTAACAAACATCATAACTTTCGCATTTATCATATTATTAGTGTGATTACAGGAAAAAAAACGAAGAATAATCGATTACTCGTTTTTAAGAAATATGCGTTAAAAGTTACATCTAACAAGAGATCTCTTTAAGCGATAAGGCCGCCAAATATATTACTGCGGTCTAGTCTTAAAGTTTCTAGGTTATAATCGATATCTATATATAAATAAAAATGAGCCCATTGCAGACATGAAATGGCGGCCATCACAAAATGGCGGACAGAACATCGCAACTTGAAATTGTTGTTTAACAAATCAGTATTGAAACTCGACATTTGACATGAATGCGTGTAGGTGGTCTACTGAGATCTACTTCTCTGATTACATTGCTGGATCTGCGAGGTTTACCCAACTGAGGGAAGGGTTATGTTTTTGTTGGATGTTTTCGTTGTGCCGTTGGAAACGAGAGACTGTTTACTGTAGGAGGATTATGCACAAAAAGATACTTGTCCGGTCTTTGAGAGATAATATTTCGTAAAACGTGCTATTATTATCTATTTTAGATTGCGTTTGAATATTGACAGTGTTTTTTTTTATACATTATAGGCTTGCGTTTGACCACGATCTCGCCTGATGGTAAGCGATGATGCAGTCTACGATGGTACACGCTTGCCTAGAAGAAACCTATTCACTCGCGACTTAAAGATACCCAGGCTGTAGCTATCTGGAAACACAGACTCTGGCAATGCGTTCCACTCTTTGGCGGTGCGCATAATAAAGGTCGAAGAGAACAGCTTTCTGCGAATGGGAGGTATTTCTACCATATAGCGGTGGCGCACCGCAGAGCGTCTTGGTTGAGTTCTTTTTAATTCAAACGTCTCCAGTTACCTGTGCGCCAATGACTATTAATAAATTGCAAGATCAATCATTACAAGTTAGTGGAATAAACCTTGAACTGTCATGTTTTGCGCATGGACAGCTACACGTGCGTGCTCGAGTCGGCAAACCATCAGCACTATTTGTTTTCTCTCCGGAAGGAAAAACGAAAAATGTTGTACATTACCTACAATGCATTAAAATAATTGGTGCGTGGATGGAACTTCTCTCGACATAGGAAAGTTCTATCCACGTACCTACCTACATTATGTCCTACCGCATACCGCATACCGCAGTATAAGTAAACGTTTTTCACTTATATTTTTTGCTTATACTGGTCTGTGGTTCTGCCTACATTATGACCTACATTTAATTATGATCTTTCTGTTTTTTTATTACTATGATGTACATAGGTACTGTTATTGCCTTTATGTTAGTTTTTAGTTTTAAATTTAGTATGTATGTAAGTTGCATGTTCTTATGATGAAATAAACTTTATTCTTATGCTTAATTAATAAAAAATATAATATTTTTTGGTGAAAGAATAAGGAGTTATGCGGTGCTAAATGCATAAATAATTTATATTAAATAAATCTTAGTAAGTCCTAGTAGTTACCCTTACGAGTTCCATCATAACTTTCCACCTTGTTTAAACAAGCTGACGGTACCTTTTATTATCACTTAAATTGCACCAAATACCACAAACCGCGTTTGGTATATTGGAACTACACGGTGTCCTTTAAATCACTGTTTTCCCAGAACAAACGTTGTTCAGACCATGGTCTACAAAAGGTTTATAACATCAAATTAAAAAAAAAACGAAATCGGTCTTTGAAAAACATAAAAAGTCGCGAACTTAAAACGTCTATTTTAACGTTACGCCCTACAACATGGCGCGCTCGCCGGCGCTAGTAACTGCTAGGTATCTAACTTAGGTCATGTAATATTTGTTGCGTGCGCCATTGACTCCTAATTTTTACGTTCCATTCGAAATTATATTTATAAATTGGCTATTTCTAGCGTGCCAATGAACTTTATGTCACGGTTAGTTATTGAACAAAGTCAGACTTATTTGAGAAGTTCTAGATTTTATTTTTTTATAATCTTATTTGATGCTATAAACAGTTAGTAGAGCATGGTCCGAACAACGTTTGTTCTGGGAAAACAGTGATTTAAAGGTCACCGTGTATAATGTATAACGGTTGTGTGATTCCGAAAGCAGCGATTAACTGAAACTGCAAACCAGAGAAAGTGTTTACAAAAACAAATAAAAACTATACATTAATCTGTGGCAAAGCGACAATGACTTTCTGCGTTTGCAGTTTGTTGCTGCGATGAAATTATAACTTTCCGTTAACAGAGATAATGCTTTCAATTGCGAGCCAAGCCAATAATAAGGATAATTTTGGATTGTCTTACTTAAGTTTTTAGCCACTAAAAACTCTTAAGACTTCGTTTAAATATTCGCACGAGCGACGAGACGAATAGCGAGCGCGCATGTGTCAACGCAGTACATATAAAATAATGGTCGCTCCGATACGCTCTTCTACACTATGAGTATATACGCACGATGAATTTTATTCTATCATTAATATAAATACGGGATTCTGATTCGACGCACTGTATACGATTCGACAAGGTTCGGCTCTTGGCAAGAACGAAGTTTTTCGTTCCTCGCAAGATCCGAGAGGCGACAGAAATAAGTTGTGTGCCGAACTTTAACAGAGATAGAGGGTGGGTTCTACCGCCAGCCTGGAGGCCATGTCTTCATGGTGCAAGTGACAGAAGAGTGAGTGAACCTGGTAGAGACATGGTGAGTGTTGTGTTTGCCTCTACCAAGAATTACCGAAGCGAGCAGCAGTGATGATAATGATGATGACACAGCCGGTCAACACGCTGGACCTTCGTTGACACAATCCCCACCACCCCGCCCGTCTACTCGCGCGCAGAGGGCAGCGGCGTGCAGTGCGAGGCGATACGTTATTCGGAGCGGATCGCACTCACCCTGATGAAGGTTGACGAATTGAACCGAAACATTATCGGTCGAAACACCGTGAGACGGTACGTGATAAATCCCGTATTTATAATAATGTTTGAAATCAATCACCGAAGTTTATTCTATACTCATCGTGCGACGAGTATAATACTCATCACTCGTCGCACGTCGAGTATAGAATAACACTCATCGTGCGACGAGTATAATACTCATCACACGTCGCACGTCGAGTATAGAATAAAACTCATCGTGCGACGAGTATTATACTCATCATACGTCACACGATGAGTATAGATTAGTACTCATCGTGCGATGAGTATAATACTCATCACTCGTCGCAGGATGAGTATAGAATAAAACTCATTGTGCGATGAGTGATGTCTAAACGTCTTAAAAGTGGTTAGAGACACAACGATTGGACTATTTGCTACACTGTTTTATGTTGATAGTTTTAGAGGTCTTTATCACAAGATTGCACTTTTGTAGGTTCATTTTCACGCTAACAAAAATATGTTCCGACAATAAAAGAAACATGCTCTTTTATTGTAGGACCTGGACGATTGGCATGGGCATAGAGACCTATCCTCTACTTCACTTCTTGTGGCTATTCAGACTAGGCGTTGTCACATTCTACCAATATCCATGTCACAATAATTTCTTCATTTATCATCAGATTTAGTGGACCTAGGACGAATATTTACGTTAAACGCTAATACCGCGACCACATTTTCTGGATTCGGAAAATGTTCGTGCATAATTCGTCACATGAAAAACAGAGACACATAGTACGAACAATCGCCGAATCTCGATTATTCTGTGCTACCATTGATGTCATTGATATTTGAAAAACGAACAGGTCATTGGCTAAAATATTACGAGTTTTATACTGATTGACCAAGTTATAACGTCCGCCCGCGCATCCGCATTTCCATTGGTCATCACGAGTTGGGAGTGTCTGCGTTTAAAATGACCAATACGTCATGCATGACCAGTGATCGGAGTAAGTGGATTGAGTTTAAGTACTTGCATCATAAATCTTGATGATAACTTAACATCGACATGCCTTTTTTCCGGAAATTTCCGTTATTTACGAGATTTTATTAAATATTAGTGATTTAGTAAGTACTATATTTGAAATTCAAAGGAAACAATTGTAAAAGTTTCAAATCGATTGTTATTTATCTGACGAATAATAAAATGAATGTTTGTGAAGCACTCAAAAAATCATATGTAGGACATTAAATAAATAAATATTTCTAGACATTGCACACAGCGCTATCTCGACCCAAACTAAGCAGAGCTTGTAGTATGGGAACCAGATAACTGATAGAATACTTATATACATTTTTTTTAAATACATACTTATGATATATAGAAAACCAACCAGACCCGGAACAAATATCTGTAGACCATGCAAACATTTGTTCCGCAACGGGAATCGAACCCGCTACCTCCTACATTATGGCCATATGGAAGAATACTTGGCCATAAAAATAATCTACAGAGCCAGCGTCAACATGACACTGAGACGGCAACATCTAACAGCAATTAACATTTACGTTACACACACTTTTCACCCAGCTCCACGTTATAATTTTAAGTCCCGGAATCCCGGATGCATGTCCATATTAACATATACGTTTGAGATCATTAACCCAAAATCAATCTATCTACTCTAATCACCAATGGATATTCGTGATGACCAATGCGGTTGTAGGCATTTGCGGCTGGCAACTGTACTTAAGTAAAACGGTACTATACAAAGCAGCCAAATTCGAAACAATCGTACTCAGCGCGAAACTAAACCCTATTTATATCCACTTAAAACTCACAATCACTGTCACATATCACTGTCATTTTCGACCCACTCCCCGACCCTTCCATGCAGCACCCTGTCAGCTGCTACATTGTGTATAGGGGGAGCCGGTGGGTCGATCAACTCCTCGGATCATTCAAGACCAAAGAGCCAGTTGATGCCTTGCGCCAGGAAGAGGACCAACGGCTGCCAGGCTACCAGCCAGCGGATCCAGTCGAGGAGTTGTCCGTACATTATGTTTGAGCGGTCCCATCTAGTGCTGAGTTAAGGATTAGGTTTTGTTTGTAGACTTTTCTAACGGAACTAAGGTAAAATTTTTGGAAGAAGCTGTTTATTTAATTCAGAATGAAGATCGATTTCATCAGACATTTAAGGGGATAACTAAGTGTTGGTACATGCTAAAGGCGATATGCATATGTGAGTCTGTCCGACGGCTGCCTAAAATAGATCGCTTTTAGTGATAATGCCCCATTGTACCTACCACCCTGCCAGCAAGTACAATTAGCATGAAAACATTTTTTTTTTATAAAAAAAGGTTTTTTTAAGACCGTCAAATTTTATAATTATAGATTGACATTATTCTAATTTAATTGTTTGTATTATGGTGTGCATCTTTGATCTATCTACTTGTGAATATTTCATTATTCCCGCCTGAAAACCAGCGCCCCTTACCATCCTCAGATGGTAGGCAGGTCGAGACGGTGCCAGTTTGGCCCACAAACGTGTACAGAAAGACCACATTTGCTACTGTATGCCTACCTACCTATGTATTTTTTAATCTTCGTTCTTAAATGCTGAGTCGGACGCCTTTTTGTGACGTCGTTCGTTCGCGTATAGGTAATTATGAGACACACATTTGTTGGGTATTACTGTTTTTTTTTGTGTGTAATATGTTTTCTTGCGTGCTGTGTGTTTTGTTCCGTCACAAATAAATGTTGTTCCTTTCTTTCCTGTGTGTTATGGATTTACATATTTCTCAACACAACAGTTTAATAGTAGATTACGAGTACGAGGGGATAAAGTAATGACTATAGTGTGACCATTAGTGCTGTGCACTCCCTGAGGTATGCGCGGCGAGGTGGGAGGCAAAGAAAAAACTGCATGAGTTCACATGAGATCAAAACATGTCGGACATATCTTACGATATCAGTTTGCATTTCTAAGGCAAGACTTGTGGCGGGACGATGGTCGGAGGCTATCTATCTGTAATATATTATACTTACTTAGTTGATTAAAATGTAACTTAAATATACTCATATTTTATTAAAAATATGCAGGTGATAAATAAGAACTAAACTTATAATTCAAAGGACTTGTTTTATTGAACATTTTTTATATTTACAAACAATTATATATTCTAACGAAAGTTATTCTGACATAGATTCTGTTTCAACTTCATCTTCCATTTCATATCACGAGATAACGCACGACCCATCTTTGAATATTTATCCCGTGTGCGTCTGACATAGACCGTCCGGTACAAAAGCTACCTACCGCCGTGAGCGTTGACGGCAGACTGATAGATCGGAGCGGCCGACACATCCCCCCCGTCTCGCCGCGCGCATACCTCAGGGAGTGCACAGCTCTAATGGTCACACTATAGCGTCACGGGCGCTGTATTGAATGCCTCTCTGCACTTAGGGTAACTCCCTCGCAGACTTCAATCCAACAATTTAGTTGTAATTGCGAAAGAAATAGTTTTTGTGTATATTTCTGAGCTAAGCAAATCTCGACCATGTTCGATAAGGCGGGTTAATGTTGGTTGTGTGCCGCAAACTGGGTGTTTTACTAAAGAATATTAGAAGTTTGTGGTACCATTGCTTAAATGTGCAATGAAAGGGTAGAGGGAAAGTCATTGAAATACTTTTCAAGCGCTACGCGTCAGATAATATCTTTAAGCACTTTATCATATTTAATTTAAGACCTTATTTTGTAACATATTATATTATCAGCAATGAATAAAATGACTTATGACTTATGAAAAGATGATTTGTAGTTTCTTTCGGCTAACTATGATAAAACAGACTAACGAAATCTTTTTTAAAAAGATCCCAAATTGCCGCTCCTAAAATCTGCCGCCCTAGGCTTCCTGCTGCCTACGCATCCTGCTGGTAAATCCGCCACTGGTGTGTTACCCGTGTTATTCTGTTATTATTAATTAGAGTACTGATATTATTAATTATAATATATTGACACGCAAAAATCTTTGACATCCATTATTGACAAAGCCCCTGCTGTACAGCTGCAACCACTTGACATATATTGTCAACACACTTGCTCGTAAAGTGAGCCATAGTACATCGTTATTAGGGCCTTAAACCGAACTAAAACACACGCGTGCGTAATAATATTACACACTAGTGCATAATAGAATTATCCCTACAAAGTTAAGTTAGTACCTAACTGCAAATTACATGCGAGTAAACAGAGCATTTTCAATTTAACCAGGTAATACAGTTTTTGTAACAACAAAGAGGTTTTATGCCAATGAAAATCCTATTACATTTTTAATAGCCTCGTGTATAATGAGCAACTTAGCTCACTTGTATCATAATATACTATTAAGTTTAAAATTGTTAAGGCCTCTTTACAGCCGCTTCAATTAGCCTATTGTATTCATGATTATTTTATTTTATATCATTTTGTATCTGACAAAGCCTAGAAAAACAGTTAATGTTTTCAGGAAAGCGCTCAAAACACATTTGTTTAAAGAGCACCTTCTGTGTATGCATGACGAGCAAGGGAGAATTCCCACCTGGCTTTTACTCAGTAACAATCCTCGATAATTCAATGTTACACATTTTCCAGCAGCCTCAACACAAATACATTAATCATTCTGAACACTTATCCCATGTTTAAAACGCTTTTTTCCTATGTATTATGTAGTTTATGCTGTGTATGTTTATTTTTTTTTAATTTGCAGATGTCAGAGATCCTTTTATTTGTTAGTAAAAAAAAAACTAAAATCAAACATGTCACATGGGTTAGTACAAAGTATAGGCACAATGAATTTATGTAGATCTATTATTTTTAAATCCAAACATGTATTGTTATCTTATTAGGCACCGTCATTAATAATTTACTTGTAATTTATATAATAGTGCAATATTTATTTATTATTATATACTAGTTTACCAGTATTAGTGTCCTCACTAAGGCCCTGTTATAAAACCAGCGCTGCATCGTACCCAACAAGGTTCGAAGCAGCCCATGCTGAGACAGAGACCATTTTGTCCCCACGCAACACCACCATTGTCTGTGTTATTGTACACTGTCTGTGGGAGCAAATAAATGTGTTTTCTTTCTTTCTAATTACCATTAATTTATTTTATGAATATGTACTGTTACGCCGAGGCTGTTACAGAATAAGTAATAGTCGGCTTTTCTCGAAGTTATACCTACTGTGTCACAGAATAGGTAATACTTGGTATGGAATGACCTACATACCACGTTTTTACCTACCGTTGCACAGATTAAGAAATAGTAGACAATCGAAATACCTGTACTTTTCTAGATACTAGTGGAAGTTTCTGGAAATAATGCTCGGTATAAATAGTGCGTAGAGACGTCCGCAGTCAGTATTGATTTGGCAATACGTGCGAACATTTCGGTGACTTTTAGTGGTTTATTGTGTAACGGTAGTGTGATTTAGTGTGTTGTGAATCCTTGTGATTAAGATCGTGTATTTATCGTTTTAGTGTTGAATAAAAGTGTTATTTTGGTTAGAGTCATTTTAATTATTTTATCCCGAACCCTCAGCTCGTAACAGTACCTACCAGTGAAGTGACGTAACTAAGTGTCCTAATAAATACCCATGGTTTGAAAATAAATGAATATGTTATCTATGTACTTTGTGGTCATTCATGTGTGTCAAATAACACACAGTATTTTTTCTTTCTATTATTCACTGATCTGATATAACTGCAGATGAATACTGATCAAAACTGGTATTTATCGCGTATGTTTGCTCCAAGTACTCCAGTCCGCCCGTGGCCGCGGCTGGTGCAATACAGTCGAAACGTCGGGATAAGAGATAAAAAAACCCGGCCAAGTGCGAGTAGGACTCGCGCACGAAGGGTTCCGTACCATTATCTATAAAAACGAGCAAAACAAATCACGTTGTTGTATTTTTACATTAAATACATAACTAAATATTCTGTGAATATTTCAAGCGTCTACCTGTTGCCGTTATCAATATCGAGCAAAAACGAGCCAAAAAATCACATTTAATGTATGGGTGCCCCCCTTCAATATGTATTTTATTCTGTTTTTAGTATTTGTTTTTAGCGGCAACAGAAATACATCATCTATGAAAATTTCAACTGTCTAACTATCACGGTTCATAAGTTACAGCCTAGTGACAGACAGACAGACAGACAGCGGAGTCTTAGTAATTGGGTCCCGTTTTACCCTTTGGATACGGAACCCTAAAAAGGTACATACGCGATTAATACCCGTTTTAATCAGTAATTATGTACAGTGATAGCGAAAGTTTGAAAAATACTATAACTGCATATCTTTTAAATGGATTATTGCTAATAGTTTTGTAAAAGGATACGGGTTAGTGAACATGCGCTTGAGGTCCACCTTCTCCTTGCAGTAGGGGCAGGTCTGCTTCTTGCCGACGATGCACCAGCCGCGGATGCAGAACTCATGGAACACGTGCCCGCACGTCAGTTTATATGTGTTCTCTGAAAAGTAAAGAATTAAGAATTAGGTTTGTTGTGTGAGTCGAGTGTATTGGTACCTAAGTCTTTTAGAAAACATTTGATTTTATATAAACAAGTTTCTGCAATGTAATACTTTTATCAATGCAATATCCCTACGGCTGAGCCGGGAGTAAAGTTGTACCGAATTTCATTATGCCCTCGCGGGCATAATGTGATTTGAATTTGGAACCTCATCTGTATTAAAATTTGAACCAGAGACCCACACGATAAGAACTTATTCGTAAATCGAAGTAACCTCTGCACAGAATGCACCAACCTAGATTTGGTTTTTATTGTCTCGCAGAAAGTGTGAAAAGTAGAGTATTCTATTCACCTCGTGGATAAAGCTGTCTGCATCTTGGGTGTGCTTATATCCCTCTCTGCACCCAGGAGTCAAGAAACTCCCTCGCACAGCTCGTGAGTTAACTCTGTAATCCTTCGTTGAGTTCGGGATTCAATATAGCGGCTGCGACAAGACCCTGTTTTAACCCCTCGTTTAATATTACAACGTTTATTAGCTATTACAACGCTTATTTTCAGCACAGGCCTTTGAATCCAGGGTAATTAGGAACATACTTAAAGAGTAATAGTAATTAAAATAAATATCCTTACGAAAGAAGTGAATTATTCAGAAAATATAAATGATTATATAAGAGATAAATAGCATTTCTCCATACATACACTTTAAATCTCATAATATGTATTACTTTCCTCCTGTCTACATGTTATTTTTTGTATAATTAAGTTCGTTTAAGTGTCCGCGTCTGCTTCTTATAGAATAGAATAGAACAATTCTTTATTGTACACAAGAAATACTTACAAAAATAATTTATTTTCAATATGGGCGGCCTTATCGCTGAAAGCGATTACTTCCAGGCAACCTTTGGATGGAAAGTAAAGAGCGAAGCAGTAATGGACAGCGGTGCACAGAGTATATTTACATATGAAAGATATAAAAATAATTATATCTAATAAAAAAACTGTCCCTACTTATAATCCTAATACATAAATAAATACCTAAAGACTAATATATACCAAACTAATAACCTAAACCATTATTCTTGCAAATCTAATAAAACGAGGACAATAACATTAAAATAAATAATAAATAGGTAACTCAAATGACAAGAAAGCTAGGCATTTGGGTAATGCTGCTTTAACGCGCCGACGAACCCTGAGCGCAACTTCAATTCGGCCGCGTCAATAACTTCGGCCTGAATATCGCTATCCCTGTTTAGTGACGAAGTTTAGCCACGCAGAGCGACAGTGATAGCAATAGAACGATTCTAAATTTGATTAGATTTTAACCGTGTTCCGTAAAACCAAAAATGATGACTGAAAACTTGTTGACTGTTGTATTTTTCTCATTGTGTTGTTATTCTGTAACTAGACGATATAATTTATGTTCCCATAACTAGGATACGTAAGATGTTGTTGTTTTTAATACGAAACAATTGAAGGTTGAAAACAGGTCTTTTATGACGTAAAAACATGCAGAATGCGATACGCTTCTATTTCATTTTAGGTAAGTATTTTGATCTAATATATGGTTGGGAACCTAGATAAATACTATTCAAATTAAAATAATACCTTATTAAGGTAGAAATATGCTCCAATTAGAAATGATCTTGGTAGTACGTGTTGTATGGGCGATTGTCCCTCCGGTGTCCCCTTAATCTCAGCTTAAAAGAGTGCTGTAAAGGAGCCCGTCTAATTTCTACAGGCAAAGCATTCCACAGGCGCACTTCTTCGACAGTGAATGATTTCCCGTACATAGATACTTCTTATGTACAGTTTATGTGAATAAATGTCTTCTTTCTTTCTATATGTACGCTATGGTATATCTGCACATACCTAAAACGCCTTCCTCTTCCACCTCGACCAGTACTTTGTTCCCGCACACCGCACACACGTTTGTCTCGAGCTGCCGCGTCGGAATTCCCTCTTTGGTATAGTACTGAAATAGTTAAAAAGAGAGACTGAGGCTCGTATGCCAAAACTCTATTCGATATTTATAAACTTAGACTGAATATGACTGCAAAAAAGGCTTTGTTTTTAACATGGTTAGATCTTCGTTTGACCACAATCTCACAGAATGGTAAGCGATGGTGTAGCCTAAAATGAAGACTGAATCTATTATAGTTTAAGATTCATTATTTCTCAAATGATTTGCATTAAATCGCTTACTGAGAAACATAAATATTACTTTTAAAATTTGTTGTTTGATACAGTGAGTACTTAAATACATCTATAATTTTCCATTTTATAACATTATTCTTAATATGAAACTTGAAAACATATTTGTAATTGTTATTTAATTAGATGCAATATATTCTAGAATCAGTTCTAAGTTTATAAACTTAGAATTGAATATAGGATAGAATCTATCTTCCATTTACTAACAATCCTCTCCGTCCAAAGGTAGTTCAGAAGAGATCGCTTTCTTAGCGATAACACCTTAACGCAGTGCGAGTGCGGTGATCTTATTACTGTGCCCTTTGTGCCAGAACACCAGCACGATGGAGGACCATAGCCGCCTCACCTGATGCTATTGTTGTGGCCAAACACCTCTCCAACAAAATATAAAACGAAACGTACAACTTTTGACACGCTATGAAGACCGCCAATAAACATTTACTTGACCGATTTCAATGAATTTTAGTATTCAGATAGATTATAACCAGGATTGGGACATTGGGCCACTTTTTACACGACTGCGCGAGGTTAATGTTTTTATTGACAAGCCACGCGAGCGAAGCCCCAGGCGACAGCTTGTTTTGTATTTATTTCCAATTTGTGCCTGACTGCCCATGTCTAATCCAGATAATATGATGACCTACCCCTATAGTAGCAGCCATCTTGTCAGCACAGTACTCCGCCACGTCCCTGCCCAGGACTCCGAAGTACAGTCCGTAGAACAGCATCATGAGCCCCACGTCCATCCACTGCTGCGGCTTGTGACCGAACAGCAGGTTCAGGCCGAAGAACGTCAGCATCATGATGATGTACCCGATGACTCCGATGAAACATGACGCTTTGTATATTAGGTAGAACCATTTGTAGACTAACCTGGAACATATAAGATACATAAGTTGTTTACTCATATTGTCATAACTATAGCTGCGCCAATTATCGAGAAAATGCATACGTCCGACCCCATCTGCCTGTTCGGGTAAGCATCCCACACCCGGCTCGGAGAGCTGACAACGTTGCGTGACGTGAGACGTGTGCTTGCTGCTTGTAGCAGAGTGGCAACATCGCACGCACACGCGCACAAAACAACTACTCTGGCGCAATCCAAGCCTTGCCTCCAAGGTTGCTCTAGAAATCTATGAGGGAAGCCTACGTTCAGTAGTGGACGTCCTATGGCGTTAAATCGTCATCAACGCCTGTTCCTCATAATCATCATCATATCGATGATGAGGAACAGGCGTAAATTAGCGATTTAATTTATTATAGAAAGTTTGAGTCTTATATTTTGTTGATCGAGCGATGCGAGATCTCTTAATCAACTTGGGCAAATCGGCATTGTTCGAGGATAACTTTCGAAACATAGATCTGATCATCGTGAAATTTGATACATAGGTAGGTAGTGATGGCACAATTTTGGTGTAACTAAATTATCTAAAAACGTTAGGGGATTGTTGATATATTGGGGTTCAAGAGGGGTAAAACAAATGAAAATGAGACTATTAGGTCAAGTGGGGCGTCAAATGAAAGGTCTTTATTAGTACATTTAGACTCCGCTTTTATTTTTCGTAAGTTCTTTATAGTTTTTGAGTTATTAGCCATAATAAAAACTAAACTTTGACAAAATTCACAGGGTACACCAGTGACCCCACAGTGCTGTAATTAGGTATGCGTGTAGCTTAAGTATCACAAATATAGGCAAAAGTCTGAAATCTAGAATGTATTAAATTTCACGATGATCGGATCAACGCTTCGATAGTTATCCTCAGACATACATACATACAACGCCGATTTGCCCAAATTGATTTATAGCAGGTTCCTATATCCGTCGGTAACCAGCTACGGCTCGTTTCTCCTTAAAAACCTGTCAAAAGTTTGACACTTTTTCAAGGAGACACGAGGCGTAGTCGGTTACCGACGAATATAGAAACCCGCCATTATAGATCTCGCTTCGATCGATCAATTAATTAAAAATAATTAAGTGAGTAAAGTACATATTATGTGTTAGTAAAACACTTAAAATAATAAAATATTGAAGAAATTGTATAGTACCAACAGCATGCCTGTCTAGTTAGATAGGAAAACATGGTCTGCCTTCCTATTGCTGTACCCTGCTAGGGTTCATATGTGGAATAATCAACAAACTGCCTGTAACAACTTCGTCAGTGAAAGCAATAAATGTATCGTTACGCCAACTTGGTCGATGGGTGGTTATATCTTACCTAGGAGTGGTGACCGCCATTGGCTTAAGACTAGTCTTCCTAATGACGAGGGCGGTGAGCAGAGTGAACACACTCCATATGACGATGAACCGCCACCAGTGATTCTTTGCACTCATCAGCACAGGTATTGACCACATCGCGATCATTGTGAAGAACTGAAACAGCAATATAGCTAATATGTACAACTAGCTGACCGGCCCCGGCTATATACGGATTTTTAACAAAATTTAATCAAAATATGGAGGAGGTACACACGGCTACACATCAAGCTATAATTTCCAGTATAAGCTGACCTCACATTGTGTAGGCTTTTCGTAGAATGAGAGGTCAGCTTATACAGGAATTGCGTGTAGCCGTGTGTACTTAATAAGGTTATTTTTTTATGTTTGCTATCTCTAAGATGCTCCATCATTTATCAACAGAATTTTTTTTTAATTCTTTTTTTATTTGAAAGGATATACTTTCAGCCTGATTCCATAGAAATTTCATTACAATCGGTTAAGTTGTTTGGTTTTTTCTGTTATATTCGTCTTAAATTCCTGTTGTCATAATTATAACAGCGCCTATTGTCGAAAACGTCTGCCCATTCGGCCTTCGGGTAAGCATCGTCATAGTTTAACTAAAAACTAATTTTCCAAACTCTCCAATAAACCTGAGCGCCTCCCACACACAGTCTGTCACGCCTTGAAGAAGGATTATTTTTTCTATGAAAACCTATTTACTTATAATGTGTTATTAAATCCAAGTTTTTAATGATTTTCAATATATTATAGAAAAATTCTAGTTTTCCAAAAAAAAAGGTTGTATCAGCATGAAGCCCTTGATTCGATTGAGCGACGTGCTGCTAGACGACTCATTGGTGACGACTCACTAGTGGAAGCCAATTTACAAAGTCTAGAGTACAGACGCCGAGTAGCCGTACTTTCAATTTTTTACAAGATACATTCTGGTGAATGTGCGCAAGATCTTCAAGACCTTATCCCTCCTTCCCCCTTCCACCACCGGACAAGCAGACGTACCGAGAAGTACCACCCATGGTCGGCATACCACCTTGCCGTACTAAACGATTTGCTTCAACTTTTCATGTTAGCACAAGTAAGGAGTGCAACTCACTTCCGGCGTATGTTTTTCCTAACCAGTATAATCTTAAAGTCTTCCAGAGTGAATAGGTTCTAAGCAAGCGTGCTCCATCTTCGATCACACCTTCACTTACCATCAGGTGAGGTAGTGGTCAAGCGCTTGGCTATCAATAAAAAAAATCTAACCTAGTGCATTCTCATGCATAACACAGTATTTCCTTGTTAAGTTACATCAAGATCGGTCCAGCCGTTTTGTCATGAAAACGTTAACAGAGATACAGCTCGAATTTATTAATTAGTATGGCGTATGGATTGCTATCCATACGCCATACTAACTTATGTGTAATGTACAGGGACAGCATAGCTTTCTATCAGTGTAATCATTTTCAGAATTAGTTCAGTTGTTTCTGAGATTATACCTTACAATCCACAAACTTTATATAATAGTACAGATTATGATTTTTGTTATTGAAAATAAATTCCTTAAAAATTTAATAATTCTCTCTAGTTGACTAATTTCTAAAAAGTGATGTCTATAAAATGAGAATCTGTTATTGGTATTAAGCATTAGGTATAAAAGTTTGTTTACATTCTTATCTACTACTGTTGATTTTGTAATGAATAAAAAATATATTTTTTATATGTTTTACTAGCTGACCAATCCGCAGCTTCGCACGCGTTGTTTTTCAATAAAAACATTACCCTCCTTCTGCGCAGTTGGGTAAAAAGTAGCCTATCTCTAGGATTGTGTAGCTTCCCAACAATGAAAGAATTTTTAAATCGGTCTAGTAGTTTCGAAGCCTATTCAATACAAACAAACAAATATTTCCTCTTTATTATATTAGAATAGATATAAAGAATAGATTTCAAAACAAATCACTATGAAATACTGGAGAAGATTGCTTTTAGATATAAGGCTACCCATAATTATTTGCAATTAAGGGATTGAGTATTACAAATTCCAGTTTTGCTTAGTTTGGAGCTAGATAGCGATCTAACCCCAAACTAAGCAAAGCTTGTACTATAGGAACCAGATAACTGATAGAATACTTATATACATTTTTTTGTTATAAATCCATACATAGTATACATATAGAAAAATATAGTAGAAAAATATAGAACCCGGAACACATATCTGTATACCATGCAAACATTTGTCCCGCAGCGGGGAATCGAATCCGCAACCTCCTGCGTCACAGCCGACTAATCGCCCACTGCGCCACAGTGGTCGTAAAGCAATAAAGAATTTTGATTTTGTTTTACATACCGAATAAGACCTATAATGCCTCTTCTTCCATTCCACAACAACAATCTGTGCTACGACGAGTGTACATATCAGGATGAGCACCATGGTGGTGTGCATGGACTCATGGCCTCGATGGAGCTCGTGAAGCTTCTGATGGTCATATCTGGAAACAGATTATTATTTTGTTCAGGTTTAAGACATTTATTCTCATAAGAATTTACAATTCCCTTAAATGAGAACTTATTTTAACAAAAAAATTGACAAATAGCACACGAGCAGTCGAGCATGCTACATATAACTTAAAAGAAATAAATATATATACTTAATATTACCTATTATTTAACTTAATACAAAACATTGCAATTCAGCAGGACAATGCAGCCAGTGTCTTGGGGACACTTCCGCCTGGTAATGATCTGGAGCAGTTGAGCTATCTATAGATCGTTCGCAACGGTCTTTAGATGATTCAATTGTTTCTTCTGTATTTTAGTCATATAACTAATTTTATATTCTTTCTCTTAATAAAGGTATTTTGCCCTACTTGTGTTTGTTATGACATTTGATCATGCCATGTAAACATGTTTTGGGAACAGAACTAGATCATGTCTAGAATTAATATACCTGGATGTGACTTGTACCTAATTTTGTTTTTTCCTGTTTTGTCTACTAAATAAATGAATGACACGTGTTTCTGATTGTGCGTATTTTATTTAATTTTTTGTATTTGGGCCCAGGCAATACTTTGTTATAGGCGATGGTTACCACTTAACATCATGTGGGGCATATTCCAACCCTATATTCCCTATATTCCAGGCCTGTTAAAAATAATACAATAAATTATGGCACTCCATACACACACGCAGTTACGCTTACACTCACCCACATAAACAAACACACGCAACCCCCCACACACAAACAAACATACACACCTCAAACAATTACCTTAATTCTTATAAAATTAAGATGATAAGATGATACTCTAGATCTCATTAATTTATTACTATATGTACAAATAAATTATACAACCATACAATACAATTTTATAGTACAGTAAGAATAGTAAAGCTCATGTTAAAAATTAAAAAAAAATTAATATTTATTAACTGTAATTAATTAATTTGTTATAAATAAAAGTAATCTTAAATAAATTTTACCCAAGGAAATGTAAAGTGAACTGTCTAGATATGGCTACTATTAGGGAACCCACTTGAAGGATAACAGGATCTACAGCACAAATCTACTCGACTTAGCTCCTGTTTGAAATTATGACGTATATACAAGCTATTAATAAAAAAACATATATGTATATTATAAATCTTTATAAATTATATTATTTAAAATTGTTATTATGTGCTTGAAATGAATAAATTAAATTATTAAATAAACAACTTTTGTGTAACAACAGTTGTACAAACAGTTATTTGAGGTAGTGCATATTTGGTAGAGGGAGGGGTTTAATTTACATTCAAAGACACAGATATAAACAAATGAATATAACTAATCCAAGACAAATACATGGTATTTCAATAAACCTACTTTCTAATAATTACCTAAACATCAATAAACCCTATAGTGTGACCATTAGTGCTGTGCACTCCCTGAGGTATGCGCGCGGCGAGACGGGGGGGAGAATCGGCTGCTGCGCTCTGTCAGTTCGCCGTCAACGCTCGTGGCGGCAGGTAGTGTTATTTGTATCGGACTGTCTATGTCAGACGCACATGACATAGACAGTCCGATACAAATAACACTACCTGCCGCCACGAGCGTTGACGGCGCTAATGGTCACACTATAGTAATACAATTCATAAAGTAATAAATATTGTTATAATATTATACATGTACTACATAGACTTAAACATTGAAACCATATAGATATATAATGTATAAAAGATATAACAGAGTGTTACAGGATACCGCTCATTTTGTAGGCTTCGTTCATGAGAGTGAGGTAGTGCTTGTACACTTTGGATCTGAAGACCTCAACGGAGGAAACATACCAGAACTCTAGCGGAATACTATTCCATAGTCTGATAGCAGTGATGCGAATGAATTGGTGTAGCAAGTTGTATTGTGCTGGGAGTCATAAGTTGGTGTTGCGAGGAACGCACAAGACAGCCTTCAGCATATTCACAGCATATATAGCTCCTCAGTATATTGATTGATTGACTGTTATTTCCTAGTTTGCCTATCATGATTATTTATTTATTCATTAATATAAAGAAGAGCAGCATTATTGCTGATGTGTCTACATCACAGTGTTGAAAGACTTTTAATGTTCACTTTTGTGGTACAGTAAAAGCTCCTTATTCACGATTCGCGTTTTCCCTTATATGTTACCTTGAAGGGTCTGCCTGCAAAGTTAAAGATCCTAGGATGTCCGGAAGTCGTTAGCCTGGTTTTTAGTCATCTTTTGACTCTATGTATTAGGAGTTAAACCAATTTCAACCTCCACCAGCAAATTAGTAGGTACATTATGATAAATACTAATTAGGTACCTACCTACCTACTGGTAATAGCAATATTAAGAATTTGAGATGTATATTTAGATAACCTATCCAGCTGAGAGTTATGTGTTGTTCTTCCTGCCTTCACAAAACTCTTCACTTATACATTCATATAAAAATATACCTGTGTTTCTCTTCCGGCGTCAACTCCTCGTAAGTCTGCACATAGAAAAAAACATCTTTATTAATTAATTGCTCATGATTATTTTACCAGTCTACTTGACTAATTTTCTAGTAAAAGATTACTCAACAAATTATATCTTTCTTGAGTAATCCTTGAGAATTTCAGACAATTTCATACCTTATTGGGGTCCACTGGTCTGTGGAGATCCATGGTGGAAATTTTATAACAAAAAACAATTTAAGACACAGCCGAGTTCTTATAACTGAGATAATGAATTATCGCACATTGATTTCAATAAAATTAAAGCATTTTCCGTAAAAACTGAATAGGCAAACCACAAAATCCTTTCAGCCCAAAATCGAACCGGAGAGTAGCGTTCCAATTCCAATCAACGAAGCAAGCAAGCATGAAATGTCAAATTTTGACAGTCAAATGATAATTACTGTAGTCTCTGTTGCACTTCACTGTTGTTCGTATTTGTTTTCTTTTCAATGCTAAAAATAATCATCTAGAGTAGCGATGTACAATGATTGAAATCTGAATTCTTATTTTAGTGCTGTGCATTCGTTCGTAGCACGGTGAAGTCCGTGGTTCGTAGCCTCTACAATAGGGTGGGTCAATTTTTTGGAACGAAGTTCCTTATCGCGCGTTGCGAAAGGGGGCTAGACGGAAAAAATTAAGACCAAAAGTTGTAACGACACTTTTTGCTATAGTTGTAAGTCTCTCTCTCTCTCTCATAGAAATTTTCGTTTCGTCTTTCTATTTTGCATTGAACAGTGTGGTGTCGCGACGATTATTTTTGTTGAGTGTATACAGGTTTTTTGTAAAAAATAAACAATCAACAACAAAATATGATACTACCATCGATGCAGTTTTTTCAAGACATTTAAATAAAATAGAATCCCAAACATATGTTTCCTACTTCAGTTACCACAAGCCAATTATTACTAAAATTGAGCCTACTGATTTAGTTTATATTAAGTACATTATATTTGTTAATAATAAAAAAAATATTATTATAACTTAAAAAAATAACATTTTATTACAATTCCTTCACTAATTAATCGAAAGGAACTTCGTTCCATCCGGGTGTCCCTTGACACCTCTCAAGTTTTTATTTTTTCTCTGTTTTTTTTTCTATTTATAGAAATATGGGCAAATCTTCCTATGCAAATATAATCACTCTGGCAACGTATATTGTCAAAGTTTACGATCCATCCGGTATGGTTTCATATTAAAACGCACCCTAGCTGTAAAGATGGGCCGCGACACTTGTTTAAGTTCATCAAGCTAACCAGATATTTACCAACAATTGAGTAAACTTTAATGCATCAACATACTATGACCTTTTGGATTGGCAAGAAAATATTACACAGCCATCGATTTTAAAATCCGTAACCGAAGAAAATTTCGGAACAGATGGGAGAAGAGGAATTAAATTTATTACGCCTCCCTTGTCGCACACAAGCTTTAGAAAGAGCAGTCAAAGCAGTGACTGAATCTTCTACTACTTTATGCTAGTTATAAAACAGCGAGAGAAGGATTCATCAAAGCCCAGTTAGTAGCGAGAAAATCAATGCCAAAATTCGATAGTAAAACGGATTTTGCCACTAATTAAGCCTTCACTGTAAAGATATTTTTTATTTTATTTATATTAATTTGTGTTGTTAGATTCCCTTTAATAAACGTAATTTTTAATTTTTACTGATTAAAAACTTATATTCATAGTGTAACTTTTTCTGACATAATGTTATGACCGTTCTAACCATATTTTTTTAAGTTTCCACTTGAAACCGGAGGCAGAAGATTTATTTCAATTGCTTCCAAACTTCATAGTCTCTTTCAACTTATAATTTGGCACCGTTTTAGCACTGTGCTTTAAAGAAAATTGTATTTTTTTTCTCCATACTTGAGTGATCCACCCTACTCTACATTCTACATCAGCTCTACAGTCAGTCTACAGTCTATCTCTACAGCTTAGAATGTCTACGGTGTAGACTACACCTTCACCATAAGCCATGATGGACAATCACAGAATGCGCTATGATTGCCACTTTCAATGGCGCACTTACATTTGCTAAAATTATGGACCGCTATTTATTTATTGATTGTAGGTATTTAACCATTATTTAAATGTTCAATGTAAAAGCGCGTTCGCACCGCACCGTATCGTAAACAAATAAGAACTGAGTGATCATGAATCATGGCCGCAAAATTCCTTTGATGTTTGTCCGAAAACCGACTTAAAGGCGATTACGCTCGATCATCACCGATCATGGGCGATGTATAGTAGTAGTGGACCTCATGGGGCGATTACAGACAATTGGATGGCTCATTTCAAGTGTCCCTATTATAAGTCCATTAAGGACTTCATGCACTGGCAGCACCAGAATAAATAACAGCTCATTGTCTATGGTTCTGTCTATTTTCTTTTAAAATTTAAGTTATGCTCCAAGTCCACGTGATTCAGTTCAAGAAGTCCCTTAGTCCATTTAGTCTTGAAAACTTGAATCGTTTTGTACTATACCGAACTGGCATTTCAAGAGTTTTAAGAGAAATGCCAGTCGACTGATATGATGGCCAAATAAAGCTATAGAAGTCAAAGTAAGGGAGTAAAAGTAGTATGAGGGAGTCAAAGTAAAAAAGCTTTTGGAATATGTACCCGAACATTTAAGGAATTTTTACGCAGATATAATCGAAATTAACGAATATGGTGCTCACGCTGCTGAAGATGTTGCTGACGAAATTTAATAGTTTTTCAATTAATGTTTTTAGTTTTAAGTATAATATTAGTAAGTAAGTAACATTGTGAACTACATTTTATTGGACACTCATTAAAAAAATATGATATCAATTAATTTACGGTATTTTATTTTAAAGTATCAAGATAGTTTGGTTAAAAAGTTTCAAGATCAACTGATCCGAGTTAGTTTTTCTCTTGGAAAACCGAAGTCAACTCATAGTTTATGAATGTCACTAAGCCCAACTTAAAACCTCAAAGTCCAGTGTGAAAAACCACAAACCAAAAGTCCACGATTATCATGACCTAAGTCCATAAAACGTTTTACGATTTTCTTAAACAAATTAAAAATATTATATATTATTTAAAACGCTACGAAATAAGACCTTACCGAAAACATTTTGGTGTCACATACAGGCTCGGATTATCCATTAGGCGGATTAGGCTACTGCCTAGGGGCCCCGCACCGACTAGGGGCCCACGGGGGCCTAGTCGATGCTGGCCACGCACGAAGAAAAAAACGATTCATTCGTGACATTCTCCATTATTTACATTCGGTAATGTTGCCATAGAAAAAAATATTTTACTTAAATTTCAACTTCCAAGATGTTTTAAACGATTTTGTATCTAAAAAAGTTAGAAGAGTTGCTATTTACATTTATTGTACCTACTTCACAAAAATATTTTCTTTCGGTATACAATATATTTTATTGCATTTAACTAGATTAATTATCAAATAACCGCGTCACGTCTCATTTATCTTTCCTACTCCATCATGTGACCTGGATCATAACACTTATCTATAACTATAATCTATTCATTACGATCATTTCAATGAAAGCAAAAAGCAGGAGTCGATCTGATCGACTCTACTTTTGTAATAGAAAAAATATATTTTAACAAGTAAGAAAAGGGTAAAGGAAAGAGATGCATTGCCTAGGGGCCCCGATAGGATTAATCCTGCCCAGGTCACATAAATATTTTATTCCATAAGGTAGCATTTCAAGAGCAAAATTAAAAACTATCTTTGCACTTCCTCAAAAGTTTAAACACGAAAATAGGGACATCTTGAAATGGGCCATCCAATTATGCCCTCTACTCTACACGATGGTGATCGCCCATCATGGCCAATAGTGTAGAGGCGCTATTACCAATCATGTGGATGAGCGTTGTACAGTACGGATGCGGTATGGTATGCTCACTCCCGCAGCCACATTACTCGCTTTGGCGCGAGGAAAGTAGGCAGGGATGTAATGTAATTATAATATTATACGTTACTTCTCATGCTTATGCCCTACAACTCCACATTTTGTCGGTTTTTTGTGCACAAGTCAAAGGGCCGGCAACATGAACGCGAGTAGCCGGCCAGGCCACACGCCACGCGCTCTCATATCCACGGACTACTAGGATGCTAACGCACCTCATACGCTTCAAGCGCTCAGTTATGAAGTACTTACAAGCGTTTTAGGATTTGGAAAAATTATGCCACCTTGCTACGACGGATGAGTGGTCAAATGAAACCAAGTTAAAATTTATGGAATTAATTTACTAGTGGTTCGCCCCGAACTGAGATCTCGCGAGTTTCCGAAAACACAAAAAAATATTCTTAGGGCGACTCGCGCAACGATGCCTAAACGTATTTAGTGGCTAAATATGATTAAAGGAGTTGTCAAATAATACAAATAAATACGTAAAACTTAAACATGTTTAGTCGCTAAATACGTTTAGGGGCCACGAAATGTAACCAAATTACTTGACCTAAGTACAGTTTCATTCAAAGGTAACGGGAGTTCATGTATTGTGATAATTTTTTTTGGGGTAGATATTGCTAATCTGGATTTCAGACTTTTGCCTATATTTTTGTCACTAAAGCTACACGCATACCTACCAAATAACAGAACTGTGGGGTCAGTGGTGTACCCTGTGAATTTTGTCACAGTTGTAACAAAGTTCAGTTTTTATTATGGCATAAACCACAAAAACATAACTAAATATAAAAACTGGGTCAAAATGTACTAATATATACCTTGTATTTGACGTCTCATTTGACCTAATAGTCTAATTATCATTTTTTTACCCCTCTTGAACTTATTATCTCAACAACCCCCCCAACATTTTTAGCTCATTTAGTCACACCAAAATTGTGCCATCACTACCTACCTATCAAATTTCACGATGATTGGATCAACGTTTCGAAAGTTATCCTCGGACAAACAAACATACATACATACAATGCTGATTTGCCCAAGTAGATTTAGAGATCTCGCTTCGCTCTATCTAAGTTAAGTAGGGCCAGACATAACCAGACAGTTGATATTGGTTGTTATCAGTCTCGTAGGTGGTATCTAAGTATAGAGGATTTCATTTTATATTTATTTGGAAAACCAAACATGTAAAGAACAATAGGTACATGGTAGGTACTGTATTATGATCATTTTAGTAATGAAAGTGACGAGTAGGTAAGAACCTAATACCGTAGTTAGTATATTATTTCTCTGTGCTAGTACACTTACTTACCTATTGAAATCTAGTAGGTACCTATATACCTACCTACCCGGGCGAGTAATCGTGCGAGGAGGGATGTGTTTGGCCACCTACGGCAAACATCGCGGCAATGTGAATTAGCAGGATTATAGTGCAGCCGAGGAGTAGGTAATGCATTGCATTGAGCAACGCAGAACCGGCGCCGGCGGACGGCGACGGTGGCAGCAGTATAAGGCTGCTTTTCCACCAGAGATGTGCTATGCTACGGTGCTATGGCTGCGTTTGATATCCACCAATCATATTCATTGGTCCACATAGCATAGCACTGGTGGAAACGGATTCAAATAAGCTATGCTTTTTATATGGAAGGATGCGTGCTGTGGATGCGTGCTATGGATGGTCGCGAGTGGTAGCTATGTGTATAGCAGAGTACTCAGTAGGCCCACGTTTGTCACTGAAAGTTACGAAATGAACTGGCCGAGTCGCTGGCAGGACGCGTGAGCGCCTCACCTCGCACAGCTACTTTGCGGCGACGCATCTTCATAGCACATCTTACTCGCTCCGCTACATAGCATAGTATCAGTGGAAACGGTCACATAGTTTCATAGCTTAGCTTTTACATCCTCGCAGCATAGCTGCATAGCACATCTCTGGTGGAAAAGCAGCCTTAAACTACCGTAGTTATTTACTCATCGTCAGTCGGTCGCACGCAGCTCGTCTCATAGTTTGTTTGTTTGTATAATTCTTTATTGCACTAAAAGAAAAATGTACAAATGGAGGACTTAATGCTAAAAGCGTTTTTCTATCAGTCAACCGTGACAGGTAAAAACTTAGGTTTGTGTGCTTAACTAGGTAGGTACTAACAAAAATAATAGAAATAAAAAACTACTAACTACCTAATTGCCTACATAAATATAATAATACTTACAAATACAATATAATTATAAAATACACAAATATAAAACACACAAAGGTTGCCTGGAAGAGATCGCTTTGAGCGATAAGGCCGCCCATTGTACCACCATGTATTAGTCTTTATGTTTTCTAGGTTAAGTTAATTTAATTTGGTGTAACAATAAAGAATTAAAAAATATATATATAACATATAAATAGATAACATATATATCGATACCTTAATTTGCAGACCTAATAACTCCTCTGGAGCAAATTTTACAGGAGCGACTTAAAACGTTATAATAAATTTTATTTAAGGAAATAAATAAAAACAAAAGTCCCGTTAGAAATTATGCTTTTTATTAATCTAAAAACACTTAAACATCTATGTTTTCTTATAACCTTTAGGTTTTACAGTGAAAAAAGGAGTTGTTCGATTTGGTTTAAGCAATACTTGAAACTAAAAGTGGAGTTGTTTGATTTTATTCTAAACTAATAATATAAACTAAATAATCTGCCACCCGAAGGGAAATGATAATAACTAATTTTCGTGTGGCAATGCATCGTAATAGGCGTGATAATCACGGGGCATAGATGACTTAAGTTGTTGTAAATCAGAAAATTTTTTTTTCGTTATTTTTCTTCTTTGGTCATATAAGTTTTTTAGGTCATCCACCTTCACGGGGACAACTGGGGTTTTTCTTTGATTGAGGATCTTCCACTCCTCGCCAAACCGAAGCTTGTACATTACGTCTCCATTAGGTCTGTACTGCAGAGCTCTCAGATCAGTAACCTGTAAAAACACTTGATTTTATAAAGCCTCCCGGATCTAGAAAGATAAGTCATCGTAATTTGAAACAAAGCATGCAAAATGAAAGAAAAGAAGTGTATACCTTTGGATCCCCTTTCATTTTCCCTGGACGAATGGATTTATACAAAGCAATTTCTTTGAAATCCTTGAAGTAGGGAAAAGTCAAATATTCACATCGGTATTTTTTGTTATTGGTCTTTGCCGTTCGGCAGATGTTTAAGTATTCAGCAGGGGCATGGATGGTTTGGTTTTTGAGCCGCTTCTCAATCATGGCATGCATGCTGTCCACCTCCATTTGGGTATGCCCAACCTCAAGGTATTTATGAGTTATTGTTATGTTATAATATATTGATACATTAATAAAGGCATTACTGAGAACTACGTTGCGGTTTTGATAGGTACAACCATCAGTGTAAAACACGATCTGCCGGTCTTTGTCATCCATTTGAGGTATAATTTCTTTTACAATAAACTTCGACATTATAGTGGCAAATTCCTCCGCATTAAGGCCACCCTCAGACTCATTCCACACAAAACAATAACCCTGTTCCATTTTCATGTCAAAAATACACCAATTGTGGACACATAATTTAGTTTTGTAATAATTGCTGGAAACCGTAGACCTAGGTGCCAGTAGAACAGCTTGGAGGTCAGCAGTGAAAACGAATTTGTGATCTTTCTTGTCTTGTTGTTTTTCAGCTCTAGCTTCCACCTTTTTCTGAATATGCTCATTGTATACGTCTTCACTGATTTGACCAATCACATATCCATTGCATATTTCACAGAGATCTTTTTTAGGTATAAACAAGGATATTTTTTTCAAGGTAAGAGCATTGGAAAAAGTGGCGATGCTCTGTGGTTTTACATTTTTGGAATTGCATTCGTCTTTATAGAGTTTATAAAGCTGTTGCTTAGATATAATTTCAGGTTGCAAGTACAACATAGAGGTTCTTTGCCGGCAGTAGTGGGAAGGCAGTTTAGGTAATTCATCCAGAAAACTGTCCAAAAATGTTTTCTCTGAGGAACTGACTCTATTGCTGGTGGAGGCCGTTGACTGATTGTCAGGATGGATATCATTTACACCCGTTGTGGATACTTGTGATGCTTTTTCTTCTTTCCAAGCCCAGCATTGGTAGGTGGTTATAGAAAAGGTGTTTATGAACAATGTCTTACACACTCTTATCATTTCGTCGTTTTTCTTCAAATAATAAACCATGGAATTCTTTCTTTGTGACTTATTGGGGTCTTTTCTGTCTCTTTTTCTCTTCGGTGTGATACATTTTATCAGGCAATTAACAAAAATTTTTTTCTCTCCCCAATCCATAGCCCAAAATTGTTTAAATAAGCTTTCTCGGTCATTTTCAGTTATCAAGTGACAATTAAAAACTCCGTTTTTATTTTCTTGACATTTGCATCGTGGTTTAATTTCTTTTTTTGATTTACGCACATCTTGTAACCATTTTCCCTCTACTTTTCTTTTTCCATAATAATGAATTCCCTTTTCCCTGTTAAGTCTGTTTTTTTCAATATTCCAATCCTTTTTATCCACTTGACAACGCTTTTTTCTTTTAACAAGTGGTGTATCGTCTTCTGATTCTGAACTTTCACTATATTCAACTAATCTGGCCACATTGTTGAGTGATGATGAGGTGATAGCTTCCTGTACATCAGGGGTAGGGTTAATGTGGATGTCCAGCGTGCATGAAATGGGTGGAATGTCAACTCTAGGGGGAATGTTTATGTTGTCATTCAGCAAGGGTGATGTGGTAGTGTGTTCATCAACTATAGGGTGTAGGGCAATGTCAGTGCCTTGGGTTATTACATAAGAGTTAATATCGTCAGTTGGGGGTACAAATTGGTCAATAAACTCAATTTGAACATTGTTTGGTTCATTAATATCGTCGTCAAATAACAAGAAATTGTGAACTTGAGGCACATCATCCGTGTTTGTTGTAGCTTCGGAGAGTTGATATTCATTCTGGTGATAACTCACAATGGTTTCCGTCTCAGGTTCATTCTCCGTTGTAGTAGGCTGTGTATGGATCTGTATTGATTCTAATAGTGTTGAAGACATATGAGTATCAAAGTCACCAAGGGCAATATTAGAAATAGTAGCAATGGCAGTATCTTCACACAACTTTGGCAATTGGTTAGCTTGGAACAATGCATTATCAGGGTTAGTAACGTCGGTATTAGCAATATTTTTGTTAGTTGATTGCGCAGAAAGCAAAATTCTCTTAGCTCGTGCTTTAGACATATTCCTGCACCAAAAAGAAAAACATAAAGCAAAATAAAAAACCTTCAGGATGGTAAGCATCATTCCAAAATGCCATAATAAATAACAAAATTACTATTAAACAATCAAGCGAGGCGCACGAAAGTGAACACACACACACACATACACACACTTTACATAAATACATAAATTTACACTTCTGCACATGATTGAAAGTGAAAATTAAATTATTAGGTCCATAGTATCACAAAAACATGCGTTAAATCAAACATATCAACTCCAAGCATCACACCAAAATAATCAAAAGTGAAATCAAATAACTCCAATCACCGTGCAATTTTCAAAAAAACATGTCAAAATAATGTTACAAGGCTATTTAAATCATAAAACACTTACCATAATATATTTTCTACTACTTTAAAGCTTTAAACTGTAGTGAAAGACACTTTTACCATTTGTTTTTATGTTAAATGCGCGGGAGCTTGCGTACGCTTGTGCGACGTAGAACAAAATGGCCGACTGCGCGGGAGATATTCGATTATTTTGTCAAAATCGATGCGTTTCGTTTTACGCGGAGTTGTTTGATTTTCAAATAGCGTTTTTACACCAATACCGTTGAGAACCATGGAGTTATTAGTATTTGAAAAAATAGAGCAAAAAATCTAGTTTCTGCCGGTATCAAAATGTCATTTTCGTGAAAAAGTGGAGTTATTATTAGGTCTGCAAATTAAGGTATCGATATAATAAATAAA
Organism: Philereme vetulata; assembly: GCA_918857605.2. Classification (NCBI taxonomy): domain Eukaryota; kingdom Metazoa; phylum Arthropoda; class Insecta; order Lepidoptera; family Geometridae; genus Philereme; species Philereme vetulata. The sequence continues at coordinate 4,972,941 of OU975446.1, forward strand.
TAAATTTAATAATAAATAAAGTTATAAGGAAAGCTCAAGTGGAATTAGAATTTAAATAGTGACTATGGACAGAACGTTTGAAAGCTGGTTTCATTGATATTTTTTCTAATACTGAGGGGAAGAGCGTTCCTTAAGCCCACTGCTTTAACTTCAAAAGAGTTGGCACCACAGAACACAAAAAACAATTGTTTTTTATGTTCTGTGGTTGGCACGGTAGCCAGAAGAGTGATTATACTAGAAAAAACATAGCTTGATCTCTGGGATAGCTGTCAGTAAAATCGCGCCTATGAAGTTCTGAATTTAACAGTACGGACTTGCGAACAAGAGTTCATTGTAAATTTACAAGATTGCTATAGCGATTCTAAAAGTGATTCGGATATTGATTTGGGGTGTACTCCTTTGGAATAAATAAATGTATGTATTAAAATATTCGTTTCATTTTATTACCCAAATCATAATATAATCCAATATACATATAATTATGGCAGACAGCCTTCGTGGCGAAGCGGTAGTGAACACGACTGCTGCGCAGGAGGTCGCGGGTTCGATCCTTGCTCAGTGCAAATATTTGTTTGCATGAATATGGGTTTTTGCACTGGTCTGGTCGTGCCTCGGAAAGCACGTTAAGCCGTCGGTCCCGGCTGCCATACGAATATCTAATGGCAGTCGTTACGGGTTGTTGGAGCCCTCAAAAGTCCAACAATTGGTCTTACAGCAAAGCTTCTATCAATAATTACCTACTATCGATATTTTATTCTGTATCATAACAACCCTAGGAATGTCAGTTTAACAAATGTCGCAAAGATCAAGCTATATTTTTTCAAGTATAGAGATGGATACTCTTTATTCCTCAAAGTGAATGTATTCACTTATTTCTACTCCGCCATCCGATCTGATCCCTCTTAATGATTCCTCTATTCCTTTGACTCATTTACTCCGGACGTAGATAGTCGACCGTTAATCGTTTCTAGTAAGGTAGGTGTACCGGCGTGTGTCATCTCGCTCTTGGCGCGCACAATAGTTTAAACCTTGCTTTTGGTTCGTAGATCACAGATTAAAGAAGTTAAGACTATATAGGAAATAAGTTGATGGACGCAGGCAGTGCATCGTAGGGCATATTTTTAGCGAGCGTGATCTACGTGGCAATTCTCTGTTATAAGCGATGGTTACCACTTAACATCAGGTTGGTCAGAACTTGTTTCTTAAGCATGTAACAAAAAAAATAAAAATCGTTACATGGTAATTATACCTAGTCAGGTCATAAATTCTGTCACATGTTTAATATAAAATAATTGAAACGAGTTTATTCATTATTTAACCATTTATATACCAAAATGAACTTAACAAAACATAGATTCTTATGACACTAAAGTTTATTCAAAATGACCTCCGTGATTTTGAATACAGGCCTTCAATCTGCGCGGCCAGTCGTCTATCGCAGCACGAACGAGGTCCATGTCAATATCGGCGGATGCCTTAATCAAGGATGTCTTGAGTGACTCCAAATTGGGATGAGGCTTTGAGCGTGCTTTTTCCTCCAAGTGTTGCCATATCTTGTAATCTAACGGATTCAAATCGGGACTGGAGGAGGGCCAGTCTTCGTGCCGGATGAAGTCGATTTCACGCGCCGCCAGCCAGTCTTGTGTGCTCTTCGTTCTATGAGCTGGCGCCGAATCTTGTTGGAATACCCAGTGCCTGTTATTGAACATGGTATGAGAAACAGGTTCCACAAGGTTCGTCAGGACTGTATTTTGATACACAACTGCATTCGTTTTTACACCTTTCTCACAAAAATGTAAGTCTGTTAAGCCCCAATAAGAAACTCCCAACCATGAGCGAGGATGGAAAATGACCTCGTTGGACACGCGGAATACGGTTGCTCGCTTCTTCACTGCTGTGTGCGTACACCTTATCATTTTGTTTGTTGTAGCTCTCTTCTACGGTAAAAATTTTTTCATCCGAAAAAAGAATTTCCCGATATTTTTTTCCCGCGTACCGCTTCAACAAAGCGCGGCATCTCTTCAGTCTCAGGTCCATTAGACGAGCATTCAAACGATGACCTGTTTTTCTTTGATATGCCCGAAGCCCTAAGTCTTCATTTAACACCCTTTTCACCGTGGTTCTGCTTAACCTCATCTGAAGGGCCAACAGTTTCTGCTTACGTTTGGGATTTCTTTGAATTCGCGCCTTCTCAGCTTTTATCACTGCTGGAGTCCTAACAGACCGAGGGCGACCACTTCTTTCTACACTAGAGTCTTCATTGTATCGTTTGATGGTGCGATAAACGAATCTTTTGGTTATATTAAAATTTTTCAGTATGTCAAAAATTTGAATTGGCGCGTAACCGCAACGATGCAACGCAATAACTGCAACACGGTCTTCTTTAAGCGTCCACTCCATATTTAAAAATGAGTAAAATTCAAAAAAGTATACATTTTTATTTTCATGACCAATTCGAAATTCGAATTCTATAAACTTTTTTGTGGCCAGCATTCTAAAAGAAAAGTTTTTACTGTGTGACAATACTTATGGCCTGACTAGGTATATAAACTATCACACTAATATCTTAAATGTGAAAATTTGGATGTTTGTTTATATAATTGTTTGTTTGTTACACAATCACGTCGTAACGGCTAAACCGATTTCGATGAATTTTAGTATATCAGCACCTTGCCCACGTCTACAAAATGTAAGCCCATAGTCACGTTTTCACCATGAAAATGTAGATAAACATAATTTACGGCCTGCTTACAGACTTATTATTTTTTATTCGAGCACTTATCCTGTTTACTATATAGCACAACTAAATTTAAAATCCATTGTAATTTCGGCTAAAATGGTGTAACCTAATTATAAAAAACTTTTAGCGGCACAAGAATTTAATTGCCTTTGGAAATTAAATACGTACTTTGATTGATAGATACATAATCTGAATGTATTTTGTGTATTATAGAAAATTCTATAATGCACATAATACATAATCTGTACATGGGCGAACTTAGTTCTAGCAAGCATTCTCTTCCAGTTAACCCTTGCGTAGTGTGGAAAAATATTTTCGTAGTTAGTGCAAGACATATGTAGCAAGAAAAAGTTAAGAAATAATAAGACTAAGATATATTGATAATAATACCCATACCAAACATCAAATAGAGTATTTTCAATAAACGTACTTTCTATTAAAACACATCAATAGTTGAAAATAATAGATTAACTAATAAATAGGTAGTTACAATGATGCTAAATAAACTCGTATGATATAAAGATAACATTGTGGATAAATAACAGAGCATCTACAGGACACCACTCATTTTGTAGGCCTCGTTCATAGGTAGTGCTTGCACACTTTGGATCTGAAAACCTCAATAGAGGAAACTTGCCGAATCTCGTGCGGAATACTATTCCATAGTCGGACAGCAGTAATGGTGAATGAGTTAGAATTATTTTGTATTGAGAAGTCATTATCTGGAGATGTTGTGTAGAACGTACAAGACGGTCTGCAGCATACAGGGTAGAAATCCGCTCTTTGACGTAGTTAGGTTATTTGGGGTCATGTAGGATGTTATAAAGTAGACCTAGTACCTATATGTAAATCCCGACGCTCTCTGACCTCAATCCACTGTAATTGAGCGTGGAAAGCAGATACGTGATCATATTTCCGCAAACCATGGATGCAGTGGTTTTGCAAACGCTCCAACTTGTTCAACCCATCCTCTGTAGCATCGGAATAAGTGACATCAGCGTAGTCAAGAATTCGAAAAAGTAGTGCGTTCACCAGTGTCCTCCTTGCAGATTGAGGCAGAAGTTTTTCATCAAGTTCAGGGAATGCATGCTGCCATACATTCTCATACTAACGAGCAATGTGACGGTCCCGTGATAGGTCGTTGGTGGTATACAGGCACAGGTTTTTTACCTCTGTGCAGTAAGGAAGAACTATAAGGAATTAACTAAGGGAGAACTACTGCATGTAACTGGGAGGAGGGAACTAACGGCTAGTCTGGAAATGTGATACTTACTACCAACAATCATACTTTTGTCATAGTAGGATTTATAAGTAGACCATACTTCTGGGTCCACTCATACACAGCACTGAGGACATTGGTAAGGTTTTCAATACCTCGTACCACCAGATCGGGTTCAAAACTCAGGTATAGTTAGACGTCATCCGCGTACAGGTAGTGTAATCACCAGGCAATGTTCGATACGAGAGTGTTTATGAAATGGATCGTTATTAGTTTCAAAAACTTATTATCTTATAGACTTTTTAGATAAGTCCGTTCTGATTTATGCACAAAATCCGTAGATTTACAGAAAACTAACTAGCTAGTTTGTTAGCGTGGGCGTGGGCGTGGGCGCGGGCGAGGGCGTGGGCGTGGGCGTGGGCGCGGGCGTGGGCGTGGGCGTGGGCGTGGGCGCGGGCGTGGGCGTGGGCGCGGGCGAGGGCGTGGGCGCGGGCGAGGGCGTGGGCGCGGGCGTGGGCGTGGGCGCGGGCGAGGGCGTGGGCGTGGGCGTGGGCGTGGGCGTGGGCGTGGGCGTGGGCGTGGGCGTGGGCGCGGGCGTGGGCGTGGGCGCGGGCGTGGGCGTGGGCGCGGGCGTGGGCGCGGGCGCGGGCGCGGGCGCGGGCGTGGGCGCGGGCGCGGGCGTGGGCGTGGGCGCGGGCGCGGGCGTGGGCGTGGGCGTGGGCGCGGGCGTGGGCGCGGGCGCGGGCGCGGGCGTGGGCGCGGGCGCGGGCGTGGGCGTGGGCGTGGGCGTAGGCGTGGTCGTGGTCGTGGGCGCGGGCGTGGGCGTGGGCGTGGGCGTGGGCGTGGGCGTGGGCGTGGGCGTGGGCGTGGGCGTGGGCGTGGGCGTGGGCGTGGGCGTGGGCGTGGGCGTGGGCGTGGGCGTGGGCGTGGGCGTGGGCGTGGGCGTGGGCGTGGGCGTGGGCGTGGGCGTGGGCGTGGGCGTGGGCGTGGGCGTGGGCGTGGGCGTGGGCGTAGGCGTAGGCGTGGGCGTGGGCGTGGGCGTGGGCGTGGGCGTGGGCGTGGGCGTGGGCGTGGGCGTGGGCGTGGGCGTGGGCGTGGGCGTGGGCGTGGGCGTGGGCGTGGGCGTGGGCGTGGGCGTGGGCGTGGGCGTGGGCGTGGGCGTGGGCGACCTTCACACGAACAAACTAGCGAGATTTATAAAGTTGGATTGTACGTACATCGTTACATCAATCGTACGTATCTTCCAAAGAATACCCAATTCGTATCATCATCATCATCACCCACAGCCTGATTTCAAAAAAATATGTAGATCCTGAGGTAGCAAGAAATCTTGAAAAGCAGTCCTATGAAAGACGTATTTGACCATTTTGGTTTTTTGGTCACAAAATGCAACATGCAGAAAGCTGATAACGAATGGCTCTAATCGAACCCAAGTGCTTTGGAGTTAACGATGAAGAACAACTAAAAAGAATGCCAGCTGAACTTTACTAAGTTAAGGTACTAAGTTTGAAAAACCATCGTGGTGATTTTCTATAAAAAATCTCGAAGCAGTAATTTCATTATTACTAGGGGTGCCATCTTCAAACGTTGAAGTAGAAAGATTATTCAGTGTCCTGAAAAATGTCAAAACGGACAAAAGAAACAGGATGCCTATACTAGAAAAAACATACCTTGATCTCTGGGACAGCTGTCAGTAAAATTGCGCCTATGAAGTTGTGAATTTAACAGTACCGACAAACGTACCAGTCAATGTCATACTTTATGGGCATGCTGAGCTAATTATAGTGATGACTGCGATGAATCATCGTGACCACAGACTATAAACTATCCATATTTTGTATAAAACTTAATTCAAAATTAATTTATCATTTAATTAAAAAAAATAACATTATTGAATATTTAAAAAAAAACATTATTTACAATAGTGAGTAACGAGCTTTTGGCGAGCGCAGAAGGCGCTCAGCCCTATAATTTTATTTTTGATGAGGCAACTAGCGCAAGGGCACCAGTTAGGTACGAACCTCGGCTTGGGCTGTTGCCGGGACGGGGATAGGTGAGAAACGCCCGGGTACGTGTTTGTACCTCGTGTAGGCGGCGACTAAAGGGACTCGTCGACCTCGCCGGCGAGGTCGGTGTATTTGTGGAGTGTTTGCTCTGTCTAATGTGGATGACTCACCCGCATTAGCGGAAGTGATTTCGTCATCCGGGTCTCCGAGAACGTGTCTCGGACGACGGAGGGTAAAGTTTAAGCAGCTCTAGGACAGTATTGAACTTTAAACAACCCCCCCATCCTAGGGGCGACACAAAAACATGTGACGATCACAATAGTCTTCGTGGCCGCAGTAAAACTAAAGCCGCAAAAGCTAATAATAAAAAAATAGGTTGTGTGGTGTGTTAGTTCTTAAATTTTCAAACTTTCAAGTATTATTACAATACCTCAGCCAAATTTCTTTGCATTATGTTATGACAGTCATACTCCTTGTACGCATGAAAACGAATTAAAATCGACCTTTTAAGTTTTTAAGAATTCTCTCTGAACAATTATTATGCTGCTGTGACAGAATGTTCAGCACGGATCGTTGTTGACGCATGTATAACATCGTTCTGAACCAATAAATATTTCATCATCATCATCATATGTGCAAAAAACATCAGAATAATCAATCATTTATTTCAATCAACTTATTATTAGGATCATTGGTACAATTGTGTTAGTATAACTAAAATTCCTTACAACTAATCTAGATATTTTTGCTTGCCAGTTTATGTACACACGGCTACACATCAAGCTAAACACATCCAGTATAAGCTGACCTCGCATTGTGTAGGCTTTTCGTAGAATGAGAGATCAGCTTATACTGGAAAACTATAGCTTGATGTGTAGCCGTGTGTACCATGTAGCAATAATTCATATTGTTACGCCCGAGGCTGCCACAGAATAGGTAATAGTCGACGTCTCGAAGTTCATACCTAATCTGTCACAGAATAGGCAAAATACTAGGTGTGATATATACCTACATTTACGTTTTTACCTACAGTTGCACAGAATATGAAATAGTAGTGCTGATAGAAATACCTACACAGTTATAGTTGCCCGCGGAACCTTTGAGAAAGTTCCAGAAAACGTCTAGTAACTGCGTGCGGTATAAATAGGGTATAGAGACGCCCGGAGAGTCAGTCTGGATTTGGTTTAAACCCTCCGTCGTCAGAAACACGTTCTCGGAGACCCGGATGACGAAATCACCTCCGCTAACGCGAAAGAGATTTCTGAGTCATCTACATTAGACAGAGCAATTTGTTCGCAGAGCAATCGCATTTGTTGCCGTGTGGTAAATAATTGTAAAAATGTCAAGTTTTAGTACAGAAGATTAACCATTGATAGATATAGCCCCGCCAGAAATACCTACTAAATGCAGCACAAAATGCAAATGAAAGCAAAATCTAGAGCAAAGTACTTATGCAAAGTATTTCTCTGAACTCCAGTACATGGGTTTGTCCCAGCTCCCTGTGGTGCATCTATTCCATGTTAGGAAGCATGGTTAAGCTCAAACATTGTGTTGATATCAAAACGTACTGTAACCCACAACCGTGTACATCCCGTAGCATGAGTTATTTGGTGCCTTCTCCTTCCAGCAATTTGTATGATTTACCTGTGTCGCCGACATTTACACAAGAAGTAAATGAAGATACTAAAGAAGTGACAAGTACCAATGTAAGATAAACTGTGAAATCGCCATCAATCCAATATCGTTTTGAAAATTATACATTCACCAATTGCTTTAATAATTAAACGATTTATGCAATACATCTTTGTTTTTTCCTCGCAAGTGTGTTGAAAAAGTGCGTATGAAACTCGTGAGCAACTAGCTCACTAGACACTCGGCTGATTTACGCCCTCGCCTACGGCTCGGGCTGCAAACCACAGCCACTTGTTGTAGTGTATCGATATACATACTTATTTCTATGATCTGGTGTATCGATATACATACTTATTTCTATTTGTGGGTAGACTTGTTTGGCAGTTGGTTGTCAACCATTAAACGAGTACAAGTGATTTGCAGTGTTTCCTTGCGTTATTCCCTAAAATACTGAACATTTGGCGACGATTAGTTATTCACGTGTGTTATCTGACTTTTTTTTAATAAGAATAAGTGTTTTCTGGTTTTTTTAATGACAAGCGATCACGCCAAGTCAAATATGATGGCTTTTGGTGGCAACCTCTCATTTGATCATCGCACGCAAGAATGGAGCATTTTTAGGAGTCGTTTTATCCAGTACTGTACGGCGAACGACATTGGAGACGACACCGATAAGTCTGGAGTGAAAAGACGAGCTCTTTTGCTCACTGCGCTTGTGGAAGATACCTTCCGCGTCGCTAAAGATTTGGTTTTTCCTGACAGCTTGGACAATGTGGAGTATAATAGTCTTTTAGGAAAGTTGGACGTCCATTTACAGTCGAAAAAAAGCACGTTCGCTGAAAGATACAGTTTTTACAAGGCTGAACAACGTCCAGGAGAAGACCTAGCCGAATGGGCGGCGCGAGTGCGTAATTTGGCACAATTTTGTGGTTTCAAGGCAGAGTTAGATACTGTTTTGGGCGACAAATTCGTCCTGGGTTTGGAAAATACAAAAGAAAAAGAGAAGCTGTTTGCAGAAAGCATAGATACTCTAACATTCAACAAGGCATTGGAGAAGTTTCAGACCGCGCAAGCAGCGCGGACACAGGCGCAGCCTGTGTCCGCGTTGCAACGGCCAAGCGGTGTTTCATCCGGTGATGATGTGAGAGTGTCGAAGTGTTGTGTTGTGTGCGGTTATAAAAATCACTCTAAAGAAAAGTGTCGTTTATTAAATTATACCTGCCAAAAGTGTAACAAAAAAGGTCATCTTAAAAGAATGTGCAAAACTAAGATAAATGATAGCAATTTTATAGGCACGGATGACGATGACGCTGGTGAAGGTTTTTATAACTTATTTACTATTAAAAACTCGTTAAAAGACGAACCGATCTCGCGTAAAGTTTGGTTAGATTCTAAAGAAATTATTTGTGAAATTGATTGTGGTAGTGCTGTCTCCGTTTTACCGGCGGTTATCTATCAACAGCTGTTCGGAAGCGATAACAATAAGTATAGCTTACAGCCATGTAATGAGGTATTTAATTTTTATACCAGAGTTAAGATTTCTTCTATGGGTTGTTTATCATTGCCAGTAACTTTCGAAGGACGCACTAACCAATGTTATTTTTTGTTATCAAAACTAATGAAAAACGTTTACCTCTTTTGGGTCGCGATTTTATGCGATTGTTTTGTTTACATTTATGTAGTTTGAATTGCAATAATATGGTTGTAAACGACAACGCAGGCGAAGCCCTAATAACTAAATATTCTAAACTATTCTCAGATGAATTAGGCAGATTCAACACATATAAAATTAGCCTAAACATTAAACCGGAAGCTCAGTTAAAGTTTTTTAAGCCTCGACCCGTGCCTTTAGCTTTAAAACCTAAAATAGAAGAGGAGCTGCGACGTTTAGTAGCACTTGGAATTTTGGAAAAAGTTAATCATTCGGATGTTGCTACGCTTATTGTTCCAGTGGTACGTTCCGATGGTAACGTCAGAATTTGTGGGGATTTCTCTGTAACGTTAAACAAAGTTTTGTACCTAGACAATTATACACTTCCTAGAATCGAAGATTTATTTGCCAAGCTTCACGGTGGAATAGAATTTAGCAAATTAGATTTGAAAATGGCTTATCTTCAACTGGAGCTGGACGATACTAAAAAATGGTGTTGTATAAACACACATATGGGTTTGTTTAGGTATAAAAGGCTGGCTTTTGGTTTAGCTAACGCACCATTTATATTTCAACGGACAATGGAACAGTTATTAGGTGATATAGATGGTATATGTATATATTTAGATGATATTTTAATAATAGCTCCTAACAGGGTTTTGCATTTAGAAAGATTAGAACTGGTTCTAAAAACATTACAAGAAGCGGGTTTACGAGTGAAACGTGATAAATGCGAGTTATTTAAAAAATCTGTTGAGTATCTCGGTTATGTGATAGACAAAGACGGTTTACACAAATCAAACAAACACAACAAAACAAAATTATTGAAAAAGGTGTAAAATGGGAGTGGGGCCAATCTCATACAGAGGCGTTTGAAAGAATTAAGAGAGAACTGATTTCGGATCGCGTGCTGGCCCATTACCACCCTGAGTACCCCACTATCGTGACGTGTGATGCGGGTCCTGAAGGTCTGGGGGCGGTGCTCGCGCAGCAGCAGCCCGACGGCTCCGAGCGAGTGGTGGCTTATGCCTCTCGTTCTTTGTCGAAAGCCGAGTCTAATTATGCACAAATTCAGAAAGAAGCCACGTCCATTGTTTTTGCGATTAAAAAGTTTAATCATTATTTGTATGGCCGTACTGTACCATTTATATTGCGTACGGACCATAAACCACTTTTGGCTATTTTTGGTAAAGAAAAAGGTGTGCCCGTTTTGGCCGCGAATAGATTACAAAGGTATGCTTTGTTTTTATCTGCATATAATTTCCGCATTGAATATGTTAAAAGTGATGATAACGTGGCCGATTTCTTGTCAAGATCGGTTTCTTTATTGAATGTAGTAGAAGATATAGATCAAACGTTGTATATCAATTTCATTGGTGAATCAGTCCTACTACCGATTACTATTGAGAATATAAGAGTAGAAACCGCTTGTGACGGGATTTTACAAAAGGTGATGCGATTTATTCAGGATGGTTGGCCATCTATAATACTAGATCCTCAGTTACGGCCGTTTTTCTTATGTCGTTTAGAACTGGCTGTCGAAAACGGATGTATTTTACGGGGCCACAAAATAGTAATTCCTTCCTGCTTTCGTGAAAGACTTAGATGAATTACACAATTCGCATTTTGGCGTAGTTAAAACGAAATCTGAAGCTAGAACGCGTATGTGGTGGCCAAATATCGACAAAAATATTGAAGATAAAATAGGTTCATGTTCTGTATACAACACGCTCCGCTGTAACCCACCTAAAGTGCCGCTAGCACCGTGGCCATACCCGGAGCGCGTTTGGGAACGCGTACATATAGATATGTTTATGTTGTCAGGTAAGCAGTTTTTAATCGCAGTTGACGCTCATTCTAAATGGGTCGAATGTTTTTCAATGCAAAAGACAGATAGTGAAGCCGTAATTAGTAAACTATGTGAAATGTTTAGCAGGTTTGGTTTAGTGCGTACCTTGGTTACTGACAATGCTACCAATTTTTGTTCCAATGAATTTGAAACGTTTTGTCAATTAAACGGAATCCAGCATTTGACCGGTGCGCCGTATCATGCAATGTCAAACGGACAAGCAGAAAATAGTGTCAAAACTGTAAAAAATGGTTTAAAAGCGATTTTTAATAACAACATGAACAATAAAAATGTTTTAAAAATATTGAATACGTTTTTGTTTGACTACGGGAACTCAATTCATTAGTCTACGGGATTTTCTCCAGCCCAATTGATGATCGGACGTCCTTTACGTTGTCGACTCGATTTGTTAAGGCCGTTGCAAGTAGACTCTTTACCGTCCTCGTCATCCGCTGCTAAAGATAATGTAATCAAAGCGCAATTGAACCAATGTAAACAGTTTAGAGGTAATAGGAATGTAAATTTTTCAGTAGGCGACAGAGTTTTGATCAAACATTACTTTAATAATGGTACTAAACATATTTGGAAACAGGGTATTGTTAAGAAATGCCTAGGCTCTCGAATGTTTATAGTTAACATTTCCGGCGAAAATGTAAATGTAAAAAAACACATAGATCAGTTATTGACGTACAAAGGTATCAACTCATCGTTAGATCAGGATGACGATGTAAGTGTTTTCGCAGATAATTCGCCTAAATCCACGGGTCAACCTAGTGAGCTGAATGCTGACTTGGTATCTGACTATGCTTCATCTACGTCTCCTGCGCGTGATGAGATGGATGAAGGGGAGGAAATACGAGCTGACTCGGATGATGAGTTTTTAGATGCAGTTTCTCCTGATGCTGCCCCTAACGTACGAAATGACGATCATTCGCATCATTCTAATGAAAGTGATAATGCAAATCAAAATCCTCAGCTTGTCCGCCGATATCCGATTCGAAAAACTCGGAATCAATTAAATTATAAGTTTTAGTTTGTAAGTATTTTGTTAATAGTGGTGGAGGGATGTAGTGTATCGATATACATACTTATTTCTATGATCTGGTGTATCGATATACATACTTATTTCTATTTGTGGGTAGACTTGTTTGGCAGTTGGTTGTCAGCCATTAAACGAGTACATTATGCAGTGTTTCCTTGCGTTATTCCCTAAAATACTGAACACGTGTATAATGAGCAACTTAGCTCACTTATATCATAAATATATTTCTACATTCATAGATCTACCTTAGAATAATGGTAATATCTTATTGTGTAGTGAATTTATTTAATAAAAATAATAATATAAGTATTCTATCAGTTTGACGACCTTCGTGGCGCAGTGGGCGTATAGCCGGCTGAGACGCAGGAGGTAGGTAGTCGATTCCCGCCGCTTAACAAATGTTTATGATCTACAATTATTTGTTCCAGGTTTGGATGTTTTTCTATATAAGCATGTATTTACAAAAAAAAGTATATACGTATTCTATCAGTTATCTGGTTCCCATCGTACAAGCTCTGCTTAGTTTGGGGTTAGATAGCCCTGTGTGCAATGTCCACCAATATTTATTTATTTAGTTATCTGGTTCCCATATTACAAGAAGCACATTTGGGGCTAGATAGCGCTGTGTAAAATGTCCAGCATTAATTATTTATTAGTGTCCCAGCAAAACTTATTTTCTGAACTTTTTAATTTAAAAAATCTTTTATTAGCATAACCTAAGAACACTAAACCGGTATATTTACAAACACTAAAACAAATCAATGAATAATTGCCTTCCAGGTGATAAACTATTAATCTCAAGCTGCGTAATGTATTCGAGCCGTGCACGCGATAGGAACTTCCATGTTACTATAAAAATGAAATAAGTTTATCAAAAACAGAACTAGATGTCGCTACTAAAAAGTTTAGAACGCGCTATCGAAGCGTTTTCGCGAAGGGATGGCTTCAACCCCCGAACACCAGTTCTTCCTCTTAAGTAAAGCTCTTTATGTGTAGGTAGATTATTTGATAACCAGTAACATTTAAGTATCCGATTGACACCGGATAAAAAATATGTTGTCAATAAGTTTTGAAAGCATGGTCAAGCATTTAATGCTATTGACATGCGGATAATTAACAAACCATTCTATGGTATCAATCAATCAACATGGGAATTTCTCCATCGTTTGGCGATCTAGGGTTTCTTCAGTTCTCGAATGATAAAATAAAAATTCGTTAATAAACACCTTACAAGTTAGATAACTACAACAAATTATGAGAAACAAATAAAATTTATAACATCCTTATCGCTAATAAAAGCTATCTTTTTCAGACAAACTTTGGATTTCATTAAATTTATTTTTCACTGTAGGTACATTAAAGAACACTAAGTTACGTTATATTTAGAAAATATCAATAAAATTAACATTACAACAGCTCAAACAGACAGGTATCGGGACTAATTAATGAATGAATGAAAACAATTTATTGTACACATTAAAAAAAATAGAAATTACAGACAAAATAAATAGTACAATGGGCGGTCTTATCGCTATGAAGCGATTTCTTTCAGACAACATTTGGATGGAGAGGATATAGTAATGTCAAAGATGATCAGGGTATGGTTTGGCTTTAAGGACGGTGGTGGTTTAGCGGCGACCTTTGCGTAGGTCAGCCTTCCCCTCGAGCTGCCTCCTTCCTCCGCTTTGGCGAGCTCCGTTTCGAGGTTGAGGGACGGTGGTGGTGCCCTCATATTTTCTTCCCGAAGCGTTCGAAGCACAGCGTCACGGCTTCCATTCTCTCCGTTAGAGATTGTAAATATTCCTCTAAGTTGAGGAGAATGGGTTGTGGTGGTTCGGATGGTGGTGCCCGTTCAGCTCGCATCGTTTGAAGGATGCCCCTTATCTCCTCCACCTCGTGCCTCAAGCCTGGTTCAGACTGTGCCGCAGGAGGGTTCGAGTCCCGTTTTTCAATTGCCTTTTTGTTAGATTCCAGGATCTGTTGCGTTTTTTCCTGATCTTTTGTGACACCTCTTCGAAGCTCATCAAGTTGATTTTGGAGAGCGTCCATTCCCGCCTTAAGGCTCAAATGGTCACTCCTCAGGGGTTCCGTGTCGTGTCCCCTTTCTTCTTTGATGATGGCTTCTCCGAGGGTCTTCATCCGCTTTTCGAGATCCTGGATGGCCTCCGCTGTTTCGTTTATGAGCCGATGGGGCTCCTGGGTCTCGTACCCCTGCCAGCTGCGTATCGCTTGCGCCTCCTTAAGCGACGCACTGATGTCCGCCCTGGCCTTCGACAACTCGGACGTTAAGTTTGTGGTGATTTCACCTATTTTTTTGTTGTGGGCTCTCTCCACCCGCACGAGCTCCGTTGCGTGCCTAGTTCTCTCCCTCTCCAGACTGGTGATATGTCTGGACCTAGAGTCCGATAACGAGAGGACTATTTCGTATAGAGTCTGCAGGCTTTCCAGTGCGATGACTTTGCACTCCCTCTTCATGTTGCCTGCAGACTCCAACGCGTCCTTCCAACAATTTTGTTAGGGGGTTGGGGTGGGGGAATTTGGAATATGCCTGGTCTCCTCGTTATGAGGAGTCCAAACACGGATGTTCTAGGATTAGGGGTTCAGGAGTTACCTCGAGGTTTACCTGATGGTCCGACGAAGGTGTTCCGCTGTTGATGTTTCCACTGGGGCGTAGTCCTAGGTCGACTTTAGAGTCTTCAACTCGGTTGTCAGACGTCACGCCTCGTGTTGCTTTGCCGAAAGTAAGTTACACGTGTGTCGAACCACGCGGTTTGTGAGGTTATTTCTTGATAATTGGGTACCTTATATCTCCGTTGATTGTGAAGGGATTTTCAAAATTCAAATTCTGTTGAACAGACCTCCAAGAGTTCTTGCTGGTGGTTGTTTGTTTGTTGAAGATTTCACTTTTCTTCTCGTTGATATAATACTCCAAAGTCCAGGCTTTCCTGCTCCTGAACCCCTTTGTGTAGGATGTTGAAAACAATAATCCTTATGCGACAGACACTTCTTTCTCTGACCGTAACACTTTTATGCGCGTAGCTCACAATTTTCCAATTATTTGGAATTTTTTCCACGGAGCTGTTGATGCGACTTGCGATATTAGGCTGTTACTGGTTAGGTTAGGTTAGGTTGACAGGAGCTGTATGCCGAATACAGAGCTGCATGCACGAGTCTGCAAACGGCAATTCGACAAGCTAAAGAGGCATCGTGGGAAGAATGGCTGGAGACCCTCAGCCTCGACCCATGGGGTCAGCCTTACAAGGTGGTATCAGGAAAACTACGCCCCTGGAACCCGCCAATAACAAAAACTCTGGACCCACAGTTGCTAGAGCGGGTCGTGACGACTCTCTTCCCTAAAAGGGGAGTATGGCAGCCTCCAAGAATGGTGCCACTGGCTGGATCGGATGACCTTCAGGAGGAAGAAGTTCCACAAGTCACGGAAGTGGAACTAGGGTTGGCCATATTAAAGTTTCGAAAGAAGAAAACCGCGCCAGGTCCAGACGGAATACCCGGACGCGCTGTGGTAATAGCCATGGAGCAAATGGGTGAAGGGGTAAGGGCACTATTTTCAGAGTGCTTAGCCCAAGGTAGATTTCCACGTGTTTGGAAGACGGGTAAACTGGTCCTGCTTAGGAAAAGTGGTCGCCCAGAGGATTCACCGTCTCCCTATCGTCCTATCGTCCTGCTCGACGAGATGAGTAAGCTTTTCGAGCGAGTGCTCGCTGCTCGTCTCGTCAAGCGTATGAAAGATGTGGGACCGGATCTGCACGATGGTCAGTTTGGCTTCCGTTGCGGCCGCTCAACCTTGGACGCCATCTCTAGGGTGCGAGCCCTTGCTGAGAGTGCGGTTGCGCAGGGCGAGGTAGTGTTGGCAGTTTCGCTAGATATAGCTAACGCTTTTAACACTTTGCCCTGGGAAACCATAAAAGAGGCGCTTAGGTATCATGGTGTGACCCAGTACTTGAGGAAAGTGGTCGCAGACTACTTTGTCTATCGCAACATTATGTACCCGACTGAGAACGGGTGGATTAGGAAAACTATGTCCTGCGGCGTTCCACAGGAGTCTGTCCTCGGACCACTCCTGTGGAACATCGGGTACGACTGGGTGCTCCGAGGCGAAAATCTCCGGGGAATAGACGTGACTTGCTACGCCGATGACACCCTGGTCACGGCACGTGGAAGCACACACAGAGAGGCGGCTCTTCTCGCTACAGCGGGGGTTGCTCAAGTGGTCCGGAGAATCCGGGCTCGGGGTCTAGAAGTAGCCCTTAATAAGTCCGAGGCCTTATTCTTTCATGGGCCTCGAAACGCTCCACCGCAAGGGACGACAATTGTGGTTGGCGGAGCCTCGATTGCCATTAAACCGACGAGCCGTTACTTGGGCATCGTCCTAGATGGTCAGTGGAAATTCACAGAGCATTTCCGGCGACTAGCGCCAAAGCTAATCGCCTTTGCTGGAGTGATCGGGAAGCTCCTTCCGAATTTGGGAGGTCCGATTGTAGCGTGCCGCCGCCTCTACGTTGGCGTACTCCGATCCAAGGCACTCTACGGTGCGCCTATATGGGCGGATGCCCTGAGCAACCTTAATAAGGCTTTGTTGCGTCGTCCGTAGCGGGCCATTGCACTAAGAGCTGCTCGGGCGTATTGCACCGTGGCTTTCGAGGGGGCGTGTCTGCTGGCCAATAGCCCGCCATGGGACCTAGAGGCTGAAGTACAGGCAAAGGTTTACCGGAGATGTACGGAGTCGAAAGCCGAGGGAGGTTGGCCACTTCCGGAAGAAATCAAGAAGTGGAGAGAGAATGCCCACGAGGAACTCCTCGAGAAGTGGTCAGAGAAGTTGGTAAATCCGAGTGCCAGTCGGGACTTGGTTACTGCTTTACGACCTGTGCTCACACCGTGGGTCAAGCGTAAGTTCGGGGTGCTGACCTTCCGCCTTACACAGATCATAACGGGGCGGGCACGGCTGTTTTGGTAGATATCTGTGTCGGGTGGTCCGTCGTGAACCTTCGGGGGAGTGCCACCATTGTGGCCAAGGAGCAGAAGACACAGCGCAACACACCCTTGCTGTGTGCCCTAAATGGACGGCACAACGTGCAAATTTAACAGCAGTTATAGGCGCTGATCTGTCTCTACCGGCCCTTATTAGTGCCCTCACAAATAGAGAAGAGGCATGGGATGCGGCTGTCGCCTTCGCGGAGGCAGTCATGTCTGAGAAGGAGAGGGCGGAGAGGGATCGAGAAGACGATGTCATATCGCTTCCGATTCACCGTAGGAGAACAAGCCGCAGGCGATTAGCCTTTGCCAACCGCATGCCGCCATAATAGGGATTTTCGGGCATAGATCGGGGGGTCTTTGCCCGAATCAAAGAGTCCCAAGATGTAAGGCGTCCTGAATGTGTTCCGGTGCGCCTTGAGCAAAGAAAACGAAAGTTTATAAACTTTCAGTGACGAGTCTGGAAGTCAGACACTCGCATAGCATACGGGGGGTTACGAAAGCGCGTACAGTGAACTCGCGGCCCCTCATCAAATGCGGAGAGTAGAACACCCCAGGTTTTTAGTGAGTATGCCGCCACTCTGGCGGAGAGTCTCACATAACCATCTACCCCCCCTCTTGGGAAGGTGGTATCCATAAAGGATTATCCTGGGTAAAAAAAAATGGTTAGGTTAGGTTAGGTTTATTTTTTTTTCTCCTACACGTACCACCATCTCAAAATGGCACTAAGTAGTCGACTACATCCTCCTGACTTGGGTGGTCAGAGTTTTTTAATGAAACACAAAATCGTATCTTCACTGCCCACATGCCATTGAGCTCTTACATACTGTCTTAATACTAAATAATTCTTAACAATGTTTTTACTCTACTTATTATTATACAGATTAATACTATGTTAAAACTACTACAATTTATTTACATTTAATTTACTACATTTAAAGAATAACAAACATTATGTTTCCTATTACTATATGATTACAAATTAATACATCTTACGCTTACAAATTTCCTGATTTACTGTACAAACTTAATCTAGTTATTTTATATATCTACGTTTCTATATGCAATTTATATATATTTTTAAATATATATAATTCATACCTTATCTAGCTATTTATTCCTTAATATTACCTGTTTTGCTATTTTTGTACAAAATTCCAGAAATTTTGGTCTAGTGTGTTTATTTTCCATTAGTTTACTAGCATTTTGGACGGTTACTTCACATTCGAGTAGGCATTCGGCTTCATATCTCGCTTTACCGTATACGGGACATTCAAAGATAATATGCGTGCTCGACTCCTCCTTGCCTGGTTCGCAGATGCACGATGGGTTCTCTTTACACCTAAACCGGGTTAAGTATTCCGAGAACCCACCGTGCCCCGTAAGTACCTGTGCCGTCACGCCTGTCGGCTCGAATTTTTGAACTATAGGCTTTTATTGCATCTGGGAAGAAGGTTTTTGTAACAGCCGCTGTGTTGCCCAACTTGTATCTCCGATTCCATTCATCAAGCGAGACCATACGGGCCTGTCACTTGATGAATGAGATCGGACACTGGTCATAGTCGGGTTTTTTATGGAAGTTAAGGGCCGCTTGCTTCGCTAACTCATCAGCTCGTTCATTTCCCTCCAAACCTGCGTGTGCTTTAATCCAGAATAAAGACACTTTTTATATTCTGCATCCGGCTGGTCCTCAAGTTATTCCGGACTTCGATCGCTCAAGGGTGGAGGGAGCCTCGGTTCGTGATAGTCTCCAGTGCCGATCTAGAGTCACTATATATACCGAAGCTTGGCTCCGAGCGTTTGAGTATTTCACTCGTGGCCCTGCATATGGCCAGGAGTTCGGCCTGATAGACAGTGCAGAATGATGACAGCTTTAGCTTGAGGGCTTTGGTCTCGGCTTTACCATCCCAAAGGGATAGCGCTGCTCCGACTTTGCCCTCAATTTTACTGCCATCAGTGTATATTTTCACTGCTTGCTTTTCGTGTTTATCCACTTGTTGTTTGTCCGTCAGGGTCTCGAACTCGAGGCGCACCTGCTCAGCCGGATGCCAAGTTCCACTGTATGGCGCCAGCCGCTCCACCTCCATGTCCCCTAGTGCTGTCTGGGTCACTCCCCTTCTTGCCTTGTAGAGGGTTGCTGCCTCTTGTACCCTTAAATCGAGTGGCAGTATCCCAGACAACACCAATGCTGCGTTCAGGGAGACGGTACGGTAGGCGCGACTAAGCTTTTGGGTGAAACCTCGTTGGACTACATTCAGCTGTTTTTGTATGCCTAATTTTCCGGCAGCCGGCGCCCAGACACAAGACGCGTATAGAATCACGGGCTCCACCGTTGCTGTATATATCATACGCGTAACAACTGGGTGGAGACCCCAGCTGGTTTTGGCGGCCCTGGATAGTTTTTTGTAGATATTTAGAGCCTTCCTGCAGACGTTTACGGTGTGACTATTGAACGTCAGTTTATCGTCGATTGTAAGCCCTAAAATCTTATCTCACGTGACATGTTGATGCCGATCCCGCCCATGCTCAGCAGTGGTGTGTCGTATTTGAGTTTTCTGGTGATTACCATAGCCTTGGTTTTGTGTGGCGCGAACTTCAGTTTGTTTTTGACACCCCACTCCTGGACATATGCGAGGGTGGCATTGGCTTGTGGTTGCACATCCTGTGCGGTGTCCCCATCGAACACCAGCACAACATCGTCTGCAAATGCTTGGCAATAGTCACCGCGCCTCTCGAGTTCCCTAAGCAGTGGACCCAGAAGAACATTCCAGAGGAGGGGGCCTCCAATCGATCCCTGGACGCAACCCTTTTTTGTGGCCTTCCTTTATTCTTCTCTGGCATATCTTACTGACACGCTCCTATCTTGAAGATAACTGTCAATAGTCCTTCGGAGGTTTATCGGGCATTTTTCCTCTGCCAGTCTGGTCCGAATAGCGGGCGACCATGCGCTGTCAAAGGCTCCCTCTATGTCCAAGGATATCATAGTGGTTAACTTCTTATGATCTAGTTTGTTCCTAATGTGTTGTATCAGGTCATAGAGGGAGTCTTCAGTGCTTCTCTTGGGCATGAAGCCATACTGGCGAGTACTTATCCTCGGGATCAGGTGCCATTTCATTCTTCCTATTACCATTTTCTAATAGGTTTTCCCCAAAACCGGCAACAAACCTTCTAACGTGTACGATTTCACGACACGTTACATCTTCGATTTAACATAACGCTGCACTTATAAAACACTACATACCACGACATCTAGCGACATGGCGGCGTACTAACTGCACAAACACTTGATAATCTCGTTTTCCAATAAACTGACATCCAAGCGTGTTCTCATCATAGTTCGCCATGTTTACGGCAGATGGCGTTGTATGTGATCTCAAAGGAATAGACTATTATATTTTTTTCTTGATCGATATCGATTTTAATTCTTAGTAATTAAACATTCTTGTAAACTTAAGTTAAATAATCCCTTGCTTCTTAGAATCATTATAATAAAATACAAATCTTAAATAATAGTAATACCTCATTCAATTATTCTCTTTGACTGATGCAAAATAAAGAAACAATATTTTGTCTTGAGTGACGCTGGATGCGTCAAATTTTCTTTTATGGCATCACCAAAAATTTATTGCATCACCAAGTTCTAGAATGTATCGGAAGAATCGCGTTTTTACTAATTATTAAAAGAAGGTTGACGAGCTCACCTATATAAGGGCAGAGTCGATCTTTCTCGACCTCTTTTCCACGCCTGGACACATCAGTGAGAACTTCTAACCAACGTCCTACAGAATTAATCTCTAAGTTTGCTGGACAGTGTATCCCTGATACTATTATTGTAAATTCGGTGCTACAGTACTAGTAAGTCTGGAAGGCGTTTTCGGTCTTCGCTCCTGGTTTTTCTTCGTACTTCTCCGTATCTACACCTGACACCCGTCATTCCTATCATCTGAGCCGTCGAGAAGCGTGGTTGGTCGTCAGCCACCCTGCTAGCTGCCTTGACGCACCCCGGGATCACGCCTTCCCACGAAGCTTACCGCCACAAGCTTGGTCGTCAGCCATCCTGCTAGCTGCCTTGACGCACGCCGGGACCACGCCTTCCCACCAAGCCTACGGCCACAGCTCAAGCCCGCTTCTTCAATCCGAGCAGACGCCAGGAACGGTCGACGAAAAATAACACGAGGTGTATCTAATCCATAATTCTATCCGGTTGAACCCCACAAACATTTCTCTCTTTTCTGACGCTATATCGTCAGATGGCGCACACTTTATTATACTAAATTATATCTATTGTACTAGGTTTACTCAACACGGGGTGTATTGCTGCGCTATAGGCCATAAGCCTCAAGATTTCTGTGCTCTTCTAGCCAACGCCTGTTCGTACTAACCTCATTGTAACATATCATATTGTAATCTATAATCTAAGTGTGTACCATCGGTAGACCAAGTTGTTTGTCGTCAACCTTTGTTGACTTGCCGCAAGTACAAGGAATTAACGTAACGATCCTACCCGCTCTACCGACTTTCTCATTCCACAATTATATGTATTACAACAAATATATCGTTTTACTTATATTTCTTTATTTATTATAAATTGTTATCAACAGTATTATAACAGTTACCTCCTTCCAGATGGTTGGGAAGAACTGGAGTTCTAGGCATTTATTTACCAAGGCAAGGAACGTTTCGGCGTCCTGACGGATCACATGTCTGCAGATGTCTGCCGTGAGACCATCCTCTCCCGGGGCCTTTTTGGGTTTGAAGTTGTCCACCGATTTTCATTTCAGTGAATGCTCACTAAACAGTTCAAAATTTACTATCGCGTTCAAGGAAATGATAAAAGCCTGCGGGACCCTAAAACGAACCTATCAAAGCAATCATAGTCAGTAGTTGATTATGAAATTTTTTTGAAAATTAATTAAAAACTGAAAAATAATTGAAAAAACTTAAATCCTGAAAATTTTTGTATGAAAAATGTTATTAATTTTTACAGATCCCTAAAGCTGTCACGAAGGCGCTTCTACCTACCTAGGTTAGATCAAAAATACCTACCTGTCTGCCGACCTACCTATCATAATTCGAGTCAGTGACACCGATCGCTTGTACTACACTGGACCAAGAAAGAACTGGTTAATGTAGAGGCACCTATCTAGTAGGGATATTTTTACCTAGTAAGTACGTCTACCTATTTAAACTTCAAAAGGTAAATATAAGGTACGTTAATACCTACTACCGTAGATCTAGGCAGGCTGTATTTTTGATATCTCTTTCGGAAATGGTTAGAAAGGGACAAGAGATATCTCGAGACGTCACCAATACAGTAGTATTTGTGGTTAGATGGCAAGCATTATGCAATAACACAACATACAAGTTGTAAGTTTAATAAAGTGTTTGTTTTAACATGCCAAAATAAATTTCACATTTGTATGGTAAACATTTTACTTTATTTTCAACCCACTTGATCGTAAAGTAAGCCATAGTAGATCGTTATTAGGGCCTTAAACCGAACTATAACACACGCGTGTGTAATAATATAACACATAAGTGCATAATAGAATTATCCCTACAAAGTTAAGTTAGAATAGAATTATTTATTTGACACACACAAAGAAACATAGAACAGAACACAAACAAAATAGGTAGATAGACAGGAAAATTACAAAACAATGAAATCATCAGTAGGTAGTAGGTAGGTGCTAGACATGGGCGTTTATTCAACGGACTAGTCAAATCAACCGTTGATTAACATTCGACGCTTCAACGGTCTATCGTTTATTCGTAGACTTGTTGAATTCGTAGACGGTTGAATAAACTGTTGAGACGTTTGTTTCAACTAGAGCGCGACGGCTCGACGCGTAAACATAGTCGTATAATACGGGAACGGTAGATAGCTGGCTCGACACGACGATAAAATAAATTTGAACTTTAAAGTTACGTAGGTAGCGTTCATATCTGAATAAATAGTTATAGTGAGTTAAGCATTTATTAAAATTATCCTGTCGATTAAAGAAAAAGGATAGTAATTACTTAATTTTTGCGTGCGTGAAAGAGACAGTTGCGTTCCAATACACTATACACCGGCTAGCGGTGGTTTCTTGCAATGTTTATGTTTTGATTATTACTACTTACTTCGTTTTGTTTTATAAAATATAAAAAGTGTACACCTATAGATACTTAATTAGTTTACTTACTTACGTAATTGGTTATAATTAAATATCGCAGCCAGCCATAGGACTATATCTACTTGTCGCGACGAGATTGCGTCGACGTCGGGCGGCTTTATCGTTGACTTTCTTAACGAATAGACTATAGGTCACGTTATGAACTAGTCGAAAAATTCAACTACTTGATCGACTAGTCGACGATCGACGATGAACGGTTTCGTTTCGTTTATGAAAAAATCGTCGACGACCCATCTCTAGTAGGTGCACCAACTAGTCCCGCTCCGTGTCACGCGTGGCCAAATAGGCTCTGCCTCTCCTTATGCTTCTTTGCAATAAATGATGCGAAGCAGCGCTGGTTTTCAGGAAGAGCCTTATGTAGGGTGACGTCACAAATTTAAACAAAATAAACACAATAAGACCAATTATACAAAAATAAACATATTTATATAATAAATAAGCAGTGATAACAATATTAATAACGAATACCAACATGATATACAAAAACAATAAGATGTTATATACCTATATATAGGTACATACATATATATAATAATTATTTAACACCGCCGAGCAAGTTACCCAACGGCTCACACATAAACTGAACGTGAAATCTGTGTAAAGTACGACTTTACGGGAGGGATAACATTTCGAAGCGGTCAAGAAGAAAAATTCTGAAAAACTCCCTTCGTTGCTTGTGTGCATCATTCTGGTACGAGTAAGTACCTATTAAACGTTAAGCTAGAAAGATAGAAGTAGTCTTCTATAAATTAATCTAAAAGTATTTATCGTTTTTAGAGCACGGAGTGGTGGGGGAATGTCATTCCTACACCGAGACGCAGCAAATCTAAAAGAACCACGGAAAATTACCAGCCTGTGTCTCGGTGTTACGAAAACGTGGGTGCATTCCCTTTTTATATATCTAGATCTAGAATACTCTTGTACCCATTTTAGCTTTTGGAAAAGGTATTCAGGTGTTTTATTTTTAATGATCCCAAACAAAAGGGTAGCAAGGTGTAGGTTCTTACGCGCTTTCATTTTAAGTAGGCTGGATGTGTTAAATTACGGTGTCACATGTGTGCGCGGGGGATAATGAAAACAGAACCGTGCACATGCATTCTGCACCCGCTGTACTAATTTTTCAGTTCTGGCCAATATACAAGGACCGTATTAAGTTACAATAATTAAGTTTTGATATAATCAAAAACTCACTTAATGTGATCCGGACTCCTTCACTTAGATATGGACGGACTCTGTATATAGTTTTTAACCGATAAAAACAATTGCGTACACATTCTGCAATGTGGGTTTCAAAGCGCAGATGTTTGTCCATGATCGACCCTAGATGTTTAGCCTCAGTAACACATTCAACGTCCTCCCCTCTCATCCGGATGTGGAGTTAGATATTTGCAAGTTTATTAAGCTCTGCTCTTGTACCAATCAGCATATATTTGATTTTTTTGGATTCAGCACAAGAGAATTTGACTCAGACCAATGCTGGATTCGGGCCAAATCACTGTTTTATCTGGTTTGCAGAATCAAGAAGATCATTTGGCAGAAAGGAATGGTACAACTGTACATCATCTGCATAGAGGTGGAATTTGCAGTGTGTAATGGCCTGACATATTATGTCTGCGCCGTAGAGTATAAATAGGATTGGCCCGAGAATAGACCATTGGGGCACCCCTCGTGGAACAGGTTTAAATGAGGATTTGTGAGTTTGCCCATTGGGCAGCACGAGCTCCACATATTGCCCTCTCCGATCCAGGTAGCTAGAGAACCATTTTATTGAGTTTACATTGAAACCATAGAAAGCCAGTTTAGAAAGAAGAAGAGGAGTACTGATGGAGTCGAAAGCTCGCGAGAAGTCAAGCAAGACCAACAAGCTACACATACCCTGATCCTGAGCAGCTAACAGGTTATCCACCACATCCAGAAGAGCAGTCGAAGTGCTATATCCCCTACGAAAACTAGACTGAAACTGTGGAAGGATGTGATAGTCCTCAAGATATTTAGTCAGCTGCAAGCTAACCACTTTTTCTAATAGCTTAAAAAGGGATGGAAGTAAGCTTATCGGTCTAAGATCACATAAAGTAGAAGGCTGGCTCTTTTTAGGAATTAGCTTGATTACCGCCACCTTCCATGACTCTGTAAAAATGCCACTCATGATAGACTGGTTAATGATGGCAGTAATTGCAGATAAAGAGCGCAGACGAGTACCATGTTTAACGAGATGCCATTGATGCCTTGTTCATTCGATTTGAAAATTTGCAGAGTTTTAAGAACCGTAATTTCACTTACCGGGTGCAGAGAAAAACAAGCAGAGTCAGAGCTATACCGATGGTGCTCAAAGTAGGTAAGCTGTGATATTGTGACTGAACTATCGCCCGGGACATCTAGAAAGTGAGAGTTGATAGAATCTGGGTAATTGAATTGAACTGGCAACTCACCTGTATTTTTTTATCAGGCAAGATGTTTCTTATTAAATTTTTCCATAATTTTTTCGAATTATTGTTATTATTGTTTACATTTTGTGTAAAAAAAGCAGTTTTTTCACTCTCAATTGCTGCTATCACAATACCTATGCCTCATGGCTTTGTAGCAATTTCTGAGCATGTCAGACTTGAGAGATTTGTACCTAGCATGATATCCATCCCTAATGTTTATCATATTTTTCATAGTGTCAATTATCCATGGGTGAGTGAGGGGGGCCCCTAAATTTGCTTGTTTTGAGTGGGGCATGTATATCAAACAGGGTTATTATATTAGAGGTTAGGGCCAAAATATCATCCATTGACGCTTGAGGGTTATCCCAGAAAATTAAATCGGTGGTCCCTAGAGAATAACTCCATGGTGATGTTATTTAGTGGACGGTAGGTGACTAAACGCGGGGATGGTTTTTCTTTTTTAATGTTGAACTCGACAACCAACATTGCGTGGCGACCCAGGTCGGGGGTGTGCTTCATAGCGACCTTTCTAAATGCAGTATTTGTACATACAATATCAATTAAAGTCCGAGTATGATCATCATAAAAATGAGTGGGTTCTGAGATAATTTACCTAAGATCCAGACACTGTAAGAATTGCTGAAGTAGGGGAAACTTATTATTGCTAGTGTCGAGACAATCAATATTAAAATCCCCGTCTAGGATTAGATTGTCACATTTCGGAAAAGAGGCAATAAAATCAGTTATAGCATCGAAGTGTGCAACCGCATCCTGCCAGGGTGCTCGGTACGCTGTACCCACTATGACACTCCTACCGACTATGGTCAAACGTCTTTGGTCAAACACAGCCACATTTGCTCCACCGTAGACACAATTAGGGTGGGGACAGATGCGCGCATTGACCCCCCCCCCCACCCCCCCTTCCTCGCCCTTTCTTAATGCTACAATGTCTTGGCATATGAACCATACGGTATCCAGGAATAACGGGAGCCCTATCGTCCTGACCGTCTTTCAACCAGGTTTCATTTACAGCTAGAATGTCCGGGTTTAGCTCTTCCATAGCCACTGTAAACTCAACCATGTCCAGTATTCAATGAACCCGGATTTAAGAGACCAAATTTTCAGATGATTTGGAGGAAGTGTAATAGCATTTGATTCCAACTGAAATGGTGTAAAAGGATGGTAATGATTTGACTGAGATGTAAGCATTTATGAATGATAGTATAGAATGAGATGCATTTAACAATAATAATAAAGTGTAAGGTGAATGGCTGAACGTGGAGATGAATATAACTGGCAGAACTATGAGAATTAAAATGATATAGAA